>CM031242.1:291930393-293408886 GCA_018340775.1 Taxus wallichiana var. yunnanensis | reverse complement strand
GTCTGGGACAAAAAGACCCGAAATACGCGAAGAAGCCAAGGATCCAAAGCCAATCAAAAGGTGCCACGTGTCTTTGGCCAAATGAGGGACAAGGAAGCCCATTTCGGGCGGATCGGAGGTTTTTGTCCCAAGCAGCTTTGGGACATCTGGGACAAATGGACGCGAGTATGTGGAAGACCGGAGGAGAACCATTGAGAAATTGCCACGTGTCATCAAGGAAAAGCCGAAGGGTCAAAGGGCAAGATTTGAAGCGCTGGCCCGAGCCAATAGAAATTAGACACGTGTCCAATGGAGCATAGAAGTGCGGAGCTCGGGGAGGAGTTGGAAGGTTTGGCCAAATCTAAGCCAAAAGGGGTAAAAGTGAAGGAAGACCCGGCAGGTTCGTGAACCAACCAATGCATGCCACGTATCCCTAGTGGCGGGGCATGGGAAAAAATGTGGAAAATATTCCAAGAGCACCAAAAGTCAAAATTCAAGAGACAGCCTGCCAAAAAGCAGAGGAGAGAGAATTATTCAGTGAATCAGAGCATGCCACGTGGCGTCCAAGTGGCAGTGCGCGGGAAAATATTTCAAAATCCGTTTTCACTGTTAGTGTCCTAAATCTTCGATCAACATATCTTTCGATCCGTAACTTCGGATTTGCACGTTCTTGATATCAATGGAAAGCTGTTGAAATTCTCTACACGTTTCGAGGGTCAATCTTGCATTTTGGTATAGTCCGGAGGGAGAAAATTGAGAAACTCCTCTGGCACGAAATAACAAGTAGAGGTAATACTTCAACAACCACTTTAATGCAGCAAACAGTTCGCCGCTACTGTTAGGCAAACCGCCGCTTTGCCAGAACCCGCCGCTTCTGCCATGATGGACGAATTAAATGCAACCTAGAGGTGGTTGGGGCAGATTTCGAATTCCTCTCTTTTTCTCTCCCATTCTTCCTATAAATTGTAAGGAGGGGTTTCTTTCATTGTTGGGACATTTTCTCGCTTTGCACCCTCCCTTCTCTCCGTTCATAAGAAGATTTGTGGATTTTCAAACCTCCCATATAGATTTATAACACCGTTTTTTGCCTTCTGGCTATTGCAATGTATTGAATCGATCCTTGAGCAATATATATGTGTCTGTGGTTGCTTCTAAACCCTCTTACATATTTATTACTATTATTCTTGATCTTTCATTGCATTTTTGCTGTCTGTGCATGGTGTTGTGTTATATCTACATGGTCTGTGTTTAATGTGGCAAAGCATATGTTCTTCATTCCTCGGTGCATCACCTCTATTAGCTTAGATTTATTTTATGCATTTTCTTACCTTGTCTCCTTGGCAGATTAGATTAGATTTTGAGAAAACCCTCTGCATATTTTGTGTGCACATGAACAGAGGAATAGGAACCAGCCTTTCTCTGGAGATTCCTTTCTCACTCTTCAAGTCCCACACTTGGAGAAAGGATTCAATGTTATGCAATCACACCTGCTGATATTAATATGATCAACCTAGAAAATCGATCAATATCCGAGGAGTGCTTTGTGATTTTGCACTAACAGTTTTGGCACGTCAGTGGGACCGAGAGGTCTCATTTTTGTAGCAAGGTTGATATGCATCTGCTGCAATTTTCTTGCTTAAAAAGAGCTATTATTTGCATATCTGGCGACTCCAAAGGGAGGAATCAATAGAATTTCAGCAGTCAGGCCTAAAAGCTTATGAGAAGAATCACAAGGTCAAGAGTTGGAGAAGAAGAAGTGTCGTTTGAATACCTGCAACTATCTCCAAGAAGAAGGCAAAGAGGAAGAAGGATTCAAAGGTCTCCATCTCCACCAAACAGAACTCTCTCAACTCCTCCACAGCAGCCTTTCTTTCAATATACAAGGGTTTTAAGACCACTCGAATGGCGCACACCAAGAAACCCTATGTCAACTTCACAGCAGCAACCCACTTGCTCTCAATGCACAAAATCCAATCCCAGTTGCAGCATTGAAGAACATTCCATATTTTACTGGAGAAAACCAGACCACTCCTGGTGATCATGTCAAGGACATTGCTAACATTTGTGCAATCCATGAGATTAATGAGATGCAAGTAGCTGTCAAATTGCTGGCGTCTTCATTCAAGGGAAAAGCATTGCAATGGTTTAGGAGCCTTGAAGCTGCTTCTATCACGAACTGGAATCAGCTGTGTATTGCACTTCATAATCAATTTGGAGAGAAGGGAGACAACTTGTCTCTTTTGGAGCAGCTGACAACCATCAAGAGAGCTTCCAATGAGCAGCTAACTGACTTCAACTTCAGATTTCAAAGATCTTGGGATAGAATTCCAGTAGCAGTCAGACCAACAGCAGAAGGTGCTTTTCTATACTACCTTAAAGCTTTAAATTCTGATATTTCTATGTTGATTCAATCCATGGGAGGCACAACTATCCCTGCTGCTTATAGTATTGCCATTAGAGCTGAAAATTGTCTGATTCAAGCTGGCAAGCTAGCTCCTAGGCCTCCAATGCCATTATATCCAAGTTTAGAGAGCCCAAGTACTAGTCAGGCACCTGTCTTAGCTCCTTCTCCCACTCCTAGAAATCAGAGTTCAAATGAAGCTTCCACTTCATCTCCAAGTGCCCCAAATGAGCTTCAAGAAGTCATGAAGCAACTGCAAAATTTAGGTAATGAGCTGGTCACACTCAAGAGAGACAAAAACTCAAGGTTTTAGACCTTCGTATCAGCCTCAAGCTCAACCTAATAGGCAGCCATATCAGCCTCAAAGGCCACCTAATCCAGCTGCAAATATGAATCAAACAAGGCCTCCTGTCAATAGACCATTCCAGCCCTATAATCCAAATGCCATATCTACCTCTAAGGCATTAGTACCAGCACAAAACAATATTGCCCAGGAGTATGAATGGTGTTTTCCATGTAATGAACCCCATAATCAATCCATGTGCTATAATGGTGCTTTAACCCAAGCTTTAATGGTAACAAGTGCTGGTGTGGAGGGTGAAAGTAGTCAAGAAAACAGCCAACAACAAGAAACATTCCAACAGCAACCTGCCCCAAATGACACCACATTGGTAAATTGGCAGGCAGAGGATTTCTGTGGTATGAATCAGGCAGTCTCTCAAGGTGTTGCAGCCAACACAAGGTCAAAAAGGAGAAATTTGGGTGAGGAACAGCCGTTAGCCCCAGCCAATCCACAACCTTCCACAGCTCCACAAATGATTGGCAAGCAAAACCCAGTTTCAAATGCACGAGGGCAGCCAAGAACAGCCCCTTGGCCAAATCAAATGCCAGCTGTTGCTGCCCATATTCAAGGAGCAAATGTGCAAATCAAGGGACAGCAGAGAGATCCTTCATCACCATTCAGTATCATTGATCAGATGAAGAAAACAAACGTCAATATATCTATGTGGGAATCCCTATCCATCCCAGGCCAAAGAGATCTGCTGCAAGCTGCTATGAAGGACTGGCCAATTTCGAATCAGCAGGTTCAGAGGCAAGACAAAGTGCTTACAAATGCTGCCCAGCCTGAAGGAAATCATGGAGCACAACAAGGTAAAATGCTGAAGCCCCCTCCATTTTATGTTTCATTGATCATAGGAGACAAGTTGGTACATAATTGCATGATTGACTCTGGGGCAAGTAGTTCAGTAATGCCTAAACAGATAGCTGATCAGCTAGGGCTCCAGTATGAAATAACAACTAAGGGAGTAGTGCAATTAGATGGGACAGCAGTAGCCACAGTTGGAGTTATAAAAAACTTGAGTCTTACCTTGCATGCATGTCCCAACGTGGTTGTTTTGCAAGACGTCTCAGTCATAGACCTTCCACCACTCTTTGCCCTATGCTTGTCAAGGGACTTTACTGCCAAGATTGGGGGATATTTGTCCACTGATTGGTCACACATGCTGTTCAGAATGAGGTATGGAACTAAAGCTACAATTAGGTCAGAACCTATTGCAGATTTCCACATTGAACCCTATACTCCAAGTCATATTAATACCAATTGCTCAGCATTTGATCAAGAAGATCACCTCGGCACTGATGAAGCCGACACTAAGGTTGGAAGTATCCCGGATTTGACTCTTGATGAATGGGCAAGCAAGGTGCATGCTTTTGATCCTTATCAAGAAGTAGAAGAATCTGAGCTGGGGGTCTATTGTATACACGAAGAAAGTCAACCTATTCCTAGCATCACCAAGCCAAACCACAAGGATGAGAACGAGGTATGGCAACTGTTTTTTGATGGATCAAGGAGTAGACAAGGCGCAGGAGGTGGAGCCATGCTTATTTCACCGCAAGGAGTAAAGTATTATTCAGCTTTTAGATTTCAATTTGCATGCTCCAATAACACTGCTGAATATGAAGCCTTGGTGCAGGGGATGCATTGGGCAATAAAAAGAAAAATAAATAACTTGCAAGTTTTTGGGGACAGTGAGCTGATTGTAAATCAGGTCAAGGGACAACATGCTGCCAAAAATGATCTACTCAGATGCTACAAGAACAGGGTGTGGGACCTCATGGAGGATTTTGAAGGTTTCGGCATCAAGGCCATTCCCAGAAAAGAGAATCAAGCTGCTGACAGGCTTGCAGCAGTAGGGGCAGCCTTTGACATTGTAGAAAACATTCAACAAGATAAGGTACAGCCAAACATCCACATGATTGTGAGGCCTTCAGTGCCGGATAACAATGTCAATTGGCAAGTATTTGAGAATGACCGGCAAATCATCCACTTCTTGCAAGAAGAAGCTGAGTTCTCAGCTAAGAATCAAGAGAAGTTGGAACAGCAATATGGTGACCAGGTGATACAGCTGAGAACTGACAAGCTGCCCAAGGGACTTGTCACCTTGGAGTCCATTTTTAACCCCAATGATCAGTTTAGAAAAGAGAAAGCAAATATTCAGGTCAAGAGGGAAGATTCGGTATCCATCTTGGTAAAAGAGAACAAGCCATTGCAAATTGGAAAAATGACAACTGAGCAAGAGAGATATGAGTTCATACAGCTTTGTCAAGAATTCCCTGACGTGTTTGCTTGGAGCTATGAAGACTTGAAGGGCTTCAATCCCAACTTAGCTCAGCATACCATCGAGTTGGATCCAAATACTAAGCCTGTCAGGCAGAAACAGAGACCAGTCAATCCACACATGGAGCCTCTCATGAGAAAGGAGCTGGACAAGCTGATTGAGTCAGCAATTATATTCCCTATCAAGCACTCAAGCTGGGTTGCGAACTTGGTTCCGGTCAGAAAGAAAAGTGGAGAGATCAGGCTATGTGTTGACTTCCGAGACCTCAATAGGGCATCTCTCAAGGACCATTATCCACTCCCTTCCATGGAGCAAATATTGCAGGTCGTAGCTGGGTCAGAAAGGTTTTCGCTACTTGATGGTTACTCAGGCTTCAATCAAATTATGGTGAAGGAGGAAGACCAGTTCAAGACAGCCTTCACAACCAAATGGGGCACGTATGCTTACAAGAAGATGTCCTTTGGGTATCAAGCGCTTAGAGCAACATTCCAAATGAGCTATGGATATGGCATTCAAAGGCTTGATCAACAAGACAGTACTGATATACTTAGATGACATTACTGTCTTCTCAAAAAATGCTGCAGACCATCTCTTTCACCTCAGGCAAGTGTTTCAGAGATGTAGAAAGTTTGGAGTGTCTTTAAATCCTAAGAAGTGCATCTTTCTTGCACATGAAGGGAAACTCCTTGGCCACATTGTCTCCAAGGAAGGATTAGCAATTGATCCAGAGAGGGTTGAAGCCATAAGGGCTCTACCATTGCCAAGTCACAAGAAAGCTCTTCAGAGTTTCCTGGGAAGGATAAACTTTGTTCGAAGGTTTGTCCCAAACTTTGCAGCCCTTGTCAAGCCCATCACCAAAATGTTAAGGAAAAGCATGGCTTTCAAATGGACGGCAGAAGGCAAGGAGAGCTTTGAAGCAATCAAAGAAGCCATCTCCCAGGCACCCACTCTCATCAACCCGGACTTTTCCAAGGATTTCATCCTCTATGCATTTGGGGGTGATGACACTGTTTCTGCCATTTTGGTGCAACAGAATAAAGATAATGATGAGCAGCCGATTGCCTTCTTCAGCCAAAGCCTAAATGACTGCGAATTGAGGTACTCTTTTATTGAAAAACATGTGCTTGCAGTAATTAGAAGCTTGAAGAAATTCAAGCATTTGGTCTCAAATAACAAGGTCCAGCTTATTAGTCTCACATGTCAAGTTAAGGACTTCCTCCTCAACAAAGATTTGAATGAGAAAAGGGCGGGATGGATCACCCGTGTCATGGAGTATGACATTGAGATCAAGATCACCAAGCTGGTGAGAGGCAAAGGTTTGTGTGAGCAACTCGCTTCAAACGACTGACAGCCCGAGAAGATGAAGAGGACGCCGTCTGCTATTACAAGATGATAAAAAACAGAAAACGATGATGTGTCCACTCCTGTTGGACTCGAATATGATACATTTCCTCTGAGGACATGTATGTGCCCTCTAGAAATGAGCAAAGCAAAAAGAAGACACTTCAGGTTGCAGGCAATTCCATATACCATCATTGATGGAGTTTTGTTCAAAAAGGACCTGAATGGAGTGCTGCTGAGATGCATTAACACAGGTCAGATCCAGAGGGTATTAAAAGAGTTTCATGATGGACCAGCCGGTGGCCATTTTGCACCAAGAGTGACAGCTCTGAAAATCATGAAGGCTGGTTATTATTGGCCTAAAATATTCAGTGATTGCTATGCATGGATCAAGAGGTGTAAGAATTGTGCATTTTTCACAGGAAAAGAGAAACTTGCAGCCCTCCCATTACATCCAATCTCAGTTGACCAGCCATTCATGCAATGGGGTCTGGACTTCATTGGAGTCATCAATCCCAATTCGAGCCAAGGGCACAAATGGATTTTGACAGCCACAGACTACTTCACCAGATGGACAGAAGCAGTAGCAGTCAAAGAGGCGAATGAGTCTAGCATCTTGGACTTTTACGAGGGAATAACTACCAGATTTGGTGTACCTGCTACAATAGTCTCTGATAATGCATTGGCATTTATTGGATCTAAAGTTACTGAGTGGGCTGTCAAGAACGGAATCTACCTGAGCACTTCATCAAACTATTACCCTCAAGGTAATGGCCAGGCCGAGTCTACAAACAAAAACTTGCTGAGGATCATTAGGAGGACTCTTGATGAGAATCAGAAGGCTTGGCATACCAAACTGAAATCAGCCTTATGGGCAGATAGGATAACTCCCAAAAGATCCACAGGTAACTCTCTATTTAGGCTTGTCTACGGAAGAGAGGCAGTCTTGCCCATGTCACTTGAGTTGCCAACGTTGGAACTCATGAAACAGCTGGAGTTGCTAGAGTTTGGGCCCATGGAGGTGAGATATGTAGAATTGATGGAGCTGCAAGAAATCAGAGATCAGGCATTCCAAGCAATGGAAAAGGATCAGGCTTTGATCAAGAAGACCTTTGATAAGAAGGCCAAAGATAGATCTTTTCAAATAGGAGATCTAGTATTGAAATGGGATGTGGACAGAGCAAAACCAGGAAGGCATTCAAAATTTGATGCCATTTGGAGTGGCCCATACATGGTCACAAAGTGCAAGAACAACAATGCTTTCCAATTGGCCTCATTGGATGGTGAAGAACTGCAGATTCCAGTAAATGGAATCTATCTCAAGCGTTGCTTCTAGAGGGAGGTTCACTACATCTGTAAATACTAGTTTAGATTTTCTTTCCTCCAAGTTCTTGTGCACATTGTTTTGCTGTAGATTAGTTTTGTTTTCCCTAAGTGCTTTGCACGAGTTTCTTGCTCTCGGGTTGTTTTCTGATTCGAGTGTTGCTAGAGGGAAGTTGCAGATGTCGGGCTTGTTTCAGGTTAATGCTTAACTCCATGCCCAATAGATGGCTTCGAGTGCAACTAGCCTTTTCATCTAGTAGAGCGAGATGATCCCGAAGTCGCCAAATTGTTATCCAAAATTCACCCCGAGGTAAATTTGATAACATGCATCAGGATGTCCAAATTCCAAAAAAATGACTGATTCAGAGCAAAATCAGGTTTCTAGGGTCCCTTCAGGAATCTTTCTAAACTCCCCAGGCCGAAGAAGGAAGGAGCAAGCTTTGAGAAAGTGCGAAAAGTTGCAGAAAGGCAAATAGGATTGATCCAGGAAAAAGTGAAAAAATTGGCTAAGTCCTTCTAGAGGGAGCAGTCGGGACAAGCGGGCCAGAAATACCCGAACCGGCCGAACCGGCCGAAAAGAGACAAGTCAGCCCAAAACCAATTGGGACAAGCGGGCCGAAATACCCGAACCGGACGAAAAGAAAAAGTCAGCCCAAAAGCAATTGGGACAAGCGGGCCAGAAATACCCGAACCGGCGAATCGCCGAAATTGTCCCAAAAGGTCCAAAATCAAAATAGGGCGTCCGGGACAAAAAGACCCGAAATACGCGAAGAAGCCGAAGGATCCGAAAGCCAATCAAAAGGTGCCACGTGTCTTTGGCCAAATGAGGGACAAGGAAGCCCATTTCGGGCAGATCGGAGGTTTTTGTCCCAAGTAGCACTGGGACATCCGGGACGAATGGACGCGAAGTACGCGGAAGACCCGGCAGGCCCGAGAACCATTGAGAAATTGCCACGTGTCATCAAGGAAAAGCCGAAGGGTCAAAGGGCAAGATTTGAAGCGCTGGCCCGAGCCAATAGAAATTGGACACGTGTCCAATGGAGCATAGAAGTGCGGAGCTCGGGGAGGAGTTGGAAGGTTTGGCCAAATCTAAGCCAAAAGGGGTAAAAGTGAAGGAAGACCCGGCAGGTTCGTGAACCAACCAATGCATGCCACGTATCCCTAGTGGCGGGGCATGGGAAAAAATGTGGAAAATATTCCAAGAGCACCAAAAGTCAAAATTCAAGAGACAACTACGAAAAGTAGAGGAGAGAGAATTATTCAGCGAATCAGAGCATGCCACGTGGCGTCCAAGTGGCAGTGCGTGGGAAAATATTTCAAAATCCGTTTTCACCTGTTCCGTGTCCTAAATCTTCAGATCGACATATCTTTTGATCCAGAACTCGGATTTGCACGTTCTTGATATCAATGGAAAGCTGTTGAAATTATTTACATGTTTCCAGGGTCAATCTTGCATTTTGGTATAGTCCGGAGGGAGAAAATTGAGAAACACCTCTGGCACAAAATAACAAGCAGAGGTAATACTTCAACAACCACTTTAATGCAGCAGACAGTTCGCCGCTTCTGTTAGGCAAACCGCCGCTTTGCCAGAACCCGCCGCTTCTGCCATGATGGACGAATTAAATGCAACCTAGAGGTGGTTGTTGTAGATTTCGAATTCCTCTCTTTTTTCTCTCCCATTCTTCCTATAAATTGTAAGGAGGGGTTTCTTTTTGTTGTTGGGACATTTTCTGCTTTGCACCCTCCCTTCTCTCCTGTTCATAAGAAGATTTGTGGAGTTTTCAAACCTCCCATATAGACTGTAACACCATTTTTACCTTCGGCTATTACTTGCAATGTATTGAATCGATCCTTGAGCAATATATATGTGTGCATGTGGTTGCTTCTAAACCCTCTTACATATTTATTACTTGTCATTCTTGATCTTTCATTGCATTTTTGCTATCTCATGCATGGTGTTGTGTTATATCTACAGTCTCGTGTTTAATGTGGCAAAGCATATGTTCTTCATTCCTCGGTGCATCACCTCTATTAGCTTAGATTTATTTTATGCATTTTCTTACCTTGTCTCCTTGGCAGATTAGATTAGATTTTGAGAAAACCCTCTGCATATTTCGTGTGCACCTGAACAGAGGAATAGGAACCAACCTTTCTCTGGAGATTCCTTTCTCACTCTTCAAGTCCCACACTTGGAGAAAGGATTCAATGTTATGCAATCACACTGGATATTAATATGATCAACCTAGAAAACTGATCAATATCCAGGGGTGCTGTGATTTTGCACTAACATAGACCTTGTATGGCCTCCATATAACCTGTGATGGTGTTAGAGTCTTGAATCTCTAGGAATACCACTCTAACAATCTCCCTGTATCTCTAGGGGCCATGTCTTCCCACCATCATCAAAACCCATAATCAAGGGCTCCCTCTACTCTTGGCATCCATGGAAGTCTAGATGGTCTAATCATTGATATATGCTTGTAAGCCCAATAATGGAGTAAAAAAATGACATCTATCCCAGTCAGCTTGCATGTGGTATACATCCACAGCTCATGATATATTTGTGTCAGTAACATGTTATCAAATGCAAATACATGCATGAACTCTAAGATATCATAGACACAGTCAAGAAGGAGTAGTGGAAACCGTCCACCTCCAAAATCTGGTAGTGCATAGTATGATATCGCCATCTGGATCAAGGCTATCAATCTGCTCCTAGGGTCATCCTTCCGGTACTATGAGGCTATCCTCATAGCCCCAAACATTATCTTTACATCATTTGCCCTGTCCCCATATAATCATACCAGGGCCCTCCTCTGCTGCTCCCGTGGAGTAATCTCTATTAGGTCCCCTATAATCAGAAACCTGAGGATCCTATAGATGTCCTCATGGGTGATAGTCATCTCACCCATCCGAAACCAAAATGTGCATGTCATTTATTCCACTTTGCTGCATTAATGCTCACATGAGATCCACGTCTTAGGGTACCCATCAATAATAATGGAAACACCCTATTCAAGCTAAATTCATATGGCATCACTCAACATCTATCACATCTGGTAGTATAATCTCTAGTAGCTCGGGAATAACATCCCGCATGTGTAGGACCTCTCGTGCCTGCATCACATCAAACATCATCATTAGTTTCATATTTATCAAAATCAACATCATTAAAATTTCATCAAATTTTTCTCAAAGTATCAAAATGCTTCATCTTTCGCATCAGCACCGACTCGATTAGTTGGCACTATTCACTTTACAATTGACACCGATTGCATACTAGTTGGTGCCGATTTTGTCAATCGACACCGACTGGAAGGAAGAGTGCCAAAAACACCCTCTTGCCTCCTACTACAAAATTACACAAATGTACAAAGCTAGGGAGGACCACTTACCCCTGGCCACATCCTCTTCCTCTTCTGACTACTCCCGAGAAGCTTCCATGTTGCTCAAATTCAACTTTTGACTTTTTCTAAATCAATCGTCACAATGCAAATGAATCGTTACTGTTCACCTTTTCTATATTTATAGGTTTTTGGAGTGGTCAACACCAATTATTTTGGTTGGTGTCAATTCTTTGGGTTGACATTGATTAGGTATGATTCGACGCGATTGGAGCCCATTAGGGCTGATTGAGTATATTTTGATATATTTTCCCATCTCATCACACCAGGATGCGCTTCATTCTCGTTTGATTATCTTGTCTTGCACATGTGTCACCCATAACACATTGTCGCCATCATTGGGCCTTTATTTCGGTACTTGTACCTTGTCACCTTACATTTCCCCACACGTGTGTCACTCGTAGCATGGCTTTGCTTTTCATTCCCGCTTGGGGCATCTCATCATTATATCTTTTGCATGTGCCACCCCTAGCACACTTGTTCTACCTAGTCTGGCAGCATTTTTATTGCAAAGTCCACTGTAGTGGCCATGTTTCAATTTCCATGGTAGCTCTCCTCTCGAGGCCATCACTTCATCCTCCTTGTCTAAGCATTGATGCTTGGCTTGTTTATTTGATCATTTTTATGACCTTATTTTTACCTTTAGGCACATCTATTCGGTGTTATCACCCATTCTATGTTTTCTCCTTGTACATGGGTAACTCACATTTTTTTGCAACCTAAAGATAGTGGGTCTGTAGGCACTAACATTGTCTCATTTAAAGGCCATCTAGTTGTCCCTACCAATGTGTCACTCTTTGGTTGTTACTATTTTGTAGTCACCTTTAACTCACCAATCTGTAGCCACTAACGTCGTCTCATACGAAGACCATCTAGTCTTCCCTACTAATGTGAGTTCCTTAGGTCACTGCCTTTTTTGTTTTTTACGTATGTCATCAATGATCAAATATACTCCTAACATCTAGCTGGGGCATCCTCTCTTCTATTCTTTTTAAATCTACCTTTGTCAAAATTTGGATTAGTTCACTTTTTGGGCCACCCCATCCCTAGTTTGAGGGGGCACATCATCAATATTCTTCCTTTTCTTCCCAACTCCTTGTTTTTGTCTCGTAGCATTGCTTATTGCAAGTTACTTGACAAAAAGGGGCAAATGTAGACACATAAAATTGGTCACTCAATTTAATGTCCCCCATGTTCACTTACCTGTTCTATTCTCGGGTAACCTGGTGCACTTTTGTATCACTACTTCTCTCTTAGGGTATTAATTAAATATCTAATTAATATGCCTATCCTAAGTTTTCTCCACCCCATTATATTTCACCCATGGATAATTAAACATTAATCCTGTAATTCTATCTTTTACATCTACTTATTCACCCCATATCACTTCCCAACCTCCCATGCCATTATTATCCATCCATCCCACCTATTTCTCCTCTCCTGGAACCGCAAAGGGATTTTTCCCATATTTGAGTTGGAAGGATAATATTCTTATCCTCACTCATCCCTTTTTGCCACTTTGGGAGTTTGTTCCCTGATCGGCACCGACCATTCCTTGATTGACACCAATTTTTTGGAATGACACCGATTTTACCTCGGTCGGTGCCAACTATAAATACATGACCTGAACTCAGTTCTGGTTAGATGGTAGAGACTTGAGAAATAGTGAAAAACTTGAGCAAATCTTGAAATTATCAATTGAGAGAGAGAGAATTCTGTCCAGATCAATCCCTAAGAGGTGCACCATTATTCTTCCCATATAATATCGATATCACTTAGGTTCTTCAACCTCTGGGTGACTCCATTTCTCCCTCCAACCAAGGCAAAAAAATTTCACATCTCTGTAGCTCCTGCGGGTCTCCACAATCCAATCATCATCAATCACCAATCAAGTTGTCTGTGACTTCTTCCCATTGACGATGACCCAACATCAATCGACCCCGATTTGTCTAAATCATTTCCATTCCAATACATCGATGCGGATCACTATCTCGATTAACAAAGACTAATCTACGAAAGGTATAGAATCAAGGTGACACAATTTCATCTTTTTTTTACAGTTTCCTACTTTCTTTTAGTTTCTAATGCTATTTTTACATTCTGTCTGTAACTTAAAATCAGAAAATATAAAAATTTTATTACATATTTTATCATGTACGCTTTTATTCTTGATTGAAAACGTGAACTAACATCCACCAAGGAATTTAATCACTTCTCGACCCGCTCTCTAGGCAATTCACCCTTATATATTCTAACATCATATTTTTCTTTAATTATTCATGCATCGTCGCTTGTTTGTTGGATCTACTCCATATGATTTCTTATGTGTGCTGTCTTAATTCCATCAGGATTTCTCTCCATCTACATCTTTGAATCTTGTCCAATTAATCAGGTATCGAATTTATTTGAGTTTTTCAGGGTTTTTGTGTTTATTTTGGTGCATTAACTTGGACAGGTAACAATCATGGAAATTCTTGATCTACATCTTCATGACATGGTGGAGAGTAGGACCCGATTTGCATGGGGGCCTACGTTCTTGGTATAGCTATATAAGGAGTTGTGGGCCTATGGGCGATTACAATGGTTCGATCATGTGCTACATCTTTTTATTACATTGTTGGTCCTATGAGCACATTGTGTGTTAGTGCCCAATTGGTATGCCCACAGCCAATGCATTTGAGCTTGGTTTTGTTTGAGTGGGCTACAGGTGATGGGTGCCAGTTATGGGAGAGAGCCAAATGGCTAGAGTGGCACATGATGTAGCCTATTACAGGTGATTACTGGAGGGGTTATCTAGTGTGGACATTATTTGGAGGCCTTATGTAGGCTATCCTTCATACAGGAAGATGGCAACAGATCTAGATGGACTATAGATTTACATATGGATAGAGGGGTAACAGCAAGGGGAGCATGAGATTATACCCATAGACCAGTGTCAAATGTCGGTTTGGTTTACCAGTAGGGTATACTTCCACCCTTCCCTCATTATAAGAGAGATGACGTGGAAGGCTTATGTCTCCACCATGACCTACGCTTTCAACCGGGGTAGGAAAAGCAACCAGTCATCTGATAGATAGATGATGTCAGGGTGATAGATAAGTACAGGTAGTGGTGGGTTACATAGCTACGAGCAGTACTGCCAAGGTCAGGGTATCAATATTTGACCACCATCACAGTGTAGAGACTCCCTACAAGGTCATGTGGCTACCGTGGTGACCCAGTTGGGCATAGTACAGGGGCATTTGAGAGGGGTCGAGGCATAGGTTACAACCCTGCAGAGGAACATGTGGCCACTTTGCGGAAAAGGGAGTACATGGACCAACAACCACACTGAAGGGAGAGGGAGAGGGTGGGGATGGAGATGAGGTGTAGGTAGTCACCCTATAGGTGCACATGAAAGGTTTATATGTCCAATTATCCATAATACAGAGGACAAGTTACATGTTTACAGGTGAGTTGGCCACTACATGTGCACATATAGTTACCCTTCGTGCCCGAGATACGAGCACATGCTCCGAGGCCAATGACACTACCATAAGGGTAGGGACAGGGTTAGAAGCGATGACACCACCATAGAAAGTACCCACTGCTAGATTGAGAGACGCCATGGGTGAGGTGAGATACTACTAGGATCATTTGATGGCAGTGGGTATATATGTCTTATCATATGCCAAGTACAGAGCACAAAGCAGACCTCGACTAAGAAGAGAAGATCCCGCACACATAGTTTGGAGAGTACGGGGCGAGCAATCCTAGGGGCCGAGTTCAGGGTGAGGCCACTAGTGCATAGAGGCCAACTCTAGAGGCAGGACCATCAGGGGCCAGACTAGGGCAAGGTGGAGGGAGGTCAGCCAGACACTAGGCTAGAGGAGTGGGGAGGAGATAGATGAGACAGTTTGGACATCAGATGGGGTGATGATTGAGCTCCATGCATGATCATTTTATTGATGATATCATATTTTTGACATATATACTAGCCTACATGAAAAATATAGTGATGATGTATATGAGAGGTTTTGAGATTTTGTTATATACACCGGCTTGTGTGCCGAATATATTTGAGAGTTATGTATATGGATACACATGTTTGGATGTTTTATTTATAGAGATGATGGTCATTATGGTAGGATGTTTATATGGTTATGTTTAACTTGTTATTTTGATTTATATATGTGATGGAAACTAAGTATTATAAGCATGAT
This sequence comes from Taxus wallichiana var. yunnanensis, assembly GCA_018340775.1. Classification (NCBI taxonomy): domain Eukaryota; kingdom Viridiplantae; phylum Streptophyta; class Pinopsida; order Cupressales; family Taxaceae; genus Taxus; species Taxus wallichiana. The sequence continues at coordinate 293,393,615 of CM031242.1, read as the reverse complement.
AGAGCTAGGTCATAGGCATGGATCGAGTCAGGTTGTTGGTTTAGGTATGGATGGAGTCATGTTTTAGACATGAATTGAGTCGGAGTTGTGGTTTAGGCATGGATTGAGTCAAGTTGTGGTTTAGGCATGGATGGAGTCAGGTTAGGCATGGATTGAGTCAAGTTGTGGTTTAGGCATGGATGGAGTCGGGTTAGGCATGGATTGAGTTAGGTCATAGGTATGGATTAAGTCAAGTTGACTTAGGTATGATGAAGTTTAAGTTTTTTATTTAGGTATGGTTAAATTGAGATTGGTTGTGTTTGTAATTCATTAATTTGTGTAATTAATGATGGTATGGTTCATGTTGATATGTTTTGTAGTGACATGCATGATAATGGTAAAGAAATGGTAGGCATAATGAATGTATGAATGATGATGGTAAATATGTGAAGCAATTATTGTTTTGTATGTTTAATTTCTAATTATTTATATGAAAATGGGAAATTAACTAGGTACAATGTGATTAGGAAAGGGAAAAGGGGAATTTTTAAGGGGAGAGAGTGGCTGAGCTAACCTCCAACAGCCCTATGCCCTCGGACTACTGCCTACATAGTCCCGAGAAAAAAGGGACCTCAAGCCGATGTAGTTCTCCCATAAGCTAAGGAATAATGTGAGGAGGTATGAGAATGAGTTGGTAGGTTATAGGCATGGTTAAATTGAGGTTATTTTAGGTATGGGTGAATTTTGGGCACATTGGTATGGATGATTTTAATTTGACTATGGTGAAATAGGAAAATTTCCTAGAGATAAGCATCAAGGACTTAGTCATGTATAGGATGATCAATACGTAATGAAGAAGGTTAAAAGATAAGAGGAGGAAAGAAATCCACATGATTAATAAGGAACATTATGGTTGGGTCATACCTTAGATAGGATGATGAACATAACACCCTAAAGACATTGCATGATTGATTATTCTAAAGGTGAAGAGTAGTCACATGATCACTAAATGTCACAGTTCCAGCAAGTCCCTTGAGGTAGTCGAAATAAAAGTGTGAATGGTGAGAAGGTGAATAGTGGTTATTTTATATGGTATTTGGTAGTATTATTTTTGTGAGAGATCTAAGATCACAATGAGCAAGTCCATGATGAAATTTTTTTCTATTTTGAATTATATTTGAGATAGACTAATCAATGCGGGAATTCTATATGAAATGAGACAATTAACTCCTTGATGTCTTCATGAATATGATCGATGCAGAAGCTTAGGATTCTCCTTTTTTAAGCAAGATTTATAGAGCTATCCTTCGAGGGAGCGATCTATTTATAACAATGATGTAGAGAGAAAGATTTATTTTTTAAGGGATTCATATTTTTATTGGAATTTTGACTCAATGAGTTGGATCCCATGTGAGGGATTTTAAGTCATGGACAAGACTAAGGTGAAGAATCGATTCTTTTTTAGAAAGCAAGGTGAAACGACCATGGGATCTCATCTAAAAGTAGACAAAAATTATCCATGAGAATCATGTACGTACCCATCACTCTTTTATCTTCTTTTATCTTATAAGAGAAGATAAAAGAGTGATGGGTACATACATGATTCTTATTTAATCATTGGGGATGGCATAGTGAAAGGAGGGAAGTGAAAAGAACTCAAGGGACAAGCATGAAAAGAGGCAGAAAGTGAGGTAGAACTGATAGTCAACAGTAGAATGGTCGAAGATGCAAGGCATTAAGGGGCTCAGGTTTGGGTTTATTTTTTAGTGAAGATAAATGATAAGCACCTGATCCATAAGTATGAGTCACGATGTATGGTCCAAACCAATTAGGAGAAAATTTTCCCCATTTATTTTTTTCTACTTTTATTCTTCATTGTCGCCAAATCACTGCACCCTCCGAATGGCTAGGATGTGAATAGGACGTTCAAAGTGTGATTGTGACACATGGGATCACCTCTCAAGCTCTGGGACTTGGGCTCGAGGTGAACCTCCGGAGAAGGCCGACTTCCTCTTCCTAAACTAAGTGTTGTACTACTCCTAGTGTAACAAAAATGATTATCTAGTCCTATGCTAACATTTTCATGGGGTTTTAGGGAAAGAGATTTACAGAAATGAAAATATACTAGGGATGGTGATGCACCAAATAAAGGGTGTCTTCAGATTCAGGAAGGGTTAATTTGAAGAGGGTGTGTGCACCACAGGTCAACTTCACCTACTGCAACTTAGAGAGGGTACAGGATACCACAAACTAAGAGACACACATTCCCTTTGTTAAAATTTATCAGACCGAGAAATATACCAGTTTCCCAGTGAAGAAGGATGAACTCAAGAAGGGTGAACAGACACCACAACTCAACTGCATGTAATACTTCACCACTCGATAAGCATAGAACTCCAAGAACCTATAATAAAACTTAAACTTGCACAGTGTACCTGCAAGTATGAGAAAGGCACAAAGAAGCACAGAAGGATGAAAGGATCAAGATTAGTCACAAAACACACACTTTTATTGCTTCAATAACATGCACAATGCATCATACATTCAGAAGAGGCAATAGTTTCCATTACAGTCTTGAAGAGGAGGCTTGAAAGTTCTCTCAACACACAAGAACAACTTGCAGAAGAGAGAGGATTCTTGAAAAGTATACACTTTCCTGAGATATCTAACTGTCCAACTTGACTGAACTGTCGGAACCCTTTGAAATGAGATTCCAACTTACATTTATAGAAGAATATGTGAGAAAGAAGAGGAAAGGTCATAATTACATTCCTAAATTGAAGGCCCATGATGTATTTATTACAATTAGTTGAACCACCTGAGAAGGTTCCATCATGGGTCATTAATTGCCTGATGACCTAGTCTTCTCAATTAATTAAAAGAATATTTAAATAAAATATTTTAATAATAATAATAAATATTATTATTAAAATATTTAAATAAAAATATTAATTTAATTAACATAATGTTGGGACCCCCCCATTGACCCGTTTGACTTGAAGAGGAGGGGGGTCCATGTGGATAGAGTCTGCACAAATCTCAACTCGGTGAGCTTCGAATCCTCTAACTCGGTGTTGCAATTGATTTTGAACCCCACACCAACTCTTTCCTCGTCTTGGCAATTGGGCTCTTTTGCATTGAGTCCTTCAAATGGTGAGCTATCAAACTCGTTTCTTATCATTTTCCTCTATTAACTCGAAGCCATTTATGCATTCCATGTTCAAACTTCATGAAACATCACCACGAACTCCCTGTGAAGTCACCGAGCTCTTCATCCAGCAAACGATCTTACCTTTCCTAGGCTCAAACTCACTTGAATGTCGAGCTTAACCCAACATTTCTAAAAAGAATGGTTTTACCACAATGCTCATGGTTCTTCCTTATCATATAACACTTGCAGTAAGAATGTTTTAGCTTGGCCATAATAAGCACAATTGTACCTTCCAAACGATGAGAAAATGCCATTACCAATAAAGACCTAATGCTGCCATGATGATGACCTAGGCTCATGCCCATAACATGTCGATAGACACCCTTAAGACTGATTTTTAGCCAAAAGCCCTTCGGTATTCTGGTAGTGCACTCAGAAATCTCGGCTCCAATCAACAATTATGCCACTATTGGGATCTTAGTATGGCATAGGTAGCTGTGAGCTAAACCATATACTCATTTTTCCAGAAACTAAAAAGATCCTTTATGTTACAATTTGCAACACATAAAATAAGCCCTTCAAAAAATACGTTGAACAACTGGGGCAACCAAAAGGACCTTGGAAAAATGTACAGGTAACAACCATATGAATTCTTCCTTAGTCGTGGATAAAAGCTAATAGAAATAAGCTAGCTAAAATTAGCTTGAAACTACAGTATAATCGTTCATTGTTAAAAACAAGTTTCTCTGAACCTGGTAAAAGAATATTTTTATTGTTTGATTGGACGTACATAATGGAAGGGTATAAATATTGCTTCTGCCCTCAGAGTTTCTCAAAGAGACCATTTACGAGTAACAAGGATGTAGCATGCAAAACGGCCGACCAGGTATTTCAGAGTTGACCTTCACATTCAATTCGTTTCTAGGAGAAAACATGCTGAGAAATATGAATCATTTCATTCTACACCGTTTTAAACTTCCATCTCCTGACTCGGGAAAATTTTATGAAGCCTTGAATAGTGTGACTCCAATCCATCGTATACGGTAGTGAATATTTGTTTCCTAGTTGTCTGCTTGAAGCGCTAAAAACAGCTTCTACTATACTGCAACATGCCTGTGCCTGTGCGTGGGATTTTTCCATGACCACCGAATGCTCAGAACTGTACAGAGGATGAGGAGAAGGTCATGGAGCTATCTTAGCCGATTCAAAGTCTGAAAGTTCAGTGGAATCCTAACAAGGGCGGATCTGTATGAAAGGAGACACTTTCTCGTATGATCTATGAAACCCAATCCACAGTCCATGCAACACGCATCCTTTGATCTCCATGCACTCGCCGCTCCACTCGGCGTTTGACTCGTTCCTCCAACCTGGCGTCATTTTTGACTTGCACAACGTGCTCTGATCCTATTTACACGGCCCGTGCGGAAGTCTGATGTTGGATTGCCATCGTCAAATCTCCACGCTTGGCAGTTTGATCGGATTTCTCCCCTACGCGGAGTGAACAACATGGTTTTCCATCCCAAAATTTCCACTTGGCGGTGCTGCTTGAATCTCCCCGCGTGGAATTTCTTCCTTGGCTTGCCATCCACGAAAACCCACTTGGCATTGCTCACCTTATTTCCCACATCCGGGATTGGAGTGCGGGGTTTTGTTATCATTTGGCCATATTTCATTTTGGACAGATGGCCACCGACTTCCACCTTTCCGCTCAGCGTGAGGAGACATCATTTTCTTGGTGCAAACATTTCAGCTGTAGCTTGTAAGGTGTGATAATCCCGATAGAATCCTTTATGCTCACCAACTTAGTGACTCGTTGAAGATGCTCATATAATTGCAAAGAAAATTATGCTCCATGAATATTCTGATATGAAACAGTTCCACCTCTATGAGATCCACTTCCATGAGTTACATCACAAAACAAGTAAGATCTCGATAGAGAATCTTTGTAATAAATTTCATCAAGTCTCCCAGTAACACTCTCACTGTCACTTAATCGATTTTCATAAAAATATCTTGAAGGAAAATCCTGAATTTGAGGATGCATTTGATGCTGAACAGATAAAAACATAGTTGGACAACCTACTTGTTGGAAGCATTCAAAAGAACTCTTCTATACTACAACATGCCTGTGCATCGAATGCTCGGCCGCTTTGAGCGTAGAACTGAAATTCTCCTAGGAAAGTGCCATGAGGAAGTAATTGGCTATACGCAGTAGCTACAGGGTAGAGAAGTAAACTTATCTCAGAAAATGAGTGGCCTCCAGAGAGAGTTGATTGCGACAGCTGCCGCAGGGTGATCCTAAGGAACTGTTGGTGTTGATCCTAATGTTCTGGTTGCATGCGACCACAGTTGTGATTAGTTGTTGTAAAATCTTGCCGCTATAGTAGAAGAGCGAGATAAAGTTTTAGTTGAGTTGTCTCACCTTTTCATTTTGGAAACTCTCTTCCATGGAAGAAGCTCGACCAAATCTTGAGGCAGTTATTGTCTCCATCGAGTCATTAAAACTGAATTCATATTCCAACAAGGAAGCATCAATCTCTCCATGTTGAATTAAACTGAGTCGAGCTTGTCATTTCTCTACCTCAATGAGCCAACCATCGAAACATCCTTCGCTCCTATCGAGACTCTTTTATGACAAGCCAAACTCGGTTACTAAACTTACATTTCCTACTCATGAACTCATCTAAGGCTTATGATCTGAGTTATGACCGAGTTAGGACAAGGCAGAAGCTCCTATGAGGAGTCATCTCTTTATTCTTGATTTGACACTATTGACCAGAAGTGGGTCCCTAAGACCAATGTCATGATTTGATTGTAATAAGGCCCTGTTTTCCAATTTTTCCATGTGCATAAAATTGGATAACAGTTACATGTTGATTTTTCTTTAGGACAAGATCACCAACTTGGAAAGTTTGTTCATGGAAATGTTTGATACATTTTTGGTAAAATTGAAGACGGTCAAGAGCATTAAGATGACATTCATCTAATAACTCAAGTTGTGCTACACGGTCCTGGCGAAAATCATCATCATTGAGCATGTCATGGAGATAAATGCAAAGTGAGGGAATATGGACTTCGAGAGGTAGAACAATCTCTATACAGTAGACCAAAGAAAAAGGTGTGGCAATAGTGAAAGTGTGAATACTAGTGTGGTACGCCCACAGGGTGAAAGGAATGTGTGTATGCTAGTCCTTCCCAGTATTGTTAACTACTTTCATGAGAATTTTGTTCGGGGTTTTATTAGTGGATTTGGCACGGCCATTGGTTTGTGTGTAATATGGTGATGAGAAACTTGTTGAATACTTTGAAGGTGTCATAAAAATTTTGCAAGGTTTTATTTTTGAATTGTTTTATGTTATCAGTGATGTGGTGATGTGGGACACCAAAGTGAAAAATCATGTGATGATTGATGAACTCACATATATTCTTGGCTTTTGTGGAGATGAGAGGTATGTCTTCAACCCATTTGGTGTAATATTCAGTAGTGGTGATTATCCATTAATGTCACTGAGAAGAATGGGGATTGATCTCCCTGACAAGATCCAAACCCCATTGAGAGAAAGGCCAAAGGTCATGGGCAACCTGTAAGGCATGATTGGGTGTATGATGAAGGTTGGCATGTTGTTGGAATTTTACACAAAGCTTAACGAAATCAAAACAATCATGGTTAAGGGTCGGCCAATAATAGCCTAGGCAAAGAATACACTTAGCAACAATAAGGCCACTGAAGTGACCTCCACATATGCCATCATGAACTTCCTTAATGGTATAAGGAATTTCATAACTCGTAAGGCACCATAAAACAATACCATCAAAGCCACGCTTATATAGGAGGCCACCCATGATGACGTAACGAGAGACCCTTTTAAGAAAGGCACGTTATCCATTACGAGTGAGGTCGAGAGGCAAGATGGAGAGGGAAAGATATTCTGAGTATTGTTTATACCAAAGGTCACTCGGTTGGGAGCAATGGTTCGATAGAGTAAACTTCACGAGGTAAATAAGAGGGTGATTAGAGTCTTTTTATGGTGACAAATATTTTAGAATTGGTGGGTGAAGCAGGTATTTGAGAAGCCAAGCTATCCATTGTATCTCAGTAAATTTTTGGTAGAACGGGATGGTTTGAAGGGCGTAATGGTCAAAGGTGGATAAAAGTATGTCCAAATGTTGCTTATAATTTTGAAGTATCACATTATGACACCGGTATATACCTTTGACTTTGTTTATGACCAATTGAGAATCACCAAAGATGTTGATTGAATTAACATCTAAGTCGTAAGCGCCTCAAGACCCAATATGAGTGCTTGGTATTCAGCAATATTGTTTGTACAATAAAAATTTAGTTTGAAAGATAAAGGCATGGCTTCACCATCAAGCGGGATGAGAATAAGACTAGCCCCACCCCCATGTTGACACTTAGAACCATCAAAGAAGAGTTTCATTTGGTACATGGGTTCATCCAAGGAAAGGGTAGCAATGGACTCATCTAGAAATTCAAATTTAGAAGGTTGATCCTGGAAATAGGTGCGTTGGCCAATTTTTCAGTGATATCCCAGCCCTTAATGGACTTTTAATGGGTGAATTCAAGGTCGAGGTTGGCCGAGAAGCATAAGCCAAAGCCAGGTAGCTCATTTATTTTGGTAAGGTTTGGAGCGAGAATAAGTGTAAGGGATCAGTGTTGGTCACAACATAGGTCTTTTAGTTAAGTAGATAATGATGGATTTTGTGGCAACAAAAACTAAGGATAAGAAAAGTTTGTAGGCATGGGTGTATCGTGGTTTCGTAGTCCAAAAGAGTATGAATTATGTAATAAACTTCCTACTCCCTATGTTGTTCATCACGATGAGAGAGCATGGCCCCAAGGAGTGATCGTAGTCAATATGTATAGGTAGAAGGGTTGATCATATTTATGTGGAATGAGTACAGGTGGTTGGAGAAGGTATTGTTTTAAGGCTTCAAAAGCTTTATGGCAGTCATCATCCCATTTAAAGGAAACATCCTTTTTGAGAAGGTGATGAAATGGTTGACACCAATCAAACAGTTGTGAAATGAAATGGAAAATAGAATGCAACTTACCTTGAAGGCTACGAAGCTTCCATAGATTAATGGGTAGAGGAATTTTGAGAATGGCCTTGACTTTAGTAGGGTCAACCTCTATACCACGTAAGGAGATAATAAATCCTAGGAGCTTTCCCGAGAGAACCATGAAGACACATTTCTTGGGCTAAAGGTGAACACAATACTTAATGAGGTGGTCAAAGATGGTTTTTAGGATGGCGAGGTGCTTGGAGTGGCATTTAGATTTGGCAAGGATATCATCTATGTAATCTTCTAATATACGAGTGCATGATGTCATGGAAGATGTAAGTCATAGCCCGCTGATATGTGGCACCAACATTTTTAAGGCCAAAAGGCATGACTCGATAGTAGAAGGTCCCCAAGGGGTGATGAATGTGGTTTTGTGTTGATCCTATAGGGAAAGCAAGATTTGGTTATAACCCGAGAAACCATCCATGAGTGATAGCATCTTGTGACCAGTAGTAAGGTCAACCAGCTTGGTCAATACTAGGTAGAGGAAAGTCATCTTTTGGGAAAGCTAGGTTGAGGTCATGGAAATATGTGCAAATGCGAAGTCCCCTTATCACCTTAGCGACTAGGAAAATGTTAGAAATACATCAGGGATAATCAGTGGGAAAGATGAAGGAAACGAGAAAGAAGGCGTTGAAGTTCTTCTTTGACCAAAAGAGAAATGTGAGGGTTCATTTTCCCCAGAATTTTTTTTATGGGTTTGGCATCGGATGGTTATGATATTATGGACCACTATGGTGGGGTCAATACCAAGCATGTTAGTATAATACCAAGTGAAATCATGGTTATGGTTTTGAGAAAAGAAGTGATGACCTCCTATTCAAAGTAGCATCTAAAGAATGGTCGATATTTAGAATGTGCGAGTCATCGTAATCGCTGTGATGTTGATTTTGATACTTGATTCCTTCAACATGGTTTGTGTCTTGGATGGTATCTACTGATGAATATATGATTCTTTTGCACCACAAGGTGAGTATAGATTCATCATCTTGACATTGAATGACATTAATAAAAGGTGTATCGTCATCAATCATTTTAGGATACATGAAGGGAAGAGAAGAGGGAGCCTCGCCTCACATTAATAAGTTAGAGGCCCTAAGGAAATTGTGTTTATGAAAAAAAAATAAGAGGGATGGATTACGGATCCATCGACTGCATGTAGTGAAGGTGGTGAAGAAGGTGTAGAAGGGTTAATATCCTCAATGAGTTCGATGTGAGTCTTCTTGGAGGTTGGCAGAAAATGGGTGGGTTTGTGATGGTGGTTCGGTGTTTAAGTTGTAGTATCAAGTCCCCCATAGAAGAGATTAGTGCAAAGGTGGGGAGGATCGTAAAGGATATGCTCTCCTATGCGGTGATCATAATTAGGGTGTTGGTGAAGGCTTCCATAGTCCCGTGGAGTAAGGAATGTGTTGACATTATATAGGCAATACTCCCCGCAGTGAGGAATTGAAAAATTCCTTCCAAGGGATTGGTGATCGATATGTTGGTGGCTGGGATAGATGATGTGTTAGAGATTGGATCGGAGGTGGAGCTAGCTGATTGGGAGGTTGATGGGTCGGTAGTGGAAGTTGTGGTAGTGGTAGGGATAGAGGAGTAATGTACGATTGATGTAGCAGTGACAACTTTGGAGTGTAGAGGTGTAGGTGAAGATGTAGTGGCCATGGATGAAGATGCCTTGATGGGTATAAACACATCATTGGGTCAGTAAAGCATGTTGTAGTTTTGAAAGGTGATGGTTCAGACAGAATGGTATAGGTGTGCCTTTCATGCTCAAACTTCAAACAATGAGGAAAAGTGGAAGGAACGCAACCCATAACATGAATCGAGGGTTTTCCAAGCAACATATTATATTGAAATTCCCCCCAAGACATAAAATAACTCTAGAATAGTGCGGGGCCCACACAAACATAGAGGATGAAAGTACCAAGTGTAGAGGTGATATCATCATTAAATGAATGCAACATGATGGGATGTTTATACATGGAATTGTCAGGTATGTGCATTTGGTCAAATGCATGGGAGGAGATGATGTTAATGCTTAACGCCCCCATCAATCATAACATGTCATACACGTATATTATCGATGTGGATGGAAATGAAAAGGGTTGGATCTAGGTCATCAATTTAATCGAGAAGTTAAGGGTGGCTACTTGTTGAATTGGTGGAGGTGTAGAAGAAGATGGTAATTTGGTAAGAGAGGCTACATGATGAGATGTAATAATGGAGGATAGGGGTGTAGGGTCATTGGGTAAGACCTCAATAGACCGAACAACCTCCATGAGAGATTGGGGATAGGATTAAGAGGTTTGGATGAGGTCATATAGGGAAATTTTGAGGGAGGATTGGTGTAATTTTTGAGCATCATGTGATGTGTAACCCTATTGGAAATAGGATATGTGGGGCCAAAGATAGTGAGTTTAGGTGAAGGTGTAGAGGGTATGCTTTGGGTATAGGGTTTTTCAATGGGTCGGTTGCCTTTTCTTTTCCTTTGTCCTTCTGTGCGTGGGTAGCAACGTGGATCGTGTTGATTTGAGGTGGGGAGGTAGGTGAAGTAGGTGAGCCATGAAAGGTATAGAGATAGGAAGGGCAGAAGCCAAGTGGCGGGAAGGAACCTTGTGAGATGAGTTGGGTGCACCGACATTTGGGTGGAGGTTTCACAAGTTCTGTGATGTGCACCATGTTAATTTCAAATCTCAGAGGTGGCTCTAAGAGTTATGGGGGTGGAGGTCTTGTCACTGAGTAGTCAATGAGGGAAGAACTTTGGAAACAAGTGTTGGTGAAATGGTGTCCTTATTGAGAAGGTCATCATCATCAAATTTTTATTTAGGACACAACTTGATAAGAATAGTTTTAAAGCCTTATAGTTCTCTATATCGTGTCCTAGAACACGATGGTAGGAATAAATTTTGGTTTCTTCAAACCCTTTTGGTTTTGGTCCGAGTTGGTCATAAGGTCTAATAGGTGGTAATGTGATGACAAGATTTTTGAGCAAGTTGGTTAGGATTTTGGCATAGGATCATGTGAGTGGATTGCAATAGGAGGTGAATGTGGGTTTGGGTACAGTGTGGCTGATTTGATAGGAAGGGTCTTTCCAAGAGGGGAGTGGGTCGAGCTATGGTTTTATGTGTTGGCATGGTCTTAGGCATTGGTCGTGTCTCCGCTTGGGTAGGGTTATGGTAGATGAATTTGCAATAGAGTGTGTGGTTGGCTTGACTATCTTATTGGAGGGTAGTGGATTTTTACCTTTAGGTTGCACACTTATTAGGTAAAGGTGATAGGCGCATGAGATCCGGAGGGAAAATCAGGTTGGTGGAAAAGGGAGAGTTACCCATAGGGATAACTAAGGTGCTATGGAGGTAGATGGTACGGGTCATGTAGGAGGTGTGAGGGAAAGAGAATGAAGTTTCATGGGTAGTGAAGAAGTTATTGATGGTATGGGAGGTATGGGTGGTAAAAATGTTATAGGTGTGGGTGGAAGTTGTGTCGAGAACTTGGGTATATTAGAGATCTATGAGGGAGGAATGGGCTGCTGCATTTTTAGTTTACTAGTGGGTGGAGGTTTCTTAGCCAGGCTTGAGGGGTGAGGTCCTAAGATAGACGGAAGGGGTGAAGGTGATGAAGGTGTGATCGGCGAGGTTGGGGTATGAGATCTAGGGGATTGGTTCTTCTGTTTGGGGGCCAGATTAAGTTTGATGTTGGCTTTATATGATGTAGCTAAATCGAATTTGATGGGTGGATGAGTAAGGCTAGCCATTGGGATGACCCCTAAGGTAGTAATAGGTTTAGGCAAGGAAGATGATGTAGGTGTAGGTTTGGATGTAGAAGCATGTTGAGTTATGGGTAGAGGTGTGAGTTGAGCCATGAGTGGTATCATGGGAGAATTTTTGATAGTTGTGGTCGTGTTTGGTTTGATTGGCTGAAATACTTTTGGATAGATATTGGGGGGTGTCAATGAGTGACATCTACATTTGTGTTGAGATAGGAAGTAATATACGCCCCCAAAGTAAGGCTCTATCCACATAATCCAGGTAGTCAACTAAGCGTGAGAATGAAACTACAATGGGTGAGGTTGATGTGGATCCAATGGAAATTCCCATAAAATGTGTGTTAGAAATGGGGAATTCACTAGCTGCAGCCTCTATGGGTAAAAGAGCAAAAATTAAGTCAATATGATCTTGGGTGGCTGATGGAGAATGGTCACCTAGAGGCAAAGACATTTCTACTGGATCTTTAATAGTTGGAGGAGATGATGGGTGATCCTCTGGGGTGGAGGAGATAAACAAGAATATTCCGTGGGTCAGAGAGGTACTGTTGGTGATGGCTCTCTAGGTGGAGAAGCCAAAGGTGAAATGGTCTTGATGTTAATAGAAGAATCCTTCATAGGTGAGGGAGGAGACGAAGGGTGTTCCTATGTGGGTGGAGGAATAGGTGAAGTGGGTTCATGTGTAGGTGGAGGACTTCAGGCTAATATTTCCTCTATGGAAGGAATATGAGGTATTTGGGAAGCAATTGGTGCATCACCGAAAAATAGCATGGACCTCGTCGGTATGGCTATGATTATTTGAAGTCTCTCCAGTTTGATCAGAAGAAGGGGCATGATGCAAAAATGGTTTCTTGAAGATGTGTAGGTTTTGATTGGTAGGTGCATTAGGATTATCTAATATTAACTCGTCATTCTCAAGCATTTCTTGGACAATGTTTTTGAAAGTGATGCAATTTCCGTCACTATAACATTTTACCCAATGATAGTTGTAGAAGTTGTGCTCTTTGTACCACGTGGGTGTGGGGCAAGTAGGATCAAAACTAGTGTGTGGTTTTATGGGAGGAAGGGTGATGGCCCTAGCTTTAATGATATTTTCTAAGACAGAAGAATAAGGCTCCCCAATTGGGGTGTATTTCCATTGTTCTTGTATGAATTGAAAGGTCTAGACAAGAGAAATATACATGAGGGGTTAGCTTTATTTGATGGATGAGTTGGGCCAGCCTTGAGTACCACTGCATTAGCGGTTCCCTTGGCTTTTGAATAATTATTCTATGGTTTCAAGAAGAAGAGGTATCATTTGACTTAAATTCTGAGTTCTTATTGCGTAGTTGAATTTTCTTTTCTTTGATGGCCCGAATCTCTAACTTTCTTGCCATGGTGAATGACTCATCGAAGGTTCAGAAATTTTGGACCTACAGAGTTGGAAAAATATGTCTAGCACAATATCGAGTGAAGAGCTCTATGAGCTCGATTTGTGGTAATTGGAATGTGAGTTGATTGATCAAGTTATGCCAACGAGTGACAAAATCATGATAGACTCGTCATCATATTGACACATAGAATAGAGGTCAGTCATGATAACCTTCTTAACAATGTTGATGGAGAATTGATCTAAGAAGGCTTGGGCTACTGATTGAATGAGAAGATAGAATTTTTAGGTAACCCACTATACCAATCTAATGCAATCCTAGTTAGAGACATGGGAAAGGTCCTCAAAAGCAAAGCATCATCATGGGTGATCAGATAACAACTGTGTTTGAAAGACCGCAAGTGTTGTTGCGGGTCCTCTTTGTTATTTAAGCGGTTAAATTTAGGCATTTCCCAATGTACGGGATATGGATAAATAGGAATAGATGGGTGTATGGGCTCATTGCAAATTTCATCGTAGGTGAGAGAGTTATGAGTTGGAAACCGATACCTCCGATGTCTATATCTTTTCCATCATTAACTTGATTAATTCATTGGTAGGTGGTGATGGGTGGGTACCTCCTATACCACAAGAGGGTTAGTGTTGGACACATGATGGAGGTGGCATTCTATTATATGGTGATGCCACATAGGTAGGTTTGGAATGAGGGAGTGATATAGGTGGTATGTACCTAAAGGAATGATGGATGAAACGAGAGGTTACCGATAGAAGTGCGTATATAGAGGTGGAAGGGTCGAGGTAACCCTAGTAGTGATGGGGGCTAAGGACTGTGGAATAGAAAGGAAAATGTTTTGAAATGGAGTAGGGGTCATTGACACTTGGTGGTGGTTGTGATGCTATGGTTATATGTGAGACAATAGGCACAAATGAGGTTATGTTCTAGGTGGTGGACGAAGGTATAGTGGATGTTGCAGTGCAATAGACTTGGTAGATGCGGCAGGTCATAACAAGTACAAGGCCTAGCTATGAAACGACTGGGAAATTCATATGTGGGTAATGTAGAGCTAGAAGGGGATGACGCAGAAGTAGCAATGAGAGTTGGGGGATAGATACGAGTATACCGTATATCAAATGACTCGAGGCATCTCAAGTGGACGAGTGGGAAAGATAGAACTATAAGGCAGCGGGTTACGTCAAGGATTTGTGTAAACTTCTTGTCCTCGTGGCGATAGTGATAGGTTGGGTACGATCCATGGGTGATAAAATAGAAGGTGGTAAAGGACTAGGTGGGAGTGGTTGACAACTAACATGGAATATGAGCGTGTTTGCTTGGCTTCGATTCAACACCATATGAACAAGTACTTGATGTGGTAGAACTAATTTCTATAAATGACATATAAATATAGCATAAATAGGAAAACAAGCGGTGGTAGGTGGATTAGGTACAAAATTTTAGATAGAAACTTGAATAGGCTAAATGATACTAGTTAGGTAAACTGACGTTGGTCATAGGTAATCGGTGGTCAGTCACCGTGAAAAATTAATAGTTTGTCAAAACAAGGTAAAAGGCTAATAATCTGCTAAGTTGATAAGATACGGATGGATTTTATCAGGACAGAGAAGATGATGAGAGTTACAGAGAATCTAAACAGAAAAGAATATGAAATAGGTGTCCTTTTGGGTAGGTTAACCAAAATAACAATAAACCGATGCCGGTTGGGTAAAACTGGTGACATTCAAAGGGTAACCGATGATGGTCACTGCACCGACACCGTTATTGTGAAATTGAAACAAATACAAAGAAAAGGTTGTTGTGATTCAAAATAAAATGTGAAATCAAACCCATAATTTTGAGAATGAGGGAAATAGGGTCCATGAACTCTCGATGAAGTGGAATACACCAACTATGATGAGGAGTGTGCAAGGAGAAATAAAAAGATGAAGAACATGTCTTCTCAGCTCAAAACGTAAGCCAAGCAGAAACACTAAGAAAAATATGATCCTAAGAGTGCCTTTTCTATTATGTTTTTCATTTTATGCTATTTAGAAGACTCGACTCATGAACTTTAGAATAGAGTTTTTGGTGAGGAAGGCTTCCTACAAAGAAGGATATCTACAAGGAGAGGTTTCAGGTATGTTATGGTGGGGCGGGCTGTCCTCTGAGATAATGACTCGATGTAAGTAATGAGCTTATTTTGGGTAAGATGTTGTTTAAGAATGTGTATATTTTTCAATTTTGTGATGTTTGGATAAGACTCAGAGAGAGAAGAAGAGAAAGGAAGTGATTTTCTATGATTCGTTTGTCAACCATCAGTTGGGCATGACTTCCAGCATATAGGTTGCCCTCATTTAATGTGAGCTAATGCAGTAAAGTAGAATGAAATGTAGTTAATTTTAACCCCAAATAAAAATATTGAATTTGATGACATAAAGAAATGAATAGCATAAGGGATGCTCTTTCATGAATGTGATACTAATGAAAGGAAAGAAATGTTTGCTTTAAAAGCCCCAAAACACAATTGCTTTTAGACAATAGAAGAATAGAAGAGTCTAGGGAAGATTTTAATGTGAGAACCTTTCGAAAGAAAACAACCATACAAATTTTCAACTAGAAATGAAGAAATGAAAGTAACCCTGAATGGGTCCCACCGGGCGTGCCAAAATTTTTCACCTGATTCTTAGAGCGTTTCTTTGAATATTGACAAAACAGATAAGGGTAATTGGGTTAGGAGGAATACCTGTTAAAGTTGGTTGAAGGTTGTTACGTGCATATGAATTCTTGATCCACAGCTGACTATGAGAGCTCCCTTTTGGCTAGGAGGAACTACCTGAAATAGAAAACAAGACCACCAAATGGAAGTTAAACAATATATGCGAGTGGGACTCCTTTAGCGTATGCTAGATCTAAGAAGTGTGATACTCCTAGAGGTTGTCAATCCACCATTAAAAATAGTTCAATGTCAATAATAAATGAAATCCTACTATAGTTAAAATTATTTAGGTATCTCATTCAACTACAATAAGAAAATTTATTCACAACAGGCTAGGCTATGATTGAATCTGAAGGTCAAGGTCACTGTTAGAGTGCTAGAACTGGTCTTGGTCTAGTTTTGGGTTGTTTAGGCATATTTGGTGGGAATTTTAGGATTTGTTCTTGGTATGAGGGTAAAACATAGAGACCGATGTCGGTCTGGTATGACTGATGTCGGTTTAAGTGAACTGGTGATGGTTGTGGGTAACCGGCATCAGTATGGTCGGGTAGAGGAAACTTATTAAAATCTCAGTGTGAGGACATATCTGAGGCTAAATGGAAATGGAGAGGGCAATGGCAAGGTCTATGGAGATCTTAGATGTACTCAGAGATCTTTAAAAGTTAGGTATGGGAAATTTGATGGTGTGGGTGAAGGAATGATCAAGTTTTCATGAAGGTGAATGATGGGAGAATGGGAATGCAAGTAGAAACTAGTAATAGAGGTAACAAGACCTACTAAAATTAAAGTAGATGAATGTTGGTTAATAAAACACTTACTGTTGTATGAGATTGATGGCTGGATGACAATGGCAGTTGATCAGATGGATGGAGTTTGGTGTGGTGATGAAACTTCCCCAGATGCTTTTGTGAATGCAAAATGGCTCTATGATCATTTCTAATGTTGGTCGTCACATTCTCCGATACATGTTCGAATGCTAGTTCGCTTGCATTCAGCTCTTGTTTTTTCTCCTATTCTCAGAATGTGCCAACATCAAAATAATGTTTTTTTGGGGAATAAATGGAAATTGATGACGGTTTCGGGCTGACCAGCAATGGTTTAGGGTGACCAACATTGGTTAGGGTAGGATTTCCTAGGTTTACTAAACTCGAGTAGATCCACTTGGTTTCCTGGATATTTTTCATTTTCCCTTCACGAATTAGAATGGAAAATTACTTTCTAATGGGAAGGAATGTGGTTAGAGGGAATGTAGGCTTTTATTGTTAGGTTTTATGTAGGTCTTAGTTAGTTATGGAAACATACTAAGAATAATTCTAGGGTGAGGTGGCTAGGTGAGGTGGTGGTGTGAGAATTATCTCAATTAGGATATTTAAATAATAAATATTATGAGATCATGAATTAATTTAATTAAATTAATATTAGAGTGGGGTGTAAGGTTCCATGTTTAGGTGAGTGTGTTCAAGGTGAGTATTTGATGAGGGACCAAGGGGAGTGTGACCTAATTTTGGTGTCTACAATAGTGGCTCAATATGAGTGTAGGTTTTTAGATCTTCTATAATATGTAGACTATCTCCAAGATGATAAGTTATAGGTAAACATGTTCATCAGGTTTCTAAATACAGACTTGGAAGGAGCAGTTAAGATTTTGTCTCCCCCTCCCTTGGAGAAGGTGGTGGAGAAGGCCTACGTAGAAAAAGGGAATAGGACAAAAAAATTATAAGTCTTGGAATATGAATTGAGTTAAGTTGTAGGAGTGAGTTTTCTCATGTCGATCGTCAGAGATCACGTGGCTCCACCCCACCCTTTAGAGGAGGATTAATACCATTTAAGTTAACTTTATGACCTCCTCCACACCCGTAAAAACTTTCTCGGTAGTAGGATGCTTAGTAGCGAGAGGACTAGGCTAGGCCATGACAGGCTAGAGAGGTAAAGGCTGTAATGGAAATATTTTGGGTAGAGACAGGAGGCTTGGTAGTCATCCAATGAATTCAAATCGTTATCAACAATTATCTAGGGTGGGGATTATAGTATCAATTCACGAGCACAAGAGGGAATCATTTGTATAGGGATACAATAGGTTGTTTTATTTGTGGGGCCCATGATCATTATGCACACATTTTTCTATAGTGGCAATATTTTTTTGAAAGTCAAAAGGAACCCATTTTGAGGAGACAGCTTGGTGATGTAAGGTGTGCCAATCATGTCTACACTATGGTAGAGAACCATCAAAGCTAAACATAAGGTCAAGGTCATTGAGATGATGGGTATGATTAAGGGTACACCAGTAAATGTATTTTTGATTCGAAACTTTTGAATCCTTTATATCACCCTCTTTATTAGATATGTGTGGTTTGGTGGATTGTATGAAGGAACATAAGTGACATGTAGATTTTCCACTTTGGGCTAAGCTCACTATATATTTGCATGTGGATATTTGTATACTTGACCTAGTGGTATTCACTACTACCTTAGAAATTCGTATTTTGTCATTGGGATCTTATAAGGTTGTTATTGGTAGATATTGGATTGATTCCCATTAGGCTTAAGTTGACTAAAACAATGGTTCATAGAGTGAGTAATTATATAGGTAGTTTTGTAGTTATATATGAGATTTAGAGACCCATATCCTTGCATATTATTTCTTCTATACAACATAAGAGGTGTATGCACAAAGGATGTCGATGTTTTCTATCAATATCATTGATAGGTATTAGGAGATTCTAGAAAACTCCCCATTAGATGAGCACCCTATCTTGAGATATTTTACTAATTTTTTTCCTAGGGAGATTCTGAGTATACCACCGCATCATGAGGTGGATTTTTATATTGATATTGTTATAGGTTCAACACTTGTGTCTATTTCTCCATACATGATGATTACCCCGAGCTACATAAAATCAAGCTTCAAAGAAGAGGAGATTTTAGAAAAAATCCTCGCCTAACCTAGTGTGTCCCCTTGGGGCACACCAAGAAATTTTTTGAAGAAAAATATGAATCCCTTCATTTGTATGTTGACTTCAGACAAGTAAAACAAGGTAATGGTGAAGAACCATTATCTCTTTCCTTGTATTGATGAATTTTTTTAATGAGATTAGGGAAGATAGAGTGTTCTCCAAGATAGATATTAAGTGAGGGTAAAATCAATTACATATCACGAGAGGAAGACATACATAAGATATATTTTCAGAATCGTTATGAGAATTATGATCTCACAAAGTGATTCCTTTCTTCGATGAATGCACCCACAATATTTATGAGCCTCGTGAATGGGGTTTTCAAGACCTTTTTGGATAGATTTTTCATTGTGTTTTATGGACAACATTTTTATTTATTCACCCCGATTTGAGGAGCATCAAGAGAACTTGAGCCATGTATTATAGGTTTTAAGGGATCACCATTTGTTTGAGAATTTGGAGAAGTATTCCTTCTTTTAGAAAGATATTCAATATATAGGAACATTATCAAAGGTGAGGTATCTCAGTAGATCCCTCAAATATTTGTGCTATCATTGATAGGATAGACCCCACCATAGTGATTGAAGTTAGGAGTTTCATAGGGTTAGTTGGTTATTACCACCATTTTGTTAAGGATTTTTTTAGGATTTCCACCCTATCAATTCCCTTTAGCATAAAGGGAAGAATTTTTGTTGGTCAAATAAGTACGAGAAAACCTTTCATCTACTCAAGGAGATATTAAATACTGGACCCACCCTTACCTCACAATTCTTTATCCTTTGGCCATTTTTGGGTTTTTTATAAATTCATCTATTGAAGGAATTAGAATGGTGCTCATACAGAGCATCACATCATTTCTTTTGAGTCTTTCAAGATAAAGCACTATAAGCTTAACTATCCCACTCATGATATTCATCTTGCAACATTAGTTCATGGTTTGGTTTTTTAGAGGCACTTTATTTTAGGAATACCATTTGTTTTAAGAGTGTATTGATTGATAATTTATCATATAGTCTCTCAAAGTGTAACCTCAATTCATGAGAGCAAAGTGTTAGATGGAGTTATTTTTGTGTATGACATGGATATCTAGTAATTTAAGGGGAAAGAAAATGTTGTCACCGATGATTTAATAAGACAAAGTGAGATGATATTTTTTCCTTGACCTTGAGGTCGATATTAGAGGCGAATACTTCAAAAATTCTAGAAGACATATTTTATGAGGTGTTGATATGGGTCTTCATCAATTGTTCATAAGCCACATAGAAAAATACAAAACCACCAAAGTCTAGAGATAGATGTGAAAATACAAAACTAACTATGAAGGATATAAGATAGCCATGAATAAAGAATGGTTCTACGCATAAAACGACAAAAAGCCATTGAATATTGAATGAAACCATGATAAACTAAGAATGGAACAATATATGGAAAAAATATGTCAAACACAGAAAAGATCCATGGAAGCCAACATCAAACCACATAATGAAGATAGATCGACAAAATATGACAGAGGCCCTGAGTCAAAAGAAGTGTCTTTTGGAATCAATTGTATTTTGTATATATTGTAACTAATATTTTGTATATGGGTGCATCATGAGAAATACATGTGTGAGTGCCATTTTGAGATATTTTTATAAGAGATAGAATATATGAGATAGAATGAGGAGAATGTATGTTGTAATCATTATTGATAAATAAATAAAGATTGGAGTTTGGAGTAAAATTTGTTATTTTCTTTCATTTACATTTATGTTCATAGATTAGATGTGGTGTATTTCCCATGTACATCCTTAAATAAGGTCAATTATTCCTAAGCCTAACAATATTTTCGTGGTCTTAGGTCAAAATTTAGTGTCAAATCCCGTGTTCCTTATCTTAAGTAGATGTCAGGAAATATTTCACCACCAGGGTATTGGAAACCCACATTACTAGAAATTAAAAAGTGGTGGGAGAAACAGATTGACATATTTGTAAAAGGAGAATCGAAAAGATAGGAGATAACTTATACAATATTGAAAGTGAACTTTAATTAAAATAAAATGATTTACTACTCTATTTGATATGTTTGCAATTATAACTTTGATGATTTAAACCTAGATTTTACATAAAGCGGAAAATCCAAAGGGTATCGTGACTTGTCCCCTCAATGTGATCTCTTTGTTCCTTCATGTTCTCGTGAATCTAGAAGAGTGGGAATGTGACAATGGTAGTAGGAGAAGATGTTCAAATAGTGGCAGCTTGGATGTAAGCTGAACAGAATGCAAGTAGGAGAGGGATAGTGCAAGAGAACAAAGCTTGACTATTCAATTCCTAGCGGGATTGTTACAGGGATACAATGCAAGCATACCAAAATCTATAAGACTTATGCTTCCTATGATAAAACAACAACCTATAATTCTAAGCAGAATCAAGATTCAAATGGACATGATCTAGAACTAGAACTATGGAGCCTTGAACTGAGAGGCTGAAAGCTTTACAAAATCTAAACTTGTTGAGACTTATTGGAGAACTTTCAAAACACACTGAATAATAATTCATAGAGGGAGAGGGGCCATTTTCTTATAAACAAGCTTGGTATTTATAGCATTTGTATTTACCAGAGGGTAAGTTTGAATTGAACTCTTCTATTATAAGAAAAGAGAATTTTTATTTACCAGTGGCTAAAACTTAGATGCAAGCAAGAGTGGTTGAGAAACGTGAGTGCCACTTCATTTTTTATGTTGACGAAAGCATTGGAAAGTTCTGGAAAATGCACACAGGACCACCATTCTATGTAGGGTGGTAGTTACAAGACCACCACCCTATCCCGGGAGGTGTTCATGTGACCACCGCATAGGTAGGATGGTGGTCCTACAACTAAAGACCAAAATGCAAGAAAAGAGAAGAACAGGGTCAAAACAAAGCATGCAGAGGTTGGATAAGATATTCGGGATGCAAATGTATACTCAATGTGATTTCTTGATTCCAAAACCTTGCAAAGAGATCTAAATCATCATCGGAGTTTCGTAACCTCTTTCCTAGGTAGTACAAGACATACAATTTTGGTTACATACATATTACCCCCTTGAGAAGAATTTTAGCCATGAAGGGGCATAAAACGGTGGGTTCAGTATGGCGGTCCCAAAATGGGGAGTTAGAAGCTATACTTGACATACCCGTGTGTCACAATGTCGCCATCTAGATTCCCGCTATCTGTAAAATGAAAAGAGGACTCAAGTGTAGATAGATAAAGAAATCGAAAAATAAATACTAAATTAAAATGAAATGAGGACTTACCATTTGCGCAGGGATAAGAACTTACCTCCGTTGGTGCTCCAAATTTATGAAAGAACATTCAAAACAAGTTAGAATATTATATATATATATATATATATAACGAGCTCATTTTCCTATTCATTTACATGTGTTGATTTGGCAATTTTTGAGCTCTGGGACCCACGGTAACCATTTTCGACGAGAGTACAAATAAACGTTCATTGCGAGATCATGATCATGCCTCCGAGATTTTACATCAACTTCTCAAGTCTTAGGTTAGTTTTCCTTAATTCATTAGTTTTAAACCTAAAATATAAAAATCTTGAAATCTTTGTCTTGGGGGTTATTTTCAAAAATATTAGTGTTAAATGAGTCTCTAGGGTGGGGCGCCCATAGGGTAGGATTTTATTTCAGTCAAAATGGTGTATTTTTGTTGTTTTTAGGCATTTTTAGGGCTTAATGGGTGTACGCAAAATTAGCACAGGCCGCCACCCTACATAGAGAGGAGGTCACAAGACTACCACCTTGTGATGGCGGAGGTCTCGGATCTCCACCCTTAGATGGCGGTGGTCACGGAACCACCGCTCTGCACAGGGTGGTGGTTTTGGAGAAAAGGCAAAAATAGATGCCTTAGTTAAATTTTTTTGCATTTTTGATATTTTCCTATGTTTTTGATGAGCTTATCTATTGGACTATGTTGCTAACTTGCTCTTTTTCTGTGTTTTGGGTGGATGTAGAAGGAGGAGTACATTAGATGGAGCAGAGAGAGGGAGTGTGATTGGCTCCTAGCAGTGTTGGACACGTTGACTCGGCAAAGAGAGACACTTTGTAGAGGGTTGGTATTTTGAGGATTTCATAGGTTCCTCATGTTGCTCCTACTAGTCACATATTGTGTGACTTGTTCTTATATTGGGATGCGGACCAGAATACTTTCTAGTTTCTAGGTGTTAGGGGTGAGTGGACTATCACCCTGGAGGACATCTATCACATATTGGGGGTTCGATTCTTGGGAGGTGGCTATCTCTTAAGATAGTAGGATCCAGATCTTAGATGGTTCAGTGGGCTACCTATATGGGAGATGTTGTTGTCTCCTTTGGCTCGAAGAAGGGGGTGAAGGTCCAATCCATTGCTACTTCTCCTATCCCTGTCATCCATAAGGCTATTATGGGTATCTTGGCCTCACAGTTGATTGGGGATAAGGGAGGAGATACTCTCTTATACTGCTGGGCTCCCATTATTAGCATGATTGAGGCCCATGGCCATACTTATGCTTGGGGAGAAGACATTCTTGGGACCACATACCATGACTTATATAGGGTGGTTAGGTTACAGGGGCAGTCCTTGAGTCACCCCACTCTAGTTATGAGTTGGGTGTATGAGCGCATCGTCCCCTATGGAAGGGGTGTACTAGTAGAGGATTTAGGGATGTTAGAGTAGTGAGGTGGATAGGGATGATAGTGCTCAGGATGCCACATCAACTAGTGGCTTCATTGACTACCACAGATATGGAGGCCACTCCTTATCAGGCCATGGTGGGAGTATGGGGAGAGGAGACACTTACATTGATTGCCTGCTCTACTATAAGTCAGTTGGTAGATAGGATAGAGAGGGTGGAGGTCCACCCATTTGACTGAGTCCCTCAATAGTTTGGTCTCCCCTACGTTGATATGCTTCCTCCAGTGGGGGTAGTATACAGGACTATTCATGAGGCCCGGGAGGTCCTAGAGGAGATTGGGGTTGGACCATGGTTACTCCTAGAGTTCCTATAGTAGTTAGATGGGTGGTTTAGGCCCGAGGGGAAGCCAGTGCTCCTCGAGCACCTTTACTTTAGATTAGAGCTACTCCTACTTTCAGTTGGGGAGGATGAGCCCATTGATGTGGAATCGAATCTAAAGATTTAATAGGAGGAGATGATGGGAGGTGAGGCCGGTGGGATGGATGAGGAGGATGAGAGTGATTCTAAGTGGCATGACACTTAGGATATCTTGAGGGCCGAGAGGGTGGAGGAGAGTGCAGAGAAGGTGACCCTGATTTCAGAGGAGTTGCCTTCTCAGGACTTAGGGGAGATGATGAGTCCATGGCAGGATGTCATTTCTTTCTAGATCTTGGGGAGGCTCCATAGTCGGTACCAACGTTGGTAGTAGACACAGATCCTAGAGATCCTACCTAGATGCCCAGAGATCCGAGTGAGTTACTACTCTTTTCTCGACCTTGTTAGCTAGAAATGTTAGTTGGTATTTCCTTTTTGTTGTTTCACTTGTTCTTGACTTTGTTTTTGATGATTTTCTAACTTGTTATTTCTCCTTTTTATTTACAGTGACTGCTTAGGGATGGTGGGATTTGATTCACCAGGTGTGTATGGACACCCTATTTCTCCCCTCAAAGATGACTCAGCTTAGATTTCTAAGGATGTTTGAGAGCCTTAACCCGCTGGTAGACATATTGATGTGTTTTCCCCTATCTAGAAGGCAACAAAGTTAGTGACCTCCCTTCATGCTGAGGTAGCTAGATATAGGACTGTTGAGCATTTGATGAGGTGGATTCATTCTCATAGTGAGACCATAGCTAGTGGCCATGATCATGAGCACTCATTTCATTCAGAGCGTCATCATAGTAGGAGTCCTAGACACGATCGTGCACCCTCTGAGGGATCCCACAGGGATTGAGAGGCCATTTGGTCTTTTTGTAGTGATTTTGCTGGATGTTTATATGAGTTGTTTTTTAATTTTTGGGCTCATTGAGCATTTTGACCATGCCTAGTGCATGATGGCATTGTATGTAAAACATGATTCTTATATATATATATATATATATATATATCTTTTGGATCTAGATCTTCTTTGTATCTAGAGTTTTTGTGGTTTGTTTCCCATGTGTACACTAGATGTTTTTTTAGAATCTTTGTTTTTATATGCTTTTCAGAATGTATGCAATGGATGAAAATTTAAAATAAGTGTTTTTTTATTAAGGGCAAATAGTTTTGAAGGGACTATACCCTGTATACAAAAGGGCTCAAAATCCAGATACTAGAAGCGGGAGAAACAACCCAGAGAAGGGAAAAACAACCAACCTCAGAGGGCTCATCAGCCAGATAAAACAACATATTAATAGAAAGGATCCAGTCATACAATGATCCAAAAATAGCAGAAGAGATCAAAAAACAAACAATAGATATCTATCATAGAATATCTGCACCAAAAATAGCTCCAGATCCATCACCATCAAGCAACTTCGCATCCAAGAAAACAACAACACAAACTCAATTACTTGATAGCCCTGTGAATCTTGGTTTTGATCGCTTGCAGTGAGACAAAGAAAGCAATGGTTGTGGCCTGAGAAGAGTCTTTCAGATCCACCTGAGCAATTTCCATATCCCTTTTCTCTTTGGGGCCCCAAATGTCTTCAGTAATCCCGCTTAGGCTGCATACACTATGAACATGTTGTTCGATGAAATTGTAAATACTTTTAAGTACAGATAGGATGCATTCATTACGAATAAGTGAAAATAAGTGTTGAATAGAATGTTTCTCTTTTATTTGTTTTTGTAATACTGATATGTGATGATGCAAACATATTGTAGTACTAAACTTTTGGCTTCTTTGGGAAATGTTTGTTGCTTCTTTTTGTTTTGGAAAAATGTGATGAATATGTAGTGATAATGAGATGAACTTTCCCCATTCCTAACTCCACGCAACTAGTAAGATGCGAGGGCTCAACACCAAGAGTTGGGAAGGGAAAAAATTGTATGAGTTTTACTAAATGGAAATGATGAGAAAAATACAAGGTATTAACAAAAAAAAAAATTAGACCCACGTACTTACTCTTACTCAAACTACTACATAGTTTAGAATGCAACTTACTTTCTAGTTTATCTAGACTTAGATCCATGGATGGCAATTTGGTTGACAAAATCTGGTTTTGAGGATTTGATCTCTTTGGAATTTGGATACTTAATTTCACTTAATACAATTTTCTTTGCATTTTTAAAATACTAAGATTCATTAATTTGCGTGAATGGACCCCCTACGCCCTACCCCATGCTACTAGTAAGAAGTATGGGCTTGTCATCGAAGGCAGGACATAGGTGAGTAGGGGCACTTCTTAGCTTTCTCAACTTCACATTACTAGTAAGAGATGCAGGCTCATCACCAAAGGTTGGTGGGGAAAAGAAGTGTGTAAAATAAAAATAATTTATTCTGTTTAGTATTTTTTATTCAATTTGGTTTTGATATTTCTAATTTGTGACTTTGGAGTATCCTTGTTTCAAAGAGACGTAAAAGGATAGATGTGACACCAATAATCTTCTAGAATAGACCGTTGGTAATAACAACTTAACCTAGTAGAAGAAATGAGTATGACCAAGTATGCGGTCCTTGGTATGGTTTTTCTCAAGACTTTGTCTATCGAATTGATGAAATGATTTTGAAACCATTTGATGATATTATGAAAATTAAAGAGATATGATTTGAATGATTTTGCCAATATTTTTAGAAGCTTGTAATAACTTCCTTAAGAATAAGTTCCTTGACCACAAAATTTACGAAATGAGTGAACAAAATGAGACAACCGAGTGACTAATGCATTGTAGGTAGATATAATATACAAATGGCGATGCCGATGACTTATGTGTAAAACCGTTTAAGATGCAAGTAATTGAAAATTTAATTGAATTCCTCACTTCTAGTGTACACAAGAGATACACACTATTTCCTTAGTATTTTATGACTCGATATGGGCCCAACCACTTCGGCCAGAATTTCCTTCCTTTACCAATTTTCTTATCAATCCATCTGTATAGCCTTAGAACTAGATCTCCCTCATATATTTCTCATTCGTAGAGATTTTTGTTATATTACCAAAGCACATCCGGTCAAGATAAGCTCGTGTCGTTGTTCAAGTGTTTAACCTAGCCTCATCAAGGACTTCTAGTTGAGAGAGGCATGCCTCTCTATAGGATTCTTCTCCCAATATCCCTTATAATGAGATGCAGAGACTGGGTATTTCGACCTCAAGTGGGAGAACTACTTCTACCCCAAATACCAATGAGAAAGGGGTTATCCCTATTGGTGTTCTTATTGACATTTGATAGGCCCACAAGGTGGGTATAATTTTAAATGCCAGTCCCATTTGTTCTCCTTAACTGTTTTGAGGAGAATAGATTTTAATGTTTTGTTTGTGGCTTCATCCTGTCCATTGGCTTGGGGGTAATAAAGAGAGGTTGTATGATGGTTTATCTTGAATTTGCTGCATAACTCACGGACCTCATCATTCTTAAAGGATGTGCCATTATCTGAGATAATGACTTGCATGGACACACCATACCTCGTAAATGATTTGATTCAAAATGAACTTAGTGATTACGTAACTGGTGTGGTGGTTAGAGGCATGGCCCCTATCCATTTAGTAAAATATTTTGTGGCCGTTATTATAAAGTTATGGACCTTTGTTAATGAGGGAGAGAATTTCACAATCAAATCTAGGCCCCACGTGGAAAAGGGCCATGGGGTTACGATTGGTTATAGAGCTTGTGTTGGCATGTGAATCTCATGGGAGAATTATTGGCATTTATGACACTTGCACACAAATTATACTGCGTCATGTTCTAGAGTGGGCCAGAAATATCCCATCTAATGTATTTTGTGAGCAGTGGCATGGCCACCAAAGTGGCCTCCACATATCCCACTATGGGATTCGTAAATAATATTTTTGGATTCTTCCGTGTCAACACATCTTAAAATCATTCCATCGAAGGCTTTACGATAGAGAACCTATTCTAAAATAACATATTTAGCAGCGATAATGCATAACCACCTTCTTTGTTATGATGTGGAACCTTCTGGGTATGTATGGTCCATGATAAAATTGATGATGTCAGTGTACCAAGGACATATAGAGATGGGGGCCTAGTTTCGACAAAATATATGCATTCATCGGGAAATTCTAGATCTACCAAATCACCTCCATCTAATAGATTGTCAGCTAACTAGTCTATAATGATTTGTCCCTTAATGGATTTCTAGTTTACAAATGTTAATTCAAACTCACCCATTAAGGTTATGAAACTTCTAGCTTTTTTAGATAAATACCCTTGTGTGAGGAATGTCTCAAATGATCTATCTTTGCAAAGGACCCTTGTTTCTTGATTTAACATGTAATGTCTTAAACATTTCATTGCAAATACTATGGCAAGGAATTCTCTTTCTTCTTGTGTGTAACATGTTTCATAATCAAGCAATTTCTCGGCTAATGAAATAGACTGCATGTTCCTGTTTATCATTATCTTCCTGAGCCAACATGCAGGCTAGTGAGACATTAGTAGCCCGTGAATACAAGATCAAAGGATGATCTGGTCTAGGAGGCATTAGCATGGGAGGAGACAATAAGAAGCATTTAACTACTTCAAAGGCCTCATTACATTCTTTTGTCCAATCAATGCTATAATCCTTCTTTAATAAATTGTTGATTGGATGAACAACAAAACTTAAGTCAAGGATGAACCTTCGAATTGCACCAAGTTTCCCAAGAAATGATCTAATACTAGACTCGTTTGATGGTGGAATCATTTCAAGAACAACCCATATTTTGGCTATATCAACACCAATCCCTCATGAGGATATAATGTAAGCCGAAGTTTTCCTCCTATCACACCAAATATGCATTTCTCTCGTAATCAATGTGACACCATATTCGATCACCATGAGAGAATGATACTCGAATACTTATGGGTGATCACAATGCTTCTTGGCCTTTGCCAACAAGTCATCTATGTAGTATTCCACAATCTTATGAATAAGGTCATGAAATATGTATGTCATTTCCCACTGGTATGTAGCACCAACGTTCTTAAGACCGAATGGCATGACAACATAATAATAAGTTCCCTAAGGAGTTATAAATGTGGTTTTGGCTTGATCCTGTTCAGATATTTTGATTTGATTATATCCCGAGAACCCATCCATGAGAGACAAAAGCTCAAATCTAGCTATTGCATCAATAATGACGTCAATGGATGGTAATGGGAAGTCATCTTTGGGGAAAGCTTTATTAATGTCCTAGAAGTCTATGCAAATGTGTATCTTCCCATTATTTTTAAGAACAAGGACAATATTAGATACCCATTGTGAGTTGTTGGCCTGTTTGATGAATCCCACTGGATAAGTTTCATTACTTATTCTTTCACCATGAGAGCCACTTTTGGTTTCATTAGTCTCAACTTTTTCTTAATTGGCTTTGCATTTGGTTTGGTGACAAGATTGTGTACTGTGATATGTGGTGTAATTCCCATCATTTCTTTGTAATTAAATGTGAAAGCCTTTTGATGTTCCTTGAGGATCTGGGTATGTATTTCTATCTCCTTTAGAGTTAATGAGGATCCCAACTTCAAAATATTTGGTTCTTCCTCCATTCCAATATTTATGTCAATCATTCCTTCAATTAAGGAAGTGTTGCCTTCTTCAAATTTAGGCGAGGGCCGGAGGTAGTTCCAAACCTTCTCCATTCTCTACCTCATAGATTTTGAGATTCTTTTGTGGGGGAGATTCTATCATGGGATTTCCAAAATAGGAAGAGGAATGTGGGATTAGGGAAAAATCTACTATTTGATGAGCAAGATGTAGTTCCACATAGGCATTTAGATATCCAAGAGTGATTCTATCCTTGTCAAAGTGATCTAGAATAGAAAAATCATTCTTAGCTTCTATATGTGTCAGGATCAAAATTGTTGGTATTTTACACACCAATGGTTTAGTACGAAGTGATACCATGAAACTTGTATTTTCCAACTCACTACTTAGAGTGAAATGGGAAGCTGAGGTTTCTATTGAATCGGTGAGAAGGTTTTTTTCTTGTGGGATTTCTTCGATTGATATGAAGTCGAATCCTTTGGTTAGATCTAATACTACTTCTTTATAGAGTTTTAAGTGTTCATCTCTAGTCTCATATACCTTAGATACTTGGTTTTCAACTAATTTCAAGTCTCCTAGCACTCTAATGTTATCAACACACATCCTTTTGGCTATGATGAGGCCAAGGAGGAGGGCTTCGTATTCAGCCCCGTTGTTTATACATTCAAAGTTTAACTTAAAGGAAAAGGCGTGATCTTTCCCTCGGTAGAGAGTAAAGATCACAAATGTCTGAGCTCTAAAATAGCATCTAGCTCCATCGAAGTGGAGGGTCCAATATTTTCTTGGAAAAATGGATGTTGGGACATTCTTTGTGTCTACTTCTTTTTCCTCGGTTACTTCTACCATAAAAATTTCGTCTACTGGAAGGGAGCCAATTCCTAGAGTGCATCCCATACCCATGGAATCAAATGGTAGGATAATAGGTAGATCTTTCTCTAGTAACTTGACAATTTTTGTGGTAGTTCCTAATGATACTATCTCTATGACGTTAGTCTCATTTTTGAGTGCTAGAATGCCTTTGACTAGATTCGTAATTTCTAATTCTATTGTAGGTATCAAATTTTCTTCTAGTTTTGAATTGATTGGTTTGTTAAGTTGATTCATTGGGAGTTCAAACTTAGAGTGAACACCTAGTCTCTTCTTCAAATCTACTAGGTGTATATCGAATGGTTTTGGGTCACCTTGCGCCATAAATATTTTCCCTAGGTGCAAAAATCTTATTTCCTGGAATAACATGGAAGGGATTTCCTTCATGAGATGTATCCATGGTCAATCGAGAATCCTATTATAGTTGGTTTACCAATCTATAATATAAAATTTGGTGAGGAATGCCTTGGGTCCTAAGGTTATTGGTTATACTATAGTCCCAATTGAAGTGGCCTTGAGGCTATCATAACCTCTTAGCGTGTTTCATGTAGTGGAACAGTTTGTTTCTCCATATCCTAGATTTTGAAGAAAAATGAAGGGGACTATGTTAACTACTGACCCATCATCAATAATTGTGCGCCTAACATAATTATTATAAATACATACCTGTAAATGCAAGGTTGGGTCACCTCTATGTGTAATTTAAGTCTATGTTGGATTTTTTTCTTATATCAAATATCAACTCAAAGATCCCTATTTGGCTTCCTTGGAGGGTAGACATCAAATTCTATATGGTTAACTTACATTTTAGGAGGAGGAGTGATGTTAATTAGATGACCAAGACCTAATTCTTCTAAGAGAGAAGCCCTATGGGTGGGAGATTTTTTCAATAAATCCTAGCAGGAAATGTGAGAGAAGGTCTTTGTTAGGTCATTAATTAGATTATAAGTGCCAATGGGTTTTACCAGTGTTTGTTGGATGTTGTCTTTTTCTAATGGGTAGGTTGGAACTGGTTGAGAAGAATAATATCATGTTCTTGTTATGGTTTCTATGCATAACTTGGTATCTAACTCTACCGCACAACTATCTTGGTTTTTGGTCAAGTTCCTAATTAGGTAATACGTGGATTTAATGAAGTCAAGGCTCCATGATCATTATTTCTGTTATAACACCCTTCTTCTTCCCATTTGGATCTAACCTGTTATTGTTAAAGTGATTCGGGAGTGGATCGTTAAAAATCTTGAGGGGTGCATTTTGAGGGGAAACTGCTCTTGTGTAAGTGTTTGGTGTGGGTACTATAGAATTTTCTAAAAACATATCTATAAAGAGTTGTCTTTGGTCTTCTGGAAAATATTGCATGAATTTATTGTAGTTGTGGCAAGTCCTAGTATCATGGCCTTGAATCTTGTGGAAACCACAATACAAGTTAGGATTATAGTTTTGAGGTTGTTGGTTTGAAACCTATTGTGGTCCAAAACTCTGATTAGGTTGTTGGTTGTTAGATTGAAAATTTTGAGGTTATTTCCTTTGGTTTTGGTTCTAATATCCAGCTAGGTTTCGGATTGGACCTTGTGTCTGGATCTACCATTATTTTTGTTGTCGTGATGGATGATTAAAATCCACCACGTTGATTATTGGAGTAAAGTTATTATTTCGCTTATTGTTAATGGGTGGTGAAATGTTCATGATGTTTTCCCTTTTAACCTAGTCTGTGACTCCATCTATTGTAACCCCACGGTTTTTGTTAAGGATTTTGGGTCCTTGATTGGTATTCCCAACATTAGGATAAGTTGTAGTGTTTTGATTGGGAGTGATTAATTTCCCGTTTGTTCCATATGTTTGATCTATTCGGAGAGCACTCTTGAGTACTTCATCATAAGTCCTTAGTGGGAACTTCTAGACTTCTTCCTTTATCTCTCTATTGAGAGAATGAAGGAATAAGTTGCATAGTTCCATCTGATCCATGTTTGGAGCACTTGCTGATGAGTAGAGGATTATACACCATCTTTGAATAAAATGGGCAATAGATTCATTGTGCTCTTGTTTAATGTGTAAGAATTCCCTTATCCTGTTCTTAACAATTTTTTCATATCAAAAGCTTTGATAAATTCTTGACACAAGTTGTTTGAATGAGTGTATCGAGGCTTCAGGTATTCTATAATACCAATCAAGGGCAATACCTTCTAAGGTTTTAGGGAATATCTTTGCAACAACCACATCCCAAGGGAGTAATTCTTGAATGGCTATGGCATAGGCCTTGATATGTGCATTTGGATCTCCCACCCCTTTGTATTTAAGCAAATTGAGAAGAGTTCTTGTAAACATGATGCTTCGTACGGTGAAATATAGAGGTTCTTTTAAATATTCCAAGTAATTCCCTACCGCATAGCTTTCAACCATCGATGGTTCCTGCTGAGGGGGTGGAGGTGTAATGGGTTATTGATATGGCATAGCATATGTATTTGTAGGGACATAAGGAAATCCATGTGGTTGAGTGAACATCCCGATAGAGGAGAACATGTCTCCCTATGGTTTTTTTGAATAAATGTATAAGTAGGGAGGAGCATTTCTCTAATATGGGTTGTTTTGTGCTAAGTCGGGAGGTATCATACTTTCAACCGGAGCAAAGTGTTTAAAAATGTGTTTCTAGCTAGTGTTTATTGTGGGTAGTTATATGAATGTTGAGGAGGCATGCCTAATGTGCCCATTCCTATGAGGAGGTCAACTTGGCTAGGATGATGCGGAGGGTTGGAAGTTCCTACTTGCCTAAAATGTGAATTTTTATTTGCTTGAGCAAGTTCTAGTCCTCTAACCTTCTCAACCAAAGTCGAGATGACTTCGATTGGTGATGACACAGTGTTTTTCCTTAATGGATGTTGTTGTATACCTTGAGGTTATAGAGGTGTATGGTACCCTGCTATGAATTGATCATTACTCTGCCAAGATTCACCGAGAGTATTCTCCATAGGTGGAGGAATGGGGGTGTTTTCTTGGAGTAGGGTGTCGGGTTGTGTTTGAAAACTTCCTATAGGTGGGTACATGTTTTGGAAGCATTGTTCACTTCTAGTGTAGCGTGCTAAGTACTCCTCATCCAAAAATGGGAGTGGATCTGACTACCTACTAATTTGTGGTCTAAAAAAACCTAAGGAGATGAAATGGATTCTCCAGTAAACGTCATATTGTTAGAGTCTGAGGGCTCTAGTTGTGTTTGTGTGAGATGATCCATCTCCTCAATTCAAAATGAAAAACTAGAGCTAGTTATTTGAGGAGGAGTTTGTGATGACAAGTAGTTGGTTGAATAGTTTTCATCCCATGCAAAAAGTGAGGGTGACTATTATCTATTTATTTGAACATAATATGCTTTGAGACCTGAAAGAGGTCTACCATATGCGTCGTATCCCGAAATATTTGGGAGTATATAAATACCCATAAAATAATGGGAAAGAGAGAAGATGGATGAAAGAAATGGAAAGAAAAAGGGAACAGATTGTTGTGTTCACATCGGGTTCACCAATTTTGTACGACAGAAAAGTGACATGTGAGGATGATAATTGGCAATTACCCTTCCCGTACTTGACCTCCCAAGGTCATGCTGAGACAACCGGTGGTCTGTAATGTGGGTGACTTAGATGAAGCCACAGCTAGGATTATGGCGATTTTCTACGATAGAAAATCTATAGGTGAGGATGAGAATCAGAAAGTAACTTTCCTATAGCTAACTATGGGAGGATCAGTGACTAAGATCTGGTAGTGTGATCTCCTGGTAGCTGAAATGACAAAGGGGAGATTTAGAGGCTATGAATGGGTAGCGTAAATTCCCTATGGTTTATCCTCCTAACTAGGATCTAAGTGTTAATCTAGTTTGAAGTCTCTGAATTAACTTAAACTGAAAATAATAATTTATACTACTACTAAAAGGAAACTAATCTAAACAAAATACACGATTGAAACATTATAATTACAAAAATTTATTTAAAATACTTCTATACTAAAACTAAACAAGCGAGATAACCCGGTGTGGTTATTCACCTATGCAAATGTGTGAATCTAGATGAAAGATAACTAATTAACTTAATTGAAAACCTTCAATCTTACCTCAGAAGTGAGGAAAAATCATAGCTTCTCGAAAATATCATTCCCACACTTCTTCCCTGAAATATTGAAAGTGAACTTTAAGTGAAATAAAAATGATTCACTACTCTATTTGATATGTTTGCAATTATAACTTTGAGGATTTAAACTTGGATTTTTCTTGAGCGTGCAAGTTCTTGAAAATGTGCACAAGACCTCTGCCTTACACACAGGCAGCTATTGTAGGACCGTCGCCTTATCCTGGGTGGCGGTCATGGGACCGCTACCTGTGCAAGGTGGAGGTCCTATAACTAAAGACCAAAATGAAAGAAAAGAATAGAATGGGGTCAAAACAAAGCATGCAGAGGCTGGATAAGGTATTTTGGGATGTAAATGTATACTCAACATGATTTCTAGATTTCAAACACCTTGTAAAGAGATCTGAATCATCATTGGGGTTTCTGTAACCTATTTTCGGCGATCCAGTACATACAATTTTGGGTACGTACATGTACTTGAGACAGCCTTTTGAGTGGGATGTAGAAAAATTAACCATAGTAAAATATCTTGACAAACCATGGACCAAAGAAATTTATTACTTGTATGAAACTACTCTAGATTCTTACATAATCATGTGGTAAATTCAAGGGTGGACCAATTTTAATAACAAGAAACAAGAAGTTCTAAGTGGAGCCCATAGTCAATTTCTTCATTTAGTTCCATTCTTAATTAAAGTGTTAATGATCGAAAAGGGATTAATTAGAGAACCAAAAAAGTTCCTTTATGGGGATAGGCACCATGGGATGGTAGACGCAAAGGGGGTGATCCGAAGTCATGAATTATAATAATTAATGGGGTGCTAGTTGGGGTGGCAGAAATAGGATGACATGGGAAAAAAGAAAAAGAAAAAAATTAGATAAGTTAGCAAGAAAAGATCAATATATTTAAGGATAATTAGTGATTTTTGAGGGGATAATTAAAGATAATAAAGAATGAGGAGGATGGAATAAATAAAAATGATAGCCACAAAAATAAGGATGTAGAGACAAATTTGGAGAAACAAAGGATAGCACGAGAAAAAATGGCTAATAAAATGAATGAGAGGAAGGAAAAATTGAATAAGGTTAAGAAAGAAGAAGAGAAAGTATAGAAAATGTTAAGTGGAGGCTAACAATTGGATCACCTAGAAACGGAGGTAGACACATCAAGTCTATCTATAATACCTAAATCTTGTGGAGATGAATAAGATTCGGTTACTCCATGGAACCCAATGATTTAATATACTATAGAGTCCAGCTCAACATGCAATAACAAGACATGCAATCTTAATGAAGGATCTGCAACATGTAAGTAGGAGAATTAGAACCTATGTTTAAGAGAGTATTAGAATTAGAATGGTGGAATTAAGAGGAATTGAGAACCCCAATAATGATTAAGGAAAGAGGCAAAGAAGAAGAAGAAGTCACTGGAATGAAGGAGTTAGTTGAGGAATTTGGAGAGAAAATAAAAATAGTAGATGAGGAGAAGAAAGAAGAAGAAAACATAGATAAACAAGAAGAAGAAAAGATAAAGGTAATAGAAGAGAAAATTGAGGAAAGGGTTAGAGAGGAAAACCAAGGAAGAGAGAAAGAAAAACAAAATAAGAAGAGAGGAAGTGATGAGGGATTAGAAGAAAGATATAGATTAAGAAACAATAAAGATAGAAAGGTAGTAATGAAAGATAGTAGTTATGAAAAATCACCAAATAAAGATGCCCCCAACCAACATGTGAACCCAAAGGAGATGACCCCGGAGTAGATGTCATTCCAAGTGCTTCTTAATACACCATTTGATAATCTAGAAAAAGGAAAGAGCTTGGAGGAGAGATATCAAATATTATGAGAAGAGAGTCGAGAAGAAAATAAACAGTAATAGAATTTCAAGAACTATTGGGTGAATTGTACTTCGATATTGAATTAAGAAGAGATAAGGTAAGAAATAATAATTCAAAATCAGTCCATAACGATAAAAATAAAGTAAATCAAGTTAAGCAGTAGCCCATTGTTCAGCCAAGAACAAATACTCAATCGAAAATGGCTCAGAAGATCAAAATGCCAATTTTTGACAAGGACTCTAGTGATGCATTGGAACACTTGTTCCTATTGGAATCCTACTGGAAGAATAATAATACCATAGATGAAGCTACTAAGATACAATATTTCACATACTCATTAAGAGATGATGCATTGCATTGGTACATGAAGATAATTTCTCAAGGAGCGAAACCATGGGCTGATATTGAAAGAGAATTTAAAATAGATTTCCCTTTGTAAGAGGCCCGAGTAGAAGGAGTAAGTAATATGAGAGATATTATAAGGAAAGAAAGAGAATCCATGATAAAATCTAGTCGATATTTAAGAATGTTACTGGAAAATTGGAAGAGCCATTAACAGATAAACAAAAAATTAAGTGGTTCAATTCAAGGCTACTTCCTTATTTAAGAGCCGCATTAGAATAAAAAAAATTAAAGCACTGGTAGAAGAAATTGATATGGAAATTAAGATAGAATCCTAGCCATGGAGAAGAGAGGTTGAAACCTCAATAAATAGTAAACTAGAGAGGGGAAGTTAGAACTAGTAAATATAAAATTATAGCAGGAGATTTAGAGGACTGAAGGATTAAGAAGTAGTTCACCTCCAAAGAGTAATATGAGGCCAAAGATATGGTGTATAGTCTGTTGCAATGAAGGACATAGTAGAATCGAATGCCCATACTTTGAAAATGCAAAAATAACAGCCGTGGTAAGAGTACATTTATCACAAAAATGCATTATCTAGTAATATAAATCCATCAGAAAGAACATGGTGTGGTATTTCTAGACTTTGGGACCAACATACATAGGAAATTTATTATTTACTTGAGGTAGCACCACCCACAAATCAATTGATGTATTGTACTACATGTGGGTTGTATAATCACTATCATCATACTTACCCCTTGGTTGATGTATTGGATGAATTGAAATATTATTATACCATGAGAGAAATCGATGCTAGATAGAATGAAACACCCAAACCTCCTCCTACTTAACCACATATGCTACCATCAAATACACCACCTTCACAAAAATTTCAACTACACCACAATATGGAAATCCATAAGGAGGTAAGCCTCACTTTGGAGGAGGATATTAGGGAATTAGATATAACCCAAACTATGATGGTTACAATGACAAAGGATACCTCGGAGGGTACCGAGGTGGATATAGAGGAAACTTCAGAGGTGGATATAAAGGAAGATATGATAACTACCATGGTCATAGAGGATATCAAGGTTACAATCATGGTGGTTACTTTGTGGGGGTTATAGGGATATCGAAGGAGGTCAAAATCAAGAAAGAAGACCCATGAATTATGCATCTTGTAAGAAATCCGTATGCGAACCTAATCCCTATGGATTATTCCATGAGAAAGGCCATGAAACGTTTAATTTTCATAAGGATTCCCAGTTCTATAGGAGTGGAACAACAAAATCAAAAGCTTTAGGAGAAGATGCTCAAAGAAAAGTGCAACACATCACTAGAATCCCTTGGGATGAAGAAACTATAGAAAAATATAAAGCCATAAGGGTCATTGCTTTAGGAAGTAGACCTGCAGAAGAAGATAGAAAAGTGGAGGAAAAATAAAGTTACATGTGAAGTAAAGAAACAAAAGCTAGAAAAAGTATCGAAGAACCTCGGTATAGGGTAGTTATTCAACCAAAAGTTACACAAAAATGAGGCGGTCCCTAAGAAAAATAAAATAATAAGGCTACCCCAAGAAAAATATTTTTCTAATGAATAGGAGTGGAATACTAAATAAATAAGGCCGAGGTTGCATTCAAATGAAGTTTTAAAGATTAGGGCATTGGTAAAGAAAGCACAAGCCATTGAAGAAAGAGAAAAAAATTTCTTTATAGAAGAAGAGGTTATTGCCTTAAAGGAATTAGCTAAATTAACTATCAATCATGGGTTGGTAGATAAACTGAAACAATTCACTAAGTATTGGAACAAATAAAAGAGGACTCGTCACATCCATAAAATTGAAGGGGGATAAAATAATAATAAAAGAAACATATTTCATACTTAATGAACATGGCACAAGTCTGCCATCTATTTAGACATAGACATATTTGATACCACCATTACCAAAGTACTATTGGATCTTGGTGTGAACGTTAATATGATGTCTAAAACTACATGGGAGATGCTTGGAAGACCTACTTTGGAACCTGCAAGATACTTTATTAGATTAGTGGATGGATTATCAAGACAACCACTAGGAGTGCTAAATAATGTAGTGGTGAATTTCATGGGAATTAAGAAGATGGTGAATTTTGAAGTGGTAGATAATGTGGTTGAGAATCCTTCATACAATGTTATTTTAGCTTTGGAATGGTTTATGGAATGCAATGGAACATTAAGTTCTCAAAAAGAAGAAGTAGCACTAAATTCGGACAGGATATGTGTTCATGTACCCTTGCATACAGGAATGAGTTCCACATGGGCATAAAAATTACGAAATGACACAAAAGAGGACGATTTTGATGAAATACAAGAATTATATGTAATAAATAAAACTAGTATTTACAAAGAATTTGAACCAAACTTAGATGTTGAGATTAAATTTAAGTCATAAGATACCGTTAAAGGGTCAAATAATGTGGTAGAAGCCTAGATACATGGGTTTTTAGAGTCAAGCACTTGAAAATTACATTTTTCAATAATAATACAACCTAGAATAATCACACTAGGAGCCAATTATAACATTGTGGGTGACATATTTGCACCGACCAAGGATACATTTGAAGAACAGGTTAAATACTATTACGCACAAGAGAGAACAAGAGGAATACTATTCTGCACAAGAAGAAGATGATATTTTTATCCCAGCTCAAGAAAACATTTCCACTGAGGAAGAAGAGGTGAAAGGAATTCCAATAAAAATAATTTGCAGGTGAGACGTGCTGCATCTCACCAAACATTACCCAAATACTCAGGATTTGGAGACCTAGAAGGGTACATCAAAATTATGGAAATAATATTTCCTAATGAGAAGGAAAGGATGGAGGTGTTAGATGATACCTTGACTATAAATGCCACAATTTGGTGGGAAACACATAAGCATAATGTAACTCATTGGAACTCAATAACAACACTACTCAAATCCACTTTTATGAAAATTGAAGGCTGTTATGTTGTGATTCATGAATACATAGGATAAACAGATCCATAGAAGCACATTCAGGTTTGTGAACAACACTGGTGGTTATGTGGGGATAATTCTCCCTTACTATGGATTCAATTGTTCGTATGGACCCTCGGGCCCATACCGAGATCGTGGTATTCACATCAAGAAATTAGAAGGGAGACTGGAGATTGGGATCAAATAGTCAAGGACTTTTGCCATACCTTTAATTTTTGGGACACTGATTTAAATGTATTAAGAGAATTACAAAATATTTATACTTTCCTATTTTTGACACCAGATGAAGCCATAAAACAACATTCTGAAGAAGAGAAGAGAACATAACTTGAAATCCTAAAGCCACAAGAAATTTTTATGAAGATTCTAGAAATGGCTCGATGTTTTAATGTAGAAAAACAAGAAAGAGAAGAGAAACCAGAGAAATTAAGATACAAGGTTATAGAGGATGAACGAACAATAGTGGAGAAGAAAGATGAAGGAGAAAAGTACTATTACCACCTTTGAAAATTAGGAATGAAAACATTGGGAAAAATGGAGAGGAGAAATTTTCCAAAATTGGAGACTATTAGTCGGAGAAAGAAGTGGCTAAAGTAATAGAACTACTACAAGAATTCCAAGATATTTTTCCCAAGGACTTCAAAGAATTTAAGGGAATCAAAGAGGAGCTAGGGACAATGAAAATTTAGATAAAATATGGATTCAAACCAATAAAAAAGAGACCATATAAATTGAATCCCAATTTGAAGGTGAAAGTAAAGTCGAAATTAATAAAATGTTAAATGTTAGGATTATTAAACCTGTTGATAACTTAGAATGGATCAGTCCCATGGTGATCCAAAATAAGAAGATTGGAGATGTAACATTCCCATTTTAAGACACTAGAACAAGGGATTTTTTTTTGCATAAGGTTCTGTGCTCTAAATTATGCAATTTAGAACACACATTTAAAGTTTTTAATAATTGTTCTTTGTTCTAAATGACATAATTTAGAACACACAATACTTTTTAGATCAATGTTCTCTGTTCTCATATTCATAATATGGAACACACATTCCATGTCATTCAATCATATAACAGATAACCATATGTAGTTGTAATGACTCGAAGAAAAAAAGCGAATCTCCCATTTCATGGCTCGAAGTTTCATCGATCTCTAATTTCATGACTCGGCTTATTACTGATCCTTCATGTTAATTCAATGTATTATATACTAAGTATAATTATTTCTCTTTATCCTTTTGGTTATTGAAGTGTTCCATTTAAGAGGTCTATCTAAATATCATTGCGATATTCATCCAAATCCTGCTTCTTAAACTAGGTGATTTAGGACAACACAACAAGCAACTTGTGATACTTTGGCCAAAGATTTTCACATTCTTAGCATGATCATATTCCTAGATGGCATACTCATCAATTGAATACATCCTTCACTCCACTTGATCTGTTATCTAGAATGGTATTTTCTTGGTTCATTATTAAAGCTTGGACTTACGGTCAAATAAGCTCAACATAGTAAGATTAACTTACTAAGCTTGATCAAGTTCATTCGTAACTGATTCTAAGTTTAGGTTTCCTTTTCATTATACCTCATTTGAATGAGGTCCATTTCCTATGCACATGTATTCATTTATTTTTTCTTACCTTACGTTAGTTTAAGATTTAATAAGAGGAGATATGATTTCCTCCTTCCAAATATCCTTTGGGAAAGACACCCCAAAGAGTATTAACGAAATCTGATTATTGAAATTAATTGTCCTTTCCTTAATATTCATTAGTTAGAGTCCAATTCTAAATATTACTTACACAAGAGTTCATAGGTATTTTACTCTTTGATTAATGTCAATTACTAGTCCATATTGACTTAAGGAATAACCCTCTATACAACTCAAAATTAGAAGTTGCATTTAAGAGAAGAATAGAGTTTTAATTCCCTCTTTCCCATTATTTCATTTAATTTTAACAACCATTATTTATACAGGTATGAAATCATAGAGTAGGAGTAATAAGTTTACAATCCCCTTTACAATAAATTCAACGAATGATACAATCAATAAAAATAACACTCAATCCTTTTTCTCATTCCTCAAGGTAAAATATACATATTTTACAAGTCCAAACATTCGGACTTTACTCATGCCAATCAGCATTGATAAACTCAAACAAGGATACAACTTTTCCTTTTTCAATTACATTAAAAAACATTAATAATAATGCTTCATACAAGATCCAACTTTTAGTTAAATAAGAGAAGCATCATAAAAGAATAGGTCTTCTTTAACACTTATAGAATCCATCTGCAAAATTTACTAGCACGAGTCAGTTCGTCGAACTGAGCATGTTAAGCACTAAACATTAAAATGATGTGCTCTCGACTAACTGTCTTATTAAAAGAACCCTTCTTTTAGGAACATTCCACAATTGAAATGGACATCATGTAAGAGTTAAATACCACTAAAGGATGAACAATTTAAACATATTTTCATAATAAGTAAGCATCATAATCAACAGTACTATTAATTAGCAATCTCCTTAAAAGGAATTACAGTAGACGAGCAATGATACGTTCCAATTACTTAACCATTTCTTTTTAAAATGAATATATCTCATTTCAAATTTACACAAATAATCTAAATAATATTTTCTCTAACTATTCTCTGGTTAGAAGAATATGGAAGACATAATAAATCATTGTTTGAACATAATCAAATTAGTCTCGTTCCATCTTTGTAAATGGAATCCTTATAGAAAAATGACTATAATCTTAAACCAAGACTCCTTCCCCTTTTTTTGTTTTACTACTCACTTGATTTCAACCAAGTTCAAATGTAGAAGGGAAAAACAATCAGACACCATGACAACAACCTATATCACTTTTCAGAATTCAACAAAAGCATGGTATTCATCCAAATCAGAGAAGAATAGAATGTAAATGCAATTACATACACCCAAAGGCAGTCACACGTTGCTTCCATATCTCCTTAACAGAAATTTAGAAAGGATAAGAAAAGAAAAGAAGTATTTCTTCCTGTTGTCTATTCTATAATCTCTTTCATTTAACATGACCGAACTAGTCAATCTCATGCAAGGAGGGATAATAACGAGAAGTAAACAGTCAGAGAGAGAAAAAAATAGAAGTAAAAATCCAGATGAAAGAGGGATAGATTCTCGTTACTTCCTCCCATTTCTTAGCTAAGATACAAAAACTGTAACATGCAAATTAGTTAACAAGGGTTATTTCTTTCAATGCGAAACAAAGATAGCCTTGGTAGCTTATTAGCTACCATTAAAAAAGTAATCAATTAATTATTTTTACAACTAAATCTAAATTATCAGCAATAACTGAATTTCCAATTGTAACCATCGATATTAATTGTGTTCACTGAAAACAACATGTTTATCCCAAATATAAAACGAGTAAGAGTATACAACCAAGCAACATGATCCCGATTCCACCGGGATGATAAAAAAAGAAATCATTTTTAATCACGAAGGCAAGGGATTTACCCTCATTCGGTTCCAATGAAAACAATGAAGGAATTTAAACCCATAGAACATATACTCATCCTCGAGTTCAAGAAAAAAAAAAAACTTTATATTCCAACACCATCCTTCAAATAAGCAAACTGATCTAAATTCTAGTTTCAACAAGAAGTTATTTCCTCAACAAACAATCATGGGTACCAAAATGAATAGGAGAGAAACATCATATCATTTCAGAACAAGCAAATGTGAAGATGATATGATGAACCTAATGTCCCAAAGAGAACCCACATCACAATTAAACTTAGATTACGGGCAAGGAAGAA
The DNA here is from genome assembly GCA_018340775.1 of Taxus wallichiana var. yunnanensis. Lineage (NCBI taxonomy): Eukaryota > Viridiplantae > Streptophyta > Pinopsida > Cupressales > Taxaceae > Taxus > Taxus wallichiana. The sequence continues at coordinate 293,349,973 of CM031242.1, read as the reverse complement.
CAATTCACAAGAAGTTTTGTCCTAGCATTCCCATGAAATCCATAACTTTTGAACATATAAAACTCAAAAAATAGTATACATATCACTGTTGCATTTATCAAGTTCAAACCCACAAGAAAACCACAAAACCGAACACCCATTTCATTAAAACCTTAACAGCAGTGGAGAAATTCACACCCACTTATAGTTTCAACTGAGAATAACGATTTTCTGTGCATGCATCCTAAAAATACCATATAACATCTTTTCCAAATAACAAATTCAAGCAGAAATCACACCCCCAAATTAAAACACATTAAAACATTTGCATAAAACCATGAAATTCTAAGAGCATAATTCTTTTAATAAATACGTTTAATAAAGAGCATAAACTGTTTAACAAGAAGAGCCTAACATGCCTGTTTAATTTCTTGTTGGCTTGTAGAAAATCACAGCCGAGCTTCTTAGAATTTCTCCTTTGCAACAACTTCTATATCCAAACCTCTAAAATTCCTCCTCATTTCCACTCACTTAGAACCAAATTGAAGGTGGTCAAGATCTCTATGGATCAAAAAAAAAAGCTCCCAGTTCGAAAGAACACCATACGCAGACAAAAACTAGAAACCAAATCCTCTTTATACTCACTTCTCTTTTTCCTAGGTGGTCTTTTCATTGAAACAAATGCCATTAAATGCATTGAATGCATTTTCCTCTCTTTCCTCACACCAATGCCAATTCAAACTTGGTGAGTTCTATTTTAAAAATTTGCATGTAATTTGAATCTAGAAACATTGTTAGTTAGGTACCTCTAACTTCCCATCCTCCCGCCAAACTTGGTGATTAAAACAAATGCAATGACTATAATTTTTCCTTAATTAAATTCTAGAAACCATCCCCATCATCTTCCCATTTTCCACATAACCCATAGGTCCCTTTTAGCATTAGTAATAGTTTAGGTCACATTATTAATAGTTAGGTTTCCTTCTAGCTTGTAGGTCTTTAGAATTCACCTTAGGTTAGTTTACAAAACTTTATATTAAAATCCATGTACGATAGAACATTACCACATAGGTTAAAACATAACCCTTAGTAATACAAAGAATAGGTCACGAGTAGGTCTTACCAACCTAGGTTTAAAACCAATATAGTATAGAACATTCTATCCAAGGCTAAAATATTTGCCTTAATATCCTCGTAACCATCCTTTTATCGTCTTATGCTTTCTAAAGTTATAATTTATATATATCTAGGGGATCCAATCTTACCATTGGCAGTATGATGCCTAGTAAGTATACCTGAAACTAGGTTCTTTAAAATTTACAACAAACCCAGCTCAGTTCCCAAATTTCATTTCATTTGGAAAGTTAATCAACAAGATGGCAATAAAGAAGGCTAAAGCATACCTTGGATCAATGGAATTGATTCAAGGTGTGTTGTGAACATAAATATGTATATACTAAGTATGAAAACAATTCTATAGGTTCACGACTTGCGGATCACAAGATATGATGACATCAGTCCCAAGTAAACGGATTCATAGTAAGAAAGAATTCCAAAAGAGTAATACTTACTCATTGCAAACATGATTTTTCAAGATTGAAGAATACACCTTCACATGAAAATTCTCATTTCAACATTTGAAAAGTCAAAAATAGAAGTTATCATAGTAACCGTCATGATCAAGATGTTACATACCTCCCTTCTTAAAAGAATCATCGTCCTAATGATCAAATTAGTCAAATCATAGAGTTTTAGGACAAAATTTAGTTATCATCCTTCCATTCATATGTTCATAACAGAACTAAATTTTAAGTTTTCAAAATAGTATTTAAAATAACCATCAAATAATTCAGTAGCTGCCCAAGTTTGGCAGATTTATCAGTTTTCAAACTTAATTTAGATCAAACAAGTATGGAAAAGCAGATCTCATTTCTTCGAGATTCTCCCAAGTTGCACTTTCTTCGCTAAGTGGTCACACTAGACCTTAGATTGATTCACTTTTTGATTTATTAAGTGCAACTCGATGAGTTCCCAAAGACTTGAATGGGCTTAACCACAATTATTTCGGTCTTGGACTGCAAGGAATTCTAATTCAGCACATGTGATAAATCTGATACATATTTCTTAAGCAAAGAAATATGGAAAACATCATGCATTCATAATAAAGCAGGAGGTAAAGCTAAACAATAAGCTATAGGGTTGATTACTTCAACAATTTCAAAAGGTCCCACATAACGAGGTGATAACTTAGCAGCCTTGCCAAAAGTTATGGAGCTCTTTTTCGCTTAACCCGAAGAAATACTTTCTCACCGAGTTTAAATTTCCTATCAACTTGTTTTAAGTCTACATAACTCTTTTACTTGTTTGCAGCCTCCTTCAAATGTTCACGAATCATTTTAATTTTTTGTTCCATTTCCGTAAGGATTTCTCGCACAATTATCTCTCTTTTATTCTCAACCGATGATATCCAGATCGAAAATCTATTTTTGAATAAGATGATGCTCCACGCATCTGATCGAATAGATCATCAATCCTAGGAAGCAGATATCGGTTCTTAATAGTTGCCTTATTCAACATTCTGTAATCAATGCACAATCTAAGTGTGTCATCCTTCTTTTTTACAAAAATTACCGGTGCTCCCCATGGTGAGACACTCGGTCTTATCAACCCTTTGGTCAAAAATTCCTACAATCGAGCCTTAATTTATACCAACTCGATGGTGGTTATTCTATAAGGTGCCATTGATATGGGCTTGGTTCTGGTTTGATCTCAATTGTAAAGTTAAACTCTCGTTTCAGCGTAAGGCCCGGTAATTCTTCGGGAAATACATCACTAAAATTTCTCAACAACAGATATTTTTCCATAAAATCATTATCTTCTTTAGCAATTTCTATAATTTTTATGGAATAAAAATGTAGCCTCTATTTTTAGCTTTGTTTAAGTTGCATAGTTGTTAGTTTCCTAACTGCAATCTCACTTTTACACCATAAATGACTCATTGTTTCGTAGGTCATCAAAAGATAAAATCTATTTTTCATAACAGTCAACCTTCACCTTATGCTCAGCTAGCCAATTAACACCTATGATTACATCACATGACCCCAAAGGGGTAACATAAAGGTCAACTTCTAGTGGAGAAACTAGGCAAGTCAAGGACCCCCAAAAAGACACAAATTAATTATATGGACAACATTATTTCCATAATGTACCGTCTATGTATTATCTATTATTTTATCTTTCCTTTTTAATTTCAATGCTAACTTAATAGTTATAAACCATTCAAGCTCCAATATCAAAAATTATAACCATAGGTATACCGAATAACTTACCCGGAACTTCTATGGGCATGAATTACTTTGCAGACTTATTTGTTAGCCATTGCAAGTATCCTTTGTTGCTGATCATGATCATCCTTCTTTAAAGGATAGTGACTCACGTAATGGTCCTTTCCAAAGTTAAAATATCCTCCGACGGGCCCCTTCCTAGGTACAAATTTATTTCTAGCCTTGAAGTTATCATTCTGGCTTCCATAGGACTTTTGTCCATTACCAATATTTTTAGTAAAATTGTTCTGCATACTAACAATAGGTTTGTTCATCCCTATTTTCTTATTGTTATCCACAACAATTTTAATTTGCATGTCAAACCTCTTGTAGGGTCCCTTTTTGAGGTGCAAGAGATGAAGAAGAGTTGGGAATATTCTTCCTAATCTCCTCCCTATGAGTAGAGATTGCTCTTAATTTTTGTTCTTGTCTTATTGCTTTTTCGACAACTCCTTCTATAGTGGTCGGTCCATGGACATCCACCTCACCACTTATGATGGGATTCAGTCCCATTATAAAATTTCATATCCTAAACTTCTCGTCAATTTGATATCATGTGCACATACTTAAGGAGTTTAGTAAACCCTTCCCAGTATTCTATCACAGTCGACTTTCCTTGAGACAAGTTCTGAAATTTAGTCATTTTCTGATCATAAAAATTTGAGGCAACCATCATTACCTAAAGTAACTTTTGAATTGATCCCAAGTTATGTCTATTTCGACAATGTTCAACTCAACCTTACGGTTGCCCCACCATGATGATGCTTCATGAGAAAGATGATATGCTCCTCATATTGCTTTTGTTTCCTCAGAGAAGTTTCTTATCGTAAAGTACTTCTCCATTTCACCGAGCCAATTCTTTGCCCCATCCCCAAGTGTAGTTCCATCAAAATTATGAGGAATTATTGTTTTTATATCGTTTGTGAGTTCAGCCACTAATCTTACCTTTTTTTCAAAGGCTAATTAGGAATGTTCATGTTACTATTATCAACACCTGGATTTCCTACATTGGTGTTGTCCACGGGAGGTGGCTGATCATTAATATCAGCATCTTCTTCCTCCTCCTCATTTCCCATTGCTTTCTGCTCCAAAATAGTTAGATGATCTCTTGTATCTAGCAGTGCAGTAAGGATCTCATCTATTTTTTTGTTAGTAGTTACTTCCCCACCCGGTAGCGAGTTGTTTGCAGCATTTCCTCTTATTCTAACCATTTTCTATTCAACAAGAAAATGTAAATCTTATTAAATTATGGACTCAATAGGTCTAAGAGCTGCAACCTTCAGCTTTGATACTAAGATGTAACATTCCCATTTTAAGACACTAAAACAAGGGATTTTTTTTTTTTGCATTACATTCTCTGCTCTAAATTATGCAATTTAGAACACACGTTTAAAGTTTTTAATAATTGTTCTTTTTTCTAAATGACATAATTTAGAATACACAATACTTTTAGATCAATGTTCTCTATTCTCATATTCATAATATGGAACACACATTCCATGTCATTCAATCATATAACAGATAACCATATGCATCTATAATGACTCGAAGAGCTACCGATCTCCCATTTTATGGCTCGGAGTTTCATCAATCTCTCATTTCAGGACTCGGCTTCTTCCCATCCTTCATGTTAATTCAATTTATTGTGTACTAAGTATACTTAGTTCTCTTTACCCTTTTGGTTATTAAAGTGTTCCATTTAAGAGGCCTATCTCGAATATCTATTACCGATATTCATCCAAATCCTCGCTACTTAAACTAGGTGATTTAAGACAACGCAACCAAACCATCTTGTGATACTTTGGAAAAATATTTTCACATGCTTAGCATTATGATATTCATAGATGGCATACTCATCAATGGAATACATCCTTCATCCCACTTCATCTGTTATCTAGAATGGTCTTTTCTTGGTTCATTATTTAAAGCTTCAGACTTACAATCCAAATCAGCTCAACGTAGTAAGATTAACTTACTAAGCTTGATCAAGTTCATTCGTAACTGATTCTAAGTTGAGGTTTCCTTTTCATTATACCTCATTTGAATGAGTTCCATTTCCTATGCACATGTATTCATTTATTTTTGCTTACCTTACATTAGTTTAAGATTTAATAAGAGGAGATATGATTTCCTCCTTCTGAATATATTTTGGGCAAGACACCCCAAAGAGTATTAATGAAATCTGATTACTGAAATTAATTGTCCTTTCCTTAATATTAATTAGTTAGATTCCAATTCTGAATATTACTTACACAAGAGTTCATATGTATTTTACTCTTTGATTAATGTCAATTACTGGTCCATATTGACTTAAGGGATAACCCTCTATACAACTCCAACTTAGAAGTTGTATTTAAGAGAAGAATAGAGTACCAATTCCCTCTTTCCCATTATTTCATTTAATTTTAACAGCCATTATTTATAAAGGTATGAAATCATAGAGTAGGAGTAATTAGTTTACAATCCCCCTTTACAATAAATTCAACGAATGATACACAATAAAAATAACACTAAATCCTTTTTCTCATTCCGCAAGGTAAACTATACATATTTTACAAGTCCAAACATTTGGACTTTACTCATGCCAATCCACATTGATAAACTCAAACAAAGATACAACTTTTCCTTTTTCAATTACATTAAATTTTTTTTAATAATAATGCTTCATACAAGATCCATCTTTTAGTCAAACAAGGGAAGCATCATAAAAGAACAGGTCTTCTTTAACACTTATGGAATCCATCTACAAAATTTACTAGAACGAGTCAGTTCATCGAACTGAGCATGTTAAGCACTAAACATTAAAATGACGTGCTCTCGACTAATTGTCTTATTAAAAGAACCCTGCTTTTAGAAACATTCCAAAATTGAAATGGACATCACGTAACATTTAAATACCACTAAAGTATGAACAATTTAAAAATATTTTCATAATAAGTAGGCATCATAATCAATAGTACTATTAATTAGCAATCTCCTTAAAAGGAATTACAACAAACAAGAAATGATACATTCTAATTACTTAACCGTTTATTTTTTTAAAAATGAATATAGCTCATTTCAAATTTAAAAAAAAATCTAAATAATATTAGTTCTAACTATTTTCCGATTAGAAGCATATGGAAGAAATAATAAATCATTGTTCGAACACAATCAAATTAGTCCCATTCCATATTTGTAAATGGAATCCTTACAGAAAAATGACTATAATCTTAAACCAAGACTCCTTCCCTTTTTTACATTTTACTACTGACTTGATTTCAATCGATTTCAAATGCGAAGAGAAAAACAATCGACACCATGACAGCAACCAATATCACTTTTCGACTTCAACAAAACCATGGTACTCGTACAAATCAGAGAGAAGAAAAAAATGTAAAACATAATTACATACACCCAAAGCTAGTCACATGTTGCTTCCTTATCTTCTTAAAATGTTTTTAGGAAGGATAAGAAAAGAAAAGAAGTTTTTATTCCTATTGTCTATTCTATAATCTCTTTCATTTAACATGACGAAACTAGTCGATCTCATGCAAGGAGGGATAATAACGAGAAGTAATTAGTCATAGAGAGAAAAAAATAGAAGTAAACAATCAAGATGAGAGAGGGAGAGATTCTCATTACTTCCTCCTAATTCTTAGCCAAAATACAAAAACTGTAACATACAAATTAGTTAACAAGGGGTATTTCTTTCAACGCGAAACAAAGACAACCTCAGTAGCTTATTAGCTACCATTACAAAATTAATCAATGAATTCTTTTTACAACTAAATCAAAAGTATCAACAATAACTGAACTTCCAATTGCAACCATCGATATTAATTGCGTTCACTGAAAACAACATGTTTATCCCAAATATAAAATGAGTAAGAGTATACAACCAAACAACATGATCCCAATTCCTCTGGGATAATAAAAAAAGAAATCATTTTTAATCACGAAGGCAAGGGATTTACCCTCATTTGGTTCTAATGAAAACAACGAAGGAATTTAAACCCATAGAACATATACTCATGCTCAAGTTCAAGAAAAAAATAAAAACTTTATATTCCAACACCATCCTTCAAATAAGCAAACTAATCTAAATTCCAATTTCAACAAGAAGTTATTTCCTCAACAAACAATCATGGGTACCAAAACGAATAGGAGAAACATCATATCATTTCAGAACAAGAAAATGTGAAGATGATACAATCAGCCTAATGTCCCAAATAGAACCCACATCATAGTTAAACTGTATTACGGGAAAGGAAAAAAAATCATAAGAAGTTTCGTCCCTAGCATTCCCACGAAATCCATAACCTTTAAACATATAAAAATTAGTTTACAATATACATATCACCGTTGTATTTATCAAGTTCAAACCCACAAGAAAAGCAAAGAACCAAACACCCATTTCATTAAAACCTTAAGAGCAGTGGAGAAATTCACACCCACTTATAGTTTCAATTGAGAATAACGATTTTCTATGCATGCATCCTAAAAATACCATATAGCATTTTTTCCAAATAAAAATTCAAGAAGAAATCACAACTCCCAAACTAAAACACATTAAAACATTTGCATAAAACCTTGAAATTCTAGGAACATAATTCTTTTAATAAAGAAGTTTAATAAAGAGCATAACTATTTAACAATAAGAGCCTAACATGCCTGTTTAATTTTTTGTTGGCTTGTAGAAAATCACAAACAAGCTTCTTAGAATTTCTCCTTTGCAACAAATTCTATATCCAGGACCTCTAAACTTCCTCTTAATTTCCACTTGCTCGAACTAACTCGAAGGCGGTCAAGATCTCTATGGATCAAAAACAAACTCGCAGTTCGAAAGAACACCATATGGATAGCAAAACCATAAACCGAATGAACAACGAAAACCTCTCGATACCCACTTCTCTTTTTCCTGGGTGGTATTTTTACCAAAACCAATGCCATTGAATGCATTGAATGCATTTTCCCTCTCTTTCCTCATGCCACCACCAATTCAAACTTGGAGAGTTCTATTTTAAAAATTTACATGTAATTTGAATCTAGCAACATTGTTAGTTAGGTACCTCTAACTTCCCATGCTCCCGCCAAACTTGGCGATTAAAAATACAAGCACTGTAATTTATTCCACAATTAAAGTCTAGAAACCATCCCCATCATCCTCCCATTTTCCACATAACCCATAGGTCCCTTTTAGGATTAGTAATAGTTTAGGTCACATTATTAATAGTTAGGTTTCCTTCTAGCTCGTAGGTCTTTAGAATTCACCTTAGGTTAGATTACAAACCTTTATATTAAAATCCATGTAGGATAGAACATTACTACATAGGTTAAAACATAACCCTTAGTAATTCAATAATAGGTCCCAAGTAGGTCTTACCACCCTAGGTTTAAAACCAATATAGTATAGGACATTCCGTCCAAGGCTAAATATATGCCTTAATATCCTTGTAACAAACCTTTTACCGTCTTACGCTTTCTAACGTTATAAGTTATATGTATCCAGGGATCAAATCTTACCGTTGGTAGCATAATGCCAAGTAAGTATACCTGAAACTAGGTTCTTTAAAATTTACAACAAACCCCAGCTCAGTTCCAAACTTCATTTCATTTGGAAATTCAATCAACAAGATGGCAATAAAGAAGGCTTGAAGCATACCTTGGATCAATGGAATTGATTCAAGGTGTCTGTAAACATAAATATGTATATACTAAGTATGAAAACAATTCTTCAGGTTCAAAACTTTTGGATCACAAGATATGATGACATTAGTCCCAAGTAAACAGAGTTACAGTAAGCAAGAATTTAGAACAGTAATACTTACTCATTGCGAACATGATTTTTCAAGATAGAAGAATACACCTTCACATGATAATTCTCGTTTCAACATTTACAAAGTCAAAAATAGAAGTTATCATAGTAACCGTCATGATCAAGATGTTACATGAGAGATCTGTATGTGTGTATATTACATGGATTTGAATAAATCATGTGTGCACGATCTATTTCCAACCCCTTTTATATAAGAAGTACTAGAAAATGTGGATGGCAGAGAAGTATACTCATTTACAGATGGTTTCTTTGGTTATTACCAATTCAAAATTACCCCAGAGGACCAACCCAAAACTAATTTTTCCACAAATTGGTGTTTTTTTATGTATACAGTTATGTCATTTGGGCTTAATAATTCCCCGACAGTATTCAATAGGATCATGATTAACGCATTCAAATATTTCATTCATGATTTTTTAGAAGTTTATCTTGATGATTGGACAGTTCATGGCCTACTAAAGAACCACATACAAGTACTAAGATTGATGTTTCAAAGATGTCAAGCCTTGCAAACATCACTGGATTTGGAGAAATGCATCTTCTTGACTTCCTTTGGCACTCTACTAGGATTCATAATTTGAAAGGAAGGGTTGTTGATTGATCCATTAAAAATTTTGTGATTGTAAATCTACCGCCACCTAAAACACAGAAAGAAGTATCAAAATCATTATAAATATAGGCTATCATAGGAAATTCATCAGGGGAATTATGCGGAGATAAAATCCCCATTAGAAGAACTATTGAAGAAGAGAACTAACAAATAGATCTCTTGGTCCAAAGAATGTGCGAATGTATTTGAAATCTTGAAAGATAAAATTTTACATGTACCCCTTTTGAATTTTACTGATTGGAAGGTACCCTTAATGTTCGGTGAATGCATATGGGATAATAACCGGAGTTGTATTAAATCAGTATAGAGATAAGATGGATCATCCTATAGCATTTGCTAGTAGGAAATTGGCTAAAGCAGAAAGAAACTACACAACAATAGAAAGGGAAACACTAAGAATGGTCTATGCTCTAATGAAATATAGATAATATTTATTAGCCACGTTATTTTTATTCTATACTAACCATAAACCTTTAAATTATCTATTGAATAGACCAATTTTATAGGGGAGAATATGTATATGGCTCATGTTGTTTTAAGAATTTGATTTTACTATGGCGGTGAAACCTAGAAAATTAAACAATGGCCCAGATTACTTGTCAAGAATTGAAAATGGAGAAAATGAGAGGCCTATAGAAGATGATATTCCTACTTTGCTCATTTATTCAAGATAGAATCTAACTAAAGAGTTTGATGAAATAACACAATTTTTGCATATAAGAGAGTTTTAGATAATTATACCCAGAAGAAAAAAAAGAATTTTCTAAGTAGAGAATTTCCATTTACATTGATTCAAGGGAAGTTGTATAAAAAGGGACAAGATGATGTCCTTAGAAGAGTAGATCTAGAACATGAGAGGAATAACATCCTCATCGAAGCACATGAAGGGATAACAGGTAGTCATAATGGAGGAGAGTAGACAACAAGGAAGGTAATGATGGTTTTTCTATGGTGGCCTACACTTTTTAAGGATGCACATAAACATGCTAGATCATGTGACATATGTTAGAGAGTAGGGAAACCCAACGCAAGAGATGAGATGCCATTGAAAAATGGGCCATTAATTTCATTGGACCTATAAAATTAGGTGTCAAACATTCTCAAGAAAGATTTATTTTAAATGGTATAGAATACTTGACAAGATGGGAAGAAGCGGTTCCTACAAAATATTGTAATGCAAAAGATGCTAAATTCATATATGAAAATATCATCACAAGGTTTGGGTGTCCATTGAGCATCACCAGTGACAAAGGAAAGCATTTTATGAATGCAACTATCTAAGATCTATTAAGGATATTTATGATAAACCATAATAGAATAACTCCATACCATCCACAAGAAAATGGAATGGAAGAAGCAATCAATAAGGTACTAGAGAAGGTGTTAACAAAAATTTGTTCTCTACAGACTGTAGATTGGGATTTAAAGATACCCACCCATCTATGGGCATACCACACAACATATAAAAGGCTTACAAAGTACTCACCATTCAAACTAGTCTATGGATTAGAATCTATGGTTCCCATAGAATTTTTGCTCCCAAGTCTAAGGATTGTAGTAGCCTTTAGAATGACTGAAAATGATTCAGTCCATGAAACGATAATAGAGTTAGAATAATTAGATGAGAATAGTTTCATAGCCACGTATAACTGCACCCAAGAGAATATAAGACAGAAGGGATGTCATGAACGCTACATAAAGAGGAAATAATTTGGTATTTGAAATAAGGTACTTTTGTATGATATTAAGTGTAAGTATCGGTGAAAGTTAAAGGTAAGATGGATTGGGCCATATATCATTAAGAAGATATTTCCTTCCACAAAGAAAACTACAAACACTACAATTGAAAAAAATCCCTAGATATGTGAATGGGGAAAGACTTAAAATATATGTGACTTGAAAATCAAGAAACAATAAACAAGTAAAAATAAAAAATAAAAAAATATCGACTTATCCTGAAAATTAGCAATTTGGTGGATAGGTTGAGGGATAGGATTAAAACTGTGGGGGTGTTTTTACTCTTATAAATAGAAACAAAACATAAGAATAAATAAAAGATCCATAGAGGAATAATACTTGCATAATAAAGATATGAAATAACCACAGAGGGAGCATACCCATCCACTAAAGAAGAATAAGAAGAAAAAGAAAAGCCACACAAAAAATAAAATAGAAAACCCATAAAATAAAGAGAATAAGAATAAAGTTTTCATACAAAGAAAGAAAAAAACCGCTAAAAGAAGTAGAAAACCAAACCACGGAAAAGAGAGATTGAAGAAATCCATAGATCACATAAAATAAAGAAGAACCACGAGCAATGAGGAATGGAAAAAACCACATAAGCAATAGGTGAGGTAAACCATGAAATAAAGGAAACCTTAATAACCATGAAACAAAGGAAGGAAAATCCATGTAAAAATTGTGTACAAACCGCGTAATAAGGAAAACTAAAAAATAAGAAAAATTTGACTCGCCAAGAAAATAATACATGCGGTAGGTGGACATAAAAGCTATATAAGGGGTCAATCATGAAAAGATAAGGAATTATGAACATAAGAAGAGATCAAGAAAAATATTAAGGGCGACAAAGTGACCTAGCGTAAAACTAGGGAAAAGTAAGAAGAAGACATGGACACTCCAATCGAAGTCACACAGTAGATCTTTCAAGGCCAAAATATCAGAAGCACTCCATGAAATAAAATACACATGATCTAGAGGGGGAATTTTCACATATTCCATTCAAATTCACATGTACACATGTCCTCTAAAGATACATCCATTACCCCATTACTGAATATGATCATACGAGATTGGAATTGGATAGGGCATTGGTGGTTGTTACAAATTAGGAGATCCAACAAAAGGAGTATAAGCAAACTACAAAAGTAAATAGGGAATTAAAACTCAAGGCATGGAGTAAAATTTTCTAGTTCCCTAGGGCGACATGGCAATCAAAGTTATCCTTAGCCATCTACATAGTAAAATTCTCTATCTCGATCAACCATACCAAATCAACACTCAAGTAGTTGCTAGGGTAATCGGCTATGGGGCAAAGGACAGTCTGCCATAGCAAAGAAAAAGGTTCCAATGAAGTATATGGCGAGGTTGATGGGCATCACAACATACAAACGAGACATAAAAATCTCCAATATTTTGAATGTTACTCTAAGGTATGTTACCAAATCCATTTTTCTGAAAATTTATCACACTAATAGGGATGATGGCACCTATGGCATTAGTTCCTGAATTGCATTAGTTATGGTTATGGCCCACTCTGAATATAACCTAGGAGAGTTATTAACAACATAATTCTATGAAAGAAGGCATGACATGAACGCCACATAAAAAGGAAAGAGTTTGGTATTGGAAACTAGGTATTTTTGTATGATATTAAGTGTAAGCATCCAAGAAAAATAAAGGTAAGATGGCTTGGGCCATATATCATTAAGGAGATATATTCTTCTAGAGTAGTAAAACTACAAACACTACAATTAAAATAACTCCTTGGATATGTGAATGGGGAAAGACTTAAAATATATGTGACTTGAAAATTAAGAAATAATAAATAAGTAAAAACAAAAAGCAAACAAATATCGACCTATCCGAAAACCGACAATTCGGCGGATAGGTTGAGTGATAGGATAAAACCCGTGAGGGTGTATTTACTCTTATAAATAGAAACAAAACATAAGAATAAAGCAAAGAGCCACAGAGGAATAATACTCGCATAATAAAGAGAGGAAAGAACAGAGAGGGAGCATACCCACCCAATAAAGAATAATAAGAAGAAAAAGAAAATCCGTGGCAAAAATAAAATAGAAAACCCACACAATAAAGAGAAGAAGAATAAATACGCCATAGAAAGAATGAATAAAAACCACTAAAAGAAATAAAACCAAACTGTGGAAAAGAAGGATTGAATAAAGCTACGAGAACACATAAAATAAAGAAGAACCATATAAAGGAGGAACAGAAAAAACCATGGAAGTAGAAGGTAGGGTAAACTGCGAAAAAAGGAAAAATAATAACCATGAAACAAAGGAAGGAAAATCCATGTAAAAATTGGGTACAAACCATGTACTAAGGAAAACCACAAAATAAAGAAAAAGTCAACCCGCCAAGAAAATCATAAATGTGGTAGGTGGACATAAAATCTATATAAGGGGTCAATCACGAAAAGCTAAGGCATTATGAACATAAGAAGAGATCAAGAAAAATATCAAGGAGACAAAGTGAGATAGTGGAAAAATAGGGAAAACTAAGAAGAAGACGTGGACATGTTAATCGAAGTCACACAAACAGAGCTTTTAAGTCCAAAATATCAAACACTCCATGAAGGAAAATACACATGATTTAGAGGGGGAATTTTCACATATTCCCTTCAAAGTCACATGTACAAAAACCTCCAGAGATACATTCATTAGCTCATTACTTGAATACAATCATACCGCATTAGAATTGGATAGGGCATTGGTGGTCATTATAAATTCAAAGATCCACCAAAAGGAGTATAAGAAAACTGTAAAAGTAATTAGGGAATTAAAACTCAATGCATGGAGTAAAATTTTCTATTTCCCTAGGGCAAACAGGGTGATCAAAGTTCTCCTTATCCATCTACATAATAAATTTCTCTATCTTGATCAACCATACCAAATCAACAATGAAGTAGTTGCTAGGGTTATCGGGCTAAAGGAAAAAGGAAGGTATTCCCTAACAAAGAAAAAGGTTCCAATGAAGTATATGAGAAGGGTGATGGGCGTCACAACATACAAACAAGGCATCAAAATCTCCAATATTTTGAATGCTACTCTGAGGTATGTTACCAAAGCCATTTTTCCGATAATTTATCACACTAATAGGAATGATGGCACCTATTGTGTTAGTTCCCAAATTGCATTAGATATGGTTATGGCCCACTCTGAATATAACCTACGAGATTTATTAATAATATAATTCCATGAAAATATGTATCGTAATGTATTTCACAAGAACACTCCTCCGTAAAATAAGTAGTTGATTGGAAGATGGACACATCTATAGCAAAAGCAATTTGGGAACATATGAAAATAATGGATTTTATCACACAAATAAATTTAATCATTCAATGGATAGAACAATTTAGGGGGTTAGTTGCAAATAAAACTATAATCTCAAAACAAGTTGTTGCGAGATATGAACAAGAAGTTACGTTCATTACGAGATATTAATTATACTTTTATCAAGCCACTAGTTTCCCGAACCGACGAAATAACACCATAGCCCTATAAATCCTCGGATGAATTATTAGCCACATATATAAAACTATTGCGAACATATCCAATGGATCCTTAGAAACCTACCCTCCGTAGCTTTGATGATATTATTGACAAATTTTTAAAGAATATCAACGGAAATATTTAGGAAAAAAATATAGAATCAATTGTGGGAAGTCCTAAGATGTATAAAAGAGAGAAAGGCCCTAATATTGTAGAACCTATCATAAAAATACAAAAAAGCCTTAGCGAAAAAGTGAAATTGAAAGAAGTCAAGGCCAATAAAGAAAAGGAGGAAGCACAGTCTGAGGAAATAGAAGAGGTTTCGAGTCGGATGAAGAATAAACCCCATATACTCCTTCACCAATACATAGACAAGAGCTATAAGAACCCTCAAATTCTAGAAGAAGCGGAACCAGTGGAGGAGACATGACTCACTAGACAAGCATACACTTATTGCCGAAAATGCTTAAATTTTGATGGAAATTCACAAGTTGCACAAGAATACACCTCCAAGACAAGAGGAGAACAAATGGATATCGTGGAAGCTATAGTCTATTATTTGGATAAATATTCCTTTGTTTTAGAAGATATAGCTCATTTTCTCACACCAGCTCTAGCAGAGGAAGCTCAAGAGTAGATAGATCCAAAACATACACACCACTTGGCTGCACTTCAATAAGAAATACGTTCTTTAAAACAAAACAAACTCCACACTAAAAGGGAGTTGCAAAGAATAAAATAAGTGGAGGAATTGATTGGATTGTTGATCAAACAAATAAATGAGAGAGAATAATAGAAGAAGGAGAATTAAAAATAAAAAGCAAGTTAGAAACAAACCAAAGACCTTGAAAGAAGCAAGAAAGAACAAGACCAATTATAATCCGTCAAGAGACAGAAAGAGAAACAAGAAAAAGAGGAGTTAGAAAAGAAGAAGAAAGAAGAAATAATAAAAAGGAAGAAATAATAGCATTATCAAGAAAGAACTAGAAAGGGAACAAGCGAGAGAGAGAGGAAAAAGAAGAGGAAGATAGACAACTAAAAGTGGAGAAGGAAAAAAAAAGAAGAAGACAGAGCACATGAAGAGAAAACTAAAAGGAGAAATAAAAAAAGAATAAGAATAGAAGAAGGAACAAAAAGAGGAGGAGAAAGAAAAGAGAGAAAAGGAAAAGAATGATAAAGAAGAATAAGAGAAGAAGGAAAAATAAAGCGAGAATATAAGAAGAAATACATAGAACTAAACAAAAACACAATACTATCCACTCTAGTAATAGAAACATCTTCAAGCATGGTACCATCCCTAACACCTAGAGACTCACTGGCATGGATCAAACAATCATTGTAATAAAGGAAGAAGGAACAATCCATTCAATTGCAATAAGGGGTAGTAGAAACAACTACAAAAGGATATAAGGTGAATTTAGATAAACTTACTCCCCTAAAAAAGACTACATGTAGCCAAGTCTTGGAATAGAGTGCTAAACATGAATGGATGCAAAGATGTGTGGAAATAGAAGAAGAAATGAAAAATATGATTTCATCCATTCAAAATGCAAATCCCCATATCATCATCCAATCCAACCTACAAATAGAGGTAAAAACAAAGAAAACAATTAAAGAAATACTTAAATAAGGCATAGTTTAATCAAAAACGGAAAAGAAGAATATACAAGAGGATGTTGTAGAAGAATATAAGCAACAAATTTTGAAGTGGTAATAAGTATAAAATCCAAAAGAAGGAAAGACATGCAAGCCATAGTTACCAAGTTAGAAACAGAGCTCCAAAATGTCATGGCCTACTATACATATACAATAGGGTGGCCCAGTGAAACTCAACAAGAGAAAGTAAAATTGGATACATTAGAACAAAAAATCAAAAGATAATCTGCTACATATGATATCACTACAGATAAATATGGGGTGAAATGAACAAATCTTGTTGAACTTACGAAACATTCCGGACCAAGAAAAGGATGTGGACAGAGAAGATAAAAGATATGTAAGAATGTAGCAATATTATGGACATGGTCATAATCAGAATGCAACAAAAATTTACAATTGCTCACCAAATATGACATCTAATACAAGCAATTCTTCCACCCTCAGATATTATTCCACTGATCAAAGAGAATGCACAACTACAAGAATGGGTAAATCAAATCAACATTCATCTTGATTTATGGTATAATTTTGAGAAGAATATAACCCCACAGATTACAAAGTGTACCCCCTTAGAAGCACCATAAAGGCATAGTGACAAAGGTGTCCCACAAACCTAGTCGAGCGAGTAGAGTGGAGGACCTTTTCCTTATGCTAGACATCTAAGTTTCTGGGGAGGTTGATGCCTCTATAAAATTGATGTCCCATAAATCCTTTCAGGTGAGTCGAGTAAGGGAATCTTTCCCTATGCTAGATGTCTAAGTTCTAGTGGTTGATGCCTGCATAAGACAATTTCGACGTGAATTTTTGAAGAAAAATTTCAGGGGTCTTCATCATTTGTTGTCTTGAGGATAAGACAATGTTTAAGATGAGGGATAATGTTGACATTGGTCTTCATCAATTATTCATAATCTGTGGATATAGATATAAAACCGCCAAAGTCTAGAGATAGCTGCGAAAAGACATAACTAACTACAAAGGATAGAAGAAAGTCGTGTATAAAGAATGATTCCATGTATAAAATGAAAAAATCCACTGAGCAAGCCTTGAATGAAGTTACAATAAATGGGCAATATATGATATACGGAGAAAAGTCACCACACACTAGAAAGAGCCATGGAAGCCCACATCTAACCACGAAATGAAGATAGATCGTATGAGAAGTTGATAAAGGCATGAATCAAAAGAAGTCTCTTTTGGAATCAATTGTATTTTGTATTTATTGTAACTATTGTATTGTCTATGGGTGCATCACAAGAAATACATGTGTGAGTTCCATTTTGAGATTTTATTATGAGAGATATAATATATGAGATAGAATGAGGAGAATGTATGTTGTAATCATTATTGAAAAATAAATAAAGAATGAATTTTGGAGTAAAATATGTTATCTAATTTCATTTACATTTCTGTTCATAGATTATATGTGGTGTATTTCCCATGTACATCCTTAACTAATTTTGATTATTCCTAAGCCTTACAATAATTTCAGGGCTTTAGGTCAACATGAGGGTTATAGGAAGATGGTTGAGTCATAGGGGCCCTTAATGGGCAACTATGCAAGTTACACCTTAGAGTCGATGGTCTACTTTTGTTTTAGAGATGTTGACCATTATATCTTACGTTTTCATTGATGGAAAAGGGTGTCAAGGTGTCATGTGAGTCTCCATGAGGTGTCAACTAAGGTAAAACATGGGGTTTGATTGGTAGTGTCATGATTTAGTCAAGTTTTTATGGTGTCTAAGCATGGTCTTGAGTATGGTACAAACATATATGGTCATTTTATAAGCCCAAAGGGTTGGTAAGAGGTCCATCAAGATTAGAGTTATGTATGAGAGTTGTTTAAGTATTTGTAATGAATCATCATGATCATTTCATGGGTTTTCATGGTTGAGTCAAGTCATTCCAAGATTATTCCTAAAATTAGAGCATGTGGCTTTGTATGGTATCTTGATAAATGGAGAAAGGAATTCATGGTAAAACATGGTCATAGAATTTTGAAACTTCATATGAGGTTTCTAAGGAATTTCATCTCATTTCTCAGAGGCTTGATGATGTTTCATGGTCCTTAGGAAGCAAGAAGATGAAGAAAAGCTAGGATAACAAAGGTAAGTCACTGTGGCTAGAAATTTTAAGGAATATTTGAGCATGTATGAGACTTGTTTTAGTTAGATCATGTTTTCATGGTGCTTCAAGTCAAATTTTAGGTAAGTATGAAGACATTTTCTCAAGTTATGGAGTTTTTAGTAAAATTGAGTTTTGAAGAAGAAAAATCAAGTTCAAATTGGGAACTTCATATGCTCACCTGCTCTCACACAATTTTCATGAAACATTTTTGTTTTGGGGGATTTTTTTGCATTGAGAATAAAATACTTTTCAAAAATAATGGATTGATTTGGTCATAAGGTTTTTATGAATAGATGTTAAGAAGATAAAGTGGTTTAAAACCCTAGTTAAACCCTAATAGCAGAGTGACTTGGAATATTTTATTTTTATGGTCTAAAAATGAACTTGTCGATAAAATATGATACATTAGGGTTGAAGAGGATTCCTTATAGCTCATTTTGGTGGTGGTTTGGTTCTCTAGCTATTTTAAGAAGAGAGAAAAATAATTTTTGTGGATATTCGTAGTTTTAAGGCTGAGATAGAGGTTCCATGATAAAAAAAAATTATAAAATCCTTGGGAGGTTATCTAAATTGTAATGATTTTTTTATGTTAATTCAGTCTATAAAATTTAAGATACGGGTCTGAAAGTAACACTACCGATTTTGGCCTTACGGGATAAAATGTTGGTTTATTGGTTTGAAGTGAGTTTGGTAATTTTACTTATTGTAGCTATGATTTTTGATCATGGATAGAATGTTGGAACTTGGTATTATGCGTTTGAATATTTTTTTATTTAGAAAGGTTATTTCTTACATAATCCCTAATGGCCTAATTGGTCCTATTAGGCTTTCTTAAGAAGGTGACTGAAACACATGTGTTGGATAAGATTTATGTACATGAGATAAGATTATTAGTGATTGAGCATGTTGGTATATGTTTCATTTATTTTTACATGCTTTGGTTGGGATTATAAGTTATTTTGGGGTGTTGTATCATGTTTCTCTCAAGACTAGTTCTTGAGTCTAGTTTGGTAGTTTGGAGTAGTTTTAGAGATTGGCTTGGTTGGAGGTATTGCACTATGAGTTGGAGGATAAGGTGATTTTATACATAAATAATATTCAAATTCCTTTCTAATTGTATATTAATTGAGTCATGATGATGCTTTTTTTTATGTGAAGTTTTTCATTCTTCAGGACTAAATTCTAGGTGCTTGAAGACCTAGTTGTTCTTGCTTGCTCATTGGTGTGTTTCATGGTAGAGATGGATGTTTAATTAAATATTATGTTTTTTGTTGATATGGATTTTTTTCCTAAGTTTCATGATGTTGATGGAGACTTGAAGAAGTTTCTATAATACTTTAGAGGTGTTTGACATTTTGTGGAGCTTGGAGTGCTTGTTTGTGAGTCTTGGTGTTTGCTTATGGTGTCTTGACCCATGTTGACCTACTTTGGTATTTTTTGTTTGTTTATATGATGTCATTGATATATTTTTGATCTGGAATGATTGACTTATTTTTCCATGGCTTACCTAGAGGTGATTTTATCTAGTGTGTTCTATATAAAGCATGTTATATTAGTTCATTTAAACTAGTTGAGTTAACGGGGTTATGAGCGACCTATAGAAGATTGAACAAGAGTGAGGAGGGGTTAAGAATAGAGATGAGAAGAGTGATGAATACTTTAAGATATTGAGGATCATATGTGCAACAAATATTTATCTATTCAGCCCATGAAGAAGGGAGATTGAGCGAGTTAGGAGATTTCTTGTTTTGAAGAGTTGTGAGACGAATTTGGATCACTATCAGTTGTGTGAGTAACATATCATCAGTGATCATCCATTCTAGGTGGTTTATTTAGTTATTTATCATCTTATGGGGTTGTATCTTCCTTGTAGGGTTGGTTCCCTACTAAACTAGGGGTTGGTGCTCCTTGTGGGGTTGGTGCCTCACTAAAGAAATCTTGCATGATGTGTAATACTCATGAAAGTAATTTGTTTTTGTAATATAAGAAGGTTTTTTTAGTGGTTTTTCTTCCTCTTGAGGGTTTTCCACTTAAATATGGTGTTCATGTTACTTATTCTTTATTTCATGAACTTTTGAATGCTTTATACACACCTAATGTGCTTATATGGTTATGGATGTTAAATGATTGAATTGAATGAAAAATGTAATCAATGGTTAATGAAGTTGAAATTTTTATGTGACTAATTCACCCCCCTCTTTGTCACTATGATTCAAATAATTGGTATCAGAGTTAAGTCATTGTGAAGAAATTTTAACAACTTGAAGGAGATCCCAGAAGCACAATGGGTAAATCATCTGATCCTTTGGGGAGAAATTTTGAGATTGATGAGACTTTGGATTTTGGAATGCAATAACAAATCATTGATATGGAAGTATAGCATAGTCAATCCCTAAATGTTTTTAAATCAAAAGTTGAGAGCATGTTAAAATCCCTAAAATAAAAAGAAGATGTTTGCCTCAGATATAAAGATAAGCTAAAAGCTTTGGAATTTGAATTAGAATATGCTTCTAGCATGTTGAAGATGTATGGGAGGTTATAGAAAAGTTTTTAAGATCTTGATGGGATATTGGAGATTCAAAGAGCTACTAGTGAGAAAATAAGCATAGGATTCAAAGGAGAACATGTGAAGAATGATGAAAAAGTTATTCCAAGCTCTCAAGAAAACGTGAAGGTGAACAAGAAGGATGATTCAAAGAAGTATAACCCTATTATAAATTCCCAAGGCAATGAGGTATGGTTCTTCATTTAATGTATATTTCTATTCATGTAATGATTTTGGTCATAGAGATAGAGATTGAAAAATAAGGTCTTATAGGAATGGTGAGAGCTTCTTCAAAGGTGAATGTTACTTATGTTGTCAATATGATCATAAGGATAAGGATTTTGGTTGGAATATAAGTATATATCAATCAAGAGACAAGAATAAATGTGTTTTCTTCCATTTTCATAGACAAGGTCATATAGAAAGAGTGTGTCAAAGAAATAATATGTTCATCACAAGGTATGATCCTAAAGAAACAATCACAAAATTCAAAGAACCCAATCATAAAAGTCAAACAAAGAATGTTTCTTGAAAGGAAAAGGTGCACAACATGAAGTCTAATCTAATGAAGTTTGTTAATGAGGAGTCTTATTTAATGAATATGGAAGACAAATTAATCAAGCCAAAATTAGATCAAGGAGGTATGCTTTATTTGATTAAAGAAGTAATAACTCGAGAAAGTCATATGTGTATAAATGATATCTAGTCTCCAAAGTGCATGAAAAGTTGAGAATTCTAGGTATTTGGGATACTTCAAGGGTTGTAAGGTATGGGATGTGATCTATCCATGAGGTCTATGTTTAGGAATCCTTGTTCTTGGTAGGTGTCTAAACTTGTATATCACCAAAACATATCTATAATTCTGATATGTAAATAAATGTCTGAGTATGATGTCACAATCATCGAGGATTGCTTTGGTCTCGTAATGAATATGTGAATATTCCTTATCTTGTTTCAAAGAAGATCCAAGATATTGTAAAATATGGTATTTATTTTCCCATGAAGGTCTCCAAGTATGTTTATTTGTAAAATGTTTTTGGTGTCATAACTTGAGTATTGTGGATCAAGTCATCAAGGTAGTCTACTTAAGAAGGTTCTTACAAAAGGTAAAATGACCGTGTATGATCTATATCGGTGTCATCATGAGTTTTCAATACTATAAAAGTTATCTAAGTCATAAATATGTGTCAAGATTATGTGCTTATAGAGTTTGTGTGTGTCCTCAAATTTGAATCATGCTTTGATTCTTAGTGTTTATCAAGGAAAAGGTCATCAGGTTCAAAATAATATCATTAAGGCACTCCATGGGCTAAAGATTGTAGTTTTTCTCATATTATTGTGGTATTAGATGCTAAGAATACTGTAAAAGTAAGAAATTAGAGTTTTATCTTAGGAGGATGTAGGAAAACTCTATGAAGGATAAAATGAACCTTAAATTAGATTGTTGAATAAAAATTTGGACGTTATAGCTTTATATAAGTACGTTATCTTAAGAAGGGATGTGTTGAACATATGGAAAAGGTATTTAGGGCTAAGTGTGTTCTTAAAATTGGCTTGTTTGAGCTATGACAGTCCGAGATCATCCAAATATAAATTTTTTTGGTTCTAAGTAAGAGTAAAAGGTGGTTAAGGTAGCTATCATGAGTAATGGATCTTGAAGATTAATGTTTTTCTCCAAAAGGAGATAGATTTCTCATTATTCTAAGGGAAGAAAGTTAAATCCTAGTTACGTGCTATGAAAAGGTCTGATTTAACTAAGGATGAAGAAAATAATAGTTGATCTAGTCAATATTGAATAATTCAGGTCTATGTATGATCCAAGGAAAGATGTGTGATCAAGATCAGTAGCAAGTTGAGAACATGAAATTAGGGTTTGAAGATACTTGAGTTTGAAGCTATTTTTAAGATTCAAGGAAGAGGATTCAAATAGATATCCTAGTATCCATGGATAGATTCATCCCAAGGGTGTCCTGAATTGCTTTAGGATTTAGATTCTAGTGGCTCTTATCATCAACAGTTAGAGGTGTCATAGTGAATGAAAAAGGAGGTAAGTGGTCATCAAAGGTCTAATTGTATAATTTTAATGCATAAATTTTCTATGAAGAGTTTATCCAAGGTTTCTATAGGTTATATCAGGTTTTAATATTTCTCCATAATTGTACTTAAGGTATGAATAAGATTGAGGAATCTACTATGATATGAGGTATATTGTCCCTTGTTTGGAGATATGAGTCTCATGGTTGACATTCAAAAGGTAATGTCTCAGGTGGCATGAGTTAAGTGCATCATAAAGTTAGTATGATCTAATTCATAGGTAATATGTGTCTCAATTCATGTGTTAATTCATTAAGATGGTTGTGTGTGTTTACTATTATCTAAGTAAGTGGTATTAGGAGAATTTCTTCTAGATCTAGGTTATTCCAAATGTTGGTCTTGTGTAACATAATAAGGTACAACAAACTATAATATAATGATATGGTAAGC
This sequence comes from Taxus wallichiana var. yunnanensis, assembly GCA_018340775.1. Lineage (NCBI taxonomy): Eukaryota > Viridiplantae > Streptophyta > Pinopsida > Cupressales > Taxaceae > Taxus > Taxus wallichiana. The sequence continues at coordinate 293,326,176 of CM031242.1, read as the reverse complement.
TATATGAATACAAAGATTTCATGAAATAGAGATAGAGGATAGTGATATTTCATCAAGTGCATAAGGTGTCCAAGGAGGTCTAGTTTGACTAAGTGTTAGATTGATTGCAAGTATGAGTGTAGGGGAAGTTTACCGTATACTCAAATGTTGACATTGATGTAACATACCATTAATGAAAAATAAGATGATCTAGGAGTGATAGAAGATGTTGGTATGATGTTGACATGGAAAAACAAAGTGTGACATGATGGCAAGGGTGGAAGCAACGAGAATGGCTCGACCTAGTAGGCCTAAAGAGGTTACCTAGTTAGCCTAGGTGATATAGCCTAATGGTTTGAGTTATATTGTGGCTTGAGGAGCTTGGTAGAGGATTAGTGAGTATGAGGAGAGTGTGTTAATATACTCATGTGAGTTTTACACTATAGGTATAGTTTGAGGACATAGTTTCAAGTGATCATCTAGACCTAGTTTAGGTGCTTGTAGGCCTAATGAGGCATGGTCATCAGTTATAGAGATATGTAAGCTCATAGAAGCATGCATGGGTGTGCAAAATATTTTATCAAGTGTGTGAGGTCTTTTTAGAGATCTTAGAAGCATAGGTATGGTGTTCTTCTACTTTGAAATGGTCTAAACTAGACCTAATCCTAGTACATATTGGCATAATAAGGCATGATACTCACTTGTAGAAGCTTCCGAGCCCTTAGAATCCATTTTCCATTGTTTTTGTAAGGGTAAAATTCAACTTGAAAACATGACAACTATACCCTAGTGTCAAAAAAATCATTGTAGACCTCCTGGACACCCCTCAAGGTCATTCCATCCCCTATTCTAGGATTTTCCCCATCTATGTAATGTTTATGTCTATGGTCTTAACCTTACCCATGTGTTGCAGATGTAAAAATAAGCTCACAATTTTCTTTCAAGATAGTTTCTTTTAAGGTGGTTCTTTTAGCAGGCTTAGGAATGACTATTCTTATCCTTTCTAAGGTTGGTACATATTATCTGGAGATGATTCCAAGCAATAAATTCACCAAGAAAATTTATTTATGATCCAATAGTGTTGTGCATGTGATTCATGAATATTTAAGGAAGATTTTACGATTCAGGAGCAAGTTTAGAAAAAGTGGGTTTTTGAGGCCAAATTAGCTTGCACTACAAAAACACCAAAACTTTGGGAGATGATTGTGGGAGCTCCAGAATGATTTGTAGGTCAAAAATACCAATGAAAATATGATTCAATTACCTATATGACAGCAATTTCATATTTTTCACAACACCCATGTATCTCTTTTCACAATTAATTCTTTACAGTACAATCAAATATTGATAAAACGTTAAATTTTGAGAAGGTTTCAATCCAAATATGATCTTATAACCCATCTTATTCTTCTCAAAATTTATTTTTTTAGTAAAAATCATATAAGAAAGTTCCCAAAAAGTCCTTAGGAATCTCTAACAACATCATTTTCAAGCTTGTCTCCAAGGTACAAACTCGTCCTTGGCAAAAACTTTAGTTCCACATGGCAGCATGAGGTTGAGGTGAAATTTTGGTTTCCCTTCATAAATTTACAAGGGGACAAGGGGATATAAAAATTCACCCCTCCACCTTATACCTCATGACACACCACATGATCCTTAGATGACACATGTCTACCACTTTTCACCTAGGGGATAAGGTGAAATTTCGTGTCGCTTCATCCATTTCCAAGGGGGAAAAATGGGCCACCACCTTGATCTTTCTAGGTTCCTCATGAGCCCAAAATTAACCTCTTGGGTGCTTAAACTCAACCCTTTCAACTATCTCCTCTGCCTGTGCATGTATGCCACTTTTCACCTGGGGGATAAGGCATAATTTTGGTGTCCCTTCATCCATTTCCAAGGGAAAAGGGGAAAAAAATTCACCCCCATTCCTCATGCCTATAAAACCCAACACTTAGCCATTTTTTCACTCTCCCCCATTTTGCTCTGTTTCTACCCAGAACTCTAGCAAACTTTTTTAGATTCCTTATTTTCCTTTTTCTCTCCTTGCATTCATCTCTTAATTTTTCCATGCTCACAGTGGAAGAAATTTCATAAAAATTACAAAGTTTTAAAGCTCTAGACATATTTTTGTGGCAATATTAACTCTATAGCCCGCGAAGGAGAAATCTTCATATCTTGCAAACCAAAGGCACGCATCAAGGTGGGGTTTTTTACATTCTTCATAATTTCAAGGAGCCCTCACAACCAAATTTATTCAAATGACATGAATGACTTATATTTTTTATGGAAAAAAACCTCAACTTTGTGCCCTCATTTTCTAATTTTTTATTTCCCTCTATTATAGTGATCGAATAAAGTTAAAAATTTGTATAGGAGATCATGAGAAAAAAATCTATCCCAATGGTGGTGGTTTCATAAGAAAAAGTGTGTAAAGAAAATTCACAAAAATAGTAAGTCTTTACATGAAAACTTACTATAAATAGTAAAATCTCAGCAAAGGGAAAATTCTTCAAAGGTAGTGTGCACAAAGAACATCCATAGGAACAAAAAGGTGGTCGAAGGTGAAAAAGAGTGAAAAAGATAGTTTACTAAAAATAGTAAATTCCCATTCCAAAGGTGGCAGAGAAGTTCTAGTGTAACCATTAATTTCAAATTTATAGGCCTCGAACTAGTCTCATATCTCTCATATGAGTACTCAAGTGTGGGGGAGAATGATGTCACCCATATGGACCCCGAATATCTCAAAGATCACATATTCGGTGGAACTAGAGAGCTAGTGGAAGAAAAAGTTTCATGAGTGGATTATATGCAATAGGTGGACATCCAATGTTAGTGTAGAGTTTTGATTTTGTGTTGGCATGTTATCACCACTACGAGAAAGAAACTTGTACCATTTGAGTGGATAGTAAATCAAGCCCGATAGCTCTCACACCAAAACTCATCTACCATGTGATAAAAATTCCAACTTGGAGTGATATAAACGTCATCTTAAAATATTTTGCGGTGAAAGAATGGACTAAGGAATATTCTTACCTTCAATGCCTCATATTGGGATCATGGTTAAAACAAGTGAGAAATCCTTCTCATGTGCCATAATCTATCTTACGGAGTTAATTTCACAAATGCTATTTGGATGTAATCATCCTTCTTAGTCGGGTGATGAGTAAAGAAACCAAAAAGAAATTTTAAGATTGTATGGCCTTATTTATGCTCATAATCATTAAATGCAGGAAGAGAATTGATTACGGGTAGATCATCAATGCCAACCTCCACCACCGGTTTCTCTAGGTATCGAGTCTCAAATAAATTCACAATGACTTCATATTTGGTGTATGCTCTTACAAGCTCGAGACCATTCAAGGGATTAACACTTGCACAAAACATCTCTTTAAGGCTCTAACATTTGAAATATATCCGTAATTTGTCTTAAAGGAGAGAAATCAACATTTTGAAAGTTAATGATACCTTCACCATGTTTTCCATTAGAACACTTGAGGGGAATCCTCCCTCAAGGTTATTTTTACAAGTAAATTATTTTATTAAGAAGTATATGGGTTATATTTCACTCTATTTTCCACTCTCTCTTACATCCACATATCTGAATTCTATCTTGTTTTACGCAGTTTACATCGGTATCTTAGTTAAAATATCATATTGTTGGATATATGCTAAAACATTTCCCATGTTCAAAATAAGCTCAAGAATTGGAAGAGGAAAAATGTATCATTTCCCATCTCACTTGGAATCTCCACCTGTAAGAGTATCAATGATGTTACACATCATGAAGCTACCTTTGCACCTCGACCATTTATTCATACACTCTAAGGGCAGACTTTGAGACTTTGACATTTGAAGTGATCCAAACACTTTCCACCTTCCAAATTCATATCATGTTCCCCATATTGAGATTATTGGGTCAATTGCATTGATGAATTTGATGTCAGGGAAAGAGACCATATGTAGATGACCATTGGGAAAATGAAGAGGTTTAAATTTTACTGGTATGAGGAAGGAATTCAAGATGATGACACAAATTTGTATGATCATTAATATCAAGAAATGAAGGATTCAACCCTTCCACAGGTAACATGTAGTTTCCACAAATTAGGATACATAGGTGAGTGTACCAATGTTGTAATAAAAATAGAAAAGGAATGGTTCAAGAAGAATAAGACTTCCTTCATCATAGTAGGAAGTTTACCCACCCTTTAGAGATAGACATCACATCATTTTTCTTCATAGGTAGTGGAGAAAACTTGAGGTTTACTTCATTATTGGGAGAGATTGAAGTGGAAAGTAGTGGAATCATAGCCACTCTACTACAAGATATTACACAAGAAATTCAGACCTACAAAGGATCTTGTATAAGAAATGGAGCTTGGGGAGGATGATCCATTCCATTTTTCAGTTCCTAAGAAGCCCCAAATTTTTCCACCTTCCACTTCCATTACTTATCATTTTACACAAGATGTACCATCTCAACCTGAGAAAGAAACAACAAACATGCAAATTATCGAGCTTGAAGTAGATGAGATGTTTCCATGGCTGAAATATATGATCACAAAAGAGGCTAAAAAAATCTAGTAGGTGATAGTAATTTATTTCTCAGTGATATCATCATTGGTCAAAGGGAATATGAAAAATTTCACTGAAATAGATTCTCACTTTTTCGGTGGTGATTAGTATGTAAAAGTAGTTAGGCCGAAGGTAATCAATCCTATTAAATAAATTAAACCATCCAACTATGAGATGATCACCACTTCCTTAGGCCCAAGAACTAATGAGGGATATCCAAATATGTTCAAGGATTATTCCACTCACCTCCTCATGAGGAACTAATAATACAAAGAGAATATTAATCCATTGGAAGACCACGTGCGTACACTCTCCTCCTATGTGCAACAATTCATGGACCTAGATGTTCCTTCATCTATCCCAATTAAATAAGTTTCCTAATCACTAGATTTATACTATATTCCATCTTAAAGACACAAGGATTCACCATGCAAGGAAGAGGAAGAAAAAAATGGGTGAACATGATCATAGGTAAAGGGAAAGTATTAATTCAAAAGTTATCTCTTTGTATAGATACATGTGCGCCACTTTGCCAAAAAATTACAAATGCAAGGGAATGGTTGGAAAAGGAAAAAGAATAATGGGAACAAGTTCATATGCTACTGATGTAGATGAGATATGCTCACTCTCAGGTGTTGATAAGTAGGAAAGTATTCAATTCTCCATTTAAGGACTTGTCACATGTATTGGCGAGGACTCTTGCGTATCGATATGAAATGTTGAATCGTGTTATTAATGAATTGGACTCAAATGAGGAGTGCCTTCAAGATGTAGGATAATGTCAATACCAGAATGAAAAATATTGGAGTTCCCTACCATTGATGAGATCACTTGCATATGGGTTATTGAAACCATTTGAGAAGTACGTATAGAATAAAGTTGGGGACCCCTTCTATTTAAACGAAGATACAATGGAGTATCTATTTGAGATTAGAGACACGATTTCAAAACTTAAAGATAAAATTCAATCACGGTTTTATAAAATAAATAATATAAATGATATTTGGGATGGTTGGATTGAGTCCCGAGTTGTGTCTCGCATTACTCAAGCGAGAGAAATTTGTACCTACGATGACCCAATAGAGTAAAGATTTCAAGAGAGTGGAAATATTTCCATGATGGCATGTATGACTAATAGGTGTTGTCATCGATGAAAAACCACATTAATCATAAATTTAATGTTGTAGGATGATGTCATGAGGTTGTTTGAGGTGCCGGCATATTGGTTCGAGATGTCTATTAGCTGCTATAGTGGGATTTAATGATGCATAATTACTCTAACAAGCCCATATAGGTTCCTAAGAGGTGTTGCTTGGAAGTGTGAGCTTCTTGGTTACTTGGGAAGCATATTGGAATGATGAATAACATGTTTTGAGGGTGCTTGAGCACTAACAATAGTGGTATAGTGTAGGTACATATGGTTCTCCATGTTACAAGTGCTCATGGAAGCGAGTAATCTAGATTGGAGCGTGAAAAAGTGTTTTGGAGATATATGAGGTCATGGAAGAATTATATTAGGTGTATCATGGAAAATAAGGTATTTTTGGGTAATTTTTAGAGGTTTTATGATCATTTATTTCATTGTTATAGGTGATACTATCTTCTACGGTGAGAGCTCCTAAGGTAAGGCTATGTAAATGAGATTGGATGGAGAGATTGAAAACTGTTATTGACATTATGATGATTGGAGATGTTATCAATATGTGTAATAGTGATATAAGAAAAATTCAGGTTCCCATGATGAGTATTTTGCAAGTTATGACTATTTAGGTGAGACAGGGTCAAGAACAGTGAAAATCCAACTCAAAATGCAACTTCAGATGCTCATTGTGAAAAATGTGATTTTCATGGGACCTTGTGGATTTCAAGTATGTTTCCAAGGTGATTTTATAATGTTTCAAAAAAATAATGAGGTTTTTTTTGTAATTTTTTTATGAATGAATGTTAAGAATGTAAAGAGGTCAAAAACCCTAGTTAAACCCTAGCTAGGAGTGGTTTACAAAAGGTGAAGTATACTGACCCAATTTTTAGTGATTCATAAAAAGAGGTGATTATATTATGTAGAGGAATCCTAATTAATTCCATAAATGTATGGTTGAGGTCATGGTTATATGTGGGGACCCACCTAAAAATAGCAGCTTTCTAGAAAAAAAGGTTGTAGGACAAGATGGTCCAAAGGATTAACATGAAAAATTGATGTAGAATCATGTATGGGATTTTTATTGATGTCCATGGATTTTTTCAGAGCATGTTCATTCAGGTTCATGAGGTTTTGAGGTCCAAATAAGTCGACTAGTCAAAGGGCATTTTGGGATCTCAAAGAGCAGGCTCAAGAAAAATGGCAATAAATTGAGATAAATGTGGAATATTTAGGTGATTAAAGTTGTGTTAAATATTATATTAAGATATATTTCCAATGATATATGGATTGCCTCATGATGAATTTATTTCATAGGGTTTCAGGGAATTCTTTCAAAAATAGTATTTTTGGCGAGTTCAGACATGATCTATTTTTGTGGAAGCTTGATGTTGTTTAAAGAATTAGATAGATTTGGTGATGCTTCTTATCACCCGTAAAGTTAATAGACATGTGTTTTGCATCTAATGAATCAATTTGGAGGTCTTAATTTCTTTTATAATTGATTTTATGAGATAAACTTTGAAACAATTTTTTTGCAAGTTGATTTGGTGAAGGTAAATGTCATACCCCTTGATTTCCATTTGTCATATTTGGAAATTGTGTCATGATTATTGAATGAATTTCGAGGGTGAGAAAATAAGTCTTGTTGTGTAGCTAGGTGTGTAGTTACATGCATGGATGTATGTCCTAAGGAGGATATACACACATACATGTAATCACACATGTAACCACATGACATCACTTATTGCCTAGCACGTAATTAACTTTACATTCTCATCTTATATTGTTTCTGGTAGGAATGTAAAGAATAATTACGTTGAAGAATATATGTAGTTGGAAGTGCATTGTTGTTATCTCTTTGCTGAACTTAATTGATTTATGTAAACATGGTTTTACATCATTTGCAAATGGCCACCTGCCTTGCCACATAAGACAATTTGATGTAAATTGATATCTTTCTTGATTGTTGTTTGTGATGATTGAAAGTGATAACTTCAATTCTATATTGAGTAGTGACTTGTTAAGGATGACTGGAATTACTCATTGCTACAAAGTTTTATGTCAGCAAGAAATAAGGTTTTATGTAAAATGAATGACCCACTCTCGGATGAAAGTTGTAAACCTTGTATGTAAATACTATATGAGGGATCTGGTTCATCAAGTATAAAAATATTATGAATGGTTTAGTTGTTCTTTGATCACCATTTTTTTAGTGGTTTAAGTGATATTTATATTCCATTTAACTATCGTTTAGTTGAGAAAAGATGAACTTGTAAACGAAGACTGTGGTATCTCTTAACTGTTGTGTGAAAGTTGGGTTGGAAATCAATAGTGTTAGCTTAAATATTGCTAAACCTAAAATGGAAACATTTTATTCTTATTTAAATTATCGGTCAACCAAGACCACTAAGTGAATTGTTATTCTTGGATTATTTCAATCTTCAAATGGAGACTTGAACTTTAATTGGTGTATAAGACTTGCAGTTTTGGATAAGTTTGATCGATTAATGTAAATGGTAAAATTGGTCATTATAGACCCATGCACTATGAAGAATCATGTTTCAAATAAGTCTTGACCCAACAGAGACTCCATACATGCCATAATTGGTAGAAATTTAAGTGTTAAGTGGAGACATATTCATCATGCAAGTATACTTGACTTAGAATCTTTTGCTCCATGTTGAACGTTGACTAAGCATTGGGTATTATTAGATTTCACATGCAAATAGAGGAATTATTTTATATTCAAAATCCCGCTAATTTTAGGGGATAACATTGGTGGTGGTGGGGTAGTTTCAAAACTACCAACCATGCATTTTTTATTAAATGCATTTAGTGCGCATTTAGTTCCTTAGGAATGATGAAGCTTCTTAGAGAAGCTAACTGCATGCATTCCATTTGGTCATTCTAGTTTTGGCTTGAGGAGTTAAGAAGAAGATGAGGAAAACTACAGTCGAACTCTATGAATTTTTTAGAAGAAACTCGAGCTCCAGCTCCAATATTTTACATGCAAGTTTAAAATCAGTTGAGGAATCTTCAAACTGGGTTAAATACACATTTTGGGACTATTTTGGGGGTGTTGTGAAAGGATTTCGGTCACCATTTTTGGGATGAACTTGGGGAAGGAGTCACTAGAAGTGTTTTTGTGCCTTGATCAATTTGAAGAGGAAATTGCTAACATTTTCTAGGCATGATAAACCTTAATCCCTTTTCTAGCAGTTTATTCCATGCAAATTTATGTAAATGAAATTCCTTGCAAGAGATTTGAATGTTAAAATGATTTGGGTTTTGGGTTGTTAATTTATTGCAGATAGTTATGTTAGGGTATGAAATAGAGTTTCTTGATAATATTAAATGTGTTGTAGTTATACAAAACTTCCCTATGAATTCACCCTTGGTTATGTGAATTCTTGATTTGTTATCACTAGCTATACCTATATATATTTATTCCAGTGATCTTGTAGCGGTTATAAGAGCTCCTGAATTCTCTAATAGCTATTAATAATTTAAAACATAGTAATTGTGTGTATAGGGAATGTATGTTTTGATGGCCAACATAACCCTATTGGTGAACATGGTGAATACATGTATCTATGTATTACCGTTAATAGTTTGTTAAATGAATGTTGGAGAATGAAAATCTAGAAATGAAAAATCTTTAGAAAATCAGTTATTGATTTACTGAGATTTTAGTGTTAGGTATATGAGATAGAGTTACAAGATATTAATAAACGAGATGTAGCTATATTGTTTTCCTCCAACGAATACACCTTGGTTTGTGATTTATTGATTTGTTTCCATTACTGTAAATAATTTTATAACCAGTAGATAAGGGTATGTAAGTAATATATAATTTTTTTGGTTAAAGGAATCCCTTGGTAAAGGAATATGTTGAATGCCTGATCCTGGGTTTTATCGATAATTGTTTGATAAGTGCTTGGAGGGGAAAAGAACACCTGAAATGATTTACCATATGGATCACAACTATGGTTGTACTATGTTTTGAAGTGTTTAAAAATATGAAGATAAATTTATAAAGAACCAAAACCACAATTCAGTTATAGATTAATTAGGAGCTTGTCATCCCGAGCCTTGTATCGCAAATTTTAAGATCTTTATGTAAATAATAGATCACAGAGATAATTCTCTCTGTAGGTGGAAAATAACACAGTAGCTATAAGTTCCTACTAGCCATCTGGATGGACTGGAATCATGTTTTAGGAATGTTCTCTCGTAATTCTAATTTGGATTTAAAAAGAAGACATAAGTAGGGAATAATGGTTATGGTGCCTTGGTAGAGAAAGTTTATGAACTATCTGGGTTAATGAGAAACTAAATCAACCCCTACTCAACTGAAGTATCATTCTGAGCTATATAAATGTGTATTATCACTATGGGAATCTAGTCCCTGATACAATATCTATCTTTATATAATTCTGAGATATACTTACCATAACCTTAAAACTATTATTAGTAGTTGTCGAACTAGTTGTATTGATTTTGAGGCTATAAGTAGAGAGATACTTTCAGCTGACTAAGTGTATAAGAACTTTTCCTAAAACTATATAAATTAGTTCAAAAAAGCTTCCTGATATTTATAAGTATCTTGTGATTGTCTACTAATGGTTAATGGTTTGTAAAGTGGCAATAAACACCATTGTGCCAACGATATATGGAATAAGTAAATTTGTATTTACTTATATAGGTTACTTGGACTGTAGAGTAAGGTATGAATTAAATAAATATGTACTTGTATGAGTTACTTGAGCAGTATAGAAAGGTAAACATAGAAATTTCAAAGACCGAAGCTAATAATGTATGGAAAAGGTAAGCCAAATGGATTTTGTGTTTATCCTCTAATAGCTATGTTTCAAAATGAGTTAATAGTTGTTTGATGAAGATATAAGTAAATGGTTATTTTTCTATCACTGACTTGTCTTCTTATGTGAATTATATGAATTAATGCATTGCAGCATTTCATTTACTTAAATGATCAATGGCATAAACCATTAGGCATGGGATAAAGGTTTGTCATGCTCGGTTTTCTATGAACTCGTCAAGATTAACATGTTTTTACTGAGAGGAAACTCTATAAGATGGAAGGAAGATCAAAGTTGAAAAATTTATCGCTCATTATGATTCAATATACTACTTCTAGAATTGTAAATGATTGATTTACCACTATTTTTTCATGTTATTGCAAAGGGCAAAAATTAGATACTCTGTTGTATTTGTAGTGAATCAATGAAAAATGAATGTTTTGAACTCTACAAAGTCCTGTTGTTTAAGCTATGTAAATGAATGAAATAAAAGGTTAGCAGTTAATGAAGAAAATTCAAAGGAATGTGTATTGACTCGACCTTTTGTCACCATCATCATGTTGAGGTTTTAGTAAACAAATTAGTATGCCAGTGTGGTAGTACTAATTAGACTACTTCATGATTATACGTCTATCTATAAAATAGTATGAAGTCATAATTAAGGACATAACTTAAGGATATTCGTAATACAAGTTATGTATTGCCAATTTAAGTGGTGAATTGACCTTTATGGAATTGATAAATGTAATAATATAACTTTTAATGAGGAATTCATATATTTCTGAGTTAGAAACTATATCATATTAAAGGTTTAATACAAGACATGATGTGATTAAACATGCATGAATTAAAGTGCTATGTGAGATGAAGTTACTTCATTGGTATGATTACTAACTAACTGACTAGTAGAGAAATAATAAAATGGATCAGTTAATGGAAAAAGGAAAAATGTTTCAAATGTGATATAAATCTTGTATTTGGTTATCCCTTTCAAAGTCCTCTAAGGACACTGTTATGTACTAAAAATCTTAAGTATCATATTTCTTTGTAAGCCCTTTTTATTGGGCATCTAACTTTTAGGGAATATTGCAAATCAACATGCATGGGTAACTTGTGAATGCAAGGTTGCCTAACCTATGGGTAGGTACTATTCAAGGATTTAATGATATTAAGTTATTTTAAGGACAAATACTAAAAGGAATCATTTTGATCTTTGTGATAAAATTTACATGATCCAAATTAAAATAAAAGGAAGTGCACCTTAAGGATGGGTAAGTCTTAAGTGTTGAAGCCTAAGGAAATACTACCATACCATGAACTTATGGTAGGTATGAATAATGACTTATTGTAAGTATGCTCAAATTGATTATTCTCAATTAAGCATAATATAAGAGAAAGGGTATACTTAAGAAGAAAGGTTAGGTATCATCATGAGTACGAGAAATTCGATAAAGGAATGACACGTACTCACACCTTTCAAAAATATGAGATTGCATCACCATTATTTATAATGAATATAGATATATGGTACCAATGCTGCCCTATGGTGATATAGTAATATCAATGGCATAAAGAAAAACTAAGTGGTTATAAAGCATAGGATTAATTGATTAAGCTAAGACAACATTAAATTTGCAATGCTGAACTTAAACAATTATTGTTTCGATTACCATATATGGTTGTCACTAACTTGTAATCTAGTGAGGTAATTAAGATAGTATGGAGGAACTAAATATTCTTGAATCTAACCGAGATAAGACCTTGGTGGTGACTCATTCGAGGAGGAATATTCATAAGACCTTAGAGGTGACTCATTTGAGGAGGAAAAGTCATGAGACATGGGCTATCTTGTCTTGGTATAAATTTACATTAAAAATAAAATAAAGATACCCTGCTCCAATACAGAATGCTTAGTGAGCTAACTCACTATATCCACTACACAGTCATATCCCTATAAGGATGGTTGTCATTATTTGGATACTGCTGCTTAGTAGTTGTGTGGAGTTTCCTCATCAAGAGTCTAGATTGTAGCAAGGTATTACAATAAGTACAAACCTTGATAGAGTTACAAACACAGATTTGACCTCCTAAGTATACACCCTGATATCAACTTATGATGGCTATGGGAAGGGAAGTGTTCTACTAACAAGGTGTATTGTTACAAAGATACTTTCCCATAGGCATCATAGGATGACATAGAGGTACATCTTTGCATGGGTTAAACTGGATTTGTACCTTGTTCAAGATTTGTAGTTGTTTACAACATTTATGTTTGTGAATCCATATAATTTAATAATTGATTAAGGATAAAAGACAAATTTCCTAATAATGAGTGTTTCTTCATGGAATTGAGCATGGCATACATGACTCAAAAAATTTGCACAAAGTGGTGTAATATGTTGATTACACTATCGAGATTTCCCTATGATCTAAGTTTTCAGATGCCTGAGGAATTCATAGGTGGAACCTAAGTAGAAACTTAGGAGTATTCATTTATATATCATGTCCCGTGTAAGGAGAACCAAAGGATAAATTTGATGTATGGTCTCATACGATCGATGAGAGAGAGAACGAATAAGTTTGGTAATCCATCATACAGCCTACACTTGGTTCATGAAAGTTATCGAAATGGGTTGTATTAAGGTTTTGTTTGGATTTAAATGTATGGGTATTTAAATCAGAAGCATAAAGTAAGATAAAAAATAATGGATGTGAAGTAACAAAGTGGGTGTTACAATAAATATTTCCATGGCTAGAAGTGAAAGATTTTTCTTTAATTCTAACTTGTTTAGAAGTGTTCTATAGGTTAAGAAATTTATTTTTAGTTCTCACATAGAATGTTTTGATATAGTAGAAGTGATTTGGTGATAAGATGAAGTTTCTAGAGTGTTGAAGGGTGTAGGAAACAATTGTTTTGAAATTTGTAAAGGGAATTGGGCCCAGTAAATGAAATAATTTGATTGGTTGATATTAATTGAGACCATGTTTGAATGTTATATTATATTTTAATCATGTATAATTCTTATTTTTTAATGACAAAGTATGGAACTAATGTAACATCTACTTTTAAGAATTTAGAAACAAGGGAATTTTTTTAACATAATGTTCTCTGCTCTAAATTAATATGATTTAGAACGTACACATTCCATTTCCAATCCATATCATAAAAGGAAATAATACACAACTTTAATGACTCGGTGAGACACCAATCTCTAATTCTATGACTCGGTATTATACCAATCTCTCATGTTAACTTATTAATGTGTATACTATGTATACTTGGTTCCTTTACCCTTTTAGGGTTACCAAAGTGTTATTTATAAGAAGCCTATATGAGTACATATTACTGATATTCCTCTGAAATCATGCATCTTAAACTAGGTGACATAGGAAAATGTAATAAGAAGCTTGCGATACTTCAAAAAAATTTCTAAACATGTTTAGAATGTTTACATTCTGAGACGACATACTTGTCAAAAGGAATATTTCCTTCACCACACTTGTACTTTTATATATAATAGTATTTCTTGACTTCTGTCAACCAATCTGAGTCAAAGTTTCACACTAAACAAGGGAATCTTACATGAACTAGTGTGGAAGACTACTCGTGGTGACTAAGGATACATAGACATACTCAATCAACTTACATTGATTGGATGTGTCTAGTTACCCTAAGTCAACTTGAGTTGACTTCAACACTAGCTCATGTTTCTATATTTGTCTAGGGTGGAACCATGAACCAGACTTCCACTTATGTCAACCGAGTTAATCGAACTAAGTTGGGTGTTGAGGCATAATTGGCTACATCATAGTATCCTCATAATGAATCATGTCATTATGAAGGTACTATGTTGTAGTTGTTATGTTACAACATCCAAATGAGTTTCCTCAACTAAACTAACATACTTAAGAATATTTGTTTATTAACCCAATCAATTTTAATCTTATAGTTTTATCGATCACAACATTTTTAAGGGTCTACTAAGCATAATTTAACCCAAGAAGGTTACAAGTTGTATTTTACATGAGAAGAAGGTATGTAGATAAAATATTCATTCCTAATCCTTTTGAATTCATGCGTATGTTTATCTTTATATTAATTGTTTTTTTCCATATAACGATATGTCCAATTCAACGTTAAGAAGGTAAGATCATTAGGTATTCTTACTATAGTTTTTAGCTTGGTAAAAAGCTTTCTTAAAATTTTAATTTAGACTTAATAATAATGATGGGCTAAATCTTTTGATTATAAATTTTAAACATTCATGTTTCAACTATAGAAATCAGCTAAGGATAGAAAAACCAATCATTTTGGTGATTTACTCATAAACACCTATCAAGATATCATATATAGCTCTTTGTTTAATTGAAAGGAAGGTATCCCTTTTATTTTCTTATTAAGGGATAATGCCCTGTTTATGAAAACAAAACTCATATGATTCAACATAACAGAGAAGTCATACTCATTTATATAGTATAACCATATTCCCTTTTTACTATTAAAGGATATACCAAATAGTATCAAGTTAGTTGTGCTCTTTCACATGAAATGAAATCAAATATAAGTGTAGATCCTTAATCCTATAAGCCTTGAATATAAAAGAATCTAATAAGTTTCATAATACCATATCAGACATGCCTCTAAATTGCCCCATCATGAGTGATATTACCTAGTAATATTACACAAACTTATGTCATGAAGGTCTCATAAGTAAATCAACAATCAACATTTTACCAAAGCAATTCATTTATCAAAAAGAGAGTTCTCCACTCTCTAAACTTAGGAAATATTTCAAAGGATTACACAATGTCATTGCATCAATATAAAACTAGTTTTAATACATCTTCTTTTCCCAACAAAAGTACATTTCAAGTAAATGTCGATACATAGACATCATAATGAAGAGATAATTTCTTTAGTAAAACAAATGTAACTTTCTATAAGTCTTTCTCCTTTCATCTTTTACAAAATCCATCTGTAAAATTGTTAGCATGAGTTAGTTCATATGAACTAAGCATGATAAACGCTATAACGTTAAAACAATATGCTTTTAACTAACTGTTTCACAAAAGGAACCTGTTGTTTAATGAAATGGTTCTAACTCAAAAATAATATTAACAGAAATAATTTCCCAAAAGATTACATAACCAAGAAAGAGAGAAAGAGATCATAGAATCTACAAGAAGTAATGTTCAAGTAAGAACTAATTAAACCAACATAATTAATTCTATCTCAAACATAATTATGAAACTCATTACAACCTATTAATCATCTGATCAACAATAATTAAGAAAGAGGTAATTCACATTTCTATCTTTATCTTAACTTCTCAATCTATCTTTCAAATTAATTCCCAAAAAATCAACCTGTTTTATTTATTCAAGAAGAATTAAATTGATAAATCAAACTACCTTTCTAAAATAAGTATATTATTTTAATATTCAAAATGTTAACAACCTACATTATGACTATATGACCAATCAAGAAGATATAATCTAAATATCATTTCATCCAACAATCTTACCCAACTCTAGCTCATCTCAGTATCTAAGGATTATGTTGATAAAAACTAGTCTAAACATTACAGGTGAGAAAATGTTAACCAAACAAGATATTCAAGATAAGACAGATAACAACATAACTCATAGTAAAAGTTCCCTAAAGGAATGAATTCATTCCAGAGTTAGAAACTTAAAATAACAAGACAAATAACACAATCCAAGCTTCTGAAACAACCAAAACTTCATGTTCAATGATTCCATAAGATACAAAATGGAGCAGACTATTACAAGAAACCTACAAGGTTCAAGTCTTACCCAAAAGACTGAATTCAATTCAAACAAAGGATCTTGAGTATGAAGAGAAAAAAGTTTAGAAAACAACACAAGACCCCTAATAGTCCTAAAAGAATAGTCATACAATCAAAGCCAATTTGTATTGAGGTCAAAAATATGAATCATCAAACACAAGGTTTCGAGGCGGTAAGATCTGCCATAAAAATAATACCAATCTAAACCCAAGTAATCCAAAGTTTGAAAATTTACAAAATTGAAACCTACTCAAAGGGGGTATATAGATGATGAAGATTACATTCACACCAAAAGAAAAACAAATTTTATATAGACCTAAAACTCATAATAAACCATTTAAAAGCTATACCTTAATTTCAAACATTCCATACTATAGTTACATGTTTTCGAGGTTAACCCGAAAGGGTATTTGTTCCAAGTTAACTTAATAAAAAAACATAAGATATTATACCTTGCCTCCACAACACAACTATTCCACCCGAAAAAGGTTATAATTACCACCAAACAAGAAGGTAGATAGAGAAAATAAGAACAATATTTTTCCAACAAAAATGCTCTTCCAGAGCTAAAACAATCTTCGCATGCCATAAAAAGATCAACAAGATCTATCTTAAATAAACTACAAAGCCCATAATGGGTAACCAATAAACTCATCGATGAAGAAGAACTCGATACCAAAACTTTCTACAAAAAAACTTCTCAATACAAATTTCAATGAAAGTTATTATCTCCCTAAGAAGGGTTTAAAAAATGAACAAAAGATTCGTTCGGTCCCTCTCAAAAGGTGTAAATAATTCAATTCCAAAAAAAAACATAACCCAGTTTACCAACATCTAGGTGCTTCTTGTTTAAGAGTAAAGTTGTGATAAAGAAATAGGAGTCTCCAATACAGTCATGACTAAATTAGACCATATTAAGTTGGTCTCCAAATAATTAACAACAAGATAAATGAATAAGCTAAAATCCAAATATTTCATTAAAAACTTGACAAGTATTCAATCTTACAAGTTACCTAGATAAGGTAAAAAATCCATCAAGGATACTAACACAAACTTTCGTCAACATCTATGAAATTTCAGTTAATAATAAATACGAAAAACACAACCGCTTTAACAAGACATGCAACCCCCGAAACACGTTAATCATCAATTTACATAGCATCACAATGCATCCAAGAAACCAAATCAAGAAATTCGATTGAAGCAAGAAGAAAAAAAAACACAAACACCAAAACCAGAACAATTTCATAAAAGAGTAAAGTTCTTTTAATGAAAACACTTAAGTAAAAGAAGAAGATTTAATGAGATAGGGCCTATCATGCCTGGTAGTGCTCTTTTCTTCTTTTCCTCATTTTAAATCTTCAAGAAGAACTTCTACATCAATATTTCCACAAAAACGTAAAAACCTAGCCATTGAAACCTTCCTTATCTTCCTCATATAGCTTCCTTTCTTATTTTCATTACCATCACCACCATGCAAGGAAAAATTTATCATGCATAGATTCAAACTAGAAGTTTGAAAAGAAGAAAACCACATGCAGAGCTACAAAGTTCCCAAAACCAAATGAAACAATGAAAACCAAAAACCATCTATCCCTCCAACTTCTCCTATTTCCCAGGTAGTTTTCATAATGGTCAAGATCATTAAATGCTAACAGTCTTGACATATTCATTTCCTTCTTTCCTCCTTCGCCAACTCCTTATTAGCTACAACTAAAGTTTTAAACTCCATGAAATACAATTTAGCAGAGTTGACAACTCAACTTCCTCCAATTTTCCATGCATTTACCAAAATTGGTGGTAAAAAAGTATTTAAATGCCTCATTCAAACCTCTTAAATACCTTAGGAACTGGTTCCATTGACACCCATCCTAATTTCATCCATGTCATCCCCTTTAGGCTAGTCCATTCCCTTAGGTTAGGTTCAAAAATATTATCTTAGAAACCAACTTAGGTCCTTAGGTATAGTTTATTAGTTTAGTCTTAGAATATCCTAGTAACATGACTTAGGATTACCTCCATCCATAATCAACCATAATAATAAAATCATCTAGCTTAAACTTAGGATAGGATAAAAACTTAGGAACTTAGATTAAATTAGGTCCCCCAAATAATCATCAAAATTACCAATTCAACATTACCATATGAAGAACCAAAAATGACATTCTTGGATCACTTATGAAGGACGTGTGTAGAAGAGATCACATGTGATCCCATGGTATCCTGGGTTCATAATCCAAACTTCTTTCCAGCTCAATCAAGATGACATTAACTTCATAAAATTGAAAGCATGTCTTGGATCACTGAAATTGATCCAAGGTATAGCTATCCTACATCAGAAATCATATAGACTGAAGCACAAGTTCAAATGCAATATAGGCTATGAATGAGTTTAGGCTGAATTAATTTCCTCTATCCACATGCAGTGAACATTCAACATAAGAAAGAATGAAATACTTCATTTTAAATTTAGAATTGACATGGCAGGATTGTATCTATTTTTAGAAGATAAACATATCATCTACAACAAACATGATTGCTTAGTTCACAAGAGTACACCATCTTCAAACAAGAATCACATATCAACATTTGTAACTTCGAGTAAAGAATTCATCATAGATATCAACCATGTTAGAGGAATTACATACCTCCCCTAAAAATCATCATCGTCCCGATGATTAACTTAGTCCATATTCTTAAACAAGAAAAATAATCATAATTATAGTTCTTTTATCCACAAGTTCTCAAACAAAAACCAGATTTGAGGAATTCAAGTTTTCATAATTTATTACAACATTAAAATAATTGTTCCAGCACTAATAAAATATAGTACTTGCCCAAAACTGGCAGAAATTAAAGATAGCTTTAAAACAAAGTCTTTAATTGTTTCCAAACATCAGAACTAATTATGTTCAAATAAATGAGGAAAAACAATTTTCATGTCCTCAAGGTTTTCCCATGTTGCACTTTCCTCATTAAATTGGTCCAACTGAACCTTGAATTGACTAATTTCATGATTTCAAAAGTGAAACTAGTGAGTTTCTAGCACTCTTATGGGTTCAACCATGATTATTCCTAGTTCTTGGACCTGCAAGGAATCCCATTTTAATAAGTAATAAATCAAACATATTTCATAAGAAAATAAATATGAAAAACATCATTCATCCATGATAAAGTGGGAGCTAATGCTAAGTGATAAGCTATAGGGCTAATCAACAATCTTGAAAGGTCCCACAAAATGAGATGATAATTTGGTTTCCTTGCTAAAGGTTATAGAGCTCTTTTTAGGCTTAACACGTAAAAATAATTTTTCACCAATTTCAAATTTCTTATCAATCCTTTTCATTTATTCATAACTTTCCTACCTATCCATAAATTATTTTAACCATTCACGAATCATTTTCACTTGTTGTTCCATTTCATTAAGAATTTTAGGTTCAATTACCTCTCTAGCTTCAATGTTATCCCAACTAACTAGAGTTCTGCATTTCATTCCATACAATGCTTCAAAAGGTGCAACTTTTAAAGAGGAATGTTATGAATTATTGTAAGAAAATTCAACTAAAGGGATATATTCTTCCCATTTGTACTTTATATCCATGCAATACATTTGTAACATATCTTCCAAAACTTGATTTACTCTCTCTGTTTGACCATCTATTTCTCGAATGGTATGCGAACTAAAATTAAATTTTATTCATAATGCTACATTTAGTATTTGCCAAAAATGATATGTCATTATAGGGTTCCTATTAGATATAATCAATTTGGGTAATCCATGTAATCTATAAATTTCATGCACAAATATTTTCATTAAAACAGGTGAATCATCTTTAAGATTACCAACAATAAAATGTGCTACTTTTTTCAATTTATCAACCACAACTAAAATAACATCATGTTTATTTCTAGACATAGGCATCCCCTGAACAAAATCCATGTTAATTACTTGCCACTTATATTATGGTATGATATGAGGATATAATAAACTAGTTGGGTAAATATGCTCAACCTTCACAAGCTAATATTCCGAGCAGTGTGAAACAAAATCAGTTATGTCTTTCTTCATCCCTTTCCAAAAATATTTTTGTTTTACATTAGATAGCATTTTTGTAATAATGGGATGTCCCGAGTAAGGTGAATTATGAAATTCCATCATAAACTTTTTCCTTCACTCATTTCCCAAAGGTACATACACCCACTTTTCATATATTAGACTTCCTTTGTTATCAAAGTTAAAACCCTTGTATCTTGCATCATTAGGATCTGCATCAAGTGTTGTTTTTACCTGCTATAAGTATAAATCAGATTCTATGATACTTTTTAGCTCATCCTTAAACTGGGTTCTCAAAGTTATAAGTGTAAAAATATGTTTCCTACAAGTTAGTGCATCATCCACTCTATTTTATTTTCCTTTAATGTAAGTTATGTCAAAATCATATTGTGACAAAAAATCTAATCATCTTCGTTATCTTACATTCATATTTAGTTGAGTGAAAATATACTTAGCCCAAGATGATCGGTCTTTAATTCAAAAGGTCTTCCTAATAGATAATGTCTTTGTACTTGAATTGCATGAACTATGGCTGCAATCTCTATGTCATGGGGAGCATAATTCAACTCATGTAACTTGAGTTTTATACTCTCATATGCTATAACATGACCATTTTACAAATGTAATACCTCTAAGTCCTTCACCTAAGCATCTCAGAATTACCGTAAATTTTCCATCCGGGTTTGGTACAACCAAAATAGGTGCAGAAGTTAACTGATATTTCAAATTTTTAAATTTTTCTTCGCATTAATCAATCCACACAAAATTTTTGTCTATCTTTTGCAATGAAGTTATCGAGGAAGCAAATTTTGAAAAGTCCTTAAAAAACTTTCTATAGTAACCATCAAGCCCCATGCAGCTTCTGACTTCATGTACATTTTTAGGTGTAGGCCATTTAGTTATGGCAACAATATTTGATGGGTCAATTGCTATTCCTTATTTACGTATGACATGTCTCAAAAAGAACATTTGGATAAATTACCATATAATATTCTATTTCTTAATACTTCAAGTACTATTTTCAAATGCTCATTATGCTCACCAATGATTTTATAATAGATAATAATATCATCCAAGAATACAAGTATAAAATTTTCCAGTATTCTTGAAAGATATTATTCATTAAATTCATAAAATATGCAGGTGCATTTGTCAAACCGAAGGTAAAACCGTGAATTCATAATGTCCATACTTTTTCCTAAAGGTTGTTTTATGAATATCTTCATATTTTATTCTTAATTGGTGATACCTAGAATGAAGATCTATCTTAGAATATAACAATGTGCCCCACATTTGGTCAAAAAATAATCAATTCTAGGAAGTGGATATCTATTTTTGAATGTTACTTTGTTTAACATCCTGTAATCAATACAAATTCTAAGTGTTCCATATTTCTTTTTCACAAAAATTACCGGTGCTCCCCAAGGTGAGACACTCTATCTTATCAAACCCTTAGACAATAACTCTTATAACTATGCCTTAAGCTCTACCAATTCAATGGTAGTCATTTGATAAGGTTCCTTGGAAATAGGCTCAATTCCCAGTTTGATTTCTATTGTGAAGTCAAATTCCCATTTGGGCAGAAGACTGGGTAGTTCTTCAGGAAAAACATCGCTAAAATTTCTTAAAAGGAGAAATTTTTCCAAGAAATCGCTTTCCTTTTTAGCTGTTTCACAAATTTTTACTACATATAAAGTGTAGCCTTTATTTTTGGCCTTTTTAAGTTGCAGGGATGACAATTTTCTAACTAAAATTTCTCATTTTACCCCTTGGATGTCTGTTGTTTTCTATAGATCATCAAGACAACTAATGTTTTTTTCAAAACAATCAACTTTTTCTTTATGATCAACAATGTAGTTAACACCTACTATGACATCATATTATCCCAAAGGAGCAACATAAAGATCTACTTCAGTGGAAAAATTTGTTAACTCTAGGACTACTCCAAAAAGACATTTACTAGCAATATGGACAACATTATTTCCATAATGTATAGTCCAAGACTTTTCCATTATTACAGCTTTTAGTTTTAGTTTTACAGCTAATTTACTGGAAATAAAACATTCTATAGCTCCAAATCAAAAATTATATTAATAGGCATACCAACTAATTTACTCGGCACTTTTATGGGCGTAACTTGCTTATCAACTACTCTGTAGCATGTATCTTATGTTGCTTATTGTTGCCATCTTTTTTTAGAGGGAACTTGTTTTTATAGTGATCCTTAACATAGTTGAAACAACCCCCTACAGTCCTCTTTTTGATTCAAATTTATTTCCATCCCTGAAATTACTATTTTTTCCTCCAAAGGACTTCTATCCATTATTGTTATTCTTCACAAAGTTGTTTCAAAGGTTCGTAGTAGGTTTATTTGATGTCGTTTTCTTATTATTATTAGTTATAAAATTATTTTTGGCTCCAAAAATTTTCCATGCCACCTTTTTGGGTGCAAGTGATGAAGAAGAATTAGGAATTTTCTTACGATTCTCTTCTTTATGGGAAGAAATTGCCTTTAATTTTTATTCCTCCAAATGGATTTTTCTACAACCCCTTCCATGGTGGTTGGGATGTGAACATCTACTTCACCCCCTATGATAGGATTCAATCCCATAATAAACTTATGTATCCTGAACTTATCATCAGTTTGATACTGAGGAACATACTTAAGAAGTTTAGTAAACCTCTCCTAGTACTCAGTTATAGTTAATTTTCCTTGAATTAAATTATGAAATTATGTCATTTTCTGATCATAATAGAGCTATGGTAGCCATCATTGCCTAAATTAGTTCTTAAATTGATCCGAAGTGATACTTGATTCATCAATGTTCAATTCAGCTTTATGGTTGTCCCACCAGGAGGATGCCTCATGGGAAAGTTGATAATCTCCCCATACTGCTTTTGTTTCTTCTGAGAAGTTCCTTATTGTAAAGTACTTCTCCATTTCACTGAGCCAATTCTTAGCTCCATCCCCTAGTGTAGTGCCATAAAACTTTGGTGGACTTATCCTCTATATGTCATTATTAATTTCAACTACTAATCTTACCTTTTTATTTTCAGGTAGATTAGGTACATTTGCATTTACATTCACAACATTATTATTGACATTCACAACATTATTATTATTAACACCCAAATTTCTAGCATTAGCATTATCCCTCGAAGATTATCCCTCGAAGGTTTCGATTGTTATTACCAACATCATCTTCCTCCTAATTACCCATTACTTGTTGTTCAAGTATAACCAAATGATCTCTTGTGTCTAACAGGGTAGTAAGAATCTCGTCAATTTTTTGTGTGGTAGTTGTCTCTCCACCTGGAGGTGGATTATTTGTAGCACCTCCCCTTTTTCTAACCATTTTTGTTAACAAGAAAATTAAGTTTTTATCAAATATGGACTCAATAGGTCCAAGAGTTGCAACCTTCAGCTTTCTGATACCAAGATGTAACATCCACTTTTTAAGACTTTAGAAACAAGGGAAATTTTTTATTTTTTTAACATAATGTTCTCTATTCTAAATTAATATAAGTCATAACACACATTCCATTTCCAATCCATCTAATAATAGGAAACCATATGCAAACAGAATGACTCGATGAGACACCAATATCTCATTCCATGACTCGATATTATATTGATCTCTCATGTTAACTTATTAATGTGTATACTATGTATACTTTGTTCCTTTACCCTTTTAGGGGTACCCAAGTGTTCTATCTAAGAAGCCTATCTGAATACATGTTACCGATATTCATCTAAAAACCCTGCATCTTAGACTAGGTGACATAGGATAATGCAACCATCTACTTGTGATACTTTGGCCAAAGTTTTTAAACATGATTACCATGTTTACATTCCAAGATGGCATACTCATCGAAATTAATATTTCCTTCATGAAACTTATACTATTATCTAGAATGGCCTTTATCGACTTCTCACCCCAATCGAGTCAAATTTTCACACTAAACAAGGTCATCTTATATGAACTACATGAAAGACTACTCGTGGTAACTAAGGATACATATACATACTCAATCGAATTACATCGATTGGGTGTGTCTAGTCACCCTAATTCAACATGAGTTGACCACAACACTAGCTCATGTTTCTATCTTTGTTTAGGGTGGAACCATGAGCCGACTTCCACTTATGTCAACCGAGTTAATCAAACTAAGTGGGGTGTTGAGGCATAAATGGCTGCATCATAGTATCCTTGTAATGACTCATGTCATTATGAAGGTACTATGTTGTAGTTGCTATGTTTCAACATCCAACTAAGTTTCCTCAACTAGACTAACATACTTAAGAATATTAGTTTATTAACCCAATCAATTATTATCTTATAGTTTTATTAATAATAACACTTTTAAGGGTCTACTAAGCATAATTTAACCCAAGAAGGTTACGAGGTGTATTTTACATGAGAAGAAGGTATGTAGATAAAATATGCATTCCTAATCATTCTAAATTCATGTTTATGTTTATCTTAATCTTAACTATTTATTTCCATATAACGATATGTCTAATTTCACTTTAATAAGGTAAGATCATTAGGTCTTCTTACTACAATTTTTATCTTGGTAACAAGTTTGCTTAAACTTTTACTTTAGACTTCATAATACTAAAGGTCTAAATCTTGTTATTATCCTTTTTAAACATTCATGTTTCAATTATAGAAATCAGCTAAGGAAAACACAACCAATCATCCTCATGATTTAATCATAAACACATATCAAGATATCATATATAACTCTTTGTTTAATTACAAGGAAGGTTCCCCTTTTCTTTCCTTATTAAGGGATAATTCCTATTTATGAAAACAGAACTCATATGCTTTAGCATAACAAATAAATCATACTCATTTATATAATCTAACCATATTCCTTTTTACTATTTAAGGGTCTACCAAAGAGTATCAACTTAGTTGTGCTCTTTCACGTGAAATGAAATTAACTATAAGTGTAGATAATTAATCATATAAGCCTAGATTGTCAAAGTATCTAATAAATTGTGTAATCCCATATCACACATGTATCTAAATTGAACCATCAAGAGTGATATTTCCTAATAATATTACAAAAATTATTTCATCAAGGTCTCATAAATAAGATAGTAGTCAAATTTTTACCAAAGCAATTCATTTATCAAAAAGAGAGTTATCCACTCTCAAAACTTAGGAAATATTTCAAAGGATTACACAATGTCATTACATCAATATAAAAATAGTTTTAATACATCTTCTTTTCCCAACAAGAGTACATTTTAAGTAAATGTCGATACATAGACATCATAAAGAAGAGATAATTTATTTAGTAAAACAAATGTAACTTTCTATAATTCTTTCTCCTTTCATCTTTTACAAAGTCCATATGAAAAATTGTTAGCATGAGTCATTTTATATGAACAATGCATGATAACTCTCTAACGTTAAAAAAATATGCCTTTGACTAAGTGTTTCACAAAAGGAACCATGTTATTTAATGAAACGGTTCCAACTCAAAAATAAGACTAACAGAAATACTTTTCCAAAATATCACATAACCGAAAAAGAGAGGAAGAGATCATAGAATATACAAGAAGTAATGTTTAATTAAGAACTAATCAAATCAACATAATCAATTCTATCTCAAACATAATTATGAAACTCATTACAACCTGCTAGTCATCTTATCAACAATAATTAAGAAAGAGGTAATTCACATTTCTATCTTAATCTTAACTTATCAATATATATTTCAACTTAAGTTTCACAAACTCAACCTATTTGTTTATTCAAGAAGTAAAATGATAAATCAAACTACCTTTCTAAAATAAATATATTGTTTTAATATTCAAAATGTTAACAACCTACATTACAAATGTATGATCAATCAAGAAGATACAATCTGAATATCATTCCATCCAACAATATTACCCAACTCAGATCAACTCAATATCTAAGGATTATGTTGATCAAGAACTAATCCAAACATTATAGGTGAGAAAAGTTTAACCAAACAAGAGATTAGGTACACGATTGGAAAAAACATAACTCATAGTAACAGTTCCCTGAAGGAATGCATTCATTCCAGAGTTACAAAATTAAAATAACAAGACAAATAACACAATCCAAGATTATGAAATAACCATAACTTCATGTTTAATGATTTTATAAGCTACAAAATGGAGCAGACAGTTAAAAAAACCTACAAGGTTCAAGTCTTACCCAAAAGACTAAATTCAATTAAAACAAATGATCTTTAGTAAAAAGAGAACAAAAGTTAAGAAAATAACATAAGACCCCTAAAATTCCCAAAATAAAATTCATACAATTAGGTCAATCTATATCGAGGTAAAAAAATTCATAATCAAGCACAAGGTTTTGAGGTAGTAATATTCGCCATCAAAAAGAATGTCAATCTATACCCAAGTAATCCATTGTTCTACAATTTCAAGAATTGAAACCTACTTTGGAAGGGGGTATACAGATGATGAATATTACATTCACACAAGAAGAAGAAAAGATTTTATCTAGACCTCAAACTCATAATAAACCATTTAAAAGTTATAACTTAACTTCAAACATTCCATACTACCATTACTGCTTCCCGTGTTAAACCGAAAGGGTATTCGATCCAAGTTAGCTTAATAAACAAAAAGCGAGATTATACTAGTCTCCACAACATAAATATTCCACTATAATAAGGTCACAATTAGTACAAAAGAAGAAGGTAGAGAGAAAATAAGAACAATATCTTTCCAACAAAAATGCTCTTCTAGAGCCAAAACAATCTTGGCATGCCGAAAAATATCAACAAGATCTATCTTAAAGCAACTACAAATCCCATAATGGGTAACCAATAAACTCATTGATTAAGAAGAATTGATATGAGAAACTTTCTACAAACAAAACTTCCCAGCACCACTTTGAATGAAAGTTATTGTCTCCCTAACAAGGGTTTAACAAATGAACAAAATATTCGTTCAATCCCTCTTAAAATTTGGAAACAATTTAATTCTAACAACTAAACATAACTCAGTTTACCAACAGTTGGGTGCTTCTTGTTTAAGAGTACAGTCACGATAAAGGCCCCCTGAATAACCACTTCAAAAATAGGAGTCTCCAATAGTCATGATAAATTAGACCATATTAAGTTGGTCTCCAAATCATTAACAACAAGAGAAATGACTAAGCTAAAATCTATAATATTTCATCAAAAAATGGAAACTATTCAAGCTTATAAGTTACCCAGACAAGGCAAAAAGTCCATTAAGGATACTAACATAGACTTTCATCAACATATATGGAAGTTCAGTTAATAATATATATGACAAACACAATTGTTTTAACAAGATAGGCAACCTAGAAACATGTTAATCATCAATTCACATAGCATCACAATGCATCTAAGAAACCAAATCAAAAATGCCATTGAAGCAAGAAGAAGAAACACAAACACCAAAAATAAAATGATTTCATAAAAGAGAAGAGTTCTTTTAATGAAAACACTTAAGTAAAAGTAGAATATTTAATGAGATAGGGCCTATCATGCCTGATAGTGCTCATGTCTTCTTTTCCTCATTCCAAATCTTCAAGTAGAACTTCTACAACAAGATTTCCATGAAAAGTAAAAACCCAACCACTGAAACCTTCCTTATCTTCCTCATATAGCTTCCTTGCTTATTTTCCATTACCATCACCACCATGGGTAAGTGCATGAACTTAGAGGGCTAAAAAGAGGACAAAAACCCGAAAACGTATAAAACACATATGCACTTTGCTAAAATGCACTCGTGTTTTAATTTTTTTGGATTGGTAATTACTAAACCTGTAATGCGTATGTGTTTTAAGGAAGGAAAAATGTGTACGCACTTTAAATAAGGCAAAACACATATGCATTTTATAGAAGTCAAAATCCATACACGTTTTGAATAGTATGGATCATGTATATGTTTTTGGGTGTCTTATACTTACAAAAATAAATGTTTAAGATTTATTTTATTATTTATTATAATTTAAATTTATTTTAATAAATATAAAAATTAGAGTCACTCTCCACTTGATGGAAGTGGTCCCGTAGCTCCAACAATTATAATCTAGAAGATAGTTTTTCAAAATCTAATCTGGTCAATACTTACTCATTTTTAGGATTTCAACAAATGACCTAAAACTTTTAGGGCATATATATTGTAGGCGAGTCTTTGTTTTTGGAAATCATATAGTCATTTTTAGCTTTTTTGACCTTTCTCAAATGGATTTCGGCCCTACCACTACTTCATTTGATATTAATTTTTAAATTTTCTCCATAATTCACTTTAGTGGCCATGAATCAAATCTATGATGCTTATCTACTTATTACTAAAAATAGATCCTCACATTGTAGATAGAGGATTTTTCCTAGAATGGGATTCCTATCCTATGGTAAAAATGAGGTGATTGTAAAGTGCCTCCTCCTTAAGGTGTGATAACACGACTAGGTGTTGAATGAATTGTTATGAATAGTACCAAGTGAATTACATTAAGTGAACTTAGATGATTGCTCATTATTAGAAACATGGTGATCCATATAAAGATCATCCCCTCACCTTTCCTAGATCTAAAAGAGTCCTTTCATGGGATCAAATTCATGATTCTCATACATGTTTTTTTCTCTCATATGTCTCTTATGGAGCCAAAAGATGCCTTAATACTTAAAAATAATGGTCCTTGATAGCTCAAGTGAAATGACTATCTCATTTTAGCTTATTCTCAAGGGTGTTCAATTAACTAAAGAATGTCCAAAAATGCCTTTTAGGCCTTTAAAGGAAGTAGTTTCTCAAAAAAACTTAATGAGTTGATTGATCACATTAAACACTATTCCCTACACACAAAAACACATTGAATGATGTTTTTAGTACTTTCCTTTGGGTGAGGGTTTATGATTTAGGGTTTAGGGCTTAAGCTTTAGGGTTTAGGGCTGAGGGTTTAGGACTCAAGGTTTAGAGTTTAGGGTTTAAGGTTTAGAGTTTAAGGCTCATAGTTCAAATTTTAGGGTTTAGTGTTTAGGGCCTAGGGCTTAGGGTTTATGGTTTAGGGTTTATAGTTTAGGGTTTATAGTTCAAGGTTAAGGGTTGAGGGGTTAAAGTTTAGGGCTCAAGGTTTATGGTTTAGGGCTTAGGGGTCAAGGTTGAGGATTTATGGTTTATGTATCAAGGTTTAGGGTTTAGGATTTAGGGATAAGGGTTAAGGGTTAAGGGTTAAGGGTTTAGGGTTTAGGGTTGAGAGTTGAGGGTTTAGGGTTAAGGGTTTATTTTTGAGGGTTCAAGGTTTAGGGTTTTGGCTTAGGGATTATGGCTTAGGGCCTAGGGTTCAGGGCTTAGGGTTTAGGATTTAGGGCTCAAGGTTTAAGGTTTATGGCTCAAGTTTTAGGTTTTAGGGTTTAGGGTTTAGGATTTAGGGATTAGAGTTTAGGGTTTAGGGCTTATGGTTTATGGTATAGGGTTTAGGGTTTAGGGATTAGGGTTTAAGGTTTAGGGTTGAGGATTAATGGTTTATAGTTTAAGGTTTAGGAGTTAGGGTTTAAGGTTTAAAGGTCAATGTTTAGGGTTTAGGGGAAAATGTTTAGGTTTTAGGTTTTAAGGCTCATGGTTTAAGGTTTAGGGGTTAGGGGTTAGGGTTTAGGGTTCATGATTTAAGGCTCATGGATTAGGCTCACCCATTCAGTCACAGTAATGTTCTATGTCTTACCCATTCTTATAAGTATTGACAAAGAGAACTAAAAAGGGTTCATCTACTTCATAGATCGAACATTCAAGGGATTCATCACAATTTTATTCCTTTCATCTACTTATATTTTAAAGGAGGGAAATGCCCATTACATGCAAACTATTTCAACCAAAGTGTAATGTTTTGTGTCTTACCAATTCTTATTAGTATTTATAGAGAGTATTCAACTAAAAAGGGTTCATCAACTTCGTAGGAACAAAATTCAAAGAGATTCATCAAAATTTGATGTCTTTCATCTGTTGATATTTTGAAGGAGGGAAATTCCCATCTCTCATAAACAAGGTAGTTGTAAAAGTAGACTTAATGATGGTTCTAGGCATAAGAATAGGAAATATGGTCCTAAGATATTCAAAAAATGAACTCACTCATGAGACCTACTGGAAATATATGAGGTTTAGGGGTTAGAGCTTAGGGTTCTGGATTTAGTGTTTAGGGTTTATGACTTAGGGCTTAAGGATCAGGGCTCAAGGTTCAAGGTTTAGGGTTTAGGGTTTAGGGTTTAGGGTTTATGGTTTATGGTTCAGGTTTTAGTGTTCAGAGTTTAAGGTTTATTATTTTATTTTAGGGTTTAGGGTTTATAATTTATGTTTTAGGTATCAAGGTTAAGGGTTGAGGGTTAAGGGTTTAGGTCATAGAGTTCAGGGTTTAGGGTTTAGTGTTTAGTGACTTAGGGTTTAAGGTTTAAGGTTTAGGGCTTAGGGCTTATGGTTTAGGGTTTAGGGTTTAGGATTTAGTGTTTAGGGTTTAGATTTTAGGGTTTAGGGTTTATGATTTAGTTTTTAGGGTTTAGGGTTTAGGGTTTAAGGACCTTTAGGATTTAACATTTAGGGCTTAAGGTTTAGGGTTTATATTTTAGGGCTCGTGACTTAGGGTTAAAGGGTTAGGGTGCATGGTTTAGGGTTTACGACTCATGGTTTGGGGTTCAGAGTTACAGGTTTAAGGTTTAGGGGTTAGAGCTTAGGGCTCTAGATTTAGGGTTTAGGGCTTATGGTTTAGGGTTTAGGTTTTAGGGCTCAAGGCTTAAGGTTTATGGTTTATGGTTTAGGGATTAGGGTTTAGGGTTCATGGTTCATGGTTTATGGCTTAAGGTTTGGGTTTTAGAGTTACTGGTTTAAGGTTTGGGGGTTAGAGCTTGAGGCTCTAGATTTAGTATTTAGGGTTTAGGGCTTAGGGCTCAGGGTTTAGGGTCTATGGTCAAGGTTTTAGGGTTAATGGTTTAGGGTTTAGGTTTTAGGGTTTAGGATTTATTACTTTTATTTTAGGGTTTAGGGTTTATATTTTAGGTTTTAGGTATCATGGTTGAGGGTTAAGGGTTTAGGTCACAAAGTTCAGGGTTTAGGGTTTAGTGTTTAGGATTTAGTGCTTATGGTTTAGGGTTTAGGGCTCAGGATTTAGGGTTTAGGATTTAGTGTTTAGGGTTTATGGTTTATGGGTTAGGGTTTAGGGTTTAGGATTTAGTTTTTAGGGTTTAAGGTTTAACATTTAAGGCTCATGGTTCATGGTTTAGGGTTTAGGGTTTAGGGCTTAAGGCTCAAGGTTTAGGGTTTAGGGCTCATGGGTAAGGGCTAAATATTTAAGGATTAGGGTTTAGGGCTTAATATTTAGGGTTTAAGGTTTATGGTTTAGGTTTTAGGGTTTAGGGATCATGGTTTAGGATTTAGGGTTTAGGTTTAGGGCCTCAAGTTTAGGGTTTAAGGTTTAGGGTTTAGGGTTTCGATTGTAGAATTTAAATGCTAAAAGATTTAGGATAACTGTTGAAAGCTTGAAAATTACATAGGTATAGGCCAAATTATACCATAAAAACTATCTTCTAAACTGTGAATAATGGAGTTGTGAGACTAGTTCCATAAGATTTAGAGTGACCCCAATTTCTTATATTTACATAAATAAATTTAAATCTTATACTTAAACATTTATTTTTGTAAATAGAAGAATATAAAAATAATATAGAATGTTCATAATATACGTAACATGTACATGCTATAACACGTATGCATTTTGTGTTTTCTCTTTTTCCAAGCCATACCTCAAGGCTTGGGATCTAGTTTGGATCCCCAACCCTAAGGCATGGACCTGTTCAAACATAGCAAACAAGTTGCTTTTGCAGGAAAATGTAAAAATGCCACTTCCTCTATGATAAATAAAAATAAAACAATCAATCCATTTTTAAAAAGTATACCATGATGTAGAGCAGAGTTTCTCCTTTCTAAAAATATAATTTTTCAAATTTTCTGACTAATATAAGGTTTCCATATTATTTATTTTCTAACTATGCCTTTTTATAGCTATTTTTTGAAGTTTAAATATGTCTATCTTTCATCATGTATCTTTTGTTTGGGTCATCAAAATTGAAAAAAATTATACTAGCACAAACTAGGCATAATTCTATACATATTCAAAAAAAAAAATCTAAGTTTTGATATTCTTTAAGGTAGTTAGAGGGGGCATAATCGAGCTCCGTTATTTTTCAAAACATAAATTTTTTGTACTAGAAACATCATAAATAAAAAAATATTTATTAAAAAATGTAAAAAAATTCTAACATAAACTAGATGCTCCTATCTATCTTTCTACCAAAGGGTTTTCAAAAATACTCAATGGTGCTCAAAAATGGTGGGCAGCACGAAAGTCACTCTATTATGTTTTTAATAAAAAAGGAGAAACTTTTGGTATTTTAGTTGTTTGACCCACTTAAAATTATCCATTTTCAATAAAATTTAGTAGCTTAGAAACTGCACTCAAAATGCTACGATTTATATTTCTACAACATCTTCCAATTTTGAGTGTAACTATTTCAAAAAACTCGTACAAGTTGAAGTTTTTTATTTTTCAGAAAAATGTGTCCACTTAAGACCCCCTTTAGCCCCCCATCTTGGTGCACTTACCCCCATATAAGGAAAAATTTATCACGCACAGAATTGAACTAGAAGTTCAAAAAGAAGAAAACCACAATAGAGCTACAAAGCTCAAAAAACGAAATGAAACAATGAAAACTGAAAACCCTTTATCCCTCCAACTTCTCCTATTTCCTAGGAAGTTTTTGCAATGGTCAAGATCATTAAATGCCAACAAGACTGACAGAGTCCTTTCCTTCTTTCCCACCTTCGCCAACTCCTTGTTGGCTATAACTAAAGTTTAAAACTCCATGAAATACAATTTAGCAGAGTTGACAACTTAGCTTCCTCCAATTTTCCATGCATTCGCTAAAATTAACGGTAAAAAATTATTTAAATTCCTCATCTAAACATCTTAAATACCTTAGGAATTGGTTCCACCGACACCCTCCTCATGTCATCCACACCATCCCCTTTAGGCTAGTCCATGCCCTTAGGTTAGGTTCAAAACATTTTAGCTTAGAAACTAACTTAGGTCCTTAGGTATAGTTTATTATTTTAGTCTTAGAATATCTTAGTAACATGACTTAGGATTGCCTCCATCCATAATAACTCATAATAATAAAATAATCTAGTTTAAACTTAGGATAGGATAACAAAATTAGGAACTTAGATTAAATTAGGTCCCCCAAATAATCATCAAAATTACCAATTCAACATTACCATATGAAGAACCAAAAATGACGCCCTTCGATTAGCTATGGAGGATGTGTGCGAGAAGAGATCACCTGTGATCTTGTGGCAGCCTAGGTTCAAAATCCAACCTTCTACCTGGCTCGGTCAAGATGAAATTAACATCATAAAATAAAAATCATACATTGGATCACTGAATTTGATCCAAGGTATAGTATTATCGCATCAAAATCATATAGAGATCAAGCATAAGTTCAAATGCAATCTAGGATATGAACCAGTTTAGGCTTAGTTACTTTCCTCCATCTACATGTAGTGAACATTTAGCATAAGAAAGAATGAAATACTTAATTTTAAATACATATTTGAAATGGCAGGTTTGTATTTATTTTTAGAAGGTAAACATATCATCTACAACAAAAATGATTTCTTAGTTCAAAAGAGTACACCCTCTTTAAATAAAAATCACATATCAACATTTGCAACTTTGAGTACAGAATTCATCATAGATATCAACCATGTTATAGGAATTACAACTAATGTTAGGGCATTTTTAAGAATTTACATGTGGGGTTTTGAGACATTTTTGCACATGAAATGATGGTTTTATCTATGACGAATTATATGGGTCAAATGTAATTTTTGTATTTCAAATTTGAAATATTTCCTTGATGTATTGGTTGAAATGAATGAAGGGAAAATATTGGGCCTAAGTTTGAAAGGTGGAGAAGCATATAAAATATCGTTTTTGGTGCTTTTGTGAACTAGTTATGTGTATGCAAGTGGAACAACCTAGGTGAAGTGTGATTGCAGGTATTTGAGCATGATTTGGATCTGAATAAATTGTGTTAAAGATTAAGAAAATCATAGGAGATGAGGGTAAGAGTTTGATGAATTTTAAAGGGTTTGATGAGCTTATTTTGTGAAGATTGATCCCCTAGGTTTGAGTGAAAAGTGCCAGAATAATAAGAGGTATCCATCAGTTGTGGTAGAAAAAATTTAAATATCTACACATAATAAGGTGGTTGAGTGGGTGATTTATCATCTTGGGGATTGTAGGCTTCTTTTGGAGTTAGTGCTTCACAAAATTAGGGGTTGGTGCTCTATTAAACTAGGGGTTGGTGCTTATTGTGGGGTTGGTGCCTCACTAAATTTTGAAACATATCAATATAATATTATTTTTAGTGGTTTTTATTCCCTTGAGGGTTTCCCACTTATATCTTGTGTTCTTATGGTGTTTTTTGTTTTCATGGTTTCATGCATTGTTGATGGTTTATGGTATGCACACATTAAAAGTTGAATAAGTGGTTATTGTGGCTGTTTGAATATTGTAATTTGAGTTTTAGATCTTAATTTTAATTTGAAATTTTATAAGGAATGATTCACCCCACCTCTCAATCCATTGTGCTTCTAAGTATTGGTATCAGTTGGTCCTTTTGTAGAAGTATAATGACTTAAAAGGAGATCCTTGAAGTAAAAATGGCGGAAAACAATGTGATTGGAAAGCCACCAATGTTTGATGGTGTGAATTACATATTTTGGAGAATGAGAATGAAGGCCTATATCATGGCTCTAGGGTTTGAAGTTTGGAATACTTTGAAAGTTGATATACTGCTCCTACTTCTTCCACTCTCACTGATGAAGAGAAGAAGGAATACACCAACAACTCAAAGGCTTTTAGTGTTATCTTAGGTGGTCTTGGAGAATCTGAAATGGGAAAGGTGATGCATTGCAAGAATGCAAAGGAGGCATGTGAAAAACTCCAAGTTCTCTATGAAGGAGACTCAAAGGTAAGAATTGATAAGCTTCAAACTTTTAGAAATTAGTTTGAATCCCTTAAGATGAATGATGATGAGAACATTATAGCATATCTTCTTAGATTTGATAATATTGTTAACAATATGAAAGTATTAGGAGAAGATCTAAAAGAGGAATTTATTGTCTAAAAGCTACTAAGATCTTTGACTCCTAAGTTTGATTCAAAAGTATCAGCTATAGAGGAAGCTAAGGATCTTACCAAGATAAACATGGATGAGCTACATGACACTCTAACAACCTATGATATGAGGGTGATGGATTCCAAGCATACCAAGAAGGAGATAACCTTCAAGATGGAGAAAGTGGCTAAAGAAAAGAAGGAGAAATATGAATATTCTACTAGATCTTGATGGTGAGTTGTTTTCTTTGTTGGTAAGAAAAATGAAACAAGGTTTTGGTAAGTATAGAGGTATACTTCCTTTCAAATTCTTTACTTGTGGAGAAGTCGCAAATTTTTCTATTAAGTGTCCTCATAGGCATGAGAAATAAAATGATGATGAAGATCATGAGGAAGAACATAAGAAGAAGAACTACAAGTTTGGAAAAGGTAAGAAGAACTTTAAGAGATCTAATTACAAAAAGGATAAAAGAATTTTTAATCAAATCAAGATGATTAATATTCAGATGCTAGTAGTGTTGTATCAGACTCTGAATCTGAAAATGAATATGAAAGCATAGGTAATGAAGCCTTGTTCATGCATAAAGAGACTATGAGATCTTCAAGTGATGGTTCTTATCTTTTAGGTGATTTCATTTTTGGTTATGGTAAATTTTCTGATAAGGAATGTGGAGAGGACATAGATGATCTTGAAAGTATAAATGGGAACTTGAAAAAATGAAAAAGAGAATCCAAAACTTACCTTGTAGATTAAGGAATATGAAAATCATTTTCATAAGATGGATGAGAATATGTGATTGAGTCTACAAATATAATTGAGGAAAACAAGTCACTAAAAGATAAGATAAAGTTTCTTATATCCGACCTATTGGATGATAAGGATAATTTGTGTACCAAATATGTGCAAGATATAGATTTTTTGAGGGCTGAGCTGCTAGAAATCAGTAAGAAGACTATGTATTTGCAAAAATTTGAAAAAATTACTAAAGATCTAGATGACCTACTTAGAAAACAAAGGGATACAAATGATATGACTAGTCTAGGATTCAAACAAGAGCCTAAGGACAAATAAGTTGAGCTATAAGCTGGTGTATCAAGCAAAGAATCAGATAAAATCACTATGAGAGAAGAAAAGAAAGTGACTCCTATCAAGAACAATGAAAGACTAAGGTCCATTAGACAACCCCAAGCTTCAAGGTATGAAAGAAATTTCAATGGTCATTATTTTACTTGTAATGCTTTTGGTCATAGATCTAAAGAGTGTAGAAGATATCCTAGAAATGATCATCCTTGGAGAGACAATAGGAGTGATTTTTATAAGAGAATTATATGCTATAATTGTAATGACCAAGGACATACTACTAGGTTTTGTTTACATGATAGACCTAATCAAAATGAAGATCTAAAAAGGAAGAAGTCATTTGTTTGCTACCACTGTAATGAGATTGGTCATATGGAAAGAGTATGTTTTCATGCCTTATTAAGACAAAAGAAAATTAATCAGAGGCCTAGAGGTATGTGAATAACTTTCAAGGAGATAGAATGTAAGGTGATGACTCTAGAAGAGTATGGGAACTAAGGAAATGCAATGTTTTACCTTCAAGAGTAGTTGAATTTGAAAATATAACTATAACACAAGGTTCGAGAAAATAAGGGAAGATGAAAGTGTTTTCTAAATTCCCAAGAAGGATTAGGACCTCTTCAATACCTTCTTTTAGTTCTCCATGGATCAAGTATAACTTCTCTATGCTTCTTGAAGGTGTATCTTTAACAATAAAGCTAAAGGTATGGGGGATTCGTCCATGTATTTATGAGTCTTATCTATAAGTAAATGTATGTGTATATATGCTCCTCATAGTCTTGGTGGCTTAGTTTTATGTGTTATGTTGTCTTGGTAACATTCATGGGTCTTTGGTGTGTCTCTCTAGCACTTTGTGTGTTTAGAGTCTTGTCTGAGCTAAGATTGGTATCTTATGAATTTTATGATGTATCATGAGTTGTATATATGAGTACTTGAGGTGGTTTAAGTTAGTATAAGTGTTTTTATTTTCTAAGAGTCTTCATGAATGTAAAATAGGATTTGTCACTTATACTAGTATGTTCTGGCTCTCAGTAGCATGTGAAGGTCTTCTTAGTCTTTCCTAGGTCATAAGATATTTTTTTTTGAATCTATGATGAGATTTAAATGGTCCTAATAGATTTGTATTAGTTTCATTAATGTGTATGAAGTCTAAATATTGTGTCATTTCATAAAAATGGTGTCTAACATTCATATTATGTGTGTAGTATGTCCTTAGAGGTCTGTGTCTATGTTTAGGGTTATGAAAATATTTTTAGGCAAAACTAATGTGATATTCAGGTATCTTCATTAGTATAAGTAAC
Source organism: Taxus wallichiana var. yunnanensis (assembly GCA_018340775.1). Lineage (NCBI taxonomy): Eukaryota > Viridiplantae > Streptophyta > Pinopsida > Cupressales > Taxaceae > Taxus > Taxus wallichiana. Next base: position 293,288,206 of record CM031242.1, on the reverse strand, counting down.
TGGAGTATCATAATGAATATGGTAAATGTGATCAATTCCAAACTTGATCAGTACTTATGGTGAAAATGGATCACAGTGAGTGAAGGTGCTCAACATCATGTTTTTGTAACCAAAATGAAGGCTACAGGTATGTGAAGTGATAGCTCATGATGAAATGATTTGGAAAAAGGTGCTTAGTAAGTTCAAATAAGTTGTTACAAGGTGTGGATGCTGGTATGAAGAAAATAAAATCTATTTTTGTGAAAAATTCTACTTCACTTTCCTAACTGAGTCTGCATAGATCCTTATAGCAAGTGATATGCATGGAAACTTGTTTTTGAGTGGTCTATTGATGGAGTTTTGAGTTGAAATTTTGTGTGAATAATTTATACATGTGGAGATAAAGGATGGAAATGGTTTGAAATATTAGGTATTTGTAATTTTTTATATATTATTGACATGTAGGAGGCTTGTTTTAGGTGCACAGTGAGAAGGGTTTGATTGTCAAAACCCAAACCCCTGACTTCTTTAAGACTGACATGGTCTTCAAGATGTTGAAAAAATTTAAGAAATTCTTGATTTATGTAGGATGGGATTCCTAAAATTTCTTATATGACTGTGAAGAATATTATTTAGTATTTCATCTTGTGTGGTATCAAGTAATGTATACTACAGTAGAGACTATGTGTATGGCATCTCAGGTTCGGGAAAAGATTTTTATTCATGTCATATCATGTTAATGAGATTTATTGAACCTTATAATTATTTTTAAGAGCTTGGTAAATTAATTTGATGTTGTCATTATAAAACACGTCCTTGAGAAAGCTTCTTGTAGCTCAGTGAGTACGATGAAGACCTACATGTCAAAGGAGGTAGAGTTGAAGCATCTCGAGACATAAAATGTTCTCAAAGGCTTAATATAATTTTTAAATGTATGCATTCTTATCTATTCATGATTTTCATTGTGAAATTGCATGGTGAAGGGTCTTTGTACTTGAAAAGGTGTGAAAACTAAGTTTTTGGCTCAAATTAGCTACCTACAAGCTGCATGTGCTTTGTTTTTGCATGTTGTCGAAATTGTATTAAACACAAGTGATGATTTATTAGTCATTTCTTGAAGTAATTCATGGTGTATATGTTAGGTTGTGGATCATGTTTTCATGTGTGAAAGTGTTAAAGACTGTACATTAAGAGTATTGTTCACTTTCTGTAGCTTTCTCATCAAGGATTGGGAGTGGGCTAGGCTAGGCCCCAGTAGCGGGGTTTGGGGGCATAACCCCCGAGAATATTTTTAGCCTAAAAAAATATGCCCGATATACCAAAAACATGTTTTTCTCATATGGGTGGGATTTTTGACCCATAGGTTTATGGGATGGTTTTGGCCCATGGTTTTGATACCTGAGGTTTTGTAAAACTACTTAAGCGGTTGTCTAGTTATGTATTTTTGTGCATATGGTAGGTATGATGTAACATTGCGAGATGTGTTTGAATTTGGGTGTGAGTTCTATAGATTTTGTTGAGCATAGATCCAAACAGATCTGGTATTGCATTAAGAGAGTGGTCACTTGTAATAAAATCTAAGTAAGTGATTTTTGGTGGAATTAGCCAAAATTGGGTGAACCACGTTAAATATTGTCTTTTGTGTTGTGTTATTTTTATTCTACACTTTTATTTGAGATCTGCAATATTTTCTACATATTATTTTCTCATTGCGATTCTAAAATGGATTATTAAACATATTTTATCCCTTATTTCCTAACAACATATGTATGAAAGAGTGTGCTTATGGCTTGAAATGGTGTTGGTTGAGTCAATTTGTTGAGCTTTTACCTTCAACTAAGACTGAGATAGGGGTACAATATACTAAGATAGAGTATACGATAGGTAAGAAGGTGTATTTAGCCTTTAAAATATAGGGGAGCATGAATTGTTTATTAATACCAATGGTTGTAGGTGTATTAGGTGCTAAAAGACATGTTTTTTTCAAAAAAATGGTGATGTGATAAATTTGATGGTCTCAGTCTTCTAACAGTGGTGAAGTGTTGTTGTTAGCAAGAAAATGTTGATTCAAGGTGTTATTGGGCTCTGCAAGATAGGGGGAGCACTTGTTTATACATCCATGAGAGTGAGAGCATGTTCTCAAGGTTAGCTAAGGTAAGAAAATGTTGATTTCCTCTCTACCCATGCTTAAAATGGTATGTATTGATCTATCCAGCTGAAAGTGATTGTAGATGATTGAATAATTTGTTTGGGGATAACCAAACATTGTTGATTTGATTCTAAGACATGGTGACAAGGCTAATAGACCTAAATTGTGCTCTTAAGATAAAAATGAGGGTCTTAAACCTAAGGGGAGTGTCATTTTTGATTCAAGGTATGGTGGATAAGTAGATGCATGTTAAAAATTGGTTGAAAATGCACTAGAAATGACTGTTTAGAGCTGTTAGTAGCATGTTTGGTATGAAGAGTGTGTTTAGGCCTTAGTATGCATGGAATAAGTCTAGAATTGATGGCTCATGATCAAAATTAATGGAGAAATGATAAGGTAAGGTGTTTCATGACATTGTTGGCATACTATGGATGATGGCATCTCTGTTCATGACTGCTATAGTACTTAAGATCCTAAAAACAAGGTTATAAGTGAAAATTTTCTTATATGCATGCCTAGAAGGTTGGAAATGGTGTTTTTCTCCTAAAAAGGTAAGTTCATGTTTCTTTCATGGTGTACTGATGCTTTCCAGATGTTTAAGTTCTTGTTCCAGGGGGAGCTTGGTGATTGCTTTCTTTAAATGAGGCAAAACTCATTTTTTTGCTAAAAATCAAGAGAAAGAGAAAATTGAGATCTTTGGTTGATGTTTCTAACCAAAGCATGGAGGTATGAAGCTGAAGAAGGTAAGATACAAGTATGTCATTGTCATTAATTTACAAAACATCAAGAAATTCATGGTGTTTTCCATCAATGAAAAAGGGGGAGATTATTTGCATGTAGGCCTAATAGGTGTTGTCATTGATGCAAAACCACATTAAGGACAAAGTGAATATTGTAGCATGATGTAATGAGGTTTTTTCAGGTGCTAACATACTGGTTCAAATGTCTATCACCACTACAGTGGATTTAGAGATGCATGCTTGCTTTAGCAAGCCCATACATGTGCCTAGGAGGTGTTTCTTGGTAGTGTGATCTTATTGATTACTTTGGAAGAATATTGGAATGATGACTAGTTGGTTTTGAGGGTGTTTGAGCACTCATAATAGTGGTATAGTGTAGGTACAGATGGTTTTCCATGTTACAAGTGCTCATTAGAAGAAGGTAAGTTAACTCATGTGACAAAGTGCTATAGAGCTAGATGAACTCATAAAAGCATTATATAAGGTGTTTCATGGTAAATTTCGTATTTTTGGGTCATTTTCAGAGTTTTTTATGATCATTTATTGCATTGTTACAATTGATACTAGCTTCTAGAGTGAGAACTCCTAAGGTAAGGCTATGTAAATGAGATTGGATGGAGATATTAAGAATTTTTATTGAAATTATGATGATTGGATATTTTATAAGTATGTGTCATAGGTCTTTCAGAAAAATTTTAGGTGCCCATGATGATTTATTTCAAGTTATGGCCATTTAGGTGAGACAGGTCAAGAACAAGTGAAAATCTAGCTCAAATGCATCTTCAGATGCTCATTATGAACAATGTGATTTGCAAGGGGGCTTGTGAATTTTAGGTATGTTTCTAAGGTGATTTTATAAGGTTTCAAAAAAATAATGAGGTTGTTTCTTTGTCACATTTTTATGAATGAATGTTAAGAAGGTAAAGAGGTCAAAAACCCTGTTAAACCCTAACTAGCGAAGTTTACAAAAGGTGAAGTATATTGACCCATTTTTATTCATTAATAAAAATTAATGATTGGGTGATGTATAATACTCCTCGTGAATTTCATAAATGTATGGTTGAGGTCATGGTGATATGTGGGCCCCACCTAAAATTAATAGTTTCTGGAGAAGAAGGTTTTAGGACAAGATGGTCCAAAGAATTTGTGTGCAAGTGTTTCTACAAATTTCACCAAACTTAAAGCAAGTAAGCTACCACCTAAAAATCACTTCCTAGCCTAGTTAAAAATGAGAAATGTGCACCATCATGATGACGAAGTGATCAAGTCCTACCCTTTCAACATTAATGACTTTGAATCTAATCAAAACATAGTGTAAATGCATGAACTATATTCCCTTAATTGCCTAATTTAACATTAAAATGGACCTAAGTAGTCCAATGACAGTAAAATTATAATTGCTTTCTTTGATCCTTCAATGGATTCTTGGGTGTGAGGCTTAGCTCTTAAGAATAGAAGATGGAGGGCTCAAGAATGACAAAAGGCTATTAGTATGAAACTATGTGCTTACTTTTGTCTCTTGAGAGATTTAGGTGTAGGTATAAAGGTAGGAGGAGGGCTCTTTATATAGCCCAAAGGATAAAGGATTCAACACATCCTCATGAATGTGGGATAAATGGAGATGTAGAGTTAGTTATGGATAAGGGGGGTTTAGATGAGGTTGAGTTAGCTTTAGGAGGGTTTAGTTTGTCCTCAAGTGGCTCATGTGGATAAAGGGGGTGCATTAATTAATCAAGATGATTAATAAATACATGTGTAAGATTTTATAAGCTTTTAGATGGATTTTAGTGTGATTTAGACCATTAGGAAGGAATTAAACCAATTAAATAGAGATTTATTGATTTAATGAGAAGGGAGGCTAATTAATTAATAATAATTAATTAGACTAGATAGAAGGTGTCGATTAACGAAAGGTCATTAATTAGGGTATGTGTTGGATAGTGGACTTAATTAATTAGTGTATGGCAATCAATTAATGAAAATGGAAGAGAAGATGAGTGTCATTGACAATATGTCATCAATTTGTGGGAAAGGAGATAATTAGCACAATTTAAGTATTTAAATTGCTTAGGCGTAATTATAGGTGTCTACATTTGCCCCTCTTTGGGGTGGCATAAGTGACACCACTTCAAAGATAGTAGATGGAAGAAAATTTTGAATGGATAGAAGAAAAATTAGTAGGAGGGAGAGATGCCCCCTTGAGTGTCGATGGGGTGATGGAAGAAGTCGATCAACGATCAAAAAGGTGAGAGATAGGTAGAAGAATGGGGAAGAGGCAGGATGCCCCGATGAGAGAGAAAATTAGGGGTGAAAGGGAAGTGATGTAGAAGAAATATGGATGAGGGGAGAGAAGAGCTTAGCTTACAGCCACTATTTATTTGGAACCAATTTGATGTCATCATATTTCCATAGGAACTACATCATCGGTCCTTATGAAAAATATAAGCATACAAGAAAGGTAGAATGACATGAAAAAGCCATACTACGAACAATTGTCCATTGCTAAAATTACCAACTCCATGGAACATATAATAATGCAATGCAATATGAGAAGGAAACAAGCTCATGTAACAGGGAAAACAAGTACGAACGCACATATCCAACCCAATAATGGTCAAGACAGTTGTACAAATGTTTTTTTATTAGTGTTGAAGAGATCCACAAGTTCGTGATTGGAAAAAAGGGTTAAAAATGATTCCCTGAGCAAGGATACATGCAAGGGGAAATGAAAATGGACATGGGGTCCATGAAAAGCATTTGTGTGCAATGAAACAACACCAGGCAACAAAAGTGCCCCAGAGCAGAGATGAAGCAAGCAGCTAGCTTTGTGAATGGTTGTGAATCTGGTGATCCGTGAGTCATATTAATTGGGAATATGTGAGACAAACCAACAAGATACGGAGAAAATACAATGTGTAAGACACAAGTTTCAGCCGTAATAAGCAAGTTACCCTTTTTGTAGGGTTTATACATTTTAAGATTTTTGAAAAATTTTGCCTCTGTTTTTGAGTTTTTGATATATATATTATTTTCTTGTTTTTACTTTCCAAACCATGGTGAACAGTAGAAGAAGAAAGATAAGGGCCTAGGGCTGACAAATTTCCCTAGGTGGAAGAAAGGAGAAACAAAGGACAAATAATTTCTTTGTTAAGTGGAAAAATTTAGAAAAAATAATTATTTGAAAAATAATTATTTACGAGTGTGAAGAAGAATAAAAATTGCCAGGGAGAAATAAAATTGTCCTAGGGAGAAGAAAGGGGTATCGTATAACAAAAATTCCCAATACGGTGAAAAATAAGAGAAAAAAACTATTCCATAGCAAAGAGGAGAAAACGGTGATCGAAACAGTCTCTCGGCCTTCCGAATGTGAAAAACGGGTTAATATACCCCCCAGGGGGGTTAAAAAATCACGACAAATTCATTTTAACTGAGCAGTGAGAAAATTTTACTGTGAGGCTCTAACACTCAGGAGAACCATGGTGATCACATGAGACCATTTGAGGCACGTGGATGCATCCGTGGGTACTCAAGGCACATGGATGACGGCCCCTTTGTGAGTATCGCAACCTTGCTCATAAATTTTTGTCATTAATGCATTAAATTAGGTCTTTTGGAGTAGAAAAATGCGTAGGAAAACCTATGCATAGGCGCAGCTATGGGATAGGGCGCGCAGTGCCATTTTGGGGGTGTAGGCATCCTTTTGAGGGTGCAGGCACCAAGTTAAAAATGTGCACACGCACGACAAAAATCGTACACATACATGCACACGTGCACACACGAACACATGTGCGCACATGTGCATATGCTAAAAATGGGGCATGCATGCATGGAGATGTGGGCGCACACACATAGAAGTGCACGTGCCTGCAAGCACAGTACTTGAAATTGGTGGCACACATGCCAAAAAGGGTGCACAGTGCCCGAAAGAGAGAATATGTGCCGGAAGACTCACACGCGCAAGTGCATGCACCAAAAACATGGCGCACATGCCAAAAAGGGCACACAAGCCCCTTAGACACATGGAAAAGAGATAAGAAAGTGTCAAAAAAATGACACTTAGAAGCATTTTTAGGATTTTAGGGTCAACCCTAAAGGATGAGATAGAGTTTTAGAGGAAATGCTAGGAACTAATGAGTGGCATGTTATTTTGTAGAGACAACTACTAGTGTTACAGTATGTGGGAGGGTCATTCCTATATTTCTAAGTTAGAAGGTAGTATTCACTAGTGTTACTACCGAGCTATGGTGATATTACTTGAGGCAGTGGGGTTGGGCCCCATGGCTCGGATGCCATCTATTATATTAGATCACGACCTCCCGGCTGCATTATCTGCGTGATGGCATAGTGAGAGTTAGTGTTTCCAGATCGCCTGGGGAGATGACAGTGACCATTGAGGATGTTTGGCAGATCCTTTACGCTCCCATGATGGGTACATTGATCGAAAGTACATATTGGATGCGGGAATGATTAGAGCAGCTTGTAGTGCCCTATTTGGTTTTGATGACATCTCGCATGACGGGATGACCATAGCTTTACATGAGTGCATCTCTGACCAAACATTGCATTGGGGACCTCTCTATATCATGGCGATTATCGTGGGTTCCTACCACCGATAAGACAGAACTTCATTTCCGAGAGGACTACTTCCATTATGACTTTAATTTCAAAGTGGGATCAAGCTCGGGCCCAAGCTGGTGTAAGAGATGATAGAGTTGCATGGTAGAACCATATTTGAGAGGCAGCAATGTAGGGGGCTTAGATATTGAGCCTCCTTCATTAGTCTCGATCCACAGTGCACATGGTCATTGCACAGAGAGATCATGTGTATGCTCAATCACAGGCCTTATTATCATAGAGGGACCAGCTCCGCACCGAGTTGTAGGTGATGACCATAAAGAAAGATCAAGAGGTTGCTGCCACTGCATAGACAGCCAAGGAAAACCTGGGCCGAGTTACAAGTGAGTGAGATACTACCCTCTAGGTAGCGCTCACCTCCGGAGATGTGGACCTAATGCATGATTCCACTAGACTTCGTGGTGAGGCCCTCTTCTACAGGACTGCATATTACAGAGTGGTTCTCGCTAGAGTAGTGAGTGGCACTACCACAACTATCAGGGTGAGTGCATCAGGCTCTCAATCATAGAAATCCGGCCATTCAACCGATTAGTTAGACACTGTACTAAAGCAAATGGTGAGACTAGCACCCTCCCAAACTGCATGTTTTGTCATCCAAAGAATAGATCCGGGAGCCCCAAGGCGAGGTGAGAGATATGGGCTAATTATAGGTAATTATAAATGTAGACACCTATAATTACGCCTAAGCAATTTAAATACTTAAATTACACTAATTATCTCCTTTCCCACAAATTGACGACATATTGTCAATGGCACTCATCTTCTCTTCCATTGTCATTAATTGATTACCTTACGCTAATTAATTAAGTCCCCTATCCAACACATACCCTAATTAACGACCTTTCGTTAATCGACACCTTCTATCTAGTCTAATTAATTATTATTAATTAATTAGCCTCCCTTCTCATTAAATCAATAAATCTCTATTTTATTGATTTAATTCCTTTCTAATGGTCTAAATCACACTAAAATCCGTCTAAAATCTTATAAAATCTTGCACATGTATTTATTAATCATCTTGATTAATTAATGCACCCCCTTTATCCACATGAGCCACTTGAGGACAAACTAAACCCTCCTAAAGCTAACTCAACCTCATCTAAACCCCCCTTATCCATAACTAACTCTACATCTCCATTTATCCCACATTCATGAGGATGTGTTGAATCCTTTATCCTTTGGGCTATATAAAGATCCCTCCTCCTACCTTTATACCTACACCTAAATCTCTCAAGAGACAAAAGTAAGCACATAGTTTCATACTAATAGACTTTTGTCATTCTTGATCCCTCCATCCTCCATTCTTGAAGAGATAATCCTCACACCCAAGGATCCATTGAAGAATCAAAGTAAGCAATTATAATTTAATTGCCATTGGACTACTTAGGTCCATTTTAATGTTAAATTAGGCAATTAAGGGGAATAGAGTTCATGAATTTACATTGTGTTTTGATTAGATTCAAAGTCATTAATGTTGAAAGGGTAGGAATTTCTCACTTATTCATCATGATGGTGCACATTTCCCATTTTTAACTAGGTTAGGAAGCTATTTTTAGGTGGTAGCTTTCTTGCTTTAAGTTTGGTTAAATTTGTAGAAACACTTGCACACATTTGGCACGCCCGGTGGGACCCTTAGTCCCATGGCATTTTAGTTTAAGTTTCTTTGTTTTGGCTAACTTTTGATATGCACATGTAGTAATTAATGTCCATTTTCTTGGAATTTTTGCTCATTTGATATGTATAACTTCATGTTCATAGCCATAATTGTAATGGGTTATTGCCATTCTTAAGCTAACTTGTCAAAATTTGAGATATTGTGAGTTTTCTTGTGTTTGCTGCCGTATTTTTGTTGCAAAGTCCGCACAGAACAATTTTAGGGGCGCAGCATGATTTTCATAGTGTATGTGTTGTTTTCAGGGCACACATGTCTCTCTAGTGGTGTAGGTGTATTGTTAAAATATGTCATTCTATCTACTAACCCCTGGCGCATGCGCACTAACCATGGCGCACATACCCTAACCAGCATGTAGGTGCACTAACCTGGGTACACGTCATTTCATATTGTACCTTCACTGCATACTAAAACTTGTCAGATCGATGCACATGCCCTAACCAGGGTGCACATGTGGTTTTAGTGGCACGTATATTTTTCTGGTAATGTGGTTATTCTGTCTGTTTTTCTCATAGTAGCGCATATGTTGTTTTTGTGGTGCACACACCTCTCTAGTGGCGCAGGTGTTTAATAGATCTAAAAATTCCACAGAGTGGCATAGGTACTATTTTAGGGGCACATGCACTATTTTCGTAGCGCACACATCTCTTAGGTGGTGTAGGTACACTGTGTGCCGAAAACAACCTTTGGTGGTACATACACCCTAACCCATGCGTAGGCACTGAAAAGGGTGTAGGCATCCTTTTACTTTTTTTTGACATTAACGTGTTGATGTGCTAACATTCTTACAAGTTTATCTAATCATATATTTGTCTTTGCAGGCTGTTTTTACATGTTTGTATTTGATTAGGTAATATTTTGCATTATTTACTTATAGGATTAAGATCACGTATGCTCTTCCCTCACGTCCCTTGGGTGATCTTGGGAATCATAAATGATTCTTAAGTCCTTTTGATGCTTCGAGATTGCTAAGGGTATTTGATTTAGAATTGGTTAATTTGGCATAGTTGAATTAAAAGTGTTTTTCCATTTGATATCTTTTTGGATTTTGGAAGACAATCATGTATGCTCTTCTCTTGCATCCTTGGATGATCTAGAGAATCAGATATGATGCCTTCTCTTTTGATCAAAAACTACTAAACGTCATCGTATGACAGGACCAAAATTCTTTTCAAAGAATGGAGGAATCAAAAAAATTTAGAAAACTACTAATACAGCTTGTTATACGAGGTTTCCAAACGGTGTTCGAGCAAACGACATCTAATTAAAAAAGATAAAAAGAACAACATATTCAAAACACTATATTTCAGGTTTCAAAAAAGGGTACGTCCCTCTCGACTCAATTGGAACATAACCCCTTTGGCATAACGCCTTAAGCTACAATAATGGGGGTGGTTCCAAGAACCCCAAAGTAGTCCACGCAAGAGGGAACCTTGTGGACGAAACGGGAAGTGCTCTGCACTACCTATCTGACTAGCAAATACTTTGTGAGAATAGAGTTACAAGTTGTCCCTACGCAACCCTTTTAAGTACACATTTGGATGCATTTATTGGCCACTATGCTTGAAGGGGGAAAAGTTCAGATACTCCCAAACTAGTCATTACGAATTTTTGGGTAAATCATCCCGCTCATGGATAATCTTTATAGCACCTAGGATGAGAGAACCACCTAGGAGGATATACCTTGGCCAGGAGCCCACTTTGACCATTCTAAAATAGTGGTGAGTTGTGAACCATATTTTCATTGAGAAACATGTGATTCGTTACTTTTGCCTAGTTTTCACTTGCCTTAGGGTGAGGTGAAACTCTGCCAAAGTGAAGCCAACATTTTTAATTCTTTTTTCTTATTCACTTCCTTCACATTATTTTGACACTTTGTGATTAGAAGAAGTGTGATTACCTTTGTGTTGCCAATCGATCAAGCTTTATCACTTTTATGTCTATTTACGCCCATCCATGTTTACGATTGGATAAGTTAAACGTCTAAAGTATGCGAGGCGTATTCACGTCATCGGTAGCCATTGTGATCTTGATACCCATGTCAAGATTAGTCATTGTAGTTAGGCATGGTTCATCACCGTGGACTTACAAGAGTTAGCTTGTTTGTATCGTATCACTACAATTTTGATATTTACGCCTCGCTTTCTTGTAAACTCGACATAAATACCTATATTGTAAGGTTACGCTACACACATTTTAAAATATTCCTAGCTATACTTTGATATTTTTAGTCTGGCTCTATTATTACCTCAATTTAAAAAAGTGGTAGGTGTTACCATTTGTGCGTGTTATATCAATAACACCTTGATATCAATACTTCACTTTCTCGTAAAGTGGGTTAACATATCTTGGTGATATTGTTGTGTCATTTGTGAATTATAATTGGCACTTTTTGAGATATATGTATTAATTGATTTTGAGCTCGCTCATTGTATATCTTGATTGGGATATCGCATTGACTTCTTGTATTTACTTATGTTTTGTTCATTTCCTTGAACTTGGCATAAGTGAAAACATCTTGTTAATCATCTTGCGACGTGAACTACTTTTTGAAATGTAGTTTAGGAGGTACTTCATTTAATAGGTTTCAATACCAAACACTTGTGTCACTGGTGATTTATCACTCTATCACATTGGTATTCTCACATTGTTGACTTATTCATACTCTTAACAAATACATCATGCATTTCACTTAGGGCGATCACTAAGTTTTTAGTACATTTACAACTCACCCTAGTGAAATAATCACAAAAACATGGCTCCTAAAACATGTCTATGGTTAAAGAAATAGACATATGAGGAACAACAAGCACAATCTTGGGAAACCTCTAACAGACAAGGGTCAAACCCCTTCATGGGACATGACCTAGGACCATTGTTTTCTACGAAAAGAAATGAAGAGATGCTCGATCATAGTGGAAATGAGTAAGATTCACCACACACTCGAATTTGATTTTGACCCCACTATACCGATGAGTTTCTTCTTAGAAAAAAAGATAGAGTGTTAGCACGGGTCATGGAATTAGGGGCCAAATTGCCCACCGAGAATGAACCAATATTACATATAAATGATGCTACTGAGGAAGAACATCCCCTTATCAATATGGAAGATATTTTAATAGGGGGACATGCTTCCACTTCTTATGCAGGAAATGATAAAGTGGTAGGGCATAGAATACCCTTTATCAAAGTACCACGAAGAAACAAGATAGAACATGAGACGGAGGAAGAACCTCCACAATATGAAGAGGAGGAACCTTTAAAAGAAAAAGCCACAAACCAAGCCACAATACAAGAACACATTAGTAACCTAAGTGACAACTAGCTTTGCTTACTTCCCATGTACGTAAAGATGCAAACAAGAACGTTCAAAAGTTGAGGCCAAAGGTTAATATTAATGAACTCCATTGGGAAAACTAAGGAGAACAAGACACGGGTATCATCGCACATACATCCCCTCTTCTCCCACTAAAGAACAATTTCTCGCATAGGAAGTGCAATCTATGAAAGTGATGCTTGTGAGATTATAAGAGAAATATAGGGAGCATTAGGAAATATCAATATGAATAATTATGCCCCTATCCTTTTGATAAGAAAATGACCCTTCAAATCTTTCCAAATAAATTTGATATGCCAAAATTCGAAAAATACAAAGGAAAGGGAGACCCTGGGGATCATGCTAAATATTTTTACATGGAATGTTAAGAGGTGTCTTATAGTGACAATTACCTCATCAGACTTTTTCCCAAGAGTCTCGTGAGGTCGAGCATTGGAATGGTTTACATGCTTACCACGAGGATCAATTTTCACCTTGCTAGAATTGGCGTAAAAAATTTGTAAGTCACTTCTCATATAACATAGAGTGATGTCACCATGGTAGACTTGTATGGAGCCAAGAAACACCCAAATGAGACCTTATCCATCTTCCTCCAATGGTGGAGAGGGATAACTAGTCACTTCCCTTGTGCTTTCTCCGAAAAGATGTTGGTCGGCAATTTCCTCCCAATCTCAATCCGGATATAGCTTTCTACTTCCAAATGCATTGTGTCCATACTTTTAAGGAGGTTATCAAGAAATGGATTCAGATAGAAAAGGCTCTCATTGTCAAAGGAACCCTCAAAACCCAATCTAAAGACAACCAAAGTGTCAAACCCATGGAAAAGTCAAAGATCTTTAACAAAAACAAAAATGTGGTGGGAGATGGAATCAATAATTCCAAACATGTTCAAACAAAAAAACCAGTCAACCTTTTAAACTAACCAAGGGCCCAATTCAACCATCACCAAAGCAAAGAAAATTCACCTCTCTCAATGAACTGTTATTAGTCATACTAAAACATTTGGATGTGGCCCACATGATGACCTATCCCACGCAACCATTTGATGACAACGCTCCGAAACCTTCATGGTATAAGGATCATGAATATTGAAAAATGCATCTCGTTAAAGGACATAAGATAGAAAAATTTCTATGGCTTCACCACTATATTCAGAACCTCATTGACAATGGGGAGATAGAGGTGGATAACCCTGGCAAAACAAAAACACCTAATGAGAAAATGGGGATATACAAAGAACCATTCCCCAAGCATGATAAGTTAGAAAAGACAAAGCTGGATCAGGGAGAGTCATCCCAAACCTATACAATCATGAATTACTTGTATACCAAAATAGATAGCAATCATTACAATTCACTTATCATATGTATTCGATCTCTTCCCGACCGTGTCAATACCATCCCGATCAAGGGAAAGGATCATTGCGTTGCGTAAGGCGTTCCCACCTCGTGATTCCGAACCCTCTTCATTGACCCCAGCGAAACTGGTAAATATAACCTTTTAGAACAGCTTGAGAAGATTTCTGCTAAGATTTTGATCTTAGATCTTCTCAATATATCCAATATGCATAAGGAAATTCTATACCAGGACTCTTCAGGGGTCAGGAGTTCCTTTAGAAGTTGATCCTGCACACCTTCAAACCGCGGTGGAAAACATTTCACCAAGTGAGCATCTCACTTTCAACCATAGGGAGATCCCTACCGAGAATCCTACACATAATCTTCCCTTATACATTGAGGTAGTTGTCACCCATAAGAAAATGAAACGAGTGCTTGTGGATAATAGTTCTGGGTTGAACATCTACACGCTTAAGTTGGTCAAACAATTGTAAAATACGGAGGAAGATCTTGAGTCCCATATTATCACTATCACCACATAGGACAATGTGGAAAGAGAGTCAAGTAGGCACCATCACATTGCCCATGGAGGTGGGCCCCACTTTTCATCAAACAAAGTTTCATGTCCTTGACTTGGAACTTCCATATAACATGCTTCTAGGCCTACCATGGATTCATGCCATACATGCCGTGCTATCAAATTTTCATCAATGCATCAAGTTGAAGTATGAGGGACACACGGTTACAATACCAAGAGATTTATAGCCCTTTACTCATTGTAGAGATTTGAATAGCTTTACATGAAAGGGTACATACACATGTCCCTCCGTAGATATAGCTATCCCTCTCTAGTCTGAGGCCATGGAATCCTAGGTGGATTCAGATTATCTTAGTTCTTGTGCTCATGGGGCATCTACTTTGACATTTGCATTTGATTCATGAGAGATGAAAATCCTAGAATATAGCTATGGGGAGTATAATGTACAACAAGCACTCTTGGTTTCATACCTCTCATTGTCACCCAAGACTAGAGGTCGACCCAACTACCGCTTCAAGAGACCTAGAGAGGAACACACTATTGGGTCATTCCTACCTGGAGGCTTGTTAGATGAGGAGAAATTTCTTGATCCACCTACTACTTGGGTCCCTGAGGACACTCAACCATCCTGTTATCAAACCCTGGAATATGAAAAATATAGCAGAATGATGTACTCCATGGGCTACAAAGGCCTAGGATGTGGGAGGAATGAACAAGGACAAAGAGAACCGGTCCCTCTTCCACATTTCAAAATAGAAAGATATTGCATTGGGATTCATCCTTATGGAGCACACCCCAATGATCAAGATGTGACTTTTTCTGAGCGTGAGGATAGCTCCGATTATCTAGACAGTGATATGGATTCCCATTGTAGCCAATATGAGGATCTGGCCTCCACGAACCTTTTCATGAACAACGCTGTCCTAACCTTAACCCCCACAGAACCAACCCTTGACCTTGTATACCCTTCCCTTGTTGAATGGGACCAACAATGTCACGTGCCACTAGATTTATTCAAGAATGACGAGGCTATTGTAGAGTTCATGGGCATAAGGGATACAATCCCCATTAGAGATCACAAGAAAGGTTTCTTTATCGACTTAGACACCTGCACCTACTTCGGCAAGGAGGCTGAACTTCATGGTCAACAAAATTTAAAGAAAAGTGAGGGAAAAAGTTCTAAAGAAAAGCCTCGGAAAAAATCAAATTCCAAGTCACACAGTGAAAACCTCTTTGAGGCACTAGCTGAAAAACAAATAATAAAATCAAAGGACAAATAAAGTGACCACGCCAAGGATGAAAATCTCACGAGACATCCTTGGATGAAGATCTCAACCTACCTCCTGATCCTCCACGTATGGAGGATTTATCAAAATTGTTGGTTGAAGAAACTGCTGATGTCAATATTGGTATCGAAGAAGATCCCAAGATAGTAAAATTGGGAGCGTCATTCTTGGCTAGAGAACAAAAGATGTTCACTATGCTATTGTGGGAGTTTATTGATGTGTTCACATGGTCTTACAAATACATGCCCATCTTAGATCCAACTTTGGTCATGCAAAACCAAGTTGTGCACACAAACGCTAAGCATATCAAACAAATCTCCAAAAGATGCACCCAAGAGTGGCCCTGTTGGTTAAAGAAGATTTGGAAAGGTTGCTTGTAGAAGGATTCATCAGACTAATTGATTATTCTAAATGGATATTAAACATTGTTCGTGTCTAGAAGAAACCTATCGGTATCTGAATCTGCACATATTTTAGGGACATCAATAAAGATTTCCCTAAAGATGAATTTCCATTGCCCAACATTGATATGATTGTTGACTCAACAGTAGTGTATGAAATACTATCACTCATGGATGGATTTTCAGGTTTTAATCAAATTAAGATCACTGAGGAGGATAAACACAAACAACTTTTACAACTCCTTGGGAACCTTTTACTATCGTGTGATTCCACTTGGCCTTAAGAATGCGAGCAACTTATCGGTGGGCCATGATAGTGATTTTTCATGATATGATTCACGACATCATGGAAGACTATGTAGATGACATCCTGGGAAAGTCCAAAACAAGGGATGATCATCCGGTAATTTTGTGGCGTATCTTTCAATGCCTGCGTGAATAAAAAGTCAGGATGAATCCAAAGAAGTGTGTCTTTGGTGTGCTATCTAGGAAATTATTGGGCTTCATTGTGTCAAGACAAGGTATTGAGGTAGACCCTGCTAAAGTGTCTACTATCATTGAAATGCCTCCACCTGAGAATATCAAGCAACTACGTAGCTTACAGGGGAAAATTCAAGCCATTCGCCACTTCATCTCCCAGCTTGCAGATAAATGTCACTCATTCACCCATTTTCTTAAAAAGGATGTCACTTTCATCTGGGGACCCGAGAAACAACAAGCCTTTGCTTTGCTTAAATAGTACCTAGCTAATCCACCTGTCCTCATGCCTCCCACTCCAGGAGAACCACTTTTTCTCTATATTTCTGCTACACAATTTGTTATTGGTGTGCTACTCTCCCAATAATACCTTAGCCTTAAGTAGAAAGTGGTGTACTATCTAAGTCGCACCCTCATCACCTATGAGCTCAATTATCCTTAGATCGAAAAGGTTTGCTTGGCCGTTGTTTTTACCTTTCAAAAACTTTGCCATTACCTTTTGAATACTAGGACCAAACTCATATCCAAGGTCAACCCACTCAAGTATTTGTTGTCCAAACCCACCATCACAAATAGAATAGCTAATTGGATCATTCTACTCGGTGAGTTTGACATAGAATTTATCCATGAAAAATCAATTAAAGGACAAGTACTTACGGACCAAATAGCGGAAGCACCCTTGTAAAGCACGAACCTTTAAGTCTAGATATGTTGGATGCCTCCTTACTCTACATTAAAGAATCTATCGTGTGACATATACATTTTGACGGATCATTTACATTTCATGGTTCGGATGTAGGAGTAGTCCTTATTACTCCTTCGGGTGACCCTATATCGTAGGATTTTTGCCTAGGCTTCCCTTGCACAAACAACATTGCAGAATATGAGGCACTCATTGCAGGGATGAAATTAGCCATCGAGTGGAATATTCATCATGTTAAGGTTATAGGTGATTTGCGCTTAATCATCAAATAGGTTGATGATGAATATAAGGTTAAGGATGACAAGCTCATACCTTACAAAATTTAGTGGAAACTCTAAAGGAGTATTTTGTGCACATTACCTTTGAGCAAATACCAAGAGTACATAACAGATTGTTAGGAAATAAGTGATAAAATATGTGGAATAATCCCTCACAGAATCGCAATAGTAGAAACTAATATGTAGAAATTATTATAGATCTCAAATAAAATTGCGAATAAAATAACACAACACAAAGAGACAAAGATTTAATGTGGTTCACCCAATTTGGGCTACGTCCACCAAGAATCACTAGCTCATATTTTATTACAAGCCACCACTCTCTCAATACAATACCTAGATTCATTTGGAGCTATGCTCAACAAACTCTATAAAATTCACACCAAATTCAAGCACATCTACAATGTTTTTCATTATTACCTACCATATGCATGAAACCATTAAGTAGGAAACTACTTAAGTAGTTTTATACTACCATGGGTATCAAAACCATGGGCCAAAAACAGCCCAAAAACCTATGGGTAAAAAATATTTCCCATATAAGAAGAGCATGTTTCCTGATATGTTGGGTGCATTATTTTTTAGGCAAAAAAAAAATTACGCCCAAATTTTTTTTTGAGGATACATGAAAAGTGTACAGTACTCTTAGTGTACAGTCTTCAACACTTTCACAAATGAGAATAGGCTCCATAACCTATCAATCTCCCACTTGGAGACTAGTTTTCCTCTGAGAAAGCTTCTCAACCCTTCACTAGTTTCTGTGAAGACCAACCAAAGCTGAACATAGCTTCAGTTTTTCCCTTTTGACCACCTTTTTCATCATGTCTACAGGATTATGATTGGTAAGAATCTTCTCTAACTTCAACTTATCTTCCTCCAAATCTTTTCTCGATGAAATCTTACCTTAATCAGATATGCTTCGTCCTAGAGTGGAAAGCAAAGTTCTTAGCTAGGTGTATAACACTCTGACTATCACTATGTAGCTTTCCTTCCTCCTACTTATGCCCCAACTCCTCAAGCAATTGTTGTAACCAAATCATTTCTTTACTTGCCTCTGTGGTAGCAACATACTCAGCCTCTATGGTTGACAAAGCCACCAGCTTCTGTAGTCGTGAAATCCAACTCACTACTATCCCACCTATAGTGTAAACATAACCTATTGTGCTCCTCCTACTATCTACATCTCCATCCATAATCTGAATCTACATAACCACAAAAAGTGGTGTTTGATCCATTGTAGCACAAAATTTTCCCCATGGTCCCTCTTAAATACTAAAGGATCCACTTTACTACTTGCCAATGATCTCTACCTAGATCACTCATAAATCTACTCACCGCTCCCACTGCATGGGAAATATCAGACCTGGTACACACCATGGCATACATCAAACTGCCAACCGCTGATGAGTAAGGTACCTTGGACATCTAGTTTCTCTCCTGCTCTATCTTAGGACACCATTCCTTTGATAACTTGAAATGAACTGCCAAAGGATTCCCAACCAATTTAGCATCATGCATATTAAACCTCTCCAAGACCTTCTTAATGTACTCTTCCTAAGATAAAATTAGCTTCCATTCCTTCCTATCCCAAGATATCGTCATACTAAGGATTTGTTTCATTGCACCCAAATCCTTCATAGTAAAGGATTCACTTAGCTTCTTCTTGAGTACTTTTATTTCCTACATGTTTTTACCTGCAACCAACATGTCATCCACATACAGACATAGGATAATATAACTGCCATAATCAATTTTTTTTTTTATACACGCAATGATCGAATGACATATAATATAACCTTGCTCCATCATGAAGCTATCAAATTTATTATACCATTGACATGGAGCTTGTTTCAAGCCATAAAAGATCTTCTTCAGTTTACACACCATCTCCTCTTTACCTTTGACCTCATAGCCCTCTCTCATTGCCTTTGCATATATAGTTCCTCCAAATCACCATGGGGAAATGAAGTCTTTACATCAAGATGTTCTAAGTGCAAGTCTTCTGCTATAACTATTCCTAGAAAAATTATAATAGAATTCATTTTTACTACAAGAGAAAAAATCTCATCAAAATCTATACCTTTTTTTGTGCAAACCCCTTGACCACCAACCACACCTTGTATATTTTCTTTCCTCCTTCTTCCTCTTTGACTCTGAACACCCACTTGTTCTATAATGCTCGTTTTCCTTTGGGTACCTTCACCAAATCCCATGTCTGGTTCTCCATGAGAGCCTGATGCTCCTCATCCATGGCTTTCTCCCACTTCTTCCTGGCATCTACCTGCATTGCTTCATCAAATCTCTCTAGCTCTCCACTATTAGTGAGTAATAAATAATAAAGAGAAGGAGAAAAACGTTTAGGTTCTCTTCTTACCCTAGAAGACCTCCTCAATATAGGAGTTTGGGGTTCTTGTTGAGGGTGTTCCTGAACTAATTCATGTGTCACTTTCCCATCCGGAAGATCCTCTACCACTACATATTCTTTCTTGGATTCTTCCCTATTTTCCTGCAGCATTGCTTCTTATACATGACTTTCTTATTAAAGACCACATCCCTTGATCGAATTATTTTCTTGTTCTTAATACTCCAACATTTATATCCAAAGTCATCACCACCATAGCCAATGAAAGTACATTTTTCTGATTTAGCCTCTAGCTTGGTCCTATCATCCTTGTCTATATGAACAAACACCTCACATCCAAAGACTCTAAGAAATGAATAATAAAATTTCTTACCATACCAAGCCTCCTTAGGTATGCCTCCATCTAATGCACTTGAGGGTCCTCTGTTTATCAAGTACATAGTTGTGCTCACCGCTTCTACCCAAAAAGAAAGAGGTAGTCATGCATGTAACCTCATGCTCCTAGCATGTTCCATTATTGTTCTATTCATCCTTTCTGATACCCCATTCTCTACTGCAGTTCCCGAACCGTATTTTTCTTCTGATTCCATTCTTAGAACAATAATCATCAAATTCATTCTTGTAATACTCCCTCCATTATCTGACTGAGACATTTTATCTTAAGACATGTTACATTCTCTACCAAGGATTTCCATTTAAAAAAATTGTCAAATACATCATATTTGTTTCTAATACAATAAACCCCAAATTTCCTTATTTCATCATCAATAAAAGTAACATAATAACTTGAACCCCAAGAGATGATACAGAGCCGGCCCCTACACATCGTAATGCACCAGCTCTAACTTACTCTTTTCTTTGTAGGTCCAACCTTGAGAAACCTTACTCACTTCTTTCCCATATATGCAGTCCTCACGAAATATAAACCTATTTTTGTATATCCGAGAAAATATTTTTTTATGATCTCCATGCCCTTATGGCTCATATGACCAAGCCTATAATGCCACAATGTTGTATCTATTCAAGCCACAAGATTACAAACATTAGTGCTATAAGTGGTTAAATACAAGGTTCAAACCTTCTTACCTCTTGCCACCACAAGAGCACCCTTGGTAACCTTCCAAGAGTCTACTGTAAATATCACAGTACAACCATCACTTCCTAACTGCCCTGCCAATATCAAATTTTATCTTAATGTAGGCACATGTCTAACATCCTTCAATATCCAAGTATTCCCATTTTGCATCTTAACCTGAATAGAACCTTTTCCAACTATGCTACAAGGCTCATCATCACTAAGAAAAACATGCCCAAAATCTCCTTGAACATAATCAACAAAATAATGCCTATGTGGAGTAGCATGGAAAGAAGCCCTCGAATCTAAAACCCAAGATTCAGCAATATTGTGCAAAGAAAGAATCAAAGCATCCTGACGTACATTACCCATTGCCACATTTACCTCCTTGTTTTCTTCTTGTTGTTTACTTCTTGTCTTGAAGCTCTCAATAGTCCTTTGCATGCCTAGACTTTCCATAGTGCTAGCATACTATCTTGCTTTTGAATTTTGACCTTTCATGATCCTTTGATTTTCCACATATTCTGTCTCCCTTTATTTTCCATTGTCAAAGCATTCCCTGAAGTAGAAGATTCAATAGAGCTTTTTGTTCACATTTCCTCACTTAGAATCACCCCTACAACATCCTCAAACTTCAACTTTGAGTTAGCTGGAATTGAGTTGCTTACCGTCATTACCAAGCTATTCCAACTCTCAGGTAAAGAGCATAGAACTAATAAATCCATAACTTCTTCTTCAAATTCTATTGTAACCAAAGCTAGCATATTTACAACCGTATTAAAATAATTTAGATGATTTTCTCTTTGAACCATTCTTAGACATCTACATATTAAAAAAATTCATTAAAAATATCTTATTAGAGGTAGAGGGTTTTTCATACAACTTCCTAATGCATCCATCGCTTCTTTTGTAGTCTTTTCCTTTGAAACATTAAATAATACCTAAGATGCAAGACACAAATAGAATTGTCCCAAGTGCCTTCCTATCTAGCAAATCCCATTCGAATCTGTCATGCTTTGGAGGGTTTGTTCACCTTCTTAGACAATGAAGTGTAAAGATCCTTCGATAAAGGTAATCTTCCATCTGCATCTTCCAAAGATTGAAATTCTCGCCCGTTGAATTTATTAACCCTAGATCTTCCATCATCTCGCCATAGCTCCCACTCAAGATAAAAATTTCCCTATGATTTAACACTTCAAAGAAACCAAACCAGGATCTCGATACCAATTGTTAGTAAATAATTGATAAAATATGTAGAATAATCCCTCACAGAATTGCAACAAAGAGAAAATAATATGCGAAATTATCACAGATCTCAAATAAAATTACAAAATAAAATAACACAAAACAAAGAGACAAAATGATTTAACATGGTTCACCCAATTTGGGCTACGTCCACAAGAATAACTTGCTCGATTTTATTACAAGCCACCAATCTCTCAATACAATACTCAAATCCATTTGGAGCTATGCTCAACAAACTCTACAAAATTCATAGCTGAATTCAAAGCACATCTGCATTGTTTTCATTATTACCTACCATATGCATAAAACCATATAAGTAGGCAACTACTTAAGCGCTTTTATAATACCGTGGGTATTAAAACCATGGGCCAAAACCATCCCAAAACCCTTTGGGTAAAAATATCACCCATATGAGAAGAGAACATTTCTGATATGTCGGGTGCATTTTTTTTAGGAAAAAATAAATAAATTTACGCCCAATTTTTTTTTTTCGAGGATGCACCTCAAACCCCTACTACTAGGGGCTGCCACCCCTAGACCCTGCTTCAGGGCCTATCCTAGCCTCAAACCCCAAAGTGAGGATACATGAAAAGTGTATAGTCTTCAACACTTTCACACATGAAAATAGGCTCCACAACCTAACACAGATCAGCAAATGCCATGGCAACGGTGGGATCTATGCTTCGTATTCTACCAGGGAACAATGATATGCCATTCTTTGTAAAAAATATATGCCAGCCCGCATATGACATGCTATAATCTCTTCTAGATTATGTGGTTGTTGGTCCCCATTCCCGTGGTACAAACCCATCTTCACCTATCTTCTTAAGGATAGTACATTCCTTCCGAATATCTCTCATTCTCAAAAAGCAAAGCTCGATTAACTAGATAGCCCATTACACCCTTTTAGGAGGTACACTTTATCATCGTGGCTATAATGGGAATCTATTACATTGTTTGGATGTGATGGAGTCAATCCGGAAATCAAAGAAGTACACGAAGGGGTATGCGGAGCACATACAAATGGAATGGTCTTGGCTAAGAAACTGTTGAGAGTAGGTTACTATTGGCCTACCATGGAAACTAATTGTTGCAATTATGTTAGAAAATGTGTACTTTACCAAAAGTATGGAAATTTCATCCATGCTCCATCACAACCATTGCAACCTATCACTACCCCATGGCCATTCTCAAAGTGGGGACTTGATCTAATATGAAAAATTACTCCTACCTCATTTGATGGTCATACACATATCATCATAGCCACAAAATTCTTTACAAAATGGGTGGAGGCTGTCCCTTTAACCTATGTCACAGGAGCACAAATTTATAAATTCATCATGAATCACATTATTTATGATATGGTATTCTGTAGCCATTATTACAGAGATAATGGGAAGTCATTTAAGAAAAAAATATGAAAGGTCTTTGTCAACGGTTCCAAATTAGATTAAAATGGTCCAGACCATATTACCCTCAGGGTAATGGACAAGATGAGGCAATAAACAAGAATTTGGTAAGGATAATGGAGAAGATGGTTAGCAAAAGACTCAAAACTAGCACCTACAAATCCATCCAGCCCTTTGGGCTTACCGAACATCCACTCGCACTCCTACGGGTGTGACACCATATTCCCTAGTGTTCGAGTTAGAATCTATCATCACTTTAGAGATCAAACTTCCATCCCCGAGAATTTCTCTTCGAGATTATCTGGATAAGGATGAAGATTATCGAGTAGAAAGACTAGTGAAGTTAGAGCTCCTGGATGAGAGGTACATTCGTGCTCTTAATCACCTGAAATTATATCAACACAGAGTCTCTAGAAACTACAATAAGAGAATCATCCCTCATCAGTTTGAGGTTGGTGATTTAGTTATGAAGGAGAACCAGTTCAACACCAAAGTAGAGTGAGAAAAGAAAGGGAAGTTTGAACCACATTAGTTTGGACCCTATGCCATAGTTGCCAAGTATGGCACGGGGCATACAAAGCTGACTCACCCCAATGGTTATGAGCTCAGGAGCCCATGAACACCATGCATCTTAAGTAGTTCTATGTTTGAACATGGCACAAGGAATTTAAAAATACAAAATACAAAAAAAAAAAAAATCGAGAAAAATAAAAGAGAAAACGGGTCATCCACTAATGAAAACCACATAATTGTGGCACTTTGGACAAGTCCTTGGGTGAAAACCATTTTCTGACACCTTGGGAGGATTCGTTATTCACAAGCATTCTATGTTAGGAGGGTAGTTTTCTTTGTCCTGGACCTAGTTCTACCTTTGAGATTCCTTTTGCAGACCATCTTTTCCAGCCTTGAGTCCGGCTTTTCCTTCTTCTATTCATCTATAAGGGGTGTGGTATTTCGTTATTTCCCATCTTACGCTAGGGGTAGCTCAACGACTACACTTTCCTATTCATTAACGCGTGGCTTATGCCCTTGTATATTCCCCATCTAATGATGGGGGCATCCACACCTTCTTGGTTACTGGACATAGCTTTAGAAAACTCATTGGAAAACACAAAAACAATAGAAAATTGTTGCACGAAAACACAAAAACAATAGAAAATTGTTTCACAAAGCACAAAAACAATAGAAAATTGTTTCACAAAAATAAAAAACAATAGACAATTGTTTTGCAAAACCCTAAACAATAGAAATTTGATGCATGAAAACATATCTTCCAAAAACATTTACTTGCATTGTCTTGTTTCCTTTCTTTGCTTGTTGCTTGTATAGTGTTTTGCATACTTGCTTTTGATTTTTTTTTGCTTGGGTGTACTTTGTCAAGATTCATCTTTTCTTGCTTAGATTTGATTTATTCTTGCTTATGCGTATTGAGGTGTTTTTTTGCATGCTAGTAAATCCTGGGAGATCATGATGTCATGTGTTAATTCATTATGTTCTTTCTTAAGCATTTGGTTGTGTTTGTTACTTGTTAATAAAGCATGGTGAATCATGGTATATTGCATTAATTCCTGGTGTTATTTGTTAGCATTTGGTTGTGTTTATTGCATGTGCTCTATTTTTTATCATTCACATCACATTCCAATCATTATCATCACATCTAACATCATCTATACATCCTATATAAGAAAAAATGCTAATTTTTACATCATGCATGTATGCTAAGATAATCATCACATATCGTATCATCAATGGGGGTAAGAGGGGTTGTGCATAATCAAAAATATATCCCCCACACCAATATCATCATATCATCCCATCTATTAGGCATCAACAAAACATCACATGAGTAATACATTTGATATCATCTACGGATCTATCATCTAACATTCTAAACAAGCACATGTATATACATCAAACATCAGGATAACGTACATGCAAAATGTGGAATCTGATAACATCATAACACCATCCATAAGTTTGAATAAAAAAATAACATGCATCAAATCCAATGCAGAAGCGTGCCCGCTCAAGATACTAAATACGATTCATGTCCCATCATCAATTAGTTCCCCATGAGTTTAAAGACAAAGCAAAAACCATCTATATGCATGTATCAAAAACAATAAAATACATCATCTCATAACCATGTGTATTTGAGCCAAAACAAAGTAATCCTCATATATATATATATATATATATATATATATATATACATGTGTGTCAAATATACATCTATATCAAAAATGGATACAAATTTGTGCTCTATATCAAAAATGCCTTCAGCTGAGGCATACAAAGGTGATACATCAACAATGTTTGTGTACATACATACAATGTCTAGATAAGTACTCAATACAATACATCATCGATACACAATGCCATAAAAAGGGGCATGTATCTGAAAGAATCAAGCCTTCATCATGAGGCATCATCAAAAATACATGTATAACATAACTGTACATCAAAATCGGCCTTCATAAGAGGCATACATATCAAAGAATCTATACAATAAATATGTGGCTCTCAACCATAGCTCTCACCCTCGTCGGGGCTCCCAGATCTGTCCTCTGGATGATGAAACACTTGTAGGGCCGGGAGGGCACTTTGGTCTCATCAATTTGCTCTGTACAGGGTTGTCTAACTGATCTGGTTAAATGGCTAGATCTCCATGATTGAGAGCCTGATGCACTCAACCCTGATAGCTGTGGTAGTACCACTCACTACTCGATGGAACCACTCTGTAATATGCAATCCTATAGAATAGGGCCTCACCACCAAGTCTAGTGGCATCACGTATTAGGTTCACATCTCCGAGGTGAGAGCTACCCGAGGGTAGTATCTCGATCGCTCAGTAACTCGGCCAAGGTCTGCCTTGGTTTGTCTAACGGCAGCAGTAGCCTCTCGATCTCTCTCTATGGTCATCACTTGTAGCTCGGTGTGGGCCTGGTCCCTCTATGCTAATAAGGCCTGTGATCGAGCATACACATGATCTCTCTGTGTAACGACCATGCGCACCTGTGATTGGGACTGATGAAGGAGGCTCAATATCTAAGCCCCCTATGTTGTTGTCTCTCGATCTAGCTCTGCCATGCAACTCTATCATCTCTTGGGCTAGCCTAGGCCCGAGCCTAATCCTTCTTTAAAAGTAAATTCACAATGTGAGCTCGGGCCTCATCACACTCTACTACAGCTATCACGCACCAGCCTCGAGCCTCATCTCTCTTTGATCTGGCTACGTCTCTCTTGGCTACGAGCTTTTGTACCTACACTTGTACTATGGATATCTATGCCACTGGCTGGGAGGTTGTGTGTGCCTCGGTGTTGGCCCCGAGGTGCTCTAGAGACTACCCCCGCTCAAAACCCTGCCTCTGGGTGGCTGCATGGCTACTTGTATTGGGCCCTGCGGCCTCGGTCCCTATGCCTGTGGGGCACCCTGTCCATCATGTGGGATACCATCAAAAGGATCCTTTGGGTCTAGCCCCAATGCCACTACTCTAGCCCTGCGCTCTGCCCCATGCCATACCTCTATGAGCGGGTGAATACCTACTACCCAAGCTACCTCTAGAATAGTGAGACACCGGGTAATACTGTCATGTACCATGCTGCATAATCAGTTGTGGTACCCGGGTCTCTCACCTATCATAATGGGTCCCATGCTTGGGACCACCTATGTGAAACTAGCCTGGCTTGAGCCAATGGTATATGAGGTCCATTGGTCTGCCTCTCTGAGTCTCTGCGTGCATGCCAGATATCTGGCTGGGGGACCCCATCAGTACTTCTGTCAAGCTATCACTGGCACCTGTCTACCCGATACAGATCCATGATATAGCTATGGCTGCTAATAAGAAAGTGTTGCACTAAGCACATGGTGAGCTCTGTGGCATCCTCTAGCCATTGGAAGTGCCTGTATGGATGCCAAATGACATCTATCACTACTAGCTAATCAAAATGCCACCTATATCTAAATAAGCTACTAATATGGCCACGAACATCTCCCCCAGCTTCTACCCAACCCATCTATGATGGATCCTTGGGATCTTGAACTTAGAAAGGGCCCATAGGGCGTCCGATCGCAATATGATCCCACAACCATATATGTAATAATGAGGCTGGCCCCACGGTCTTCTGACCATGGTATGTAATCAGGTGCAAATCCCAGTATAAATGGGCCAGTATACACTACACCCAACAATATCTCTCACTACTGTAAATGCCATGAACTAATGACAATAGTCCTCTCAGGAATGAAGTCCCTATCTTATCAGTGAGTAGGAACCCACTGATAAGCACCATGATATAGAGAGGTCCCCAATGCAATGTCGGGTTGGAGATGCACTCATGTAAAGCTATGGTCATCCCATCATGTGGGATGTCATTGAAACCAAATAGGGCACTACAAGCTGCTCTAATCAGCCCTACATCCGAACTGTACTCGATCAATGTACCCATCATGGGCACGTGAAGGATCTACCAAACATCCTCAATGGTCACTGTCATCTCCCCTATGGGTAGTTTGAAACACTGACTCTCACTATGCCATCACTTAGCTAGCGCAGTCAAGAGGCCATGATCTAGTACAATAGATGGCATCTAAGCCATGGGGCCCAACCCCACTACCTCAAGTAATATTGCCATAGCTCAATGGTCATGCCAGCACATACTACCCTCTACTCGAAATCCAGGGAATGATGCTCCCACGTCTGTAAAACTGGTAGTCGTCTCTACAAAATAACATGCCACTCATTAGTTCCTAGCATTTCCTCTAAAAATCTATCTCATCCTTTAGGGTTGACCCAAAATCCTAAAAATTCTTCTAAGTGTCATGTTTTTGACACTTTCCTATCTCTTTTCCACCTGTCTAGGGTGCTTACATGCCCTTTTTGGCATGTGCGCCAATTTTTGGTGCCTACGCTTGCGCGTGTTTGTCTTCTAGTGCATGCGCTCTCTTTCAAGCAATGCATGCCATTTTTGGCATGTACAACACCAATTTGGTAATTACACTTGGGCACGTGCACTTCTATGTGTGTGTACCCATGTCTCCATGCCTCCGCCATGATTTTTTCATGTGCACCCCATTTCCAGTGTATGTGTGTGTGCACACATGTGCTGGTGTGTGCTCGTGCACGTTTATGTGTGTGATTTGTGTTTATGCGTGTGCGTGTTTTGACTTAGCACTGTGCCCCCAAAATGGCACCTGTGTGCCCTATCCCACGCTTTGCTGTGCACAAGCACACCTACACATTTTTCTACTCCTAAAGACCTAATTTAAGGCATTAATGACAAAAATTTATGAGCAGGGTTGTGATACTCACAAAGGGGCCATTGTCCGTGTGCCGCTGGTACCCCTAGACTGCATCTCAGTACACCTCAAATGGTCTCGTGCAATCACCATGGTTCTCTTGAGTGTCAGAGCCTCATAGTAAAATTTTCTCAACTGCTCAGTTAAAATGAATTGGTCGTGATGTTTTTACCCCCCTGGGGTATATTAACCTATTTTTCACTGTTTGGAAGGCCGAGAGACTGTTTCGATCGCCGTTTTCTCCTCTATTTGCTGTGGAATAATTATTTTTCTCTTATTTTTCACTGTATTGGGGAATTTTTGTTATCCGATACCCCTTTCTTCTCCCTAGGGCAATTTTATTGCTCCCTAGCGATTTTTATTCTTCTTCACACTCTCGTAAATAATTATTTTTCAAATAATTATTTTTTCTTAATTTTTCCACTTAACAAGGACATTATTTGTCCTTTGTTTCTCCTTTCTTCCACCTAGGGCACTTTCTGTCACCCCTAGGCCCTTCACTTTCTTCTTCTACTTTCTTCTACTTTTCACCATGGTTTGGAAAGCAAAAACAATAAAAACAATATATATATCAAAAACCTAAAAACAAGGCAAATTTTTTCAAGAAATCCTAAAAGTAAAAACCCTACAAAAATGGTAACTTGCTTATTACGGCTGAAACTTATGTCTTGCGCATGGTATTTTCTCCTTATCCTGTTGGTTTGTCTCATGTATTCCCGATTAATATGACTCACGGATCACCAGATCATAACCATTCACAAAGATAGTTGCTTGCTTCAATGCTGTACTGGGAACTTTTATTCCCCGGTGCTATTTAGTTGCGCAAGACAAACACTTTTCATGGACCCCATGTCCATTTTCATTTCCTTGCATGTATCCTTGCTTGGAGCATCATTTTTAACCCTTGTTGTCAATCACAAACTTGTGGATCTCTTCAAAGACCGATAACAAAACATTTGTACAACCTGTCTTGACCGTTGTTGGGTTGGATATGTGCGTTTGTACTTGTTTTCCCTGTTACATGAGCTTGTTTCCTTCTTGTATTGCATTGTATTATTCTATGTTGTGTGGAGTTGGTACTTTCTACAATGGAAAATTGTTCATAGTATGGATTTTTCTTGTCATTCTACCTTTTCGTATGCTTATATTTTTCATAAGTACCGATGATGTAGTTCTTATGGCAATTTGATGACATCAAATTGGTTCTAAATAAATAACTGCAGCTAGAGGCTAAGCTCTTCTCTCCCCTCTTCCATATTTCTTCTACATCACTTCCCTTTCACCCCTAATTTTCTCTCTCATCGGGGCATCTTGCATCTTGCCTCTTCCCCATTCTTCTACCTATCTCTCACCTTTTTGATCATCAATCGACTTCTTCCATCACCCCATTGACACTCGTGGGGCATCTCTCCCTCCTACTATTTTTTCTTCTATCTATTCAAAATTTTCTTCCATCTACTATCTTTGAAGTGGTGTCACTTACACCACCCCAAAGAGGGGTAAATATACACACCTATAATTACGCATAAGAAATTTAAACATTTAAATTGTGCTAATTATCTCCTTTCCCCCATATTGACGACATATTGTCAATGGTGCTCATCTTCTCTTTCATTGTCATTAATTGATTTCCTTACGCTAATTAATTAAGTCCCATATCCAACACATACCCTAATCAACGACCTTTCATTAATCAACACCTTATATCTATTTTAATTAATTATTATTAATTAATTAGCCTCCCTTCTCATTAAATCAATAAATCTCTATTTAATTGGTTTAATTCCTTCCTAATGGTCTAAATCACACTAAAATCCATCTAAAATCTTATAAAATCTTGCACATGTATTTATTAATCATCTTGATTAATTAATGCACCCCCTTTATCCACATGAGCCACTTGAGGACAAAGTAAACCCTCCTAAAGCTAACTCAACCTCATCTAAACCCCCTTGTCCATAATTAACTCTACATCTCTATTTATCCCACATTCATGAGGATGTGTTGAATCCTTTATCCTTTGGGCTATATAAAGATCCCTCCTCCTACCTTTATACCTACACCTAAATCTCTCAAGAGACAAAAGTAAGCACATAGTTTCATACTAATAGCCTTTTGTCATTCTTGAGCCCTCCATCCTCCATTCTTGAAGAGCTAAGCCTCACACCCAAGCATCCATTGAAGGATCAAAGCAAGCAATTATAATTTGATTGCCATTGGACTACTTAGGTCCATTTTAATGTTAAATTAGGCAATTAAGGGGAATAGAGTTCATGCATTTACATTGTGTTTTGATTAGATTCAAAGTTATTAATGTTTAAAGGGTAGGACTTGCTCACTTCTTCATCATGATGGTGCACATTTCCCATTTTTAACTAGGTTAGGAAGCTATTTTTAGGTGGTAGCTTTCTTGCTTTAAGTTTGGTTAAATTTGTAGAAACACTTATACACAGGATTAACATGAAAAATTTATGTAGCATGATTTATGGGAAGTTTTATTGATTTAAATGGAGGTTTTAGAGCATGTTAATAAAATTTAATGAGGTTTTGAGGTCTAAATAGGTTGGTGGTCAAAGGGCATTTTTGGGATCTGTTGTCCACTCAAAATTTCCTTGCTTTTGAGAAGTTGAAAATTGAAAATTTTCAAGTTAAAAGCCTTCTCTGTTGTCCTGGTAATGTGAAAAGTCAAGAAATTGGAAAAATCTACGTTTTTGGGTCATTTTGTGTAAATTTCGGGCCTGTCGGACATTTTTGTCCCAAGTGTCCCAAGTTCATTTGGGCTCTTTGTTCCCGATCAGCCACTTTACTTGAAGTTTGTTTCTTTCGGGCCCGTCAAAACTTTTTGTCCCAAGTGTCCCAAGTTCACCCAGACTCATTGTTCCCTATTCGTCTGATTCGGCTAAATCACGTACTCTACATACTTTCATCCCTCATGTCCCAGAAGCATTTGTGCATACTTTTCCCACATCGCCCATATTGGCCGAATCACACTTTCGCGTCCCGTGTGTCCCAAATGAACCAAAGGCCATTCGAGTTAATTTTTCCCACTCTTCACAAATATCTTGCTTTCCAAGTTGGTAGGTGTGTATTTAATACACATTAATTGTCTTTCTCTCTCCCAAATGGCTATATAATGAATTGCCCCCTATGTGTTTTGCACACTACTTTCTTGCTATCCATTGCTCATACCTTTGCGATCAAGATTTCTGCGTGCATACTCATTTCCCCTACAATTTCATCCCGAGTCCAGATTGCAACCTTGGCTCCTCAAATTGCTAACAACATGAAGATTAAATTCCAAGGCCAGGAGCAAGTCTCACCGCTTGAGTCTGTCATTCCCGATATCGGGATAGTGAGGTTTGCCACCTTGACTTTGGGGATTTTTGGGCAAGAATGACAGATGCGAACCCTTCACCTATGACACAGATGATTCATGATAGTGGTTTGGCATTTACTGGTGGTTTCCCTATCTTGGTGCAATGCGCAGATACAGTACTCTCCTGTGGTGCTCATTTCAACCCTGATTTGAGTGAGTTGACGAATGTGCATGGGGAACTCATCACCAAACTTGACATAGCCACCATTAGCACTACCTTAAGAATTCCAGAGATGGAAAATGCTATAGTAATTTCTCAAAACCAGTGCAAGCCCTCTTTGATCAGGACAGTGAGAAATATAAGGTGCTGGTGGCAAAGTCTTGGCTTAAAAACCCTAAAAAGGGGGTGTCTCATCTATCTAAGGTTCTTTTCCATGTATATTTCAATGAAGAATTATTAGATTTTATAATCTTACTAGCTCGGGTCATGGGCTTACCCTCTACAAATGAGTTCCATTTTTGGATGTGCCCGCTTATCAATATGGTGTGCGAAGGGACTCAGAATATCAATTGGGCAGAGATCATTAGTATGAACCTAGTAGAGCAACTATCTAATGTACAAAAAACCAAGAAGTTCTATATGACTTCATACTTGATGTATACTCTGGCAGCATCGAGGCAATGGTTTGGCTTCTCATACATTGATGCTCATAAGGGTGACCCCGTATATGCCTACTGCCCTCAGTTCACCCTAGAAACTAGCAATCGCAACTTTAGAAGGGTGAATGATGCCTTCACCATGTACATTGTCAGGCTTCTGGAGAGTGATACAGTGAGGATATTTTCTGATGAAGCTATGAATTTGATATCGCACTACGGTGCCTACTTCATCCAATTTAGAAAATTTTCCTATATAAGGCTTGCTAGCTATGAGAGCACCCCTCTCAAGCTCCCCATGTTCTACAATGATAAAATGGCCTTAATAGAAGTATGCAGAAATTGGACAAGTTGCATAGAACCTATAGGGATAAGAAAATTACTAGTTTGCACTTTCCCATCTCTTTGGGAAACTACACCTGCAAAACGGCTCTAGATGCACAAAACATAGAAAGAGCCCTAACTCCCATTACTGTCTATTTCTTCAGGCCAAGAACCTGTTTTGACTTGCACAAGTTTATTGAGAAGAACATCAAGATCACTTATCATCATAGGGCAGACACAGAAGATTATTGGACTGACTGTGTTGATGATTTTGAAGCAAAAAGGTGGCATTATGGCATATTTTCTCTTCAACTAATTCAAGAGCTTAACCTGTACCAAGTTCTGAAGGCCTCCAAGATGATAATTCTAACTTTGTACTCATATGAGTATGACAATGTGGTCAAACACACTCCTTGGAGGATTTGGATTGGTTCAAAAGGAGAAGTATGATCGCGGAAATCCTAGCTCCCGTCTTGGTAAGAACCAAAATCTAGTTTGACGACGGAGAGTTCGCAAACTCGAAAGGCACTCGGTGAGTCCTCCAAAGACACCTCAACACCAAGAAAAGAGGCATTGTCACCCTGATTCAAGAGCACTGTGCGGACCCTCTCCTACCTCGTCAACTCAAGGTCCCATAGTCTCCACTCCTTCCTCATCCACCCAGGTATACCAAAAGAAAGTCAGAGAAGTCAAGAAGGAGCCTATGGAGGAAGATCCCCTAAGGAAGCATACGGAGTTGCCCTCAGGCCTAGAGAACATCATTGTTCTCAGTGAAAGTGAGGAGAGTGAAGTGTCAGTCTCTTCAAGTGCTCCAGAAGCCCCCATGGATAAAGAAAAGGAGGTCCAAAGCACTGAGCTTCCGGGTGCTAGTGACTCCTCTGTACCAGAAGCCCCAAGCGCTCCACTCATATCCCAACTAGAGGCAACAATAGTGCAAACCTTGGGTGCCATGAGTTCTTTGTCTCTTGGTCCTCTTGCCCCACCTACTTCTTCCTCCTCTTTTGCATGGGTGCAGCCTCTTGTTGACAGTAGGAAGAGAAAGTCTTCCTCCTGAATCTCGGGACCCAATTTTGATGTTGTGGCGGCCTTATTAGGCACTACCCTCCTACTCCTACCAAAAAGGCCAGAACTACCTCCAGAATAGTATCTGATGCTCAGGGCCAACAATTCCTGGAGATAGCCAAGCCTAAGGTAGACAAGCCAGAGCAAGATTTGCAAGCATCCGACCTTGAGCTCTCAAGAATTCCCATGGGAGAGTCTACCCCTGAAGGTGAGATCCACAATCTTCAGGAAACAGTCACTAGAGTCATTGGGAGGGTAGAGAAAGGACAACAAACCATAGAGTAGTTGGAGGAGCAGGCCCAGATTCTTACAAGTTTCATCAAGTCACTGTTGTCCAAGGACAAAGTTTTAGATCCTACCCCACTGACTACTCTTCCACCACCTGTGATTCTCAGCCAAGATGAGGTGTAGAGTATCAAAGATATACACAAGTATTCCATCTATGGAAGGGCTATGGAGGCCATGGTGGATGACATGCTCATTGCAGGATTGAATTTCATTGGAGAAGCCTTCAAACTCAATGAGAAGGTAAATAATTTGCAACAGAAGCTCTCCTCCACTATTGGGAATATAGATAAAGAACTCAAACTCTGGAGCAGCTGCATAGTAGACCTTCACCTTATGGGACAGGCTGATGAAAATATTTTGTTGGCAAGCAAGGTCTTCGATGATGCAAAAGATAACTTGTCAAAGTCATGGGTATACAGCGTGGAATGGAAAATTAAGGTGCTGGAGGAGGCTTTGGGAGAGTTAAGAAATAGCTGGTAGAAGGGTGAGGCCTTCAAGACTCTAGTTGTATCTACCTTCAAGGATATACATTGCCATCTCCATGATGAGACTTCTAGTGTGCCTCTCTCTTTACAAGAAATCAAAGCTCAATTCAAATCTTTTGTCAAAGAGAATTTGTTCCAGGAGGAGTCTATTTATAAAGAAAAGGTAAAAGAGATCCACTATCTCCAGTCTACTATTGAGGAGGTGAATAAATATTATCATACTCATGTCAAATTCGACAAAGAAATGGAGAAGTGCCTTAGATTTTGGACTCAGTCCACTGCCAACACATCAGTCCCACGAGGCAGAGACATACCAGAGGCATTGAAAAGATATAGATAGCAGATCTTAAATTCATTGGACCCCTCTCAGTTGTGATCGCCTCTCTTCTTCTCCTAATTCTTCTCTTTTCTTCCTTTCTTCTCGGATTTAATGTAATTAGTTGGGGTATTGCGATTAGCAGCCCTCTAACTAAACATTAGTTAAAAGAAGTAGTTACCAAGGATAACTAATTTGTAAACTATATAATGGCCTCTCCTCGCCATTTTTAAAGGGGAGAACTTGGCTTATTTGTGAAAGTGTAAAGAAATCATAAAGAAATCAATACAGAAGGATTTCCATTCTTTGTCTATCTGATTCCTTTTTATTAAATATAATTAGATCATTTGTCTACATTATGCTGAGAATCTTTGTATTCTTGTAGATGTTATTCATAGAACTGTGTGTCTTTTCAGATTTCATCTTATTAATGTGGGTACAAATGATCTTATTTCAATTCACTGTATTCTTGCATGCATAAGGAATTATTCTGTCATCTATAATTCTGGGTGGTGCCTTTCTGCTTATTTTCACATTTTCATTCCTCTGTCCTTTTGTAATTGGTGATCTATTTAGGAAACATTTTTATGATATCCAAGTTCCATAGTGAAACCACACTTTGTACATGTGTAAATAGGTTCATTTCTGAATAAGGGAACCTCTCCCATTAAAGAGGAGGGACTTCTTGTCCCCTGACTGTTGCTCTTCTTGAAGTTCCTTTTTGATGACCAACAATTTTTGGTGACTCCGTTGGGGAATCGTATTCCAGTTCCATAATCATTTATCGATCATCTTTTGATCTGGCGACTCCATGTTTTACTCGAGGGAGAAGGGCCCTTGGTATTGAAGATTCTCAGTTTCAGCTTTTGGAACAGCAGGGTTTTCCTTTCCCTTCCGCAAGGAGAAATAGAGAGGCTCGTTCAACAAGCACTCCTCCTGTCAAAGATAGAATCCCTACGGGTGGTATTCCTTTAGAGAAAATCAGTCCTAATCTTCGAGCTCTGATTCTTGCTGATGTTTCAGTTCCTCTTCAATCCATTTTTCCAAGAATGGCAGGTACCATTGCCTTGGGGCCATCATGTTGGGCCTCTTTCCCTTCCTCAACCTTTGCATGAGTTACCCAGAGGTAACCGGAAGAACTTTCCTAAATTCAAGGGTGATGGGAAGGTACATCCTGATGAGCACATCACAGCCTTCATAGTTGCATGTGGAGCTCTGGGAGTTGAACATGAAGACGTCTCTGTAAGGATTTTTGTTGAGACTTTACAAGATAATGCTGCTGATTGGTTCTATCACCTTCCGGCTAGAGCTATCACTAGCTGGAACATGATGAGAACTAGGTTTGAAAACCATTTCAAACCGGCGGAAGACGTGCATGCTTTTTTAGCCCAAATTTCTCAAATAAAGAAGGAATCACAAGAGCCCATGAGAGAATTTGTGGCTCAATTCAACAAGTTAATTAACAAAATTCCACCAGACACTCAACCTGTAGATCAAATCCAAAAGTGCTTCTTCCTAAATGCCCAATTGCCCAAGTTAGTTATGCATTGAGAAGGGCTAATCTTGCAACATTGGCCGAGGATCAAACTCTTGCTGTTAGTGTTGAAGATGATTTAATCATGTCGGAAAGTTGAGGAGAGACCCTTCTAGATCTAAGTCTTCTCCTTCCTCCTCTTCCACTCCTGGACCTAATACTGATCCATTGGTACAAAAACTTGCAAATGATCTCATCGCCATTAAGAAACAATTGGCTCAGCATGCTCCATATGCAGATGTTCCAAGGAGGAATTTTCAGCCCAGAAATCATTTTCCTGCTTCTCAAACAAGGCTAGCACTTGAAGGACCTCCTATTAAAGTCCCTGTCAATGCAACCTGTGAAGTTGAAGAACCAGAGGATGAGGAGGTTAATGAAGATTGTGAAGAATTTGTTGAAGAAGTTGATGATGGAATGGAAGAACTTGAGGGATCTCGAGTTAATTTCTTCACCACTGAAGGCGTTGATGAAGGAGATGATTATGATGAAGTAGTAGAAGACATGAATAGTGAATCATACACTATCATGATTCAAGAGTAGACAAATCAGAGGGAGAAAGTGATGCACCCACCAAAAATATAAGGAGCAGCGGCAAAGAACTATCCCCGTAATTGTAAAAAGAGGATCTCCTATCCCCATTTCATCCATGCCAAAGGTGAGTCCTATCAATTCTGCTACTAAAGTTACTTCTTTTTCTCCTAAAACGATAAGCCTAGGATCCCAAGCGATGATAGCCCATTCACTTTTGGGTCTTTCGATATTATTGATCACTTGAAAAAGACTAAGGTTCAAATCTCAGAGGCTAAATATTATCAAACCCATCCCAAGGCTTTTGCTAAAATGATTCACTTTGTCAATTCTCATTCTAAAACTACCTCTAAAGGCCTTTTACCCACTCTGTCTTCTCGCACCACACCCAATCTGTAGCCACTTTGTCACCTCACCCAATGATAAAATCAAACCATTCTATGTGACACTCCTTATAGCTGGCCATAGGCTCAGTAATTATGTCATAGACTCAGGGGCATCAGACAATGTAATGCCTACCAAAGTAGCTCATGCCTTAGGCCTAACTCTCACATGCACTTACGGATCTTGTTATTCCATGGAGAGTAAGGAAGTGCCCCTGGTCGGAAGAATTAAGGATGCACAAGTGGCTTTTGCTACTTTTCCTGAGAAGAAAGTTTTGGCTACTATCCTAGTAGCAGACATTCCTCCTTCATATGGGATGCTGCTAAGTAGAAACTTCTGTAAGGATGTGGGTGGAGAAATTCAAATGGATTGGTCACATGCCCTCATACCATTAATGGGAAAATGAAGAAGTTGCTGCCTGAGAAGTAGTCTGAGTATATTGTACAAAAAACAGATGATCCCAAAGCACAAATACTCTATGAGGATATGGGGCATGACAACTACATGATTATGTCTCCAGAAGAAATCCAACTCCCCAAAGTGTCACCTAAGGATCCTAATGGTGTTTGGATATTAGAGTTTGATGGAAGTTGTTCTTCAGCTGGTTCTGGAGCTGGTGTCATATTGGTGTCACCTGAAGGAAGCATTCATCCTTTCTCATTCAAGTTGCAATTTGAAAATACCAATAATACAACAGAATACGAAGCTCTCATTCTCGGGCTTCATGTGGCAAAAGAACAGGGTGTGAAGAATCTCCTAGCTCGTGGAGATGCGGAACTGATTGTCAAGCAAGTTAGAAACCTCTTCCAGGTAAAGAATAGAAGATTGAAACATTACAGGAATCAGGTTTGGGACTCCATTGAATTTCTTGATGCCTTCTCCATCGAAGCAGTACCTAGGGAGGAGAATACCAAGGCTGATTCACTAGCAGTCTCGGGGTCATTGCTTATACCTCATCCTGATTTCTCTCAAGATAAGTTTACCATTGAGATGATCCATAGACCCAGTGTACCTGATAATACAAGTAACTAGCAAGTTTTCAATGATGATCAACACCTACTTTCTTTCTTAGAACTCAAGGATAATTTTGAACAGTTGTACTTTGAAGGAAGTGATAATTTTCCTCGTGAAAGTGTGCCCTTTAATGAAGAAGTTGTCAAAGAAGAAGAGGTGGATCAGGATGGATGTATCAAACTCAAAGGAAACAAGATTCCAAAAGGATTGGTGAGTTTAGAAGAACTGTTTGACAAACATGACAGGTATGTAAAGTTTAAAGCTTCTACTGGACCTCAATAATCAGCTGAATATGAAAAAGTTAATATTGGGAGTTCTACTGATCCTAAACTCGTGAACATTGGAAAATGTTGTACACCAGATGAGAGGAAGAAGGTAATTAATTTTTAAAAAAGTATAAAGACATCCTTTCTTATTCCTATGAAGATTTAAAATCCTTTCAACCAAAGGAGATGCAGCATTTTATCCCTCTTAAACCTGGAATTAAGCCTTTCAAACAAAAATAGAGGTAATACAATCCTAAGATAGCTGACACCATTTTTCAGGAAATACAGAAGTTATTAAAAGCCAAAATCATTTTTCCTATTCACCATTCAACATGGATTGCCAATATTGTGCCTGTTAGAAAGAAAAATGGTGAGATCTCGCATCTGTGTCGATTTTAGGAATCTGAATCAAGCTTCTTTAAAGGACAACTATCCTTTACCCATGATGGATCAGGTCTTGCAAGCGATGATAATGGGATCTGAAATGTTGTCTATGCTTGATGGCTTCTCGGGATATAACCGTAGGAAGTTTATACATGATTGACACAAAACGACTTTCACTACCCCTTAGGGTACCTTTTCTTACAAAAGGATGCCTTTTGGGCTCATTAATGCTGGTGCCACTTTTCAAAGGGCTATGGACTTGGCCTTTGGAAGTTTGAAAGGGAAGTGTATTTTCGTATACCTTGATGACTTGACTGTATTTTCTAAAACAAGGATAGATCATTTTCAGCATCTGAAACAGTTCTTCTGAAATGTAGAGAACATGGGATCTCTTTAAATCCTAAGAAATCTATTTTTTGTGTCACGGAGGGGAAATTATTGGGGCACGTTGTCTCCAAAGATGGTATAAAAATTGATCCTGAGCGAGTTCAAGCTATTCAGCAAATTCCTCTTCCAACTAGCAAGAAAGGAGTGCACTCTTTCTTTGGTAAGATTAAATTTCTGAGGAGATTCATCCTTGATTTTGCAGAGCTAACTTTGAATATCTCTCAAATGATGAAAGGAAAACATATGTTTGGTTGGTCTCCTAAAGGGAAAAGGGATTTTGAAGGTATTAAAAAGGCTATTGCTAAGACTCCTGTTTTAGCGTGTCCAAATTTCAACAAAGATTTTATTATCTATTGCTATGCCACAGATAACACCCTAGCTATTGTTCTGACTCAAAAAGATTCTAATGATCATGAACTCCCAATTGCATTCATGAGCTACATTCTAAAAAATCATGAGCTAAGATACACCATAATGGAGAAACATGCTTTTGTAGTGGTTAAAGCTGTCAAGCAGTTTCGTTTTTACATTCTTAATTCTCACTCCACAGTATTTGTACCAGATATAACCATCAAGTCCATTCTCACACAACAGGAGTTCGGATCCAAGAGAGGGAACTAGGTGGACAAGGTCCAAGAATATGAAATTGACATAAAACCAACTAAGCTCATTCGTATAAAAAGGCCTGTGTGAGCTCATTGCTGAGGGAGCTGGACATGGGTTACTGGAGGATGAGGCTGATCTTCCTACCGTTTTGTTTCTTGGCTCAATCGACGAATGGTATGCTGATATCACACATTTTCTCACCTATGGGAGTGCCCTCTCATTTGACTACCAAAGAAAAGAGAGCTGTTAAACTAAGGTCAACCCAATATGTTTTGTGGGAAAATGCCTTGTTTAAGCGTGGATTGGATGGGAGATTTTTAAAATGTGTGGACAAGGAACAACAGAAGAAGCTACTTTCTGCTTTTCATAATCAAGCATGTGGAGGGCACTACTCATCAACTATTACTACTCATAAGATTCTTCATGGAGGATATTACTAGCCTACCTTGTTCAGGGATGCATCAAAGTGGGTTGATAAATGTGAAGCATGTCAGACTTTCATGGGTAGACCCAAGTTGGCCTCTTTGCCCCTTAAACCAGTTGTGATTGAAGAGCCTTTTCAACAATGGGGTTTAGATTTCATTGGGACACTTAATCCATCTTCTAGTTCTGGTCATACCCATGTATTAACCACCATAGATTATTTCACCAAGTGGGTAGAATCCATTCCAGTAAAGAGTACTACTTCAAAAGTAGTATGTAGTTTTATCAAAGAAAACATCTTGGTAAGGTATGGTGTGCCAAACAAGATCGTGACAGATAATGCTTCAAATTTTTCTTCAACCGAGATGATGGATTTTTGTTATGGATATGGCATCTCCCTGGCTCACTCCTCATATTATTATCCTCAGGGGAATGGACAAGCAGAATCAACAAATAAAAATCTGGTGGCTATAATAAGGAAATTAGTTAATGAGTCCCAATAGAACTGGCACAAGAAACTCTATGATGCTCTTTGGGTAGATAGGATCACACCTAAGAGAGCCATTGGGATGTCTCCTTTTCAGGTAGTATATGGAGTGGAAGCTCAATTGCCAGTAACAGTGGAGCTACCAGCCTTGCATCTAATGAAGGCCATTGAAGACACCAGTTTCAATGATTCTTTGGATAAGAGGATCATGTACCTCTACAAATTGAATGAGGATAGATTGAAAGTTGCTGATAGGATATCTGCCCACCAACAGAAAGTAAAGGTTTTATTTGATAAAAAGGCCAGGTTCAGAGATTTCAAAGTTGGAGACATTGTTTTATTGTGGGATAAAAGGCATGAACCTCGTGGCAGCCATGGCAAGTTTGATTCCCTTTGGCTCGGACCTTTCAAGATCAGGCACTTTGCTGGTAAGAATTATTTTTACCTTGATTATATGGATGGTTCTTCTCTCCCACTTCCTTATAGTGGGTAGTACCTGAAATTTTTTAAGTCATAGGTGATTAGGAAGTCCTTTTGTATATTTTGTATAGCATTTTGTTTTTCCTTCCTTCTCTTTGTTTTGGTGTGTTGTCTTCTGTATTGTTTTGATTTGGTGACTCCATGGCCCAATGGATAAGGTACTGGTCTACTTCCCCTAGTTTGTCTGAATTCTTGCCTTGTCTCATTCTTTGAACTTATGCCAAGTCATCCCCAGAAGGAGCCAGCTATTGTCCACTCAAAATTTCCCTGCTTTTGAGAAGTTGAAAATTGAAAATTTTTAAGTTAAAAGCCTTCTCTGTTGTCCTGGTAATGTGAAAAGTCAAGAAATTGGAAAAATCTATGTTTTTGGGTCATTTTGTGTAAATTTTGGGCCTGTCGGACATTTTTGTCCCAAGTGTCCCAAGTTCATTCAGGCTCTCTGTTCCCCGATCGACCGCTTTACCCGAAGTTCGTTTCTTTCAAGCCTATCGGAACTTTTTGTCCCAAGTGTCCCAAGTTCATTCGGGCTCTCTGTTCCCCGATCGGCCACTTTACCCAAAGTTTGTTTCTTTCGG
This sequence comes from Taxus wallichiana var. yunnanensis, assembly GCA_018340775.1. Lineage (NCBI taxonomy): Eukaryota > Viridiplantae > Streptophyta > Pinopsida > Cupressales > Taxaceae > Taxus > Taxus wallichiana. The sequence goes on along the minus strand of CM031242.1, from coordinate 293,245,768 downwards.
GCCCATCGGAACTTTTTGTCCCAAGTGTCCCAAGTTTTCCTAGACTCATTGTTCCTTATTCATCCGATTCAGCTGAATCACGTACTCTGCATACTTTCATCCCTCATGTCCGAGAAGCATTTTTGCATACTTTTCCCACATCGCATGTATCGGCTGAATCGCGCTTTCGTGTCCCGGGTGTCCCAAATGAACCAAAGGCCATTCGAGTTAATTTTTCCCGCTCTTCACAAATATCTTTCTTTCCAAGTTGGTAGGTGTGTATTTAATACGCATTAATTGTATTTCTCTCTCCCAAATGGCTATCTAATGAATTTCCCCTATGTGTTTTGCACACTGATTTCTTACTATGCATTGCTCATACCTTTGTGATCAAAATTTCTATGCGCATACTCATTTCCCCTGCAATTTCATCCCGAGTCTAGATTGTAACCTTGGCTCCTCAAATTGCTAACAACATGAAGATTAAATTCCAAGGCCAGGAGCAAGTCTCACCGCTCGAGTCTTCCGTTCTTGATATCGGGGACAGTGAGGTTCGCCACCTCGACTTTGGAGATTTTTGGGCAAGAATGATAGACGTGAACCCTTCACCTATGGCATAGATGATTCATCACAGTGGTTTGGCATTCACCGGTGGTTTCCTATCTCGAAGCAATGTACGGATACATTACTCTCCTGTGGTGCTCATTTCAACCATGATTCGAGTGAACTGACGAATGTCCACGGGGAACTCATCACAAAACTTGACGCTGCCACCATTGGCGCCGCCCTAAGAATTCTAGAGATGGAAAATTCTATAGTAATTTCTCAAAACCAGGTGTAAGCCCTCTTCGATCAGGACAGTGAGAAATATAAGGCACGGGTGGCAAAGACCTGGATTAAAAACCCTAAAAAGGGGGCATCTCGTCTATCCAAGTTTCTTTTCCTTACAGATTTCAATGAAGAATTGTTAGATTTTATAATCCTACTGGCTCGGGTCATGGGCTTACCCTCTACAAATTAGTTCTATTTTTGGATGTGCCCGCTTATTAATATGGTGTGCGAAGAGACTCAGAATATCAATTGGGAAGAGATCATTAGTATGAACCTAGCAGAGTAGCTATCCAATGTACAACAAACCAAGAAGTTCTATATGAATTCATACTTGATGTATACTCTGGCAGCATCGAGGAAATGGTTTGGCTTCTCATACATTGATGCTCACAAGGGTGACCCCGTATATGCCTACTGCCCTCAGTTCACCCTGGAAACTAGCAATCACAACTTCAGAAGGGTGAATGATGCCTTCACCATGTACATTGTCAGGCTTCTGGAGAGTGATACAACGAGGAGATTTTCTGATGAAGCTATGAATTTGATATCGCACTATGGTGCCTACTTCATCCAATTTAGAAAATTTTCCTATATAAGGCTTGCTGGCTATGAGAGCACCCCTCTCAAGCTCCCCATGTTCTGCAATGATAAAATGGCCTTAATAGAAGTATGCAGGCAATTGGACAAGTTGCATAGAACCTGCAGGGATAAGAAAATTACTGGTTTGCACTTTCCCATCTCTTTGGGAAACTACACCTGCAAAATGGCTCTAGATGCACAAAACATAGAAAGAGCCCTAGCTCCCATTACTGTCCATTTCTTCAGGCCAAGAACCTATTTTGACTTGAAGAAGTTTATTGAGCAGAACATCAAGATCACTTATCATCATAGGGCAGACACAGAAGATTATTGGGCTGACTGTGTTGATGATTTTGAAGTAAGAAGGAGGCATTATGGCAGATTTTCTCTTCAACTAATTCAAGAGCTTAACCTGTACCAAGTTCCTGAAGGGCTCCAGGATGATAATTCTGACCTGTACTCATATGAGTATGACAATGTGGTCAAACACACTCCCTTGGAGGATTTGGATTGGTTCAAAAAGGAGAAGGATGATCTGGCGGAAATCCTAGCTCCCGTCTTGGTAAGAACCAAAATATGGTTTGACAGGAGAGTTCGCAAACTCAGAAGGCACTCAGGTGAGTCCTCCAAAGACACCTCAACACCAAGAAAAGAGGCATTGTCACCTGATTCGAGAGCACCTATGTAGACCCCTCCTGCTTCATCAACTCAAGGTCCCACAGTCTCCACTCCTTCCTCATCCACCCAGGTATACCAAAAGAAAGTCAGAGAAGTCAAGAAGGAGCCTGTGGAGGAAGATCCCCTAAGGAAGCATATGGAGTTTCCCTCAGGTCCAGAGAACATCATTGTTATCAGTGAAAGCAAGGAGAGTGAAGTTTCAGTCTCTTCAAGTGCTCTAGAATCCCCCATGGATAAAGAAAAGGAGGTCCAAAGCACTGAGCTTCCGGGTGCTAGTGACTCCTCTGTACCAGAATCCCCAAGCGGTCCACTCATATCCCAACTAGAGGCAATAGCGGTGTAAACCTTGGGTTCCATCGGTTCTTTTCTCTTGGTCCTCTTACCCCACCTGCTTCTTCCTCCTCCTCTTTTGTATGGGTACAACCTCTTGTTGATAGTAGGAAGAGAAAGTCTTCCTCCCAAATCTCAGGACCCAATTTTGATGCTGTGGCGTCCTTATTAGGCACTACCCCTCCTAATCCTACCAAAAAGCCTAGAACTACCTCCAGAATAGTATCTGATGCTCAGCGCCAACAATTCCTGGAGATAGCCAAGCCTAAGGTAGAAATTCTAGAGAAATATTTGTAAGAATCCAACCTTGAGCTCTCAAGAATTCCCATGGGAGTGTCTACCCTCGAAGGTGAGATCCACAATCTTCGGAAATAGTCACTGAGTCATTAGGAGGGTAGAGAAAGGACAACAAACCATAGATCGGTTGGAGGAGCAGGCCCAGATTCTTAAAAGTTTCATCAAGTTGTTCTTTGTCTGCCTAAGGACAAAGTTTTAGATCCTACCCCACTGAATACTCTTCCACCACCTATGATTCTCAGCCAAGATGAGGTGTAGAGTATCAAAGATATACACAAGTATTCCATATATGGAAGGGATATGGAGGCCATGGTGGATGATATGCTCATTACAGGATTGAATTTCATTGGAGAAGCCTTCAAACTCAATGAGAAGGTAAATAATTTTCAACAAAAGCTCTCCTCCACTATCGGGAATATAGATAAAGAACTCAAACTCTAGAATAGCTGCATAGTAGACCTTCACCTTATGGGATAGGCTGATGATAATATTTTTTTGGCAAGCAAGGTCTTCGATGATGTAAAAGATAACTTGTTAAAGTCATGGGTATACAACGTGGAATGGAAAATTAAGGTGCTGGAGGAGGCTTTGGGAGAGTTAAGAAATAACTGGTAGAAGGGTGAGGCCTTCAAGACTCTAGTTGTATCTGCCTTCAAGGATATACATTGCCATCTCCATGATGAGACTTTTGGTGTGCCTCTCTCTTTACAAGAAATCAAAGCTCAATTCAGAGCTTTTGTCAAAGAGAATTTGTTCAGGGAGGAGTCTATTTCTAAAGAAAAGATAAAGGAGATCTGCTCTCTCCAGTCTGCTATTGAGGAGGTGAATAAATATTATCATACTCATGTCGAATTCAACAAAGAAATGGAGAAGTGCCTCAGATTTTGGACTCAGTCCACTGCCAACACATCAGTCCCACGAGGCAGAGACATAGCAGAGGCATTGAAAAGATTTAGACAATAGATCTTAAAGTCAGTGGGCCCCTCTCAATCATGATCACCTGTCTTCTTCTCCTAATTCTTCTCTTTTCTTCCTTTCTTCTCGGATTTAATGTAATTAGTTGGGGTATTGCGATTAGCAGCCCTCTAACTAAACATTAGTTAAAAGAAGTAGTTACCAAGGATAACTAATTTGTAAACTATATAATGGCCTCTCCTCGCCATTTTTAAAGGGGAGAACTTGGCTTATTTGTGAAAGTGTAAATAAATTATAAATAAATCAATATAGAAGGATTTCCAATTTTTTTCTATCCAATTCCTTTTTACTAAATATAATTAGATCATTCATCTACATTATGCTGAGAAGCTTTGTATTCTTATAGATGTTATTCATAGAACTGTGTGTCTTTTCAGATTTCATCTTATTAATGTGGGTACAAATGATCTTATTTCAATTCACTGTATTCTTGCACGCATAAGGAATTATTCTGTCATCTATAATTCAGGTGGTGCCTTTCTGCTTATTTTCACATTTTCATTCCTCTTTCCTTTTGTAATTGGTGATCTATTTAGGAAATAATTTTATGATATCCAAGTTCCATAGTGAAACCACACTTTTTACGAGTGTAAATAGGTTCTTTTCTGAATAAGGGAACCTCTCCCACTAAAGAGGAGGGACTTCTTGTCCCCTAACTATTGCTCTTCTTGAAGTTTGTTTTTGACAACCAACAGGATGTCAAAGAGTAGGGTTCAGTAAAATGGCTATAACTTGAGATACATGTGGAATATTGAGGTGATTAAATTTGTTTTGGAAATTATATTTATATTGATATATTTCTTGCCACATGATGAGGTTATTTTATAGGGTTTCTAGGGCATTATTTTAGCAAGAATAAGTTTTGCGATTTAGGACATGATCTATTTCTGTGGAAGTTTAATGTTGTTTGAAGCATGATATAGATTTTTTTATTATTCTTATCACATATAAATTGATGAGAGATGAAGTTTTCATCAAATTAATCTATTTTTAGGTCTCGATTGCTTGTATAATTGATTTTATGAGCTAACCTCTTGAAATAACTTTTTGGCGGGATGATTTGTTGAACATAAATCTTGTTGTGGATTGACATGAAAGATGTTTCATGAATTCTTACTTGTAATTTTTCTAAAGATTCTTCCATTTCTTGTGAGTGGTCACATTGAATTTTTATTCAATAAAGTGATTTGGTGATCGATGAAGTTTACTGAGGTCTTTGAAGGGTGCATGAAACAGTTTTTTTGAAGTTTTAAAGGAAACTAGGCTCATTAAATGAAATAATTTGATTGGTTGATATTAATTTAGACCATGTATGAATTTTTTATTATATTTTCATCATGTATAAAAGTTCATGGGTCATTAAAAGTATAGGACTAATGTTAGGGCATTTTTAAGAATGTTTCTATGGGGGTTTGAGCCATTTTTGGCACATGAAATGATGCTTTTAGCTAGGATAACCTATATAGGTCAAATGTAACTATTGTATTTAAAATTTTAATTATTTCCTTAATGTATTGGTTGAACCAAATGGAGGGAAAATATTGGGCCTAGGTTTGAAAGGTGGAGAAGCATATAAAATCTTGTTTTTGGTGCTTTTGTGATCTACTTGTGTGCGTGCAATTGGAGTGACCTAGATAATTTTTGATTACAGGTATTTGAGCATGATTTGGAGTTGAATAAAGTGTCTTATAGATTGATAAAAATCAGTGGACATGATATAAATAGTTTGGTGAATTGTGGAGGGTTTGATGAGCTTGTTTTGTGAAGATTGATCACCTAGGGATTCAATGAAGAAGTGTGAGCTGAATAAGAGGTCTCCATCAGTTGTGGAATTAAAAAAACAAATATATACACATCATAATTTGATTAAGTGGGTGATTGATCATTTTTAGGGGTTGTTTCCTCCTTGTGGAGTTGGTGCTTCGCAAAATTAGGGGTTAGTGCTCCTTTTAGGGTTGATGTTATACTAAACTAGGGGTTGGTTCTCCTTGTGGGGTTGGTGCCTTACTAAATTTTGAAACATATCAATATAATATTTTGAGTCGGGGATTTTCTTCCCCTTTAGGCTTTCCCACTTATATCTTGTGTTCTTATGGTGTTCTTGTGTTTTCATGGTTTCATGCATTGTTGATGGTTTATGGTATGCACACATTAAAAGTTGAATAAGTGGTTATTGTGGCTATTTGAATATTGTAATTTGAGTTTCAGATCTGAATTTTAATTTTAAATCTTATAAGGAATGATTCACCCCCCTCAGTGCATTGTGCTTCTAACATTCCAGTGGATCTTGATAAGGATCTTTTAGATAATGAGGTAGAATCGGTAAAGGTGGAGTTTTCATTGGCCTAGTTACCTCTATTATTTTCTCACTCTCTCTCTCTATCTATCTTATCTCCCTTTCCCCCTCCTCCTTCATGTTCTATTTATTTGTTAGGGGTTGTACTTTTAATTTTTTTCCTTGTCCCTATTTTATCCTATTGATTTAAATGTGACTATAGCTGGAAATGTAATAAGTTTCCCTTAATTAATAAAAGGGGATCTAATTATATTCCTAGGAATATGGATAGTCACATGTTGCGAGGAAAAATGTAAATCCATGTGGGGGTAGATGAAGAGTATTTCTCAAATCTATAAATTTTAATGGCACCCTCATTATTAAGGGTTGTTAATTTTGTATGCTCAGGAGTAGATAACTACTTGTGAAAAATAAAAAGAGATAGAAAATTTCCTCTATTCTTACTCTCATATGTTCTTCCATTCTCATCTATGTACAACTTTACCAAATTATCAATGAAGAAGAAAGGATTTTATTGATTTTCTTGATGAGGGAATTAATGATACTTTGTGTTCATAATTCTATCTTGTCTTGGTGTTAGTAACAAAGTTATTTTCTTTATGAATATGTGTGTTGAAATACTCTTGTTAATATTTACAGACATTGGATTTTCTACCTACAATATTAATCCCCTTTCTTTATTTCCCACTCCCTTTCCCACCTTCTCAAAAAATTCATCCCTTGCAATAAATTGTAAGATTTTTAACAAGATATCATTGGAATGATCCTATTGAATCCCCAACCTCTAGGCCATCCACATATTTTATTTTCATTCATGCATAATAAATGGATCTGCACAATTCAAGAAGAGGGACCTTATTTCTAAGATCATTGGCATAAACCCACTAATTTTTTCACTGAATATTTTAACGCCAACATTTTTAGTGCGCAATGTGGGTAAGACTTGGAAAAATTCTACACCCAAAATAAAAATCACAAAAAATACCGAAAAATTCAAATATCCCAAAAATAATGGTATTTGAAGAGTCATAGAGCGTTATGTCTCACACCAATGGCTATTCCCAGTAACCCTCCTATCTAAAGACATGAATTTATTTTCCACATTGAATAAGATATCATATTTGACTTGAGGAAATCTATATGGAAACACAGAGAAATTTTTTTCTTACTAGTTCATAGCTACCATGGTGTTAGATATCTCGAAGATCAATGTGATAAATAATTGGAAAGTGTGAGATAAGCCCATGTGTAACAAAGAAGAGCGTAAGTCAATCTCAAGTCTACAAGCTAGATGACAACAGATATACTAGGTCACAGAGGCAAGGAGGAAATATTGACCCAATATTTTAAGAGCTCCAGAGAAGGAAAGAATTAGTTAGAAATTCAAGGTACTCCTTTCATCCCAAAATTTCTCTCACTGGTTGTCCAAGTGGTATCAACCTATTGGACATAGCTTTTCCAAATCTCAGTGAATATTTTGAAAACTTTATTGATGTAGAAACTAAAGCAAAAGCTGAATAAAGAGATGAAGTTGAAGCAAGAGATGGCGAAGTAATATTGGAAATTAAAGAAGAATCCATAGATAGCGTAAGAGCTTAAGTGAGATCCGATTCTAGAGTGGAAGAAAAATCAAAGGCCGAAGTGGAAGCCAAATCCATAATGGGTAACAAAGAGAGACCTCAATCAATCAATTGTGTCATGGGGTAGGAAGATATTACATCTTTCACTCCCACATCCTATTCATGAAATGCCATGAGGCTCAATATTTTTTTCTAAAGTTTAGGGGAGATGGTTCACAACTTAGAAAAGAACACGTGGAAATGTTCATCACCTCTTGTGGTGTGATGGGATTTGAACATGAAGATGTGTTCGTCATATTTTTGTAGAATTCCTATAGGAAAATGTAGTTGAATGGTTCTACATCATAGCATATAGGTATATCACCTCCTAGAATGATGTCAAACATTTCTTCAAAGAAAAATTCAAGTCCATTGAAGGCTTCCAAGACCTCTTGATTGAATTGGTTCATACGAAGCAAGAGTCAAATGAAAGCATGAGGGATTTTGTAGCTAGGTAAAACAGGCTGATCAAGAGGATACCACTTGAAGTTATACCCTCATACAAAAATGTAAAAATATTATTCATAAAAACTTAGATTCTTGAGGTTTGGTTCATTCTCGAAGGTCCCAACATAGAAATTTGAAGGAAGCACAAGATTATGCCATCAAAAAAATATGATCTAATTTTATTCGACAAGGTGAGTAATTTGAATAGAAAACAAAAGGGGAAAAGTTATAAAAACAATTCCATGGACCCTATGGTTAAAAATTTGGAAAATGATATAATTTATCTCAAGAAAAAACTATCTCAAAGCACAATGAGAAATGTGCCAAAGAAGAAAAATCTCCCAAATAGGAAAAGGATTGATCCACCACCCCACAAGCTTGATCATAGGGCACCACCGATCAATACAACTTATGATGTAGAAGAAGAAGAAGAAGAAGAAGAAGAAGAAGAAGAAGAATAAGAAGAAGTGGAGGAGACAGAGAGAATAAAATGAATATGGAAATGTCCTCAAAATTGAAAAGGATACTGAAAATGGTCTCATTAAATAATACTCGAATGTGATGATGATGATGATGAGGCACCAAGATTTTCGTGTGCCATATTTACCCACTCCCAAAGTATCAAAAGGGAGATTACTCCTTAATAAATACGACAAATATGAAAGAAAAGGATGATCATGTTGGTCATTCAAACATGCATCCGTGTCTCAAATATGAAGAGATGAGTTGTTTGAGAAGACAATGGAACTGTCTCTCAAGTTTTGGGACCTTGCGCATTTGAGATATATCTCCTTAGAAGGCCGGTTCCTCTACCTATTTCGATTTCTAATATTACTCCTAATGTTGGAAAGGGAAACTAAGATAAAAATGCAAAAGGACTAGGGATAGAAGGATAAAAAAGGAAAACTAAAATAGGAAAGGTGATATAGCACTAGAAAAAAGGGATGAACACTATATTTTCTAAGAAAAATGAAGGAAAAACATGAGGGAAGGATAGACATGCATAGCATAAGCACAAACTCATTTATACCATCGATTTCATGAAATAAAAATAAAAGGTGGAGTTCTTAGAAACTTAAAGTGACACTTCAATCACATAATGTAAATTAAGTCAAGAAAGAAGGAATAAAAACATTAAGGAAGGAGATAACCACAAAACAATGATTTTATTACGTCTAGGTATGAACAATTGATTACAATGGAAATTAAAGGTTGATATTTTCATGCACAAACCAAATATAGAGGTCTACGACTCATAATGCAAAGATATAGGATCCCTAGTAAACAATAAAGGATGCAAATGTCAAACCCTTTATAAAGAGAAGAGCTCTTCAATTTATAGATGAATTCATGAGAGAAAAAGAGGAGGAGGGAAATATAATTTGAAAACCCAACCAATAGCATTTAATTCCTATAAATCCACCTATAATCTTTCAAGTGCGGTTCTTCATGTTTGTTTGGCACATTGGATAAGGAAGGAAAATCAGATCAAATCGAGTGGTTGAAGCAATCGTATCACATATTAATGGCATGAAAGAAGTTTTAAAGTTCCTCACCTACTAAATCCAACTGAAATTTGAATTTAAATGGCTTATCGGGTAGCTCATGTCAACATATTTCCAAAAAGTCCAGGCACACAAGGATATGAGCACTAGAACAAAATTTATGACTGTTAGAGGATTTGCAGTGCTAACTAGCCATACAAGCCATATGGCATGTGTGGATTGGTTTCTATAAATTCCCAGCTATTGATTTGTTTTGTCATTTCTACCAAATGTCACAAACTGGTTTTTGCAAGGATTTGGTACAATGGTGGTGTGCTATGATAGGTTACATGTAATATACTTAATGTCCGATAGTTGATGACATGATACATAAGGGGGTGCAAAGGCAGGTGCACAAATGAATGAGGCATGAAAAGAAAATAGAGGATGGGCTCACAAAAGTGACACGTGCATGAGAGGAAATGTTAGAAATACCCAAGGAATGTATGGCGAAGGCACAATCATTAAAAAATGATGTGTGGGGTGTGTGAGAGTGCCAGGGGACTTATCTAATTTAGAATAAAAACCAAGTCCCACACGGAGGATGCATAAACTACTTAAAATAAGGTGGGTGTGCAAAAGGTGCGCGTGAGGGGAAAATGGAACAAAGAGGAAAAGTAAAATGGAAGGAAGATAAGTGTAGTGCCCACTTCCCTTTGGCACCTTTTATTTCGATCATGATACATAGACTATGACATACATTTTAATAGTTTTGATTTAGTATGGTGTTAGATGTCGATCCTGGATTATTTGTTGAATCTGATTATATATAATTCATGATGATTATTAGAGACACTCACATGTTGATGATGATATACTATTGACATGGATGTTTAATGAAAGATATTCGGACATGTGATTTTGGAGATTATGAGTAAACCTAGAAAATGAAAATTATTTGATGATATAAATTGTAAATGATTTCATTAATTGCCTTGGTGATTGTTGTGATTCATATGTATAGATGATTTTGTGATTTTATTATATATTCATTTTGGACATTCTGATATGGCCACGAGGATGAAGAAGGTATTTGTGTTTTTCAGGTTTAAAATATAACAACAAACATCGGGGATTGAGACTAACCAAAGTTGAATTCCAGTGAATTTGGCATGGTCACCATGACAACTTGTTTTGTGTGTGTGTCATATTTTGTTAGAGATTCCCTAGGGGGGATCATCTTTACATGTGACCATGGGTTTGTGTATTTTATTAATGTGTTTCTTTTATTATTGTTGTATGTATTTTATTAGTAATGTGTTCTTTTATTTAATTATGTTGTGATAGAATTAATGTGAGAATCATATGATTAAAATTTAAATAAATTAAATTGGGATATGGGAAAGTAATCATAAGAGTTGTTTTTTGGTTGTATTTAATTATGTAAGGGATGTGTAAGTTGTGTAAGAGCTTGTGTAAGTCAGATTTTGGAGTAAGAAATACTCCACCTCCATGGAAATTCGAATTTGACCTTGGGGGCTATTTTTAGAGACTTGTGGGACAAGTAAAACTTGTCCCATGCCTCTAAATTTATGTTACCAACCATACTTATGGTTGGGGAAGTGATTGGTGATTTTTATAATGCATTTTATTCATCTTGTGCATGTTTTTAATTACACTTTCTTACATTTTAATTGATTGGTTGTCCGTTGTGGTGTGGGTTGTTTTTGAGTCTGCAGAGTAACTCATTCTTCACCCTCTTTATTGAGCCTTTGATTTTGGACTTTGTGTTTTGTTTTTGATTGTGAGGATGTATGATGTGGTATCCTACATGGATCCACATCATCCTCTTCTTTCCCCCTTCTTTATAATTGAAACTCTCTTCTTGATTTGGGGTAGTTAAAACATTTTGCATGCTTCCTTGGGTGCATTTTTCTTGTGATTGGAACTCTTACTTTGGAGAAGCTTTGGTGAAGATTGTTGCTTGGTTGTTGAACCTCTTTGCATTCATCCTTGGGGGCACATTTTTTTCTATGATTAGAGATCTTTTTGATTTGGAGGAGATTGGAGAGCATTTGATACTTTGGCACTATTGTTTTGGGACTATATTTTTTTTGACATTCAAATCTTGCTATCTGGAGAAAATAATTCCATGAAGAGGTATGAGTTTATTCCTTCTTTTTATTACTGTTATTTTCTTGTTGAGTTGTGTGTATGGAGAATGTTTTATTGCTTTTGTTGGTTGGTTAGGTAGACCGCCTTAGGGAAGGTGTAGGAGAAGGCATGTGGGAATCTATGTTGGGGGCATAAGGGAATGTCATGGGCATCGAGTTTTGTGGAGGAATTTTTGGTTTGGGATCCACCATGGAAAATAAATAGCTTGCATTTCTTACTTGTGGGGGCATAATGGAAAATTTGTGTGGGGGAGGGGGAGGGGGCATAAGAGGGGTTAGGAAGCATAAGGTTTATGGGATATGATATTTTATATTGGCGGTATGATTATAGGTGGATGCCCAATTCCCAATTGGGATGCATAAGTAGCTTCCCCATAGTCCTTGCACCTTTGGCTTACAAGATCAATCCGAGTTCTACTTTGAAATGTTTCTAAATGCGGTTGTGAACTGCTTTTGTTTTTGTGTTGTAAAAAGAAATGTGTGTGTGAAAGAATGCTTGTGTTGTGGAAACTAGTTGTTGTGATGGTTGAATTTCACCTTTTATTGTATCTTTGTTGGGGATCAGGGGCCAATGATAAAGGAAGGCTTCTATTTTCATTGGATTTCTTGGTTGGGTGGAGAGCGTTGCCTTTCCCCTCTTTTGTTGTGATCAAATTGGAAGAAAATCAAAGTTTCGTGTTGCTATCCCGGAGGAAAAGAAAAGTGCAGTTTGATAGTCCCTTGTGGAGACACATTCATTGTAATATTTTCCCACTTGTTGTGGATGAAATTGTATCATGTAATTGTGAAGGAAGGATGTGTGAAACTTGATTATGAAGTTAGATATTGGAATTGTGAAATACATGTACAATCTATATTATTTTGGAAAGAAATAGAAATCTGTAGTTACATTCAAGGAATGGAATAGGTAAAGATGTATCTCCTTTTGATTCAGTAAAGATTGCAAGTTTATCTCTCATTGCATTGTTGGATGAATTGGAATGTTAAATTGTGATTGGAATCATTGTTTTGGAAAATGAAAGAAGAAGAAATCCGTATGAGGGAATTATATTGTATTGGTTCTCTTTTTAAAATTATTAAAGTGGAAATCCAAATTACAATTTAGCTTTGAATTTTTTTGTTTCTAAACAACGGAATGTATTGGACTAGTTTAGGAATGAAGTGCCATATTTGTAGGATGAATTTGATAAACAAACTTCAAGAAATAGATCTCTATTATAAACATTAAACTGACAAATAATTTTAATAAAAATGCATAGTTTGGACCAGCACTTAACAACCAACTTGGAAAAATTAAAATTTACCATGATATATTAGCAATGTACTCAATTGAATAAGAAGATTTAAGAGAGTATCTTGAACCATTGCAAAATTGAACTTAATCTCTTCCTCAACCACTTTTTGTCATTTGTTGGACAAATTTTTATTTTGAATCAATTGAACAAATTAACTTTCCTAAAACATTGTAAACACTCCCTAGATCAATCCTCCATGTTTATTTGACATGTTGAATGAAGGAGGAGACCGAGTTTAACTAAATTGAGAAGTTGAAAATTGCCAGCTTCACTATTTATAAGCCTGTAAATCATTTTTACAAAATTGACCCCTTAATCTTTATAAAAATGTAAAATTTATGTTTCCTATGAAAAGAGGGCATTGAGAGCTTTCCAAAAAGTCCTCGTTTTCGAAAAACTAAAATTCCTAGCAAAATTTATGGCACTTTGAAGTTTTTGTGCCTTGGCGGGAAAATTTGGGAAAATTTTCCCTAACGGGCCCGTAACCCAAAACATTCCCATCATTTTGCCTTAGACATGTTTTTGGAAAGATTTTGGTTCAAGAAAATTCATCCATTTTCCTTTTCTAGTCCACATCCAATCAAATGGTGCCACATTTCCTCTTGGGACTACGATGGAGGCACGGCTTCCCTTTTAACCATTAGCCTTTTGAAAATTTTGGGGAAAAAAATTCACTTTTTCCCCATCAGCTTGTAGCCAATGAGAAGGTTCCATGTGGCACCTTGGGGTGGCAGCGGGGAGGGAGGACCCCTTTCATTTTTTTGGTTTTTGACCTTGGCAATATTACAACAAGATTCCCCACGGCCTGCATCACCGCCCCCACCTCGGGCTTTTCTTCCTCCGCGGGTGCATGGACCTATGCGTCCCTTTCTCCCTTTTGTCCTTCGTTGGGTGTAATGCGCTAAATCCTCCCACCACTCTGTGCCCCTCTTTCTCTCTTCTCCTCACGGCCAACCATATATCACCACACATCCCCAAGGGGACTGTGGACGTGGAAGCACCGGTTTGTTTTTCCTCTTTCTTAAGTGAAATGCTCCAATCCTTTCATCATTTTGCCCTTCCCTTTTCCTTGACGTTGTCTCTGAGGCCACCACGTGTCCACCAGGGACCCACAGAGGTGTGGAAGAAAATTTGCATTTGTGCCCACATGATGGGAAAAATTCCCCAAGCCACCCCGCGACCTACCAACCCATTGGAGGTGCTTTCCCCTCCTCTTGACATGTGTCCCCTTGGGGAAAATTTGACCTAAGAACTCCACCCGCTCATATCTTGAGTTCTGTAAGGAGTTAGGAGGACTTATTTATATCACCGGAAAGGTGAGAAAATTTCCTATCCATTGGGAATGGTTTAGGGAAATTTTGGAAGTGTTAAGAAGGAAAAAAATCCAGTTGAAACTTTGAGCCTATTAGAGAGTTGGGTATGGGGAAAATTGCTCCCTGAACCTAACTGAAACTTCTAGCCCTAAGTTTTGGACCTTGTGACCTCTGGGAATTGTTAATAAAAGAGAAGTTTGTTCTTGTGGATTTGATTTATTCTGGAATCTATTAGTGGTAGCTGCTACCTAGCAACCTAGGGGTAGACACTCTCAATCAAGTGCTGGGAGTGGGTAAGTGAGACCTTGCTCTGTTGACTTTATTTATGTGTTCTTTCCCTCACTGTAATTTAAACCCTACTCTTGTCTTGATCTGGTGGAAATTAATTACCTTGGGTATTTAATTATTTTGGGTCCCTTAACCCTAAAATTTAATTAGGGAATATTTAGCTAAAATGTCAATGAAATCAGTAATTAAATTAATCCCTATAGATATTTGAGCTAAGGTTGACCTATTACACTTGTTTCTCTATAATGAGAAATTAGTAATTATTATAATGGGAAAAATTATCATTTGAATTTAATTGTCTTCAAGACTTAGGTCATTAAATCGTAATAAAAAAAAATTATTCCATAATTTTCTAGCTAAACCTAGGTTGTTCATGGGTCTCAAGTGGGTTGTTTTAACCAGGCATCATAATAAGTGTAGAAGTAGAGTGCGCAATGCATGTGAGGAGAGGAAACCAAAGAGATGTGTTAATGAGACAATTGAAGTGTGTGCAACCTATAGTGTAGATCCTCAAAGCTATACTGTGAATGTAAGATAGTTATTTGGATAACAGATCCTCGTGTGGTGGCCCCAAATAACAAGATAATAGGTATAGGGTATTCAATTATGCCATCAAAGGAGTTAGTAAAGGAGAAACTAGACCCAATAATGAGGAAGAAGCTAATGGCCATGAAAAATAATTCCTCTAGTGTTCCCTCAATCTTTAATTCTACACCTAAAGCTAATCCTTTTCCTAAAGTATTTCTAAAAATTCCCTAATGTTCAACTAAATCCAACCGATCCTTCCAAACCTCTACCTCATCCACTTGAAGTGCTCAATATTCTAAGGTAGCACTTCCTCGACAATGCAAAACTCCCACTATCCTTTGAACATTAAGTTCACCTACCTTAGCTCCATTCAACATCATTGAACATGAAAACAAAACAAAAGTTCAAAATTTTGAAGATAAATTTATATAAACATGCTTTGGGCGTAATTCGAGAGGCTCATAAATTTTATCAAGGGTGGTAGTTCAAATTCTAACACCGTGAACCCTAATCCTCAGGTTTTACTACCAAGACCACCCACACCTCTTACAAAAAAATGCTTGGAGCTAGTGCATCTAAAAACAATAAGATGAAACTCTTCCACCTATCCCTCTTGATCAAAGGCTACCAATTAAATAACTACATCATAGACTCAGGAGCCTCAGATAATGTCATGCCCATCAAAGTTTCAAATGCCTTAGGACTTACTCTGACATGAGAAAATATCTCTTGTTACTCTATGGAGTCTAAAGAAGTGTCGTTGGTGGGAAGGATCAAAGATGCACAAGTGGCCTTAATAGACTTCCCGAGAAAGAAGGTGTTGCTCACAATATTGGTGGCAAACATCCCAACATCCTTTGATATGTTGTTAAATAGGATTTTTTTAGATACTTAGGTGGTTACATATGAATGTATTGGTCCTCCGTGACCATTCTAGTGAAGGGTGAGATGATGAAATTGCTTCCCATGTGAAATATGAAATACATAGTGCAAAATTTAGATGATCCAAGACCTAAGATATTGGTCTAAGACAATGATTTGGGTAACTACTTCCTCACATCCAAAAGAAATTATAATTTTCCTTTCCTCACTAAATATGAAGAAGACCAATTGTGGATAATGAAATTTTATGGAATCCATTCAATTGTAGGTTCTAGAGCTATAATTTTTCTAACATCTCCCTGGGGTGAGTTTTTTTCCTTTGGCATATAAGGTATAATTTTAAAATACTAAAAACACTATAGAGTACAAGGATCTTCTCCTCAGACTAGATTCTATTGAGTCCATGGGTATCAAGAAGTTCATATGTCTTAGATATGTGGAAGTAATTTTCAAACATCTAAGATACCAATATCAAGTCAAAAACACAAGACTCAGGCACTATAGGAATAAAGTTTGGAACTGTATCAAATATTTTTATGTTTTCTCCATTTAATCCATTTGTGGTGAATAGAATGAAAAGTCCAACTCTCTTATAGTCTCGACTTCATTGGTGATTCCCTACCCATCCTTCAACAAGGATAAGGTAACTATCAATATGTTATTCAAACCAAGCATGTTGGAAAATGAAAATCATTGGAAATTATTTGATGACGAAAATCAAATCCTTGCTTTCTTTGAGAAAAGATACAACTTCAATAGTCTCTTCTATGAGGGAAGTGAAAATTCACATTGGGAGTCAGTGGTAGAGGAAGAAAAAGAAGGAATAAATGGATTTGAATCGGAGGGGGTAGTCAAAATCAATTGAAAAAATATCCCAAAAGGTCTTATGTCATTGGAGGATTTTTTTGACAAATATGGCATGTTCATCAAATAAATAACAAAAGATTCATCACAGTACACTACTGATTTTGAAAAGGAAAATAATGGCAACATGGAGCAACCTAGGATATTGAATATTGGAAAGTGTTGGTCACCTAAAGAAAAATAAGGTTTGTCTCACTATTGAATAAGTATTCTGATGTCTTGGCATATTTTTATGATGAACTCAGATCATTTCAACCAAAGGAAATGTACCACTTTATTCCACTACATCCTTAATCCAAGCCTTTTAAGAAAAATAAATGACCATACAATCCAAATATTATGAATACCATAAAGGAATAATTCCTAAATATGTTTCATGTGAGAATAATTTTTCTCATCCACCACTTCAGGTGGGTATAGAAAGTTTTTCTAGTGTGAAAGAAAAATGGAGAGATAAAAATTTGTGTGGACTTTGCTACTTAAAATAGGCCTCCTTGAAAGA
The DNA here is from genome assembly GCA_018340775.1 of Taxus wallichiana var. yunnanensis. NCBI lineage: Eukaryota > Viridiplantae > Streptophyta > Pinopsida > Cupressales > Taxaceae > Taxus > Taxus wallichiana. The sequence continues at coordinate 293,228,407 of CM031242.1, read as the reverse complement.
TAATTATCCACTTCTAATTATGTACCACATTCTTCAAGAAGTCACAGGGTCAAATATGATTTCATTTCTTGATGCATTCTTAGGGTATAACTAGATTGAGGTGGTAGATGAAGACAAATCCAACACATATTTCACAAAACATTGAGGAAATTTTACATACAAAAAGTATTTTTGGTTTGATCAATGCAGGAGTGAACATCCAAAGAGCAATAGACCTATAATTCAAAGAACTCAAGAATTACATTGTGATCTACTTGGATAACCTCAAATTATTCTTAAAGAAGATAAGATACCACATACAACACCTTGAAGAAGTACTCATCAGATGCAGGAAACACAAAATATCCCTAAATCCCAAGAAGTGCATATTTGGGGTTACTAAAGGAAAAATCCTTGGGCACATTATGAACAAGGAAGGGGCTAAGATTTATTCAGAAAAGATAAAAGAAATTCAAGAATTTTCTTTACCAAAAATTAAGAATGGAGTTCAATCCTTCTTTAAAAAATTCAACTTTCTCCAGTTCTTTATTCCAAAATTCATTGAGTTGACAAAGCATATCACAGTCATGATGAAACCTCAAGCCACCTTCAAATGGAACAAGTAAGGAAAATGACATTTGAAGTAATAAAAGAAGTGATAACAAAGGATCCTACATTGGTATGCCCTAATTTTAACAAATAATTTATCTTGTCTTCTGCTAAACTTTGAAACACACGATATTGGCAAAAAAATTTCCAAAAGAATGAAGAAGAACTTGAAGCTCCCATTGCATTCATGAGCTCTCCTTTGAATAACCATAAGATGAAGTATAATCAATTAGAGAAGCATTCATATTTCATAGTTAAGGGGTACATAATTTTTGTTCTAAATTCTTAACTCCCACACTATGGTGATGGTCCCAGGTTATTCTATTAAGTCAATTCTCTCCCAACAATATCCATGAACAAAAAGAGGAAATTGGGTGGTGAGAAACTAGGAATATGAATTGTAGATCAAAACTTTAAATTTGGTCCAAGGAAATGGAATGTATAGGTTGATTATGAAATATGAAGCATTGTTGACAAAGAATGATACATGGGAATGTTTGTGTTGTGATCGTATCAGCCAGGACTTTCCTCAAGTCCTTTTCGTGAACAACACAAATGAGTGGCATGCGTACATCACCTACTTCTTGAAATAGGATGAGTGAATTCCTCATCTTGATCTTAAACAAAAAATAACCCTCCAGCTAAGATCATCCAAGTACATCATATGGAATCATGTGCTCTACAAGAGGTGATTCAATAGATGTTTCTTGAAGTGCATAGACAAAGAGAAACAAGAGTAGTTGCTAAAGAAATACCATGATCAAGCATGTGGCAGACATTTTTTACAATGGTAACTACCAAAAAAATCCTCCATGGTAGGTACTAATAGCCTACCTTGTTTATAGATTCCCAATAATTGGTATTCAAATTTGAATCATGTCAATAGTTTTTTAGGAGACCACAACTCACTGCTCTTCCCCTCAGGCCGGTGGTGATTGAAGAACCCTTCCAACAGCTTAGGTCTGGATTTCATTGGATTTATAAACCATCACTAAATTCCATGTCATACCCATGTTCTCATATTGATACTGACTATTTCACAAATTGGGTAGAAGCCATCCCATCCAAGTAGGCTAATACTGAAATAGTGTGAAATTTCATCACAAAAAACATCATTTTTCATTTTGGTTTCCCAAAATATTAAGGTTGATAAAACTAAATATTTTTATATAGGGAATTGAATAAATTTTTCTACATCTAATAAATCTCTCTTATTACACACATATGCCTATTACTTGAAAGGGAATGGTTAAGTGGAATTGAGAAAAAAATTATTGTTACCATAGTTTGCAAGATGATGGATGAAAATAAAAGGAATTGGCACATAAATCTCTACGATGAATTTTAGACAGATAGAATAACTCCAAAGAAGGCAATTGGTATGTCACCATTTCAATTTCTCTCTAGGATTGAGGTAGAGATTCGAGTCACAGTTGAGATTCCAACACTAAAATTTCTCCAGGTATTGGAAGATGGGTAATATCATGATTCTATTGAAAAAAAAAAAATTCTTGAGAAGCTTGAGGAAGATAGGTTTAAATGGTGGACCAAATCAAAGAACGTAAATTTAATGTCAAGAGGTTATTTGAAAAGAAGGAAAAATGCATAGATTTTAAAGTTAGAGAGCTTGTCTTACTCTAGGAAAAGAAAGGAGAACCCAAGGGGAGCCATGGGAAATTTGACTCTGTGTGGCTCAGTCCATTCTAGATTCATGATACTTGAAGAGAGAATGATTTCTATCTATTTTATCTGGATGGCACATAGTTGGAGTATCCCCGTAGTGGGAAATATTTTAAATTGTAAAAGCAATGAAGTAGTTTTTCCCTCACAATATACCATAGGTGATTTATGTATGTGTTTCACTTTCCTATTGTGTGTGTATTTACCTTTTGTTTTTTTGTTCTTTCCTTTTTGTCATGTGTGTGTACTCCTTTCAGTCTATCTGTTGCTTTTAATGACTCTATGAATCCCAATGGATAAGGAACTAGTCAAAATTGTAAACTAACATTCTAGAGTTCCTTCTCATCATGTCCTTACTTTTTTTGATAGAATCATGATATTACCCATCTTCCACTGCCTAATATCACTTGTTTAAAATTTTGACTAGTTCCTTATCCATTGGGATTCACATGGAAACATGAAAACTATACCCTAGTGTCCAAAAATTTCATTGTAGACCTTTCTAGAAACCACTCTAGGTAATTCCATCCCCTATGCTAGGCCTATCCCTAGCCATGTAATGTTTTTTTCTGTGGTCTTAACCTTTACCATGTGTTAAAGAGGTAAAAAAATCTCACAAGTTTCTTTCAATAAAATTTCTTTCAAGGTGGGTCTTTCAGCAGGCTTAGGAATGACTATTCTTAGCCTTTTTAGGATTGGTACATATTATCCAGATCTGATTTCAAGTCCTAAATTCACCAAGAAACCATATTCATTAGCTAAGATCATTGTGTAAGTGATTTAAGAATATTAGGAGATTCAAGATCAATTGAGGCCAAAGGAGCTTGCAGACTTTGTGAAAAAACACCTGATATTTAGGAGATGATTTTGGGATCTCCATAATGAGTTGGAGGTCAAAAAAATACAAATGGAAATCTGATTCAATTCCCTACATGATGGTAATTTTTTATTTTTAAGATCACCCATGCATCTCTTTCCACAACTCATTCTTTGCGTAAGCACAAATGGAACTCCCAATAAAAAAATCATTTTTGAGAATGTTTAAAGATAAATAAGACCTTTATACCCATACATTTATTATCAAAATGTATCTTTTAGTAGAAATCATATAAGTGCCAAAAATTCCTCTGGGAACACCGGTAACATCATTTTCAAGCTCCTCTCCAAGGTAAAAACTCTGTCCCTAGCCAATTTTTCATTGTCATGGGGTAGCATGAGCACAGGGTGCACTTGTTGGTGTCCCTTCATCCCTTTCTAATGGGACAATGGGGATAGAATAATTCACCCCCATCTTAGTCCTCATAGACACACCACATGACTCTAGGAGGCTACTTTAAGCTTTTTTAGCAAATTTCTTGTAACATTACCATTTTAAGACTTTAGAAACAAGGGAATTATATATATATATATATATATATATAGTTCTCTATTCTAAATAATCATAATTTAGAACACACATTCTCGTGCCAATCAATATCATAACAGATAACCATATCCACCCGTAAGTGACTCGGTGAACTACTCATCCGTCATTTTATGAATCAATGTAATACCGGTCTCTCATGTTATATCAAAGTGTTGTATACTAAGTATAATTGGTTATCTTACCCTATTCTAGGTATTGAAGCATTTTTAAAGATACCTAATTGAATATTTGTTACCAATATTCATCTGAATCCTGTTTCTTAAACTAGGTGACACAGACAATGCAACTAACAACTTGTGATACTTTGGCCAAAGATTTCCAACATACTATTCATGTTACTATTCCTAGATGACATACTCATCAAACGGAATACGTCCTTCACCCCACTTCATCTGTTATCTAGAATGGTCTTTACTGACTCCTGTCAGTCCACTTGTTCAAGGTTTAACCCTACCCTAGGTTAGCAACATAGTTTGGTATAGAGAACCACTCGTGGTGACTAAGGGTACTTAGACATACTCAATTGACCTAAGTCGATTGCATGTGTCTAGTTATCCTAAGTCATCATGAGTTATTCCCTATACTAAATTAGGATCCTATCCTGACCTAGAGTATAACTAAGATCAAGTCCAAATTTATGTAGATCTAGTTGGTCTAATTTCGATGGGTGTTACCACATGTCAACTGCAACATTGTATCCTCATGAAGACCCAAGTCTTCATGAAGGTACAATCTATAGTTGGCATGTGCCAACAACCAACTGAATCATCCCATCTAGATGCACATACCCAAGCAAGAAGAGATTTACTCAATTATATTCCTTAATTAAGATTTTAATTACAGCAACCTTGTTGAACCCTAATTTCATTAGCCCTTAAGGTTGACTTCCATAGTTGAGTTGTTAGGGTTTTGTAGAAACAACATGATTTCTTTTTAATCATCAACTTCTTACTTTAGAGTTCAGTTAATTAAAATAGAAACAACAACATCAATAATATTTACATAATATACCTTAATCATTCTTAGCCTGTTTAAGTTCCAAAACAGGTTCCATTACGATAGACTTCATTAAGATGAAGTCTAATTGGTAAATGTTCATATTTACCTTACATTTTTTTATACTTATGAAGGTATTGATCAAGAGGTAGTGCACCTTCCTCTTTCATGTTATGAGTTAGGGTTCATTGTGCCCTTTTTCATTATACAAAACATCATAATTAATTTACACTTTCATTAACATCTTTTAATAAGCCAAAGGAACTTAGATAACAGAACATCTATGCATGCCAACTTAATAAGTTGCATTTCATTTAAGGGATAGTGTAACTAATTCCCTTCTAACTTATTTAAGTCAAACCAATAAGGATTCCATACGATAAGACTACAAATTTCCATTACAGAAAACAAAAGGAGAATAACACATCATGTACAAGTAACTCTCGATATTTTTCCATTTCTCAAAGTGAAATACACATTTTACAAGTCCATTCATTTTATACATATTTCATGTCAAACAACATCAAGTTCAATTAATAAATAAAACTTTTCCTCTTTCAATACATTTCAATAATGAATCATATTTCTACATAAAAGATCTGATCTTTAAGTAAAAATAACACCATAAAAGTTATTTTCTTCTTTTATCACTTACGAAGTCCATCTGCAAAAATTTCTAGCATGGGTTAGTTCATTGAACTGAGCATGATAAGCACTAAGCATTAAAACAATGTGCTTTCAACTAACTATTTCATAAAAAGAACTCTACTTTTATGAAATAGTAAAGCCATATGGATAGATACATCAAAGAGAAATAAAAATCATAAAATAAAGAACAAGTGATCAACCAAATTAACATTTAGAAAATATCATGATATAATCAACACTCTTCAGCCATTGATTTCATAAGAATTTATATTAGATAAGTAATATTTCATCCTAATTACTTATCTCATTCTTACTAAAGGTACTTATAGTTTATTTCTTACTTCATTCAATCTAGATTCCAAAGAAAGACACTAACTCCCATATTTCCCAAAAATAGAGTTAATTTTTAAGAAACAAAGAACCATCAAGCTCAGCATTAACATGTTCCATCCGAATGCATCTACAGCCAAGCTAATTCAACCTTCATGAAAGGTTTTAGGTTGAGCCATCAACAACATACAAATAAGAGATTCCTATTCAAGATGCTACATCCAAATTTAAATCCCAAGATATAGCCCAAGTCTTAAGTTAGGCCATAATAGGTTAGAAATAGGAAAGTATTCAATTGATTACTTGCATTACACATTAGTCACCCATTACCAAATATTGTTTCCAATCAACACAAGTCAAGGTGAATAAGTAAGGATTATCTCCAACTACTCATTTGTAATCCTGTTAAGAAATACAAACTGAACTGATCAATTCCTTAAACAAGAGTAACACAGAAGAGGAAAAGACAACTGAGAGAGAAACAACTCATAACTTCCCTCCTAGTTTGAGGAGACATGTGTTACATTTCACAACTCATAGAAGAGAAAGAGAAGGGGGTCAACAACAAGAATAGAAGAAGATCCCATCATTCTTTCCCAAGAAAAGAAGTACATATCATAATAAAAGACTGATACAGATCCAATCACAAAAATCCTTGAACTCTTGTTAAACATAGAAAGCATGGAACTAAATGATACTGAACAAATTATGTGACTGCAGTATGCAAGTCAGATACCAAAGATGAAGTTCTATCAAAATCAATAAGATTAATAATAATAGTGCTTTAGCTACATCAAGAAGAGATGTGTTTAAAGAATTTTTAACAACATTACATGAAATATCAACAATCACAAGACATTCCAACTCATCCAATAGTTTTAATCAATATAGCCAGAGCCTAATCATCCTATCCTAAGACGGAAACGATACAATCAGTAAATTTGACTCATATTCCCACTTCATAGAGGTAAGAGAGACAATCTTTGGATAGGAAGAAAAAGAACCCAATCAGTTTCAAACTCAAAGAAGATGCAACAAGTAACAACATGACTTTGCTACAGTGCACAAGTCAATCTCAAAGAAGATTAGAAAAACCAAATTCATTTCAGTCCATTCCTAATGACAGGTTCAACTGTACATACCCATAATTCACCTAAATATTCTATTCTCTCCATGTTATTCATAGATCAAAATAAATGTAAGGGTCTAGAAAACTCTTCAAGATGAACTGATTGGTTAGTTCCTGAAGCACAAAATGTCATCCAAGAAAAGATGCATATACATTCGTTAAGTCTTCCCAAAAATCACAACAATATGGTTTTTAACAAACTTACTCTCAAACAGATTTAATCAGGAGGTTTGTCCAGATCAAGATCAGGTAAGTCATTAACAAACCATCTTCTAACTTACAAGTAAAAACAACAAGGTCAACATCATGCAAGCTCAAGTAGGAGTTAACGTGTATAAATCAAATTTCCAAACCAGATAGAACCAACACTTGAATATATCTTTCATTATAACAGAAATTCTATTGTCCAACTTTAGGTTAGTCTTCCAGAGGTTCACAACCCGAAACGTAAAAAAATTAGAAAAATAAGAACTCATTTAATGTTATATTCAAACAAGATGAATCCACAAATCATTGAATCCAAGTAACCTTTTCCACATAGCTTCCATAGAAGTAACTAGATTTGAAACAAATAAAGTTTTAAATGAATAGATCAGATGTAATGTTCCCATTTTAAGACTTTAGAAACAAGGGAAATTTTTTTACACAATGTTCTTTGTTCTAAATAAAACATCATTTAGAACACACATTCCATGCCAATCAATCTCATAATATATAACCATATGCAGCTGTAATGACTCGGTAAATTACCAATCTCTCATTTCATGACTCGGTTACTCAACCAATCTCTCATGTTTGTCTTAAAGTATAGAATACTTTATGTATACTATGTATACTTGGTTTTTCTACCCTATTTTGGGTACTTGAGTGATCTGTTTAAAGAACCTATCTAAATATTTGTTACCAATATTCATCTGACATCACATTTCTTTAAACTAGGTGACATAGGACAACGTAACTAGTAGCTTGTGATACTTTGGCCAAAGATTTTCAACATATTGTTCATGTTACTATTCCTAGATGACATACTCGTCAATTTGGAATATGTCCTTCACCTCACTCTACTATTATCTAGAATTGTGTTTACTGACTTCTGTCAGTCCACTTGCCTAAGGTTTGACCCTAGCCCAAGATAGAAACATAATTTTTTATAGGAAGATGTTCATGATGACTTAGGGTATATGGGCATACTCGACTAACCCAATTTGACCAAATTTGCATAGGTACCCGAGTCATAGAAAGCTACTTCATATTCTAAACATGCTACTAACTTGACCTAGATAGAAACTAAGTTAAAGTCCAAATGTGTGTAGATCTAGATGAAAAAATACGAAGGGTGTTGCCATATGTCAATCGCAACACTTGTATCCTCGAAGTCCTTGGTCTTCTCAAAGATACAATCCTATAATTGGAATATGCCAACATCTGTTAGAACTGATTCATCATGATGTACATACCCCTTGGTGGTCATTAATTCATAATTAAATTTAGATGAAGATTTAGATTGAAGAAACCATGCCTAACCCTAATTCCAACATTGTTAAGTTCTTTATCCATAATTAATCTAATTTGATATTGAGAACTTCATTAACTCATGTTTGCATTGATGTTCATTAACTTGGCATAACAAGCAGTTATCCCAAAAATAGGAAATCAACATCAAACGGTTAATTTCTAATGCAACCTAGTTGTCCAAAGAAGGTGTATCATACACCTAGGTTCAGCTAGTGTTGAATTTATATAAACAAAGTACAAAGATTAAAGATCATAACCACCATTCCTTTTATTTTTCATTCTTTTGAGAGAGGAAGAGTCTTCCTCTACATGATTAGATGTTAGGGTTAACATAACCTTTTTATCATTCATCACTCATATAGTTTAATTGTATGTCCAATACATATTTCATTATTAAACTATAGTTTTTAGATAGAGAACGACATATTTTTCAACTTAACAAGTTACACTTTAGTAAGGGAGATTAAACTATTCCCTTAATCCAACTTATTAAATGATAACAGTAATAGGTATACAAACAGATATAAATAATATCAACAAGATAGCATTACTATTTCCTTCATACAAAGTACAAGAGTATGTACACCACAATTTGGAGTCAGTCCCCAAACCTTTCAATTCATCATGATTAAATATACACTTTACAAGACTATGCATTTCGGGCATCTTTGCATGTCAATCAACATTAAGATCATAAAAGAATGTAAATTTTCTTTTTCAATACAACTCATGAATGAATTGAAATTCTTTACAAAAAGAACCAGACTTTAAATCAGCCAATACATCATACAAAATTTTGCCTTCTTTTGTCACCTTACGAGTCCACCTACAAAAATTGATAGCACGGTCGGTTCATTGAACTGAGCATGATACACACTAAGCATTAAAATGAAGTGCATTCCACTAATTGTTCCATTAAAACAAATCTACTTTAATGAAACAATTAATATATCATACAAATAAGCAAAACTAATAACAAATAGAAAATAAGTACAAGTAAGGAGTCTGAATTCACTTTTAAGAAAAGAGGATAATATAATTAGCAACTACTTTGCATTATATCATATAAGAATTGACGCAATCAATTACTTATTTAAAAACAACAACATAGCTTGTCGTCTAATTATTTCATAATTCTTTCTTAATTGAAATATAGAATTTAAATTTACTTGTGTAACAAAAAGAGTTACTTTCAGCATAGTACATATTTAGGATGATTCATCCTACAACTTAAATAAATAAGAAGAAGAATCAATACAGACTATCAACAATTCACCATTCATCTAAATGATAGAAAATAGGTTCAGAAAGTACACAACTGATTACCTACACAACTGCATCAATTCAAGGGAACCAATGAAAGGATTCACCATTTAAGAGACAATATCTAGTACAAGAATCCCAAAGCAATCCGAGAAGGGAGAGAATCAAAACAATCTACTTATGAAGCCTTAAAAAAATTCTACATTATAGAAGATATCATTCAAAGATTTGAAACCATACATTCCAAAAATCAAAGCAAGACTTACACAAGGTTAATCTCTTCTCGTGTCCATCCAGGGAAGATTCATAATATTATAGAGTGCACAAAGAGGGGTCCTTCCGAAAACAATATCCAAATGAAGCATGACTCAATCAAAAAAGTGGTTAGTCTAAACATGATTACATTTTCCCTTCTATAGGACAGACTTAGTTGTTCACTTTCCACATCAATACAACAATTGACTCAATACAAATTAGCTAAGATCAAGAAATATCAAACGAGGATGATTGGGTTTTCCTAGTACTAAGAATGACAATCCCAAAGTTTCCTAAACATACAATTATTTCCATGAACTTTCCACAGTCGACTAGCAACAAATTAAACTAAACAATCCACAAGGAAGTTTCCATTTTAGAAGAGTGAGTTCACACTATTTCATACAAGATAGAAAGGACAGAAAATCCAAACTCAAGAAGTTGAATAGGCCTAGGATAGTAATCACTCCTACAACATGGAAGAGAGTCAATCTACAGAGACATTCGATTGATAGAACTTAACTTTCCACAGTCAAAGGAACTCAATAGAAAATATCCAATCAAGAATTCATTCACCTTTGTATTATCAATTGAATTCCAATTTCCATTTCAAACCCAAAAGTTCTTTCACTAGTTCCCAAAAGAGAATACAAAACCAAACACACAGTTTATAGAAAACAATACTTCTAGTTTCCCTTATGAATTCAAACCTTATCGGAACAACACTATCAACACTACCCCAGTTCGTATACAAAAATAAATCTAGGATGCAATAATGCCAAATCCTTATTCATCTATTTACCATTGTTTAAACACAAGTTTGGGTTCCTACTATAGAGAAAAGTATACAGTACAGTCCCAAAGTAGAAGTACAAATCTTGGCAAAACAAGATACATTCCACATGAGTATTCAACTCCTATCTCCTTTAAAAACTAGAAATCCATTCAAATGGATCTGAAAGAGAATATGAAAACCCAACACAAATTTAAGTCAAGAAAAGTTTCAACATTACCCTCTAACTCAATTGTAACAAAAATCACAAAAAAATAACTTTCATAGCTCCATCTAGCACATAAAGATCAAGATAGAGAAGGTAATTATTCCAATCAAATAACACAAGTAGAAGTATGAACACAACACTTCCATATACTTCGAGAACCCATTATCGACTACTTTCAAAGAGTTTGAATTCACATCAAAGGGTAAGTAACAATACAATATCGAACCAGAGGTTCTATATCCCCACAACAAGATATAGTTCCATACAAGGTCCAACATCCTTCTAAAAAATAGTCAAATACTTTCAAACAAGACGTGGGTTACCCAGAGCAGAGGAGAGCAGAATATCCTCAATGTTTACATGCCATTACATGCTCAAAGTAATGGTACAGTCTAGGACATAAGTACTACAACCTTTCCAAACTCAAGAAGCATCAAGGAGAAGATTTAAAAACATACTATCGAATCAAGTCAAATAAAAACCATTTTCTCAAGCTCTTTTCGAGCAAACAGCCTCAAATACGAGTTCCAAACAAACACAAGCCTCTAAAATTCCATACGCATATCAACATTGAACTTGCAAGAAAAACATCCAAAGACTAAAATTATCATGCAATGGATTCATATCCAAAAATCACAGAGATTCATTCAATCATGAAAGTAAATAACCAGACAAAACATGAAACCATTTATCTCATGAGAGAAGAATTATTTTAATGAAACATTTAGAAGAAAGTAAGAAATATTAATGTGTAGAGTCTATCATACCCGATAGTTCTTTTTCCATTCAAAGGAGACTTCACCAAGCTTCCAACTCTTTTTATCCTCCAAGAAATATCAAAAACTAAACATCTCTTTCTCCAATGACTTATATACTTTACTTGGATCAAAAATAGACTAGATAAACCAAAAATATCCACGAAGTAAAATTTGAATTGTTGGTTTGAAGAACCAGATAGCTCCATGTAGAGAAAATTGTAAGGCATGCAAGACCAGGACAACCTCCCACAAATCCACCCTCATTTCTTCAAAATGGTTTTCTCACAAAATTTGAGGTTCATTAATGCCATTGATTACAAAATTACCACCTATCTCTCCATGCCACCACCATCCAGAATTGGTGAAACCTATTTCAAATTCAGCATGCATTTCCAACTTTAGTGAAGACTCCACGTAAGTCCCACTAACTTTTCATGCTTCTGCCTAATCTGGTAGTTCATTGGCATTTAATACAAAAATCAAATCTCATAAATAGCTTAGGAACCGCCACCTAGCCTCCCATTTTCCATACAACCCTTAGGTCCCCTTTCCACATTTCATTAGTTAGGATAGGTACCATTAGCTTAGGATAAGACCTTAGGCTAGTTTAGAAATAATAACCTTAGGTTTAAAAAAACATTTCAATAAGTAATTTCCACCTTAGGTTAGATCAAAATTCACAACCAAATAGTATTAGGTATTAGGTTAAAAATAGCCTAGCATTACCTTAGGTTATTTCTCCCTTATTCCATTTAGTACAACAACTTAGGTTAGGATGCCATCCCAAAAAAATAGATATAGGTAGCAGGTAGGTATAATACCTTTGTTTAGGATACCATTAGGATAATCCCATAGGTTTAGGATTTATATTCCCTTCATAGTCGTGAAGTAGGCTTCATTCCGCTTACGCCGTTAAATGTCCTGAGAGGTCAATCCCAAAGATCTAAGCACAAAACATACAACCAAATGCATGCACGATCTTACAAGACAAAAATAATTTGTAAACATACAAAGTTCAGTCTATTAGTCACTCAACCTATGAATGATAGTTTACCATTCAGACCGGTAAGGAGATTTAAAACATTTCTTGGATCAATGGAATTTATCCAAGGATGAGTCAGTTAATAGAGATAGGTTTGCAACCATCATATCCAAATTACAACTCACCTATCCAAAGTGAAAATGGATTATTTCAACCATTAGAATTTCATCTTAATTAGTCCAAAAGCAAAAAAGATTTATCCTGGAAATCATGATTTTCAACAAGAAAAGAGCACACTGCATCAAGAAAATCACATGTCAATGCTTGTTATGTAAAAGAGAAATATAACATTTTTTCAAAGGTGTTACATCGAAGAAGTATTTCATTAATTATATTTTCCAATCAAGTTTGAATCTACAAAACATGAATCCCAGAAACCATTTCAACACATCTCAACAGAAGTACAATATTCAAAGAAACTAAAGATGTAACTGAGAATAATTCCTTTCTTACCTCCTTCCAACAGAGGAAGACAAACCCAGATTGAATCTAAAAGAAAACAATTTTTTCCATAATCCATTTTGCACAGACAACAAGTTTCACACAAATTTGACATCATTCTAGTCCCAAAAATTTAAGACATGATTCAACACTATATTTAGTAGGGAACAAACCCACATTCCATTTTATCTAATAGAGGCTCTTCATCAAAATACAGAGAACAATTCAAGCATGAATGCAAAATAACCATCATAGACATAAAAAAACTATTTGTTTCCAAGAACAAAGTTTTTTTAATGAAAACAATTAGGAAAAAGTAGAACAACTTAATGGATAGAGCCTATCATGCCTAATAGAGCTTCTATCGATTCACAGAAGGTTTCCAGTTGAGCCTCCCACAATCTCTTCCTTTTTCCAAGCAACGTCAACACCCAAACCTTCTTCTTATGCCTCTTATACCTCAACTGGATCAAAAATAGTCCAGAGGTGCCAAAAATAGCGAGGGATTGAAAATAAAATTGCTAGTTCGAAGAACCCAAAATCTCCATGTAGAGAAAAAATCGCCAAGAGCAAATGACCAAACAACCTCCCAAAATCCACTTATATGTCTTCCAAGGTAGTTTCTTCACCAAGACCAAGACTCATTAATGCAAGGATGACCAACTCTCCCACCTAAATCTCCATGCCACTGCCATCCAAAATTGGTGAGCTCAATTTCAACTATTGCATGCATTTTTAACTTTAGTGATGATGTCAGCTAGGCATTCCCTCAATTCTCCATGCCTCCACCAAAACTAGTAGTACTGAGTTCAATAAATTCAAAACTCAAATCACTTTAATGCCATAGAAACCATCGCCACCGACTCCCAATTTCCATGCAACCCCTTAGGTTCCCTTTTATCTTAGCATTAGTTTAGGTTAGATTGACATTAGATTAGGATTTGACCTTAGCCTAGGTATATAGTATTTACCTTAGGTCATTCCAAACTTTCCATAGTTAATCATGCCAACATAGATTAAGTCATAACCCATAGTAGTTTAGTATTAGGTAATAGGTAATAGATAGGCCTTTTTATTACCTTAGGTTATTTCCAAAACCCCACACCCATAAAGCATACAAACTTAGGTTAGGGTGCAAACCTGAATAGTTTAGAAATAGGTCTAAGGTAGGTCCAATTTACCTTAGGTCAGAATCCGATTAGGATAGATCTTTACAACTTGGACTAAGGTTTTTACCTTAATAGTCCTGAAGTAGACCCTTATTCCTCTTACGCTGCTCAACATTTTATAAGATATTTTACAAGAAGATCCAAGCTCATATTTTTATAGCAAAATGCAAAGCAAGGACACCACAAGAAGGGTCCATAAAAATTTTAAACATACAAAGACTCAGTCCCTTATTACCTTCCATTTCAGAATGTTGGTTTATCATACGAACAAGTAAGAAGAACTGAAGCATACCTTGGATCAATGGAATTGATCCAAGGTTTTTCTTATTAACGTTAGATAAGTATGCAAACAACAATATTGTTTCATTAAATTTCAACACAAGGAAGAATGGCTTCATTTTCAAGTAAACAAAATCACAACAAAGTGAATATCTATTCAATAATGATTTATCCATTGCAAACATGATTGCCAATAGTTAAAATAATACACCTTCCTAAGACAAATCACATGTCAACATTTGCAAGGTTGAGAGGAAATGGAATCAAAGTAACATTTTGTCAAAGATGTTACATTTCTATCCCTCACTCCAAAACACACATGTTTGCCACTTTTCACCTAGGGGATAAGGTGAAATTTTGGAGTCACTTCATCCCTTTCCAAGGGGACAAGTGGGAAAAAAATTCAACCCTCACCTTACTCCCATCGGTTTCCTCATGTTCCCAAAAATCAGCTCTTGGGTGCTTAAACTCAACCCTTTCCGCTATCTCCTCCACCTGTGCATGCATGCCACTTGTCACCTAGGGGCTAAGGCACACTTTTTGTGTCCCTTTATCACTTTCCAAGGGGATAAAGAGACAAAAAATCACCCCTTCTTCATTCCTATAAAACCCAACACTTAGCACTTTTTCACTCTCCCCCATTTTGCTCTGTTTCTACTAGAAATTTGGCGAAATATTTCCATATTTCTCGATTTTAATTTTATTCTTAAATTAAAATCTCCATTTTTCCATGATTGTAGTGGAATAAATTTCATAAAAAATTTTAAAAAATTAAAATATCGAGACACATTTTTTTTCCATATTAACTTCATAGCTCACAAAGGAAAAATATTCATATCTTGCAAATCGGTGCATAGATGGAGGTGGGGTTATTTACGTTCTTCACCATTTCTAGGAAACCTCACAACCTAAGTGATATAAATGACATGAATGACCATATTTTTTATAGTAAAAACCTCAACTTTGTTCCCTCATTTTGTAATTTTTTATTTCTGTCGTTCTAGTGATCGAATAAAATTGAAAATTTGTATAGGAGATCATGAGACAAAATCTATCCTAGTGGAGGTGGTTTCATCAAAAATCAAGGTATGGAAAGAAAATTTCCAAAAATAATAAGTCTCTACACGAGAACTTACTATAATTATTAAAATCTCAGTGGAGGGAAAAATTTTCAAAGGAAGTGTGCATAGAGAACATCCAAAGGAACAAACAAGGTGGTTGAAAGTGAAAAAGAGTTCGAGTTACATATATGTTCTAGTATCACCATGAAGTTCAAATTTATAGGCCTCAAACCAGTCTTGATTATCTCATTTGAGTACTCAAGTGTGGGGGATAGTGATGTCACCCACATGGACCTCGAAGATCTCAAAGATCACATGTTTGGTGGATCCAGAGAGCCCAATAAAAGACAAACTTTTCATGATTGAATTGTATGCAAAAGGTTGACATCTAGTGTTAGTGAAGAGTATTGAGTTGGTGTTGGCATTTTATCACCACTATGTGCCAGGTATATGTACTATTTGAGTGGATGATAAATCCAACCTAACAATTTTCACCCCCAAATCCATCTCTAATGCGATGAAAATTCCAACTTGGAGCAATATGACTATCATCTCAAAAGATGTTGTAGTGAAATAATGGACTAAGATAGATTATTACATTTTGGGCCTCGTATTGGGATCATGGTTAAAAAAGTAAGAAAGCCTTCTCAAGTACAAAATTATCTCTTGTAGAGTTAATTTCACAAATTTTATTCAAATGTAATCATCCTTATCATTCAGGTGATGGGAAAATAAAACACAAAAGAATTTCAAAATTGGATGTCCTTATTCATGCTCATGATTATTGAAGGTGTGCAGAGAATTGATTGGGGGAAGATCATGAGTGACTACCTGCACCACCAATTTCTTTAGATACAGATATCAAATAAATTTATGATGACTTCATATTTGGTGTATGATCTTACGAGCTCAAGGCCATTCAATAGATTAACACTTACAAAGACCATCTCTCCTAAGGCTCCAACATTTGAAAGATATAAATTTTTTTCTTGAGGGATAGAAATCAAAATTTTGCGATGGTGAAGAATTCCTTCACCATGTTTTCCATTAGAACACTTGAGGGGAATCCTCACTCAAGGTTGTCATCACAAGAGGATTATTTGATCAAGAAGTATGGGTCATATTTCACTCAGTTTTCCACTTTATCCTACATCCAAGTATCTGTCTTTGATATTTCTCCTCGAAGGTTACATCAATATCTAGGGAATAATATCGTATTCTTTTAGCTATGCTGAAAAATTTCCCATGTTAATAGTAAGCTCAAAAACCAAAAGAGGAAGAATGCATCATTTTCCATCTCACTTGGAATCTTCACCAACAAGAGTTTCGGTAATGTTTCACATCTAAAAGCTTCCTTCACAGCCCTAAACATGTATTCATACACTCTGAGGGTAGAATTTGACATCCAAAGTGATCCAAACACTTTCCACCTTCTAGAGTCATATCATGTTCCATAGATTGAATATTATTAGGTCAATTAGATCAATGAATTTGATTTTAGGGAAAGAGACCATATGCAGAGATGACCATATAGTAAATTAAGATGTTTAGATTTGAATGGTATGAGGAAGGACTTCAAGATGATGGCATAGAGTTATATTATCCTAAATATTAAGTAGTGAAGAATTCATCCCTTCAATAGGTAACATGAAGTGTTCAAAAATTAGGAGACATAGGTGAGTGGAATGAGGTTGTAATTAGGATATAAAAGGAATGGTTCAAGAAGAAAAAGGTTTCCTTTATTAAAACAGAAGTTTCCCCAACCTTCAGAGATAGACATCACATCATTATTCTTTGAAGGTTGTGGAGAAGACTTAAGCCTTAGGTAATTATGGGAAGAGATTGAAGTATAAATTAGTGGAATCAGAGGCCCCCTACTATAAGAGACTATTTAACAAATTCGGAGAAATAGAGGATTCTGTAATAGAAATGGAGCTTGGGGAGAATGATCTAGTTCATCTTTAAGTCCCTAAGAAGCCCTATATTTTTCCACCTTCCACTGCTACTCCTACTCCTCATACCCAAGATGTACCATCTCACCTTGACTAGGAAATAATAGACTTACCAATTGCCAAGCATTGTAACTCCTCTAGCATGAATGATATCTATGATGACTTCACATATGGAAGGTTCAAACGTTGACAGTGAGTTTTGTCTTAAGATGGTGTACTCTTATGACCTATGAAATCATGTTTACAATAGGCAATATGTTATCTGCTAAAATATGTATGATTCTCTCTTATTTTTCTTAATTTAAAATGAAGGAATTCATATCTTTTATGCAAAATAATTCACTACTTGGGATTGAGAAATTGAGTTCAATTTTAATAATTCTTGGGGATTCAGAACAACATTACCTTGGATAAATTTCATTGATCCAAGGTATGCTTCTAATTTTCAAACCTTGTTGTGATAATGTTCAAGATGGAAAAAGGAAAGGCTCCTCAACCTTGAATGTATAAAGTTATGAGTGATTCTATCTCCTTAACTCTCTGCTTCATATCTAAATTTGGGTAATAATATGGTTCCTCCTTTTTATTAAAGTAATATGTAATTCTTAATTAGGAACATGGAAACTATTTACACTATGTTCCTTAAATTAGGAACTTTATCCTAAAAAGAGTAACCTAACCTAGGTTACTAAGTTCTTTTGTTATTATGGGATATTAAATGGGACCTAAGACTAAATACTTATGCCTTTAGACCTATTTTAGTTCTTAACCTAATATTTTTCTAACCTAAAATAGGCCTATAGGAAAACATAGGAGGGGAAAGTTAGTGGCATCGATTCCTAGAAATTTTTGAGGAAGTTAATGTGGTCTTATCTCTTTTTAACTTCCAAATTTGGAAAAGGCATGAGAAAATTTTGGGAATCAACTGGCATCTCCACCAAATTTTAGATGCATGCAATCTTGAACTTACTCCTTGCTAGAAATAGAGGTGGTGGTGGTGGGAGAAATGGAAAGATTGAAAGTCCTATTTTGCATTTAATATTTTCAAAGTTGGCAAAACCCATCTAAAATAATAAAGAGGGGTTTGGTTTGGTTTGTTTTGTTTGGTCTTTGAGATTGTGCTTTGCATGTGGGTTGTTTTGGTTCTTCAAACCTCTATTTCGATTCTTGCATGAATGTTATCCTTGCATGAGCTCTCTTGCCTTGCATGGAATTTGAATGAAGAAGTTGGCACCGTGAAGCTATAAGAAGCGAGAAGGAGAAAGTTTTGATGGTTTTGGAGTTTTGAAGGAGGAATTGAAGCTCTACTTGGATATTTTCTACAAAATAGAGAAGACTGGAGCTCTATCAGGCATGATAGGCCCTATCCATTAAGTATTATGATTTTAATTAAGTGCTTCATTAAAATAAATCTATTCTCTATGAAAATATTCTGGTTATATTTTTGTGATTTCTCATTTTATGCTTCTATGGTGTTTTGATTTGCTTCATTGGATGCTTATCGATTTTATGACGATAGTTACAAAATGTAATCTAGGAGTGTCATTTATTTCTTCTATGTGATCTTGCGTTTGGTCAAGTCTTTATAAATGAGATTTGAAAAAGATTTGAGGCCTGTTGGTGAGATTTTGGTTTAAGGTTGGTCTTGCAATGCATGTTCTTTCTGGTTGTTTGATTATGTGAATCTTTCTTTAAATGTTTCCTTTTTCACTATTTGAATGCTTCAAACTGGAGAACTTGTTTGATATCTTATTTTTGTCTAAGATTTTGTTGTTCTAGTGGTTACATTTATTTTCCTTCCTATTTTAGACTTTTGATCACCATTTTTCTTTAGGGGGATAAATTTATGATAGGATTTACATATTTGAACATTTGCATGGCTATTTTGACTTGTATGTCCTTTTCTGATTGTCATTAAAAGAGATCCAAAAGAAATCTTGTGTAAACCTCATGGGGAAAATAACTTGTTAATGTGAAAGTTTGATTATTGAATAATGTATGTGGGAAACATTATTCTATTTCAATTTATTCAGGGACTTAAAGTTATCAAAGGATTAGCCACTCCGTGTTTGAGTTTGGAAACTATTTTTGGGCACTGGTTAGTTATTTTCTCATTTAGTTGAAGGTACTCAGGACTACGTAACAATGTTAGATGACTTTTTCTTGTTGTATGTTTTTTTGGCATGGTCTCCTAAATCCTTTTGGTGTGTGTTATTTTCCACATCATTAGGTGAGTCATCTCACTTAGGTGAGATCGTAGGTCCATGTGTCATTTATAAGTCATTATGAGACTCTCTTACGTGTTAGTGTGTCGGCGCATCGGTGTGTTAGTGCGTCATATGTGTCATTAGGAGTTACACTTCTATTCTGGGAATGTAACTCCCCTTCTCTACTCGAGTTGTCATGATTGCAGATCTTTGGGGTTACTCACCACCTCCTATATTTACACCCCATTTGATCTATGAGATAGAGGATAGTTTTATAGCTTAACCAGTTACGCCCATGTTTCAAATCTTTGCATGCACATTCGGTTGATGCTCGCTCCTCCTAAGATCTCTTCACACTGCCGTTCACATGTCCGTTGATGTGCACATCATCCCTTATGATCCTTGCTTGCAGGTTTTAAACCCTCTTTCATGGTATCAGAGCGGATCTTGTGGATCCATGCACTCCTCGGCATTCGTCATGCATTTTCTAGCTTCTGGTGTGATCTTCAGATTCTCATTGCATGCGTCATAATGGAAATTCTGACCATGCTCTACTTACACCGATTTTGGATTGTTTATACCTATCCTTTGGTGGTTCATGTGTTTGTGGTGGTGGTGTTCAAGTTTCTGGTGTTTTCAGAGTTTGGTGTCTTCTCGGGCTCATTAGTTCCTTGCTTGCATATGCTCGTATTTGCATGCTCTACTTTCATTTTTTGAGGGTACATGTACTTGGTTCTATGTGTTGGGAGTGGTGGTTTTACGTATAACTCTGTGCATTTTCTCTTCAAAACTCTGGTTTTGCTGCATTTCAGAGTTTGCAGATCCGTGCTTCTTTTCATAACTTTGGGTTGTCATTAGCATGGTTTGCATTACTCCCGGTGACCTGCAGTCTTGGCATCTACATCTCAAGTTTGTTTTGTGTGTATTGGTGCACTCATTCTCCACCTACAGACTACTCATTTTTGCTGTTTTCTCTATGACTTGGTTTTAGTATTTTCTTCCAAACCTCCTGCATTATTCCCGTGTGTCATTGTTGGGTTTGTATGTAAAATACATTCACATCATGCTACTCACTATTCGTGGCTTGAGAAACATTGAATGTATTTTGTATTGGAGCAGCATTGAACGTATTTTGTATTGTTTGTGAAGTGGATCATGTAGGGTATGCATTAAAAAATGTTTTTGAATTCTGCATTGTCCTTGGCTAGAACAGTTGCTCCTAGCTCGTGGTTCCTCTAGCTCCACCACTCTAGCTCCATCACTCCAGCAGACCTACGCACTTTCTTGTGGACTCCATGGCCATTTCAATATTCCTTTCTAGAATTTGGTAGTTATAATAACTTTCTATAGCCTCTGGTCTCCCTGACATAATTGGCTTCTGCTCCAACCTCTCTTTTAGCATGTGGACTCTTCACCAAACTCTTGCCAAACATCTCAGACCTGCGTTGTCATTTTATAGCTCCCCCATGTGGAGGTCTAAAGTTTTGGACCCTTTCACTGCTAGGTAGATGCCTCTTCTGGTATCTGACACGTGACTCATTTTTCCACTCATTCATCTCGTGAAAACCTTCCTTAGCTCGAGCTCAGCAGATCCACTAGTGACCCGCTCCTTGCACCATATAGACACTAACAACTCAGCCTTAAAACTCATCTTCTCTCCACTCAAAGACATGGACATCCCTTTTACAAATTGTTTGGAGGTTAAAACAATTTAGTCTTCCAAACGTGGCCCCCCCCACCTTCTTTTTAATGTTTTAGGGTGTTAAAAAATTAAAACATTCATTACGACATTTGTGATTAATTTTCTAGGTTGTTTTTGCTTGATTAATCAACCCTCCTATGCTTGTCGAAGACGGAGGGTGAGGTCTAGGGTTAGCAGGAGGCTAACCCCCTCGCATGAAAAAAAAAATCTGCTAAAATTATATGTTGTTTCAACGAGTACCCACACGATACCCTTTGCACCCGTCTCGTGTACTTTTTTAATGTGTTTGCAACATCTAGTGCATTTTACCATCAGTTGTGGGAATCATTTTAATGCAATAAATTTTGACTCACTACTCATTTATGAGAATTTATTTAGTCAAAGTTACATGATTTCTTACAAATTACGTAATGACATTGTCGAGTTTTGTAAATGCACTACTTTATAAAGTGCTACATTCTAGGGGGGTTGATTGTACTCTTGGTCTTTCACACGTAGACACATTATCGTCCGAGTTTGATGTCTTGCTTTTGTCTATCTTGCATTATAGATCATGGAGAGTTCTCTTTCTAGACTTGAGCATCATAGGATCGCTTTACATCCTCCACCACTTCTCACCGGGAGAGGGGACTATTCAGCTTGGCGTGCTTCCATGGAAGTTACTTTGCCCACGAGGGTCTTTTACCCTTCTTGCTTGGGTTAGTTCCTACACCACTGATCATCGTCATCTAGAGGACTTCCTCGACACTTGAGACCACATATTTTGTCACATGATGATGCATGTCTCCATATATCTCTAGTTTCACGTGGCACACTTAGATCCACCTCACCGTGTCTAGAGCATTCTTTAGTCCTTCTATGGAGACCCTTCACATACTGCAGTTCGGTGTTCTGTTGCTGATTTAGTTGTCTCCTCTTCTTCATGTGATGATAGTTCCACTGACATAGAATCACTTGATTCTACTTCTGATGATGAGGATTGTGCACCATGTTCTGATGTCGAGAGTACTACAGAGGAATCCTCTCCTCTTTCTCTCACTATTCTAGACATTGTTGTCACACCCCACATCTCATCACATATCGAGCAGTCTCATACTCAGTCCTCATACATTCATCACACCTACCTCCTTTCCACTTCCAGTATGTGAGGCCCCTTCCACTCCTCTTCCTTCATTGGATGATTCATACCTATCTGACATCACTCTTCTATTTGTTGAGCCCCCTCATTGGGATGAGTATCTGCTCCGACCTTGGTCATCTTTTCACGAATCTACTTGTGATGCACTACATGTCCCTCATCCATCTATAGGTGTTTCAGAGGTGTTCATCATCTCTTTTGTTAGGAGTGCCTCTTCCGGAATCATGTCACTTCCACATTTCTGGAGACCTTCATTGATCCACCCTCAGCTATGGATCACTTTTCTGATTGTGGAGGATGTTCTGTTCCCTTCACATCACTTGGACATCCCTTTTTTGGTGTTCCTCTTCACTCTGATAGTTCTACGCACGTGGCATTACCTTTAATTCCTTGGCACTCACTTATTAGACCTATGTCACACTTTTGTGCACCAGACTCAGAGTTCTTCATGTTGTTGCCTTTAGTTTCCTTTATGGAGTGGGTGGACTTCCAGCACATCATTTCTATCCTTCCTAAGGGTAGGCACATAGTTCATTGCTAGTGGCTCTTCTTCACCAGAGGCGAGAGAATCTCATCATTGACATCCTTCTCGGGAGACTTCTTAGAGCTACAAAGTTCAGATCCATCCATGGAATCTTCTACATTTCTCTCGTCTCCTATTCTTCTCTCTTCTTCTTCTTTCGAGAGATTGCCTCTTTGTCTGGGTACCTTTCCAAGCTCGCCTATGGCCAGGACCCATTTTTGGCATCTTTGTTAGATTAGAGAGTGTGTTTTTCTCTTGTGGTGGATTTTTTCCCATTGGGTTTTCCTTCACTACTTGGGATAATATTTCTTGTACATGGGTACCTCATCGATTTGTGTCGAGACCCATTTCCCATTTCTAACTTTCCACCTCATCCTTAAGTTATGATGAAGGGGGTATTGGTGTGTGTTATTTTCCACATCATCAGGTGAGTCATCTCACTTAGGTGAGATTGTAGGTCCATGTGTCATTTAGGGGTCATTATGAGATTCTCTTATGCATCAATGTGTCAAAGGTCCATATGCATCACTTTGGGAGTTACACTTCTATTATGGGAATGTAACTCCCCTTCTCTACTTGTTGTCATGATTGCAGCACTGGGGGTTACTCAGCACCTCCTATATGTACACCCCATTTGATCTATGAGATAGAGGAGAGTTTTATGGCTTAACCAAGTTACTCGCCCATGTTTCAAATATTTACATGCACATTCGATTGATGCTCGCTCCTCTCTCGAGATCTCTTCACGCCGGTGTTCGGACATCTGTTGATGTGCACGTCATCCCTCGTGATCCTCACTTACGGGTTTTAAACCCTATTTCAAATCCTTGGGTTTTTGAACCTAGTACAAGATAATTTGTGACAGAGGTAGATGATCTAAATGGTTTTGAATGCTTACTTTTGTTCCTTTTTAAGGGTTTAGAGTTCTTTGGAGGTCTTTTTTAGATTAATTATATTGTTCTACTTTCCTTTTATTCTCTAAAATTTTAAGAAATGATTCACTTGCTTATCCTTGAGGGAATCGAGTCTTTTAAACCAGTATCTTTTGAAATGAAAATGGTAAAGGTTAGATGTTGCTCTACATTCCTTTTTCCTGGTCTTTTGGTACTCAACCCATTTGGGACTTGGGTGAATCTTTGTTTTGTTATTGTTTTATTATTTGGAGAATTATTCTTCATAGTGATGAAATCTTTCATATGAATTTCATACGGGATCTTTTTTTACCTTCTTATTCATTTCATGAGAAATTTTTACTCTTATTCTTTTAAGTTTGAACAAATGAGGAGACTGAAAACCTAGGGATTAGGAAAATGTTCAGTGAGGTTTCATTGTTGTTTCCTCTCGGGTATATTTAAGCTTAAATCACTTTCTAACCTAGTGGTTGGTCTAAATGTATTAATGTCTTTACGACAACAAAATAGAAGTTTACATTATACTTAGAAGGAGTATCAAGTCTTAGTTAGGTTATGAACTTAAACCAATATGCTCTTTTCTGTAATGTTAATGATGGTGTATCTTGTATGGGATATGAATGTTAGCTTTTTCGATTAGAAGCAACCTTATACTTTTGATGAGGTCTGATTTATGTTGTCTTTGACTTCTAACTTGATTTGATTTTTGATTATGAGCCTAGACTTTAGGATGCTTCAATCGGGGTTACATTAATTGTTTATAATGATTTGGTTACCCTTACTTGTTCATATGATATTATTTATGATTGATGACATCTTAAACCTTAGGATTAATCTAAGATAATGGGACAATTAGATGGTAGGCAATGTTTATTACCATATAAACTGTTGAATTAATTTTAAAAGATAGTTTTATGTATCTTATACTCTTCTGTTAAATAGGTTTAGCTGATTGAAGGAACTTAAATGGGTTACATGAAAGTAATGGTAAGGTTCAGATGAAATGATAATTCTTATTTATCTCTATTGTTTAAATTTTGTATGATAAAAGGATTTTATGATGGAAAGTAAAGGTTGATAGATTGACTGACCAAACCTTACTTTTGATTTGAAACTTTAATATATATATCTCTCTATATTTTATTGTACTCTTTTTGGTTGAGTATTTCTATTATTATGATTGTGTTTTCAGGATTGTTTCATAAACAACAGAGTTCTTTTTATGAAACAGTTAGCTAAAAGCACAACATTTTAATGATATAGTGCTTATCATGCTCAGTTCAATGAATTGACCCATGCTAGCAATTTTGCAGATGGAATTCGTAAAAGATGAAAGGAGAAAGACATATAGAAAGTTACATTTATTTTATTAAGGGAATTGTATCTTTATTATGATGAAATTTGGCTTCATTACTTGAGATGCACTTGTTGGAAAAGAAAGTTGTAATAAGAATTGGTTAGATATTGTTGTTTTGACATTTCATGTTATCTGAATTTTTTTGGATTTAGTGAATGTATAACTCCTCCTTGATGAATAAAAGATGTGTTGATTCTAGTTAATACTTGTTGTAATACCTTCTTAGTATGAATTGAGCTGAATTGATATGTATTACTCTAATAAAGGAGGGTAGTTAATATACTTAAATAATATGGAATGGTTGGGGTAGGAATCTGAGTTGTTAGTTGAATTATTTTCTCTAGGAGAGATGCAACTTATAAGGTTGACAATCTTAAGCAGATACTCTATCATTACAAAAAGGATTGTAATTGAATTACATGGATGTATGTGTATTAAACCATGATTATAATTTACAATATGTAATTTGACTATATATGGAACATATGAAATTCAGTTTTCATAAATGGGCATTAGCCCATGACATTAGAAAAAGGGGAAAATACCCTTGAAATCATTCATTAAGACCTAAGTTATGAACTTGCTAAAATGATAATGAACATTTAGGTAAATGGATGCATGTGTGCTTCCTTATGTATATTTCCTTAAATCTTAAACTAGAAAGTAACTAATTCATACACCTTTATAACTACAATTTCTAATATGCCATTTCTTGATACAAGTTGTTTTTGGTTAAATGATAAACTAAAGCTTGTAAATAAATGGGTTAGGAAGAATATTTTATCCACACACCTACCACAAATACAATTATAACTTGTAACCTTATAGGTTAAAGAACCTAGTTGAATTAGCAAGGATGCTGTAATTAATCTATAATGAAGTGATTAATAAGACATTAACTTTCAATCTAAGGTATGTTCATCCAGATGAGGAAATTTAGTTAGATGTTGACACACGCCAACCTGTAACATAGTAGCTTTATAATTATGGGAGTCATTACAAGGATACTAGTTGAAGTTGGCATGTCTTAATACCCCTAAGATTTTTTTCAACTAGACTAACATAAGTTCTTGACTGGATCACGGTTATGCCCTATGTAGAGATAGGGACATGATCTAGTGTTGGGGTCAACTCATGTTGACTTAGGATAACTAGACACACCCAATTGACATAAGTTGATTTAATATTTCTATGTACCCTTAGTCACCATGAGCAACCCTTCACACTAGGGCATGTTGCTAACCTTATCTAGGGTTAAAATTTGAATCAAGTGGGATTGGTAGTAGTCGGTAAAGACCAATCTATATAAAATTTTAAGTGTAGTGAAGGACTTATTCTAGTTTATGAGTATGTTATCTAGGAATGAAAACATGATAAACATGTTTAAAATCCTTGGACAAAGTATTACAAGTCATTGGTTGCATTGTCATATGTCACCTAGTTTAAGAAGCGGGATTTCTAATGAATATCAGAGAATAAATATTCGAGATAGGATCTTAAATATAACACTTGGGTACACCTTATAGGGTAAATAAACCAAGCATACTTGGTATACACATTATTGAATAACATGAGAGATTGGTGTTCCACTGAGTCATTACAACTACATATGGTTTTTTGTTATGAGATAGTTTGGCATTGGAATGTGTGTTCTAAATTATGATTTAGAATAGAGAACATTATGTAAAAAAATTCCTTGTTTCTAAATTCTTAAAATGGGAATGTTACATCTTGGTATCAGAGCTAAAGGTTGCAGCTCTTGGACCTATTGAGTCCATAAATTTGATAAAAAATAATTTTCTTGTAATAGAAAATGGTTAGAACAAGGGGAGATTCTATAAACAACCCACCTGCCGGTGGAGAGGTAGTTACCACCCAAAACTTGACACGATCCTTTGCTACCCCCGTTCGATACAAGAGATCATCTGGTTTTACTTGAACAACAAGTAATGGGTGATGAGGAGGAAAAAGATGTTGAAAATAAAAATTAGCTACCTCTTTTGGACAACGTCAATATTGGGAATTTAGCTGTTGATCATAATAATGTTACAAATGCTAATGCTAATGTAACCAATCATCCTGAAAATAAAAAGGCAAGGTTAGAGGCTAAACTCACAAATGATATAAAAATGATGATTCCACCTAATTTTTATGGCACTACACTAGGGGATGGAGCTGAGAATTGGCTCAGTGAAATGGATAAGTAATTTACAATAAGAAAATTCTTAGAGGAAACAAAAGCAGTATGGGGAGCTTATCAGCTTTCCCATGAGGCATCTTCCTAGTGGGACAACCACAAGGATGAATTAAATATTGATGAATCAAGCATCACATGGGATCAATTTAAAAACTATTTTAGGCAATGATGGCTGCCAAAACTTTATTATGATCAAAAGATGACTAAATTTCAGAACTTGAATCAAGGAAAGTTAACGTAAAATAATACTCGGGAGAGGTTCACTAAACTTCTCAAGTACATGCCTCAGTATCAAACTGACAAGAAGTTCAGGATACAAAAATTCATTATGGGATTAAATCCTATCATAGGGGGAGAAGTAGATGTTCACAACCCAACCACCATGGAAGGGGTTGTAGAAAAATCCATTAGGCAGGAACAGAAATTAAAAGCAATCTCTGCCCATAAGGAAGAAATTAGAAAGAAAATTCCTAATTCTTCTTCATCTCTTGCACCCAAAAAGGGGGCATGGAAGAATTTTGGTACCAAAAATAATTTTTTTGTTGATAATAACAAGAAAACAACAACAAATAAACATGTTGAAAATGTTTGAAACAATTTCATTAAGAACAATAACAATAGACGAAGTCCCATGGAGGACAAAAAACAATTTTAAAGATGGAAATAAATTTGAGCCTAAACGAGGATCTATAGGAGGATGTTAAAAGTTTTGCAAGGATCATTATGTAAATAATTTCCCTCTAAGGAAGGATGACAACAATCAGCAACATAAGATATATGTTGCAGTAGTTGATAAACAAGTTGAAAAGAAAGTTAGCCTATAGAAGTTCTAGGTAAGTTATTTTGTATACTTGTTACTATAATTTTTGGTACTGGAGCTACTAAATGCTTTATTTATACTAAATTAGCTTTAAAACTAAAAATAAAAGATGGAAAAATGGATAAATCTTAGGTTGTACATTATGGAAATAATGTTGTCCACACAATTTGTAAGTGTCTTTTTGGAGCATTCCTAGACTTGCCTAGTTTTTCCATTGAATTTGACCTTTATGTTGCTCCTTTGGGATCTTAGGATGTAATAATAGGTTTTAACTGGATTGCCAAACTTAAAGAAAAAGTTGATTGTTTTGAAAAAAATATTATTTTTCTTGATGATCTACAAAAATAGAAGACATCCAGGGGATAAAACATGATATTTCAGTTAGAAAAGTGTCATTTGTGTAAATTAAAAATGCTAAAAATAAAGTTTGCACCTTGTATGTAGTAAAAATTTCTGAAAAAACTAAAGAGGATAGTGATTTTTTTGAAAAATATCCATTGTTACGAGATTTTAGTGATGTGTTTCTAGAAGAACTACCCGGTCTTACCTTTAAACGGGGGTTTGATTTCACAATTGAGATCAAGCTGGGAACTAAGCCTATTTCCAAGGCACCATATTGAATGAATACCATTGAAATGGTAGAGCTTAAGGCATGGTTATAATAATTGTTCTCTAAAGGTTTGATAAGACCGAGTGTCTCACCTTGGGGAGCACCAGTAATTTTTGTTAAAAAGAAATATGGAACACTTAGGTTTTGTATTGATTATAGGATGTTAAACAAAGAAACAATCAAAAATAGATATCCACTTCCTAGAATTGATGATCTGTTTGATCAGATGTGTGGTGCATCGGTATATTCTAAGATAGAT
This sequence comes from Taxus wallichiana var. yunnanensis, assembly GCA_018340775.1. Taxonomy (NCBI): domain Eukaryota; kingdom Viridiplantae; phylum Streptophyta; class Pinopsida; order Cupressales; family Taxaceae; genus Taxus; species Taxus wallichiana. Next base: position 293,199,150 of record CM031242.1, on the reverse strand, counting down.
CTTTTTTTGGTATCATTAGTTAAGAATCAAAGACAAAGATATTCATAAAACAACTTTTAGGACAAGGTATAGGCATTATGAATTCATAGTTTTACCTTTCGGTTTGACAAATGCACCTACAAATTTTATGAATTTAATGAATAATATCTTTTAAGAGTACTTGGAAAAAAATTCTTGTATTCTTGGACGATATCCTCATATATTCTAAAAGAATTGATGAGCATCATGAGCATTTGAAAATAGTTCTTGAAATCTTAAGAAAAAGAATATTGTATGGTAAGTTATCTAAATGTTCTTTCTATGAGACAAAAGTGCACTATCTAGGACATGTTATAAGTAAAGATGGAATAGTTGTTGATCCATCAAATATTGTTTCCATAACTAACTAGCCTACACCTAAGAATGTACATGAAGTCATAAGCTTCATGGGTCTTGCTAGTTATTATAGAAAATTTGTTAAGGACCCCAAGGTATTTTGTTACAAAATGAGCATGTTATAACATATGAGAGTAGAACTGAATTATACTCCCCATGACCTAGAGCTTATTTCCATTATACATGCACTTCAAGTATGGAGGAATTATCTTTTAGGGATACCTTTTGAATTAAAAATTGATCATCTTGGGCTAAATCATATTTTCACTCAGCCAAATATGAATGCAAGATAATGAAGGTGGTTAGAGTTTCTATCACAATATTATTTTGATGTAAGTTATATAAAAGGAAAAGAAAAAAGATTGGAAGATGCACTAATTCATAGGAAACATATTTCTTCACTTATAACTTTGAGAAATCAATTTAAGGATGAGGTAAAAAGCATCATGGAATCTTATTCATACTTTCGGCAAGTAAAATCCACACTTGCTGTAGATCCAAATGACTCAAGATATAAAGGTTTTCACTTTGATGAAGGAATCTTGAGATATGATAAACGAGTGTATATACCTTCAGAAATGAATTAAGAAGGAAATTGATAATTGAATTTCATAATTCACCTTTTGAGACATCCCGGTATTACGAAAATGCTTGATGATATAAAACAATAATATTTTTGGAAAGGGGTGAAGAAAGATGTAATTGATTTTGTGACACATTGCTTAGAATATCAGTGTGTTAAGGTTGAACATATGCATCCAGCTATTTTATTATACCCTCATAGCATACCACAATATAAGTGGTAAATAATTAGCATGGATTTTGTTCAAGGGCTGACAATTTGTCAACAAATAAGCATGATGTTATTTTAGTTGTTGTTGATAAACTAACAAAGGTATCACATTTTATTATTGGTAATCTTATGGATGCTTCACCTATTTTAGAAAAATATTTGTGCATGAAATTTTTAGATTGCATGGAGTACCTAAATTGATTATATTAGATAGAGATATTTGAATAAAATCTTGACTTTGGCAAATGCTAAATACACCTTAGGAACTAAACTGAATTTTAGTTCAACATACCATCTGAAAAATGATGGGTAAACCGAAAGAGTTAACCGGTTTTGGAAGATATGTTACGAAGTAATGCATGGATCAAAAGTAAAAATGGGAATAATATCTTCCATTATTTGAATTTGATTATAATAACACATACTAGGCCTCTTTGAAAATGGCACATTTCAACACATTATAAGGAAGGAAATGAAGAACTCTAGTTAGCTAGGATAACATAGAAGATAGAGAGGTAATTGGACCTGAAATCCTTACTGAAATGGAACAACAAGTTAAAATGATTTGTGAATGTTTAAAAGAAGAAATAGATAGGAAAAAAATTATGCAGATCTAAAAGGGTTGTGTTATCCAAAATTCACCCCCACAAGAAATTTTGATAACATGCATCGATTATTCAGTCTCGAGCAAGCAGATCGATTCAAAGCCCAAAATCATGTTTTTGAGGTCCCCTCGGCCTTTTCTAGCTCTCCCATCCAAGAAGGAATGCCAACAGGTTGATAAAATGGAAAAAATGCAAAAATAAGGTTGCAGGGACTGTTTTGAGGCATTTCGAGTCCAAGGGCTCGGGTTGTACCGGTTCGGGTTGAACGAGGTTCGTCGTACCAAGCTTGGTGATGAAATACAGAGAAAATCGGCTAAGTCCTAGCCCAGGAAACACTTGGGACAGTTAGGACATCGGGGTGTGAATCGGCCGAAAAGCCGCTTTAGGTGGTCTGCAAAGATCTCGGGATAGTTGGGACATCGAGACGTGCGGGGGCGCGAAAGCCGAACCGGCTGAAAAAATGAAGAAAATTGCCTAAGTCTTGTTTTGCGTGGTCCAGGACAATTGGGACAAAAGTACACGGAGGATGTGAACCGGCTGATTCAAATCGAAACAAGAGACTTTTTTCTAGGAAATTTGGGACAAAGGTACACGTGGGATGTGAAAAGTTAAGGAGCCGAGAGCGAATGGATTCTCGCCACGTGTCTTCACCACAAAGAGGGACAAGGAAGCCCAAATCGGGCGGTTCAAGATTTTGTCCAAGGGAGTTTGGGACAACCGGGCCAAAGGTACACGAGGGACACGTGGGGCGTGAAAAGCCAAAGAGCCGCCAACAAATCGAGAAACGTGCCATGTGTCGAAGAAAAGAAATTTCTAAGTGGTTGGTAAAAGTTTCAAAGGGGAAAATGGAACAGAGGGCCCAAGCCGGGTGACACAGGACACGTGTCCTAAGGGGAAGGGGAGTTCAGAGCTTGGGAGAGCTTTGGAAACTTAACAAAGTTTTGGCCAAAAAACTAAAAGGTAAATGTTTTCCCTGCGCCCCTGTCGACGAACCAAACGATGCCACATGTCCCAAGTGGCGGGGCGCGGCGGGGAAATGAAATTTTTTCCAAAGTGTAAGAAAAGTCAAAATTTTCAAGGAAAACCCATGGAAAGGGAAGGAGAGAGAATTGCATGGCCAACCAGTGCCTGACATGTGTCATCCAAGTGGCAGAGCACGGAAAAAATTTAAATATTTTCCCGCTGATCTGTTTTGGCCTGTTTTTGCCCTAAATCTTCAGATTGCCATATCTTTCGATCCAAAGCTCAGATTTTCACGTTCTTTATATCAATGGAAAGCTGGTGAAATTCTCTACATGATTCTGGGGTCAATCTTACATTTTGGTTTAGTTTGGAGAGAGAAATTCAAGAAACATCTTTGGCACATGGTAATGGCCAGAATTGACGTTTCAACAACCAGTTTTAATGCACATGGGTCGCATTCTTCTTCAAAGATGGCCAAAGTGATTTTTCAACCAAAATTTTAATGAAGAATGCATTTTGGTCAATTGTTTGATAGCTTACTTGTTTTCCTATGTTTTCTCTCCTAGGCTCAACCCATGCATTGTATAAAGCTAGATTTGGCTCATTTTTAAAGTGCGGTTCATCTTTTCAGCTCTGCCCTCCCTTCTTTTCTTCTCTAGGGTTGAAAATGGAGTTTGAACCTCCTCCCCTTCTTTGTAATGGCATTTTTTTCCTTTTACCATTAAAATGATGTTCTCACAAACTTCAAGCAACAAAAACATGTTTTATGATGCATCCGTCCATCCTTGCTCATTTTTGCTTGTTTCCTTCTTGCCTCTCTCTTCATTGCATGTATTTGTGCACGTTTGAATGTTCATTACAGGGTTGGAGCTATGTTCATGGAGTTTTGGGACATTTTCTGTGTGAAATCCATCCTTGGGCCTATGATGCATCTGTCCATCCTTCCCATTGCTCACCTCTCCTTGTCCCATGGTAGTTTTAATAGATGTTCAACATTTTCCTTCTCTGGTGTATCACCGTTTTAGTGTAGGCTCTATTTTTCCCTTTTCTCTCTCTCTCTGTCTCCTTGGCATGGTTAGATTAGGATTAGATTAGCTTGCCTGCACTAGAATAGCTTGTGGCAGGTAGTTTAGGAAGAGGAACCAGCCTTATCTGGAGATTCCTTTCTCATTTTCACAAGTCTCACACTCAAAGAAAGGATTCAATGTTGTGCAATCACACTGGATGCTAGAGTGATCAACCTAGAAATATGATCAACATCCAGGGGTGTTGTGATTTTTCACTAATAGTTTTGGCATGCCTGGTGGGACCTTAGAGGTCTTCCACTTCATCTTTTGTAGGTTGGTGTGTTCCTGTGTAGATTTCAGCCTTTGGAGGCACTTGTAAACACATCTAGCGACTCCATCTTATCAACAACCCATTTTTGAAGTTGCAGACCTATTTTTCATCCATTCCCATCCATCCTTCTTTCCATCTCCTTCATTCTTTTCCATTCCATGAAGTTGTGCAATCATGACTTCATTTCCATCATGGAATTCACATTTTCAACAACAGCAGCAATGTTTCCCACCTCCAACATGTTTTTTAAATCCTCCAAATCAGCATTTTGAACAAATTCAAAATTATCATGCATACCCATATGAGCAGCAATGCCAAAATCAGTTTGGCTATGGAGCTTTCCAAGAGCAAGAGTATGTATATAATGAAGAAAATCAGATGCAAGATGCTGGTCTATTGGAGAAAATCCAAAAGATGGAGGAAAAGATGGTGTAGTCCAGAGCAACAGCCCAAATGAGAGCTTTCAGAATTGGTTGTAGGACTCCTTGTCCATGGGGAGGCCCTTTTCCAAGACACTTCAACCCTCAGGAGAAGCTGGACTTCATGATGAAGATGTTGCCCCAACTTGCACAATGGACAGTAGAAATAGAGGCCTATACACTTGTTGTTGAACAACCTTGTCAATGGGTAAGTTCTACACCATCATCTGGTTTTTCTCTTCCCATTACTCAAGCAACACCATCTCATTTGGAATTGTAAATTCTAAACTCCCCATCTACTGTCCCAAATGTTGATCCCATGTCTCCACCTCTCAATCTTCCACCACACCTCAATTCTTCTTTCCTTTTTCCTTCCAAACAGTCATCCCCTCCACAAGAGCTAAAAGAAATACCCCCTCCTCTAAAGAAACAAGAGTTTCTACCTCTACCACCACAAAAATTGCTGAGCCATTTGAGTTACAATCCACTTCTCCTCTTGTACTCCCAAATCCATGTTGGGAGGATGAAAATTAGAATGCTAGTCAAGGAAAACAACAGCAAGAAGAGGAGCCCAATAGAAAAGAAATGATAGACAAATTAAGGGTTTGGGCTACCAAATTTGGGATGACAAAGCTCCCTTGATGGTTAAACCTCTTCAAGAGGCTAAGGTTGAACAAATAGTGGTTAAGACTGATTTTGTGGCAGCAGAAGAAGAGAAAAAGAAGAAGCAGATCAGCATCATTTGCTCAGAAGTAGTGTCCATGTTGGCACTCTATTTAAAGGAATGCTGATTCAATTCAAGTTACACAATCAGCCATAAAGGAAGAAAGCTCAGAAGAAGATCTTGCAGTCCCAACTTGTCCTCTAGAGCAGCAGATTGAAGAGTTTGACTTGACAAACTTCATGCTAGAGGAAGAGTTCTATCAAGAGCAAGATTGTCTTCAAGTAGTAGAGAAAGGAGAAGCTGCTCCAGATCCAAAAGAAGAGGAGCACATTCTAGTTGTGGAGGAGAAAATTATAGATCCAAGGGCTTTGAGCACAAAGTAGGCTACAGGAGAACCTTCAGTTCTTCTTTCTACTTCACCTCTCTCAAGTTCTAGTACTGAAGAGGAGTTTGATCTCTCAAACTCAATGTTGGAGGATGAAAGGAACCATGATGATCAAGTTACAGATCAAGAGGACACCATGGAGGAAGTTGAGCATTTGCAGCAGGACAGCCATGAGGCAGTTTATCTGTCAGATTTGGAGGACTGTTTTGATGGAGAAGAGCCGGTTGAGTTTCCACCATTTTCTCTTTCATCATCCACATTCCAAACACTCGAGTCTACTATCATAAAGGAGAACATTCATTTGCAGTAGCCTACATCTTATAGCAGCTCTTTGGAATCAAGATTGGAAGATTTTAATCTTTCATGTCCTTCATTGGAGGAAGAGAAAGGACAGAGGAATTTTACCATTTCTTCCACACCATCCATTCAGGAGGGTCTACAAGAAGACACCATTTTTGGAGTTGAAAACCGAGCTATGGGCATATCGGATGGATCGACCTTTCCCAATCAGGTATTTGGCTTCATTGGAGCCAAAGGAGAAGCCACAACCAGTCATGCTTGCTTCTGAGCATGAGGGTGAGCTACAAAGTACCAAGGATCAGCTATCATACCTCTTCAATCCAAATGCAGAGCAACTAAAAGAGGTATTGAATTTGCCTTCAGCTGATACCTTGATGATTTGGGTGGAAGACCAGCTTCTTGTTGATTTTCCACTCATCCTAACAGCCATGATCAGCTCCAAATCAATTGCATGGCTGCCACTTTTGAGAAAGGGAAGCTATTTCTCACAACCAATTGCAGGGTTTGTTTAGCTTGCCTTTGCTTCCGTTAGAGTAGAGTAGGTAGGTTTTCTTTCAGCAGAAGAAGTGCTTATGCACACTCTGCATGTTCCATTTGGAGCATGTATGATTTTAGTTCTGTACATAGTTTTTGTGGTGCTGGTTTTGCTCTTGCATAGTCCATTTCAGCGGCATTTTGGTGAGAACGACTCCATTTTAGTGGGTTTCAAGCAGCTTCGAGGGAAGTTTTCAAAGTTCGAGATCAGTTTGCTTGCAGTGCTACAACTCATGACTCCATGCCCAATGGATGCTTCAGCAGCTGGTCCTTCTTCATCTAGTAGGCAGATGACCCCACTGAGTTGCCAAAACTGTTATCAAAAATTCACCCCTGGGTAAATTGATAACATGCATCGATTATTCATCCGAGCAAGAAAATTGATTCAAATCCCAAAATCATGTTTTTGAGGTCCCCTTGGCCTTTTTCTAACTCTCCCATCTAAGAAGGAATCCCAACAGTTGGTAAAATGGAAGAAATGCAAAAATAAGGTTACAGGACTGTTTTGAGGCATTTCGGTCCAAGGGCTCGGGTTGTACCGGTTCGGGTTGAACTGAGGTTCGTCATACCAAGCTTGGTGCTGAAATACAGAGAAAATCGGCTAAGTCCTAGCCCAGGTAGCACTTGGGACAGTTGGGATGTCGGGGCGCGAATCGGCCGAAAATCCACCAGTAGCGTCTGCGCAGATCCGGACGCTTGGGACCTCGGGATGCGCGGGCGTGAAAAGCCGAATCGGCCGAAAAAATGAAGAAAATTTCCTAAGTCTTGTTTTACGCGATGCAGGGACAGTTGGGACAAAAGTACGCGAAGGACGCAAACCAGCCGATTTGGCCAAAATAAGAGACTTTCGTCCGGGACATTTGGGATAAAGGTACGCATGGGAGGCGAAAAGTTGAAGGAGCCAAGAGCGAATGGAGTCTCGCCACGTGTCTTCACCACAAAGAGGGACAAGGAAGCTGAATCGGGCGGTTCGAGATTTTTGTCCCGGGGGGTTTAGGATAGCTAGGCCAAAGGTACGCGAGGGACACATGGATGTGAAAAGCCAAAGAGCCGCTAACAAATCGAATGTGCCACGTGTCGAAGGAAAAAAATTGCTAAGTGGTCGGTAAAAGTTTCAAAGGGGAAAATGGAACAGAGGGTCCGAGCCGGGTGACACAGACACGTGTCCTAAGGGGAAGGGGAGTTTGGAGCTCGGGAGATCTTTGAAACTTAACAAAGTTTTTTCCAAAAACTAAAAGGTAAAGGTTTTCCCCGCGCCCCTGTCGATGAACCAAACAATGCCACGTGTCCCAAGTGGCGGGGCGCGGGGGGAAAATGAAATTTTTTCCAAAGTGTAAGAAAAGTCAAAATTTTCAAGGAAAACCCATGGAAAGGGAAGGAGAGAGAATTATGTGGCCAATCAACACCTGACATGTGTCATCCAAGTGGCAGAGCGCGGAAAAAATTCAAATATTTTCCCGTCGATCCGTTTTGGCCTTTTTTTTCCCTAAATCTTCAGATTGCCATATCTTTCGATCCAGAGCTCGGATTTTCACGTTCTTTATATCAATGGAAAGCTGGTAAAATTATCTACACGATTCTGAGGTCAATCTTGCATTTTGGTTTAGTTTGGAGAGATAAAATCAAGAAACATCTCTGGCACGTGGTAATGGCCAGAACTGATGTTTCAACAACCAGTTTTAATGCACATGGGTCACATTCTTCTTCAACATGGCCAGAACTGACGTTTCAACAACTAGTTTTAATGCACATGGGTCACATTCTTCTTCAGCATGGCCAGAAGTGATGTTTCAACCACCGATTTTAATGAAGAATGAATTTTGGTCAATGGTTGGACTACTTACATGTTTTCCTATGTTTTCTCTCTCCTGGGCTCAACCCATGCATTGTATAAAGCTAGATTTGGCTCATTTTTAAAGTGTGGTTCATCTTTTCAGCTCTGCCCTCCCTTCTTTTCTTCTCCAGGGTTGAAAATGGAGTTCGAACCTCCTCCCCTTCTCTGTAATGGCGTTTTTTGCCTTTTAAAATGATGATTTGTGCAAACTTCTGAAGCAACAAAAATGTGTTTTGTGATGCATCTGTCCATCCTTGCTCATTTTTTGCTTGTTTCCTTCTTGCCTCTCTTCATTATAGGTATTTTGTGCATGTTTGAATGTTTATTGCAGGGTTGGAGCTATGTTCATGGAGTTTTGGGACATTTTATGTGTGAAATCTATCCTTGGGCCTTTGATGCATCTGTCCATCCTTCCCATTTCTCACCTCTCCTTGTCCCATGGTAGTTTTGATAGATGTTCAACATTTTCCTTCTCTGGTGTATCACCATTTTAGTGTAGGCTCTATTTTTTCCCTTTTCTCTCTCTCTCTGTCTCCTTGGCATGGTTAGATTAGGATTAGATTAGCTTGCCTGCACTGGAATAGCTTGTGGCAGGTAGTTTAGGAAGAGGAACCAGCCTTCTCTGGAGATTCCTTTCTCATTTTCACAAGTCCCACACTCAAAGAAAGGATTCAATGTTGTGCAATCACACTAGATGCTAGAGTGATCAACCTAGAAATCTAATCAACATCCAAGGGTGCTGTGATTTTGCACTAACAGTTGATAAGAAATTTGAACTTGGTAAAAAGGTCTTTTTATGGGTTAAGCCAAAAAAGAGTTTTATAACCTTTGGCAAGGTTGCCAAATTATCACCTTGTTATGTGGGACCCTTTGAAATTGTTGAAGTAATCAATCTTGTAGCTTATCATTTAGCTTTACCACCTACTTTATCATGAATGCATGATGTTTTCCATATTTCTTTACTTAAGAAATATGTTTCATATTTATCACATGTGTTAAATTGGGATTCTTGCAGGTCTAATACCCAAGAATAATCATGGTTAAACCCATTAGAGTGCTGAAACTCACTAGTTGCACTTGAAAAATGGTAAAATTAGTCAATGCAAGGTCCAATGGGACCAGTTTAATGAAGAAAGTGCAACATGGGAAAACCTCGAGGACATGAAAATTGTTTTTCCTCATTTATTTGAATAGAATTGATTCTGTTGATTGATAATACTTAAATATTTTGTTCTTAATTTATCAATAAATATGCTAGTTTTGGGCAGGTACTATATTCATTAATACATGAACAGCTTAATTTAATGTCTTTGAATAAATTATGGAAAATTTGGAATTCTCAAATCTAGTTTCTATTTGTGAACTTATGGATAAAAGAACTATAATTAGGATTATATTTCTTGTTTGAGAATTTGGACTAAGTTAATCATCGGGATGATGATGATTTTTAGGAGGGAGGTATGTAACACCTCTAACATGACTGGTATCTATGATGACTTCTATTATGGAAGGTTCAAATGTTGACAGTGATTTTTATCTTAAGATGGTGTACTCTTATGACCTATGAAATCATGTTTGCAGTAGGTAATATGTTATCTACTAAAATAGGTATGATTCTGTCATGTTTTTGCTTAATTTAAAATGAAGCAATTCATATCTTTTTATGCAGAATAATTCACTGCTTGGGATTGAGAAATTGAGTTCAGTTTTCATAATTATTGGGGATTCAGAAAAACATTACATTGGATCAATTTCATTGATCCAAGTTATGCTTTTAATTTTCAAACCTTTTTGCTATAATGTCCAAGTGGTAAATATGAAAGGATCTTGGACCTTAAATGTATGAAATCATGAATGATCTGATCTCCTTGGCTCTCTACTTCATATCTAAATTTGGGTAATAATCCGGTTCCTCCTTTTTATAAAAGTAAGATATTATTCTTAATTAGGAACTTTATCCTAAAAAGAGTAACCTAACCTAAGTTACTAAGTTATTTTGTTATTATGGGATGTTAAATGGGACCTAAGACTAAAGAATTATACCTAAGGACCTATGTTAGTTCCTAAACTAATGTTGAACCTAACCTAATGTTTGGCTAACCTAAAAGGGGCCTATGGGATGAAATAGGGAGGGGGAAATTTGGTGACATCGATTCCTAGAAATTTATGAGGAAGTTAATGTGGTCTTATCTCTTTTTAACTACCAAATTTAGTGAAGGCATGAGGAAATTTGGGGGAATGAGATGGCATCTCCACCAAGTTTTAGATGCATGAAATTTTGAACTTAGTCCTCACCAGAAATAGAGGTGTCCGTGAAAGGATAAATGGAAGGACTAACAATCCTAATTCACATTTAATATTTTCAAAGCTGGAAAAAAGCTGCGAGGAAGAAGAAACATGGGTTTGGTATTTTTAGTCATTTTGTCTTTGAGCTTGAGCCCTGCATGTGCGTTGTTTTGGTTATTTGAACCTCTGGTTTGATTCTTGAATGAATTTTATCCTTGTGTTATTGTGAAAATGTGCAACAGGGAAATTTGAAGTTTCCAAGCATGATAACTATACCCTTGTGCTGAATTTTTCATGTTTTATCATTCCTAGGCACCTCAGGTCAAATTTGTCAGTCTGTTAACCCCTATTTGATGTCAAATTGGTCACCTAAGTGATTTAGGAAAGTTTATTCATACCCCTAGGTGATTTTAGGGAGTTTTGAAAAGATGTTATCTTTTGGCAGTATTAGAAAAGGGCTATCACTAGCCTTCCCATGATTGGTTAAAACCCCTTGGATCATAAAAAAGGGCCAAATTAAACATGGAGGTAAATTGAAGACCGTAGAAGATCATATAAATGATTTTGAAAGTTTTGGGGAATGTTGATCAAATAATACTTATCAAAGATCACACAAGGAGTCCGTGCGGGATAGAAGGCCAGACCAAGGGCACAAGAAGAACAAAAAGGAACTACATGCGAAAGGAAAGTTCAACTTTCAAGACTTAGCTGATTTTGAGCATGGAGACCTCTTTTTAGAAGATTCCATACAGAATGCACCAATGATGTAGAGACATGTGTGGCATGCATTGTCTATCTTTGGAGGAGTGGATCAAAGCATTTTGTAGGGAGAAGAGCTAAGAAAAGGATTGCCACTTCAGCTTAACTACAAGAGGTCTATAGATAGCACACTTGCATGTGTGGCTATGCTTGTAAATGGAATGTGTCTATCATAAATAGCATGCGGCCTATTTTTGTAATATATAAGTGGCAAAGGGAAAGTCCCTACCATATATATATATGATGTTAGGTAGATAGTAGATGAGTGTGTGTATATATGTGTGATGGATGTATAGAGATATACATATATGACTTAATTACATGTATCGATCCGTACACACATTGGTATAGATTGAAAATACTTGTAAGGAGCTTCTATATTTATTAATAGATGGAAGATATTGGCTGAATCTAAGTGTCATTCTATGTGTAATTAAGTAGTGCATGTTATTGATTCAATCATGATTACTATTTAAACTTGTTATTTCATAGATCTGAGGGTAGCATGCATTATAGAATGATGGATTAGTTATGAATCTATATGTTTCTTCCTTCATCATGCTAACATCCTACTACAACAACCCTAAAGAGGGCCTCAGTACCTATTATCACCGAATCACATCACCCCTATGTTTATACAAGTGCATATACTTGAACTCACAGTGCGATTGGATAACATGGGTACTATCTCCAAGTTGTGGGATTTGCTACTTGAGATAGACCTCTAGAGAAATCTGGTTCTTACTCCTAAAATACTTGCCACAATCTACTCTAATGCAGGGAAAATAACTATTCTAATCTAAATTTCCAAGGGACCAGGAGAGAGAATGCATAAAATGAAATCCTACACTAAAGCGGTGATACACCAGAAAAGGAGGGTGTGAGAGTAGTCTTTGAATGCGTGAGATACGAAGCAAAGTGGACACTAGAAGGGGTGATGAAAATTCTCCATAATATAGAAAAATGCATTCACACAATAATTCAAACATAGCAAGAAAACATAGCAAGGGAAGATGCATCCACAAACTTTTATTTTATTGCTTTTTGACATGCACAGTTCAATCGATTACAAGATAAGGGCCTGGATCACCATGCAAGGAGTCCACAACAAGGGCCTGCAGCACATTGGCTTCACAAAGCAATTTTGGTAGAGCTTTGCTAAAAACTACCTCCTTTTCAATGAGCCCAACACTCCAATTTATAGAAAAAATGAGAAGAGAGAGAGGGAAAAATGGAAATCCCAAAATCTATCCTTCAACCACTTGTAAGAGGCATTAAATGGAGTAAAATGATTGTATATTACTTGCAAAAGGCTCCCCATACTATCCCAGGTGCTGTAGTAGAGAAAGAATGGTGACCATGCCTCTTAATTGCACTCCCAACTACCAAATAAAACACTGTTATGAACCCGGCCACCTTTTATGAAAAATCCCCACTGATTTCTAGTCAAATATGGAATTTATTTATTTCTCGAGCCATGATTCCAATGGCACCAATTTTGTTTGATTTCGTTGAGAAATGCAAAAGTTATGGCGTCTGAGTGTGGGCAATATTTTGGGTCTGCAGGGCGCTTTCTCATCATTTGACGAATGAGCATTAATTGACTGGAGCCGAATATTTTTATTTTATTTAAATATATCTACCCTCATTAAAAATAATAAATCTAGTTTTTGTAGCATAGAGGACATTGTGCTCGTTCCCGAAAGTCCAATTTTGTGAAAATCGGAGCTTAGAGTCAAAAGTTATGGCCATTTGAAGTTCACGGGTCAAATGTTGACTTTTCTTCTTTTCTGCAGCTATTTTGGCAAAATCGGGTCCGCGTGTCCCGGCTGTCCCAGAAGAATTCTCCCACATCGGCCGATTCGGGCTTCCTTGTGCCCTTTTGCGACCTTTCACCTTTTCACGTCCCATGCGTACTTTTGTCTCGGCTGTCCCGGATGAAAATCTCTGCGCTACCCACAATAGACCGTCTTGTGGCAAATTGACCGATTCGCACCCCACATGTAGTTTTGTCCTGGATGTCCCAAAATACATGAAACAAAAAACTTGATTATTTTTATTGCCTATGGCCATTTCACCTTTTCGCGTCCCGACGTCCCAAATGGTATCTGCGGACCGCCTGGGACAAAAATGTCTGACTTAGCCGATTTTTTTCCTTTTTGGTCCCAAACTTGGTACGACGAACCTCGGTATGACCTCGTACTAGTACAATCCACACCCTTCAGACCTGAAATACTTAAAAAAATCCTACAACCTTATCTTTTGCATTTTTTCCATTTTTCTAACTTGTTGGGATTTTTTCTTGGATGGGAGAGTTAGAGAGAAGCCGATGGGGCCCCAAAAACATGATTTTGGGCCTTGAATCAATCTACTTGCTTGGGACTAAAGAATTTGATGCATGTTATCAAAATTACCTTGAGGGGTGAATTTTGGATACCAATACCTTTACATGCTTTGGGTGAGTGCTCACCAAGGTCGAGTGAGTGATGTCTTTAGTGCGACTAGTCATTATTTAGTAAATTCTAGGCTGCATCATTAGTTCCATTACTGGGACCTATTTTTCAATTATTTTTAGGATGATTCATGATGAAGACATCCTAGTTAACTCTAGAAATTATTGAGGAATGGATACATGATATGGATGAAGAATATACATGGTGGTTCAAAGTGAATGGATTTGAGTTTAACACGTACTTGGGTAGAGTAGAATCAGTATGAAAACTTGTATGAGATATATTTTTCTATCTTTCTAGTAGAACTATACGAGTGGCTTATTTGCTTATGAATCTCGGTGGAACCGGAGGTATCACACATTTTTTTGGACACAAGAAGAATTTTAGGCCCTTTATGATGCTGATCATAAATGGACTCGCGATGTGGATATGTGGTGTTCTAAATAGTTATATTCTAGAATATTCAATTTTGATGTACTCTTTCCTGGAGGTAGCTGAATTCCAATTTTTGTGGTATCCAAGAGGAGCATATTTACAAGGTATTCCACTGGCAATCAAGATCTTGATGGTAACTTTGAACCTAGAGAGTAAACCAATGGCTAACTAAACTTCACCACGCGTGAGGCGGGAACAAGTTTGGTGAAAGATGGAAGACCTAGCAGTAGAGAGGTAGAGAGAGGAAAGATGGCTTAAGTATAATGAGGCACATGAGAGGGAGATAGAGAAGTAATGTTCCATTGTAGAAAGTATGGTGTTGAGGAGAGAGATGGCTCATGAAGGATTTACAGCTCATGTAGAAGACATGGAGCCAGAGCATCAAGAACTCCCCCATCTTAGAAAGCATGATAGATATCCTCCTTGGCCTCACACGAAGTGTGGCAATAGAGACTACCTAGACCCTAGGTGCGCATCTTAATCCACCTGGTGACCTAGCCCTTGTGCTTGGTTTTTTAGTATCTAGTATGACAAGTAACCAGTAAGCTAACTTGGGAAGTAGGAGAGCAGAATAAGTCAGGGATCAAGTACATCAATGATAGGATAGATAGATTCAATGTTATTTGGAGGAACATTCTTATGCACATCATCCACAAAAAATGTGAGAGCATAGAATGTTGGATTCACCTCTGGAAGTGGAACTACCTCATAGACTATAGGGGTTTTGTATAGTACTACTATCGAGATCACGGGGAGTACATCTACGAGTCTTGTTCCAACTACGGGTTGGAGGATCGGGAGAGGCAGGTGGTTTTAGTTCTGGTGGATCTAGTTATTTTAGAGGTATAGGGAACACAGGAGGTTCTAGATCACGTGGTCAAGGTCCACAGCAACCAAAAAATATCTATATGGAGATGTCTCTTTATCTCCTAGAATATAGAGGTATAGAGGATGTTGCCAAAAATGTGCACATGTGTGAAATCTTGTGGCATGCTAAAGGGATCCTGACTACCGAGTGCAAGGAAAGCCAATTCGCTAGTACATTATAGGGGCATGCACACATGTGGTATAGAAAGTTTGAACTCGATCAAACTTACGTGGATTATGCAAAGACTGAGGGATGATTTCTTAAAAGAGTTTCATATCCTTGAGTTTGAGCGAAGAGTATAAGTTCGCTCAAGGATATCAAGAAAGACACTAATAAGATTTTATGTGAGTATGGTGCTTGTTTTAAGACACTTTTATCTAATCTATCTTATGATATTTACACTAGCAAGTATGCACAATGGTTTGTTGGAGGATTGATTACACCTTTTAGAAGGGATCTATCACATAAGACATACACCGATCGATCTGCGTAAAGCACTTTGAAGTAGATTTGCATGCTAAGGAAGTTGGGAGCATTGAAACTAGCCTTAGTCCATTCCTAGAGGAAGAAATTTAGGCTATGGCAAAGTAGTTAGAGAAGCTATCAGCAAATTCAGCCCATGAAATGCACTCAGGAATTTGGTGTATAGATTATGAAGTGGAAGGTCACACCAAGGATAGTTTCCCTCACAAATTTTACAATCATTACTATTCAACTATGAGATCTTCCATTTGAATCATGATTCTAGTCACTGTCATTTTTACATCATGCAATAAGGAAAAATGTATCTTAATTTTGCAAGATTTAGAGGTCCATGCCCCATGATACTTTGAGGATTGTCGATTGATTGGTTAGATCCAAAATGTTATATACATTGGGGTATGATAGATGAGTATAAAAATAATTCTAAGGGTAAGAATGAGCACCGGATTGGGATCATAATCAAATGTGCTATGACAAGAATGAGGGATGTTTTGAAGGAGGTCATGGAAAGGGATGTGGATATTGTGGTGGATATGGAGGATGAGGACATAGTGGAGGAAGAGGTGAGTTCCCTCATGGAACATGTTATACGTGTGGATCTCTTGACCACTATAGGTGCAAATGTCCTCAAAATATTGCATGTTCTTTCTGTGGAAAGAACTATAGCTATTAAGAGTCCCTAAACTTATATGAGCATCTGAGTAAGCAACATAAGCAAGAAAATAAAGGTGTTAGGATGGTTAGAATCCAGTGTGTGGTAGAATATCAGTGGATTCCCAAGATAGCATAAGGACTGAGGAATTAACGGTGAAGATTACTACATGTGCTAAAGTATTACGTGCAAGAGAGGCATTGCACTAGAAGCCTATGATCACCAAGGAGGAGGTTTTGCATGCAAGGTACCCAGATCCTGCTCATCAAAAGGAAGTTTACCAAGATACCACAGAATTCCTAAGGAATCTTCAGGTTGAGATATAATACCTAAATGAGTAGAAGAAAGCATCGAGACAGTCAAAATTATATCGATGATATAAAGCGAGAGGTGTGCAAGATGTTGCACCTGGAAGAACATTATTACACTATTAGGAAGTCTGGTTAAAAGGGAACACTCCATGCGTAAGTCTTGAGACCAGATGACAGATTTTACATGTAAATATTCCACCGATAGCATTGACTATGACAAAGAAATTACTCAATGTTATTGTATATTGGTGGTTGTTGAGCAATATATTGATTGATACAAGTGCGGAAGTAAATTTTCTTACATTAGATGCATTGGTACAAATGGGGAGGCCTCCATTACAGCCATCATCTAATGTGTTAATTATGGCAAACCGGACTAAGGCCACTTCCATAGGAGTTTTTAAAGATGCATCTATAACTATATGAGGGGCCGAGTTCAATGGGGATTTTGAGGTATTAGCACTTGTAGAAGCACACAATGCCTCTCATATGGTGTAGACTTGTAGAATAATGTTGACTTGAGATTCAATAAGGGGTATATCATCTTTGAAAAAAAGGAGGAAAGGGTTATGATACCTTTGAAAAATGGGAATTCTACACCATATGTTGAGCCTCTAAGTGAAGAGGACTTAAATAGAATTTATGTACACGCTATTCAGACCCGTGAGGTTAATAAGCCATAAAAAGAAGGCATCCTACAAAGGGAGGATTCTCATTCTATTAGTGATACTATGAGTATTGATTGTGACAATTAGTCTCATGGTACATATGAATTAGTAGGGTGCAACATGAAAAGCGTGGTTGCACGTAAGAATGGACTTCATTTGATTCGAGGGATAGGCAGCACAGTACCTTGGTATATAGGGGCAGAATATCTTCCTATATTTTTGAAGGCCATGGAGACATAATGGAAAGATCAAATTTACGAAGAGATATGTTAGTATATACCTTGCGGGGACAACAACACACTAGTGGGTAGTCCACAGAGATAATCTTATAAACTGGGAAGAGATTGGAGTCACTTTGTCTACTAGGTTTATAAGGAACAATGCACCTACGTAGATCTATACTTATCATGGTGATCAACCTGTTTAGCGTCACATTCAGCATTGTGAAAGACTCTAGATAGCATGAAAAAAATTATTACCACCTTCACTCTTGTTACATAGACTATATTCTATGCTACAAGGATGTGCACACACTTGGTATGTATATGTAGAACTACATTGAGAGACTGGGAAACAGTAAAATTTGACTATAGGAATGATCCAGACCTTTGACTACTTCTCGACTAAACCTCCCGTAGAAGAGGTATTAAAATTTTTCAAGCACTTAACTATGGGAGATAGTGCAAAATTAGAAGAGAATATTCAGGAATTATTTGGTGAGGTAGAGTCCAGAGCATGTTTTGAAAGGAAGAAGAAATGGACTCCATATTACTTGAACATGCTTTCCTTGAGAAAGAGAAAGGAAAGATGGTTTACATCATGGATGATGAGGAAGTTGAGAACCTGGATATTGAACATTCACAAGGGGTGCATGAGGTCTTGGACAGTGCAGACAAGGATACATGTGCCTACCACAAACCCATGAAGACAAAGAAGGTGAATATAGGTTCGGAGGCTGAGCCTAAGGAGGCCATAATTGGAGACTACTGGTCAGACTCGGAGGTAGCAAAGATCATTGAGTTACTCAAGGATTATCAGGACTTATTCCCTTAAGGGTATCATGAAATTAAAGGCGTGCATGAATCACTTGGGGAAATGAAGATAAAACTTAAGGACAGTGCATGGACAATTAGAAAGATACCTTATAGAATGAATCCTAATTTGCATGAAAAGGTAAAAGAAGAAATTGATAAAATGTTGAAATCTGAATTATCAAGCCCCTTGATGAGTTAGAATGGGTTAGCCCAATGCTAATCAAGATATCAAGAAGGATAAATGAATTAAAATATGTGTGGACTATAAGGAGCTGAAATTTGCATGCATCATAGATCCATTCCCTACGCCATTCACTCAAGAAATAATAGGATTTTTATGGTGTGAAATATATTCCTTCATAGATGGGTTTTGGGTTTCATCAAAGTTAGGATTTCTCAAGAGGATCAAGAAAAGACAACATTTACTACCGAATGGGGCGCTTTTGCCTACACTATGATTCCTTTTGGATTGAAAAATGCACCTGTTGTATTCTCGTGTATAGTTGTTCGAGCATTCAAATATTTTATTCATAACTTATTATAGGTCTACCTAGATGATTGAAAAATATATGGGCTTGTGAAAGATCATTGTGACAATCTATGTTTAATGTTTGAATGATGCTAACAATTGAGTATCTCTTTGAACATCAAGAAATGCATATTTTCTATGCTATTTGGGATACGATTAGGATATATAATCTACAAGGAAGGTTTGTTGGTTGATCTAGCCAAGGTTGCAGTCATTTTAGGCCTAGAAGTGCCTATCACCCAAACGAGGTGCCCCTATTTTTAGGTCATACATGATATTATAGAAAATTCATCAAAGGGTATGCCAAAATTGTTGTACCCTTGGAAGAGTTATCAAGGGGAGGTACATTTTATTGGGGAGAACCACAAGTGAATGTTTGAGATATTAAAAGAGAAGATAACTACCATGCCCATTTTTGCTTTCCCTCATAGGATAAACCATTTAATGTGCATGTGGATGCTTCGGCATGGCTATTGGCATTGTATTAGCTCAACTCGGTGAAGGTATTATAGATCATCAAATTTATTTTTCTAGTAGGAAGTGACTCCTACTGAATGGAATTATACAACTACATAGTGTGAAGCTTTTTCAATGATCTATGCATTGCACAAGTTTTGAAAATACTTGTTAGCAACACAATTTTTGTTTTATACAGATCATATGGCATTGAAGTACTTGGTAAATAATCTCATCTTACAGGGGTACATATGTAGATGGGTTATCTTATTTCAATAGTTTGACTTCATAGTTGTGGTGAAGCCAAGAAAAAGAAATTCTAGACTAGACCATTTATCTAGAATCAATTCAAGAGAGGATGCATAGAAAATTGAAGAAACCATGCCATATGCACAGTTATATAGGTTATAACATGCGCCCATAGAATTAGAAGAAATTTATATCTTTCTATGAATAGGTATGGAACCAGAAGGAATGAAATAATTAGAAAATAGACAACCTGCTATATATGCGCGACAACGTTTATGTTAATCAGGTGCTGACCTTTACAAGCTAGGAAGAGATGAAGTATTACGTCATTGTGTCTTAGAGCATGAGTGTAAGGAAATCATGGAAAAATATCATAGTGGTATTATAGGAGGCCATTATGTAGGTGATGCAACTTCCTCGGAAGATCCTACTTACTGGATTATGGTGGGAGACATTATATAAGGATTATAAAGAATATTATAAGGCGTGTGATCATTATCAACACCTAGGAAAACTAGGGAAAATATATGAGATACCTTTGAGACCAATAACTAGTGCCAAACTATTCAAGAAATGGTCCATTGAATTTTTAGGACCTATTTCACCAGCCATGCGTAGGGACTCGGATCACACTATATCATTACTTGCACAGATTATCTCACATGGTGGGCAAAAGCAACACCTACGAAGGACCTGTAAAATAGCTACAACAACTAGATTTCTGTGGGAGAATTTTCTTATAAGATATGGATGTCCCTTAAGATTAACAAGTGATAGGGGTACACACTTTTGAATGAGACAATCAAGATCCTATTAGATGAGTTTATGGTTGCACACCATAAAAATACACCCTACCATCCTCGGGAAAATGGAACTATCGAGGCTTTCAACAATATTTTGAGTGAGAATTAGACAAAAATTGTGATGTTGGAAGAAAGGATTGGGATGAAAAAGTGTCGCTTGTTCTTTGGGAATATAGAACAACTTACAAGAGATTTAACAAAGCCAAATTGTTTCAATTGGTATTTGGCATGAAATTCATTCTCCTTATATAATTTACATTACCTTCTTTGCTCATTACACACACTAGAGGTATAACCGATGAGCAATATTTAGAAGAACAAATCGAGAAGATGATTCAACCGGATGAGTCTTGAGCCATAGCATGATGGAGTCAAAAGCAGGAAAAGGCCAGATAGAAGGCATGGCATGACATAAATATAAGGAATAAGAAATTTGAGATTGGAAAAATGGTAGTTATGTATGACTCAAAGTTCTTATGCCATCGAGGAAAGCTCAAAGTACATTGGTTGGGGCTGTATGTCATCACTTATATACTTGAATTAGGGGATTGCTAGTTAGAAGCACTTGATGGAACATGGCTACCTAGTTACTTTAACGGGAGTAGGCTAAAGCCCTACTATAAATAAGTCTTTTTGGTGTTTGTAATAAGGCATTATTGCCATTTAGATTAAGTTTTTAATTCTATATTTCCTTCATTATCACTATGCTTTATCAATTTAGTTGTTCTTTTTGTGTAATAAGCGTGCTTGCACGCATGAAGCTAACTACTAGATATGAAGAATGTTTATGTGTAGAGGACTGGATATACATTTCATGTGGGGTGGTTGTAATTATCCAAGTAAAACACTGTGAGAATTGAAAGGTGAAAGGAATAAGTTGTTATGGGTGTGCTTTAAGTCAAAAGAATATTGTTGTTCAAAAGTGACCAAGAATGGAGAGGAATGAAATAATACTATAACACGAGGTAAGCAGAGGCCATGATAACTACCAGGAGAAGGTGTAGTGACGAGGTACTCGGGAAAAATGGTACACATTGAAGATAATTCTATGACCGTAGGGTAGGAAGGCACAATAGAAGGTTATAATTGGGGTGTGAAGAAGTACCACATGGAACGAACGAAATTTGGTCAATGAATGAGGGATATTTGGTAGGTGAAGGAGCATTTAATGCATCAAAATTTGAAAAAAATATATAAGGATGGAATGCGGGTTCATTTTTACCATTATGATTAAGAGTATTTGAGGAAAGAGCTAAGTGTAAAGAGCCAAGTGATCGGGTTAAGGTGCTAAAGGTGTGAAACCAAGTGTAATAACTAGATTTGTGCAAAATAATCTTGCATCCCCATTGGTGAAGGGTTTGAGTGAAGCAGGAGATAGAAAAGGGTTAGGTTATGAAGTTTCCACCTAGGGCATGATTGAATCAAACTAGGTTTTGATTTGCAAAGTTTCAAAATTAAAGATGAGACATTTGCAAGGTAAAAATGACACCTAAGAAGGCATCCGTAGCAGCGCAGTAAAAGGAAATAAGAAGGTGGTCGTCAAGGAGGAAGAGATGGAACCCGAAAAGTAAGTGAATAATTGAAATGAAATGCAATACCTAGAAGGATTAATTATTGGTGAGGAGTGGGATTCAACCATCAAAAAGAGAAAAGTAAGTGAATACAATCACGGGACTTTGGAGAACAAGGAGCTCGATTCCTTTGCTTACTACTAGGATGAAGAAACACATGATGGATGACATGCCGGTTTATGATGATATAGGAAAGAAACTTATGAAGAGAATTGGGGTCTACCATTACATGAGCTTCCATATTTTAGGAAGTATGAGACCTTGTATCACCGGTTCATGAGCAGGGTACACGAGGAATTCTTCTACTTTGAAAGATATATAGTTAGAATCTCATCTGCGCTTATTTCATTAGTTACATGTTTAAAGGCCACATAAGAGGACATAAAAAATGATCTCACAGATAAAGCCATGATTTTAAAGACCAGATAGGAGTTGGGGTACCTAAAGGGTCCACGCAGTATGGATATAGACAAATTAAAGAACTATCCAGTTGTGCAAGCAACAACACACCTTGTTACAAAGTTGAATGATCAGGAGTGGTGGTCACAAGTAAATACTATGTGGTTACACATTGCGTGTAAGATGTCAGAAGGGGAAATCTACAACATTATAGGCTATATTATAGAGAAAATAGTTGAAGAAGTGTGCACAGGAGGGAAGATCATATTTGGGGTTGTTTAACTATCACTGGTATTCATGGAGATTGGAGTACCAGATGAACCGAAGGAAAAAGTATGGGAATACCCCATGGAGAAAAAGTCACCAACTGAAAGATTCAACAAGTATCTATGTAAAGGGGCCATAATAGATGACGTAAAGCAAAGGGTGGAGAAATGGTATGATTGGATCCGTGTGACAATTGGAGAAGATTGGTGCATCCCAAAGGACCTACCCGCAGTGGTTGGGAAATAAGTCCAGTTTGTTGTATATCAGTAATTCTGCATTGTGCGCTTCCCAATAAAAGATGGAGTCTAGAGCCCTTGGTTTAAATTTCCTTACGCATTCACTGCAAGGTATTTCCAAGCATCTATTCATAAATTTATATACATGTGCTGACTAGTATTCAATGCAGATAAGGTAGACTGCGACTACCATACATTGAGGAAGAAGTATGTATATCCTGGTAGAAGTGCTTATACAGAGAGGATCATTTTAGAGGTGCTAAATATTAAGCCAATAAGTCTCAAGCGGTTGTAAATGTGGGGGAAACATTGGTATATCTCTAGCAAAATCAAAAGATAGAGAATAATAAGTATGTGGAAGGTGAGTTCTTACTTCCAACACCACCAAAGGGAAAGCATAAAATGGAGAACATCCTAGTGCCTAAGCCCACAGAGCCAATTGAAGTGGAGGATGAGGAGGAGGAGCATGAAGATAGTGGTGGTTTGAAGCATAGAGGTAGGAGACATCCTATAAATAAGGGTGAAGCTGAGCACACCATTACACTATCTCAGCCATAAGAGGGGGATGATGAGGACTTGAATGCATTCCAAGGGGAGCACATGTTTAAGAGGGTGTTCAGGAGAACAAGGACCAAAGGTGCTACTCCAACCACGGTGCGTAGATCACCCAAACTCTGTCCACAAAAGGAGTCAACCATGTAAAGAAGGAGGAAACTGAATTTAAATGAGGAGGTGGAAGAGTCAGAGGAAAGTGCACCTAATTCTCCTACTCTTCTAGAGAACACAAAAGAACAAGGTGAGGAATCAAAGGAGAAACAAGAGGACGAGAAATACCACAGGAGATAGATGTAGAGAATTTTCAAGACATGGAGACACAATTCCTAAATTTGGAAGCTAAAGTCCCTAAGAAATAATGGTCTAGAAGAACAAGTGGAGAGCACATTCTACTAGCCATGGGCTATGCAGAGGATGCGGAAAATTTTCCATGGTCATTTCTAGAGAATGATAGCACAAAATGATTTTTTCAGATGGGAGTTAATGGATGAGGATATGGAAACTATGTGCACTCGAAAGAAACTATCTTGGTCAATACACACCCACATGGATGAGCCTAACTTTGATGTTTGTGAAGATTCATGCGTTTCAAAATGATCAAGAAGGTACCCCAAGCTAGACACATGATAGTAAAGCCTCTCTTGTCATGTCATATGAGCAAGTCAATGAATGCATTGGTGAAGATTTCTACTAAGGTGGCTAGAAGAATCATGGACAAAGATGCAACAATTAGAGAATTGTGGGAGGAGATAAAGGCAAAGGATGCAGAGATAACACACATAACACAAGAGAGTGACTTCATGCAGAAGAAAAATGAGGTATTTATCAAAATTGCAGATGAGATTGGGGACAATGTCATCAGAGAAAGGCCACACTTGGAGGCCAAGGTACCACAAATGTTTCCTTCAGTGATACACTATGTAGGAAAGTTGGTGGACTTGGTACTTGAAGATGAACCTCTGTGCATGCTAGTGCAAAGGAGCTTAGAGAAAGATGCCAAACAAGAGAAAACATCGGTGATAAGAAATATTGCATCTTATAAAGGTATGTTGTAAGTATTATAGGAAGTATTGAAGAAAGTAGACCAGGATTTAAACATATGCACAGCTCCAGGCACTTATCAACATAAAGACCCTAGAAGAAAACAATGAGGTCTAGAAAGTGATGAAGAATGAGACATTAGGCTACGCAGAAAGATTGTCAATTGTTAAGTAGAAGTGTGAGGCCCTGAAAGTAGCACAAGAGCTACACAAGACTCGGATGGAAGACCTTGGGAAGCTAATTGATTATAAGATGAATCTTTTAGAAGGGAGAATGATATCAATGTCCAACATTGTGTTGGTTTTGCAGAATACGAAAGGAGAGATTGTGAGGGATGAGTTAGAATCCATTACTATGGACATCCCAGAAAAAGTAGAACAAGCACTCACTGAATGGCAGGTTTTGGAGGCCAAAATAAAGGAGTATCCAGAGTTGATACTTCAAACTGATACAGAGGAGGTTGCCTCATAACTTCATAGAAATTATTTATTTATCTACATTCTTTCATTCTTATTCTTTCCATTCTTCTATTCTTTACTTCAATTTTTGGAGATACCCATTATCGGGATGAAAATGAGATTAGTGTGGGGTAATGTTGATCAAAGAATACTTGTCAAAGATCACACAAGGAGTCCACGCGGGATAGAAGTCCAGGACCAAGGGTGCAGAAGAACAGGAAAGGAACCATGTGCGGAAGGTAAGTTCAGCTTTCAAGACATAGCTAATTTTGAGCATGGAGACCTATTTTAAAATATGGTGTGCGGAACACACCAATGATGTAGATACATGCGCACCATGCATTGTCTATCTTTGGAGGAGTGGATCAAAGTTTTTTTCATGGAGATGAGCTAAGAATATGATTGAAACTTCACTTAACTTCAAGAGGTCTATAGATAGCACACTTGCATGTGTGGTTATGCTGTAAATGACATGTGGTTATCAATAGCATGGAACCTATTTCCGGAATAGATAAGCAGTGAAGGGAATGTCCCCACCCTATATATATGATGTTAGGTACATAGTAGATGATTGTGTATGTATGTACGATGGATGTATGAAGGTATAGAGATATACGCATATCACCGAATCTCTATATCATATCCATACACGAATTGCTATAGATTCACAATACTATAAGGATCTTCTATATTTATTAATAGATGGAAGATATTGGCCAAATCTAAGTATCATTCTATGTGTAATTGAGTATTGCATGTTATTGATTCAATCATGATTACTTTTTAAAGTTATTCTTTCATAGATCTGAGGGTAGCATGCATTGTAGAATGATGGATTAGTTGTGAATCTATATGTTTCTTCCTTCATCATGCTAACATCCTACTAAAACAACCCTAAAGAGGGACCTGGTACCTTTGCATGCTTGGGTGAGTGCTTAGTAAAGGATGAGTGATGTGCTAGCATGACTAGGGTGTTATCTGGTAAATTCTAATCTGCATTAGGGAAGTTTTGAAAGACTTGGAATAGTCGAGTAAAAATAGGGTTCACAAGCCTATACGGTACACGAATCTGAAACAACTATTGGGCTTGAGAAAAAGATTATGGGAGCTCTATATGGAATTAGAAGTAAAAATAATCTATGGAAAGAGGATTATAATAACTATATTATGGTAAAATCATGTTTTTTACAACACCTTGGCACATAGGGTTGGCAGGCAATTTTTCTCAGGAACAAGTGGACTCTCAAATCACAAATCCACATTTTCAGATATCAAAAATTTGAATCAAGACATGATAATCCAACCATTGGATCCCAAATATCATTTACATCCAATATCATATAAAAATTTACCAATGAATTCCATCAGGAGCTCAAGTTATCATCATTCCAAGTTACCCTCTTAAAGGTAGTTTAGGACTTAGTCATTTTTTGTGAGGAAACATGTCAGCACTAGGAGTTTGGCAGGATTTCATGTCCCCAAAATCCCTAAGGTTAGGTAAAAATCCCTTGAAAAATTATCTCATCCCTCATGTGACCTCCGACTTGACAGTTCATCCCTCAGTGCACTTTTAGAGCATCCATTCCTGTTGTCGATCAAGCACCACATGTAAGCTCCAAGACCACCATGGAAACTAATGTTCCTCATATCCCTAAGGTGAGTCACATCAAGAATGGAAAAATTCACCCAACCCTTATGGAGAGTCTTTTGGTCACCCACATGACCAACTTTCAGCCCAGTGCATTTTTGGAGCATCCATTCCATACCGTCGATCAAGCGCCACGTGTTAGCTCCATGACCACTTTGTGGAAATTGATGTCTCTCATGCTCCCGAGGTGAGGGACATCAAGCATTTAAAAATGTTCCCAGCCCCTATGGGGAGTCTTTTGGTCACCCACGTGACCAACTTTTACCCAGGTGCATTTTTTGAGCATCCATTCCCTATCATCGGATCAAGTGCCACATGTCAGCTCCAGGACCACCATGGAAACTGATGTCCCTCATGTCCCTAAGGTGAGGGACATAAATCATGGAAAAATGTTCCCATAACCTATGGGGATTCCTTTTTCACCCATGTGATTGACTTTCATCCCCATGTGCTTTAAAGCATCTTTTCTCACCTTCATTCCCTGTCGTCGAATCACCACCACGTGTCATCCTCTTGACCACCATGGAATTTTATGTCCCTCACATCCCTAAGGTTAGGGACATAAAACATGAAAAATTTCACCCAATATTCTCCCTCCATGCATTCAAAATTTCAAAATCTAATTGTTGCTCAAAGATCTCAGTGCTTCCAAATTTGCCTTCCACTCTAGTGCATAGACAATCTTCATCCTTCCTCTGCAACTTTCTTCCATCACTCCATAATTATAAAAAAATCAGACCAGATCAACCAAGGAACTGAAATACCTTTCCAATGGTAATATTCAGGTCTCAAAAGGAGTTATCATCAAGCTAAGAAGGAGAAATAAAGAACAACGAAGAAGAGAACAATAAAATCTCCATAGCCAAAAAATGGAAATATGAAAAAATCTTCCAATCTAGTGCATGAATCAATGAACCATTTGTTTTTTTTTATTCCTCTATCAAATACCATAAAAAAAATAACATAAAACTTTCCTCTCATGTGATACAACATCCACAACGAAGAAATCTCCTTTATGGCTTAATGAAGAAAGAAGTGGGATTTCCCCTCAAACTGGTTATCGTAGTGAAGTAAGATCACACGTGAAGAACCAGAAGAAAAAACCCATGTCAAAAATATAATTTTATTTACAAATGGAGGAGAAAAATAGACTTGCAATTTTGAGGTCTATTAATGGTTGCCACATCTAAAAGCGATGTCGTCCGAAAATTAAAAATTAAAAATCCCCTAGACTATTAAGCGGGTGAACCCAAAATTTTAGAGGGGTGATATTGGGCAAAAACCCATATAAAAAAACTTTGTTCCACGTTAATCCAACTTCTAGAAGCCAAATTTCTAAAAATAGTAGGTCTCTTACACATAGGAACAACTATTTCAGAAAGTCATTGTGAAGAACTGCGAAGGAGACAAAGACATTGGAGGTGCACTATAGCTAAGAATTCACTAGGACAATTTTTTTGACACTTCCTAAAAATAATAAGAGGGCCCTCAAGCACCTAATAAAAATAGAAAGTTTATCTTGAAGGAATTTTGAGGTCTATTAATGGTTGCCACATCTAGAAATGATGTCGAGTCTGAAAATTAAAACTTTAAACTCTCTAGACTATTAAGCGGGAGGGCCCAAAATTTTAGAGGGATGATATTGGGAAAAAACCCATATAAAAAAACTTCATTCCATGTAAATCCGACTCATAGAAGCCAACTTTCTAAAAATAGCAGGTCTATTACATAGGAACTGCTATTTCGGGAAATTCATTGACAAAAGAACCTGCAAAGGAGACAAAGACATTGGAGGTGCACTATAGCTGAGAATTCACAAGAAATTTTTTTGACACTTACTAAAAATAGTAAGTGGGCCCTCAAGCACTTGCTAAAAATAGAAAGTTGATCTAGAAGGAATGAGGAACATAGGGAGAAAGAGGAAAACTAAGGCACGCATCCAGTTGAAGATTGGGGACTTGATTTTTCACACTTACTAAAAATAGTAAGTTACTTTTTCTAAGGTAGACATGAATCCAAATTGAACAGGCTAGAAGTAGAAACAACCCTTCACTTGCAAGTATGATGTGGAAAACAATGATGTCTTGTACATAGACCTAAATGATCTTAAGACTCGTATGGCTTCAAGGACCGAAGGAGGATTGAAGAAAATATATTCACAAGTGGTTTGTTCACCATTACAGGACACCCGGTTTACATGCAAAGTCTCGAGTTAGTCCTAGATTTCTCTTTCTACTCGAGCCCGAGACATGAACCATCTGAGCTGACAACGGTACAATGATGGTGGTCATCAGCCCTAGGAATATTTCACTCTCTCTGTAGATACCGACATCCCTCAACATGGTTTTCATATCAAAGGACAGGGTCGTGCATGATTGGGAAACAATGGATTCATATTTCGAAGGAGTAATACTCGCCTCATGGTTAAAAACAAGAAGAAATCCCTCTTGGATGCCAAAGAATCTTCCAAGGTGTGAGTTTTGAGAAGAGTATTTTTATGTCATCACTCTCCTTAGTCAAGTTATGGGAGAAGCAAGCATAAGAGACTTCCAAGACTGAATGGGCCTTTTCATCTTAACACCGACAAAATTAAGGCGAGAGAATTGATTGGGGGTAGATCATCGGTGACAATTTCCATATCTAAGCTGATCCAAGTGCCCACGATAAAGAAGTTCCACATGACTTCTTACCTAGTCTATCTCCTTACAAGCTCGAGATCATTCAAAGGATTGGATCTCATGCAGAACATTGCTGCCAAGGTACCTGCATTTGAGAAACTTCCACAGTTGGTAATGGAAGAGAGCAACATGCATTTCTCTCACGTGAATGATGCATTCACTATGTACATGGTCCAAAGCTTAGAAGGGGATCTTGAAGCTAGGATGTCACCAAAAGAGGCATCCCTGATTAAGGAATATGGCTCATACTTCATATAATTCTCAACATTCTCCTACATATGAGTCATTGGCTTCACCAAGCTCCGCTGAAACTACCTAAGTACCTCAGTGACCAGATTGTATTGTTCGAGCTCTGCGGAAGATCACTCAAGTGAATAACAAGCTCAAAAGTAGGAGAAAGAAATTTATTTCATTCCCCATATCTCTAGGGGAGTTCATGTGCAAAAGCAAAAATTACGTATCTCACCTAGAGGTCACTTTCACACATTTGAATTTGCATTCCTACATTGTTAGGCCCAACTTTAACATTCAAGAAGGGACCAAATCATTCTATGTCCTAAAATTGCAACATGAGCCACAAGTCGAAGACTACTGTGCCAACTTTATTTTTGAGTTCAAAGTACGTGAAAAGGACCACATGAGGATGACAATCAATGAGATGAAGAAATTCAAGTTCTCTTAGTATGAAGATATCTTGCATGATGATGGGACAAATATGTATGATCCTAAGTATGCAATAGTCAAGATGTCCCCAATACCCCAAATCAACTGGCATGTTCATGAATCCGAAGATATATTGGAGTGGAATGAATACATGGTGAGGATAATGAGGAATTGGTTTCAGAAGAAGAGGGCTATGATCATTCGGTCATGAGGAATTTCTCCAAGCCAGAAGCAAGCTTCACATCATTCATCTTCAAAAGTGGTAGAGGTGACTTCCAACTCTAAACACTTTGGAGTGAGTTCAAAAAGGAAGGCCATGGAATTGGAAAATTCTCCCCGCAAGAAGACACCCAATAAAATCAAGGAAGAAGAAGTTTCATTGGTGTTGCCACAGGAGGAAGATGTGATCTCAGTAATGCAAATAGAAAATCCAGCAATAGATGCACAGTGAATGAGGAGTATATGACTCACGATCTAGTATTCAAACCACTACAAGAGGTCTTTCCTGATGTTGACACTAATGCCCCTCTCATTTAGGACTTTCCTCCTCCACCAGAACAAAGAATGGTTGATGCACCCATCATTGATCATTAATCCAGTGATATTTTTTTGTGGATGCGGGAAATGTTCATCCTCAATACTCGTATCTATGCAACAAGTATCAGCCCTTCATCTATCGGCGATTGTATAATTAGATTAAAAAATTTCAAGAAATATTGCACATACGGCCTCATAATTATACAATGGGGAAACATGTAATCACTACATTGAATTACCTCGAACAAAACTAATCAAGCCGTGGATGAGATGACACCAACCACCTACGAGATGAGAACAATTCAATGTGGACCAGCTAATCATGAGGGATATTTACACATATATCAAAAATCTTCTACTTGCATGGTGGCAAGGAATAAAGAATATAAAGATAAGAATGAGGTACTAGAGGAACAAGTATGAACCTCTTCATCTTATGTGTAATCCACAAGTACAACCAAACACTACAACACTTCCTATTAAGAAACTTGTACCCATCATTAGCTTCCATAAAGAATTAATCAAAAAAATGCATGAGCTCATGATGTAGGGGAGAGTAAATAATTAATGGATCAACTCAATCTCTGAAAAGGGAATCCAACAATCCAAGAGGTAGTCAATATCTTTACATACATATATGCAATGACCAACAAAAAGAGATCACTCTGTAGACACCAAAATGGGTCACACTCCCTTGGTCCCTTGTTAAATAATCGGCTCAAGCATACTCATCTAACCATGGCCCCTTCCACCCCAAATTAATATTAATTTAATTAACTTAATTAAATTAATACCCATCCTCACAATATTCATTACTTAATTATTTTAATTAAGCTAATTTCCACCTCACCTAGACACCTCACCCTAGACCTATTCTTGGCATGTTTCCATAACTAACAATAACTAATTCTTACTTGCCTTAATGAGCTAAGATTTGGTCTAACCCTAAAATCAATCCCTAAAATCTCTCTAACCACATTCCCGCTCATTAGAAGGGAAGTTTCCATTCTAATCCGTGAGAATAAACTAATTGGGCCCAAGAAATTAGAAAGATCTACCCATTTTAGTAAACCTAGGGAATCTCACCTTAATCGATGCCAATCACCCCTAAACCAACATCGGTCAACCCGAACCATCGTCGGTTACCATTTATTCACCTAAATAGCCTTATTTTTGGGTTGGCACATTCTAAGAGTAAGGAAAGGATATCATATCTACATACAAGTGAAATAAGCATCCTTTTACACATCCATACATCCAGAGCCATCACCAGGATCAATCATAGAGCCATTGCATTCATGGGAGCACTCTAGGAAATCACCGCTACATGACCATACATGTATTCTCCGATCAACCACCTCCACCACTCAACCATCGATCCTTAACATAATAAGTATGACCCTAACCTATCCTCACCTGTTGTATACTTATGAACATACCTAATACCTCTACAGACCTCCCCATTCACTCTCTGAAACTTTATTTGACCTCAGATCACCCCTTCCATTTAATCTATTTGAATTTCTTTCACCTCGACCATATCGACGTTGGTTATCCACAACCGTCATCGGTTCTACCTACACCGACATCACTCACATTTAGCTGACGTTGGTCTCTGTGTTTTATACCTTGACCAAGAAAAGACCCAAAAATCACCCTACCAAGTGACCTAAATAACCCAGAATCAGACCTTGACTAGTCCGAGTACCTTGAGAGACACCTTACCTCTCAGATCCAGCTATAGCCTAGCCTATTGTGATTGGATTTTATTATTGTACTTGAATGTGATACCTTAATCATATCAACTACAGTAGGACTTTGTTTACTTCTCGCATTAAATTTTTTTAAACAGTGGATTGATAGTCATCTAGGAAGTATCACACTTCTTGGAACTAGCATACGTTAGGCAACCCAACATTTGTCATATATCATTTAACTATATTTTTGTGCTTTTTTTTTCTATTACATGTAGTTCCTCCTAGCCAAAAGGAAGCTCCCACATTTAGTGACCAGCATTTTATATTTATTCCTCCTTGTCTCTTACCCTTATCTATTTCATCATTTTGAAAAATTGAAGAAAACAATGAAACATTTTGGCATGCCCAGTGGGACCCATCAGGGGTTCTTTTTCATTTATTCATTCCTATGTGAAAGTTGTGTGTTTGTTTCCCTTTGAAAAAATTCCACATTAATTTTATTCTTTTGGAATCATTCTCCTTCTACCTATTGCCTAAAAAAATCATATTTTTGGTGCTTTTAAAAGAACACACCTTCCTTTCTTTTGCATTGCCTTAGTGAAAGACAATCCCTCTTCTGTTCATCTCCTGTACATCGAATATTAAACTTTATTTTGGGTTTAAAATACTTGCATTGCATTCGATTTGTTGCATTATTAGCTCACATTAAAACCGGGGAAACCTATATGATGGAATTAATGCCCGGTTGATGGTTGACACAAAGAATCGTAGAAAGCACATTTTCTTTCTCTCTCTCTCTCTCTCTGTGTCTTACCAAGCTTACACAAAATCAGAATATACACATCTTTCTTAAGAAACATCTTACCCGGTAACATCTGCCGGTGATCACATGATCTGGTTTGGAAGGTACTCCCTAGCTCATTTCCTCTGTTGAGTCATCATCTCAGAGGATGGCCCGCCCCCACCATAACATACCTAAAACCTCTCCTTTTAGATATCCTTCTTCATAGCATGCCTTCCCAACCAAAAATTCTATTCTAAATACACACAGTGATTCCTAAATAGCGTAAGCTAAAAAAACATAAGAAAATCACCTTTAGGATCATTCTTTTTCTTAGCATTCTTCTTGGCTTGTGTTTTGAGGTGTAAGACTATGAATTTCCATTTTCTTCTTCCTTGTGCACTCCACCATCACAGTTGGAGTATTCTAACTATTTGAGTGTGCTAGGGCCCCATCCCCTCATTCTCAGGATTTTGAGTTTGATTCTTCACTTAATTTAATTCACAAAACAAATTTTATTCATTCCTTTCTAATTTTACAACACCTATGTTAGTCCAAGAATGGCCGTTGGTTCACATCTAACTGTCATTGGTTAAACCAAAACTAGTGTTAGCTTCTAGATTCTAGTTAATTTACCTAGAATAGCTTTCATCACTACTTCTATTCTATTTCTGGCCCTCGGGAATCATCATATTTCTCCCTGATACTTACTATCATACACAGTTTTCACGATACACATCCAACATTCTTATTTCATTTTTTTAGACTAGTTTCTTCCACAATGACTAGTATCGGTTTTAGAAACCATCATCGGTGTTCCCCTAACTCATCACCGATTAGCACAATGTCATCGGTTTGCCAATAATCATCACCGATTAATCTCGACCGTCATCGATTGCACTGTTTTAATTTTTCAAAATCTATACATTGACCATATTTACCTCTCGGACCCCAATATTCTCATTTTCTATTGTTTTCTGTGTCATCTACAAAATACATTCTTACCAAATCGTAGATTGTTTACATGGTGTTGACTCATGCAGCGAACTAACACCCTCATATTCCACACTATTCGTCAACCACTCCCACCTAGTCCCTCACCGCCTTTCGTCCTATCACCCATGGATCCAACCTTACCTACCACCATTGCTACAGGTGATGAAGAGTTTATAGGACTCCTTGATCATAATCCAGTGGCTTTATATTTATACCTTTCCCACTCTTCCACCCGATAATCCTCTAGTTAGTTGATATATGGCATGCCTATATCAATATCTCCTACCCTTATTCGTGTTCTTTGCATCAACCCCTAATAATGCAGCATTACCCTCACCTACTTCACCCTTGGTAGTTTTGTAGCTAGGACCCATATCGGCCATGAATGTTGCGTCTACATTTTCCCTTGCACCTTTTGTATCTCGTTGTCCCTCGTCAACCACCTAGACCATAGCACAATCTATGCCCATTGTCTCACAAATACCCATTATAACATAACCACCCGTGGTGTCGGTGACCTCTACTCCATTCCAGAATCTCTTCCTATCCATCCCAAAAATAATGCCCCCAATTGCTACCAGAGTCACGATGACCATCTCACCTACATACACCTACTATCAACAACCCCCTATCTCATCTATCACCCATTCTGGATATGTACCTTCTATGTCGGTTCCTTATTCTCAACCTCCCTATCAGGTTTAGTATCCACCTCCTTATGCCACAAGAGGTGTCCCTCCATCACAACCTACCAATGACCTCATCAAGTTGATGATGGAAAAGATGTAGACACTAGAAGCATCGGTTTCAGCTCACACAATTCCCTCACCTATGATGAAATTTGTAATGATCCTATTCACTAATCCATTCCTATTCGACCATACCCTGTACATTGGGAAATTACAAAATTCAAACATTTCAATAGGAAAGAATATCCGCAACAAAATTTGCGGTCCTTTAAACATGGGTGTTACCTGATTGCCCATGATGACACTTTACTTTTGAGGACTTTCCCAATGTCCCTGATAGGACCTGCATTGGACTGGTATAGTGGACTACCAAGACACTCCATTTACTCATTCAATCAAGTAGCCCAAGCCTTCCTAGATCACTTCTCCATCAACGTTGTTAAGAAGGTTACCATGATAGATCTTTATTCCACACGATAGTATGACAATGAGTCTATCACTGACTTCGTCGATTGCTTTGGCACAACCTCATTAACTAACTCACATTCCAATTACCTCAAACTAAGCTTATAGAACTATTTACTCGGGCATGTGCTAGACACATCTCACCAACCCTACAGTGCAAAATTTTCACACTTTCGATGAGGCATTCACCATGGCACATAAATTGGAAATTTGTGCTATCAAAGAAAATAAGATTCAACTTCATAACAAGAACATTGCGCTCAAATAAAATGATACTTCTTCCTCTTTAAAGCCCCAAAACAACTATTTAAAGCCTAAAGGCCTCTTGTGTATTTCTCAAGGCTGGTCCCCCTCATCAATCAAACCCAGCCAAACCCCCTTCTAATCTCTCTTTTCCAAGCTTTCTAGTTCAGACGAGAACAACAAAAGTACACTTCCCTAGGAGAATCTTATTCTTCTATTTTGGAAAAGCTTGTTAAAGCTAGTGCCATTACCCTTCCACCTATAAAACCACATATTGGTTTTGACCCTAAGCGACCCATGCCTGCATGGTATAAGGAACATGACTTTTGTAACTATCATCGTGTCAAAGGTCACAATGATAATAACTACATCACCTTCAAGAATATTGTCCAAGAAATGATAGAAAATGGAGATCTAGTCTTGGATAGCCCGAATGCACCCGCTAACCAAAACCTACATATCTTCAAGAATCCATTCCCTAATCATGCCCCATCTTCCAACCAAGTGGTGATACCTCAAATAATGATAGCAATGTCCGCGAGGTCCATGCTATTTTCAATGATATACCAGTTACTTCCCAATTGCCTCATGTTCCTTCCATAGATGAAATATTAACTGTGCTCCCATACCTACACTAGAATCTATTTCATCTACTCTTCTACCCATAGAGGAACCCCCTTCATGTTCCCCTTTAACTGTGGATGAGCCGATAATCAACATGTCACCTTTGATCCCTCAAAATTCTGAGCAGTTGTCAGTGGCACCTCTCCTACTCATAAAAGATGTAGGTCCACCACCTACACCAACACAAGAAGAGACCACTTTGGTTTTCCCATCCTCTCCTCTGCCCATGGAGGATACTATAAAATTACCACCACCTGTAGACAACCATTGACCATTAGACCTTCAAGATCCCATTGATCTACTTTCGGCTCTCTTACCCACAGTGCCGAGGCTAGCCATTTCCCTATATCTCAAACACATTTTATGGGGATTTCCACTCGATCCATGTCATATCCACTTACAACAGTACCATTCTTGTGCTTGGCCAATCACCTAGACTATGTTGATAGAGCCTTACTTTGGGGGTGTCTTCTACTTCTGTTTCAACACAAATGCAAATTGTCAACTGCACGACACCTCCACTATCTATCCAAAAGTGTTTCAAGCAACCAAACCAAACACAACCACAACTATTGAAATACCTTCCACAAAAAAACTCGTGGACTAACTCACACCTCTACCGATAGCCCAAAATGCATCTACACACAAACCCACGCCTATATCATCTCCCTTTCCTACACTTATCACTACCTTAGGGTCATACCAATAAGCTAGCCTTGCTTACGCACCCATCAAATTATATTTAGTGACATCTTCCAAAACTAACACCGAACTTAACTCGACCCCTAAAAAGAATATCATATCTCCTAGATTTCATTCCCCACCTCGCTTGACCACACCATTATCACCTTCACCCTTTCCATCCATCCTAGGATATCACCGCTCAACCACTGGCCAAGAAACCCCCATCCACTAGTAAACTAAGAACGCAACAACCCATTTCCCCATCACAGACCTCTAATATACCCAAGTGACCCACATAACCTCTGCCCTCACCCATAACCTTCTTACCACCCATACCTCCAATATTGTCAATAACTTCTTCACTACCCATGACACTTCCTTCTCTTTCACTCACGCCTCCTGCCCAACCCACACCACCTACCTCCACAGCACCTTGGTTACCCCCATGGGTAACCTGCCCTCTTCCACCATCTACTTTTCCCTCCACATCTTGTGTGCCTGTATCACCTTTACCCAAAAATATGCAACCTAAAGCTAAAAATCCACTACCCTCCAATAAGGTAGTTAAACCAACCACACCTTCTATTGCCAGTTCATCTACCATGCCCCTACCCAAGAAGATATGACCAACACCTAAGACCACACCACACACCAAACTAGTAGCCCAACCTACTCCCCCTCTTGTAAAGACTCTTCCTCCACAGTTAGCCACACCTATACCCAAACCCACATTCACCTCCCATTGTGATCCATTAGCAGGATCCTATTCCAAAATCCTAACCAACCTCCTCAAAACTTTTGTCATCACATTACCACCTCTTAGACCTTATGACCCACTCAAACCCAAACCAAAAGGGTTTGAAAAAACCAGAATGTGTGCCTACCATTGTGTGCCAAGACACGATGTAGATAACTATAAGGATTTGAAAAATGCTCTTATCCAATTATGTCCTCCTGAAGAAAACTTTCACGATGATGATCTTCTCAATGAGGACCCCATCTCACCTTCATCAATTCCCACAGATAATCCCTCGTTACCTACTCGGCGACCTAAATTTCCACCCCCAAAACTCTTAGATCTATCCCCAAGAATTGAAAATAACATGGTTCACATAAGAGAGTTTTCCACCCCTTGACCGATGCCGGTCACTATCGCGTAGAAATCCACGACACCCAAAACCCCATTTTTCCTAAAACACTCCCTTCTTCTCACCCATTCCTACCTAAATCTACCCTCAACTCCTCCCCACCCCTCATTCACCTAACCACACCTCTCCCCATTCCTATTTTACCCAATTTTCCTTCCCAAATTCAAATCCCCTTTTCCCCCCAAAAGCCCGTATTCCTTCCCGACCTATATACCCAATCTACCTCCCAAACCAATGCAAGAGATTGAATCTTACCTCATTACATTGCCATCTCTGTGGTGGCATGTTAGGCTGCTGCATTGGTGGTCCACCTAATCCCTCTCCCACCTCTACCATGTCCAATCACCAAATCCAATCCTCATGACCTCCACCCAATCACAATCAATCCCCCTAGTACTCGTGAACCCATCTACCTGACTCCTCTAACCAACTGGATCTCTCAACCTTAGTAGGATATCATCCCTCATCTTTTCCTCCCAACAAAACACAACTCATTCAACACTTTTTCATTTTCACAAAAGCAAAACCATACAAATGAATTCGTATTATACAGATTTTTATTTTTATATACCCACATCGACCTAACCGATGTCACATATACCTAAACCGACATCGTTCCTATGCCCTATAACACCATATTCATTATCTTAAATCGACATTGGTCACCTACCCTAATAAACCATGATCGGGTTACCCAGACCATCACCGATTACATATGGTGGTATCGATTACTGTCATACTCTTTCCCCTACCCTTTCCCCATTTTTGACCCAACTTAACCAACCTAGCCACCATTTGGCCTAACCCATCCTTATCGCAACCTGCCTCTAAGCTTACTATTTCGCTTCGGAATGTTTCAAACACGGGAATAGAGTTGCTTCTATCCTTTCATTCCTTTTAGAAAGATAAGGTTAGGGCTAGGAGGAATACCTGTTGAACGTCGAGATGGTGTGCGTGTACCGTAGAGAAAGATCAGGTTGACTGCGAAGAACTCCCTTTTGCCTTGGAAGGACTACCTGCAAATAAGAACACAAGACCACATGATTTTGATTAGACAATAAATGAGGGAAGTACCTTGGGCCGGGAAATATAAAACTTCCTTTCGAAGGTGGTGGTTCCCTGCTAATTTGAATTAACACAAAATATTGTAAGATATCAATTAAATTGCTACGTTGAACTGGGTAGGGGAAAGGATGGTTTTTGGTTATAGTCAGGATAACCGATACCGGTTGCTGATAACCGATATCGGTATGGTCTAGGATCTGAAGGTTGGTTGTTTTGTGGGGTGGTTGTGTTGTTTGGTAGTTGTGTTATTTGTAAGGCTGTATATAGGTGATATTAGGAAATAAGGTGATGAGAGGTAGATGAATGATAGTTAGATGCAATAGCATGCTGGGTAGTGGATCTAGGAATGGATTTGTGAGGATTGTGCTTCAAAAAGTCTAAGAAATGTTATTAAAGAGGACATGCAAGATGTAACTTACTGGTTATTGATGAAGATGCAGGTCCAAGAACTCTGATGACAAAGGCAGAACTCTAGGTAGGATGGTGGACAAACGAGAAGATGAAATATTTCCCTCCGATGATCAACCGAGTATCTCGAGAACTCTACGGCTTTTTTTTGCGATTTTGGGCTTGATCTCCTTTTGCTGTAACTCTTCTGGTTTCTTCACTCATCTCTACTCGGTCAAGTGAAGATCTGGACTCTCTTGATCGCTCCCAAATGATCTCTGTTGATTCCTAAAATCCTTCCACCCTTGTTTCTGGTTAGGGGAGCCCATTTTACAGGGAACCGATGGCGGTTACGTAACCGACGGCGGTCGAGTAGGAATCGGCATCGGTAAGGAAAAAGTAGGCTATTTTTAGTAAAATAGCCCACCTTCCTGCTTTTCTCCCGAGGGATTAGTTGCGGGCTTGGTCAAGTGACTAGAAGGTCGGTTTTGGGTGCGAGAAAGGGGTCATTAGTCATGGGTGTAGGTGTAGACCAAGTTATAGGTCTTAATTAGGTTAGTTTAGGGTTAGGGCTAGGTCATGATGAAGTGGCAAAATGAGGTGGCAGGTGAGATGATGTGGATTTGTCAATTACAAGGTAATTAATAAATAATTGTGTAAGGTTTAGGTGATGAGGTTAGGTTGCGAGATGAGATGCGGGTCACAAGGGGTCGTAAGACACAAATTTGGTGTCTACATTAGCCCCTTATTGTCGTGTAGCTTGTTTTGTAAAGCTACGCGGACAATAATATGAAGTGGTTTCTCCTGTTAAGGATATAGGTAATCCCCCTCAAATCTATCACAGATTGAGTGAATGGGAAATCAGGGATAGGGTTGATAAAGGGTAAATGTTGTAGAGAGGATGGTAAGGTGGTGGGGTAGGTCCAAGGAAGCAGACACATGTTGAAATGTAATAGTACGACTAGGGTACATGATTTGACGAGCAAACCAGCAATGCATAGGCAAAGGTCGATAGTTTATCCAAACAAGGGTGATATAATCCTGGTATCCAAGGCATAGGAAGTAGCTCCAGGGTATATAACAGGTAAGGTACAGGAACGTTTAGGCATGTTCGGTAGTACCAAATGGTTGGTTTGGTTGAGATAAACGTCACGGTCTAAGTCTGGGCAAAGTTGGTCGACGGATCAAGTCAAGGACCCTAATCATGCTAAAACACGAACAGGTGAGCTCGATTAAACAAAAAAAATGACAGGATGGGTGGATAAGAGTGTATGTTGGTGATGTTGGGTAGGGTATTGAAGTGGTACGGCCGTGGGTCGGGCCAAGTTGTTGGGTTGCGGCCTTGGGTCGGGCCGGAAGGGTAGAGTGAGGCCTTGGGTCGGGCCGGATGGGTAGGGTGAGGCCTTGGGTCAGGCCGGATGGGTAGGGTT
The DNA here is from genome assembly GCA_018340775.1 of Taxus wallichiana var. yunnanensis. NCBI lineage: Eukaryota > Viridiplantae > Streptophyta > Pinopsida > Cupressales > Taxaceae > Taxus > Taxus wallichiana. The sequence goes on along the minus strand of CM031242.1, from coordinate 293,158,692 downwards.
GCGGCCTTGGGTCGGGCCAAATGGGTAGGGTGAGGCCTTGGGTCGGGCCAAATAGTTAGAGTTGCGGCCTTGGGTCGGGCCAAATGGGTAGGGTGAGGCCTTGGGTCAGGCCAAATGGTTAGGGTTGCGGCCTTGGGTCGGGCCAAATGGTTAGGGTTGCGGCCTTGGGTCGGGCCAAATGGGTAGGGTGAGGCCTTGGGTCGGGCCAAATGGTTAATAATGTTTGCATCAAAGGTTGATATAGGCGATGTTGGTGGAAAAGGGGCAATAGTAAATAAGGGCAAAAAGTTGGGTGAGGAAAGGAAAAAACCGATATCGGTTATCTATGACCGGTACCGGTTAGGTAACCGATTGCTATTTCTTAGGGCACGATTTGGCCACGTATCGGTTCTATGTGAAAAACCTATAAAAAGAAAAATACGGCCGGTCATTGTCACTTTGTCAATTTGGAAATCAAATTAAGTTGTCTGAGGTGGAATATTGACATTGGTGCATTTGTTCGCTGAGGTGGCACTATTGGACTGGAGGAGTGAGTTGGTAGCGGGCCCGAGTGAGGAGGAGGCAGTAGTTGATTGGTTGAGGACCCAGAAGAGGACAGTTGGAGCCATGGCACAGCCAGGAGGAGCAGGAGGAGCTGGACCAGCTGGACCACCACCACCCATCCCACCACGACGACGTGTTGTCGTACGGGTAGGTTCGAAACCCCTCATTGTGTTTATTTGATGTTATTAAGCTAGATGGGGGGTTTGGGTAGGAATTTACATGTTTTAGGAAATAATTAGAAAATGGAAATAATTCGAAAAAGGGAGAGGGTAGATAGGTGAAATAAGCCAAGGCGGCTGGGTGGGTAGATTTTTAGGGTGTTTGGGTGGGTATGTAGGTAGAAAGATGAAAAAATGGAGGTGGGGGGCCGCGCGGGGGTTCGGCTCGGGGAAATTACAGCGACCGATGTCGGTTTCTAAGCGACCGGCATCGGTCGCAAAATTTGTGGGCAGGGCGCTTTGTGTTTGGCCGGTGGCGGTCGGTAGTTGACCGGCGTCGGTGGGAAGAGGGCCGCGGTCGGTTATTGGGGACCGGTACCGGTCCGTAGTTTTTTTTTTTTTTTTTTTGGATTAAGTTATTGTGTTGTGTTGAGTTTGTGGTGGTGAGTTAGGTGTTGTTTGGGTTGGGATGAGGTGTTTTGGGTGTTGTTGTTGTTGGGGTGGGGTGTTGTTTGGGTTGGGATGGGGTGTTTTGGGGTGGGTTGTTTTGGGTAGAAGAGGGAGGTGAATAGCATAGAGAATAGGTGGGTAGAGGGGTGTGTTAGAGAGTCGTGGTGTGGCTAGGTGGAGAAGAAAAGTGGGTGTAGAGGGTGGTGGTGTTGTTGTTGTAAAGAGTAGAGCTAATGTTGTGGGTTGGTTTTGCAGGCACGTCAGCAGCTGACGATGCGGGACAGGATGCCCCCACTGTTGGTGTGGATGTGACCACATGTATCCGCAGCACACTGGGTGATCATGCGTGAGGTGGGACTCGGCGGAGTCCAGCGATACAGAGCTATCGACAGAGATCATAGTTTGATGGTTGCCCTCATCGAGAGATGGGATCCGGTGACCAATGTGTTCCATCTCCCGACTGGAGAGATGACCATCACATTGGAGGATGTATATCGCATCCTTTGATTACCTATTGATGGAGAGGCCGTTTTTCAGGTGGATGCAGAGACAACCATGGACAACATCCTACAGGTTTTGAGGATGCAGCTGCGCTAGTGACATATCACAGCGTGAGCATCGGGTATGGTGATATGTACCATGCGCACCGACATGAGACACGGCTTGCCGTGTTGATGATGATTGGGATCACCTGCTTCGCCCTCCCGGACTCAGAGGGAGGCCGCTTTCCATGGGCATTGATGGGGGTGCTTCATGAGATGGTGGAGGAGCACACCTGTTATGCTTGGGCACCAGTATATCTAGTGCAGTTATACAGGGAGCTGTGGGGCTATCGCCGGATGAGGCGATTCGGGATTTGTTCAACATTTTTACTTCACTGTTGGGCATATGAGCACATCATATGCATTAGACTAGTAGGGTTACCCCAGCCGGGGCCATAGGTCATATACAGATACGACTTTCAGAGGTGGTTGGGGGTCGTGGGACAGCCACGAGAAGTGCTTGCGGGCGGGGCGTCACCTATTACGAGGCATTTATTAGAGGGCACGATAGTGGTAGACATTGTATGGAGACCTTACGAGAGGTCATCACCCGCATAGAGGAGCAGAGTATAGTTACGCTTGATCCAGTACACTTTACGGATAGCGGGGAGGAGAGGGAGAGTACGAGAGGATACCCTTAGAGAGGGTACACAGGCGAGATGGGGCTGCGGCAGGGCCAGAGCCACCTCCCTTCCCTCGATCAGGAGAGGATGATGTAGAGCCCCACTTGCTGCACCACCATAGCCCGTGGATCCAGTTGGGTTCTTTGAGAGGCGGCGGATGACACTTGTAGATGATGCGGGGCTGTGCACGGAGCATATATGGTTTGGTGGGCTGGTCAGAGAGCACCGAGGTAGCCAGACATCTGCACGGCCCAGTTTAGCGGCCAGGTGATGGCGGAGCGAGATCAGCTCGGGGTCGAGTGTAGCTATTACGAGGGCGGTTGGCTGCTGCTGCACAGGCACAGATAGGTGTTTTACAGGGGCAGCTAGCCCAGGCTCAGGTACAGGCACAGGCACCACCACCAGCAGTGGTACAACCACGCCCAGGCAGTGCAGTACGCAGGTACTATAGCCGCGAGCACCACCAGTGCACCATCATCACGAGCATAGGGGCACTTTGGTAGTAGGAGTCCGGGGACCAGCCCCAGCACCTACGGTGGCACGGGACAGATATATGGAGGCGAGAGTGGAGGCCCGGTACTATCAAGATGTTCTTGATGGTACCGGAGCTGAGTATCAGCCATATGCAGCTTATAGAGCAGAGACCTCCCATAGTCAGAGATCGCAGGGAGGTGCAGCCACAGCCGGCGTGTCTATTATAGGCAGGAGGCGAGGCACCACAGGGACCAGCAGGGAGAGGTGCTGAGGGCGGTGGGGAGAGCTGAGGGATCCCTGCATTGTTTTTGTATATGGACATGGGCACCGGTCTGCGCACCGGTTGTGTTGATAGAGGCCTGCGTGCCTACATTTATTCATTTATTCATTCATTTATTGTATACTAGCCTGCGAGCCGAGTACGGGTTGTATAGTTGATACTGGCCTGCGAGCCGAGTATATTTTTGATATGAGGGACCAGCCTGCGAGCCGAGTCGAGATTATTGTCATTTATTGCGGCCTGCGTGCCGGCTTTGTTGTATTATGAGATCACAGAGGTCCTGATGCAGGGCATATTGTATATTGGAAAGCGTTGTATATGTGATATATAGATATGAGGATTTGACTCACATGCTGTGTTCAAAATGTTTTTAAGTATTTTGTCGATGGTTTGTGATATTTGATGTATGATAAATTTAATTGACATGTTGATATATTGATGATGTTGATGTTTGTTGTTAATGGGATGCAATCATGTTATATTATGAAATGTGGCATGTTTTGTTGCTGGTTTGGTGACATTGTTATATATGTATCTGATGAGTTGGATCCAAATGGTGTATAGATTGATAGTTTTTTGATATCCTTAGATGATGGCATGTTTGTTTTGGTAATGTAGATAGATGATATGGATGAAATCGTAATGAGAAGTGGATTGGATGGAAAAATATGGATAATGGTGTTGTTATGCAGGAAAAGAGGCGGGCGCGATAAAAAATTAGGTAGAAAATGAAGAAAAGAACTATGTTTCAAAAAGGCAGGTGTGTAACCGATATCGGTTAGGTAACCGACGCCGGTAGTTAGTAGACCGATATCGGTTATGTAACCGATACCGGTTATTTAGGTATGAGCTTTTCTAAAAATAGAAAAGCTAGGGTGGCAACTTAAGTTCTAATTTTGAGAGCCATGCAAGAAGTTAAATACGCGAACGCGACGCTTTTTGACGACTGAGACAGGTAATTGCATGAGAGATTTGAGTGATAAGGAGAAAAGAGACAGGGAAAGTGAATGTGTTCTGAGATTCAGAAGGCAGAAAGGTGAATTTGAAAAGGGTGGTGATCATGGCAGAATGAGGAGAAGCATCCAGCAGGCAGGGATGAGAGGGAAGACAAGTGCCACCTCAAGCTGCTGCAACTCAAGAGGTAAACGTTTTGGTTGTGATTTGATTACTGCATGTTTTGTGAATAAGATGGGGGAGAGTAGGTGGGTAGATATGAGAAAGAAAACATGATAACAAGGGTTATAAATGAGGTGAGTGTTACGTGGTAGGTAATCAAGGGTTTTGGGTATGTCTGTGTATACAGAGAGGAATAAACGAGCAATTTATTGTCGTAGGTGGTTGTTTAGGCAAGGTGTATGTAATTGACAGTGACCGATAGCGGTTAGGGATAACCGGTATCGGTTACTGAACCGGTACCGGTTATTTATAACCGATACCGGTTACTGGAGGAATTTCCAGAATGTGAGAAAAACCCTTAGGGATTTGATGGATTGAATGGTTGTTTGTTGTTTTGATGTATGCAGGCAGAGGCAGGGTTGAGGATGAATGATAGTGTGCCAGCGCTGTTGTCACGAATCCGAGCGGATGTAACACCAGCGGAATGGACATTGATAAATCGTTTGGGGTTAAGTGGAATCCGCTATTATTCACGAATCGCACGTAACCATGCTATGCTGCAGGCGTTGATTGAAAGATGGAATCCAGAGAAGAATACGTTCTATCTGCCAACAGGGGAGATGACAGTAACATTGGAAGATGTGTTCCGTATTTTGAGGCTCCCTATTATAGGAAAACCAGTATATCAGGCATTACCTAGCGCGGCGCGGGGCAATAACAGTAGTATTTGGTCCATACGCATGAGATTTGACACAACGAGGTTTGTCATTCACATATGGGATAATGTATGCAGCACACCCTGAGGAGATAAGGTTAGCAGTGATATTAATGATAGTGGTAGGGTATTATGCATTACCGAGGGTAGAAAGGGGAAGATTTCCAAAGGCATTGATGTGTGTTATTTGGGAGATGATAGAAAGGAACATGAATTTTGCATGGGCACCTGCATATTTGGCGGAACTATACAGGGGTTTATGGACTTGTAGGCAAAATCATAGGACAACACTGGATTGTTCATACTTATTACACTATTGGGCCTATGAGCACATTGTTTGTGTGTGACCAATAGGCCGACCCATCCATGCAGGAGAGACCGGAGTACAGAGGTTGGGTTTCAGACGATGGGTCCAGACATAACAAGAGGCAAGATCCCAGGCTGCACATGGCGGGTGACATTGAGTATTACGAGGCGGTATGGGAGAGGGTGACGATTGCGGATATTTGTTGGAGGCCTTACGGGAACTATATGGTAACAAAGAACATAGCTGAGGAGTTGAGGGTGTAGAGCGATTGAGGTGGATCGCGGGTGCGGGCCGTGAGTATGAGAGGATTCCTATAGATAGCGTGCGGTGACAATTGGATTTGTGCGGGATATACCCACTAGCTTATAAACCATATATGAGGATCGATGCCGAGGCGGCATTCTCACCTCCCGGCCAACACCTCCGAGAAGGGCCGGAGGAGATAGCGGCCCGATCGCGATGTAATGGATGCGGGAATGATAGAGGCCTATAGATTATGGTGGGTAGCGAGCTGCGAGGTGTACGTGATCATCCTGACATAGCTATGATTACAGCAGAGAGAGATCGTCTACAGAGTTTAGTTTAGCAGCTTCAAACATAGGTGAATGAGACAAGAGGATTGTTAGCGGTTGCGGAGTCACGGGCGGAGAGACTAGAGTCTGAATTCCTCCATGCGAGGAGCATATTCATATGTTACGGAGAGATTGGTAGATTAGTGGGCGTACCAATAGCCATGGTACCGTTGAGGTTGAGGACGAGAGGGCGGGTGAGAGCGTCGTCGATCGATCATGGTCATCACCTAGTGCGGGATGAGGCGTGAGGGTCTGAATAAATGTTAGCAAGGTATAAGAATAAATAAGGATGCCGACCTGCGTGTCGATGATAGAGGAGATGTATTTGTTTAACATCTAAATAAGACTGAATATGTATGTTGATTTGAGTTATGATAATAATAAGAATGCTTTCGTTTTGACTGTTGGTGTTTTGAAAAAGGATAAAAGAGGAATGTGATTAAATAGAAATACACAAAAATATTTATATTTACCACACATGATAGGTTATGGTAGGGGATGGTCGAGCTAACCTTGGGAGACCCCATGTCTCCGAAGTGCTGCCTACATAGCCCATTGCACAAAGCAAGGAGGGGCCTCAGACCGATGTAGTTCTCCCTTAGGACCAGGGAGAGGTGAATTTAGGCAACTTGGTACGATTAGGCAATTGGTTGGTTGGTAAAAATGTTGATATTAATATTGGTAAGGTAAGGTTGAGGGTGTTGGTAATGAATTGGTGATGTTGTAAAAGGTATAAGGGAAGCGAAAGTTAGCCTACCCAAGTGGTAGGGAATCATGCCCTGATTAAGATCAACACACAATCCTAGATGCGAGGCAAAGAGGAAAGATTGCTCCGTAGGTGAAAAGAGCTAAACAAACCACACAACGTAGAACGAGCTTGAAGCCCTAGGTACCGATGCATAGACGAGAAGTCAATAGGTGAAAAGAGTTGTATGATCACAACATATCGAGTGTACGTTACGTCCCTTGAGTTGAAACAAATGGTGAGGTGAGGTGAATGGTATAGCTGAGGTACGGAGAACTTATTACAAAGTGAGTGTTCTGACGAAAGAGAACCTACCCTAAATAGACAAGTCCATGACGCAAAAGTTCTTTTGAATGAGGCTTTTATTTATTGAATGTAGACTGATCGATGCGGGAAGTCTACAAGGGATAATGATTGTATTATTCTTGAGGTCTTCACGAAGCTGATCAATGCGAGAAGCTTCGATAAAAAAGGCGTGCATAGCCATTTGTCCTTCGAGGAGCGATCTATTTATAATATGTTGTGATTTTAGTGCATAGCTGTCCTTCGGGAGAGCGATCTATATATGATAGCAGTAATAGTTTGGCATATAGCTTTGTCCTTCGAGGAGCATCTATATATAATTTAGATAGCTAGATGTTCTTTTGTCGTGAAGCATCTAGTTTGGTAGGAAGTTTGAATCGAGAAAATCCCATAAGAAGGTGTTATTTTAATACTTTGAAGTCATGGACTAGACTAAAAGGGAAGGCATCGTTAAGGGGGTGAGAAGTGAGCTTGATTTTATTTGGAGATGTAGGAAACAAAGTATATGTAGCGGTAAGTGAGCTCAAAGGACGAGCAGTAGGTAGATAGGAAGTGATGTAACACTAAATTCAACAGTAGAATGGTCGAAGATGCAAGGCATTAAGGGGTTCAGGCTCAGGATTACCATTAAGCGAAGCTAAATGATAAGTACCTGATCCATAAGTGTGAGTGATTATATAAGGCCCAATCCAATTAGGAGCAAATTTTCCACATTTACTCTTTTCCAGTTTGGTTACATGTTGATTCTCTTTGAGGACAAGATCACCAACTTTAAAGGTACGCTCATGAAGTCACTTATCATAACCACGCTTGATACGTTTTTGATAGATTTGAAGGTGATCGAGAGCTGTAAGACGAAGTTCGTCAAGAAGCTCCAATTGGGCTAACCGCTCTTGGCGGAAATCATCGTTGGTGAGAATATCCTAAAGAGATATCCTGAGGGAGGGTATTTGTATTTCGAGAGGCAAGACGGCCTCGGTACCATATACCAAAGAAAAAGGTGTAGTATTAGTAGAGGTACGAATGCTAGTACGATAAGCCCAAAGGGCAAAGGGGATGTGATCGTGCCAATTTCTTCCGGACTCATTGACAACTTTCATGAGGATTTTGGTTAGGGTTTTATTAGAGGATTCGGCTTGTCCATTTGCTTGTGGATAGTAGGGTGATGAGAAGCTAAGTTTGATACCAAAGTTGTTACAAAGGTCTTGTAATAACTTATTTTTGAAAGATTTTCCATTATCTGTTATCAGGTGATGAGGAACACCAAAATGACAGATAATGTGGTGGTTAATGAACTCTACAATTTTTTCTTTTTTGGTTGAAATGAGTGGAATAGCCTCCACCCATTTTGTGTAATATTCGGTTGCTGTGATAATCCATCGGTGACGTTGCGAAGAGGAAGGGTGAATCTCACCAATAAGGTCTAAACCCCATTGTGAGAAAGGCCAAAGATCTCGGGCGACCTGTAGGGGGTGGCTAGGAGTATGTTGAAGGTTGGCGTGTTGTTGACACATAACACAACGCTTAACATATTCATAGCAATCGTTATTGAGAGTAGGCCAATAATAACCAAGGCGAAGGATTCGTTTGGCCATGGCAAGGCCACTAAAATGCCCGCCACAAATACCGTCATGTACTTGTTGGATGGTATGGGTGACCTCCGCACCGGTGAGACATCGAAGGAGGATGCCATCAAAGCCACATTTATAAAGGAGTCCTCCCATAACAAGATAACGAGAAATGTGTTTAAGAAATGCGTGTTTTCCAGTACTAGTAAGGTCAGATGGGAGAACAGAGGTTGTAAGGTAGTCATGAAATTGGTGATACCAGGTATCCTGTGAGTTAGCAGACACCGTATTTATCATACAAACAACCGGGGCTGAATAAGATGGGGCAAAGAGTTGTTGGACCAGGATGAAAATGTCAGAGTTAGTTGATGAAGCTAGAATTTGCGAGGCTAAGCAAGCCATAGTATCCGCAAATTTATTAGTGTAGCGGGGAATGGTTTGGATAAAATAGCGAGTAAATAAGGCTAGAAGTGAATCCACGTAGTGTTTGTACTTTTAAGTTCCTCATTTTTGCATTGGTAGATGCCCATAACTTGATTGACTACCTATTGAGAATCGCTAAAAATATTGATAGATTTGATACCTAAGTGTAACGCAACTTGGAGACCCGAGACAAGGGCCTCGTATTCATTGTATTATTAGTGCAAGGGAAATTGAGTCGGAATGAAAGAGGCATGGGCTCAGCATCAGAGGAATGAGAACAACATTGGCTCCTCCACCACGGTGGCATTTGGATCCATCGAAGAAGAGGGTCATTGGATATGACTCCTCCTTGAGGAAAGAGTAGCGATGAGTTCATTTGGGAATGTAAAATTGGTAAATTGTTCCCCTGGTAGAGGGCTTCCGAAGTTGATCTGCGATGGTTTGTCCTTTGATTGATTTTTGGTGGACAAACTCAAGGTTGAGGTCGGCGAGAGCATGAGCCATCCGCGATGCGTTGGTTTAGATGAGGTTTGGCATACATGTAATGGATGGGGTCCGTGTTAGTGATGACGAAAGTTTTGTGATTCAGAAGGTAGTGTCGGAGTTTGGTAGCCACGAATGATAGGGCTAGGCATAAATTTTCTACATGTGTATACCTAGTCTCATAGTCCACCAAAGTACGACTTATATAATAAACGGCTTGCTCTCGATTCTCGGAGTCACGATGTGCAAGCATGGCCCCTACAGCGTGGTCGGTGGCGGAAAGGTAAAGGTAGAAAGGACGGTCATCCTGAGGTGGGATAAGCACGGGTGGCTGCAAGAGATAAGTTTTGAGAGCTTCAAAGGCTAGGTGGCACTCTTTGCTCCATTGAAAATCAATGTCCTTCTTAAGAAGGTGATGGAAAGGTTGACATCGATCCGAGAGTTGGGAGATGAAACGTCGGATAGATTGGAGCTTACCTTGTAAACTACGCAATTGTTTGAGATTGGTAGGTGGGGGCATTTCTAGGATAGCTTTGACTTTAGATGGGTCGACCTCGATGCCACGCAAAGAGATGATAAAGCCAAGAAGTTTCCCCGAAAGGACACCAAAGACACATTTCTTTGGTTGAAGGCGGACAAAATATTGTAACAGTGATCAAAAATAATGGTTAAAACATCGAGATGTTCACTACGATGTTTAGATTTGCCAAGAAGATCGTCGACGTAATCTTCAAGGATAGTGTGCATAATGTCATGAAAAATGTAGGTCATAGCCCGCTGATAGGTTGCACCAGCATTCTTAAGGCCAAATGGCATTACACGGTAACAGAAGGTTCCCCAAGGAGTTATGAAGGTAGTTTTATGTTGATCGGCGGGGCAACCAAAATTTGGTTATATCTGAGAAACCATCCATGAGAGAGAGCATCTCATGGCCTGCAGTGAGATCTACAAGTTGGTCAATGCTAGGCGGGGAAGTCATCCTTAGGGCAAGCGAGGTTAAGATCCCGAGAAATCATGCATATCCGAAGTCCCTACATCACTTTAGTAGCAGTACAATGTTAGAAATCCATTGAGGATAGTCAATAGGCAGAATGAAGGAAACAGAAAGGAGTCGTTGAAGCTCCTCTTTGACCAAGAGAGCAATGCGTGGATGCATTTTTCTCAATTTCTGTATAATTGGCTTGAAATCAGGTTTTAGTGTAATGTTATGGATGGCATGTCGGGATCAATTCTGGCATGTCAACGTAGGACCAAGCGAAAGCTTGGTTGTGAGAAAGGAGAAAGGTAGTAAAGAAGACTTGTTACGATGTGTTAAGGGATTGTCCGATCTTCACAATGTGAGGATCTTCCTCCGTGTGGATGTTGATTTCTATAGTAGATTCGTTCAGCATGGTTTGAGTTTCAGATGGTAAGGCGCGTTGAATATAAGAGTCATCCGCGCCAAGGTAAGTGAGGATGGAGTCATCATCCTGACACTCAACAACGTTAATTGAAGGTGAGTCCTCTTCAATCATATCTGGATACAGAAGGGGGATAGAAGAGGGGTCCTCATTATCGCGTTGATAATTGAGAGGACCTAGGAAGATAGCATTTATGAAAAAAAAAAAAGTTAGGAGGGATAGATTCGGGATCTATTGACTCTGTGGGTGACGAAGGAAAAATGGGTGATGATGGTTTGGTAGGGGTGACGTCGTTTTCTTCTAGAAGACAATTGACACAAGGTTCCTCCTGTGTAGGTGTTTCAGGAAAACCGAGACCACTGCGATCATTGTGTTTGCGTGTAGTCACGGGAATGAGTGTATGTCGGCCTTGTTCATAAAGACCAAAACCAAAGCCTTTCCAAGCACAGCGAGTCAAGAAGGTGAGGGCGAAACGATGATTTGTCAAGTATTGAAAATTGGATTGGAAGGGAACCACACCAAGAGGGGGTTCAGGGGTAATGGAGGATGCGTCAACACCCCCATACGTTAGGTTGGTGCGGCAATGGGGTGGTCCGTAAGAGATTACTTCCCCCACACGACGGTCATAGGTAGGATGTGCATGTACCTGTCCATATTCCTGTGGGGTATGGAAAGAACTAATGTTATATAGGCGATACTCCCCCAGCGTAAGGCATTGAAAAACATCTACTAAGGGGTCTGCGGTTGGGATGTTAGCTGCGGGAAGGGAAGTGGTTTTTGCGACGGTGGTTTCATCAGTTGAAGGCGTAGGTGCGGTTGAGGTGGATGGTTGAGGTACATTTGAAGAGGACGGTTGGGTTGAATGAATGGGTGTCTTGATTGGTATAAGCACATCATTAGGGCGGTATAACATATTGCAGGTTTTAAAGGGGGGAGGATCAACTTTTACGGTGTAGGACTTCCCTCGTACTCAAATTTTATGCATCTATGTAATGTTGAGGAACGCATCCCATAGCCTTGGATCCAGGGCGACCTAGCAATATGTTATATTAGAACTCTCCTTCAAGGACATAGAAGAGTTCGGGTAAAGTACGTGGTCCTACCCGAATGTTGAGGATCACGGTGCCTAAGGTAGAGGTAATAGCGTCATTGAATGACCGCAACATGATGGGATTGGCACACATGTAGCTAGAAGGGATATTCATTTGTTGGAAGGCTTTTGAAGAGATGATGTTTAGGCTAGCACCCCCGTCAATCATAACACGACGTACCCGAATGTCCTAGACGTAAGCTGAGATGAAAAGGGCGGGGTCGGGGATCTTACATGCCAAAGTCAACAATTTCATCTTCAGAGAAACTGACTGCCGCAGCTTGTTGTACAGAGACAGAAGTGGTTGGGGTAGTGGGTTGTTTGGTGAGAGAAGAAACGTGATTGGGTGTTAGAATGGAGGCAACAGGCAGGGTTTCATTAGGTAAGACCTCGATCCCTTGAACAATTTCAACGAGAGCTTGTCGATGGGATTCAGAAGTCTGAATGAGATCATATAGTGTCATTTTTACGGGTGATTGGTGAATCTGTTTGATCATGGCTCGATGGGCAACTCCATTAGAGACGGGGTAAGCGGGTCCATCAATAACCACTTTGGGTGGTGGTGCAATCGGGATGCTGGATGGAGAAAGAGAGGATGCATGTGTGCTTTCTTTTGCTTTCTCGTTGTTTTTCTGCGCTCGAGTAGCAAAACTAATCATATTAATCTCGTAAACCTAAGATGAGGAAGATGGTTGGGATAAATCATGGTCTTGAGGTGGGGTTGTAATAATGATAGATCTTGGTGAGGCGGGGACGAGATGGTATAGTAGAGGGAATTGAAGCTAAAGTTCTCTCCCTTCGTAAGTTGTCTTTCTTAACCTTTGTATCACAGGGAGAGGTGACTGACGAAGGATGGTTTTTAAAGCTTTGCATCCCTCCACATCATCTCCTGGTGTGCGGTGATAGGCGCAAATTTTAGACTCATCGTAACCTATAGGTCGAGGTTTAGATGGGTCATAAGGTCTAAGTGGGGGTAGGGAAATGGTCGCATTCTCCACCAACATAGCAAGGATTTTGGCGTAAGATCCTTTGAGTGGGTCAAAATCGGAGGAGGATGAGGGTATTGGTTTTGTGGGTTTTGGTAATGTTTGGGCATGGTTGGTTCGTACGGGTGGTGGTTTAGCCGAGGGGTGTTGACACGTGGTTTTCACTAAACGTGGTTTCTTTGGCGCAGAAGCTATATTCAGCTGGTTAGATGATGAGGCTACAGATGACGTGGTAGCGGGAAACAACCACGGAGAAAGGGGAGTGACAGAAAATAAATCCTTTGATGATGGAGTTCGTTTAGGGTTGATGGGTGGACAGGATATGTGGGGTGACAATGTTGATATACCCTTTGATCTCTGTATAGGTGCAGAAGGCGTAGGTCGTTTTGAAGAAAACGCAGGAGGTATGATATATTGATGCAAGGTGGAGGGATGAGGTCCCAATATGGAAGGTAGGTGTGACGATGATGGTTTTGATTGTGATAGAGGCACGGATTGAGTTTGTCTCCTAGGTGGCGGGGCGGCTTTATTTTTGGATAAATCAAGTCACTTAGGTGGGTGCGTTAGACTGGGCATTGGTGAGGTCCCAAGTGTAGGGGAAGATTTGGTTAGGTTAATAGAGGTGGATGGGCTACTTGGTATAGATACGGGGGATGAGACTGAGGACATAGGCATTTTGAGTTTCTGTAAACACTTAGGATATATGGTAGAGGTGTCCGGATCGGTCACCTGCATTTGAGTAGAATAGGGGGTACTCAAACGTTCCCATAGGACTCGTCTATCTTTTGGAGAATGACAATCTTCAGGCATGAATTGTAAATTTGGTACGGAAGAAAGACGGGTTGTGATTCCAGTCCACTGTGGGTGTGATACAGGGGGTAGATGAGGTACTGTATCAATAGATATTAAGAGGTCGACCGGTTGTTGAAAAGATTTAGGCGATGAAGGACTAATAGGCAGGAGGGCATGTTTGAGAGGGTCTGTTATGGTTAAAGAATTTGGTGATGTTGGTGCAAGAGATTTCTCGTCTAAGGATGTCAAAAGGAGTGGCGAGCCTTCCTCTTGTGCAGCAAGAGCGGTAGAAGGGGACATTTGGGAAATAGATAAATTAGATAACATCCGTTCGCAGTCTTGTAGGGATGTGGTGTAAGCAGACTCATTGATGAGAAGAGAAGTCTGGGCAGTTAACTCTTTTATGGGTAAAGGAATGATTTCACTTTGGCTTGATGGTGGTGAAGGAGGTTCGGACTCCTGTGTTAGTGGAGAGGCTTGATTCAAAATTTTCTCGATAGAGGCTTTTGGCTGGGAGTCGAAGACTGCATGGATCTCATGAACACTCTCCTCGGCTAAGATATCCTGGTTTACGTTACTGTTGGACGAGTGATTTGGGAATGGTTTGTTGAAGATTTTCAAATTTCGGTTGGCAGGGGCATTAGGATTATCGAGGGTTATATCACCTGCGTCAACCATTTCCTACACTATGTTTTTCAACATTTTGCGAGTTTTCATGACTATGTCCTTTTACGTGGTGAAAGTTACGAAGTCATTTTCTTTGTACCGGGAAGGTATAGCGCGGGTAGAATCAAACCCGGAGTGGGGTTTAACGGAGGCAAGCGTGATAGCTCGGCTTTGAGCAATTTTTCCAAGATGACACCATAAGTTTCTCCCAAGGAGTGTAATTGATGGGCTCGGCTTTGTACTTATAGGTGGTTTTGGTGGGGTATTAGATGGTGTTTGAGATTTGACCATCACCACGTGTGGACAGTCCTTTTGATTTTGAAGAAGTGGACGTGTGAGGAGTGGTGGTGTTTAGTTTATTGGTAGAATCGGAGTTCGGAAATGGGGTTTTGTTGCACAACCGCAATTTCTCTTCTTCTAAGGCTCAAATTTCTAGTTTCAGAGCCATGGTAAAGGCCTCATCAAATGTGCGAGAAAGTTTGAATTTGAAGAGTAGGAGAAATGTGCTTATCACATGCCCGCGTAAAAATTTTGATAAGTTCACTGAGGCAAGGCATATGTAAGTTGGTTGATAAGGCCCCGCCATCGTCCAACGAAATCTGCGATAGATTCGTCTTGAATTGTCGAATGGCATAAAGGTCGAGTGATAGATACTTTCTTGGAAATGTTAATGGAGAAATGATCCAAGAAAGATTGGGCTAGTTGGTTAAAAGAGAAGATTGAGTGCTCGGTTAAAGCAACTTTGTACCACTCAAGGCGGGTCTGATAAGGACATGGGAAAGGTGTGGAGTAACAAGAGCATCATCATGAGCAATCAAATAACAAGCATGTCTAAATGATCGCAAGTGTTGTTGAGGGTCCTCTTTCTTGTTAAAATGGGTAAATTTTGGTAATTCCCATTTAGGAGGGTATGAATGAAGGGGGACTAAAGGGTGGATAGGCTCCCGACAAACTTGCTCGTATGTCAAGGCACTACGACTTCACAAGCAGAAGCCTCCGTGTTTTGCATTTTGTCCATCATTTGTGTAATTAAATCGGTAGTTGGATGAGATGATGGTGTGGTTGTGGTAAACGGAGGCAAATTGGGCCAAGGGCCACCGCTGAACAATGGTGAGGTTAAATGTTGATAAGGTATGGAGGACAAATGTGTTGAGGCAACCGAATAGGGATGTCCTATATAAGCTGTTGAGGTTACTGGATATGTGTGTGGAAATGAAAAGGTGGGCGGAGCTTGAGAAGAAAAGCTCGTGTGGATAGGTGGCAAAGAGCAAGTCATGAACGGAACAGTCTGCAAGAGAGACGAGGTAGGAGCAGTCGGCGGTAATGACATGTTGGGCCCAAGATTAACCAAAGGAAAGCCAATCTGTGCCGTATGGACCCCTGAAGCTGCTGAGGTAGATGACGGGACTAAGGATGCGGAAGGCAAAGCGGAGTTATCAGGCGAGAAGGGGCTAAATGAGCAGCTATACTGATAGGCATGCCAACAAGGAGTTGACCATTGGGTGTACGGTCAAGGGCATGAGACAAATAGTATTGTACAGTGCTAGGATTAGCATCCAGAAATTTGGAAAATTCTTTATCTCCCACAGGAATTTTAGGAACCTTGCTGGTATCCATAGGATTTCCCACAGAATGTGAAGGGGGTGATTCGAGGTAAAAGCAGAGCAAGCATGTGAAACCATGCCGGCGGATTACTTTCTTTAGTGATAACAACCATGGACAGCAGTTCACGGTAGGGTTTCAATCTGTTAGGAACAAAAACAAACTCGGTGTGAAATTGGTAGGTTCTTTGGTTTGTCGAATTGGGAAAGACAAGAACGATATCGGTCTCGTAACCGATGTCGGTTATACTATATCCGACGTTAGTCAGGTAACCGATGTCGGTGTAAGAAGTCTGGGCTAACAAGATATAAAAGGCTGCTAATTTGATTGTTAACAACATTTAGTATACTTGTCCAGTTATTGATCATAGAAGATAGGGTATGAGAAAGAAAACAGAACTAAAAACAAGCAAGATGCACATGCAAATCTAGAGACTAACCCTAGGGTTAATTTTAATTATTGTGGGCTTATGCCTTTAGATGTGGAATGATGTCAATCCTAAACAAAAGACTTAGGGGAAATGTCAAGTTGTTTTGGCTTATAAGGTTACCTTAATCGGGCGGAGGAATACCGCGGAAAAGGGGGGATGTTTGAGCTATTGTGTTAATTGTGAAGTGATTCGGTATGTGTTGTGTAGTGAAAGTAAGATTAATTTCTTGTCAATCTGTGGATATCACCCCCACGTGTACGACCTGTTACTTAATCTATGTTCGCTAGAATTGAAAACAACAAGCAGTAATGCAATGCACGTGTTTTAAACCCAAATCGAAAATGATATTCGATGAAGCAAAAGAGATGACTTTCACTAATGCGAGATGTAAAAAGCAAAGCAAGTTATTTTATCAAAATAATACAAAACCTTGTGAATATCTTTTAGAAGAAGAAAACAACAAGTATACTCCCTATATGAAAGCAAGTAAGAAAGAAAGAAACCCAAAATGGGTCCCACCGGGCGTGCCAAAATGTTTCGCTCGGAATGTTTCGGCTTCTGGGAATAGAGTTGCTTCTATCCTTTCATTCCTTTTAGAAACAGATAAGGTTAGGGCTAGGAGGAATACCTGTTGAACGTCGAGATGGTGTGCGCGTACCGTAGAGAAAGATCAGGTTGACTGCGAAGAACTCCTTTTTGTCTTGGAAGGACTACCTGCAAATAAGAACACAAGACCACACGATTTTGATTAGACAATAAATGAGGGAACTGCCTTGGGCCCAGGAAATATAAAACTTCCTTTCGAAGGTGGTCAGTTCCCCTGCTAATATGAATTAACACAAAAGACTGTAAGATATCAATTAAATTGCTACGTTGAACTGGGTAGGGGAAAGGCTGGTTTTTGGTTATAGTCAGGATAACCGATACCGGTTGCTGATAACCGATATCGGTATGGTCTAGGATCTGAAGGTTGGTTGTTTTGTGGGGTGGTTGTGTTGTTTGGTAGTTGTGTTATTTGTAAGGCTGTATATAGGTGATATTAGGAAATAAGGTGATGAGAGGTAGATGAATGATAGTTAGATGCAATAGCACGCTGGGTAGTGGATCTAGGAATGGATTTGTGAGGATTGTGCTTCAAAAAGTCTAAGAAATGTTATTAAAGAGGACATGCAAGATGTAACTTACTGGTTATTGACGAAGATGCAGGTCCAAGAACTCTGATGACAAAGGCAGAACTCTAGGTAGGATGGCTGGACAAACAGAAGATGAAATATCTCCCTCCCGATGATCAGCTGAGTATCTGAGAACTCTGGCTGTTCTGTTGCAGTTTTGGGCTTGATCTCCTTTTGCTGCAACTCTTCTGGTTTCTTCACTCATCTCTGCTCGGTCAAGTGAAGATCTGGACTCTCTTGATCGCTCCCAAATGATCTCTGTTGATTCCTAAAATCCTTCCACCCTTGTTTCTGGTTAGGGGAGCCCATTTTACAGGGAACCGATGGCGGTTACGTAACCGACGGCGGTCGAGTAGGAATCGGCATCGGTAAGGAAAAAGTAGGCTATTTTTAGTAAAATAGCCCACCTTCCCTGCTTTTCTCCCGAGGGATTAGTTGCGGGCTTGGTCAAGTGACTAGAAGGTCGGTTTTGGGTCCGAGAAAGGGGTCATTAGTCATGGGTGTAGGTGTAGACCAAGTTATAGGTCTTAATTAGGTTAGTTTAGGGTTAGGGCTAGGTCATGATGAAGTGGAAAAATGAGGTGGCAGGTGAGATGATGTGGATTTGTCAATTACAAGGTAATTAATAAATAATTGTGTAAGGTTTAGGTGATGAGGTTAGGTTGCGAGATGAGATGCGGGTCACAAGGGGTTGTAAGACACAAATTTGGTGTCTACACTTATATTACCTATACTTGGTCTCTAATTGTGATTAGGGATTTCTTATTTTACCCATACCTCGGCCCCACCCATGTCGTGACCTAGCTACTTAGACCTAGAACATTATTAGTGACCTATGAACGCATGTTCTCGCTATACCTTGTGACAATGTTACTCATTTTGTTTGACCTAATGACCTTCTTTTTCATATTTTTGTGACCATTTATCCTAAACCAACCTTTGGTGTACGGAACATACCTAAATGTTCTTGCACCTAACCTGCGAAGTGCTTCCACACCATATCCAATACCTTGGATACCAAAATCACCTCAACATTGTTTGGATAAACCTATCAACGGTTAGAAGATGTAGATTTTGCATGCTCAACAAACTGGTATCGTGCTACGGTTTATGTGTGTGTAATTTTGGCCGTTACTACCTTTGACCCTAGCCCATTACCTAGATTACCTGATTAGACCTTTACCCCATTACCCCCATTGTCTACCTTCCTTTTCTTCACATTCACATTTTATCAAACCACTCACCGATTCTATCTTCTGCCACATAATTTCCTAGTTTGAGGGAGATCACCTTCACCCACACATGGGGCAACCACATCTTATTTTTGTCAGTGTCACTTACCAATACAAGCTATGCAACAAAAAGGGGCAAAATGTAGACACCAAAATTGGGTCACACTCCCCTTGGTCCCTTGTCAAGTAATCAGCTCAAGCATACTCATCTAACCATGGCCCCTTCCACCCCACATTAATATTAATTTAATTAACTTAATTAAATTAATACCCATCCTCACAATATTCATTACTTAATTATTTTAATTAAGCTAATTTCCACCTCACCCTAGACCTATTCTTGGCATGTTTCCATAACTAACAATAACTAAGTCTTACTTGCCTTAATGAGCTAAGATTTGGTCTAACCCTAAAATCAATCCCTAAAATATCTCTCACTACATTCCTGCTCATTAGAAGGAAGTTTCCATTCTAATCAGTAGAATAAACTAAGCGAGCCCAAGAAATTAGAAATATCTTCCCATTTTCATAAACCTAGGGAATCCCACCTTAACTGACTCTGGTCACCCCTAAACCGACATCGATCAACCTTAAATTGTCGTCGCTAACAATTTATTCACCCAAACAACCTTGTTTTTGGGTTGGCACATTCTGGGAGCAAGGAAAGGATATCGAGCTGCATGAAAGTGAAATAAGCATACTTTTATGCTTCTAGACATCCATAGCCATTACCAAGATCAATAATAGATCCATTTCATTCATGGGAACACTACAGAAATCACCGCTAGATTACCATACATGTATTCTCCAATCAACCACCTCCACCACTCAGCCATCAGATCCTTAACACAGTAAGTATGGCCCTAACCAGTAGGGTTTATTTCATTTAGTAATATTTATTACTCTTGTTATTAATCTATTATTTGCATGCTTATTGCTTCATCACCCACTTTCCTGTGAACTCAAATATCACTTCACCCATATGACCAAATCACCTATCCTCACCGTATACTTCTAAGCATACTTAATACCTCTACAAACCTTCACATTCACTCTACGAAACTTTATTCGACATCGAGATCACCCCTGTAATTTAATCTATTTGGGTTTCTTTTACTTTGACCATACCAACGATGTTTTTCCACACCGCCATCGGTTCTACCTAAACGCGCATCGGTCACATTTAATCAAGTCGAGTCTCATGTTTTACACCTTGACCAAGAATATACCCAACAATCACCCTACCAGTTGACCTAAATAACCCGAGATCAAACCACGACTAGTCCCAGCACCTTAATAGACACCTCACCTCTTAGATCCAATTATATCCTAGCCTGTTGTGATTGGATTTTCTTATTGTACTTGAATGAAATACCTAAATCATATCAACTATAGTAGGACTTTGTTTATTTCTCACATTAACTTGTTTTAAAATTGGATTGACAATCGTCTAGGAAGTATCACACTTCACCTGGAACTAGCATACGCTAGGTAGTCCAGTGTCATACATCATTTAACTATCTCTTTGTGGTCATTTTTTTATTACAAGTAGTTCCTCCCAGCCAAAAGGAAGATCTCACATTTACCTATGGATCAAGACGTCGAATGCACCCAAGAGATAGCTCCCTTCTAGTCCGATGACCCCAACCCTGCTCTTTTCATCTTTGTCTTTATCGATAATATACGCATATGACATGCTATGATCGATAGTGGTTATAGTATTGACATCATCTCCTCCCGTGCTTATGACAAAATGAAAATAACTTCTCATTGCATGCATGGTAACCCCGTTATGTTGTGCTCCTTTAATGATTCCATGTCCATGTAGGTCCCCGCACTGCTCTCGGAACTTTTCTATGTCCTAGAAGGGGAATTCTAGTATAATTTTCTACTTGGCTGACCTTGCATCTGTGCTAAGGGTTGTGTCCCTACGACATTACATCAATGCCTCAAATTTGAACATGAGGGACATAATTACACCATCCCTACCGACCCCTCACCTTTCAAGACCTATAACATGCTCTATTAGCCCAATGATGAGCTTGTACCATTCAAGGCCTCCACCACCAAAACCACTTCACCTCCACCCATGATCCCATCCACCAAAATTTCCACTACTTCTATTGTGTCTAACCTCGCTATCCCTACTACAGCTGTAACCTCTACCATTGGTGCCCTTGTCTCCCCTTCATTTAGCGAGCCATCTCTACCCACTACCCACATACAAATTACTGATCCCTTAGAAGGTTTTTTTCAACACCTAACTCTAGGGGAATACCACTTATACAATATTGATACATTCCTCACCCCACAAGAGTATAGGAATCTACATCAACACCCCAACTATGACATTTGCATTACGGCGTTTTCATTATGGCCCTTCCCACCTTCACACCAATCTAACATATAGGATACTTGATATGGTGACCTATAAACCCGAACCTCCATCCCAAAACCAACCATTTTCATCTGACCCACACTCCATCACTAACCACCATTTTTCTCACACTTTCCTACACCAGTGCACATGGAAAGGATTTGGCTTCGGTTTTTATGAACAAGGCCGCCCCACCGTCATCTCATGTACCTCTTGTAAACACAATGACTATAGTGACATTGTTTTGATGCTCCATCCTCTAAGAAGGTTCACATTGACCTTATCCAGGATGAGAAATCTTCCCCCTCTCATTCACCCACATTACCATCCTCACCCACGGAGTCCATAGATCCTGAATCTATACCTCCTAAAATTTTTTTGTAAACACCATTTCCCTAGGACTGCTGACCTATCAACACGATGCCAAGGCTCCATCTTCTCTCCCATTCCTATATCCTGACATGATTGATGATGATATGCCTTCAATTAATGTCATTCAATGTTAGGATGATGAGTCCATCCTCACCTACCTTGGTGCAAAAGACTCTTATATTCACCAGTCATTACCCTCTGAGATGTAAACCATGTTGAATGAATCGACCATCGAAATCAACATTAATACTCTAGACGACTCACACATTCTAAATATTAGCCAATCCTTAAACGCTACTAAACAAGAAGCCTTCACCTCTTTCCTTTAGAACCATAGCAATGCATTTGCTTGGACCCATCTTTGATATGCTTGGTATCGATCCGGAAATTTTGGTTCACAATATCGAAACCATTCCTAATGCCAAACCTATCAAACAAAAGCTACAGAAAATGCATCCTCACATTGCTCTTCTGGTCAAAGAAGACCTTCAGCGCCTTCTCTTTATTTCCTTCATTCTATGCATTGATTATCCCCAATGTATTTCTAACATCATTCCTATCATAAAGCAACAGGGGACTCTACATTTGCATGGATTTTTGTGACCTCACTCACCTTTCCCAAAGATGATTTCCCACTATCGGGATGGTTTCTTGGGATATAATCAAATATTAGTATCTCCCAAGGATCAACACAAGACTACCTTCATCACCCCTTAGGGGAATTTCTACTATCGAGTCATGCCCTTTGGTCTCAAAAATGCTGGTGCTACATATCAATGGGCCATGACTTACATATTCCATGACATCATGCATCACATATTGGAGGATTACGTAGATGATCTGCTTGCCAAATACAAGCATCAAACCGAACACCTACCCATTCTTAAAGTCATCTTTGACCACCTCATCAAATATTGTGTTCATCTTTAACCAAAAATTACGTCTTTGTGGTACTTTCTGGGAAACTCATAGGTTTCATCATTTCTTTACATGGCATAGAAGTTGATCCTGCTAAAGTCAAGGCTATCCTTGAAATTATGCCACCCACTAATCTCCATCAACTTCATAGCCTACAAGGAAAATTGCAATCAATTCATTTTTATCTCCCATATTTCTGACTATTGTCAACCATTCCATCATCTTCTCAAGAAAGATGTTTCATTCAAATGGGATGATGAATTCCATAAAGCCTTTGAAGCCTTGAAACAATACCTACTTCAACCACCAGTGATCATTCCTCCTAAGGATGACCAGCCCTTCTACCTATATATTTTTGCCACTGACCATTCTATAGGTGTCATGCTCGCTCATCGCGATGACCAACACCAAGAGCAACCAGTTTATTACATAAGTCATACCCTTCTTGAATACAAAACTAGATATACCGACACCAAAAATATTTTCCTAGCCTTAGTTTTTGTCACCGAAAAACTCTACCATTACCTACTCAACCAAAAACCTTCTTCATTACTAAGACTAACCCATTCAATTACATGTATGCCAAACCTTATCAAAATTAATGTGTCGCACATTGACTTATGCTTCGGTTGACCTCAACCTCAAATTTATCCATCAAAAGTCCATCAAGGGCCAAAATATCACCGACCAATTGGCTAATGTACCCATTTCTCGGGGATCAACCCTTAACTTTGATTTTCTAAATGAGTCTATTGTTACCCTTTCCCTGGAAAACCCGCTTACTAAATGATACTCTTCTTCGATGGCTCTAAGTGTCAGGCGTGGGGGTGGGGCTGGTGTTATCCTCATTCAACTTAATAGTGAACCTATTCCTTTGTCTTTCAAACTAGATTTTGATTGTATAAATAATATTGTTAAATACGAAGCACTCATATTGGATCTCCGTGCTACTTATGCCTTTGATGTTAAGTCAATCAACATTTTTGGTGATTCTTAGTTGGTCATAAACCAAGTCAATGGTATATACCAGTGTCTTAATGAGATACTTGAAAAGTATAAGCATCATGTGGACATACTTTTAACCACCTTCAACCATTATGCACTTCAAACCACCCCACGTTCTACCAATAAATTTACATATACCATGGCCTGCTTGGCTTCTCGGATATCTTCTTCGCCGGCGACTCTAAAATATTTGTCACCATACAAAGACTATAATAAACCTCTTATTTTCCTCATGAATTCTACTCTATCAAAACCACTTTGCTCCAGACCCAAGTGACCTTTGGTATAAGCAATATACAAACTATCTTTTCCTTTTCATTTTACCCGCCGATCTCACTCGTAATGGACAACGTACCTTTCTTGAAAGTGTCTCCTACTATGTCATCATGGTTTTTCTTCTATACAAATGTGGTTTTGACAGCATTCTCTTGTGATGCCTTACCTATTTTGAAATTCCTTACACCATTAAGGAATTCCATGATGGAATTTGTGGAGGTCACTTTAGTGGTATCTCTATTGCAAAATGCATTCTTAACCTAGGCTATTATTGGCCAACCCCGAACTGTGACTATTGTGATTATGTCAAATTTTGCATAAAATTCCAACAACATGCTAATATCCATCACACCCCTAGTCATGCCTTAAAGGTCGCGCGAGACATTTGGCCTTTCTCTCAATGGGTTTTAGATCTTCTCGATGAGATCAACCCCATTCTTCATAACGCCACTAATTGATCATAACCGCTTCAATATTACACTAAATGGGTAGAAACCATTACCCTCATTTCCACCAAAGCCAAGAAAATATGTGAATTCATCAACCATCACATCATCTGTCACTTTGGTGTCCCTCACCGCATTATCACGAGATAACATAAAACAATTCAAAAATAAAACCTTATGCAAACTATGTGATGCTTTTGGCATCTAACTTAGTTTCTCATCACCTTATTACCCGTAAACCAATGGTCAAGCTGAATCAACCAATAAAACCTTGAACAAAATCCTTATGAAGGTGGTCAATGATATTGGGAAGGATTGGCATACGCACATTCTTTTCGCCTTATGGGCTTACCGCACTAGTATTCACACTTCAACTACTGCCACCCCCTTTTCTCTGGTCTATGGTACTTAGGTTGTCTTACCTCTCGAAGTCCAAATTCCATTACACCATATCTCACTACAAGACATGCTCAATGATGATGAATTTCACCGGGATCGTTTAACACAACTTTAATGTAGTGCCCACTCTCCTTTGACAACTTTGTTGAGATACTGATCTTGACACTATTGATCATATTTTGGATATTATTATGTTTTGATGTAGTATGATGTATCAGGGATTATTATGGACACTATTATGTTTTGATTAGTATGATGGTTAGATGTTAGACTATGGATTAATATTGATCTGGATTTAGTTATTATGCTTGAGGATCATTGAGACATTATTATTACTATGTGGGTGATGATATACTAGTTGACATGGATAGATTATTGATGTTAATTTTAGACATGTGACATTAATATTATGAAAAATTTGAATTTAAATGATAAATGTTAAATTATTGATAATTTTGTGATTTAGATTTAAAAACTATATGTTGCTTATATCATTGGATGTTCTGATATGGCCATGATGCTAAATGGGTATTATTATTTTTGCGGTGGTGAAAATCACAACAATGTTGGGGAACCGGAGACTAACCATATTGGAATTCAGTGTGAAATCAACAAGGTCACCATGGCAATTGTGTTTGAGTTTTAAGTTGTGTTTTGTTAGGATTTTTCGTAGGGGATTTCCATTATCGTGACCATGGGGGCATATGTGTGTGTTTTAATTATGTGTTCCCTTTTTATTTAATAGTGTATGTATTCTATTTATAATGTGCTCTTTTTTAATTATTTGAATGTGATAGTATAATGTGAGAGTCTTATAGTTAAAATTAAATTAAATTAAATGGGTTGTGGTATGTGAAATTAAATGTTATTGTCTTGGTTGAAAATGAAATTGATTTATATTTTTATAACCTTATGCTAATTAAATAAATATTATGTCAAAAGGCTATCATAAATAAATGTCATAGAAGTTAATCCATTTTAGAAGAGTGTGTAAGTTAGCAAGTATGGGTTGTGTAAAAATTTGTAAGAGGTTATAAGGCTGATTTTGCAAGGTCAAACACTCCTTCCACTTTGAAATTCGAATTTGGCCTTGAAGGACAAATTTGGAGGCTTGTGGGACAATTTAAACTTGTCCCACACCTCTCAAAAACCTCCACCAACCATGATTATAATTTTAGAGTGAAAAGTAACTTATTTTTTTATGTTTTGAAATGATTTAATGAATGAAGTGATTGAACTTGTCTTACAAATTTTAAATGCATTTTCCTTCAGGTATGGGTTGAGTTTGTGTATCTAAGTAATTTTTCTTTCACATTTATTATGATGTATTTGCATTTGATGTGAATTATTTTAGGGATGAGAAAAATGATTTGGCATCCCACTTGGAATCGACATCATCCTCCTCCATCCTATCCTTTAAAATTTGAATTCCACCTCATTTTGAGGTTGTTGAAAGTTGGAGATTTCACTCTTGGGTCAAATTTCTCTTGAATTTTGGAGCTTTCTTGGTGGAAGAAGTGGATTTTCTTGTGCATACATTTACCTTGCTGATTTGGGACTGGTTTTGGTGAAATAAAGACTCTGTTTTGGAAGCAAGTCTCCATTATGGACAGGTAGGCTCTCACTTTTTTAAAATTGCCGTTTTTCCATCTTTTAGCATGAATTTTGAATGTGTTTGTGTTTGAAATTCTTAGAGGGATGGGTAGAATTCTTAGGGCATGGTGTGGAGATAAGAATATGAGGTTTATCAGAGGAGGGATAAGGGATCTACCATTGTTATTTGTTCTTAGGAGGGAATGTTGGTTTGGGATCCACCTAGGGAAGGAAATTGCTTGCATTTCCTACTTTGGGGGAGGTATAAGGGATAAATTTGGATGAGGGATAAGGAGGGGTTGAGGATGGATAAGGTTTATGGGATTGCTATGATTTTTGTAGTTTGCTTTTAGTGGATGCCCAAAATTCAACTTGGGAGACATAAGGAGACCTCCATAGTTCTTGATCTTGCTTGGCTTGCTTGCTTGGAGAAGGAGCCTTTGTTTTGATTGAAATTGGTTGTTTTAGTTAATAAACTACATCTTTTTATTTGTGCATGTGAATGTATGTTATATGTGAAGAAGCTATGTTGCCATGTGTTGTATCATCATGCTCCATTTAAATATGGTTGGGGCTCGGGGCCAATGGGAAAAGATGGCTTATGTTTTCCCATTAGATGTCTTGGTTGGGTGGAGAGTGTTGCCTTTCCCCCTTCCTTGTTGTGATTAAAATTTAAAGGATGAAGAAATCAGCATGTTGTTGTTTGGAGCTTGGAGAAATCAGTTTGACGATCATTCTGTGAGAAATTTTAATGTAATCCTTCCCACCTTGAGTGGATGAATGTATTGATATTGTAATAAGAGGTTTTTACCTGGTAATGGGAAGTTGTAATTGAATATGAGAATTGTAGAGAAGAATTATCTCTCTGTTTTGCCTTGAAAAGAAATGTAAAAGATATTACTTGCATTGTAATTGTACCTTGGAAATCAAATTGGAAAAATGATAAGTTGTAAAGTTATTGAATGATCAATGAAGAATGGTATTGTTTCCTTTAAAATTTGTATGGCAATGTATACTAGATTGTATTGTTGTCCATGAATGAATTTCTGTCAAAAAAAAAGGGGATAAAACCTTTTGTCTCTGGAATGTTGAAAAATGATGCTTATGAAATGAAATTCAACGTTATTTTCTTTGCAAACTGTCATGTTAAAATTGAAAATCAGAGATGCATTTTAATTAGAGTTGAATGTTTGAATTGTGAAGCAATGAAATGGATCAAGTCATAATCTTATGCTCACCCAAAAGACAAGTCACCAAACCAGTAAACTCACTGTTTTAAAGTCAAAACTGGTAATGTGCATTTGATTAAATGAATAGTTCATATCTATACTTCTCAATTAATTTAAAAATACCATATGTTACTATGCTTAGACTATACCAAACCCAATTTGACAAAGTAAATTCGTGGAGACAATTTAACCAATGTAAATTTTGAATTAATCCCCTTCCTAGGTCATTTTTCTGTCCCTTGGTGGAGAAAAACATAACTTGAATAAATGGTTAAATTTACACCTTGAAAACATTCAAACTCTTCCCTAAGTTGATCCTCCATGTCTGTTTGACATGTTGAGTGAAGGAAGAGTTCAATTTTTGTAAAATTTACAAGTTTAAAACTACCAGTTTGTAACTTAAAACCCTAGAAATTGATTTCTTAAAACTGACCCTTGAAACTTCACAAAATTCAAAAATTTATGTTTTTTGTACAAAGAGGACTCTGAGATTTTTCCAGAAAGTCCTCGTTTTCCTAAAATGGAGCTTCCTATCAAAATTTATGGCCATTTGAAGTTTTACTTCAAAATGGCCATCCCAAACCAAAAATGAAATAATTCGACCTTAGAAAAATTTAAATTTTGAACTTTGGAAAAATTTCTTAAAAATTTCCGTGGCCCCGCCACCCTCTCATCCTATCAGAAGTTGCCACGTGGCACCTTGGAGGGTCGGTCCTTAATAAAAACTTAAAATTTCAAAAAAAATTCCATGGGAAAATTTTCCCAATTTTCCCCGCAACCCCGCGGCCCCAACCAATCACGTGATGACATGTGGCAGGGGGTGCGCGGATCAAAATGGAAAACTTAACCATTTTTTTGCTTTTGGAAAAATATTCACTTTTTCCTCTACTAACCTACATCCCCACAGCCAATGGGGTGTTGACACGTGTCCCCATGGGTGCCGCGTAATTCTTTTAACCTTTTAACCCCTTGGGTGAAAAATCCAAATTTCCTCCGTCGGCCCGTAACCAATCACAAAGCGCCACGTGGCAATTTGGGCAAGCGCAGAGGCACGGAGGAAAATTTTCCTTTGGAAAATTGAAAAATTGGTTTTGGAAAAAATTTCATGTTTTCCCCACGATCCACTAGCCTAAATGAATCATGTGATGACACGTGGAATTTGGAAATTTTTCCCAATTTTCTCCCTAACCCCACAAACCTCCAAAGGAAAATATTCCCCTAAAACTCCACTCGACCATAACTTGAGTTTACAAGGAGTTAGGACGACTTCTTTATAAGGTTGGAAAGGTGAGGAAATTTCCTATCCAATGAGCTTAGTTTAGTAAAGTTTTGATAACTCTAAGTGTTTTCAAAATCTAGTTGAAGTTTAGGGCTTGATAGAGATAAGACATGGGGATAAATTTCTCCCTGAACCTTAGTAAAACTTGTAACCTCCAAATTGGAACCTTGTAAACTGGTTATAAGATAAAAATAGAAATATTTCTTTTGGTTAATCAGAATTTATTTCAGATCCTATTTAGTTTTCAAACTAGTGTCTTACTACTTGTTTGTAGACCCTTCTTAAAAAAAAAAATTATTCCATAATTTTCCTAGTTTGTTTCTTGGTCTCAAGTGGTAGTTGAAGCGGGCATTACACTTGGTATCAGAGAAGTGGTTCAAAATCTTGGACCATTGGGCACACTTGAAACAAATAGACTTGAAACCTAAAACTAGCAAATTGATAATCTAGAAAACAAAACTATTTGAAAATTGTTCATGTTAGTAAACTTAGAAAACTGAAGGAAACTCAAGGTAATGAACTAACTCCCACTCTGGTCTGTGCAGGGAGCTCAGATGGAGTAGGAGGAACATTCATAGAGACTCAGAGTCACCACCACCTCCACCACCACCACCACCACCGATCAGGGTTTAGCAGCTATCCTACCACATATTTTGTAGACCCTCCAGGATGTTAATGCTGCCCTACGTGGAGGATCAGTAGGAGGGCACTCAGCGGACATGATAGAGATATTTCCATAGAGGGACATGCACCCCCTCCACTCAGTGAGGAGGATGGAGGAGATAATTTTCATGCAGAGTCAGTCAGAGTAGATTCACCACCTAGGAGGTAGGGTGATAGAGTTCTGGAGCATAGAGAGAGGTCTCGAGCCCTAGGCTTAGGGATGAGCTTATAGAGAGGCCTAGAGGCCATCAGACCATGACTACAGATCACATCAGGGAAATCCTGAAGCTTAGGCCATCACATTATTTAGGTGACATAGGGGATTCTAGGTAGAGGCCTAGTTGGTTAGCTTGAGTGGTTGCTTCAAGCTTTGTCCTTGTTCTAGCAACACAAAATATCATGTTACGATCCATCTACTGAAGGATGGAGCTGGAGTATGGTGGAGGATAAAGGAGAAAAGCTCCATATAGACTCAGAGACAGTCACCTGGGAGTTGTTTGAGGAGATATTCAAGAGCAGATACTTGCCACAGATATTCATATAGTAGAGGATCAATGAGTTCCACGACCTTCGACAGGCTTCCCTTACAGTGGTCGAGTATGACAGTAGGTTCTTGGACATGCTTTAGTACGTTGATTACATGCAGGATGAGCAGGTACGAATCCACAGGTTCCTCCGGGGCCTTAATTTAGATATTGGAGGTGCATTACAGATCCACTGCCCACATACATTAGCAGAGGTTGTCGAGAAGGCCTACATTACAGAGGATACTCGGGATAAAACCTAGTAGGGTAGAGACCGGGTCAAGATCCATATTCAGCAGTTGCAAGATAGTAGATCAAGGGGGTCAGCTCCTCCTCCTTGTGGTGGTCAAAATTCTTCACAGTCATCTTTTAGGCTATAGCAACAACAATCCCACCCACCATTTAGGCCTCCTCAGAGAGCTGATGCACAGAGAGGTCAAAGCATGGGACCTCCTAGGGGTCCCACCAGAACACAGGGTGGAGCTAGAGCTCAGTCAATAGGAGCTCGACCACAAAGGCCACAATAGACTATGGCTAGATCATCAGGGTCCACAACACCTACCTCTAGGGCACCTTCTGGTGGTGCTGTAGTTTGGAGGACTTAAGGTAGTTGTTTCAGTGTAGAGCAATGGGGACACTTTTGGAGAGATTTCCCCTAGAACCCTAATAAGGGTAAGGCACCCATCTCAGAGCCTATAGTCGGAGACATGGGATAGAGTCACAGGATCTATGCAAAGGTGGTCAAGAACTACCGGGATAAACACCGAGCATGGTTATTGAGACTACATGTAGCATTGGAGGTGTTCCTATTTCTATATTGTTTGATTCTAGTTCATCGATTTGTTTATTGCACCATCCTTGGTAGAGAGATCTAGGCTAGTAGGCATTGTTAGACAGGTTCGTAGTTGGGATGTTGATATGGCTTTGGGAGCCAAGGTCTCTATAGAATCCTTAGTAAAGGAGTGTTTTGTTAACTTAGGACCTTTCACCACCACTTCAGATCTCCGCATACTTCCTTTGGGCTCGTATGGAGTCATTTTAGGCATGGATTGGTTGACTGCACATAGGGCCAGGATGGATTGCTATCATAAGACTATATCTTGTGTAGATAATCTTGGAATTTAGTCGGTGATATCTGGGGTCATGAGACATGTTTCTATTCGCACTATCTCTGCTATGCAGCTCAAGCGATGTGTGAAATAGGGTTGTCAGATGTATGCAGTCATAGTTAGTGACTAGACAGAGGATGGGTCTTATGGGGCATCACTAGATGACCATACCATTTTGAGAGAGTATGAAAATTTTTTCCTAAAGGAGCTACCAGGGATGCCACCCCACGTGAGATTGATTTCCATATTGATTTGGTTCTAGGAGAAAATCCTATCTCACGATCTCATTATCGGATGACCACTCCAAAGCTCGTGAGCTCAAGTTGCAGCTAGAGGGCCTTCTAGAGAAAGGTCTTATCTGTCCTAGTGTATCCCCTTGGGGTGCACTGGTTATATTTGTTAAGAAGAAGGATGAATCCTTACGGTTTTGCATAGACTACCGCTAGCTGAATAAGGTAACGATCAAGAATCGTTATCCCCTACTTCACATTGATGACTTGTTTGATAAAATTAAGGGGGCCATGGTGTTCTCTAATATTTATCTCAAGTCAAGGTACCATCAGTTGAGGATTTTGGAGGGAGATATTCATAAGACTACTTTTCGTATGAGGTATGGGCACTATGAGTTCACGGTGGTGCCTTTTTCTTTGTCGAATTCCCCCAAAGTGTTTACAAGTTTGATGAATGGGGTATTTAGGACCTTTTAGATCACTTTGTGCTCATCTTTCTTGATGACATTCTGATTTACTCACGTACGCGTGAGGAGCATGAGGGCACCTTTGTCAGGTTCTTCAGTGTCTTTGTGAGCAGTAGCTTTACGGGAACTTGGAGAAGTGTGCTTTCTTTCAGTCAGAGATTCAATACTTGGGTCATATCATCTCAAGTGAAGGTATCATAGTCAATCCTTCCAAGATTAGAGCCATTATGGATTGGCTAGCACCCACTATAGTGACAGAGGTGCATAGCTTCATGGGGTTAGCAGGTTACTACAGGATATTTGTGCAGGACTTCTCTCGGATAGCACACCCCATCACTTCCCTTCAGTGGAAAGGGAAGAAGTTTTTTTTGTCGAGACAAGTGTGATCAAGAATTTAGGACACTTTGAAGTACTATCTCATGACAACACCCATTCTTGCGTGCCGGATCCACGGGGTGAGTTCTTTGTTTGCACAAACACTTCTTTAGCAGGGATGCAAGATGACGGGGTTGTAGCTTTTGAGTCTTGCAAACTCAAGGATCACAAGCTTAATTATCCTACCCAGGATCTTGAACTTGTGGTAGTTGTGCATGCTTTGGTTAGATGGAGACATTCTCTTCTTGGATGGAGATTCACACTTAGGACAGACTATTTGAGTCTTTGCCACCTCTTCACATCCAATCTAAATGCTCGTTAGAGGCATTAGATGGAGTTTCTTTGTGAGTATGACATGGAGATAGAGCATGTGAAGGGGAAGGAGAATTTGGTTATAGACACCCACAGTAGATGGAGGCATTTGAGCATGGCTACTTTAGTGAGCATAAATTTACGGAGAAGGATTCTTCAACAACTTCCTCTTAACAATTTTAAAATTGTAGCTCGAGCAAATATTGAGTCCTAGAGCCCCCTTGAGGGGAAATTTGATAGTTTCTTTCTAGAGGCAGATGGTATTCTTAGGCATAGAGGTAGGATATATGTTCCTAGAGATGGAGGCTTGAGGCAAGACATCTTGACAGAGGCACATCGTGCACCCTATTCAACCCATCTTGGGGTGAAGAAGATGCACACCACCTTGAGATAGTTATATCACTAGAGAGGAATTCATAGGGACGTGGCTCAGTTTTTGTCATGCTATTTAGAGTGCCAAAAAGTGAAGGCCGAGCATCAACATCCATTTTGCCTTCTTTATCCTCATGCTATACCGGAGTGGAAATGGGACACCATTTCCATGGATTTCATTGTTGGGTTACCGATGTCGAGATATCACCACGACACCATCATGGTCATGGTTGATAGATTGACAAAAGTAGCTCACTTTTCACTGGTAAAGACCACATATACAGCTAGTGTAGTGGCACATGTCTACTTGGATGAGATCATCAGGTTGCACGAGATCCCGCGGAAGATCATTTGTGACCATGATCCCTTGTACACTTCACATTTTTGGACTACCATGCAGTATGTTCTCGGGATGAAGATTAACTTCAGCACAACTTATCACCTAAAGATAGATGGACAGACCGAGCGAGTGAATTAGATTTTGGAGGATATGCTCAAGATGTACGTGATGGATCAGCAGTCTAAGTGGGAGGAGTATATGTATCTTGTGGAGTTTGCCTACAATAATAGTTATTAGAGTTCTATAGGCATGGCTCCTTTTCAGGCCTTGTATGGTAGGGAGTGTAGGACACCCCTTAGCTGGGATAGGTTAGAGGATAGAGTATCTCTTGGACTAGCTCTTTTACAGGACATGGAGCAGCAAGTAGTGTTGATCAAGTAGAGATTGCAGGAGGCACAGGATAGGAAGAAGAAGTACGTTGATCAGCATAGAACCGAGCATAATTTTGATGTGGGCATGAAGGTTTTCCTTTGTTTTAGGCCATATAAGACAATGATCTATTATGGAAAAGGTTCTAAATTAGCTCGTTGGTTTGTTGGAACTTTTGATATCCTAGAATGTATCAGCCCGTTGGCTTATCGTCTAGCATTTCCACCTAGCTTGTCTCATGTACATGATGTCTTTCATGTTTCTTTTCTTAGGAGATACATCACAAATCCTTCTCATGTGCTGGATTGGACATCATTACAAGTACAAGATCAAGGGCAGGTGATGGTGGAGCCCGTTCATACCATAGATCATAGGACCCTGGGCTTTCGAGGTAGAGAGATTGATCAGATACAGGTGCAGTGGGACAAATATGACGAGACTACGGCGACTTGGGAGGATGCTACTTGTTTTACGAGTGTAGTTTCCACATTTGTTCTAGTGACTTCGGAAGGAAGTCAAGTCTAAGGGGAGGGGGATGTAGTGCCCACTCTCCTTTGACAACTCGTTGAGATACTTGATCCCGACACTATTGATCATATTTTGGATATTATTATGTTTTGATGTAGTATGATGTATCAGGGATTATTATGGACATTATTATGTTTTGATTAGTATGATGGTTAGATGTTAGACTATGGATAATATTGATTTGGATTTAGTTATTATGCTTGAGGATCATTGAGACATTGTTATTATTATGTGGATGATGATATACTAGTTGACATGGACAGATTATTGATGTTGATTTTAGTCATGTGACATTGATATTATCAATAGATCTAGTATATAAATCTATTGGATGATGATATAGTTGTAAAATTGAATTTAAATGATAAATGTTAAATTCTTGATAATGTTGTGATTTAGATTTAAAAATTGTATGTTGCTTATATCATTGGATGTTCTGATATGGCCATGAGGCCGAAGGGGTATTGTTATTTTTGTAGGTTAAAATCACAACAATGTCGGGGGACTGGAGACTAACCATATTGGAATTCAGTGTGAAATCA
Source organism: Taxus wallichiana var. yunnanensis (assembly GCA_018340775.1). Lineage (NCBI taxonomy): Eukaryota > Viridiplantae > Streptophyta > Pinopsida > Cupressales > Taxaceae > Taxus > Taxus wallichiana. The sequence goes on along the minus strand of CM031242.1, from coordinate 293,124,295 downwards.
ACAAGGTCGCCATGGCAATTGTGTTTGAGTTGTATGTTGTGTTTTGTTAGGATTTCCCATGGGGGGGATTTCCATTATCGTGACCATGGGGGCATATGTGTGTGTTTTAATTATGTGTTCCCTTTTTATTTAATGTTGTATGTATTCTATTTGTAATGTGCTCTTTATTTTAATTATTTAAATGTGATAGTATAATGTGAGAGTCATATAGTTAAAATTTAATTAAATTAAATGGGATGTGGTATGTGAAATTAAATGTTATTGTCTTGGTTCAAAATGAAATTGATTTATATTTTTATAACCTTATGCTAATTAAATAAATCTTATCTCAAAAGGCTATCATAAATAAATGTCATAGAAGTTAATGCATTTTAGAAGAGTGTGTAAGTTACCAAGTATGGGTTATGTAAGAATTTGTAAGAGGTTGTAAGGCTGATTTTGGAAGGTCAAACACTCCTTCCACTTTGAAATTCAATTTGGCCTTTAAGGACAAATTTGGAGGCTTGTGGGACAAGTTAAACTTGTCCCACGCCTCTCAAAACCTCCACCAACCATGATTATAATTTTAGAGTCAAAAGCAACTTATTTTATTATGTTTTGACATGATTTTATGAATGTAGTGATTGCACTTGTCTTACAAATTTTAAATGTATTTTCTGTTTGGGTATGGGTTGAGTTTGTGTATGTAAGTAATTTGGTCTTTCACATTTATTATGATGTATTTTCATTTGATGTGAGTTCTTTTTGGGATGAGGAAAATGATGTGGCATCCCACTTGGAATCCACATCATGCTCCTCAATCCTCTCCTTTAAAATTTGAATTCCTCCTCATTTTGAGGTTGTTGAAGGTTGGAGATTTCACTCTTGGGTCAAATTTCTCTTTCATTTTGGAGCTTGCTTGGTGGAAGAAGTGGATTTTCTTGTGCATACATTTACCTTTCTGATTTGGGACTGGTTTTCGGTGAAATAAAGAAATTCTGTTGTTTGGAAGCAAGTCTCTATTATGGACAGTAGGCTCTCACTTTTTTGAAATTGTTGTTTTCCCTCTTTTAGCATGAATTTGAATTTTTTTGTTTGCAATTCTTAGAGGGATGGGTATAATTCTTAGGGCATGGTGTGGAGATAAGACTATGAGGTTTATCGGAGGAGGGATAAGGGATCTACCATTGTTATTTGTTCTTGGGAGGGATTGTTGGTTTGGGATCCACCTAGGAAAGGAAATTGCTTGCATTTATTACTTTGGGGAGGTATAAGGGATAAATTTGGATGAGGGATAAGGAGGGGTTGAGGAGGGCTATGGTTTATGGGATTGCTATGATTTTACCGGTTTGATTTTGGTGGATACCCAAAATTCAACTTGGGAGGCATAATAAGACCTCCATAGTTCTTGCTCTTGCTTGGCTTGCTTGCTTGGATAAGGAGCCTTTGTTTTGATTGAAATTGGTTGTTGTAGTTGAGAACTACATATTTTTTTGGTGCATTTCCTTGTGTATGTGAATTTATGTTATATGTGAAGAAGCCATGTTACCATGTGTTGTATCATCATGCTCCATTTCAATATGGTTGGGGCTCGGGGGCCAATGGGGAAAGATGGATTCTCTTTTCCCATTGGATGTCTTGGTTGGGTGGAGAGCATTGCCTTTCCCCCTTCCTTGTTGTGATTAAAAGTTAAAGGATGAAGAAATCAGCATGTTGCTGTTTGGAGCTTGGAGAAATCAATTTGATCAGTCATTCCTTTGAGTAGTTTTAATGTAATCCTTCCCACCTTGAGTGGATGAATGTATTGATATTGTAATAAGAGGTGTTTACCTGGTAATGGGAAGTTGTAATTTAATATGAGAATTTTAGAGAAGAATTATCTCTTTGTTTTTCCTTGAAAATAAATGTAAAAGATATTACTTGCATTGTAATTGTACCTTGGAAATCAAATTGGAAAATGATAAGTTGTAAAGTTATTGAATGATCAATGAAGAATGGTATTGTTTCCTTTAAAATTTGTATGGAAATGTATACTAGATTGTGTTGTTGTCCATGAATGAATTTCTATCAAAAAAGGGGATAAAACCTTTTTGTCTCGGAATGTTGAAAAATGATGCTTATGGAATGAAATTCAACATTATTTTCTTTACAAACTGTCATGTTAAAATTGAAAATCAGAGATGCATTTTAATTAGAGTTGAATGTTTGAAATTGTGAAGCAATGAAATGGATCAAGTCATAATCTTATGCTCACCCAAAAGACAAATCACCATACCAGTAAACTCACTGTTTTAAAGTCAAAACTAGTAATTTGCATTTGATTAATTGAACAGTTCATATCTATACTTCTCAATTAATTAAAAAATACCTTATGTCACTATGCTTAGACTATACCAAACCTAATTTGACAAAGTAAATTCATGGAGACAATTTAACCAATGTAAATTTTGAATTAATGCCCCGCCTAGGTCATTTTTTTGTTCTTTGGTGGAGAAAAACATAACTTGAATAAATGGTCAAATTTACACCTTGAAAAAATTCAAACTCTTCCTAAGTTTATCCTCCATGTCTATTTGACATTTTGAGTGAAGGAAGAGTTCAATTTTTGTAAAATTTGCAAGTTTAAAACTGCCGATTGTTAACTTAAAACCACTGTAGATCGATTTCCTCTTATTAACCCTCGAAACTTCACCAAATTGATGTTTTTTGTGTAAAGAGGACTCCAAGAGATTTCCAAAAAGTCCTCATTTTCCATGCAAAGAGGACTCCGAGAGCTTTTTGGAAAGTCCTCGTTTGCCTAAAATGGAGCTTCCTATCAAAAGTTATGGCCATTTGAAGTTTTACTTCAAAATGGCCATCCCAAACCAAAAATGAAATAATTCGACCTTAGAAAAATTTAAATTTTGAACTTTGGAAAAATTCCCTAAAAATTTCCTTAGCCACACCACCTTCTCATCCTATTAGAATTTTCCATGTGGCACCTTGGAGGGGCGGGCCCTTGATAAAAACTTAAAATTTCAAAAAAAATTCCATGGGAAAATTTTTCCAATTTTCCCCATAACCATGCTCTTGCCCCAACCAATCACATGCTGACATGTGGCAGGGGGTGCGCAGATCAAAACGAAAAACTTAACCATTTTTTTCTTTTGGAAAAAATTTTACTTTTTCCTCCACCGACCCGCATTCCCACAGCCAATGGGGTGTTTACACGTGTCCCCATGGGTGCGTAGGTCCATGCAATTCTTTTAACCTTTTAACCCCTTGGGTGAAAAATCCAAATTTTCTCCGTGGCTTCAGCAACCAATCACAAAGTGCCATCTAGAAATTTGGGCAATTACGGAGGCACGGAGGAAAATTTTCCTTTGGAAAATTGAAAACTTGGTTTTAGGAAAAATTTCATGTTTTCTCCCGCGACTGCCATGTCAGTCCAAACGAATCACATGATGACACGTGGCATTTGGAAAATTTTCCCAATTTTCTCCCTAACCCCATGGACCTGCAAGGAAGTTTTACAAGGAGTTAGGAGGACTTCTTTATATGGTTGGAAAGGTGAGGAAATTTTGTATCCAATGAGCTTAGTTTAGGAAATTTTTAATAACTATAAGTGTGTTCAAAATCTAGTTGAAGTTCGGGGCTTGATAGAGAGCGGACACAGGATAAATTTCTCTTTGAACCTTAGTAAAACTTGTAACCTCCAAATTGGAACCTTGTAAACTGGTTATAAGATAAAAATGGAAATCTTGTGTTTGATTAATCGGAATCTATTTCAGAACCTATTTGGTTTTCAAACTAGTGTCTTGCTACTTGTTTGTAGACCCTTCTTACAAAAAAAAAAACTATTCCATAATTTTCCTAGTTTGTTTCTTGGTCTCAAATGGTAGTTGAAGCGGGCATTACATTTAATTATTAGATGAACTTTGTCTCAATGCTCTTGAATATATCCAAATCTACCAAAACCGTATCAAATGTTCCTATGAAAAAAATTCATGAACAAAACTTTCAAGTTAGTGACCTCATCCTAAAGGAAAATCAACATGTAACCAAAGAGGAGAAAAGTAAATGGGAAAAATTCATGCCTAATTGGTTTCGACCCTATATCGTCACCCATGCCTATGGATCAGGTGCTTATCATTTGTCTTCACTCAAAGGTAAACCCAAACCTGAGCCCCTTAATGCCTTGCATCTTCGGCCATTTTATTATTGATATCAAGTCCTATATCACTTTCTATAAATTGATCACTCGTCCCTTGAGCATTGTTCACCTTCCATAATTACCCATTTTGAGGATCTAAGAATAAACAAGAATTCACCTTTTAGCCTTGTCTTCAATATGAGTACCATAGCTCTGCTTATAGCATGATTCTCGTGAATACTTTTCATCTTCTTTAAGATGGAATCCCATGGTCATTCATCACTCAAAACCACCTCTTTCATAGTTAATCTTTGTGTACTATGATCTTGTCTTCTAAATCAGGAACCTAATCATCCTCTATAATCTTGTCCATGACTTAAACGTCTAAAAATAAAAAGGGATACAACTCCTTGAGTCAAACTTCTAGCAAAAGATGACTCCCTCAAAAGGGACATCTCTTCTTTATATTCTACCACTATCAATAGATTGCTCCCTCGAAGGATAGCTATATATAGTCATTACAAAAATATAATAAATATTCAAAAGCTTCCCGCATCGATTAGCTTCATGAATACCTCAAGGAGATAATATATTCATCCCATATAGACTTCCTACATCAATCAGTCTATTAAAAACAAACAAATCAAGAAAAAGATGAAATTTTTTTCATGGACTTTCCTATTTTGGATTCTAGGTTTCTTGTTCCAAAATACACGTCATTGTACACTAAGTTACACTAAACCTCTCATTCTCACCTCCTTGTCTTTTTTTCCTAAATTCCTCGTTACTCAAGGGAATTTCCATAAATGTGACATTTCATGATCATGTGACTTTTCTTCACCCTTAAAATAGTCCATTATGCAAGGCCTGTAGGGTCTTACGTTCATAAGCCCATCTAGGGTATGGTAGACTCATTAGGGTTCTTATCAATTAAGAACTTTTTTACCACCTCTTACCATTCACCTTCCTCATTACCTATTGATTATCCTATACAAGACTAGATCCTTGGTACATGTATTTAAAAATCAATCAACCATAGCTACAACCTAAACTCAATCATGCCTATTACCTACATCACCCATGCCTAACACCTATCAGACCATTCCACTATTTCACCCTAATCTTCCCTAGCTTATGGGAGAACTACATCGGCCTGAGGTCTCTTTTCATCGGGACTATGTAGGCAGCAATCCGAGGGCATGGGGCTCTAGGAGGATAGCTTGGCCACTCTCTCCCTAACCAATTCCCTTTGTCCCTTTCCCGGTCACATTCTATCCTAGTTAGTTTCCTTTTTATATCAATAATTGGAAATTAAACCAAGTGAACAACAATTTCTTCACATCTTTACCATCATCACTCATACATTCATTTCATCTTGTCTACCATTGCTTTACCATTATCATACATTTTCCTACAAAACATCTTAATATGATCCACATCATCATTAATTTCACAAATTAATGCATTAAAAACTAACACATGCCCAAGCCAACCTAAACTCAATGATGCCTAATTCAACTTTGACTCCATCCATGCCTATGACCTAAATCATCCATGCCTAAACTAACCTAAACTCCATCATGCCTAAATTGACTTGAATTCACCATGCCTACATGATCTTGACCTAGCATGCCCAATCCACCTAATTTTAACCTATATATATACATAAAAATGAAAAGTAAAACACGTACACCATTCATACAATAAATACCATCATCTATAAATCAGAAAGTCTATATAAAAATACATGTGAACATATATCCCAATAATAATCATCAAAATATCAAATCACTCATGTACACCCTCACCATCTTCACCACGTAGTCCCAGGTATATCATAAAAATATACAAAACTCTCATATACACCCTCACCATCTTTGGCACGTAGGTGGTATATGATCAAAATCAATAAACTCTCATATACATCCTCACTCTCTTCGGCACGTAGGTGGTGTATATCAAAAATAAAACAACTACATCAAAATGGAGGTCCACATGGCTATCAGGCATCATCCTTCCCCGATATACTTCATCTTTGTCTCCCTACCTCCTCCTCCTCCTAGGCTCTGTACGATGGCCTGCTAACATCTCACCACCCATCATGGGTCATGGCTAGGTCCCAGTAGGCACATCACCCGAGACCGCCTCTATGAAATGGTGGCCTTGCCTCGACCCTTTCTCGGGGATTTCTAGCCCCATTTTCTCTCCACACTATGGGTGTGTAACCTGGTCCTCTCACTCAAGGTCTCATTGTGCCCTAACTCTCCATAAGATAGGAAATATATCCCTTCTACCATCATCTGGTCCTAATAATACCTGGCCTCACCTAGGGCATCCCATAATCTAGCGATGGGTACTATTTGTGGTGGCCCCATTTCCCTCGCACCCTATATCTATCATGTGGGACCCTGTCCCACCCCCGCCTATAAATTAGGACCTTTTCCCTTTACCATTGGCCTCACACCATGTGCCTTTATTTGAGCCTATAAGGCCATAATCTACACTGCATAATGGCCACTTGGCCCAACAAACTGTTACTCACATGTGTCATCGTAGGGTGGCTACCTGTATCCCATCACCATCACCACCCTATGTGGGTGCATGTCCTTGTGTTATATGGGCACTCAGTAAACTAGCCACCTGTGCTTGTAAAGTAGCCACCCATGCCTCTGCACTTGTCTCTTTCCCCTACCCTTTCCCCATTTCTGACCCAACTTAACCAACCCACCATTGTTTGACCTTACCCACCCTTATAAAGAACCAACCTCAATTCCTACCTTACCTATACTTATCCTTAATTGTTTTTAGGACTTGTTATTTTACCAATGCTTCAGCCCTACTTATGCCATGACCTAGCTACTTGGGCTGGAACAATGTTAGTGACCGTGAAGTCATGTTCTCGTTATACCTTGTGACATTGTTACCCATTCTATTTGACCTAATGACCTTACTTTGACTATTTTCATGACCGTTTATCCTGACCCAACCTTTGGTGTACCGGAACATACCTAAACGTTCCTACACCTGACCTACAAAGTGCTTGCACACCATATCCTATACCTTGGATACCAAAATCACCTCAACCTTATGTGGATAAACCTATCAACCGTAGACAATGTAAAGTTTGCATGCTCTTCAACCTAGTATTGTGTTGTAGTTTATATGTGTGTGTGCCCTTGATCACATTACTACCTTTGACCTGGCCCATTTCTGGATTACCCAATTGGACCTTTACCCCATTATTCTCGTTCGCCACCTTCCTCTTCATCACTTTCACATTTTATCAAAACACTCACCGATTCTCATCATCTGTCACATTAGTTCCGAGTTTGAGGGGATCACCTTCACCCACACATGGGGAAACCACATCTTATTTTTGTCAATGTCGCTTACCAATACAAGCTACGTAGCAAAAAGGGGGAAAATGTAGACACCAAAATTGGGTCACACTCCCTTGGTCCCTTGTCAAATAACTAGCTTTGATCATACTCATCTAACCATGACCCCTTCCACCCCAAATTAATATTAATTTAATCAACTTAATTAAATTAATACCCATCCTCACAATATTCATTACTTAATTATTTTAATCAAGCTAATTTCCACCTCACGTAGACACCTCACCCTAGACGTATTCTTGGCATGTTTCCATAACTAAACAAAGTATTACGTGCCTTAATGAGATAAGATTTGGTCTAACCCTAAAATCTCTCTAACCACATTCCCTCTCATTAGAAGGGAAGTTTCCATTCTAATCCATGAGAATAAACTAACTGGGCCCAAGAAATTAGAAATATCTGCCCATTTTAGTAAACCTAGGGAATCCCACCTTAACCAATGTCGGTCACCCCTAAACCAATGCCAGTCAACCTAGAACCATCGTTGGTTACCATTTATTCACCCAAATAGCCTTTTTTTTGGGTTGGCACATTCTGAGAGAAAGGAAAGGAGATTAGATCTACATGCAAGCAAAATAAGCATCCTTTTACGCATCCAGACATCCAGAGCCATCACCAGGATCAATCATAGAGCCATTGCATTCATGGGAGCACTCTGGGAAATCACCACTATAGGACCATACATGTATTCTCCGATCAACCACCTCCACCACTCAGCCATCATATCCTTAACATAGTAAGTATGGCCCTAACTAGTAGGGTTTATTTCAGTTAGTAATCTTTATTACTCCTGTTATTAATCTATTCTTTGCATGCTTATTGCTTCATCACCCACTTTCTTGTGAACTCAAATATCCCTTCACCCATATCACCAAATCACCTATCCTCACCTGTTGTATACTTCTGAGCATACCTAAGACCTCTACAAACCTCCCCATTCACTCTCCCAAACTTTATTTGACCTCATATCACCCCTTCCATTTAATCTATTTGAGTTTATTTTACCTTGACCATACCGATGTCGGTTATCCACAACCACCATCAATTCTACCTAAACCGACATCAATCACATTTAACCAACGTCGGTCTCTATGTTTTATACCTCGATAAAGAAAAAAACCCAACAATCACCCTACTAGTTAACCTAAATAACCCAAAATTATACCCCGATCAGTCTTAGTACCTTGACGGACACCTTACCTCTCGAGATCCAACTATAGCACAGGCTATTGTGATTTTATTTGCTTATTGTACCTAAATAAGATACCTAAATCATATCAGCTATAGTAGGACTTTGTTTATTTCTCGCATTAACTTGTTTTAAATAGTGGATTGACAGCCATCTAGGAAGTATCACACTTCTTGGAACTAGCATACGCTAGGCAATCCACTGTCATATATCATTTAACTATCTTTTGTGGTATTGTTTTCTATTACGTAGTTCCTCCCACCAAAACGAAGCTCTCACATTCAGCTATGGATCAAGAAGTCAAAATGCATGTAAAAACCATCAAGTAACCAACATTTAATGGGTATTCATCCTTGGCCCTTACCCTTATCAATTTCACCATTTCAAAAGGTGAAGAAAATGGAGAAACACACTCAAAGAGGATGTGGAGAAAGAAAGAGATTACTGGGAACCTCTAGGACCAATGTAGTGAGTGAGATGAGCAACACCCATCATTAGGAGTTGATTGATAAGAAGGTTTTTGAAAATCCTACATAATACTTGACACATGTATGGGCGAGGGCCTTGGAAATCATATTTGAAGAAATCAATCAAGCCTTCACAGAGCTAGAGGAGAAAGAAGAAAAAACATACAAGTTGCAGGATAGTATAAATCAGAAAGTTCATAAACTTGGAGTACCCGCAATGAGTGAACACACAATTGTTGATGAAGTGATCGGCCCTTTCAAGGAATATGTCAAGAAATGGGTAGGAAACCCATTTTCCTTCACTAAGGATACTCTCAACTTCTTCTCAAAGATCCAAGCCTCCATTGCACTTATTGAAGAAAAGCATTCATTGTGGTTCAGGAAGTTCAAGGAAATCAATGGTATGACTGATGAATGGACTAAAACCTTGAGCTACATTCACATACGTCATGCCAAAAAAGTAGAACAAATAGTGGCCCGTTTCAAACAAAAGCTTGGAAATATAGAAGCCTCCTCGGGATCACGAAGTGGAGAGTAGTTAGAGACCGGAGCCAATTCCACCGCAGTAGCTCATCCTTCAATATATTTCTTTTTCTTCTTTTTCTTCTTCATCCTCTTCTTTCTCTCTCTCCTCAATATTATGTTTTTGCATTGAGATTTGCACTTTTTAATATGACTTAAGTGACTTTAGAAATATAATGTAACTTTAAGTCACCTTGCTATTATAAAAGGGACTTAAATATTTAAAGTGGAATATGAACAATCTTAAGTCATATTAAGGTATTCGAAAAGTCACTAAGAAGATGAAGAGTTTCCTCCTCTTCTATAAATTGTAGCAAGCTCCTCATTTGAGGGTCTTCTTAATTTTTCTTTTGAAAATTCTTAGATGTTGGAGCTATTTTTGTGAATTCATGAGAGATATATCCTTGTGAAGAGAGCAAGAGATAGCAAGTTTCTTCCATTTCTCCCACTAAAAATGTCTTCTACTTCCCACACTATGTACAAATTTTGCTTGAGCTTCAATAAAGGAAGAAGGAATTTTAGCCTCTTTGATTGAGGATTTTATTGGTACTTTTTGTTCATTAAGATCTATTTAGTCTTGTTTTTATTTTGCAGATTTGTTTTCTTCTAAAATACAAGTGCATGTAATGAAACTTCTGGCTAGTGTGTGCAAGTCTTTGATTTTCTACTTACAACATTATTTTATCCTTTCTAAATATTCTCACTCCCCTTTCTCACCTTCATAGAAAATCCTTCCCTTATAAATACCTTCAAGCATTTTTGTAGGGTCGATGAGAGTTCCCCTGTTATATCCTGGTTAAAATGCCACTAGGATAAAATTCACAATTTACTCACACATGCACGTACAATAGCTACACCAGTTAAGTAGAGGGACTTATACTCCTAGAGCATTGGCAAGATAACCACTAATTTTTCCCCAAAAAAATTTCTTCCCAACATTTTTTGGCACCCACCATGGGGCACATTTAGCAAAGATCTACACCTGAATACGACCATAAGGTCTAAAAAATACCCAAAAAAATTAGAAAATTCAAAATTCAAAATAATAAATTTCTTGAATTTGAATAGCTATATTAGACACATGTCTACAAACCATGGCTATTTCGGGAAATCCTCCTATTGAAATACCTAAATTGTTCTTTCACATCCAAGAAGATATCACTTCAGATTTGAGAGAAGCTATCTAGCATAACAGGAAAAGTGTCAACCACTACTTCATTGCCACAAGAATTCTTGACCTTGAAGAAGAACATGCTACTAGATTAGAGGGGAAAAGAAAAATTCTAGCACCACAAAGAAGATTATAAATTTCCAAGCTAGCGAGATAGAAGATACACTGAAACATAGACAAGGAGGAAAACCGACCCTAGTTTTGAAGAGATTCACTAGAAGACACGAGCTTCTCAAAACTCGGAGGTATTATTTTCATCAAGAAACCGGTCATGTTAGGAACACCGAGTGTTTCCAATCCTTTGGATGGTGAATTTACATACATCAATGAGAACCTTGAAGATTTCACTGACATAGAGACCGAAGAAAAAGCTAGAGAAAGAGAAGTAAGAGTGGAAGAGGAAATAAGATCTCAACTTGAAGAAATTGAAAGACTTCAAGCTGAGGTGGATGAAAGAGAAGTAGTGGAAGCTATAACATTAGCAAGGTTGGAAGCTAAAAACAGAAATAGAATGGGGGGTCGTGAGCTTAATCATGATCATAAGGCCCGTAGGTGTAATGTACCATGGGGAGGAAACATCAATCCACTTTCTCTTTCTCAACCACTCCATGATCTACCAAGGGGCTCAAGAAAAAAATTTCCAAAATTCAAAGGGGATGGTTTTGAGCTCTCGAAGAACATGTAGAAGCATTTATCAACACTTTTGGTGTATTGGGCATTGAGGATGAATATGTGTTAGTCCGCCTCTTTATGGAGTCACTTCAAGAAAAGCCTACCAAATGGTTCTACATGCTACCCCTGAGGTTTTCACCTATTGGGAAGATATAAGAAGTGCATTTGAACACAAGTTCAAGACCATGGAAGATTGTCAAGATCTCTTGTTCTAATTGGTACAAATGAAAAAATAAACCTTCGAGTCAATGAGAGACTTCGTAGTAAGATATAACATAGTGATAAGAAGAATCCTTGAAGATGTGGTGCCTCTAGAAAATAATCTAAAGAGATTCTTCATTAGTTCCTTGCCATCAGAAGTAGGTTTCTTCCTTAGAATAACCCAACCAAGAACATTGAGGGAAGCACAAGACCATGTGATAGAGACCGATGATGATCTAATCCTGTCTGTCATGGTGAAAGGACTAAATGGAAAGAAAAAAGGAAAGAATTCAAGCTCATTCACCATGGACCTAATGTTCCAAAAATGAAAAATGACTTGGTTTCCTTAAAGAAACAACTGTCCCAGATCACAATGCAGAATGCTCCAAGGAATCCAAATCCTCCCAATAAACCAAGAATCACTCCACCTCCTCACCGGATCACTCTGAATAACCACCAATTAATGCCACCTGTGACACAAAGAACTTGAGGCGTAAGAAGAAATTGAAGAACCTGAAGAATAAAATGTGGACTATGAAAACTATCTTGAGGTCGAGGAAGTTGATGGTGATACACATAATGGCCTAATTGAGTACATTGATGATGAAGAAGATCCAGGTTTCTCATGTGTAGTTTTCACTCGTGCACAGTCCAAGAAAGGTGCTTCATCCTCAACAGATGTGGTAAAGGAAAAGAAGAAGAAATAAGATTCTCCTCTGGAGGTCCCACAAAATAAAATCATCAGCAGAGGATCACCACTACCACCTTTGTTGGAGTCGGCTAAAGAAAAAGTAGACCCACTAGCTAGCAAGGATCATGCTACCCTACCAAGTAAGTCATCTAATCCTTCTCCCAACTCAAAGGTTACTAAGAATAATTCTCCTTCAAATGTTGTTCCTGTAAAAACATCTAAGGTGCCATCAAAACCTGCATCCCCATCTCCTTCCAAGCTAGTTACTGCACCCTTGAAGGAAAATTCAACACCCAAAACAACAAAACCTTCACCATGTAAATATTCTGTCATTCTTGGAACCTCTTCCTCACCCACCATAACCCCATTTGACTTTGTGGAACAAGTAAGAAAAATTAAATTCCATCTCTCAAAAATAGATTACCTACAAACTTATCCTACCCAATTTGATAAGTTCATTAATGTAGTGCATGGTGGTAATCCTATAACCTTGGGTCTAAGTTCCAAATCATTACTCCCCACACCATCCACACATCCTTACCAAAACATGCTAGCCCTCAGTGCCTCCAAAACCAATAGGGTTGAGCCTTTCTACATGTCACTTCTCATTAAAGGCTTCGAGCTAAATAATTCTATCATAGATTCTAGAGCCTCAGATAATGTGAAACCCATCAAAGTTGCAAATTATCTTGGCCTCACCTTGACCCAGGGAAAATGGCACCTACTATTAAATGGAATCCAAAAATTTCCATTGGTAGGAAGAATCAAAGATGCACATGTATCATTAGCTGATTTTCTATACAAGAAGGTGCTTCTAACCATCCTAGTGGTGGACATCCTAGCCTCCTTTGGCATGCTATTGAGCCAAATATTTTGTAGAGACTTGGGTGGAGAAATAAAAATGAACTGGTCATCTGCAACTATTCTAGTGAAAGGCAAGATGAATAATTTTCTTCTAGTGAGAAAGATGAAGTTCACAGTATGCAAGTCTAATGATCCAAAGGAAAACATCCTTTTTCAAGATAGCGGGCTAGGCAACTACTTCCTCACATCAGAAAAATATGAGAAATTTCCACTTCTTATGGAGGAGGAATAAGATCAAGTTTGGATGATGGAATTTGATGGTAGTCTATTCTCTTACGCATGGGTGTGGCTGAAGACACAGGAGTCAAAATCTAAAATTCCAAGGTGATGCGAAGTAATAGTAAAGTAAGTGCACAAACAATATTAGGTGAAAATCAAAGACTCTAACATTATAGAAATAGAGTATGGGATTACATTGAATCTTTTGATGTATTTTCCATTAAAGCTATCATAAGGGAAAAGAACAAAAATGGTTGATTCTCTTGGAGTATTAGCTTCCCTAGTGACACCTCATCCTTATTTTGGCAAAGATAAGGTGACCATAGAAATGGTATTCATGCCCGAGTGTACCGAGATAATGCAAATCATTACCAAGTATTTAAAGATGATAACCAGACTCTAGCAATTTTGGAACAACAGGATAATTTCAATAATATCTTCTTTGAAGGAAGTGAAAATCCACACTGAGAAGTGTAGCCAAAGAAGAGAAAGAAGGAATTTAAGGCATTGATGATGAGGGAGTGATCAAATCGAAAGTGAGAAAGATTCCTAAAGGCCTAGTTTCTTTGGAAGACCTCTTTGAAAAACACGACATATTCATTCAACGAAAAGAAAAACAATCTTCTCGATGCCCAGCTGATTTTAATAAGGAAAACATTGGCACCTCGGAGGAGAAAAGGATGGTAAATATTGGAAAATGTTTCTCACCCAAGGAGAAGAGAAGGTTTGTTTCATTGTTCAAGAAATATTCAAATATTTTGGCCTACTCTTATGATGAACTCAAATCCTTCCAACCGAAGGAAATGCATCACTTGATTCCTTTGAAGCAAGATGCTAAGCCATTCAGGTAAAGTAAAGGACATATAACCCAAATTCTTTTGATACCATCAAGGAAGAGGTAATGAATATGCTTAATGCAAGAATCATATTTCCCATCCACCATTCAACATGGGTTGCCAACATTATGTCGGTGTGGAAGAAGAATGGCGAAATAAGAATATGTGTAGATTTCTGAAACCTAAACCAAACATCATTGAAAGAAAATTATCCTCTCCCTATCTTGGATCACATTCTGCAAGTAGTCACTCAATCTGAAATGCTTTCATTACTTGATGGATTCTCAGGGTATAACCAAATCAAAGTGGCAAAAGAATATCTCACCAAGACAACCTTCATAACACCTTCGGGCAATTTTTCCTACAGCAAAATGCCCTTCGGCCTAATCAATGCGGGAAATACATTTCAAAGGGAAATGGATTTAGAATTCAGGGATTTAAAACATTGCATTTTCATATATCTCGATGATGTCATGGTATTTTCAAATAATATGGGAGATCATATCCATCACTTAGAACAAGTACTTACAAGGTGTAGAAAACATGACATATCACTAAATCTAAAAAAGTGCATTTTTGGAGTCACGAAAGGTAAGTTACTAGGGAAAATTGTGAAAAAACATGGAGCACACATTGATCTTGAGAGAGTACGAGCCATTCAAGCACTATCTCTACCCATAAGCAAGAAAGGATTTCATTCATTCTTCGAAAAGGTGAATTTTCTTTGTTGCTTTGTTCCTGAGTTTGCTGAATTGACAAAGAACATCACCACCATGATGAAACCCCAGGAAAAATTCAAATAGAAAAATGAAGGGAGGGAGGCATTTGAAGATATCAAAAATCCATTTCTAAGGCTTTAAGTCTCATGTATCTAGATTTTAACAAAGAATTCATCATGTATTGTTATGCATCATAACATACACTCTCCACCATTCTTGTTTAGAAAAATGATGAAGGTGTGGAAGCACATATTTCTTTCATGTGTTTTCTATTGAAAAAACATGAACTAAACTACAGCCAATTGGACAATCATGCCTATGTAGTGGTTAAGGCTGTAAAAATTTTTAGGTTTTACATCCTCAACTCTCATATGGTGGTGATGGTCCTGGCAGTGAAATCAAGTCCATCTTAACACAACAAGATCCTGGAGCTAAAAGAGGAAATTGGATTGTAAAGAATCAATAATATGACTTTGATATTCAACCCTCTAACTTGGTAAGTGGTAATGGTTTGTGCAAGTTGATTGCTAAGGATGAAACACTCAATGCTCAACACGGTGAATAAAAATTTGCTTGCTTAACTTGTCTTGAAAAAAATCCACAAGTTCTCTTTGTAACCACTATTAATGAGTGGTATATTGATATTTCCTATTACTTAACTTATGGATAATGTCCTACCCATCTTGATTACAAAAAAAGGAGAACACTCAAGTTGAAGGAAAAGTTTATAATTTGGAATCACATGTTTTACAAGAGAGGTCTGGATGGATGATTCCTTAGGTGTATAGATAAAGAGCAACAAGAAAAAATTCTTAAAGCATACCATGACCAAGCATGTGGTGGAAATTTTTCAATGATGGTCACTACACACAAGATCCTCTGAAGAAGGTATTATTGGCCCATCATGTTTAGAGACACTCAAGATTGGGTTTCCAAATGTGAATCATGCCAAAAAATTGTTGGGAGACCACAACTTGCTGCATTACCACTCAAGCTAGTTGTTATGGAATTACTATTTCAAGAGTGGGGGCTATACTTCATTGGCATTTTGAATCCACACTCAAGTGTGGGACACACCTATGTGCTCACAGAGAAATATTACTTCACCAAGTGGGTGGAAGCCATTCCAGGCCAAGCAAGCCAATACTGAAATAATATGTAACTTCATCAAGGAGAATATCATAGTACATTTCGAGTGCCACAAAATATTGTAGCAGATAATGCTACCTATTTCTCTTTAAGGGAGTTGACTGAGTTTTTTTATGGCTACAAAATCTCTCTATCTCATTCTTCTGACTACTATCCACAAGGAAATGGACAAGCCAAATCAAGAAACAAGAACATTGTGACCATTTTCCGCAAGCTTGTGGATGAGAACCAAAGGAATTGGCACAAAAATTTGTACGATGCATTATGGGTAGACAAGATCACTCCCAAGAAGGAAATAGGTATGTCACCATTCTAACTATTGTATGGAGTTGAAGAAAAAATCCTCCTCATGATCAAGATGCCAGCTCTTAAGTTGCTATAGGGAATGAAAGATTGGAAGTAAAAGGATTCCATTGACAAGAGAATCCTCTTTCTTGAGAATCTAGAAGAGAATAGACTCCGAGTGGTGGACCATATGAAAGAACACCAGTTCAAAGTAAAGAAAATATTTAATAAGAAGGCCAAAGTGAGAGAATTCAAAGTTAGAGACCTCATCCTACTATGGGACAAGAGAAGGGAACCAAAAGGAATCCATGGAAAGTTTGATTCATTATGGCTCAGCCCATTCCAAATTTGTGAAGTTGTGGTGAGAATGATTTTCTACTCTCATATTTTGATGAAACACCACTAGAATTTCCTCACAGTGGGAAATACCTAAAATTGTATCATCAATGAAAATGGTTTGTCCCCATCTTGTACCATAGGTGGTTTTATGCATGTTTACCCTTTTGTGGCATGTTGTTTTTCTTTCCATTTTGTGTTTGTGTTTCCTTCTTCTAATCTTTCTTTCTAGAAGTTATACATGAATCTGAAAGGCCCAATGGATAAGGCACTAGTTAAAAAATTATATGGTCTAATATTGAGATTATTATTTCCACATCATTTCCCTGTCTTTTTTGCTGTCCCCAAACTAGAGCCATTTGTTGTCATGCAAATGTGCAATAGGAAATTGGAAGTTTCTAAGCACAACAACTATACCCCATGCTGAAATTTTCTTGTTTTATCATTCTTAGGAACCCTGGTAAATTTTGTCATCTAGTCATCCTTCTATTTTATGTCAAATTGGTCCCCTAGGTGATTTAGGAAATTATTTTCATTCCCCCTGGGTGATTTTAGGGAGTTTTGAAAAGATGTTATCTTTTGGCGAGATTAGAAAAGGGATATCCTTGGCCTTCTTAGGATTGGATCAAACCCCTAGAGTGGAATGTAAGGGAAAAAAATTAAACATGGAGGTGAATTGAAGACCATATAATGTAATGGAAATGATTTTGGAAGGTTTGGGGAAGTTTGTAAATACTTGGAGCAGGTTTTGAGTAGAAATACAAGGTTCACATAAGCCTAGGCAAGTACACGAGCCTAAAACAACTACTAGGCATTAGAAGAAGATTCCAGGACCTCTGATGGAGTTATAAGTAAAAAAACATATTTAGAAATATTATTCCAATACCTACATGATGGTAAAATCATATTTTTCACAACACCTTAGCACTTAGGATTGGCAGGAAGTTTTCTCATTCATAAGTGGAGTCTCAAATCACAAATATAATGTTTGAGGGATAATGTGGTTTCATAAAGACATGAGAACTAGACCATTGGATTAAAAATGTCATTTCTAGTTAGGATCATATAACATTTTACTAAGAAACTCAACCGGGAGCTCAAGTTATCCTCATTCCAAGTTACCCTCTGAAAGGCGATTCAAGAATTAGCCTTTTTTGGGAGGACACGTGTCAGCACCAGAATCCTGGTAGGATTTCATGTCCCTGATGCCCTGAGGTTAGGTACACAAACCCTTGAAAAATTCTCCCAATCCCCA
Organism: Taxus wallichiana var. yunnanensis; assembly: GCA_018340775.1. NCBI lineage: Eukaryota > Viridiplantae > Streptophyta > Pinopsida > Cupressales > Taxaceae > Taxus > Taxus wallichiana. Next base: position 293,106,210 of record CM031242.1, on the reverse strand, counting down.
TGTGACTTCTGGGACCCTCATGTGACTTCCAGACTTGACAGTTTAGCCCCAAGGTGCACTTTTGGCGCATTTATTCCCTACCGTCGGATCAAGCGCCACGTGTCAACTCCAGGAGCACCATGGAAACTGATTTCCCTCATGTCCCTAAGGTGATGGACATAAATCATTGAAAATTTTTCCTAGACCCTATGGGTAGTCTTTTGGTCACCCATGTGACTGAATTTCAGCCCCCAAGTGCATTTTTAGAGCATCCATTCCTTGCCATTAGATCAATCGCCATGTGTCGGCTCCCGGACCACCATGGAAATTGATGTCCCCATGTCCCTAAGGTGAGGGAAATAAATCAGCCTTTCCCTCATGTCCCTCATGGGGATTCTTTTGGTCACCCATGTGACCGACTTTCAACCTCCATGTGCTTTAAAGCAACCTTTCTCACCTTCATTCCCATCATCAAATCACCACCACATTTCATCCTCTTAGCACAACATGGAATTTGATGTCCCTCATGTACATGAGGTTAGAGAAATAAAACATGAAAATTTGCACCCAAGACTTCTCCCTCCATGCGTTCAAAATTTCAAAAATCTAACTATCGCTTAGTGCTTCTTGTGCTTCTAGATGTTTCCACTCCAAAGGCACATAAAATCTTCATCCTTTCTCTAAAAATTTCTTCCATCACTCTGCCATTGGAAAAACTTATACCATATGAACAAAGGAACTGAAATACCTTTCCCATGGCTATATAAAGTCTCAAAAGGAGTTCTCATTAAGCTAAGAAGGAGAAATGAAGAATAACGAAGAAGAGAACAATAAAATCTCCATAGCCAAAAAATGGAAATATGAACAAATCTTCCACTCCAGTGCACAAATCACCAAACCATTTTATTCTATTTTTTCCTTTTTCCAATACCATAAAAATATAACCTCAAACTCTCCTCTCATGCGATAGAGCATCCACAAAAAAATCTCCTTTCCATTTCAACGAGAAAGAAGTGGGATTTCCCATTAAACCAAATTAGTTGTTAGACTAAGTAAGATCACACATGAAGCTCTAGAAGAAAATAAAAACATAAAAAATATAATTTTATTTGCAAAAATGGAGAAGAAAACCAGACCTACAATTTGAGGTCCATTAATGGCTACCACATCTAGAAGCATAACCAAGTCTAAAAATTAAAACTTTAAAATCTCTTAGACTATTAAGGGGCAGGCCTAAAATTTCAGATTGGGTGATATTGGGAAAAAACCCATATCAAAAACCTTTTTTCCACGTAAATATGACTCCCAAAAGCCAACTTCCTAAAAATAGTAGGAAAGTCATTAAGGAAGAACCTACGAAGGAGACGAAGACATTGGAGGTGCACTATAACCGAGAATTCACCAGAATGGAAATTTTTTACACTTATAAAAAATAGTAAGTGGGCCCTTGAGCACTTGATAAAAATATAAAGTTCATCTAGAAGGAATGAGGAACATAGGGAGAAAGAGGACAACTAATCTATAACATCCAAATTGAATATAGCGGACTTGATATTTCACACTTACTAAAAAAATTTAGTTGATTTTTCAAGGGATACATGAATCAAAAGTGGATGGGTCAAAGATAACACACCCCTTCACTTGAAAGTATGATGTGGAAGACATCGATGTATTGTACATGGAGTTGAGTGATCTTAATACTCTCATGGCCTCCAAGGACCGAAGGAGGATTGAAGACCAAATATTCACAAGTGGCTTGTTTTCACCATTGCAGGACACCCAATGTCTGTAGAGTAGTCCTAGCCTACACTTTCCACTATGAGCCCAAGACACAAAACATTCAAGCTAAAAATAGTACAATTATGGTAGTCATCAGCCCTAGGACCATTTCACTCTCTCTATAGATACTAACATCCCCAACATGGTTGTCATATCAAAGGACAAGGCCGTGCGTGATTTAGAAAAAATGGATTCATATGTCCAAGGAGTAGACTTGGCTCATGGTTGAAAATAGAATAAATCCCTCCAAGATGCCCAAGAATCTCTTAAGGTGTGATTTTAAGAAGGGTGTTTTTGTCATCACTCTCATTAGTAGAGTCATGGGAAAAGCAAGCATGAGAGAAGTCCAAGACTATATGGGCCTTTTCATCATGACTTTGAAACCGATAGAAGGAAGTTATATAGTTAACTAGGGTATATCATCAGCAAAAATCTTCATCTACTAACTTCTCCAAGTTCCCATGACAAATAATTTCCACATGAATTCTTACCTAGTCTATCTCCTTGCAAGCTCAAGATCATTCAAAGGATTGGCTCTCACGTAACATTGTTGCTAAAGTACCTACATTCGAGAAACTTCCATGATTGATAATGGAAGAGAACAACATGAATTAATCTCGCATGAACAATTCATTCACTATGTATATGGTCTGAAGCTTAGAAGGGGATCTCAAGCTAGGATTTCACCAAAAGTGGCATCCCTAATTAAGGAATATGGCTCGTACTTCATACAATTCTCAACATTCTCCTACATATAAGTCACTGGCTTTGACCAAGCTCCACTAAAACTACCTAAGTACCTCAGTGACTAGATTGTATTGTTTGAAGCTCTAGGAAGATCACTCAAGTGAATAACAAGCTCAGAAGTAGGAGAAATAAATTGATTTCATTCCCCATATCTCTAGGGAGTTCACGTGTAAAATATCAAATGACACATCTCACCCGGGAGGCCATTTTTCACATTTGACTTTGCATTTCTACATCACCAGCCAAATTTGACATCTAGAAGAACTCAACTCATTCTATGTCCCATAATTGTAACATGAGCCACAAGTCAAAGACTACTAGGCCAACTATATTGATGAGTTCAAAGTACATGAAAAGGACCACATGAGGATGACAATCAGTGAGATGAAGAAATTCAAGTTCTCTTGGTATGAAGACATCTTGCATGATGATGGGACAAAGATGTATGATCCTAAGTATGCAGTAGTCAAGATGTCCCCAATGCCCCAAATCAACTGACATGTTCATGAATTAGGAGATATATTAGAGCGGACTGAAAATGTGGTGAGGAGAATGAGGAACTAGTTTAAGAAGAAGAGGGATAAGATCATTTGGTCATGAGGAATTTATCCAAGCTAGAAGTAAGCTTCACATCATTCATATTCAAAAGTGGTAGAGGTGACTTCCATCTCTAAAAATTTTGTAGTGAGTTCATAAAGGAAGGCCATGGAATTAGAAACTTCTCCCACGAGAAGACACCCAAGAAAATCAGGGAAGAAGAAGGTTCATTGGTGTCACCACAGGAGGAAGATGTGATCTCGTAATGTAAATATAAAATATAGTAGAAGACACACAGGGCAAAATGAGGAGTATATTAGTCATGAACCAGGTCTTAAAACCACTACAAAAGTCTTTCTTGTTTTCGACACCAACACCCCTTTCATTCAGGACTTTCCTCCTCCACCAGAATAAAGAATGGTTGATGCACCCATCATTGATCCTGAATCGGCGAGATGTTTTTCGTGGATGTGGGAAATGGTCATCCTCAACACTCACACTATGCAACAAGTAGTATCCCCGATCTATTAGTGATTGTCTCATTGGATAAAGAAAAATGTCAAGAAAGATCACATAAATGGCCTCACGATTCTACAGTGGGGAAATAGGTAATCAATACATTGAAGTAGCTCAACCAAAAGTAATCAAGCCAGTGGATGAGATGACACCAATGACTATGAGATGAGCATGATCCAATTGGGACCAGCTACTCATGAGGGATATTTTCACATATATCAACAATCTTCTACTCACATGGTGGTAAGGAATAAATAATATAAAGAGAAGATTGAGGTACAAGAGGAAAACTTTCATCTTATGTGTAAAACTTGGTAGAACAAAGCACTACAACACTTCCTATTGAGAAAGTTGTACCCATCAATAGCTTCGATCTAGAATCCATCGAGAAGAATGCACACGAGCACACAATGTAGGGGAAAGAAAACAATTAATGGATCGAATCAATATCCAAAAAAGGGAATTCAAAATCACGAGGCAAAGCTCTTTGCATATATTTACACAACAACAAAAGAACAGAGCACTCAAAGAGGATGTGGAGAAAGAAAGATATCACCGTATCCTTTGGGACCAAGGTAGTGAGTGAGATGAGAAACACCCATGTTCGAGAGTTGATCAATAAGAAGGTTTTTGAAAATCCTACATAATACTTGACACATGTATGGGCGAGGACCTTGGATATCATATTTGAAGCAATCAATCGAGCCTTCACAGAGCTAGAGGAGAAAGAAGAACAAACACACAAGCTGTAAGATAGTATAAATTGGAAAGTTCATAAACTTGGAGTACCCGCAATGAGCAAACACACAACTATTGATGAAGTGATCAACCCTTTCAAGTAATATGTCAAGAAAGGGGTGGGAAACCCATTTTCCTTCACTAAGGATACTCTTGACTTCTTCTCAAAGATCTAAGCCTCCATTACACTTATCGCAAAAAAGCATTCATTATGGTTCAGGAAGTGCAAGAACATCAATGGTGTGATGATGGATGGACTAAAACCTTGAGCTACGTTTGCATCCCTCATGCCAACAACGTAGAACCAGAAGTGGCCCATTTCAAACAAGACCTTGGAAAAATAGAATCCTCCTTAGGATCACGAAGTGGAGAGAACTCATAGCCTGGAGCCAAGTTTGTCACAACAACTCATCCTTCAATATAATTCTTCTTCTTCTTCTTCATCCTCTTCTGTCTCTCTCTCTTCTCTTCTCATACAACACACACACACTCTCTCTCCTCAATGTTATGTTTTTACATTGAGAGTTGCACTTTTAATATGACTTAAGTGACTTTAGAAATATAATGTAACTTTAAGTCACCTTACTATTATTAAAGGGACTTAAATATTTAAATTGGAATATGAACAATCTTAAGTTATATTAAGGTATTCAAAAATTCACACTAGAAGATGAAGAGTTTCCTCCTCCTCTTAAATTATAGTAAAGCTCCTCATTTGAGGGTATTCTTAATTTTTCTATTGAAAATTTTAGATGTTGGAGATTTTTTTATGAGTTCTGAGAGATATATCCTTGTGAAGAGAGAAAGAGATAGAAAGTTTCTTCCATTTCTCCCACTAAAAATGTCTTCTACTTCCCACACTATGTAAAAATTCTTCTTGAGGTTCAATAAATGGAGAAGGAATTTTAGCCTTTTTGATTGAGGAGTTTATTGGTACTTTTGTTCATTAAGCTCTATTTAGTCTTATTTTTATTTTACGCATATGTGTTTTCTTTTAAATACAAGTGCATGTAATGAAACTTCTGGCTAGTGTGTACAAGTCTTTGATTTTCTACTTGCAATATTAGTTTATCCTTTCTAAATATTCTCACTCCCCTTTTTACCTTCATATAAAATCCTTCCCTTGTAGATACCTTCAAGAATTTTCTATAGGGTCAATGGAGTGCCCCCTGTTAGATCCCCAACCTGAAAGGCCACTACGATTAAACTAGCAAATTACTCACACATGCACGTACGATAGCTACACTTGTTAATTAGAGGGACTTATACTCCTAGAGCGTTGAAAATATAAGCACCAATTTTTCCACAAAAAAATTCTTTCCAACACCTTACATGAGATCTCTTGCCTTGCATGGTGTTTGAATGAAGAAGTTAGCACCATGAAGCTATAAGAAGGAGAAGGAGAATTTTTGGAGGGTTTTAGCATTTCAAGGAGGAATTAAATCTCTTCTTGGATATTTTATTTAAAATAGAGAAGGTTGGAGCTCTATCACACATGATAGGCCCTATCCATTAAGTATTATGATTTTAATTAAGTGCTTCACTAAAAGAACTTTGTTCTCTATGAAAATATTCTAGTTATATTTCTGTGATTTCTCATTTTATGCTTCTATGGTGTTTTGATTTTCTTTAGTGGATGCTTATTGATTTTATTATGTTAGTTATAAAATTTAATCTGGGAGTGTCGTTTCTTGCTTCTAGGTGATTTTTCCTTTTCTCAAGTCTTTATAAATGAGACTTGAAAAAGAGTTGAGGCATGTTGGTGAGATTTTGGTTTAAGGTTGGTCTTACAATGCATATTCTTCTATTTTTTTTTTGATTCTATGAATATTTCTTTAAATATGCATTTTTATCATTGTTGGAAGGATTCAAACTAGAGAACTCATTTGATATCTTATTGTTTTATGATATTTTGTTGTTCTGGTGGTTGCATGTATTTTCCTTCCTATTTCAAAATTTTGACCATTGTTGTTCTTTATGGAGGATAAATTTATGATAGGAGTTACATGTTTGAACATTTTCATGGTTATTTCAACTTACATGTCCTCTTTATGTTATCGTTAAAAGAACTCCGAAGGAAATCTTGTGTAGACCTCATAGGAAAATAACTTGTTAATGTGAAAGTATGATTGTTGAATAATGTATATGGGAAACATTATTTTGTTTCAATTTGTTTAGGGACTTAAATTTATAAAAGGATTAATCACTTAATGTTTAATTTGGAAAATATTTTTGGGTACTAGTTAGTTGTTTGCTCATTTAGTTAAAGGTACTCATGACTACATAAAGTGTTAGATGACTCAAATTTGTCTTGTTGTATGTTTTATTGGCATAATTTCCTAAATCCCTAGGTTTTTGAACCTGGTACTATATATTTTGATAGAGGTAGATGTTATTAATGGTTTTGGAATGCTTTCTCTTATGGAGTAATGTTCTAATGATTACTTGTGTTCTTTTAAAGGGTTTAGAGTTTTTGGAGGTCTATTTAGGATAATTCCAACTATTCTACTTTGCCTTTCTTCTCTAGGCTATTAATAAAAGTTTCACTTGCTTATCCTTAAGGGAATCGAGTCTTTCAAACATGTCTCTTTTGAAATGATAAAGGTAAATTTTAGATGTTTCTCTACGTTCCTTTTACTATGGTATTTTGGTACTCAACCCATTCGGGACTTGGGTGAATATTTTTTTGGTTATTGATTTATTCTTTGGAGAATTATTCTTCATAGTGACGATACATGTCATGAAAAGTTCATATAGGATTTTTCTATACCTTCCATTATTCATTTCATGAGAAATGTTTACTCTTATTATTTTAAGTTTGAATAGATAAGGAGACTAAAAAACATCAAGATAAGTGAAATGTTCAATGATTTTTTAGTTGTTGTTTCCTCTCAAGTCTGTTTAAGTTTAAATCAATTTCTATCCTAGTGGTTGGTCTAAATGTGTTAGTGTCTTTACAACCAAAAATAAGAGTTTGTGTTATACTTAGAAGGAGTATCAAGTCTTAATTAGGTTCTAAACTTAAACCAATTTGCTCTTTTCTGTAATGTTAATGATGGTGTATCTTGTATGGGATCTGAATGTTAGCTTGTTTCTAGTTATAAATAATCTTATACTTTTGATGAGGTCTGATTTATGTTTTCTTTAACTTCTAACTTGATTTGATTTCTGATTCTCGAGCTTGGACTTTAGGATTCTTTAATCGGGGTTACACTTAATTGTTTACAATGATTTAGTTTCATTACTTATTCATATGATCTTATTTATGATTTATGACATCTTAAACCTTAGGATGAATATGAGATAATGGGATAGTTAGATGGTAGGAAATGTTTATTACTACACAAACTATTGAATTAAGTTTTAAAGATAGTTTTATGTATCTTATACTCTTCTATTAAATAGGTTTAGCTGATTGAAGGAAATTAAATGGGTTACATAAAAGTAATGGTAAGGTTAAGATGAAATGATAATTTTCTTTATGTCTACTCTTTAAATTTTGTATGATAAAAGGATTTTATGATGGAAAGAAAAGGTTGATATATTAATTGACCAAACCTTACTTTTGATTTGATACTTATATATATATATATATATATCTCTCCTCTCTTTAATTATAGTTTTTTTGGTTGAGTCTTTCTTTATTATGAATGTGTTTTTAGGATTGTTTCAAAACAAAATAGTTATTTTTATGAAACAGTTAGCTAAATGCACAAAAGTTTAATGATATAGTGTTTATCATGCTCAATTCAATGAACTGACCCATGCTAGAAATTTTAGATGAACTTCATAAAAGATGAAAGGAGAAATACATATATAAAGTTATATTTATTTTATTAAGGGAATTATATATTTATTATGATGCAATTTGTCTTTATTACATGAGATTCACTTGTTGGAAGAGAAATTTGTAATAAGAATTGGTTAGATACTTTTGTTTTGACATTTTGTATTATTTGAAATGTTTTGGATTTAGTGAATGTATAACTCCTCCTTGATGAATAAAATATGTGTTGATTCTAGTTGATACTTGTTGTAATACCTTCTTAGCATGAATTGAGCTAAATTGATATGTATTACTCTAATAAAGGAGGGTAGTTAATATACTTAATAATATGGAATGGTTGGGGTAGGAATTTGAGTTAGTTGAATTATTTTTCTCTAGGAGAGATGCATCTTATAATAAGTTGACAATCTTAAGAAGATACTCTACCATTACAAAAAGGACTCTAATTGAATTACATGGATATATGTGTATTGAACCTTGATTATAATTTATAATATACAATTTGACTATATATGGAACATAGGAAATTTAGTTTTCATAAATGGGCATTAGCCCATGACATTGGAAAATAGGGAAAATACCCTTGAAATCATTCATTATCACCTAAGTTATGAAATTTATAAAATGATAATGAACATTAGGGTAAATGGTTTCATGTGTGCTTCCTTATGCATATTTCCTTAAAGTTAAATTAAAAGTAAATAATTCACACAAATTTATAACTACAAATTCTAATATGCCATTTATTGATACAAGTTGTTTTGGTTAAATGATAAACTAAATCTTGTAAATAAATGGGTTAGGAAGCATATTTTATCTGCACACCTACCCCAAATACAATTATAACATGTAACCTTATAGATTAAAGAACCTAGTTAAATAAGCAAGGATTTTGTAATTAATTTGTAATGAAGTGATTAATAAGATATTAAATTTCAATCTAAGGTATGTTCATCCAGATGAGGAAACTTAGTTGGATGTTGACACACACCAACTGCAATGTAGTACCTTCATAATGACAGGAGTCATTATGAGGATACTATGTTGTAGTTGACATGTCTCAATACCCCACAAATTTTTTCAACTAGACTAACATAAGTTCTTGATTGGATCATGGTTCTTCCTATGTAGAGATAGGGACATGATCTAGTGTCAGGGTCAACTCACATTAACTTAGGATAACTATAAACACCCAATCAATTTAATTTGATTGAGTATGTATATGTACCCTTATTCACCGTGAGTAGCCATCCACCCTAGGGCATGTTGATAACCTTGTCTAGGATTAAAATTTTAATCAAATGGGACTTGACAGTAGTTAGTAAAGACCAATCTAGATAATATTTCAAGTGTGGTGAAGGACTTATTTCATTTGAGGAGTATGCCATCTAGGAATGCAAACATGATAAACATGTTTAAAATATTTGGCTAAAGTATCATAAACTACTAGTTGTGTTTTCCTATGTCACCTAGTTTAAGAAGTGGGATTTCAGATGAATATCAATAACAAATATTCATATAGGCTCTTAAACATAACACTTGAGTACCCCTTATAGGGTAAAGGAACCAAGTATACTTGGTATACACATTATTGAATAACATGAGACATCGGTTTTGTGCTGATTCATGAAATGAGAGATCAATGTTCCACGAGTCATTACAATTGCATATGGTTTTATGTTATGAGATAGTTTGGCATTGGAATGTGTTTTCTAAATTATGATTTAGAATAGATAACATTATGTAAAAAAAATCCTTGTTTCTAAAGTCTTAAAATGGGAATGTCACAAGCACAAAATAGATGATCATAAAAGAGGATTTCACATTTTAGTAGGTGACGATACCCGATTTATCAACTATATCATTAATTTTCAAAGGGAATAAGAAAACATTTTCTCAAGAAGCTTCTCACTTTTTCAGTGGTTCCATGGGAAATTAGTGTGTAGAAGTAGTTAGGCGAAGGTAATCAAGCCTATTGAAGAAATAACACCATTTAATTATGAGATGAGAAGCATTATCTTAGGCCTAACCACCCATGATGGAGATGCACATATGTTTAATGATTATTCCACTCGCCTCCTTGCGATGAACCAATAATACAAATATAAAATTAATCAATTAGAAGATGACGTGTGTACACTCTCCTTGTATATGCAACATTTCATGCAATCCCAATTCTCCTTCATTTATCCCAATTGAATAAATTTCCCCAATCACTAGCTTCAATATAGAGTCTATCAAAAATATGCGGGATTCACCATGTAAGGAAGATCTAGCAAAAAATGGGTGAGCATGATCATAGATAAAGGGAAAGTACTATTTTTAGGAATGATCTCTATATATGTACATGTGCAAAGACTACCAAAAAAATTATAGATGCAAAGGGAAGGGTTTTAAAAGGAAAAATAACAATTTTGACCAAGTTCATATTTTTGATGGAGATGGGAGATGTTCACTCTCATGTGTTGATAAGCATGAAAGTATTTAATTATCTATTTGAGGACTTGTCCAATGTATGGGTGAGGAATATTTCCTCTCGATATGAAATTTTGAATCAATATATTAATTTTTTGACTCAAATAAGGAACATTTCTTTAATATAAAAGAAATGTCAACACTAGGATGTAAAATCTTGGAGTTCCCATAATTGATGAGAGCAATTCTACAGATAAGTTATTGAAACCTTTTGAGGAGTACATCAAAAGAAATCCCGGACTCCTTCTCTTTCAATGAAAATACATTGGAGTCTCTATCTGAGATCAGAGCCATAATTTCAAACATTACAGAGAAACATTAGTTTTGTTCACTAAAAGAAATAATATCAGTGACATCTCAGATGGTTGGCTTGAGTCCTTGAGTTGTGTCCACATTCCTCATGTGGATAAAGTTACACATGCGGTGGCCCGCAGTGTAATAAAGACTTCAAGGAGTGTAAATATTTCTAGCGAGCTTGAAATGATATTTTAGACAAAAAGGAAAAATTAGTAAAGGTGAAATCTTCATCAACCTAATTACGTCTCATCTTCTCTCTCTCTCTCTCTCTCTCTCTCTCTCTCTCTCTCTCTCTCTCCTTCACCCTCCTACTTCATGTTCTATTTATTTTTAGGGGTTATACTTTTAATTTTTGCTATTTGTATTTTTCTTATTCATTTAAATGTGATTATAGTTGGAAATGTATTAATTCACCCTTAATTAATAAAAGGGAACTTAATTCTATTCCCAATAATATGAAAAGTCACATGTTGTGAGGAAAAATGAAAAGTCATGTGGGGTAGATGAACAGTCTTTCTCAAATCTATAAATTGTAATGGAACCCTCATTCTTAAGGGTTTCCAATTTTGTATGTTTAGGAGTAGATAAATACTTGTGAAAAAAAAATAGATATCACACTTCCTCTATTCTTCCTCTCATATGTTCTTCAATTCTCCTCTATGTACAACTTGTCGAAAGTATCGATAAATAAGAAAGAAGATTATTTCTTTTCTTGATGAGGGAATAAATGAGACTTTATGTTCATAATTATATCTTTTCTTGGTGTTAGTAACAAATTTATTTTACTTATAAATATGTGTTTTAAATTCTCTCATTAATCTTTACACACATCTGGTTTTTATATGTAATATTAATCCCCCTTCCTTAATTCCCACCCCCTTTCCCACCTTCTTATTAAATTCCTCCCTTACAATAAATTGTAATATTTTCCACAGGTTTAGTGGAGTTTTCCTATTATATCCCCAAACTGTAGTCCACCCATTATTTCATTTTCATTCACACAAAATAAATGGAGTTGTATCATTCAATAAGAGGGACCTAGAGTCTCGAGCATTGGAAGAAACCAACCAATTTTTCTACTTGAAAATTTTTAATCTAATGGAATCACTCAAAAGGTGATTCACATTAATTTCAATATGAAAATGCATTTATAATAGGTTTCATTCTTTGGTTTTGTGTTATAAACACTTGGTTATAGCCTAAACTATGTAAAATCCCAAGGCCTAGTCATGAAATTCCTAGTGGTGGTGAAGATGTAGACCTATTTCATATAAAATTATGATTGGAGATGATGTAAATAGGTGTCATGTATGTGTACAAAAAATTTCAAGTCAACATGATGATAATTTTGTATGATATAGTGTTTTGAGCAAAATAGGGTTCTAGGAAGCATGTTTTCTAGATCAATATAAGATAAATGGACTTGGTGACACGTGTAACATTTGCATGAGAACCTAATCTATTTAGGGATGATGGATCATGGAGATAATAATTTTTTATAGTTCTCATGACATTAAATGAGGACCTATATTTTATGAATGAATGTTAAGAAGGTAAGAAGGTCAAAACCTTATTAAACCCTAGTTTGATAGCGATAGAGGAAACATTCATTGTTTGAGACCAAAATGGATTATATCATAAAATTTGATGATTGGATGATATAGATTACTCTCCTATATTTTATATGGTGGTGATTTTAGATCATGAAACTTAGTGAGACCCACTTAAATTCCATCATTTTTAGGAAAGAAGGATTTACCCTCATGTTTCCATTAGACCATATGATAAATGTAGTGTCCTAAGATCTATGAGAGTTATGATACATGTTATGAGTGATTTTAGAGCTAGGCTAGGTGATTTTATTACCTGCACAAGTCAAAACTTGTTGCTTGGTTTTTGGGATAAAAAAGTAGTTTTAACAGTCATAGTGAATGAGTGTTCTTGGGCATGTATGGCCTAATATGATAAGTATAATGAGCATGAAGGTATTTTAGAAATAATATCTGACATGTTTCATGTTTTGGTTTATATTTAATAGTGTGATTAGGTGGCATGAATAAGATTGTAATTTGACCTAGTTTGACTTGTTCTGGACAATAGGGTTTGGTCTAAAGGTTGGTCTGAAAGACCATTATTTTGGCTTATTTGATGATGGATATCAATTATATAGTGAAGAGGTATGAATTTATTTCCTATGAATGAATTTAGAGAGCTTAAAAGTTAAAATAATTATGCAAGAAGGTATCATCTCAAAATTTGGTTCATGGGTAATTTAGTTTGATGAAGAGGAGAAGTTGTTCCATTTACTTTGTTGGTTATTTCATGAGGTATAGAATGATTATAAGTGTTATAAAGGTTAGTGGATTTATAATGAGTGGTAACAAGGAATATTTTAGTTTTTTTGGTGTGATATTGGACTCCATTTATGAAGACTGGTTCCTAGAAGTGTTTGATTTGAATAGGAAACAATCCTACTAGGTGGTGAAGTAAGAAGAATGGATGATGCATAGTTTTTTGAGCTGATATATGTTGTTTATTGGACATCATGGACATGTCTAAAGAATTTGTAGGCATTAAAAATTAGTATGAATCTCTAGGAGGTATTAAAGTACTTGGTGAAGGAGAATTTGCTTGTTTTGGGCCTAGTTGGTCTTGTCACATGTTTTGGTGCATTTATGATCTATATGGGTCCATGTTGATGATATATATGATATTTAGGTATATTTTTAATTTTAATTACCAAATTATTATGGCCATGACTGAATTTTTTATGTTTTGAATTGATTCATGTATAAAAGTTCATTTATGGTTCATTTTTGAACAAGTGTTGTGAGAGGAAAAAGTACGAGCTAGTTGAGAGAGTGAAAGAGGTTTAAAAGGATCAAGAAAAAACTAAGAGAGTGTGTGAATGTCTGAAGAGTGATGAATATTTTAGTCCAAGTTTGAGAAAGATAGAGATTAGTAGAATGTGAATTTGAAGATGGTTTTAAGGTGTATAAGATGGATTTTGTGATCACTATCAGGTTGTGTAAGCAACACATTATTACTGGTATTCTATTTCAAAACTTGTGTGATGAGTAATATTCATACAAGTCCTTTATTGTGAGTAATATAAACAAAGGTTTCTAAGGGGTGAATGCTCATTATAAAGTGGGTTCTTCACTAAAGAAATCTTGTGTGATGTGTCATATTCATGCAATTATTTGTATGAGTAATATAATCAAATGTTTCAGTTGTTTTTCTTCCCCTTGAGGATTTCCCACTTAAATATATTATGTATTTTGAACTCTCTCTTATTCATGTTCATTTTATGGTTGATTCATGTTAAAGATAAAATTAATGCATGGTTGAATGTTAATGGTTAACACAAGCTTAAGTGATTGAAGGTAAAAATTTGAAGGATTGATTCACCCCCTCTCAGTCCATTGTTATTCCAACAATTGGTATCGAGAATTAATTTTGGATAAGTTTAATCACTTTAAAGGAGATCCTTTGAAGCACTAAAATGGAAACTCAACAGAGTGGAACTTCTTCTAATAAGGCATCCTTGTTTGATGAGATTAACTATATTTTTTAGAGTATATAGATGAAGACTCACATCATGTCTTTATGGTTTAATATTTGGAAATTTGTGTTGATGGATATATTGTTCCTAAAACTTCTATAACAACTACTACAAATAATAAAGTTATAGTGAAAAATCCAAGGATATTAATCTAATCATGTGTGGTCTAGCTAAACCTAAAATTTTGAATGTCATGCATTACACATTAGAAAAGAAAATGTGGGAGAAAATTCAAGTCATTTATGAAGGATATTCCAAGGTAAGAATAACTAAACTCCAAACTTTCATAAATTAGTTTGAAGGCTTAAAGATGAGTGAAGAGGAGTCTATTGCTACATATTTTCTTAGATTTGATAAGGTTTTCAACACCATGAAAGGACTAGGTGAAGAAGTGAAGGAATAAGTTGTGGTATAAAAGGTATTAAGGTATCTAACTCCTAAGTTTGATTCTAAAGTGTCTGCCATTGAAGAATCCAAGGATTTTAAGCTCTTGATAATGGATGAGTTATATGGAACCTTCACTACATATGAGATTAGGATTTTTGACTCTAAACTAGTTAAGAAGAAGATTAGTTTTAATATTGAAATTAAGAAAAATGGAAAGAAGGTTAAGGATGATGATGTTTCTCCTGAGATTGATGATGAAGAACTCTTTACAATGATTGTTATAAGATTAAAGGTTGGATTAGGTAAGTATAAAGGGAATCTACCTTTCAAATTCTTTAATTGTTGTAAGAGATTTCATTTTTCTAAAAAAATTCCCTCTCAAGAAAAATGAGGAAGACCATGATGAGCATGAGCATGATGAAGACCATGACAAGAATAATCACATGTTTGAAAAAGATAAAAAATAATTTCAAAAGGTTTGACAACAAGAAGAATTTTAAGAAGAGTTTCTACTCAAAGGAAGAAGCTTATTCATCTAAAGCAATTAGTTGTGATGGTGTCTCTAATTTTGATTATAAATTTGAGAATAATGATGTAGGTGATGAGGTATTATTCATGGCCAAATATTATATGAGCTCCATGAGTGATATTTGAATATTGTTTGGTGATAACATGCAATATGATAATGAAGTTCAAAAGGAGATGACCTTGAGATTGAATTAGTGTGTGTTCAATATTAATTGAAACATGCTAAAAATAACAACAAGAAACTAATATATTAATTCAAGGATAATAATACAAAGATTTAGGACTGGAAGAGAAAAATTGGGATGTGACAGAAAATATTGATGAGACAGCCAAAATGCTAGAAATTCATATTAAATACATGACTCTAAGCTTGCAATCCAAAGAAGAAGAGCTGATATTTCTTAAGGGAGAGTTATCTGATGCATTTAGTAGGGATAAATCATTCCAAAAGCTTGAAAAGAGAACTAAGTATCTTGATGATATTCTTATAAGTTAAAGGTTTTTAAGTGAGAAGATAGGATTTGGGTTTAAATAAGAACTCAAAGGAAAAGAGGTGATGCAAGAAGACATTTCTCTAAGGATCGAAGACTAAAGAAGAGAGAAGGATATCAAAGACAATGTGAAGATAAAATATGTTAGGAAACCTAATGCTTCAAGGTAAGAAATATCATTTAATGGTTATCATTTCAAATTTAAATGGCTTTAGACATAGAGAAAAGGAATGCAAGAAGTTTTTTAGAGATGGTCATCCATGGAAGGATATCAGGAATGATAAATCAAGGAATATGGTAATTGTCAAGAGAAGGGAAACACTACCAAATATTGTCTATATTAACCATCAAGTCAAGATTGGAGAAATAAATATTTCAGAGGTAAGAGTGATGTGGTGTGCTTTAGTTTCAATGATGTAAGGATTATTTAGTTTTAATAAGGTTGGACATATATCTAGTAATTGTTATGGTACTACAAGTAAATTCATGAGATTTTAGAACCCTACAAGTAAAGAATAAGAGAAAATAGGTCATATGAGATAAAAATGAACAATAGAGTCACACCAAAAGTATATATAGAAGAAATAAAAGAATATTCTCAGGGTAAAAATAAGAAGCAAGAGGAAAGAGGTGATTTTTAGGTGTTAAAGAGGGCTTAGGACCTCTTCAATATGTTCTTCTAGATTCACTATACAAGTGTATGCCTCTATGAGGATTCTTAGAGTCATAATCACCCATATGAAGCATTGTGAGAAGGGGGAGAATGATTTATTTGAAGATTGATATTGTAAAAGTATATTCATGGTGTCAAGGTATGTTCATTATATTTTTGAAGGATTTTCATCTATCTTGAGAATTATTTAGGCACTATCATGGTGCAAGGATGCTAGATTCACAAATTGAAAGTCATTCAATATGATGACTTGATCAAACCATCAGATATAAGGTGAAATGATGCTTGTCAAGTATGTTTAGAAGTTGAATGAATCTACAAGGTGTTTCTTTAGCACTTGATTCATGTTTGTGGTTCATCAAGAAAGTTTATGCATCATGAAGGTAACTAGAAGAAATTTGAAGCATGATCAAGATTGTGAAAGCTAAGAAGGTATGTTTTGAAAGTTTCTATACATGGATATAAGCTCCAAATTTGTGTGTGATGCTGATTCATGAAAGCAAGTTAGAGTGGTTTTTTGTAAGATGTAGGTGTCTTTGTCACGAGTGGAAAAATATGATAATCATGCTATTGAAGAAGTTGGTTTAGGTAGTGTTGTATGACAAGGTTGCTAGATTCATGAAGCAAGTTAGTCATCTAACATGATGACTTGATTAGACCATCTGTAGTAGGTTATATGATGATCTCCAAGTGTAGTTATGAGATTAATTAGTCCATATGATGTTTCTTGAATTTTGAGCTATGATTTAAGGGATATTCCAAGTGTTTGTGTATCATAAAGATTATATGTAGAGATATGAAACAATGTAAAGGTTGTTAGGATCATAAGTTAGCATCTTAGTTGTTATGAACTATGTCAATCCTATAAATGATTTTTGATTCTTTACTATTATATAAAGTATGAGTGAAGAGTATCAAGATATTTTTCTAGGCTATCCATTCCTAGAATGGAGAATCAAAACTTTATGAAGGTCTATGAAACTTTTTGTGAATTCATAACTATGTTGTTTTTTTAAATTCAAGAATGTTGCAAGTAAATAACTATCGATTCCATATGATGTGGTGTTGGTCCTACAATCATGGTTGAGGTGTATCTAGTGTTTCTATGTAATTTGGAAGAGGCAATGGAACTACACAATGCATGACTAGATCTGTGGAGGTGAAAAAGGTATGTTATTCAAGATTGACAAACATGGCTACATGACTATGTGTGCACATTAAGGAAAACACTAGTGTCTTGAGAAATAATATGGGAAGAAAAATATGTTTTACAAGACTAAAATGACGAAGAATAATTGATGGAACTGAAATGATGGTGTAAAGTCATATATTTGAGGTATCTTATTTAAGTTCATTCATGAATTTGATACAAAAATTATAAGGTCGTGAAGATACTATCATGGCATGTGCATAATAGTTATGGTGTTCTTATATGATTACATATTTTGAGTGGAAGATAATGAGCACTATATTCTTTAAGTGAAGCTAAGTATGTTTCAAGACCAGTATTGTTGATTTCTTACTTTATGGTTGGATGAATGCACTAACCAATGAGAAATACATTATTAAGTTGAGAAATAGTAAGATATAGGTATATGATGTTTCTCGAGGAAGGTGGAGAATATAATGACCATCTAATAGGATTGTAAGGTGTCAAGAATGCCTTATTTTCATGCATACCAGCTTATTGAGTCAAAATGATAACACACCTTACAACAATGTAAACAACCAATCTTCAAATATACCTAGGTATGAGATTTGATTTTTGAATTTTCAGTTAGATTGAGATGGAATGAATCCTAAGTGGGTAGTAAAAAGGTGTCTTATATTTTGTATGGGCTTCCATGGATGGATAAATTTGGACTAATTTCCACTGAAGGTCTGTTTTAGGGATCTCATCCCTAAGAGTTGTTTACAATCAATATATGGTAGATATAATTATTTTAATGATTTCTTAGTTGAGAATGGTATGAATAGGTGATAGTAATGATGATTAATGTTCAGAATTCCATTTGGCATGTGTGAAATCTTTAATGAGCATCTTCCCAAGGGGATCTATATTGTTTCCATGATGAGAAAGAAGCTAAAAACATAGTCAAGGAAGGTAAAACAAGTTTTTGAATCTAAATGATGAGTTTAGATAATGTTTCAAACCAAGAGGGGATCATATTATGCTGAATAAGTTTAAGATCATATAATGCATGAATAGTTTTTCATTAATGTAAATGGGGAGAAGAAATTTGTGGTTTTCCATCAATGACAAAGGGGAGATTGTTGGCATGAGTGAGTTAGAGTGTTTTCATTGATGTAAAATCTCATTAATTAAAAATAAGATGATCTAGGAGTGTTATATGATGATTGGTATTATGGTGACATGGAATATAGAGTGTGACATGATGGAAATGGTGGAAACACTGAGAATGCCCTAGCCTATTAGGCCTAATTAGGTGACCTAGTTAGCATAGGTGATAGAGCATGATGGTTTGAGTTGTATAATGGCTTGAGGATCTTGGTAGAGGATATGTGATCATGAGGAGAGTGTTTTGGGAAACTAACATGAGTTTTAGACTATAGGTACAGGTGGAAGATATAGTTGAAGGAACTCATCTAGACCTAGTCTAGGTGCTTGAAGGCCTAATGAGGCATGGTCATCAGTTGTAGAGGTATGTAAGCTTATGGAAACATGAAGAGGTGTGATAAATTCTATCTCAAATGTGTTATGTAATTTTAGATATCTTGGAATTATATGTATGGTGTTATTCTACTTTGACCTAGTCTAAACTAGACCTAATCCTAGTGCATGGAAGCCTAAGGCATGATAGTGACGTACGAAGCTTGTGAGACCTTGAGTCACTCAAAAAGGTGAATCACATTATTTTCAGTATGTAAATTCATTTAGAAGAGGTTTCATGCTTTGGTTTGGTGTTAGAACACTTGGTTATGGCCTAAAATATGCAAACCCCAAGGACTAGTCATGTAATTCATAGTGGTGGTGAATATGTAGACCTAATTGAGACAAAATGATGACTTGAGATGATACATAGAGGTGTCCTAGAGGTGTGAGAAAAATTTCAAGTCAGTATGATGAGAATTTTGTAAGATATAGTGTTTTGAGAAAAATAAGGTTCTAGAAAGCATGTTTTCTAGCTCGATATGAGAGAAATGGACTTGGTTGAAATGTGTAACCTTTACATGGGTACCGATCTATTCGGATTGATGGATCATATAGTTGAGAAGGTTTAAAAGTTACTATGAGATTAAATGAGATGCTATATTTTATGAACGAACGTTAAAAAGGTCAAAACCCTTCTTAAACCCTAGTTTGATAGTGATGGAGAAAAATTTCCTTGTTTGAGTTGATAATGGATTGGAT
This sequence comes from Taxus wallichiana var. yunnanensis, assembly GCA_018340775.1. NCBI lineage: Eukaryota > Viridiplantae > Streptophyta > Pinopsida > Cupressales > Taxaceae > Taxus > Taxus wallichiana. The sequence goes on along the minus strand of CM031242.1, from coordinate 293,086,338 downwards.
CATCAAATGTGATGATTTTATGATGGAGAGGAATCTCCCATATTTTATGTGGTGGTGGTTATAAATCATGATAGTTAGTGAGGCCCACTAAAATGCCCTCATTTTCAGGAAAAAAAGGTTTTATCTTTAGGTTTTCCATTAGACCATATGACTAATTTAGTGTTATAAGATATATGGGAGATATGATACATGTTTGGATTGATTTTATAGATAGGTAAGGTGATTTGATGACATGCATAGGTCAATACATGTTGACTAGTTTTGGACAAAAGAGTAGTTTTGTCAGTCATGATGAATGAGTGTTCTTGGGCATGTATGACATAAGATGATGATGATAATGAGCATGGAGGTATTGTAGATATAATATGTTACATGTTTCATGTTTTGGTAGAGCTCTTAAACTTTGGTGAGGTGGCATGAATAAGGTTACAAGATGACCTAGTTTGACTAGTTTAGGACAACATGGGTTTGGTTTGGATTGGGTAATGATTTACATTCATTATAGAGTGAATAGGGATGTATTTTTTTCCTATGTAATTCATTTAGAGATATCTAAATTTACAGCAATGGTACGAGAAGGTGTCATCTCCAAAAGTGGTTCCTAGGTAGTTATGTTTGCTGAAGAGGAGAAGTTGTTCCATTTGATTTGTTAGTTGTTTCATGAGGTCTAGAATACTTAAAATTATTATACATTTCAGTGGATTTCCAATGAGTTGTTACATGGCATAGTTTATATTTTTGGTGTGATCTTGGACTCCATTTAAGAATACTAGTTCTTGGAAGTTCCCAACTTGAGTAAGAAACAATCTTACTAGGTGGTGAAGTGAGAAGAATGGATGATGTAGAGTCTTATGGGATCATATATGGTGTTTATAGGACATCACAGAAATTTGTGAAGAATTTTTATGAATTAAAAATCATGATGAAGCTCTTTGAGGTCTTGAAGTGCTCAAAGTGAAGGATAATTTTCTTATTTTTTAGCCTAGTTGGGCTTGTCATGTGTCTTGTTGCATTGCTGCCATATATGGGTCCATGTTGATGATTTATATGATTTTTTAGGTATATTTTTAATTTTTTATGATTTAATTATAATGGTAATGACTGACCTTCTTATGTTTTTGGATTGAGTCATGTATAAAAGTGCATGTATGGTTCATTTTTGAACTAGTGTAGTGAGAGGGAAAAAGTGTGAGCTAGGTGAGAGAGTGAAAGAGGTTTAAGGGAATAAAGATAGAGATGAGAGTGTGTGTGAATGTATAAAGAGTGATGAATATCTACTGTGTAAGGATAATTTTCAAAATAAATCCATTTTGAACAAGATAGAGTGAAGTAGGAGAAGATGAATTTGAAGAGGGTTTAAAGGTGTATGACATAAATTTTGTGATCACTATCGATTGTGTAAGAAAAATATTATTAGTGGTCTTATATTTCAAAACTTGTGTGGTGTTTAATATTCATAAAATTAATTTTTGTGAGTAATTTCAACAAGCGCTTATAGGGGTGGATTCTCCTTCTTAAGCGAGTTCTTCAATAAATAAATCTTGTGTCATGTGTCATATTCTTGCAAGTATTTTGGTTTGAGTAATATATTCAAAAGTTTTAGTGGGTTTTCTTCCCTTTAGGGTTTCTCACTTAAATTTTGTGTCTTGTGTACTCTCTCTTATTCATGTTCATGTTGATGGTTGCTTCATATTGATTAAGCTCAAATTAAATCATGGTTGAATATTAATAGTTAACACAAGCTTAAGTGATTGAAGGTAAAATTTTAAAGGAATGATTCACCCCCTGCTTATTTCAATGTGATTCCAACATCCAATAGGTATGATATCATGAAATAAGGAAAAATATATAAATAGTTGACTCGGGAATGTGATGAATTTTCTAACCTATCACCATGGCTCTTGAATAAGGTATGTGCTCTTATTTTTTATTACCTATTAGAGAAGGATGATATATTTCTAGAGGGAGTATTTAGATATAGTTTCATGTGATATTTTTGTTCCAATTTCTAGGATCAATTTGACATTTTTCGATGAAAATGTGGTTTAGGATCTTAGCCCTAAAATATTATATGTTAAGATTGGAAGAAGAATTAGTGGTTTTAGCATGAAACATGCCTAGAGGAATGTGTATATCTGGTATTGAGAAAAATTATGGTGGATATATTCTCAAGAGGATATAATTACATGGTTATTTTAGGTTAATGAAACTCATATAGTTGTTGTTGAGGACAAATAATAACAAGTATAGTCCAAGGGGGAGCTAGTGAAGTAAGTAAGTTTGTCATTTACATTTTTGTCATTATCATGAGTAATCTATTTCCATGTCTAATTTTCATTGTGACTTTGTCATTGATGTCAAATGGAGAGAGTATTATCAAAAACATGGAAAATAGGTATTTTACATGTTTGGTCTTGTTGATTTCCATCAATGTTTCTAAAGGTGGTTGCTATCAATGACAAAGGGGAGATTTTTGGCAATTGTGTCCTAGGTTATCATTGATGTCAAAGTCCATTTATGGAAAAGGGTTTCATGGTGTCATGTGTGAGTCTCCATGAGGTGTTAACCAAGGTCAAACATGAAGGTTGATTGGTAGTGTCATGATTTGGTCAAGTTGTCATGGTGTCTAAGCATGGTCTTGAGTATGATACAAGAATATATGGTCATTATATGAGTCCCACATATTGGTATAAGGTCCATCATGATTAGAAATATGTTTGAGAGGTATTTAAGTTTCTATAATGAATCATCATGGTAATTTCATGGGTAGTCATGGTTGAGTCAAGTCATTTTAGGCCTATTCCTAGACCTAGAGCATGTGATTTGGTATGGTATCTTGAGAAATGGAGTAGGGAAGTCATGGTCAAGCATGGTTAGAGATTTGTGACATTACATATGATTTTTATTAGGAGTTTTAGGTCATTTTTCATAGTATTTATGATGTTTCGTGGTCCTTGGGAAACAATAAGGTGAAGACAAACTAGGATAACATAGGTAAGTAACTATGGCTAGAGAGTTTTAGGCATATTTGAGCATGGATGAGACTTTGGTCAGTTATATGATGTTGTAATATTACTTCAAGTTAAATTTTATGCCATTATGAAGACATTTTCTCAATTTATGATGTTTTTAGTAAAACTAAGTTTTTAAGAAGTAGAATCTAGCTTGAATTGGGAACTTCTTATGCTCTCACACATTATACATGGGACCTTATTCTTTTAGGGGATGTTTTTATATTTTTCTAATATCATTTTGTAAAAATAATAGATTGATTTTGTGTTTAGGTTTTTATGAATGATTGTTAAGAAGATAAAATGGTTTAAACCCTAGTTAAACCCTAATAGCAGAGCAACTTTAAAGATTTACTTTGTGTAATATAATCGAGAGGTTTTTAGTGGGTTTTATTCCCTTGATGGTTTTCATGTGTCTTCTTATTTATTTAATGTACTTTTTAATGCTTAATACACACCTAATGTGGTCATATGGTTATAGATGTTAAATGGTTGAATCAAATGATGAATGTATTTAATAGCTAATGAAGTTGAAATTATTGTGTGACTGATTCACCTTTATCTCAATCATTTTGATTCTAACAAGAGACATATCTATGTCCCTAGAGGGGGTGATTTTCATAGATGTTTTATTTAAGAGGAACAAGGAGCCATATATGCAACTCATCTTGGTGTTAAGAAGATACATGCAAACTTGAGACAATTATAGCTTTGGTTGGGGTTACGATATGATATTGCAGATTTTGTAACCTACTATCTTGAGTGCTAGAGGGTGAAGGCTGATAATTATCACCCCGCAGCCTTCTTTACCCTCATGACATTCCAAAGTGGAAGTGGGACATGGTGTCCATGGATTTTATTGTTGGTCTTCCCACTTCATCATTTCATCATGATGCCATCATGGTGATGGTGGATAAGTTGACCAAGGTTTCCCTCTAAAGTGTGACGAAGGTATCATATAATTAAATTTCCATTACATAGGTGTTTATTGGTGATGTAGTGAGGTTTCATGGTATTCCTAGGATAATCATTTGTGATCATGGGTTGGTTTATACTTATGAGTTTTGGACTTCATTTCAGTTAGCTTTGGGACTCATATTAATTTCAGTTTAGCATACCACCCTCATATAGATGGGAAGACAAAGAGGGTGAACTAGGTACTTGAGGACATGATTCAAATGTATGTGATGGATTAGTAGATGAAGTGGAAGAATTATCGATCTAGTTGAGTTTACATATAATAATATTTTTGGAACTCCATCTACATAGCACCTATTGGGATTTATATGGAAGACCTTCCAGACACCATTGAGATGGGACATATTAGATGATAGGATTGTTTTGGGTCCCACTTATATTTAGGATATGGAGCATAAATTATTCTCATCCGGAAGTGTTTAGATTAGGCTCGTGTATGTAAGAAGTCATATGTATAAATGAAGAGGGTTGACCATCACTTCCTTGTAGGTGACAAGCTATTTCTCAAGGTGCATTATCACAAGATTCCAATCCATTATAGAAAAGGCTATAAGATATCTCCTCATTTTATGGGATCTTTAGATATTTTGGATATTATTGGTGTAGTTACGTATCACTTAGCTCTATCGGTATATATATCCTATGCACATGACATGTTTCATGTCTTAGTATTGTAGAAGCATGTTCCTAATGTATCTCATGTTTTGGATTGGTCAACCTTACATGTGGAGGTTGAAGGATATTGAAATTTAGATACCATGAATATACTAGAGCACAAGAGGATGGCATTTTGTGGGAGCATCTTGGATAAGGTTAGAGTCCATTGGGATAAATACAATGATATTATGGCTACTTGGGAGGATGTAACACCATTGAGGGCATGATATCCTTACATTTAGTGACTTCCTAGAGGAAGTCAATTCCTAGGGAAAGGGGATGTAGTTCCCACCTATTTTTATTCCCATTTTGGACTACATTGGATCACTGTGGAACTGTATTATTTTCATTGAGACATTGAATATCATATATATTTCATTTTGATGATGATGTTGTTACATTACATGGATAATTATATGTTGATATCAGATACTAACTCATTTCATGATAGGGATTTACAGGGTGTATGATTCCAATATGTTTGATTATCTTATGGTATCAATGTGATATTATGACTAGATTATGAAATCTCACATGATGGTATTTATATATATCATAGATGAATTATCATGTTTTCCCTCTTGTTACATTGATGGTTAATCATAGTTCAATTATTCACTAGCTAATTGTTGATCATGTGCGAATTATCATTAAAACATTGTTACATTCTTGTCATATTTTATAGTTATTATTGGGTAGGTATATTGTTTGAGTTGAGTGTGGAGAAAATAGGATTATATGAGTGAGAAGTGTGGGACTCCGGTGAGGGATGTATCAAACTAGTACATTGGTTCCTAAGGGCCAAATTTTCCTTCCTAGTTTATTTTTGTTATGGTTCACTTTACTTGACCTTGGTTATTTTTTTGGATTATTATCACCCCTTGTGATGTATTTTTACTTTCTTACTTTTGGTTTTGCTAACCCCATATTACTACGACATTGTTATTAATAATTAAAATGCACTTTTCTATTAGCATTTATCTTATGCTTAATTTTAACCCCTTGACATTATGCAAAATTGGGTTTATGTCTTACTTTATTCTTCTTAATGGGGATTTGGGATACTTTGAAGCATGGATTAGTTGAACCCAACTACCTCTCCGAAATACCATCTTTTCAAAAAGTATAATTTGGAGAAAAGGTGAAATTTATGAGTTATATAAGGAAATTCATGGACTAAATTTTCCTTGGAAAGATTCCTTAGGCCCTATACCTAGGGGTGGGTGGGATCTTTCTAAGGAAAATTGAGACTAGTTTAAATTTTACCCCTTTTTCTATCTCCTATTTTATGAAATTTTCTTGAGTATGTGAATGGTGTTGGGATATGGGGATCCTCCATGATTGCATAGATATTTTCCTTTTTATCTTTTATTTATGGTTTTTGGGGTGAAAATATTGGGACTTTTGGATTCATTGAAACTTAGGTGGAGGGTGAAAATTATCACCCTCCCATTTTGTTATTGAATTGTTATATTTCTATATCATCCCCTCTTATGGATGGGGTTGGGGTTACTTGCTTCATTTGTTTGCTTTTGATTTTAGTTTTGGGAGTTTTCAAGAAGAAGGAAATGGATTGTGTAAGCTTTTTGGAGCACTTGCTTAATATTGAGGTAGGATCTTACCTCAAATTTGATTCGTATTTGAAATGGTAAAATTGTGTTGTGTGGATTGAAATTGGTTGTTTAAATTTTTTTCCTTTTTTTTTCCCATCCAACATTGAATGGAATGGATTTTGGGTATGTGTGGGAAGAGGGAAGAATACCATTTTTTCTCACCCTCATGCTTGATGGAAAATATTGAGGGAACTTTGGTTCACCCCATTATTTAGTTTGAAGGGAATGGAGGGATAAGCAAAAAATTCATGGAGAGATGAGGAGAGGATTTTGATATCTCATGGAGAGATAAGGATATGGTGGATTACTATGTTTAATTTGGTTCTAAATTTGGAAATTTATGGGATATCTTATCCCCTCTTCCCTCATTGAGAATTTTGGTGCTTCTCTATTTTTGGTTGGTTTTGTTTTCATTGTTTTTGGGGTGTAATTACTAAGTGTTATATCCATGGGTGTGTTTTTGGTGACCATTTTATACTACTGGTTTGAGGCATGCCCCTCCCTCTTTCCCATGGGCTTGGAGGGAGGATAACATGTCATTTTGGTCCACCTTAAGGCATGTAATGATGCCTATAGGTTGGGAGGTAAACATGATGGTTTCTCATGGGTTTTGGAGCTACTTTTGGATGACATGGAGCTTGAAGAATGGTTTAAATTTTTTTTTAAAAGTTAGGTTTTTTTATTTGAATGGAATTAATTTTTATTGGAAAATTGGGCATGTTGTACCCTCTTGTGCGAAGGGCTTGTAATACTTTCATTTTAGAGATATTTTCCTCATTATGAAAAGAACAATGTAAAATGTTATATCTATTATAACTGTCTTTTGAATAGTTAAAATTTTGGTGGGAAGGTTGTAGTAAATGTAATGATTATTTTAAATTTGTTGGTTAGAAAACCTCCCTTATTTTTGTTTATCTTTAGAATCCTTTTTTGGAAATGGGTAAATCAACTTAGGAAATGGGTAAATAAAATTCCCTCTCTCCTTGTGAAATTTGAAATATTTGCACCTTGCTTTCGTACTTAATATAAATTCATATTTAATTAACTATCCAACTTTAAAATTCCCATGGTTTTCTGCTTTTTACTTCGCATTTGAGAAAGACAATTATCAAAATATAAACTTAAGTTTTTGTTGTTTGTTTGGAATAAAAAGAGTTTTTTTCAATTCGTAAAAGTTGTATTATTTTATCCTTGAAACTTGATGTGTGTGTGTGTGTATATCTATATATCTATATATCTATATATATTTCTTAAGTATTTGATTATATTTCTTAGTTTGAAATATGAAATTCTCCTTTTCCTTTGAATAAAACAATAGAATATTTTCTCATGTTTGTAAAAATAAACCATATTTTTATTAAACATAGCTCCTTACTAGTTACAAACACACACACACACACACACACACACACACACACACACACACACACACACAAAAGAGACTTATATAAATCTATATATATATATATGAAATTAAGATAAGTAATTATTGTATGCGGACTTCTTTAAACAAATATCTATATGTTTATATATATATAGAATCTTTGCATGTGTGTACTTATGTGTTGTCATTGATGTAAAAGGTAAATTAATGAAAAAGGGGGATGTGATAGGGTGTCATGAGTATGTCCTAGATTCTTGAGAAAGTGTGTGATGATGTGTTATAGTCAAAATGGTTTGCAAAAGTGTGCATGAGTGGTAATAGTGCAAGGTGCTTGGTCTAGATAGCGTATATATGATGCCCAAATAACATGATGGATTGGTATGATGGAATGAAGGCATAAGGAAGATATACGAGGATGGTAAAGGCATGGATCATGTTGGTATCCAAATTGATTCTCCCTTAGAAATTGAGCAGCATAAAATATTTAGTAGGACACTGAGAGACAAACATATCATATTATGAGTCATTTTGTAGCTGGGGAGGGGATTTGTCTGACTCTTTGTCACTCGGCATCGAGAGAAATGGATAACACCTTCATAAAGGATTTGATCTATCCTCACTACTTTACGTCGTGTCTTTCGACCAAGGTGAGAGGAACCATTTTGTAACCTCTATCAAAGGAGAATCAAGATATCCTTCTTTGCACAAATCGAAAGGAGACCCCGAGAAAATATGATCAATGCACCACAATTTAACTCTCACGAGTTGTCACTCATAAAGAATGGTGATATTTCCCAAACTGGGCTAAGGTTACTAAAGACATTATGGAATCCTGATTGCTTCTACATATTTTGGTAGTAGAATTTATACATTTGTGGACATACAAAGAAAACAGGTGTAGTTCGGGGGATTCATTTTTTTGAATAATTTTGGTGGGAGATTAAGCGGATAAAATTGATTATGCCGATCTTTGAGAACCTTCAAAAAAATTGGAATACTTAATGACGTAAAGCTTTATAATAGCTAAAATATTCCATCAACTAGAAGGTGTGCATCAATGGAGGCCTAGATTTACACAAGCCAAACAAATATCCAAGAATTTAACATGAAGGCTTGAGCTAAAGAATCAATTAAACATCAAAGACCCCCGGTTCCTCATGCCTAAGATACACTCAAAGGCTTACAGACAATCTTTTTCAACAAATGACAAAGTAATAATGATTTTAAATTGTTTATCTCATTACATGATGAAGAATCTTCTTGAAATGAACTTGAAAATGTCACTAAAATGTCATAGGTATGAGATATTATGTGATTCAGAGGGACTTTAACACACGATTTCAATAAGAACAAGAAAAACTACTTGTAGACATTCTAAAATAAAGAAGACACACATTTTCCAAAGATTGACACAAATTAATTTGAAGTTGATTAGACTCATCAGCAAGGGAAAGTTTCTTTGAACAGTCTCCAAGCTTGTCAAAGGTTGTACACTCACAACCAACTTGACGTGATTGAAATCTAAAACATAGGAAATTAACAGTTTATCGATTGGTCTCTCGGAAGATGGTGTTTTTCAAATTTTTCATAAAAATTAACCCCCAACCCTTTACAAGAGTATTCTCATTACATTTATAAATTTCACTCACTCACTCATCCCAAATTTTCCCCCCAAAAAATAAGAATATTCAAGGAACCTTTTCTTCTTACCAATTTGTCTCGGAAAGTGACGTTTAACAAATTTACACCCGCAGCTGCCAGGTGGAAAAATCATGAACTGATCACATTTCTAAGACCCTCAACTGATGACTAATATGCCATGCCACAAATTTTTGATAGTCCTTCTAATCATTCTTATTCTATCATGTAAAAATCCCCATTTTATTGATTTTCCTGGCTCTGCATGGTTGGATTTGACCGCAATCCTTTTTCCCTCGGGGCAACACCTTGAGAAATGAATGCCCTTGCATGGATGCATGCATTTTTGCCTATGAAAATGAGTATCCGTCCATGTATTATCCCGCATACCTACGTTGTGAGTTCAATTTGCAAGAAAAATAATGCGTATTCGCACCTTTCGTAGTCTTGGAACAAAAAGGTTGGAAAATTAGAAACAAGCACAACAAACCGTTGATTCTCCCCTTTTCAACTTTAGATTAGAGTTGTCCAAGTGTTTCCTTGGTGTAACTACAAAGGAGAAGTACAGGGAAATTTTCCAAAAATCACAGCCTTCAACATGCCCCTGGCCCAAGAAAAATCACCTTTTAGTGTTTGAAAAGTCTCGGATAAAAGGAGACAAAGTGGAAGCCTCCACGTGTCTCACCGGCGCACTTTGATATGGTTCCCAAAAGTAGAGACCATAAACAAGTGTGGGCTCATTATGTGTCTCAAAGGTGGCAGATTTGTTGAAAAACTTTAAGGGCCATTGAAAGGCACCATGTGTCAAAGGTGTGAGACAGCTTTTCCTTAGTCGTTGAAACGTCCAAGCAAGGGAAAATTGAGTGAAAACTTCCACATGTCCCCATGGCATTCTTTAAAAAATAAAACTCATGCATAGGTCCCTAAATAGGTGTGGTCCCTCCATGTTTCCCATGACTTAGAAAATTTATTGAAATGTTTAAGTATAGAGAGGATTTGGTGGAAACCTCCAAGTGTCTCCTTGGTGCAATTTTGAGATGGTGCCCAAAAGCGGAGACCCCACAACAAGCGCAGATCACCACGTGTCTCCTTGGCACAACTAATAAGGGGGGACCCAAAGGTAGATCCTAAAATGAGTGCCGGCCCTCCACATGTCCATGGTCTGAAAAAGCTACACCAGCCACATGAAAAAATCTCTATGTCTCTGGGCAGGTCTAGCGAAACCTCCACATGTCTCCCTGACGTAACTCCAAAGGTCAAACCAAGAGGTGAATTTTCAGATGAGCGCTAGCCCTCCATGTGGATAAAATTTGAGTTGAATAGGGCCTTATATTTTCAAAATTCCCCACCAAGCCACGTCTAATCGAAAGGGCCATGTTTCCACAGATGTTGAGATATAAATTTGATAGGAAAAACACACTGTCAAATTGTAAAATGCAGAAATCACCAACATGCACCTAGAAATGAATCTTTCTTTAAGGAAAAATAATTTGGAAATGATATAAGGCCCAAATGTGATCCATTCAGATACATCTAATTAGAAAGGACCATGTTTCCACGAGATATTGGGACAAAATTGACAGGAAAAAAACATGACTCTAGAAAACCGAAGGGGAAAAACCCAAGTTTATGCCCAAGATTCAAATTTTTCACATAGAAAGAGGAAATGAAAAATTATGGACTCTAAAGTGATCCTCGAATAAAGGAAATAACTGATCATGGAAACCAAATGAAGAACATAGCTTTCACACATCAACACTAGGGGGATAAAAAATATGACAGAGCCCGCAAACCGAAGAATTTCAAGGACAAACAGGGCGAGATCATATTGAGTAGCAACATCAGCTATGACTCGAGGATGGGCACTCCCTATGAGTGCCACAAGAAAAAATAGCAAACCAAGTGCCAAAAGTAAACCATTGGGTAATGGAGTCAAAGAACAAGCTTGCAGAGTAGAACACTAATAACCAACTCCCCCAAGGATGAATTGAGAAACCAACAAAATGGTCACCAAGGATTAGGACAAAAAAATAGAAAAACATGAAATAAGAAAGAAACTAAAATACTATACACTCGTATTGAAATGGTGTATACCTTGATTATGAGAAATCAATCAAGGAAATGTTTCAAATGCCTACTATTAATAGGAAACTCAAGTAATTCCCCATCTAAATCTTTTAAGAATAAGGTATGTTCACCAATTTGAATGTCAATTGAATAAGGGCCCATCCACAATGCATCACACTTTCCATGTTTTGCCTTATCCTCATGCCTACTATCACACAATAACACAATATCTCCCACACTCGAAAGCTCTTGGATTCACCTTCTAATCGAACAAATTCTTTGATTTCTCTCTGAATTTTACATGCCTCTAATGGGATGCCCTTCTTTCTTCATATAACTCAACAATTTGATTTATGCGAGCATCATAAGGACTAACCTCTTGATCTTCCAGTTGTTTAAGAAATTGAAATGAAGATAATTTCATATGTAGGGGTAGTAGAGCTTGAGTTCCTTACACCAAATCAAATGGGCTATTTCTAGTAGCTCATTTAAAAGTTATTTGATCAGCCCAAGCAACAAACTTCAACTACTCACCCCACTTCCTTTTTTCAACTCCTAAGTTCTTCTAATTATCTTCAAAAAAAATTTATTATTGGAATTTTCTTGTCCATTTCCTTGGGAATTATAATTATAAGCATATGTCAAATTGATCCCATATTCATGGCACATAGTCACCAAAGGTTTAGCTTGAAAGATCATGAATTATCAGCAACTATTTTTACAGGTACCCCAAATCTGAAAATGATATAATTTAGGAAAAAATCCATGACAATTTGGTGAGTTTTCTTCTTGGTGGGGATTTCCTCCACCCACTTGATGAAGTAATATGTGGCCACTAGTATCCACTTATGGCCTACACTTGAAGGACCATAACTTTCCCCAATGAAATCCATTCCCATTTCCTAAATGGGGCTTCAACTGATACATATTGCAAAGGAAGGGAGCCCGAAGCTTTCAATATTCCGAAAAGTGTTGACAAATTTCACATATTCTTACCAATAGATTTTTATCCTTGAAAAACATTTGCCACCAATAACTAGCCCTTAAGATCTTATGAGTTGTGACTCTTCTAGAAAAATTCCCCCACAAAATCCTCCATAGAGATCAACAATTATTTTAGGGGCTTCATCTTCAGTAATGCATCTTAAGAGAAATCCCTTAGGGTTATTCCAAGCTAACCCAAAATCAGTAATGACATATTTTTGGGAAGCTAACTTAAGTGATCTTTTCTGATTCTTGCTCAAATGTTCAGGGAACTGTAGATGTTTGAGATAAAAAATGATGTCCTTGTACCATTTAGAATTTATCAAATTTTCAAGGACATTCAACCTTTCTTCTTCAAATTCATTTACCTTAATTTTCTATAGATTGTTCTCTGCCATAAGTTTTTCTAGGCCTAAACCTCTAACCAATTTTTTTGTTTGGATATCCATATCATACTCTTGCAATTTTTTACCCATCGACATCTTTTTCTTGAAACCTCCATTTCTGATAGGATATATTTCACCATGGTGTGGGAAACATAATCAATAAATTTTGAACTCAAAATATATGGCTTGAAGATCTTTTTGCTTTTACCAAAGCAAATTCATGCTTCTCCATGATAGTATACTTTAGCTCAGCTCCTTGTAATGCCTTACTGAAAAGGCAATTGGTCTTTCAGCTCCCTCATCATCCTTCTGCAACAACACAGATGCAATAGTAATTTCTGAAGCAAAAGAAAACATTTGGAAAGCCTTCTTATAATCTAGAGCTGCTAAAACAGGGGAATTATTTAATGCTTCTTTGATTCCAGCAAAATATTGAACAAATACTTCTTCCCATTTGATACTTTGGTCTTTCTTCAGCATGCTAGTGATTCGATACTTAGTTCAACAAAGTTGGAGATAAATCTACTAATAAAATTAATCTTCCCAAAAATGGCCAAATTCCCTTCTCGGTTCTTGGAATAGGGACTTTGTTGATGGCTTCTACCCTTTCAGGATTAATCATGACCCCTTCCTTTGACACAATGTGTCAAAGAAACTTTTCTTTCGAACTCTAAAATGGAACTTCTTTGGATTTAGTTGAATACCATACTCTTTACATCTTAACAACATTTTTTCTAAGTGTTATAGGTGGTCACTTCTTTTCTCGGAGAAAACACTCACATCATCTTGATATACAACAATGAAATCATTAATATAGCTAGAGAAATCTACATCCATTTCTCTTTAGAAAGTGGATCCAACATTCATTAGACCAAAAGGCATTCTCGACATATACATATGTTCCCAAAGAGTAGTAAAGGTAGTCTTGATTCACTCGATTCCTTCACAACTACTTGGTTATATTCAAAAACCATCCAAGGTGGAAAAAATTCCGAGCTAGTAACCAATTGTAACTTATTCTCCATGTTTGGTAGAGGGTATTTATTATTCATTTATGCCCTTTTCAATTTTCTAAAGTACACACACAACCTTATATCTCCGTTCTTCTTTCGACATGTACCAAGTTTGCAACCCATGATGAGTACATTGTGGTTGTATGATTCCTCCATCCCTCAAAATTTTCAATTCTTCTTGCATCTTCATGGAAAGGAGTGGATTGATCGGCCTTTGTTTCTACCTAAACAGTTTGGAAGAAGCTTCCAAGGGAATTTCATAGTGGAAAATATCCTCTCTATATACTTTTAGTTCGAATAAAACCATGCTAAGCATTCCTGGTATTTCTTCAACAAGTGAACATACGAATGTTTTTCTTCCTTTCTCGATTGCTATGTAACTAGATCTTATGTGGTTTATCCTTCATGCCCAGTCATGATCTTCAAAATCCTTGATGCTAACATATGTCTATTGACAATGCAATTAGCATTATCAAATTTTGATTCAAGTGCTACAAAACCTATGGGAATAGTATTAGTCTTCAACTACATGATCTCTTTGCCAAATAAAGTCTCCTTTCCATCACCACACAAACCATTGGCTCCAAATCTATATGTTGATCAGAAAATTATCCTTGGTTATGAAAAAACCTTTATACCTTTGCATCATCTTCAAAAAATTTCCAAGGTTTAACATTGTTAGTAACAAATGACCTAGTCAATACCTCAATATTATACTCACAATAGGGGGATACAATATAATTTTCAAATCTAGACCCCAATACTGCCAATTTTTCTGCTAGAGTATTTTACTTCCTATCGTAATGTATTATGTTGAAGGAGTCAAACGTTTCAATGAAATCCCATACTACATGCTTATACTTCTTCATTCTCTGATTTTTTGTTGCATACATTTTTCTAACCTACTTGACAATTGGCTCTGAATATCCTTTAACAATTATGTCTCTAATACCATATTTCCAAGTAATTCTTAAACCCAATAACAATGCTTCATATTTAGAAATATTGTTAGTGTACTCAAATTTGAGTTTAAAAGAGAAAACAAACTCTTTACGGCCTGGAGATATCAAAAAAATACCAACACCATTTCCAAATTTATAGAAAGCCCCATCAAACAAAAAAATCCAAGGAGAACCTACTTGATTAAGAGACTTGCATTGATCAATTTTATCCTCTTTACCATCAATGAATCCAACAAATTTATCTCAGTATCGGGCTTTCAGTGTATAACACTTCATAGGAAGCATTATTGGGATCCTCAATGAGATGTAGCATCTTATTTTCACCATAAAACTTTACAAGGCTGGCCTCAATAGGTATAGTGGTAAAATACATATCTATCTACACACTACCACCCACACTAGCAACCCATTTTATTGATAACAACATTCCCCATTTGGCGGGGCAATCAATAATAACAACATATAGTTTTAAGTTCTTATGTCTGGGTAAGCTGCAAGTTGCACTATCAAACCATTGAAACATCCAACCACTAGAACCTATTTGGAATCCATGGAAGTTAATTTCCCATAATCTAATGTCACTTTGATATCTAATTCATTCATGACCTCAAGAGGCATAACATTATATGATTCTCTAGAATCAAACATATAGTTGTGTAACATGATCTGTCTTTAATAATTAGAGTAGTGAAAAATGGATCTACATTCAATTTGGATTCAACCAAGAATGTTACCAAAAATAATTTAGGTGGCTCATCTAGTTCCTCCAACGCTTAGAGTTTTTCAACTCGAAATGCTAGGAGGAGTCTCAACATTGTTTATATTTCTACCTTGGGTAATATTTTCTTCTTTTAATCCTAAATACTCAAAGGCCCTTTTCTTGTGCTCAAATATCCTAGCAACTCAAAAATTGGAACATAAATATTGATCGACTTAAGACTTGGGTAATTTCATAAGGAATATATTTGGGTAAGGCAACATTTAGAGGAAGACTGAAAAAATCACCGACATCAAAGGATTTTTCACAGTCTAAGCATGGGTAGGGATACACGTTCTATTTGGGGAAACAAGGCCTCTGCCAGATGTATCTTTCTTAGGAGTTTATTTTGAGATATTGGTCGAACTAGAGTTTTGTTTTTCCCGAGGCCCTCCCCTTTGACAAATTTACTCCTAACGTTATTTTCCTTTTCATGGCCAACTACAAAATTCATTAACAAATTCCTATCCTCCTTAGAAGGGATTCCTCCATCATACTTTTTAATCATTAATGCCCTTAAGTATTCAAAATCATTATTAGGAAATTCAAAATCTTGTACCATATCTATTTCAAAAGTATGAGAGGGAGGAAGGGGTAATACCCAGTGGATGCAATCCTAGAAATCTATAGTAGTTCTGACACTAATTAATTTAGTTGAAGTTGCTCCTTGTCGTGATCTTGTAGAGCACCCCATCATGCACACATCATCATCAATGTCATCATCAGCTTCCTCAACTTCTTTGTCTTCATTATTTTTGTTTTTCATTACGGAAAATGATATCACATACCACTAAATTTCATTGGCTTCTTCCACAACAACAACTTGACAACTTCGTGTTATATTCTCATGGGATTGGGGTTAATTTTAATCCCATGCTTTTAGGAGCTTTCATCTAATGATCACCTATGGTGACCTCATATGTGTGTTCTTTATGGGTTATGGGAAATGTTCCAATCCCTCTCTACTCATCAATTTATGGGTATTTATTTTTCGACCAAAGTTTTCATCCTCCGTATCTCATTATTTTTAAAATATATTATACTTCCTCTTATTAGTAGTTTTTGATATGCTTTATCTCAATTAGTTAATTTATCCCTCAAATAATAGGTATATTAATAAAAACCAAATGAACATCACTTGGCCTGTGATCATAATCCTAGGTCTTTTGTAATAATTCATGGGTTATTTTTATCTCCATACTACAATCTAAAATCATTCTTCATATTTTCTTGATGATGAGTATATTTATACCACTCTCGTGCATTTCTTTAAGTGGGTAAACAATCTTCCTCCTTTCCACATCTCTCACATTTTGACTTAGTGGCCATTTTTTAAATTTAGGTAGTCTATTTCTAACATCTGGGACATTAAACTTGTCCTTTGCATACCTCTCTTAAAATTTACCCAGGCCAACCATACTTATGAAAGTATGGAGTCAATTTTTTGGGAAGGTGATCTTCATAATGAAATATAATGATGATGAGTGAAAATAAGTAAATAAAGTAAATTATTGAATGTTCTCTAAGAACTCATTTAATAAGTCCTATCAATTTTGGAAGTACAAGTGCAAAATGAGATGTATAATTTTGCATATCAAAATAAGGACCTCTACTTAGAATTTGGATTAGAGATTTTTCTTTGTTTTTGACTTGAGGAAGTATGGAAATATTCAATGACAGTGATCGGTTTCCACAATTGATAACTCTTTTCTTGATTTCTAATCCCCAAAACTTTCCATTCTTCTTCCTTCCTTCGAATTCATCTTCCTCCTCTTTGGAAACAACTTTTTGGTAGGGTGTCTAGTGAAGAAATATCTTCTTCCTTGAATATTCACAAATATTAGTGATAAATTGCAATTGAAATAGGTTAAGACATTGGCATTTATCAAAAATTCATTCAATACGGAGTCACCACTAAGGAATTTCACCTTAGTTGTGTAAATGCACTAAAGTTGATCTCACAAATGTCCGTCAAAACTAATTTCATGTAAATATTGACAGATCGACCTTCCTTTACCCATATTTAACATTGATGATGTAAAATTAGTGCAAAAACCAACGGAACTGGAAATATTACATGCGAACGTGTAACTTTGCTTGATTCTTATGAATCTGGACACAAGATGATATTGTATTTGCACTTTAAAATTTGTAAGAAGCATTTACTCGGGTATATATGGGTTGTTGATGGTGTTCACACTTTGCACACAACTTCATTTCCTCAAGGATGGTGTCATTCGGTGTTCTTTGTCACAAAAATAAATCACGGAGCTCAAATAATCCTTGGAAATGCAAATTAGGTCCTCAACAATGGAAATCAAGTCCCCAACAATGGTGTCATTCTGGTGTTGGTATCCAAATTGGTTCTCCTTGGAATCCAAGTAACATCAAAGATTTAACATGACACCGGGAGATAGACGGATCATATTATGAGTTGTTTTATAGCCGTGGAGGGTATTTGTCGACTCTTTGTCACTCGGGCATCGAGAGAAATGGATAGGAACTTCATTAAGGATTTGATCTATCCTCATTGCTTTAGGCCATTCCTTTTGACCAAGGTGAGAGGACCCATTTTGTAACCTCTCGTCGGTTAAGGAGAATGAATATATCCTTCTTTTCACAAATGTGAAAGGAGACCCTTAGAAAATATCATCAATGCACCACAATTTAACTCTCATGAGTTGTCACTCCTAAAGACTGGTGATATTTCCTAAATAGGGCTAAGGTTACTAAAGACATTATGGAATCTTGATTGCTTCTACATATTTTGGCAATAGAATGTATAGATTTGTGGACATACAATGAAAATAGGGGTAATTCAGGTGGGATTCATTATTTTTGAATAATTTTGTTGGGAGATTAAGCAGGATAAAATTGATTATGGTAGATCTTTGAGAAATTTCACAACATTTGGAATAATAAATGACATAAATATTTAGAATAGCTAAAATATTCCTTCAACCGTAAGGTGTGCATCAATGGAGGCCTATCTTTACATGGTTTCACACACATCTCCAAGAATTTAACACAAAGGCTCAATCTAAAGACTCAATTAAACATCAAAGACCCCCAGGTTCCTCATGCCTAAGATACACTCAAAGGATTATAAACAATATTTATCAACAAATTATAGTAATAGTGATTTTAAATTATTTATCTCATTATAAGATGGAGGCTATTCTTGAAATGAAATTGTAAATGCCACTAAAATGTCACAAGCACAAGATCCTATGTGATTGGGAGGGACTTTAAGACAAGAGTGTAATAGGAATAAGAAAAACTACTTGTAGACATTCTAAAATAAAGCAAACACAAATTTTCCCAAGATTGACCTAGATTAATTTGAAGTTGATTAGACTCATCAGCAAGGGAAAATTTCTTTGAATGTCTCAAAGCTTGTCAATGGCTGTAAACTCATAAACAACTTGAAGTGATTGAAATCTAAAACATAGGAAATTAATAGTTTTCTTAGATTGGTCTCTCAGAAGATGGGATTTCTCAAATTTTTTTCATAAAAATTAACCTTCGATCATTTGCAATAGTATTCTCATTGCATTTATACATTTTACTCACTCACTCATCCCAAATTCTCCTCCCAAAAAGAAGAATATTTGAGGAACCTTTACTTCTTACGAATTTATCTTGGAAAGTGATGTTTAAAAATTTAAACCCATAGCTGCTGTGGGTGAAAAATCATGAATCGATCATGTTTCTCAAACCCTCGATCGATGACTCGGGAGGTCATGCCAAAAATTTTGATAGTCCCTCTAATCATTCTTGTTCTATCGTGCTAAAAATCTCTGTTTTAATCCGGTGGCTCAGTATGGTTGGATCGACCGGTAATCCTTTTCACCCTCGAGGCAACACCTTGAGAAATGAACGCCACCTCATGGATTCCTACATTTGCGCCTCGAAAAATGAGTGTCTCGTGCCCAGATTGTTCTACATGCCTACATTGTGAGTCTAATTTGCAAGAAAAACAATGCGTATTCACACCTTCCGAGTCTTGGAAAATAAAAAGGTGGAAAAATCAAACAATGCACAACTACCATCAATTCTAGCCCTTCTCAACTTTAGATTAGAACTGTCCCATGTGTTTCCTTAGCACAATTGTAAAGGAGAAGTACAGGGAAAGTTTCCAAACAAGTTCTACCCTTCCACGTGCCATGGGCCTAAGAAAATCACCTTTTGGTCTTTGAAAATACTCAAGATAAAAGGATCCAAAAAGCCTCCACATGTCTCACTGGAAAACTTTTGATATGGTTCCCAAAAGTGGAGACTCCAAACAAGTGTAGGCTCACCACATGTATCACTCCGACAGAGTTGTTCAAAAATTTTAAGGACTAGTGGAAGGTGTCATGTCTCCAGGGTGTGAGATAGTTTTCCTTGGCTGTTGAAAATTCCAAGCAAGGGCAGAGTGAGCAGAAACTTCCACGTATCCCCATAGTAATCTTTCAAAAATAAAACTTAAGGACAGGTCCCTAAATAGGTGCAGTCCCTCCACATGTCCCAGGACTTAGAAAATTGCTTAAAAATTTTAAGTATAGAGAGGATCTAGTAGAATCCTCCATGTGTCTCCTTGGTGTAATTTTGAGATGGTGCCCAAAAGAGGAGACCCTAAACAAGTGCGGGCTCACCACGTGTCTCCTTGGCACAACTACTAAGGGGGGACCCAAAGGTGGATAATCAAATGATTGCTAGCCCTCCACGTGTCCATGGTCTGAAAAAACTACACCGGCCACATGAAAAAATGTCAAAGTTTGGGTAGGGCCAATGAAAACCTCCACGTGTCTCCTTGGCATAACTCTAAAGGTAGAACCAAGAGGTTAATTTTCAGATGAGTGCTAGCCCTCCACATGGACAATATTTGAGTTGAAGTTGGGCCATAGATTTTTAAAATGCCCCATCAAGCCATATCGAATTAGAAAGGGCCATGTTTCAACAGATGCTGAGATATAAATTTGACAGGGCAAACACACCAGTCAAACCATAAAATGTAGTGAAATCACCATTTGTGCCTAGAAATGAATCTTTCTTTAAGGTCAAAATGTGATCCACTAAGCTCGCATCCAATTAGAAAGGACCATGTTTCCATAGATAGTGGGACAAAAATTGATAGGAAAAACAAAACGTGCTTGTGGAAAAATAAAAGGGCAAAAACCCGATTTTACGCCCAAGTTATAAAATTTTTCACATGGATAGAGGAGCGGAAAAAAATCTGAAATTAAAGTGATCCTCACCAAATGAAAGGACTGATCAAGGTAGCTAAATGAAGGACATAACTTTCACACATCAACACAGGGATATAGAAATATGACAAAGCTTGTAAACTAAAGAATTTCATGGAAAAATGGGGTGAGATAAAATTGATCACCAACAGATCGTATATCGGCATAGTGTTGAGACACTCACTTGAGTTTTAGACTATAGGTACAGTTGTGAGAAAGTTTGTAGGTCTTCATCTAGACCTATTGTAGGTTCTTTTTCGCCTAATGGAGGATGAAGGTGAGTTAAAAAGCTATGTGGCACAATGAAGGAATGTATTAGTGTGAGAGATAGTGTTTCAAAGGTGTTATGTACTATTGAAGATCTTGGAAACTAGTTATGGTGTTTTCCTTCTTTGTCTAGGTCTGAACTAGACCTATTTCTAGGACCTAGCTATGCAAGTCATGGAATTTTAGAATATGTAGGGATAAGTATGAGTAGGTGATCATTGGAGAAGTTGAAATATGTTGTCTTGGTGTAATGGGAAAAAATTTAGGCTAGTATGCTGAAAATTTTAAAAGTTATGATGTTTATGGATATATCTATCTCAAGAAGGTGAATTTTACATATCGAAGTGAGATAAATCATCTTTGTTGTCATGTGTAAAGTTTGTGTAGGGACATGATACTTTTAAGGATGTTTAAGTATGGAGTTAAGAGGATTCGAGGTGGAATGAGGTTAAATGGTGGCCTATACCAATGTTAAGAAGGTAAGGAGGTCATAAACAATACCTAAACCCTAGTTCATAAGTAATAGGAGAAATATAATTGGTATGAGCCTAGAATATATTGAATAATAAAATGTGATGATTATGGGATAGATAGGTCTCTCCTAAATTTCATCTGGTTGTGGTTTAAGCTCTTAATTGTAGGTGAATCCCACTCAAATATGCTAGTTTCTAGGAAAGTTTGTTTTACTCCTAGGTTTTCCATTAGAACCAATGTATAAATTGAGGTTATAAGTTTTTCAGGAGATATTATACATGTTTAAAGTGTTTTTGGATCTTGGTAATTTCATTTGGAGGATTATACAGGTCCAAATAGGAAGACTAGTTTTTAGGCCTAGAATGCAGTTTTTTACATCTATGGAGAATGGAGGTTCTTGGAATGTATGGAATAATTTTATTATTATAATGGTTATGGAGGTGTTTTAAACATACAATGTGACATGATGAATTATGTTTTTGAGATCTATAGGTCAGCTTGATTATCATGGTTGAGGTCACAAGTGGACCTACTTGAGAGGGTTTTAAGACAGTTTGTGATCATTTGTGAAATTGGTCCTAAAGACTAATATATTGGCTTGTGGAAGATGATTATCCATTAAAGAGTGATGATGTATTTAAATTTATCCAATTACATGCATTTATATATTTTTAAAGTGTCGAAATTGTGTAAGAAGTTCAAGTTTGCAAACCGGTTTTACGTGTAATTCAAGTTACTTGAAGGTAAAAGAGATTTAGATGGATCTATGGGCTGAGTAATGAAGTATAAAGTTATTCGATGTGTTCCTTGGGTAAATTTATTTCCAATGAGTGGCTGAATGTCATGGATGATATTCTTGTTGAGTGTTTGGTCTTAATATTTGAATACTAGTTTGTTGAAGGTGTTTAGAATGAGTAGGAAACAGTCCTACATGATGGTGTTATGAGATGAATGGATGATGTAGAGTTCCATGAAATTTTGGAGGAAGGTGATAGGATTTATTTTAAATTTTTGGAGCCTTTTTTGTCTTGATGAATTTGGTTTTTTTCCTTAAATTCCATAGAGTAATCAGTGGAGATGGATTTAGTTTTGTTGGTCTAGTTTGTGCTTGTTGAGAATCTTGGTGCATTGTTGAACTATATGGTCTTATGTTATGAATTTATATGAGTTTTTATATGGAATTTTTAGTTGGTATAACTGATATTAATTTTCATGGATGATATAGTAGTGTTTTAAAATAATATTCATATATATATATATATATATATATATATATATATATAGTGTATTTGTTCATTTTGAACTAGTTGTTTGTGAGAGGAATGTGCAAGCTTAGAGAGAGAATGATAGAGGTTTGAGGGCATAAAGACAAATCTAGGAGATGGAATAAATTTTTGAGAGAGATAGAAGAGTAGATCAGGAAGATCAATAGACCTAATCATCCCATAAAGAAGAAAAATTGAGTGAAGTAGGAGAGAGTGTGTTTCAAGAGGGTTTTGAGAGAGTGGAGCTAAAATTGTGATCACTTTATCAACCGTAGAAGAAAAAATACATCAGTGGTATTCATATTTATATGGTTAAGCTGGTTTTTAATCACCTTAGGAGGTTTTATCCTCCTTACAGGGTTGGTGATCCTCGTGGGGTTGTTTCCTTACTAAACAAGTCTTGTGTGATGTATCATATTCATGAAAATATTTTTGTTTGAGTAATATAATCAAAAAATTATTGGGTTTTCTTCCCCTTGAGGGTTTCCCAATTATATTTGTTATCTTGAGTACTCTCTCATTCTTATGTATGGTTGATCATGCTTAATGTTCTCTAAATGGTTAATGAATGTTGATGTGATTGTTTGAATGATATATGTAACTTAAAGGAATTAAGTAAAGGTTTTTGAAGAATTTATTCAACCCCCTTAGTTAATTGTGCTTCCAACACACACACACACACACACACACACACACACACACACACACACACACACACATTCATATAAGGAACATAACTAAATATAGAAAGGATCTAACTTAAAGAGTTTGAAAGAATATATATAAAAAAATAAACTAGTTTCACTTGACCGTAGCATTTACTTTTGTGAGGGGATTGAGTTAAATTATATATATATATATATATAAACTGAAAATGTTATTTATATGGGCCGAAGACCTTCCCATTTTATATTCCTTGGTTTATGTTAGAGCTCAAATAATCTCACCTCTTTTCTTTGATTAATGCCTCTAATGTTTGCATGTCCAATTATTTCACTTTAAAATATGTTGAGGGGAAAATTCATGACTTGAACCATGTGGGACCCTATATCTATCTTTGTAAAAATACCTTTTTAAAGTTGAGGGTCATAAAGGTTACAAAAAAATTCCATAAAATTGGTAGAGGGATTAAATAAAAATTCAGGAGACAGATAAAAGGGAAACCGCCGTGGAAGATGAGAAGAATGTCCATGTGTTTCCTCGACACACCTTTGAAAAGGAATAACAATTCGGGCCTCCCCCAAGTTACGAGCATTCACCACATGGCTTATACACAAAAAGGTAGTTCCAAAAATTTGAAAAGTTAGACAAAGGGTTAGAATACGAGATGTTTCTACATGTCACCTGTGCACAATTTGAAGAATGGAAAGGCCCGTGGGGGGGGAGGAAATCTTTGAAAAGTGATGTTTGGAGTGCACACTCATAGTGTTGTGAACTAACAAGACAATGCGAGGAGGATTAAAAATCACCATGAGATGAATCATATGTTCTAGTTAAGTTGTAACAATTTTGAGATGATGTAATAAATTAAGAGGTTGAGGTAAAGTACATCAATTGTGAACCATTGAAAGAAAAGTACTAGTTTATTTTCATTATCGGTCTTTAAAGTACTAAGATAAGGAGTTTGTAATGTGGAAATAAAAAAGAATTGCATATCAAAAGGTGAAGATATAAATGTGACATCATTTGAAATTTATCTCACATATAATTCAAAATGGGGATTCTATAGGGTCCCCATCCCATGATAAAAGGGTCCATTTACATAACTGAAAACAAAGGCATAAAATACAAACATACTTGCTCGAGACATCTCACTCCTTTTCAATATTTCCCTCATAGAGAGGCCATTTATTCGAAGCTTATTATTCCTTAGTGAAAACTCATTATATCCTTGTGTTATCTAGATAAACATGATAGACCCTACTAAATCTCATGACATCCCCATATCCATTAATGACTCAAGAGTCATTTGGGGTTCATACATGATCTTCTCTAGCTCAATCTTCTTTTGGTAGGAAGACACCCAATCTAGAAGATCTAGGCCACCTATGAAGAATGTTGTCTTCCCCTTCCCTTTATGAAGGGTATACTTGTTGAGAATAGACTAAGGGGGAATGGCTGGAGTGGTTGGAAGACCAAGGACTACATCACAGGGGACAGAAGGAACAAGAGACTTTGAGATAGATTTGTCTTTCCATCTCCTTGAAAAGGGCGAGTACTCTCTTGGAGAAGGGATTGCATGAGAATCTGAGAATCCATTCTCTGAAAAAGGAGCATAGTGCCATGAGAAAGTGGAAAATAAAATTTCAAACCTACCTCTCGTTATCTCGAGTAGAGGATATTTCTTCTCTTGAATGATGAAAAAATAAGGACAACTCCTTGTCTCCATATGAGATAATGATTAGGGACTAAGATATTGATTTTCCTTTCTCTTACTCAAATATGGTGATGGAATTGAAATTGGTTATGAGGGTTCAGGTCTCATCTTCTCCTTATCCGTAAAGGAAATCCTCAGCTCCAATTCATTCACCTTGTGAGAAATGGCAGGAATGTCACATGGAAGATTTTTCGTATAAAAAATAAAATTTCTTGGGAATATCCTTTAATACAAATTCTTCAACACATAGGAATGGACACTAGAAATCAATTTTCCCAAACACTTAGGGCCTCCTCTTAATATATAATTTCTTCTGATTTTTAGGATTCTTCAGATGTTCCAATCGAAGGAGATGAAAATACATGAATTGGAAGACTGCGAGGATAGCAATGATCCTAATTAGCCTTGTGAGAAGTGTGATCCAGACTTGCTGATAAGTCAAGGTCCCTCTAGTGTCTCTTGAACATTCTATGTCAAATAGGGCCCTAACAAAATCTTCATCAAGACCACATAGGTCAAAGATTTGATTCAAATCTTATAAAAAAATTTCCTTCAAACTATTTTCCATGGACACTCTCACCATGTCACTGGTAGAAGGAAGTAAAACATTTCTTTGCTTACAGGATTAGAAAATTAATGTATCCTGGTGATGGGATAAAGATGATTTTTATAGTATAAGTAGCATATATTGATTGAATTGAAAGAAATGATTTTCACATGATGAGGGAAGATCCTTCTCAGTTTGCACAAGGATAATTTAGAGGTTGAAGTGAATCTGAAATAAGCATGGTTGATGAATTAATTAGATTTGACAAGAACCACATGGGATAGTTGAACCAAGAAGACGTTAGAAGGAATATATATAGTACCCAAGGTGTATTTTTGGATAGTAGATGAAAAAGCATCTATCACCTCAGTCACCTCAAAGTGCTCAAAGGATATCAAAAGCAACTATCCAATCACCGGTGGAGGGAATCATGAAAAAATTAATCACAAATAATGACATGGTTTTTGTTGGTGAGAAAATTTGTCTTATACAAAAATTGATGGGTTTCAAGCCAATGCTATGGGATTCTAAGTCCCTCTTCTTGAACGTTGCAGCTTTCATACATGCATGTGTGAAAAAGTGGATTTCAAGAGTAGTCTTTTAGCCAGAGATTCAACAAGGGCACTCCACTAACCCTGTGGAAAAGCTAGTAATTTATCACTAGAGAAGAACCTTTTCCGAGAAGGGAAATGGGAGTGAGAATGGAGGTAGGAGAAACTAATGTTGTGAGTAAAATATCGGATGCCCACACACAAGAATAATTGGAAATTTCATTTACATGCATTCATAGTCGGAAGAAAAATAAATCCATAGGAGAAGCTACAAGACCGAATGAAACTCATTGGTCATAAAGTACCAATTAATTACTCAATTAAGGAGGAAAAAATTCCTTCCTTTCTTATTGAATCTCGAGTAGAGTTTGTACATAGCTTGAGAATGGAAGAAATTTGAGGAAGAAGAGAAAATAGAATAATAATGGTGTTTTCCATCTTTTCGGGTATAGAGAGCTCGTATTTTTCTAATCAATCGCTGACCCCTTGGAATGGCTTCGAGAAGCCATTATATTCTTCCCAAGAAACCATTACAACTTCACAAATCCTCAACACCTTTTCAAATTCCTCTATTGTGAAGAAAACACCCATGACAGGTTAAAAACTAGATCTTGCAAAGTAACTATTACCTTTGATTTGCCACTTGAATATATATCATTTGATTTGTTCTTATAGATTTGAAATCAGGTCATCCATGTAAGGGGAAGGGATTGGAGTGGTTATAGGGGGAATCCCTTTGCATTTTTTGATTTTTTGAGATTTGGAAATTTGGAACAAATTGGCCCGCACCCCCGATTTGACCTTTCAATGACAACACATGGCACCCTCTTATTAGAAATGGGGTCACGACTCTTTTTTCAACATTTTAACCTTTTCTAGGAAAATGGCTTTAAAAAAATTCCTCCACCACCCGTTGCTCCGATTTGACTAGAACACGTGACACATTTTGATTGCAGCGGTCACAACCCTATTTCCAACATTTTAACCTTTTTTTTTTGGAAAAAGGCTCAAGAAATAAATTTCCTATATCGGCCCATTCTTCCACCTTGAATTTTCAACAACGGGATTTATCTTTGATTTTTTCCCTTTAAATCTTGATCGGGCTACGGGTCACTTTTTAAATTTTTCACCTTTTTGCAAAGGGGCTTAAAATATCAAATCCCCCCAATGGCCCGCTCATCTGATTTGAATTTTCAATGGTGGGATTTTCCTCTCTAATGGTTCTAACCACGTGGTGATTTGACACGGATTTGGTAATTGACCCTTTCTTCCCACCTTGGAGTTGCATTGTCGTGACACATGGAGCCTTTTGTTGAGCCTTCAATACTTAGCTGATTTTACCTTCATTTTGTACTTGGGACACATGGAAAGCCCATGCTTAATTGAAGATTGTCCCTTGGACCCTACCCCTGGAGTTACGTTGTTATGACACATGGAGCCTTTCTTTGAGCCTTATATACTTAGCCAATTTTACCTTTATTTTGTACCTGGGACACGTGGAAAGCCTGTGCTTAATCAAAGATTGTCCCTTAGAACATACCCTTGGAGTTATGTTGTTATGACACGTGGGGCCATCCGCTAAGTTTTTGAAGTATGACCAAACCGCATCTAATCAGAGAGACCCACATATCACTTGGGGATGTTGAGGAAAAATTTGACGGGGAAAGAAATGCCCATCGTTCCCGACTATGGGAAAAATACATAGAGGAAGAGAACTTTGTCATTTTGAGTCCAATTTTTGAATTTCCTTTGCAAACCAGAGGCACGAAGGCAAAAAAATGATTTGATGACCCAAGACATAGAAAAAGTGAACAATTTTGATCAAAAATGGAGGTTGTAAAGAGGATATTACATGCATAGACCGGGAAAAGGAGGATTTCTAAAAATGTCCAAAACAGAGGTTTTAAAATCTCTAGGGCATGAATTTTGCTAATTTCTTGAATCTAAAACCTAGCTTAAACACCAATGAATGGAAAGAGCTCAAAAATATTGAATTTGGCTATGGAAATGCAGAGCTATTTTTAGGAGAAAATAGTTTGCCGGAGCTTGTGGACATGGCGTGAACTGAGCATGGATAGGGCGTGACATGAGGTTCCAAAATCTCAAGTATTAATAAATATTACGTTGACTAGTGCCTTATCCATTGGCCTTATAGATTCATGTATAATTCTGAGAAAGAATGGAAGGAGGAAATAGACAAGCCAAACCACACACAACAAAACCAAACAAAACTTAAACCAAAACCATGCAACAAAAAAGGGAAAACACACCTACGCAAATCACCTATGGTACAAGGTGGGGGACAACCCACTTTCACTGATGATACAATTTCAAGTATTTCCCACTTCGAGGAAATTCCAATGGCATTCCATCCAAGTAAGAGAGGAGAAAAACATTCTCACCACAAGTTCCATGAATTTGGAATGGGCCCAGCCACAATGAATCAAACTTTCCATGGCTGCCCTTTGGTTCTCTTCTCTTGTCCCATAGCAGGACCAAATCTCCAACTTTGAAATTCCTTTCTTTGGTCTTCTTGTCAAAAAAATCTTCACTTTCAATTGATTCTCCTTAATTCTATCCACCACTTGGCATCTACTTTCTTCCAACTTCTCCAAGAAGAGGATCCTCTTGTCAATGGAGTCTTTGTATTGACCATCTTCTATCCCTTGCAGCAACTTGAGAGCTGACATCTCAATTGTGAGGGGAATCTCTACCTCAACTCCATAGAACATTTGAAAAGGTGACATACCTATTTCCTTCTTAAGAGTGATCCTATCTACCCATAATACATCATATAACTTCTTCTGCCAATTCCTTTGATTCTCATCTACCAGCTTATGAATAATGGTCACAATGTTCTTGTTGGTTGACTCATCTTGCCCATTTCCTTGTGGGTAGTAGTCAAAAGAGTGAGATAAGGAGATTCCAAAGCCATAACAAAACTCTGTGAGCTCCTTGGAAGAGAAATAGGTGGCATTATCTATAACAATTTTTTGGGGTATCCCAAAATGAACAACGATATTTTCCTTGATGAAGTTGCAAACTATTTCAGAGTCGGGCTTGCTTGGTTGGAATGGCTTCCACCCATTTAGTGAAGTAATCAGTTGCAGTGAGTACATAAATATGCCCTGCACTAGAATGAGGATTTATAACACCAATAAAATCTATCCCCCATTTCTGAAATGGTTCTTCAATCACCACAGGCTTGAGTGGCAATGCAATTAGTTGTGGCTTTCTAACAAATTGCTGGCATGCTTTACATTTGGAAACCCAATCTTGAGTGTCTACAAAGATGGAGGGCCAATAATATCTCCCTCTAGAGGATCTTACGTGTGGTGACCATTGTTGAAAAAAATTCCACCGTAAGCTTGATCAAGATATTCCCCGAGCAACATTTTCTTGTTGCTCTTTATCTACACACTTGAGGAAATAACCATCTAGGCCTCTCTTGTAAAGTGAATTATTCTAGATCACAAACTTGGATGATTTTAGCTTGAGTTTCCTTCTTTGTTTGTAATCAAGATGAGTGGGGATTCTCCATAAGTGAGGTAGTAAGTAATGTTAGCATACCACTCATCGGTGTAGGGCAACAAAGAGAACTTGTGGACTATCTCCTGGACAGTTGAGAAAATACAATCCTTTTCTCCCCGCCATGATTTGAGAGCTTCATCTTCAAAAATCAGCTGGCACAAACCATTTCTTGTTACCATATTAGAGGGTCTAATCTCCAAGTCATACTCTTGGGTCTTTGCAATCCTACTTCCTCTCTTAGCCCTAGGATCTTGTTGAGTCAAAATATAATTGATTGCACTTCTAGGGACCATCACCACCGTATGGGAATTGAGAATGTATAATTTGATACTTTTAACAAGTTTGACCAATGCGTAGGCATGTTTCTCTAATTGGTTGTACTTTAACTCATGATTTTTCAAAGGATAGCTTATGAAAGTAATGGGTGCTTCCAAACCTTCATCATTTTTCTAAACAAGGACATCGAGAGAATGTATATTCTGATGCATAACAATACATCATGAACTCCTTGTTGAAATTTGGAGATGTGAGAGTTGGAGCTTTGGCAATGGCTTTCTTGATCTCCTCAAATGTTGTTTTCCTTCCTTATTCCACTTGAAACTTTCTTGAGGATTCATGATGGAAGTTATATGCTTATTTAGTTTAGAAAACTTAGGAAAAAAATTCCAAAGTAATTTTACCTTTCCAAAGAATGAATGAACTCCCTTATTGTTGGTTGGTGAGGCTAGTGCTTCGATAGCTCTAACCCTCTCAGGATCAATGTGTGCTCCATGTTTGTTGACAATGTGTCCCAGCAACTTACCTTCTATGACTCCAAAGACACACTTCTTTGGATTTATATAAATTCCATGTTTCCTACACCTTGCAAGGACTTGCTCTAAATGAATGATATGATCTCCCCTCCTCTTTGAAAAAATTGTGAGGTCATCAAGGTAAATGACAATGCAGTGTTTTAAATATTTGAAGGCCAAGTCCATTTCTCTCTCGGAAAGTGGCTCCAACATTGATCAAGCCAAAAGGCATTTTGTTGTAGGAAAAAGTGCCCCAAGCTGTTGTGAAGGCTATTTTGTTACAATCCTCTTCTACCACCTTGATTTGGTTGTACCTTGAGAATCCATCAAGAAAAGAGAGAATATTAGATCTAGTGGACTGCTTGCAAAATATGATTCATGATTGGAAGAGGGTAATTTTCCTTGAGAGATGCCTGATTCATATTTTGTAAGTCTACACAAATCCTTATTTCCCTTTTCTTCTTCTTTACTTTGGCACAATATTAGCCACCCATTTTGACCGGTGGATGGTGAAAATGATTCTAGTATTGAGCATATTTTTCACCTCTTCTTTGATAACATCGACAATCTTTGTATTGTAGGGCCTTTATTTTTTCCTAAAGGGCTTAGCTCCTTGCTTCAAAGGGATGGAGTGATGCATTTATTTTGGCTGAAAATATTTGAGTTCGTCATATGAATAGGTTAGGACATATGAGTAATTTTTTAGCAGAGCAACATTTACCAATGTTAACCATCCTTGGATCCTCTGAAGTGTCAATGTTTTCTTGAAAAAATAAAATGGACACCGAGGAGACCATTTTTCTTTCTCTTAGATGAAGCTTTCATGTTTATCAAAGAGGTCTTCCAAATAAACTAGGCCCTTGGGGATTTTGTTTCCTTTCAATTTAATCACTCCCTCTTCATCAATTCCCTCAATTCCTTCCTTCTATTCTTTGGGGACTAATTCACGGTGTGGGTTTTCATTCCCTTCAAATAAAATATTATTGAATTTATCCCTTTGTTCTAAGAAGGCTAGGATCTAATTTTCATCATTGAAGACCATCGATGATTTGCATTGTCCTGCAGTATCTTGGTCCGAACACCAAATTGATTGTCACTTTATCTTTGCCAAAATAAGGATGAGGTATCACTAAGGAAGCTGAAACTACTAAAGAATCATCCTTTTCATTCTACTCCTTAGGGATACCTTCAATGGATAATTCATCAAATAATTCAATGCATTCCCACACTCTATTTATTTAGTGTCCGAGCCTTTGATTTTTCACCTAATATTGCTGGTGGACCTACTTCACCACAACCTCTACATCACCTTTACATCTCAGCTTCTTAATTACCATGTCCTCTCTGCATTCATGCCTAAGAGCAATGCTTCATACTCTGTTGTATTATTTGTATTATCAAATTGCAGCTTGTAGGAAAAAGGATATACCTCTTTGGAGGGAGAGTATAATACTACACCAATTCCTGAACCAACTCTAGAATGACTGCCCATTAAACTCCATTATCCAAATATGATCTTCTTATTCCTCCATGAGGAGTGGAAATTTCTCTTCCATTTATGATGTAAGGAAGTAGTTTCCTAGCCCACAATCTTGAAAGAAGATGTTAGCTCTTGGATCATTAGATCTCCTTACTGTGAATTTCATTTTCATGATTGACGGTAAATTTTTCATTTCTCCTTTCACTAGGATAGTTGCAGATGACCAATCCATTTTTATTTCTCCACCTATATCTCTCGTAAAAAATTCTACTCAATAGCATACCAAAATACACTAAGATATCTCGCCACCAAAATGGTCAAGAGTATCTTCTTATCAGGGTAATCAGCTAGTGTAACATGAACATCCTTAAGCCTTCCTACCAATGGAACTTGTTTGGATTCCATTGAATAGCATGTGCCATTTTCCCGGGTCAAAGTGAGGCCAAGAGAATTTACAACCTTTGCTGGCATCACATTATCTAAGGCTCCAGAGTCTATGATGCAATTGTTCAATTGGAAGCCTTTAATGAGAAGTGACAAGTAGAAAGGATCAACTCTATTGGTGTTGGAGGCACTGAGGGCCAACATGTTTTGATAAGGTGGCATGGATGGTGTGGGTAGAAGGCCTTTAGAGATTGGGATTGAAGGAAAAGGGTTACTACTATGAACTACCTTGATGAATCAGTCAAATTGGGTAGGATGTGTTTATAGGTATTCAATCTTAGAGAGTTGAACTTTAGTTTTGTTTACATTCTCCACAAAGTCAAATGGATTTATGGTAGATGAGGAAGACATTCCGGTAGTGGGAGAGAATTTAGATGACATAGGTTTTGTTACTTTTGGTTCTGGTTTCTCCTTTTTGAATGTAACAATTGGCTTGGAAGGAGGTGAGGGTGTAGCCTTTGATTGAAATTTAGATGTTCTTACAGAAACATCATTTAGTAGAGAATTTTTATTAACATATTTTGAGTTGGGAGGAGAATTAGATAACTTAATTGGTGTAGCAGTGTGATCCTTAGAAACTAGTGAATCTAATTTTTCTTTGGCTGATTCCATGAAAGATAGTAATGGTGATCCTCTACTGATGATCTTGTTTTGTGGAAGCTTTGCAGAGTAATATTTTTTGTTCTTTCTATCATCTGTTATAACTGCTGAGTCTGAAACACCATTCTTGGACTATGTACAAGTGAAAACATCACATGAAAAACTTGGAGCTTCTTCATCACCTTCCTCTTCATCATCGACGTATTCAATAAGGCCATTGTGCATGCCAACCTCTTAAATTTCAAGATAGTTTTTATAGTCATCCATGCTTTCTTCTTCAGTTTCCTCAATGTTTGTTCCTTCTTCTAATTCCCTAGTGTCACAGATGGCATTGATTAATGGTTCTTCAAGATAAATCCTACGAGGAAGTGGAGAAACTCTTGGTCTATCGGGGATTTGGTCTCCTTGGATCATTACTCATCGTGATTTGTGACAACTGCTTCTTCATAGCAACTAGGTCATTTGCCATTTTTTTCGAACATTGGATTAGTGGTGACTGAATTTGAACTCTCACCTTTTTGTTTCATGTTTGGTCCTTTCACTTTTCCAGAAAGAATTAGATCATCATAAGTCTCAATTGAGGAGTGTTTAACATCCTTCAATGTTCTTGGTTGGGCTCTTTTGAGGAAGAAACTAGATTTTGGTGGCAAAGCAACGATGAAGAACCTTTTCAAGTTGTTTTCGAGAGGGTAACACATCTTCTCGGGGTCCTCCTTGTCAACCTATCATACCTTTATACAAAATCTCTCATTAATTCGAGAGGTCTCCTTCTTCATCTCAACTAATTAGACCAAAGCAGTCTGACAATCTTTTGTGCTCTTGAACTCCGTGTTCAAATGCATTTCTTATATCTTCCTAGCATGTGACAGACCTTGGGGTCAACATGTAGAACCATTCAATATATTTTTCTTGGAGTGACTCCATAAATATCCTAACTGAAACATATTCATCTTCAACTCCCATCACTCCACAAGTAGCGATGAATGCTGCTACATGTTCTTCTAGGAGATGAGAACCATCTCCTTTGAATTTTGGGAATTTATTTCTTCACCTCTTGGGAGCTCATGGAGTGGTTGAGCAAGATCCAATGGAATGGTATTTCTTCCCCATGGTACATTGAGCCTACGTTCCTCACGCTCATGATCACCCATTCTATTCCTCTTTCTATCCTCCAATCTTGCTAAGGCTACTTCCCATCGCTCTTTTTTCTTCACGCTTCAATTCGAGTCTTTCTATTTCTTCAAGTTGATCCCTTATCTCCTCCTTAGCAACTGACTCTCTTTCAAGATCTTCAAATGTGGGATCAATTTTTCCTCCTTTCGTCAATTTGAAAGGAACGATAACTAGATCGTATGCGAAGCCAAGAACACAAATGCTAATCAAATGCCATGATCAATAAGATGAAAGAAATTCACCGTAATAGCTTTACATAAAACCTTTGCGAACAAATGAGTAACAATAACATATATTATAATAGAACTCAATGCAATACATTGAGAATGGGCCTTGATTAAATAGGCAAGGAATAACAATCTAAAAACTAGTCAAGGTTGTAGATCAAGCCATAAAACAAGGAAATAACTAGTCATCAAAGAACTAGTCAAGATCATAGATTTAGGAGAGAACTAGACATCAAGGATCTAGTCAATACCATAGATCAAGAAAATAACTAGTCTATATCATAGATCAAGGAAAGAACTATACCTAACAACTAGATAATATCTCCCTAATATCTAAATAAAATAAAAGAAATATCCACACACATAAGTGGGTGAGGATAAATACAATAAAGGTAAATAAATTACCTAGGTGAACATGAGATAAGGTAAATACCTACTCTAACACGCTTTCTGTGTGTATCTTCTATTAGCTAGCTTGAAAGTTTATGCTCTTTTATAGGGTCTTTGGATTTGTCTCTACCTTTCCAGCTTTAAGAACACATTTCTCTTCCAGTCCGAATCCTTATGGCAATGAAGCATTGATTGAAACTTTGTCTCTTATGCCAAATAGCTTCTCTCATATTTGAAGCAATGTATTCTTGGATGTGAAAGAGTAAATCAGATCTATCAATAGGAGGATTTCCTAGAATAGCCATGATTTACATCCATGTAGTTTATGTGATTATTCAATCTTGAAAAATTTTCTTCTAATTTTTTTTTTTGTATTTTATGACCACGAGGTCATTTTTAGGTGCAAATGTTGTAAAATTTTCCCCACGTTGGGTGCCAAAAACAGTTGGTGAGAAAATTTGTCTTGTGGACAAATTTATGGGTTTTAAGCCAATGCTATGGGATTCTAAGTCCCTCTACTTGAATAGTGCAGCTTCCGTATGTAAATGCATGAAAAAGTGGATTTCAATGGTTGTCTTTCGACCGGAGATCTAACAGGGGCAATCCACTAACCTCCGTGGCAAAGCTAGCAATTTCTCACTAGAGAAGAAATTTTTCCGAGAAGGGAAAAGGGAGTGAGAATGGAGGTAGGATAAACTAACGTTGTGAGTAGAATATCGATGCCCACACACATTAATTGGAAATTTCAATTACATGTATTTATATTTAAAAGAAAAAAAAATTTGTAGGAGAAGCTACAAGATAGAATTAAACTCATTGGTCACAAAGTACCAATTAATTCCTTAATCAAGGAGGTGAAAAATCATTCTTTCCTTATTAAAGATCGATAAGAGTTTGTACATAGCTTGAGAATGGAATAAATTCGAAGAAGAGAAAATAGAAGAATAATGGTGTTTTCCATATTTTCTAGGTACAAAGAACTCGGTATTTTTGGAATCAATTGCACAGCCCTTGGAATGGCTTCGGGAAGCCATTATATTATTCACAAGAAACCATTACAACTTCATAAATCCTCGATGCCTTTTCAAATTCCTATGTTGTGAAGAAAACACCCAAGGCGGGTTAAAATCTAGATCTTGCAAAGTAACTACTACATTCAATTTTATAGTTTGAATATAGACCATTTGATTTATTCCTATAGATTTGAAATCAGGTCATCCACATGGCCGAAAGGGATTGGAGTGGTTATGGGGAAGCCATTTACATTTTGTGATTTTTAGAGATTTAGAAATTTGGAACAAATTGGCCCGCACCCCCACT
The DNA here is from genome assembly GCA_018340775.1 of Taxus wallichiana var. yunnanensis. Taxonomy (NCBI): domain Eukaryota; kingdom Viridiplantae; phylum Streptophyta; class Pinopsida; order Cupressales; family Taxaceae; genus Taxus; species Taxus wallichiana. Next base: position 293,050,223 of record CM031242.1, on the reverse strand, counting down.
TTGACCTTTCAATGGTGACATGTGACACCCTCTGATTAGAAATGGGGTCGTAGCTCTTTTCTCAACATTTAACCTTTTCTTGGAAAATGGCTTAAAAAAACAAATTCCTCCGCTAGCCCACTCCTCCGATTTGACTAGGACACGTGGCATGTTCGATTGTCGGAGGGGTCGCAGCCCTATTTCCAACATTTTAACCTTTTTTGGAAAAAAGGCTCAAGAACTCAATTTCCTCCACCGGCCCGTTCTTCCACCTTGAATTTTTAACGGTAGGCTTCATCTTTGAATTTTTCCCTTTAAAGCCTTATCGGGTTACGGGTCACTTTTTAACTTTTCAACTTTTTACAAATGGGATCAAAATCTCAAATCCCCACGATGGCCTCGCTCATCTCGCTTTGACTTTTCAACGAAAGGCTTTACCTCTCCAATGACTCTGACCACATGGTGATCTAGCACTAATTTGGTAATTGACCCTTTCTGCCCCACCCTAGAGTTGTGTCATTGTGAGACATGGAGTCGTCTGCTTGAGCTTTAATACTTAGTTGATTTTACCTTTATTTTTACCCGGGACATGTGGAGAGCCCACGCTTAATTGAATATTATCCCTTGGACCCTACCCCTAGAGTTGTGTCATTATGACACATGGATCCGTCTCTTGAACCTTCATACTTAGTCGATTTTACCTTTATTTTATACCTGGGACACGTGGAAATCCCACACTTAATCGAATATTGTCCCATGGACCCTAACCTTAGAGTTGCACCATTATGACACGTGGGGCTGTCCACTGAGTTTTTGAAGTATGAATGAACCACATCCAATAAGAGAGACCCACGTATCACTCAGGGATGCTGAGGCAAAATTTGTCAGGGGAAAGAAATGCCCATCATTCCCGACTGTGGGAAAAATACACAGAGGAAGAGAACTTCATCATTTTGAGTCCAATTTTTGAATTTCCTTCATGAACTAGAGGCATGGAGGCAAAAAAATGATTTGAAAACCTAGGCCATAGAACAAGTGAACAATTTCAATAAAAAATGGAGGTTACAAAGAGGATATTACGTAATAAACGGGAAATGGAGGATTTCTAAAAATGTGCAAAACAGAGATTAAAAAGCTATAGGGCACAACTTTTACTAATTTATTGAATCTCAAACCTAGCTTAAACACCAACGAAGGGAAACACTCAAAAATTTGAATTTGGCTATGGAAATGTAGAGCTATTTTTAGGAGACAACATGTATTCTAGTCATATCTCGATAAGAGTAAAATGAAGGAGGCTCGTACTCTTCACACCTGGAAAATCCAAATAAAGTATTTTCATAAAAAGTGTCATCGATACACCTGGAATTTTGGGAAAGAAGAATATACTTGTGAAATATCCATGTTTTTGGGGGAAAATTAAAAGGAAAATGGGAATGGAATTGTATAAAGGTGATGAGAACACTCTCACAAAGGGGGTTTAAGATTTCTGTGAAATTAAGAAGAGAAAAGAGAGAAGAGACTGAAACAAGCCATTTTTCCAAGATAATTTCCTGAGAAACTGTTAATTTCTAGAGCTTTCTAAATAAATCGTGTCAAGATGGTTGCAAGTGTACAAACATTGACAAGAACTGATATTGTAAATGAAACTTTCCCTTGCTGATGAATTTGATGAGCCCTGAGTTAATTATGTTAATTATGAGCATTATTGTGTCTGCTTTCTCTTGAAGATATTTAAAATAGTTATTCATGTTCTTTGTCACAATATTATGTTAGAAATTCCTTTGAATGACACAAAATCTTATCCTTGTGTTAGTTTTTTTGCATTTGCAATTCTCGCTATAAGAAGAGATTTCATTTCATTACATAATAAACAATTTAAATTCACCTTACTTCCATTTTGTTGATACAAATTATTTGTTAGCTAATGAGTGTATCTTAGGCATGATGGACCATGGATTTTTTATGTTTATTTGAGTCTTTGACATAATATTTTATGTTAAATTCATAAATAATGTGTGAAACCGTGCATCTTTGGGCTTTCATGGGTGCACACCTTCTGGTTGAAGGTTCATTGTTAATTTTTTAAAGTGTTGTTATCATCTTGCTTAGCAGATTTTCCAACATTTGGTAAAAGTTCCTAGGAATCAGGTATAATCAACTTTATCCTGCTTAATTCCCCAAAAAAATCCATCTATAAATGATAAATCCTACAATACTTACCCCTTCTTGCACTTTTTGTCCATAAATACTAGGGAGATTTGTTGAATTTACCCATCCCTTACTCAAAACATGCAGGAGAAATCAGGTTCTATTGTTGTCTTTAGTAACTTGAACCTTGTTTAGAAGATATCTTCATTCTCTAGTGTGACAACTCATGAGAGTTAGATTATGTTGCATTGACCATGTCTTCTCAAGGTTTTATTTCAAAATCATAGAAGGAAAGTCAAATATTGTTGATCCATTACAAATACAGGTTACAAAATGGGTCCTCTCACCTTAGTTGAAGGCACAACCTAAAGTAGGAGGATAGGTCATACCCTCAACACGGTGCTATTCAATTTCTCCAACCTTGAGTGACAAAGAGTCATTTCAATATGTCCCTGGCTACAAAACGACTCAAATATTGATCTATCTCTAAGAATCCTACTATTCCTATTGATGCTACTTGGATTTTCAAAGGGAGAACCATTTTGGGTACCAACACGATCTGGAGCCATTTCTAGGGACTAATTATTTAAATAATTACTCATATTGATGTCTGGTAATGTCTTTTATGTGTTTAGATGCAAATACATTGTTTAAACGTCATCCTTTGTTAAGCTTTATAAAGATTGAGAAAAATTAGAGGTTCATTGTGTAATATTTCCTAGTTTTAGTGAAATTTGCACTAGATTTGTATTGTTAGTGGTAAATATTGACAAAGGATGATCGGATCTATTAGAATTTTTACATGTTAAGAATTGATAGACGTTTATAAAATTACTTGTAGTGCTTTGACACATCTAAGGTGAAAATCCTTGGTGGCGACTCCATTTTGGTTTGAAATTTTTGGTAAATACTAGTGTCTTAACCTTCATCAATTAAGATTTGTTGTTAATATTTGAAAAATTGGAAGGAAGGAGGTCTTTCTTTGATAAGGACCCTATTAAAATTTTTTTTCCAGAGCTTGGGAAAACAAATCCAAAAAGGAGACAAGTTTGGAAGGTATTGGGGGATCAAGAGTCAAGAGAAAGGGCAATACCAGTCATGGAAAGTGATCAACCTATAGTTGAGGATTATCCTACACCTTCAAATAGTTTAGAATCAAATAGTCCTTGGGAAAATATAAATACTCCAATTGGTGAGGGGTCATCATTTGTATCTGGAATAAGTGCCCCTCATTTCTTTCCTTCATCACTCAAGAATGATAAGGTTTTTGTGAAAACGAGTCACTAGAGGTTATTTACTTTGAAAATCATATGCTTGTATCCCAAATACCCTTGGTCCTAGACTATATTTATCCTCCTGTAGGATCACCTCCTCAAACTAACATGGCTCACCCTCTGCCTAGACCTATTCTTTTTGTCAACACATTTGGACCAATAAATTTTAGAGGCGTGGTTAGATATAATAATTTTGTATTGTAAGATGTAATAAATAGGTTGCCTTAATTTTAGGGAAACAATGCCATCATTGGTGATCAACATGTGGGAATTTTTGTTAATATGATGGAGGATTTTGAAATATAACATGAAGACAAATACACAAAGTTTTTCATTCATACTCTCAAGGAAGATGCATGTGATTAGTATAAATATTTTCCAGATGACTTAATAGATTCATGGAATGAGATGAATAATGTTGTTCGATTACAATATGGGGATAAGAAGGACCTCGGGTTCCTCTTATCTGAATTTGAGAATATAAAGAAGAATCCCAATGAGTTTGTCCAGGATTTCAATACTAGGTTCAATAAGACTTTAAATAGACTACCTATAATTTTGAGGCCTAGTAATGAATCCTGCTTAATAAATTACTCTGATGCTTTGACAAAAAAGTTGCTTATTATTTGAGAGATAAGAACCCTGGAAATTTAAGGCAGGCTTTTACAATGGCCTTGTAGATCAAAAATAATATTAAGGCAGATAAAAAACCACCTAAGAGGGAGGGTGTCAAATTGATTAATCCTGATAGACCTCAGTCAAACAAGGTAGTGGATCTAGAGGAGGTTGTGAAAAATTTGGCCAAAGCAGTTAAATAAATATCTTATAAGATTTCTAGAGTAGAAAAGGAAATAGTATAGACTTCTCAAGGTCAGTATAAACCATAGGTCCAAGATAGATTTGGAAATCATCTTAGGAGTGATTATAGGATAGATGAAAGAGGAAAACGACCCATGGGGTCAAGAAATAAAAAATAACAACCTAGAGAAAATAAACAGGTCCCTGATCCTTTGAATGATAGAGTTGTGGTGGTGGAATAAGATCATGATATTTAATGGTGTGTTAGGTTTTTATTCCACATTCCCTTATGAGCCTATTGAGAAAATTAAAGAGATAAATCATGATGAGACCTATGGCGATGTATGTATGATGGAAAACCCTGAAAATCCATAGAAAGGAGCCACTTAAACTAAGATGATAAGTGGTAGAACCATAGAAAGTTTATGGGATTGCATTTGTTAGGTATTACCTTTTCCCACTAATGATGATGTTGAAGTTGATATGGTGCAAGCATTTGATTTACCTAATCATGATTTTGAATATCTGAGGGCTTTAATGATCAAGAAGTATGATGGGGTAATTCCTTCTGAGGAAGATAGGAAATTACTCATGAATGCAGTTGTTTCTCAAGAAAAGGAATACAATCTCAAAAGTTGAGTTGTTAAAGGAGGACTACAGCCCAAACCCAAGACCCCATTTCTTACCAATATCCCAAATGAGTCTCCTAGAAAGGATACACCAACTAAAGGTCTGATTATCCCAAATAGAACTTGTACCCAAATTCATGCCCAAAACTGTCGAAAAGAGTTATTACCCTTCCTCCTAACACTATCTTACCCAAATATGTCCCATGTGATGTTGCCCATATTTTGAGTCAGATGAAAGTCACGGTTCCTATTGTTGAATTACTTCAAATCCTTGAACATAGAAAAAGAGCATTTGAGTACCTGGGATTTAAAGAGGATGCATTTCCCCCATGTAAAAATATGAACCATGTGGATACTCCTTGTCATTGCAAAATTGGAAGTATGTCAAGTATTATAGGATTTGGGAGAACCACTTGAAATATATTTTGGCAATTCCCTTATTAAATCCCAACTTGATGTTGACCCTTTTTATACTACTTTGATCATAAAGGATAGGTTAGTACACAACTACATGTTTGAATCAAGGGCCTCTTGTAATGTGATGCCCCTTGAGGTTATGAATGAATTAAATATCAAAGTAACAACAACTTTTGGAAAGTGCACTGCTATGGATTCACGAGAAGTGTCGATGATTGGGTATGTCAAAGGTTTGGTTGTATAATTGGTAGCTTATCTAGGCAATTTTTAACCACTGAATGTGGTCATTGTGGATTGTCCTGCTAAATGGGGAATGTTGTTGTCAAGGAAATGGGTTGCTAGTGTCAGAGGAAGTGTGTAGATGGATTTTTCATATGCAACCATACCAATAGACGGAATCCTTGTTAAACTATGTGGAGAAAAAATAATGTTGCATCTCATTGAGGATCCTAAGAACACATCCTATGAGGTATTGTACACTGACGTAGATGTTGATAATTTTGTGGGTTATGTAGATTTTAAAGAGCATAGCATGGATGAATGTAAGTATCCTGGGAAACTAGGTGACCTTTGGAATTTAATGTTTGATGGATCTTGTTCCAATTCGGGAACGGTGTCGAGTTTTCCTTATATCCCTAAATCATGAGACTTTCAAGTTTTCCTTTAAACTTAAGTTTGAATGTACTAACAATATTACAGAATATGAAGCACTAATTTTGGATTAAGGATTCCTTGGAGGTACAGTATCAAATATGTTATTATCAAAGGAGATTCAAAGTTGGTGGTTAAACAAGTTAGGAAGCTCTATGCAACTAAGAATCAAAGGATGAAACAATATAAGCACACAATATGGGAATTTATTGAGTTGTTTGATTCCTTCAACATATTGTATCACAATAGAGATCAAAATGCTATTGCAGACAAGTTGGAAGTATTAGGATCTAGATTTGACAATTGTACAATGTCCCCTTACTATGAGTATGATATAGAAGTGTTGGTAAGACCATATGTCCCTGACAATGTCAAACATTGGAATTTTTTTGAAGATGACACCTAGATTCATAGGTTTATACAAACTAAAGGAGAATTTAAAAATCAAAATATGGACTGGGAACTGGATGTTTCTGTATGTGATGGTAAGGAGGATCTTTTCGGCCAAGAGGTTATTCGGTTGAAAAAAATACAATTCCAAGAGGTTTAGTGGCCTTGGAATCAAATTTTGATGATGCTGATAGGGTTGTTCATAGAAATGTCCATGTTTCAAGATATGTAGAAGAACACAACTTGGGGACCATTGATAAACCTAGAAAATTATGGTTGGGCAAGTAACTTTGAGTAAAGAAGAAAAGTAGTCAAATGTCTAGTGTTTGAAGAGGTACCAAGATTGCTTGGCATGGTCATATTCAAAATTAAATGCATATAGGAGGACCCTTTTCAAACATGAAATACCTTTAGAAGCCAATACCAAGTCATTAAAATAAAAATAGAGGTCAATTAATCCCCTCTTATCCCTAAAGATGGAAGAAGAACTCAAGACACACATGGATGCAGGAATTATACAACCTAGAAGGTATTCTTCTTGGGTGGAAAATTTAGTACCAATCAGAAAGAAGAATATGGATATAAGACTTTGCGTAGATCTTAGAAATCTGAATAAGGCCTCAATGAAAGATAATTATTTGTTACCTAACATGGATAATACATTGCAATTAATCACTGGTCACGCTTTTGTCCACATTATATGGATTTTGGGATATAACCTAGTGGTTGTGAAGCAATCGAATGAATCAAAACTTCTTTCACTACTCCTTGGGGTATTTATATGTACATAAGAATGCCATTTTGTTTGATGAATGTCATTGCCATCTTTTAGAGAGCTACGGATGTGGCATTCGATAGATATATAAGTGATTTTATAGTTGTATACCAAGATGATGTGACAATATTTTCAAGAAAAGGGTGATCATTTGTAGCATTTGGAAAATATGTTACAGAGGTGTAGGGAATACGGTATCTCATTGAATCCTAGAAAATGTCATTTTGGGGTTCAGAAAGCCAAGTTGTTGGGGCATATCATATCAAAGGAAGGGGTCATGATTGATCCTGAGAGAGTGGAAGCTATTGGGAGAGTTCCTATCCCCAAGAAAAAATGGGTATCCAATATTTTTACGGCAAAATCAATTTCATAAGAAGATTCATTTCTAATTTCATGAAGATGACTATCCCCATCACGAAGATGTTGAAGAAGGATCAAATTATTAAATGGGAAGAAAAATCTATCCAAGATTTCACCAAGATCAAAGAGGTATTAAAAATACTCCTTTCCTAGTGGCCCTTGATTATAAAAAGACTTTTCAAATTATCTCTTTTACATCTATATTATTGCAAAATAATTAGGAAGGAAATGAAAGACCAATTTCATTTTTCAGTAAAGCATTGCAGGGATCTGAGTTGAAGTACACTATTATGGAAAAACATGCTTTTTCCTTGGTCAAAGTGACAAAATCAGTCGATCAGATATCCTAAGCTCAAAGGTCATAGCTTATGTTCCTCATACAATGGTCAAAGACATTTTATCAGAGATGGAGGTTTCTAGCAAGAGATGTCGATGGGTGAATAAATTGTAGGAATATGATATGGATGTTCAGACCACTAAATTGGTTAGGGGTTTAGGCTTAAAAAATTTGATGGCAGAAAGAAACTTACAGGTGATGGAAGTAAATGAGGTAGAAGGAAGAGATGTGGAGGTACATGAGAAGTTAATCAATTCTATATGGTACAAAAATATCATATTCTACCTCGAAATTTTGAATGTCCAAGGTATTTGGATAAAAATCAAAGAAGGACACTTAAGTTGGATTCCCAAAAATATGTCATCACTGATTATGGGTTGGCCTAGAAAAATCCTGAAGGGGTCCTTCTCAGATGTGTAACAAAGGATGAAGCCCCTGGTTAATTTTAGACTTTCATGAGGGAGTGTGTGGGGGAATTTTGACGAAGGGTAACTACCCATAAAATAATGAGGGAAGGATATTTTTGGCCCAAACTCTTTAAGGATACACCCTTATTGGTAAGAAATTTTGATAGTTATCGAGATTTTCAAGAAAAATGAAGGCTTTTAATGCTCTCCCTCTGCAACTAGTATCAATTGAGGCTCCTTTTAAGCGAAAGAGGAATGTATTTTATAGGAGAACCTGCCGAGAACCTTCCAAAGCACGAGCCACAAATGGATATTGGTGGATACTAATTATTTCACTAAATGGGTTGAGGTTATCCCCACCAAGAAGGTGAATCATCAGGTTGTTATTGATTTCATCTTAAATCATATAATTTACAGGTTTGGTGTACCTATAAATATAGTTGCTGACAATACCATGAGTTTCTGAGCCAAACTATTAGTTGTTATGTGTAAAGAATATGGTATAAACTTAACATATGCATTCAATTATAACACATAGGGAAATGGATAGGATAAATAAAGTAACAAAAATTTACTAAAGATAATTAGAAGGACATTAGAAATCAACAAAAGAAAGCAGGGAGAGTAGTTGAAGTTTACTATTTGGGTAGATAGGATTATTACTAAGAGAGCCACCGGGAAAACGTTTGTGTGTGTGACCTTCCTAGTCATTATCCTCATCACATGGTGAGTCATCTCACCTTGCGAGAGTCATAGATCTTAGGGAGTGAAATGACAAGAGTCATATTCTGTCATAGAATATGTCATTATCATTATCATTGTCGTCGTCATAGGAGTTACATTCCTTATTTGGAATTGTAACTCCTCCTTTAGTGGAGTCATATACGTCAATCTCATCATATGTGTTAGTGGCGTCATAGAGGTTAATTTCCTTGTTTAGGAATGTGGGTTACATAGCACCACTATATGTACTTCCTTTTTTCACTCTATGAGTATGAGCAGACCTATTTTCTTATTTGCATATTCTTTCCATTATTCGAATCTTTCTTATTACCTTGGAGCTATGATGTTACCATCGAGTTAAACTTTGTTATGGTTCATTGTTTCAACATCGGTTCTCATGTATCCCTCTTTCATGGTATCGAGCACAAGGTTTCGAGTAAAACATGCACTCTTAGTTTATTAGTTTCTTATTACTTCTATTTTCTTCTTATTTCCTTGTGAAGCATTTTTCGATTATTACTTTGGAATCATATTGCTCACCTCGCATTGAGGTTTCAGCGATTTACAAGTTTCATGGTATTTTGGTTGAGTTTATTTATTAGTTCTTTGAGTTCGTGATTGCTCCTATTCTCGTGAGCTCATTTTTTCTTTGGCATGGACCTGTGTTTCATTTTTGTCTCAAGGTTACCTTTGCATTGGTGAAACCACTTCTTGGGAATGATTTTGATTTAGACGCTTGTTTTTGGTTTTCTCATGCATTGATTTTTGCATGCATTGAGTATTGATACCTCTCACCTTGGATCTTTGTTCTTGGTTTAGCACTCTCAGTGTTGGTTTCACACATTTGTGGGCTCAGCTTGCTCCATGCTTCAACATGCTTGGATTCACCATTGGATTCTATGGTTATGTCCTCACATGATATGCATTGATTCCTACCTCCCATGATTTTTTACTCCCTTGTGCTTACCGTAGATCCATGACGCAGCTCCTCCCTAAAATCTAGCACCCTTGACAACTCAATTTACTTCACTCTTACTTTGGAGGTTTTGATATTGCATTGGATATTTATCCTACATTGGTGTTGGTCTCTGCATCTAGTTTGTATACCTCAGCCCTCTGATTCTGAATTGGTTTGTGTGTTGGCTTCGACTCTGGTTCATTTTCACCCATCCAGAATCTTCCACTACCTTCTATTTACTCGGTTGTACCTTGAACTCCCAGTGGCTACCTGCATCATGGGCTCACATCTGGTTTGTTGGCTTGTTTTCCAGATCCCTTCATTACACTACTCATCTCAGGGTGGAGCTCCACTTTGACATACGTCTCAGCACTGCATGAACATTTTGATCCATTTTGTGCTCACTCGGTAACACATGGTCATCACTTCTACTAGGAGCTCGAGCGGTATATGCCCAACTCGGTCCACATTCAAACTAACAACTCAACAGGGTACCTTGACCTATCTCAAAATGTTTTCCACTAAAACCGAGCTCGCATAGCTACACAACCGTTACACCTACCATCTTGCATGTGGCCCTTCCACTCGGTGAGTCCTTGAGTTCTTAGAGCCTCTTTTTAGGATTCTCCTCAATTTTTACTTAGCACGAAGGGTCACTCCAAAACAACAACTCAGCAACTCGGTGTCAACTCATGTAACACCCATCACTCGGTCAACGTGGGCCCCTATCCTTCCTTTTTTAAGGATTGATTATTGGTAAAATCAATCAGATTTTTAAAACATTTAAGGTTAAAAACATTTAATTCATTAGCATTGTAATTTATTTTGGGTATTTTTCTTGTTTTATTGTCCTTCCTTCAAGTGTCGAAGACGGAGGGTGAGGTCTAGGGTTGGCAAGAGGCTAATCCCCCCTCACAATAAAAACAAAACCTATCTAAAATTTGATGTCATTTCCAATGAGCATACATATGACACCCTTTGCATGCATTTAGGGCACTTTTTTAATCCATTTGCAGGGCTTATTGGCATTTTCCATTAGTTGCGGGAATCATTTTTTTACTATAAATTTTGACTCGTTGCTCGGTTTTGAGAACTTATTTAGTCAAAGTTACATGTTTTTTACACTCTAGATGATGGGATTATAAGTTTTGTAAATGCACTATTTTATAAAGTGCCACATTCGAGGGGTGTCATTGTATTGCTTGTATCGACTCATTTCAAATCATCTTGAGCATTGTTCTATCCCTTTTATTACTTGTGGACTTGTGAGCATGTCTGCCATAGTCTTACAACAAAGGGATTATTTTGTGAAACGTGATATGATATTTCTCACTAGGTCTTCTCTTCCCATTCTTATTTTCACTCGTTCTTGTGTTTTCTTATGGTGGTGAACTGTTGCGCCCAAGGAACCTTGATTGTGGTCTCCACTCTTATGCATTATTACATTGATTACAAGGTGAGTGACAGACTGGTTCTCGACACACAGTCGCATCTAATTGTAATCAAAACACTACACTATAAAGTGCCGTAAAAATTGGGGGTTAAAATAGTATTATTTGGAGGCTCCTCTCGTCATGGACATTAAATTTCATCACTTCATTTTTACACTAGGAAAACGAACCTACCTATAATGGAAGAATGGAATACTCGATCATTACATTATGCACAACTTGTTACCACATCTTCTTGGGATGGAACCTAAACCTATTGACCACATTCACCATAAAAATTGGTTGAACGAGAATGACATGGCATATGGGCTTCTTTGTCTTACTATATCGGAGGACCTTAAATGCCAAATAAAGTTCACAGAGTCTACACACCGAGCTTGGAATTTCATTTGGAATTTTCATGGAGACTTTGATCCTCCTTCATCTGGTTATGGATCTTATGATGATCTTGCATCCATGGAGGAAAGTGAGTTCACTGAAATTTTTATTACGAAGTGTCACCCACACATATTTCTATGCATGCTCCTTTAGAACTTAGTATTGCTCCTATCATAGTTCCTAGTAACTCTCCTCCATAGGACTCTTCGGTTGAATTCTCACCTACACACCATGCTACTTTGGATCTTAGGTTTTCCCCTTCATGAGCATCTACTGATTCTCGTTGATTCTAGCTTAGAGATCCTACCATCCCCTGTTGCTTCCACAAACCTCGATATTGCTTCTTCAAAGGGTTCATATAATCCTCTACAACAGGAAATTGATTTCGTTGACTTGGAATTAGATGATATGCTTGAGGATACTAACATCAAAGTGTAGCATCTTCTTCCACCTACTACCTCTTCAAAGATCATATTTTCTATCACACCAGCTTCCACTATTTCTCCACCACAGTAGGTTCCTTCGCCACTTCAGGGCTCTCCTTTTCACAACTTAACTCTCTTGATGATACATCTATATTTGTTGACTCCCACCTTATGGATATTGACAGGATTTCCACCACTTCTCTTGATATATTATCTTCTTCCCATATTGGGCCACCATCAGGGACACTCCATGCTCCTCCTCCTTCCTCCACTGATCATAGACCTTTGGTCCCTTCGATTCATTAGGAGTCCATCAAAAATCATCTTCTAGAGGAGTTGGATAGCTCTCTTTACTTTATCTTCTTCTTCTTATAGAAATATGTTGTTTGTATATGGGCACCTTATCAGGCCTTTAGTTGTTGGGCCCCATTTGGCACATCTTTCTTAATTTTCTAGGGAAGTCTTATTTTTTGTTTTATCTTACCATGACCTCTGCCTCGGCTTCAATAAATGGGGGGTGTTTGTGTGTGTGACTTTCATATTCATTTTCCACATCACATGGTGAGTCATCTCACCTTGCGAGAGTCATAGGTCTTAGGGATTCAAATGAAAAGTGTCATATCATGTCATAGAATCTATCATTTTCATTTACCTCGTGAGGTCATAGGAGTTAAATTCCTTATTTGTATTTGTAACTCCTCCTTTAGTGGTGTCATATGCGTCAATCTCGTCATATGCATCAATGGCATCATAGGGGTTAATTTCCTTGTTTAGGCATGGGGGCTACACAAAACCCCTATTTGTACTTCCTTTTTCAGATCTATGAGTCCGATCAGACCTATTTTCTTATTTGCATATTCTTTCCATTGTTTGAATCTTGCTTATTACATTGGAGCTATGATTTTACCATCGAAGTGAAAATTCATCATGGTGTGTAGTTTTTACTTCAGTTCTCACATATCCCTCTTTCAGAAAAGTCGATTTGAACTAGTTTATGGATTCCAAGTTATCCTTCCTTTACACTTGCAATTACCTTCTTATCAGTTCATCCAACAACTTGAATATGAGGAATTTTTCCCCTATAGTGTGAGAATAAACCAAATAATTAAGTTGGATGAGGAAAGACGGGAGTCCCACCAAAGGCATTTGAAGTTTAGAGAAAAGATAAAAAATTATTTGACAAAAAGGTAACTCCCAGAATCTTCAACATTGGATACCTTGTATTGTTATGGGACAACAGATATGAGGATAAGGGAAAACATGGAAATTTTTATGTATTATATATAGGCCCTTATTCCATTGATATCAGGATTGATGAACATGATTTCTTCTTGTAGGACTTAGATGGAGAGTTGCTCAAGTTTCTTGTCAATGGTAGGCACCTAAATAATTTTCTTGATTAGCTTTTAGAGAAAGGTATGAACCAATGTACAATGTATAGTCTTCCTACTTTGTTTTTGATTTTTTTTTGTGTGCTTTTGTTTCCTTGTTCTACCCCCCGGTCTTCTCGTGACCGCTTTGATTTCTAGGGCTGTTTTTAGAGGATGGTTTGCTATCACTTAAATTGATACATATGATATTTGACTCTATAGCCCAATGGATTTTTGGCACATGGTCTACAATGAATAGTTCTTGTGGCACCCAAAAGGGTTACCCACCCCCGAGTCGAGCTAGTGTTGGAGCTTGAATAATCTCACCTCTTTTATTTGATTAATGCCTCTAATGTTTGCATGTCCAATTATTCTACTTTAAAATATGTTGAGGGGAAAATTCATGACTCAGACCATGTGGGACCCTATATCTATCTTTATAAAAATATTTTTTTAAAAACTTTGGGGGTCATAAAGGTTACAAAAAGTTCCATAAAATTGGCAGAGGGATTAAAGACAAAATTTGGGAACCAATAAAAGGGAGGCCCCATGGAAGATGAGAATAATGTCCACATGTTTCCTTGGTGCACCTTTGAAAAGGAATAGCAAGTCGGGCCTCCCCCAAGTTGTGAGCATTCACCACGCCGCTTATACATGACAACGCAGCCTCCGAAAGTTGAAAATTCATAGAAAGGGTTAGGATGTGGATTTTTTCACATGTCACCCATGTACAATTTGAAGAAAGGAAAGTCCCATTGGGGGAAAAAAATTCCCATGAAGTGATGTTTCAAGCCGCATAACTCATAGTGTTGTGAACTAATAAGACAATGTGAGGAGGATTGCAAATCACCATGAGATGAATCATCTATTCCAGTTGAGTTGTAGTAGGTTTGAGATGATGCAATACATTAAGAGGTTGAGGAAAAGTGCATAATCATAAACCATTGAAATCACAGTACTTTCTTTTCATTACTAATGCTAATACTAAACTAAGGAGTCTGTAATGTTAAAACATAAAAGAATTTCATATCTGAAGCTGAAGATATAAATGTGACATCATTCAAAATATTTTTCACATATAATTCAAAATTGGGATTCTATAGAGGCTCTAACCCATTATGAAAGGGTTCATTTACATAACTGAAAACAAAGGCATAAGAGACATAAATACTTCTCAGAGACCTCTCACTCCTTCACAAGATTTCCCTCCCAGAAGAGGTAATTTTTTTAGAAGCTTATTCTTCCTTAGCATGAATTCATCTTAGCCATGTTATTTCTAGATAAACACAATAGACCCTACTAAATATTATGACATCCCAATATCCATTAATGAAACAACATTCATTCGGGGTTCATGCATGATCTTCTAGAGCTTAATCTTCTTTTGGTAGGAAAACACCCATCTAGAAGATCCAGTGCTACCTATGAAGAATATTTTCTTCCCCTTTCCTTTTTAAAGGGTAGATTTATTAAGAATAGACTAAGGAGGAATGGCTGGAGTGGTTGAAAGACCAAGGACTACATCATGTGGGACAGAAGGAAAAAGATACTTTGAGTTAGTTTTGTATTTCCATCTCCTTGAAAAGGGAGGGTGCTATTTTAGAGAAGGGGTTGGCTTAGGACACTGAGAGGCCATGCCCTAACGAAGGAGCATAACACCTTGAGTTATTGGTAAACCAAACTATAAACCTACCCCTGTTATCCTGAGTAGAGGATATTGCTTCTCTTGAATGATGAAAAAATAAGGACAACTCCATCTAAGATAATGATTGAGAATGAGAGCTTGATTCGTCATTTATCTTTCCTAAAGATGGTTCGCATTAAAATTTGTTGTGAGGGTTCAGGTCTCATCTGTCCCTTCTCCGTAAAGGCAATCCTTTACTCTAATTCATCCAATTTGTGAGAAATGATAGGCATAGTGTACATGGAAGATTTGTCATATAACATATAAGATTCCTTGGGAATGTCCTTTAATACAAATTCTTCATCACATAGGAATGGACACTAAAATTTAGTTTTCCTAATAACTTAAGGCCTCCTCTCAATCTAGAATTTCTTCAGGTTTTCGTGAGTCTTAAGATGTTCCCGCCAAAAGAGATGAAAACACATGAATTGAAAGGATTTAAAGACATGATTGATCCTAATTAGCCTTGTAAGAAGTGCAAGCTAGACTTGAAAATAATTCAAGGGTCCTCTCATTGTCTCCTACACATTCTATTTCAAACAACACCCTAAATAAGCTTCATCAGGACCACACAAGTCGAAGATTTGATTCAAATCTTCTAATGAAATTTCCTTCAAACTATTTTCCACGGGTACTCTCGCCATGTCGCTAGTAGAAGGTTGTAAAAATTTCCTCGCTTACAGGATAAGAAAATTAATGCATCCTGGTGATGGGATAAAGTTGGGTTTTATAGTAGAAGTAACATAGATTGATTGAATTGAAAGAAATCATTTTCACCTGATGAGGGAAGATCCTGCTCAGTTCACACAAGGAGAATTTAGAGGTTGAAGTGAATCAAAATAAGCATGGTTGATGAATTAACTAGATTTGACAAGAACCACGTGGGATAGTTGAACCAAGAAGATGTGAGAAGGAATGCATAGTACCCAAGGTGTATTTTTGGATAGTAGATGAAAAGCGTCTATCACCTCAAGTCACCTCAAAGTGCTCAAAGGATATAAAAAGAAACTATCCAATCACATGGTGGAGGGAATCATGAAAACATTAATCACAAGTAATGACATGGTATTCTAGTCATATCTGATAAGAGTAAAAAAGAGGCTCATAATTTTCACACCTAGCAGAGCCAGATAAATTATTTTCATAAAAAAATGTCATCGATACACCTAGAATTTTGGGAAATCCGAATATACTTGTGAAATATCCATGTTTTTGGGGGAAAATTAAAAGGAAAATGGGAATGTAATTGTATAAAGGCGATGAGAACACTCTCACAAAGGGGGGTTAAGATTTATGTGAAATTAAGAAGAGAAAAGAGAGAAGAGACTGAAACAAGCCATTTTTCCAAGAGACTTTCCTGAGAAACCTGTTAATTTCTAGAGCTTTCAAAATAAATCATGTCAAGATGGTTGCAAGTGTACAACCATTGACAAGCATTGAGATTGTAAATGAAACTTTCCCTTGTTGATGAATTTGATGAGCCCTGAGTTAATTATGTTAATCATGAGAATTGGTGTGTGTGATTTCAATTCAAAGTTATTTCAAATACTTATTCATGTTCCCCGTCACAATCCTATGTTATAAATTCCTATAAATCACACAAGATCTTGTCCTTGTGGTAGTATTGCGGCATTTGCAATTGTGCTATGAGAAGATATTTCATTTCAATGCACAATAAACAATTAAAGTTCACCTTACTTCTATTTTGTTGATACATATTGTTTGTTATTTTATGAGTGTCTATTAGGCATGATGTGTTGGTGTCCATTTTGATCCTCTATTATTTTTCCCTAATTTTCCTTTCACTCTGCATTTCCTGAAACATTTTCTATAGTTTTAATGGGTGAAATGAAGTTGTTGCCTATATTCCCATGCCTTAGTCCATTTGAAAATCATTTGACATGCCCCATTTTGTAAGAATTCTCAAGCTTGCACCGTGTTTCCCTAATTTTTCAAATTTGTATGTGCTCTAAAAATGTTTTTCTTCAAGTTTGGTGTCTGCAAAATTTTCTCTCCATATTGAATGCTTTCAAAGGCTCACAAACTTATTATTTAGTCCCATTTTGAGAGAAAAATACATGTGTGCCTTGCATCATGCCCTAAGTTTTTCAAATCCACAGCTCTACAATTTTTTTGTGTTTTCCCAATCATAGAGGTTTAAAATTGATCGATTTTTACTTATCTTCCCTCAAAACCCCTCCTCATGGTCATAAAATGTTTTAAAACTCCTTCCATTTTCCTATCGATCAAAAAATCTTTCACCCACGAAGAAAAAATCAATTTTAGAGGTCACTAGAAAATTTTGTGTTTTTTGACAGCTTATATGGGTGTCATTTGACCATCAAAATGAAGCTTAAAGGACATCTCCTACATGTCCGCTTCTCGGTTGGACAGATGATCAGCAATTTTCTTTGAAAAACTTAGCCATTTTTGGCTTTGGTAAAAAATTCAAGTTTGCCCCCGCAACTCCGTAAGGGGACATGTGTCACGCTCTAATGTGAAGGTGGAGTGGGAGACCGGAGGAAAACTTAGGCAAATTTTTTTCCATTTTTGGAAAAGGGGAGAAACCTAGAAGAAAAGCCCATGGGTCTCGCAATGGAGCGGTGGTGTTCACATGGCCAAGTGGGGACAGTGGGATGGTAGACGCAAGAGGGAATTTTTTCCCTTTTTCCAAAAGGTACCTAAGGTAAAATTTTGGAACGTGGCCCCATGGAATATCACAAGTGGACACATATCCATGAAAATTTAGAGGGAAGTGTGGGTCATGTGGGAAATGGGCAATTTTTCCTTTTGGAAAAAGGAGTTAAGGAAAAAAATTAAGTTGTGGGCCTGCAAATGAGCCATAGGAAGACATGTGGTGAAGACAAATCGGGTCGGGAGGGAGGCAGAGACAAAAGGGAAATTTTTCCCTTTTGCAAAAAAGACTTAGTATGGAAATTTGAAGCATTGGAAAGTGAAAGAATCATTGAGCGACACGTGGCAAGGGAAAAATCGGAGGAGGCTGGCCTATGGGGAAAAAAGTAAAAAAATTTCCAAATTTCCAAAAAGGTCAAAATGCGCAGAATTGAAGTGTGATCCCAATGGGACCCACCATGTGCCATGTGTCATCACCAAAATTCAAGGGCGGAGGGTGGAGAAAAAAGTCAAATTTTTCTATTTTTCCAAAAATGTGGAAAAGTCAAAAATGATCCCAATTTCATTACCAATTGTATTTTGACATGTGGAGGGCCCAAATTGAAGGAAAGAGAACATATCAAGGGTATCTGTACATTTTCATTTTTGGCCTCCATTTTTTCTCCGTGAGGTGTGTAATTGCGAATTTTCCATCACTTTTCATCGAATTTTTATGAATTCGTGTCCTTTTTTCCTATAAAGAACAATGTAAGTGGTTTTAGGGATTAATTTACTGATTTGAGGTGTTTTTTGATTCAAAATTTTTCCCTAATCCATCTAAACACGTGAAATGTCAAAATTGAAAGTTGCAGAGGTATTTTTAAAAGGTGAGAAGGTGAAATGATGAGAGAAAAGGCACCTACATGCCTTAATAATGAAAAACATGCCTCCGGAAGGATAACGATCCAAATATTTTTAATGATTCAGTGTTTTTAAAAAAACACTTGCAACCGTTGTCACCAAATCACTGCACCCTCTGAATGGCCAAGATGTGAATAGGACATTTGATATGATTGGGACACATGGGATCACCTCTCAAGTCTGTGGGACTTGGGCTCGAGGTGAACCTCTGGAGAAGGCCGGATTCCTCTTCCTAAACTAAGTGTTGTACTACTCCTAGTGTAACAAAAATGATTATCTAGTCCTATCTTGACATTTTCATGGGGTTTTAGGGAAAGAGATTTACGAAATGAAACTATACTAGGGATGGCGATGCACCGGATAAAGGGTGTCTTCGATTCGTGAAGGGTTAATTTGAAGAGGGTGTGTGCACCAGTCAACTTCACCTACTGCAACTTAGAGAGGGTACAGGATACCACAAACTAGGAGACGCGTTCCCTTTGTTAAACTTTATCGACCGAGAAATATACCGCTTTCTAGTGAAGAAGGATGAACTCAAGAAGGGTTAACGGACACCACATCTCAACTAGATGCAATACTTCACCACTCGATAACCACGTAACTCCAAGAACTGCATAGAACTTAAACTTGCACGTTGTACCTACAAGTATGAGAAAGGCAAAAGAAGCACGTAAGGATGAAAGGACTGAGATTAGTCACAAAACAAACACTTTTATTGCTTCAATAACATGCACAATGCATCATACATTCAGAAGAGGCAATAGTTTCCATTACAGTCTTGAAGAGGAGGCTTGAAAGTTCTCTCAACACACAAGAACAACTTGCAGAAGAGAGAGGATTCTTGAAAAGTATATACTCTCACCTGAGATATCTAACTGTCCAACTTGTCTGAACTCTTGGAACCCTTTGAAATGAGCTTCCAACTTACATTTATAGAAGAATATGTGAGAAAGAAGAGGAAATGGTCATAATTACATTCCTAAAATGAAGGCCCATGATGTATTTATTATAGTTAGTTGAACCACCTAAGAAAGTTCCATCATGGGTCATTAATTACCTGATGACCTAGTCTTCTCAATTAATTAAAAGAACATTTAAATAAAATATTTAAATAATAATAATAAATATTATTATTAAAATATTTAAATAAAAATATTAATTTAATTAACATAATGTCGAGACCCCCCCGTTGACCCATTTGACTTGAAGAGGAGGGGGGTCCATGTGGATAGAGTCTGCACATAGCCAAACTCGATGAGCTTCGAATCCTCTAACTTGGTGTTGCACTCGATTTTTGACCCCGCACTAACTCTTTCCTTGCCTTGGTAATCGGGCTCTTTTGCATTGAGTCCTTCGAATGGTGAGCTATCAAACTCGATTCTTATCATTTTCCTAAAATGCATGTAGATCCTGTGAACCTGGCCTGACACAAATTAAGACTTGCCTTACGAATGCCACTGCTACGGTCTTGCTTCAAACTCCAAATTGAGCCATTCTGAATTACCAAGCCACCTATATACATCGTGAACATGAAACTTTAAGCTCGAAATTGAAATCCTCTACAAATACATTAAACTTCGACACCCACAAGCTTATTCTTTATCTCGACTTGGTACCAACGTTTCCACAATATGAAAAGTTTGACTCTAAATCATACTTAGTGGATTTGATCCATAATACATTGGTTGTACCCATAGAGGTTAAACAATTCAATGAATTTAAATTATTTCACTCCTGCATGTTGCGCCATTTAGAAATGATTTTCGAGCTATGAAAATTGTTAGGGATCACGTTACGTGGCCCTGTCAACACTCAATCGATTGATTTCTCTGTGATAGCTCTAGCTTGACAGATAGAGTTATTTCTTCTTGTTTTGGACCACATATTCACATGCATTCCATGTTCAAACTCCATGAAACATCACCATGAGCTCCCTGCAAAGTCACCGAGCTCTTCATCTAGTAAACAATCTTACCTTTCCTGGGCTCAAACTCAATTGAATGTCGAGCTTAACCCAACATTTCTAAAAATAATGGTTTTACCACAATGCTCACGGTTCTTCCTTATCATATAACACTTGCAATAACAATGTTTTAGCTTTGCCATAATAAGCACAATTGTACCTTCCAAACAATGAGAAAATGCCATTACCAATAAAGACCTAATGTTGCCATGATGATGACCCAGGCTCATGCCCATAACATGTCGATAGACACCCTTAAGACTGATTTTTTGACAAAGAGCCCTTCGGTATTTTGGTAGTGTACTCAGGAATCTCAGCTCTAATCAACAATTATGCCACTATTGGGATCTATGAGCTAAACAATATACTCATTTTTCCGGAAACTAAGAAGATCCTTAATGTTACAATTTGTAACACATAAAAGGAGCCCTTCAAAAAATAAGTTGAACAACTAGGGCAAGCAAAAGGACCTTGGAAAATGTACAGGAACAACCATATGAATTATTCCTTAGTCGTGGATCAAAGCTAATAGAAATAAGCTAGATAAAATTGGTTTGAAACTACAAGATAATCATCCATTGTTAAAAGGAGCTTCTCTCGAACTCGGTAAAAGAATGTTTTTATTGTCGATTGGACGTACATAATGGAAGGATATAAATATTGCTTCGCCTCGAGTTTCTCAAAGAGACCATTTACAAGTAACAAGGATGCAACAAAACGGCCGACCGGGTATTTTCAGAGCTGACCTTCACATTTAATTCGTTTCTAGGAAAAGAAATGCTGAGCAATACGAATCGTTTCATTCTGCACCGTAAGAAACCTTCATCTCCTGACTGGTAAATTTTATGAAGCCTTGAATGACATGACTCCAATCCATCGTATACAGCAGTGAATATTTGTTTCCTGCAGCTGTGCGTGGGAGCTTGTCTCGCGACCACCGAATGCTCAGAGCTGTACAGAGGACGAGGAGAAGGTCGTGGCAGCGAACTGATCAGGTCGACATCCATTTGTTGCATTCGGTGAAACAGTATCAACACCGTTGGACAACCTGCTTGCTGGAAGCGTTCAAAAGGCTTCTACTGTGCGTGGGAGTTTGTCTCACGACCACCGATCTGGACGAGTTTTCAGCATTGCTTTCCTGTCAAACACTTCACACATGAGCCACTCCAATTCACAACTGTCCTATTAATCCTCCCGGTGACTCGCACAAAGACTCGGACCACTCCAAGTGCGCGGATTTCTGTTTACATGCATCGTGGTGGAAATCTCATGACGGATTGCCATCTTAATATTTCCCATTTGGCAGTGTTTGCCTGAATCTCCCCTTCATGGAAGTTTGGTCATGGTTTTCCAAACCAATATTTCCACGCTGCAGCTTTGACCCGATTTCTCCAATTCACGGAAGTCTGACCATGGCTTTCCATCCCAAAATTCCCACTTGGCGGTGCTGCTCCGAATCTCCCTCGCGTGGAATTTCTTCCTTGGCTTGCCATCCATGAAAACCACTTGGCATTAGACTTCTCAGATTCCCACGATTTTCCTCCTGCCGAGTTTTGCTTCAACAAATTTGAGGATAACATTAAACTCTCAGTGCAAACATTTCAGCTGTAGCTTCTAAGGTGTGATAATTCTGACATAATCCTTTATGCTCGCCAATCTAGTGACTCATTGAAGATGCTCATATAATTGAAAATAAAATTGTACCTCATGAATATTCTGATATGAAATAGTCCCACCTCTATGATATTTTCTTCCATAAGTTACATCGTAAAACAAGTAAGATCTCGATAGAGAGTCTTTGTAATAAATTTCCTCAGGTCTGCTGGTAACACTCTCACTGTCACTTAATCAATTTTCATAAAAATATCTTGAAGGAAAATCCCGAATTTGAGGATGCATACGATGCTGAACAGATAAAAACATAGTTGGACAACCTACTTGTTGGAAGCGTTCAAAAGAACTCTTCTATACTGCAACACGCCTGTGCATCGAATGCTCGGCCGCTTTGAGCGTAGAACTGAAGTTCTCCTAGGAAAGTGCCGTGAGGAAGTAATTGGCTATACGTAGTAGCTACAGGGTAGAGAAGTAAACTTATCTCAGAAAATGAGTGGCCTCCAGAGAGATTCGATTGCGACAGCTACCGCAGGGTGATCCCAAGGAACCGTTGGTGTTGATCCTGATGTTCTGGTTGCATGCGACCACAGTCGTGATCAGTTGTTGTAAAATCTTGCCGCTGTAGTAGAAGAACGAGATAAAGTTTTAATTGAGTTGTCTCACCTTTTCATTTTGGAAATTCTCTTCCATGGAAGAAGCTCGACCAAATCTTGAGGCAGCTATTGTCTCCGTCGAGTCATTAAAACTGAATTCATATTCCAACAAGGAAGCATCAATCTCTCCATGTTGAATTAAACCGGGTCGAACTAATCATTTCTCTGCCTCAATGAGCCAACCATCAAAACATCCTCCGCTCCTATCGAGACTCTTTTATGACAAGCCAAAGTTGGACAACCGAACTTACATTTCCTACTCATGAACTCATCTAAGGCTTGTGATCTGAGTTATGACCGAGTTAGGACAAGGCACGAACTCCTTTGATGACTCATCTCTTTATTCCCGATTTGACACTGTTTTAGCTCGACCGAGTGAGATAAGCTTATCGAACTCCTCGATGGCTCGCATTCTTGGAAAAAATGAGCGATCTCACCTGATGACCAGAAGTGGGTCCCTGGGACCAATGTCGTGATTTGATAGTAATAAGGCCCTGTTTTCCAATTTTTCCATGTGCGTAAAATTGGATAACATTTTTGGCGACCTCTCGGGGATGATTGCCTGCTAAGCATGATTCCAGTAGCCTTAAGTCATCCATTGGGCATGGAGTCTAGTGTTGGAATCCTGAAAGTAGTATGATTTTCTTTGACACATCCTGAAATCCCCTTGAGCATTGTTGATATCCTGGACCTCCCTAGAATGCTAAGAATGAAGTATACTGAATCTATTGAATGCTTGACATCCATGGAGCACTGCAAAATTTTGAATGAAGAAAATTTTGAAACTCTTATGGAAACCTTGAACCTTCTTCTCCTTGACACCTTCCAATGGTGAAACAATGTGCAGAACAACACAAAACACAACAACAAGGAAAGCAAAACAACAACACGCAACAATGTGCATAAGCACTTGGAGGAAAATGCCTAATTTAATTATACAGGGGTGGAACGCTTCTCAAAAACAAGCTTTGAGATGTATCCCATTCACATGAATGGGCAGTTCTTCTCCATTGATCCTAGATAGACAAAATGAATTTGCCTCTTTGCAACTTGTGATGATGTATGGCCCACTCCAGAGAGCGTCAAACTTGGCATGCTTTCCTGGTTTGGCCCTGTCTTCATCCCATTTGAGAACTAAATCTCCCTCTTGAAAATGCCTGTCGGATGCCTTCTTGTCAAAAGATTTCTTAACTTGAGCCTGATACCGATCCAAAGTTTGCATATCCTTGTCTCATACTTCCTCTAACTCCATGAGTTCAGTAAACCTTACCCGCCGAGGATCGCTCTCTATAACTTCGAGTTGATGAGCCAACTCCAAAAAAGGTAACTCCAATGAGAGTGGGAGTTTTTCCTCTGTTCCATATACAAGAACGAAAGGAGAATTTCCGATGGCCCTTTTAGGTGTGATCCAATCTGCCCATAAGGTAGTCTTAAGCTATGTATGCCAAGTCCTCTTGTTAGTCTCCATTGTGCGATCAATAATCCTTATGAGGTTTTTGTTGCTAGACTCAGCCAATCCATTTCCTTGAGGATAGTAATTGGATGAATTTTTGAGGCATACCCCATTTTTAACAGCCTATTTGCTCAATTTCATACCAAGAAAATCCAGCGCATTGTCTGAAATGACTGTAAACAGAACACCGAATCTCGTCATTATACCCTCCAAAAAATCTAGAATTGCATTTTCATTGCTCTCTTTTAATGCTACTTGCTTTTTCCATCGAGTAAAATAGTCTGTTGCGGTAAGGACCCATTTATGTCCGTCACTAGATGGAGGATTAATCATTCCGATGAAGTCCAACCCCATTGAACAAAGGGTTGATCCACTTGAATTGGATGCATGGAAGAGCTGCCACCTTCTTACCAAAGTGAAAAAGGCACATTCTTTGCATTTCCTTACCCAAAGATGGGCATCCTTGAATAAATCGGCCAATAGTAGCCGGCTCGCATGATCTTGGTAGTCGTTGTTCATGTAGAATAATGTCCTCCAGATAGGCCATTATGAAAATCTTCTAGTATTTTACTTGACTGCTTTTTGGTCTTATGCACCGAAGGAGGACGCCGTTCAAATATTTTCGAAAGAGAATGCTATCTACCAAAACATATGGGATAGATTGAAGATGGAAAGTTCACCTTTGGTTTTTATCCATGTTTGTTGGGTATGCTCCTGAGAAGATGAAATTCTTCATTTTGGATAACCAGTCAGCTTGATCAACATCCTCATCAGTATTTAGGAGTGTCACGTCCTCATTACTTTTTGATTCCATGTCTGTTGAAAGTTGTTGACATAAACCCTTACCTCTGACAAGTTTAGTGACTTTGATGTGCACGTCATACTCCATTACCTTCGTGATCCATCTAGCATGCTTTTCGTTCATTTCTTTGTTCAGCAAAAACTCCTTGACACCTAGATGAGACACCATCAGATGAATCTTGTTGTTGGACAACATGTGATTGAATTTCTTCAAAGCTTGAATAACCAAAAAGACTTGCTTTTCAATGAATGAGTATTTGAACTTGTAGTATTTGAGGGATTGACTGAAGAAATTGATTGGTTGCTCCATCAGGTTGTTGTTTTGTTGGGTGAGGATCCCTGAAATGCTCTCTTGACCTGCAAAAGCATAAAGGATAAAATCTTTGTCAAACTTGGGGTTCACAAGCATGGGAGCTTGAGAAATGGCTGTTTTGATGGCTTTAAAGCTTTCTCATCCTTCCTTTGTCCATGAGAATGGCATGTTTTTCTTTAGCATGGTTGTCAGTGGTTTAGCCAATGTCGCGAATTGAGGGATGAATCTCCGCATGAAATTTATGGTTCCCAGAAAACTCTGGAGGCCATTCTTGTGACTTGGGAGAGATAAGGACATAATTGAATGAATCTTGGTTGGATCGATTGATAATCCTTCTAGTGAAACCACATGCCCCAACAATTTTCCCTTGTGCACTGCGAAAATACATTTCTTGGGGTTAAGTGAAACCCCAACTTTCTTTAGATGCGTGATGTGATCTTCTGCATGGTTAGAGTATACAGTTATATCATCAAGGTAAACTAAAATAATATCATTGATTAGTCCCTTAAATGCCATGTCCATGGCTCTTTGGAAAGTAGCCCTGGCATTGGACAATCCGAATGGCATTTTATTGTAGGCATACGTGCCCCACTTGGTAGTGAAAGCCGTTTTGAATTGGTTGGATTCTTGGACTAGGATTTGATTGTAACCCGAATATCCATTGAGCAAAGAAAATCTTTGAGCTCCTGCCACCATTTGAAGGATCTGATCCATCGATGGAAGAGGATAATGGTCTTTTAATGATGCACGATTCAAATCCCTGAAATCTACGCATAACTGGATCTCTCCATTCTTCTTCCTCACGGGAACCAAATTGGCTACCCATGAGGAATGCTTGATGGGAAAAATTATATAGGCCTCAATGAGCTTGGTTAGCTCCTTTCTCATTAGTGGCTCAATTTTGGGATTAATTGGTCTCTATTTTTGACAAACTGGCTTAGCATTAGGATCCAGTTCGATGGTATGTTATGCTAGACTGGATCAAAACCACACAGATCTTTATAGCTCCATGCAAAGATGTCATAATACTCTTGACAAAGTTTGATGAAAGCTTCTTTCTCTTCGGAAGTACACACTTTTCTCGATCATAAGAAAATTTTCATTTGATACTTCAACTTTCTCAAAATATTCTTCTCTAACCACCATGTTAGGGCTTTGTCTTATGGCTTCGTCATCCGAATTGAAAATGGATTCCAAAGTGACTAAACCTTTTGGTAACTTGTTGCTTTTCAATTGAATAATTTTCTCACCATATCACTCCTGCAACTTATCTTGATTCTTTGTAGCAAACTCCGCCTCTTCTTGTTGGAAGAGGACAATTTGTTTGTCACTATCAAACACTTGCCAACTACTCACATTATCAGGGACTGGTGGTCGAACCACCATTTTAACAAATTGCTGCCCTTCTTTCATGATATCAACTGGTATGTTGTATTGTGAACCAATTGTAGCAAGCCTATCTGCATCTTGATTTTGATTTCTAGGGATTGCATGGATTCCAAAAGCTTCAAAATCTTCAATCAGGTCCTAGACTCGATTCTTATATGATCTTAAAAGATCATTTTTGGATGCACTACATGCTGAAACTTGATGAACAACTAACTCACTATCTCCAAAAACAGTCAGGGCCTTGATTCCCTTCCTTTGGGCTAGCTGAATTCCTTGCACAAGAGCCTCGTATTCAGCAACATTGTTAGTGCAACTGAACTGCAACTAGAAAGATGAGAAGTACTTATCTCCCTCTAGAGAAATTAACATAACACCAGCACTGGATCCATTCTTACTTCTTGAGCCATCGAAGAACAATTGCCACAGTCCTTTAGAATCACTTGGTGTTTTGACAAGTTGTGGTATGATTGTATCTTCTTCATGGATACAGTAAGTACCTAATCCTGTTTCTTCCAAGACCAGCAAACCAGCTTCTTCTTCTGCCAATACATCAGTGTAGGGATCATATTGATGATCTCTACTTACTTCATCCAAAAGTATCAGGAACTTCTTCAACAAGGGTGGTTGGTTCATGATCGACATCTTCCTCTTCGGGATCGCCGATGGTGTAATTTCCATTTATGGGACTAGCAGTGTAGGGTTCTACATGATTATGGCAGATTGGTTCTACCCTTATAGTTACTTTGGTTCCGTATCGAGTCCTGAGAATCATATGCGACCAATCGGCTGATAGGTAACCACCCATCTTGGCAGTGAAATCCCGATAGGTAGATGGCAAAGAGGGAGGAGATCTTTGACCGATATGTCTTGGGTGAATGACAAACTTGGGCATGCATGAATGGTAAGTTGAAGTCCTTTGATAACCCTAACAAGATTATGCGGTTGTGCCATCCAGTTTAACAACCCCTCTTGCAACTGGCGTATATTGTATGCCTAGTACATCTGTAATTTGTTTCGGCATGACAGAGCTACTGGCACCATAATCGATCATGCAATTATGTACTAGGTGGTCACCAATGATCAGGAAAATGTAGAATGGAAGTGGTTTGTTTGTTGTAGGAATGATTTTCCCTTCTTGGTTGACAAAAATTTGTAGCATTTTTCACTCCATGGCTTGGTGATCCGCTGGTTGTAGCAAAATTGTTCAGAGCTTCTTGCAATAGGTTTCTTTGAGAAGGGATCGAGAGTGCGTCCCACATGGTAATGCTCAAATTGGTTTTCTTCATTTGTTCTACTATGCTGAAGGGAATTGCTCCAACTTTGATGACACTTTTTTGGGAATTGGGGTCCTCCTTTGGAAAATGTTTGTTGGGTACCATGATTCCTGGAGAACCATCTTTCCTGTGGCATGGCTAGGGTGTTTCGTGATTTCTTTCCCATAATTTTATCAACTGCCATTTGAAACCCAGGTTGAGAAGTGGATGCTAGATCAGCTTCAAGAGGTTGAGGCTCCATTTCTCTCTTTTTGGAACGAGTGTTTGTTGCCACTGATGAAGAATCTATATTTAATCCGCAAAAATATTCTTCTTTCCAGTTTAGCAAAGCGGATTCTTCAGGTGCCTGTGGTTGATCTGCTTTTGCTTCTTGCGTAGATGAATTGTTTGTTAACTCTGAAGGGCCAGATACACTTTGAACCATAAGGGCCTGGCTAAGAACCCCATTGGGACAAAGATTTTGATTGTGAGGTTGAGAGAAAGGATAGCACCATTCGTAGTCTTGAACCGCATTATTTTAAACAGTACTATAGCTCTAGATGAGCTAGCTGCAAGAGGGTTCTGAAAGTTCAAGGGCCTGACATTTGTAACTTGACTTGTAGTTTGATTTTGAGGCTGATTGTTTCCTTGAAAAGGAGAACGGTTAGCTTGATACTGCTGATTTTGTGGTTGATACTGGACGATTGTATTGAAATTGTTGCCTTTTGAGTGCAACGAGCTCATTTCCAAAATTTTGCAGTAGTGACTTGACTTCAATTAGGTCATTTGAAGAGGTAGAGGAAGATTGAGATGGTTTCCTGGAGTCTACTCGAATAGGAGCAATGATAGGCTGATGATTCGTAAGATCTGGAGAAAAGGGCATTGGTGGTTGTGGAGGTATCTTTCCAGCCTGAATCAAAGAATTCTCTGCACTTATGGCAACTTCGTAAGCATCAGGAAGTGTAGTCCCTCCCATGGACTGGATCATAACTGCTACATCGCTATTCAAGGCTCGCAAATAGTATAAGAATGCATTATGTGCAGAAGGCTTTACAAGCACCGGAATCCTATTCCAAGTCCTATGGAATCGAAAGTTGAAATCACTCATGTATTCTTGGGAAGCTCTCTTTATGGTAGTAAGTTGTTCCAAAAGTGATAGGTGATCACTTTTGTCTTCAAATTATTTACATAGCTTTTCTCCCAACTCGTCCCAAGTGGTTATAGTGCCAACACCTAACCCGCGAAACCATTGAAGCACTTTTCCCTTGAAAGAGGTAGCAAGAAGTCTAACTGCAACATTGTCTTCGGTGATATTATGTACTACACAGATGCTAGCTACATCAAAGATATGCTCCACTGGAGTAACGTGAGTTTCCCCGGTGTAGAAGGGAAAACTTTTGAGTGCCGCAATAGGTATCGGGTCACGTTGAGCCAACATGAGAGGACTGCTTGCATTGAAAGGGGGAAAAACTTGGTTCCTCACCATAGCAACAAAAGGTTGATTATTCCTAGGTGGAGGAAATCTTCCGTAAGGAGGAGTTGAATGACCCGTACTAGGTAAATCTGCAACTGGGGATGTGGAAATGCCTCTTCTGCTTCACTTTGGAGGAGACAAGGAAAGTTCGATATGCTGATACTTTCCTTTCTTTGAAGAATCTCTTGTCTGAATTATTTGCATAAGTTACTGCACTGAGATTTGGAATCCAGAGATATAGAGTCACCAGGTACTTTGACTTGTGTAAGTGAGAAGAGAAGTACCAACTCTGTCCCACCGGGCATGCCAAAAACTGTTGTCGCCAAATCACTGCACCCTCCGAATGGCCAGGATGTGAATAGGACGTTCGGTGTGATTGGGACACATGGGATCACCTCTCAAGTTGTGGGACTTGGGCTCGAGGTGAACCTCCGGAGAAGGCCGGCTTCCTCTTCCTAAACTAAGTGTTGTACTACTCCTAGTGTAACAAAAATGATTATCTAGTCCTATGCTAACATTTTCATGGGGTTTTAGGGAAAGAGATTTATAGAAATGAAACTATACTAGGGATGGTGATGCACCAGATAAAGGGTTTCTTCAGATTCAGGAAGGGTTAATTTGAAGAGGGTGTGTGCACCACAGTCAACTTCACCTATCGAACTTAGAGAGGGTACAGATACCACAAACTAAGAGACACACATTCCCTTTGTTAAACTTTATCGACCGAGAAATATACCAGCTACCCAAGTGAAGAAGGATGAACTAAAAAAGGGTGAACAAACACCACAACTCAACCGCATGCAATACTTCACCACTCGATAAGCACGAACTCCAATAACCTGTAATAGAACTTAAACTTGTACAATGTACCCGTATGTATGAGAAAGGCACAAAGAAGAACAAAAGGATGAAAGGACCGAGATTAGTCACAAAACACACACTTTTATTGCTTCAATAACATGCACAATGCATCATACATTCAGAAGAGGCAATAGTTGCCATTACAGTCTTGAAGAGGAGGCTTGAAAGTTCTCTCAACACACAAGAACAACTTGCGGAAGAGAGAGGATTCTTGAAAAGTATACACTCTACTTTGAGATATCTAACTCGTCCAAATTATCTCGAACTGTTGGAACCCTTTGAAATGAGCTTCCAACTTACATTTATAGAAGAATATGTGAGAAAGAAGAGGAAATGGTCATAATTAAATTCCTAAAATGAAGGCCCATGATGTATTTATTATAGTTAGTTGAACCACTTGAGAAGGTTCCATCATGGGTCATTAATTGCCTGATGACCTAGTCTTCTCAATTAATTAAAAGAACATTTAAATAAAATATTTAAATAATAATAATAAATATTATTATTAAAATATTTAAATAAAAATATTAATTTAATTAACATAATGACGGGACCCCCGTTGACCCGTTTGACTTGAAGAGGTGGGGGTCCATGTGGATGAAAGTCTCGCACATAGCCAAACTCGATGAGCTTTGAATCCTCTAACTTGGTATTGCACTTAATTTTTTTACCCAAAGACTAACTCTTTCCTTGCCTTGGTAATCGGGCTCTTTTGCATTGAGTCCTTCGAATGGTGAGCTATCAAACTCGATTCTTATCATTTTCCTAAAATGCATGTAGATCCTGTGAACCTGGCCTAACGTAAATTAAGACTCGCCTCACAAATGCCACCGCTACTACGGTCTTGCTTCAAACTCCAAATCGAGCCATTCTGAATTACCAAGCCACCTATATGCATCATGAACATGAAACTTTAAGCTCGAAATTGAAATCCTCTACAAATACATTAAACTTCGACACCCGCGAGCTTATTCTTTATCTCGACTTAGTACCAACGTTTCCACAATATGAAAAGTTTGACTCTAAATCATACTTAGTGGATTTGATCCATAATACATTGGTTGTACCCACAGAGGTTAAACAATTCAATGAATTTAAATTATTTCACTCCTGCATGTTGCACCATTTAGAAATGATTTTCGAGCTATGAAAATTGTTAGGGATCACGTTACGTGGCCCTGTCAACACTCAATCGATTGATTTCTCTGTGATAGCTCTAGCTTGACAGATAGAGTTATTTCTTCTTGTTTTGGACCACATATTCACATGCATTCCACGTTCAAACTCCATGAAACATCACCACGAGCTCCCTGCGAAGTCACCGAGCTCTTCATCCAGCAAACGATCTTACCTTTCCTGGGCTCAAACTCACTTGAATGTCGAGCTTAACCCAACATTTCTAAAAAGAATGGTTTTACCACAATGCTCACGGTTCTTCCTTATCATATAACACTTGCAGTAAGAATGTTTTAGCTTGGCCATAATAAGCACAATTGTACCTTCCAAACGATGAGAAAATGCCATTACCAATAAAGACCTAATGTTTCCATGATGATGACCCAGGCTCATGCCCATAACATGTCGATAAACACCCTTAAGAATGATTTTTTGACAAAGATCCCTTCGGTATTTTGTTAGTGCACTCTGCAATCTCAGCTCCAATCAATAATTATGCCACTATTGGGATCTATGAGCTAAACAATATACTCATTTTTCTAGAAACTAAGAAGATCCTTAATGTTACAATTTACAACACATAAAAGGAGCCCTTCGAAAAATAACAACTGGGGAAACTAAAAGGACCTAAGAAAAATGTACATGGAACAACCATATGAATTATTCCTTTGTCATGGATCAAAGCTAATAGAAAAAGCTAGATAAAATCAGCTTGAAACTACAAGATAATCGTCCATTGTTAAAAACGAGCTTCTCTGAACTGGTAAAAGAATGTTTTTATTGTGCGATTAGACGTACATAATGGAAGGATATAAATATTGCTTCTTCCCTCGAGTTTCTCAAAGAGACCATTTACAAGTAACAAGGATGTAGCAAAATGGCCGACCGGGTATTTTCGTGAGCTGACCTTCACATTTATTTCATTTCTAGGAAAAGAAATGTTGAACAATACGAATCATTTCATTCTCGCACCGTAATTAATCTTCATCTCCCGACTAGGGAAAATTTTATGAAGCCTTGAATGACGTGACTCTAATCCATCGTATACAAAGCAGGTGAAATTTTTTTCCCCGCACTGCATGGGAGCTTGTCTCGTGACCACCGAATGCTCGAGTTGTACAGAGGATGAGGAGAAGGTCGTGGCAGCGAACTGAATAGGTCGGACATCCATTTCTTACATTCGGTGAAATAGTATCAAAACCGTTGGACAACATGCTTGCTGGAAGCGTTCAAAAGGCTTCTACTGTGCATGGGAGTTTGTCTCACGACCACCGATCTGGACGAGTTTTTAGAATTGCTTTCCTGTCAAACACTTCACACATGAGCCACTCCAATTCACAACTGTCCTATTAATCCTCCTAGTGACTCGCACAAAGACTCAGACCACTCCAAGCTGCGCGGATTTCTATTTACACGGCCCGTGCAGAAATCTCATGACAGATTGCCATCTTAATATTTCCCATTTGGTAGTGTTTTCCTAAATCTCCCCTTCACGGAAGTTTGGTCATGGTTTTCCAAACCAATATTTCAATGTTGCGCTTTGACCCGATTTCTCCAATTCACGGAAGTCTGACCATGGCTTTCCATCCCAAAATTTCCACTTGGCGGTGCTACTCCAAATCTCCCTCATGTGGTATTTCTTCCTTGGTTTGCCATCCACAAAAACCCACGTGGCATTAGGCTTCTCGGATTCCCACGATTTTCCTCCTGTCGAGTTTTGCTTCAACAGAATTGAGGATAACATTAAACTCTCAGTGCAAACATTTCAGCTGTAGCTTGTAAGGTGTGATAATTCCGACAGAATCCTTTATGCTCACCAATCTAGTGACTCGTTGAAGATGCTCATATAATTGCAAAGCAAATTGTGCCTCATGAATATTATGATATGAAACAGTCCCACCTCTGTGAGATTTTCTTCCATGAGTTACATCGTAAAACAAGTAAGATCTCGATCGAAAGTCTTTGTAATAAATTTCCTCAGGTCTACTGGTAACACTCTCACTGTCACTTAATCGATTTTCATAAAAATATCTTGAAGGAAAATCCCAAATTTGAGGATGCATACGATGCTGGACAGATAAAAACATAGTTGGACAACCTACTTGTTGGAAGTGTTCAAAAGAACTCTTTTATACTGCAACACCCTTGTGCATCGAATGCTTGACCGCTTTGAGCGTAGAACTGAAGTTCTCATAGGAAAGTGTCGTGAGGAAGTAATTGGCTATACGTAGCAGCTACAGGGTAGAGAAGTAAACTTATCTCAGAAAATGAGTGGCCTCCAGAGAGAGTCGATTGTGACAGCTACCATAGGGTGATCCCAAGGAACCGTTGGTGTTGATCCTGATGTTCTGGTTGCATGCGACCACAGTCATGATCAGTTGTTGTAAAATCTTGCTGCTGTAGTAGAAGAACAAGATAAAGTTTTAGTTGAGTTGTCTCACCTTTTCATTTTGGAAATTCTCTTCCATGGAAGAAGCTCGACCAAATCTTGAGGTAGCTATTGTCTCCATCGAGTCATTAAAACTGAATTCATATTCCAACAAGGAAGCATCAATCTCTCCATGTTGAATTAAACCAGGTCGAACTAATCATTTCTCTACCTCAATGAGCCAACCATCGAAACATCCTCCACTCCTATCGAGACTCTTTTATGACAAGCCAAAGTTGGACAACCGAACTTACATTTCCTACTCATGAACTCGTCTAAGGCTTGTGATCTGAGTTATGACCAAGTTAGGACAAGGCACGAACTCCTTTGATGACTCGTCTCTTTATTCCCGATTTGACACTGTTTTAGCTCGACCGAGCGAGATAAGCTTATCGAACTCCTTAGTGGCTCACATTCTTGGAAAAAATGAGTGATCTCACTTGATGACTAGAAGTGGGTCCCTGGGACCAATGTCATTATTTGATAGTAATAAGGCCCTGCTTTCAAATTTTTCCTTGTGCATAAAATTAGATTACAACTCTTGTTGCAAATTTTTTAAATGTCATTTTCAGTTAATCATGAGGAATTGTTGTAACAAACTTGATCCCTTGGCATATTCTTTGCTTGGGAAAGAAGGCTCCAATGTGGCAAGAGATATATAATGCATTTTTGAAAAATGCAAATGGGTGGGAAGTTGAAAATCATGAGCAAATTTTGAGAGAAAGCTCATTTTCTAAGAAACCCACCAAAGAACTAGGTTAATTTCTTCTGTGTTGGATCTTCATGTATGTGAGTTGGTCACAAGTGTATATCCATCACACATCTCTGAGATTGTTCATGAAACTCTCCCCTGCTGATGAATCTAACAAGCTTTTGACTTAATTTATGTTTTTCTTGGCAATATGATGTATGTTATCATTTTAAATACCTGCAAATAGTTTTCATTATTCTTGTTGCAATCTTGTATTGAAAGTCTTTAGAAATCACAAAAAGTCTCATCCTTATTGAGTTTAGTGGCACTTGCAGTTTTTTTTGTCAGAAGATATTTAATTTGACATTAAAAACAAGTAGTTTAAAATCACTCCATCTTCATTTTTTGATTTGGATTGCTTGTAAGCCTTTAGGGGTACCTTAGGCATCATTTGATTAGGGATTTTTGTGTTTAATTGAGTTCATTACTTCAAGATTTTGTGGTGAGCTCTCAAATATTTTGTGAAGAGTGCAACCTAGGCTTCCATTTATGCATCTTCTGGTTGAAAGAACATCCTAATTATTTGAAGCATTTTATCTGATAGTTGTTCAAGTATTGTAGAGGTTGTCAAAGATTTGATATATCCAAGTTTGTCTTGTCAATACCCCACAAAAAAATTCATTCAAACAAGAAAATCCTACCCCATACTACCCCTACATTGCATTGTGTGTCAACAAAAAAATCTAACCCATCTACAAAAATGCACAAAGAAAATCAGGATCATTCCATTTCTCTAGCAGCCTCAACCTTGTTTTGAAAGCATTTCCATCATTTAGTAGTGACAGCTCTATTGAGTTTGGATAATGGAAAATTGATCATGTTTTCCCAAGGCCATCTCCATACAATATGCACAGTATAAGGATATCTCCACCTCCTTCACAAAACAGAGGATGAAATATAGGTTCTCTTACCTTGGTTGAAAGGCACAACCTAAAACAATGAGGATTAGATCAAAATACTTTCAAAGTGCTATCCATCTCTCCACAAATCTTAGTTCCAGTTAGATCACATTTCTAGTGAGAAAATGACATACATCAAGATCTATCCGCCTTTAAGCTTCATGTCATATTTTTGATCTTTGCTCAGATCAAGAGGACAAAAAATTTGGGTACCAACACTTCCTAGTGTCGTTGCTAGGGACATTATTCAATATTTTAGTATTTTAGATCCCTGGTAATACTTCTTATGTGATTTATGTGTAATTACAAATCTGAGTATCATCTTTTGATTAGATTTATAAGATTGGAATGAAGAGTAGAGTTCTGAGTTTGATATTCTCTTAGTTCAATTTGATCCATGTGCATACATATTTGAGATATTTGAATGCATATCAAACCCTGGTAAAGTCCCTTGCAAATTCTACATGCAAATACATTGTTGAAGCATCATTTTATAATCAGATTTGTAAGGATTAAGTGAATATATAAGTTCTACCTACATTTTTACCAATTTCCAATAGTAGTTGCACTTCATCTGCATTTTTGGTTGATAAATTCAAGGAAATAAAGGTATGATCTATAAATTTTGGCAAGATTTTTAGTACTGATAGATATTTGTGAGAGTATTTTAGTGCATTCACACAACTAGGGTGAAAATCCATAGTGACAACTCCATGTTGTTTTAATATTTATAAGTACTAGTGTGTTAATCTTTATGTCATTTATTTTGTGTTGCTAATCATTGCAAAAAACTGGAAGGAAGAAGATCTCTCTTAATTAGAGACTCTGCTCGAGAAGTTGTTCTCGATTCAAGGAACTTAGAGTTGCGAGGAGAATAGTTTGGAAATTTGTTAAAGGTCGATATCGTGTAAAGGTATATCCATTGTTGAGAGAGATCATCCTTTGGTAGAGTATTATCGTTCTTCTTCAAGTGATTCCGATTCAGAAATCCTCTCATAAAATTGTTTGCCTCGATTAGTAAGGATCCTTCTATTGTACTTGGTGGTCAGTTCCTTCTTCAATCTACACCTGTATGTTTCAATTCAAATAGAAATTTCCAAGAAAATCATCACTTAGAGAATACCAATCTTGTAAATCACATTCTTGATCCCGAAGACCTTGCACTCCTCATCGACTTGTGTCACCCCCAAGATCACCTCCACAAAACAATATGGATCAGCCTAGACCTCCATTTTTGTTAACACCTTTGGTCCCATAGACTTTAGAGGAATGGATGGTTACCCAAATGTTGTCCCACAAGATGTCGAAATAGATTTCCAAAATTCCAAGGTAGCAATGTAATAATCGGTGATCAACATCTCAAACTTTTTGTTAACATGATGGAATATTTTGAGATAGATTTTGAAGAGGTGTAAATTAAATTGTTCGTGCATACACTAAAAGAGGATGCTAGGGATTGGTATAAGTCTCTACCTGATAATTCAATTGATTCTTATACTTAGATGAAGAATGCATTTAGGTTGCAATATGGTGACAAGACTTATCCTAGATTTCTCTTATCGCGAGTTTGAGAATATAAAAAAGAACCCCATGAATCAGTTCATGACTTTAACACAAGGTTTAATAAAACTTTGAGAATGCTACCTTTTAGTTTGAGGCCTCATGATGAGTCTTGTTTAATCAAATATACATATGCATTTGACAAAAAGGAAGCCTATTACTTAAGAGACAAGAACCCTACCAATCTAAGACAAGCTTTCACCATGGCACTTCAAATTGAAAACAATATCAAAGCAGTTGGGAAACCTCTTAAGAGATATGGTGTAAAGTGGATAAACCTTGAAAAACCTCAAGCTAGCAAGGGTGTTGATTTAGAGGAGGTTGTGAAAACTTTGGTAGGGGCTGTCAAAGAAATCTCATACAAGTTAGCAAGAGCTGAGAAGGGAATTGGGAAAACTTCACAAGGTTAGCCAAGAGCACAAAACCATGACAAATTTTCCAATCATCCTAGAGGTGATCAAAGGGTAGATGATAGAGGAAAAGGACCCATGGGGTCTGCAAATAGACATCCTCAAGCACGTGAAGGAAGAGTGTTGCCTGATCCCCTAAATGCTAGGGTTGCTACTATTAAGAAGTTGATGATATTGATTGGTGTGATAGGTGTTTTCTACCCCATCCTTTATGTGAAGTGGACTAGAAAGAAGGTGAAGCTAATAATGATGATAATACTAATGATGATATCTACATGATGGACTGTTCTTCAAGCTCACAAGGAGGAACAACATCTACTGAAGTGATAAGTGCTAGGATCATGTTGATACCTTTTAGGATTACATTAAATAGGTACAAGTCTTTCTCCCCCTCATAGTCTTGAAGTTGATGTCATGTAAGCTTTTGAAATTCCTAAAAATGACTTTGAATACTTAAGATCTTTGATGCTTAAGAAGTATGATGGTGGTATTCCTTCAAGGAAGATAGGAAATTATTGATGAATGTTGTTGTAGCTCAAGAAAAAGATTATAACACTAGAAGAAAAGTTGTTAAAAGAGTTGTGCCTCAAGCCAAACCTAAAAACCCTTTCTCATAAGCATTCCCAAAGAAGCTTCGGGAGAGAAGCACTGCAAAAATTTCTTCTATCCCAAAAAAAAATCTCAGTCCTCCTCATGCCCAAGCTGCCAAGAATCCCTTACCATCTAATGAATCTTCTTGTCTCCCTTCCAATGTTGCTTTGCCAAAGAGTGTTCCCTATGACATAGCCCAATTATTGAGCCAAATAAAAGTGAGTGTTCCAATCATTGAGTTTCTTAGGATTCCTGAGCATAAGAAGAGAGAATTTGAGTACTTGTGGTTGAAAGAGGAGAAGACTACTCAAGGAAGAAATATAAATGTTGTTGAGACTCCTCCTCAAATCATTGCTGACCTTGAAACACCACCAGAAGTAGAAGATCTTGGAGAAACACCCTAGGTATATTTGGGGACATCCTTAGTTGATTCCCAATTGAATGTTAATCCATTCTTCATAACTTTGATCATAAAGGATAGGCTACTTCACAATTGTATGTTTGATTACTGCATCATGTAATGTCATGCCTCTAGAAGTCATGAATGATTTGGATATCAAAGTGACAATGGCCTATGGAAAATGTACTTCCATGGAATCAAGAGAACTATTGGTTGTTGGTTGTGTGAAGGTTTTGGTTGTGCAGCTTGCATCTTATCCCGGAGGAATTTAAAATTGGATGTTGTGATTGTTCATTGCCTTGCCAAATGGGGCATGTTATTGTCAAGAAAGTGAGATACAAGTGTTAGATGCAGTGTCCAAATGGATATGTCTTTTTCCACCATTCCCATTGAGGGAATCCTTATCAAGCTCTATGGAGAAAAGAAAATGTTGCATCTAATTAAGGACCTAAACAAAGTGCTTCTTATGAAGTATTATTTGTTGATGTTGATGATGATAATTTTATTGGTTTTGCTGATGGGAAATAAAAAAAATGGATCAGTCAAAGTGCCTCGAATATGTATGTTCTCCTTGGACCTTGCTCCAAATCCGAAATGTCTGCTGGTGTAATTACGATTTCTCCTAGCTTGGAAGAATTTGTTTTTTCCTCCAAGCTTAATTTTAAATGTACTAACAAAATTGCTGAGTATGAAGCCTTGTTGTTGAGTCTGAGAATTACATGGAAGTATGGTGTTAAGGACATCATTGCAAAGGGAGATTCAGAGCCAGTTGTCAAATAAATAAGAAAACTATATGCTACAAAAAATCAGTGGATGAAGCAATATAAGAATGCAGTTTGGGATCTAATTGAGATGTTTGATTCCTTCAATATTGTGCACCATGACAGAATTTTGAATGCTACTACTAAAAATTTGGCAGTGTTGTGGTCAAGATTTGAATATTGCACCATTTCATTGTATTATGAGTACAATGTTGAAGTGTTAACTAGGCCGGATATCCCTGATAACATCAAGCATTGGTAGGTATTTGATGATGATGCTCAAGTGAAAAGGTTCTTACAAAATCAATGTGAGTTTGTAGATCAGCATATTGATTGGGAACCAATGGTATGTACGATGAAGGAAGAGAGACTTTTTTGGAAAAGATATTATACAATTGAAAATTAATACCATTCCTAGAGGTCTTCTTGCTCTTGAGTCAAATTTTAGCAATGTTGATTGCATCATAAATAGAAACATATCTGTCTCAAGGGATGTGGAAGAGCATGACTTGGGAACAAAGGACAAACCAAGAAAATTTTGGTTGGGCAGAAGTTTAAACAAAGAAGAAAAATATTCCTACCTCTAATTGTTGAAACAATATCAAGACTTCCTTGCCTGGTCATATTCAGAGCTGAAAGCATATAGAGAAGACTTATTCCAGCATGAGATCCCTCTTGAGAAAAATGCAAAACCATTCAAATAAGACAAAAGGCCAATTAATCCACTCCTCTTCATGAAAATCCAAGAATAATTGAAGAAACTAAAAGAGGGAGGGATCATGTAGCCCACAAGGTATCCATCTTAGGTTGCAAACCTTATGCCATCGAAAGAAGAATGGAGGCATCATACTTTTTGTAGACTTCAGAAATTTTAATAGAGCTTCATTGAAAGATAAGTATCCTTTGCTAAATATGGAGAACATGTTGTATTCAAAGGACTGGATCTGAATTGTTGTCCACCTTGGATGGGTTCTCTCGGCTACAATCAAAGTTGTTTTCAAGGATTCAGAAAGATTTAAAACTACCTTTACCACTCCTTGGGGAACATATGTTTATGTGAGATTGCCTTTTGGTCTCATGAATGCTGGAGATACTTTCCAAAGAGCAATGGATGTTTCTATTGCTTATTATATAAATGACTTCAATGTAGTTTATCAAGATTATGTCACTGTATTTTCAAGGAGTAGAAAAGATCACGTGCAGAATTTGGAAAGGATGTTGATCAGATGTAGATAATTCGGGATCTCTCTCAATCCAAATAAGTATCACTTTTGGGTGTAAAAGGCCAAGCTTCTTGGTCATATTGTTTCAAAGGCTGGTGTCATGATTGACCTTGAGAGAATAGAAGTAATCAGTGAGGTGCCAATTCCAAGAACGAAGAAGGGCATCCAATATTTCTTTGGGAAAATCAATTTCATTAGAAGGTTTATGTCCAATTTTGCTAAGTTGACTCTTCTTATCACATGCATGTTAAGGAAAGATCAAGTTATCAAATTGGAGGAGGCTTCTATTCATGCTTTTGAAGGAATCAAGGAAGCACTTAAACATGCACCTATCTTGGCAGCTCCGAATTACAAAAGCCTTTCCAAATTTTCTCCTTTGCTTCTAAAAATACTATTGCATCTATTTTTCTCCAAAGAGATGAATATGGGGGTGAGAGGTCTATTGCCTTCTTTAGAAAGGCTTTACAAGTTGCTGAGTTGAAATATATAATCATGAAAAAATAAGCATTTGCCTTGGTGAAAGCAACAAAGGTTTTCAGGCCTTACATTTTAAGTTCAAAATTTGTTGCTTATGTTCCCCACACCATGGTAAAATTCATCTTATCAGAGATGGAGATCTCAAGTAAAATATGTAGATGGGTGAAAAAACTATAGGAATATGATATGGACATCCAAACCAAAAATTTGGTAAGAGGTTTGGGTCTTGCTAAGCTCGTGGCTGAGAGCAACCTACGAGATGTGGAAGTGAATGAAGTAGAGGAACAAAGGGCAGATGTTCTTAGGAAATTGGTAAGTTGTGAGTGGTACAAGGATATAATATTTTACCTCAAACACCTTTGCTGTCCTGATCATTTAAATAAAAATCATAAAAGATCCCTCAAGCTGGCTTCTCAAAAATACATCATCACTAACTTTGGGCTGGCTTGGAGGAACCACAGAGGTCAGTGTCCTTTTAAAGTGTGTAACTGAAGATGAAGCTCCAAAAGTGATTACTGATTTCCATGGGGGAGTTTGTGGAGGACACTTTTCTGGAAGGGTTACAACACACAAAGTTTTGAGATCTGGTTATTGGTGGCCTACTCTCTTCAAAGATGCAACCATGCTGATTAGAAAATATGAAAGCTATCAGCGTTTCTCTGGAAGAATGAAAGCTTCCGGCTCCCTTCCTTTACAGCCTATATCAATTAAAGTTCCCTTCAAATAGTGGGGGATGGAATTCATTGGTGGGATCCCAGACCCTTCCATTGTTGGACATAATTAGATCCTTGTAGCCAAAAATACTTCACCAAGTGGGTAGAGGCAATCCCGACCAAGAAAGCAACACTCTAGGTTGTTATGGATTTCTTAATGAATAATATCATATGTAGATTTGGTGTGCCGAGTCAAAATTGTGGCTGATAATGCCATGTGTTTTAGAGCTAAAATTTTGATATAAATGTGCAAGGAGGATTAAACCAATCTGACTTATTCTTCAAACTATAACCCCCAAGGGAATGGACAAGATGAGTCCAACAATAAGAACTTATTGAAGATCATTAGGAGAACCTTGGAGTTGAACAAGAGAAAATGGGGTGAACAACTAAAATTTGTAGTTTGGGCTGATAGAATCACTACCAAGAGAGCTACTGGTAAGA
This sequence comes from Taxus wallichiana var. yunnanensis, assembly GCA_018340775.1. NCBI lineage: Eukaryota > Viridiplantae > Streptophyta > Pinopsida > Cupressales > Taxaceae > Taxus > Taxus wallichiana. The sequence continues at coordinate 293,007,925 of CM031242.1, read as the reverse complement.
TCCCATTTGAGTTGGTGTATGGAACTCAAGATTTGTTACCCTTACATCTACAATTATCTTCATTTCAGTTTGTTTAACAACTTGAAGATCAGGAGGTCAGTCCATATGAAGCAAGGATCAATCAGATTATGGAGCTAGATGAAGAGAGAAGAGCATCCCATCAGAGGCATATCATATTTAGAGAGAAGTTGAAAATATTGTTTGATAAGAAGGTCACTCTTAGGGCCTTCAATATTGGAGATCTAGTTTTTACGTGGATAGCAAATATGAGGATAAGGAAAACATGGAAAATTTGATGCATTATGGATGGGCCCTTACTCCATTGATATCGAATTGGTGAGAATACCTTTTTCTCAAAGATTTAGATGGGTAATTATTTGAGCTTCCTGTTAATGGCAAGCATCTGAAGTATTTCTTGGATTAATCCCCAAATTTGAGGTATGCACCAACTTGTACGAGTGTATAGTGTTTAGGCTTTTACTCTATTATTGGTGTTTTGTCGGTTTGTGGTTTTACTTACCGTGTGGTAGCCTTTTTTTGTCGAGTTATTAGCTATTTTTTGGTGATTTTGGTTCATGACTCCTTTTCCCAAGGGATTATTTTGGCACTTGGTCTATGTTGTTCTTGTGGCAATCACTAGGAGTGCCCATACCTAAGCAGGAGCTGATGTTGGTGTCCATTTTGATCCTCTATTATTTTTCCCTAATTTTCCTTTCACTCTGCATTTCCTGAAATGTTTGCTATAATTTTAATGGGTGAAATGAAGTTGCTGCCTCTGTTCCCATTCCTGTCCATTTGAAAATCATTTGACATGCCCCATTTTTCAAGAACACTCATGCTTGCACCATGTTTCCCTAATTTTTCAAATCAGTATGTGCTCTAGAAACATTTTTCTTCAAGTTTGGTGTTACTGAAAAATCTTGTATCTAAATTTAATGGTTTCAAAGGATCAAAAACTTATTATTTTGTCCCATTTTGAGAGAAAAATAAATGTGTGCCTTGCATCATGCCCTAATTTTTCAAATCCACGGGCCCTACAATTTTTCTATGTTTGCCCAATCATTGAGGTTGAAAATTGATAGATTTGTACTTATCTTCCCTCAAAAACCCCTCCTCATGGTTAGAAAATGTTTAAAAACTCCTTCTATTTGCCTTTTGATCAAAAAATCCTTCACCCACAAAGAAAAAATCAATTTTAGAGGTCACTGGAAAATTCTGTGTTTTTTAACGGTTATACGGGTGTCATTTGACCATTAAAATTAAGCTCAAAGGATGTCTCCTAAGTCGCCACTTCGGTTGGACGGGGGATCGGTAGGTTTCTTTGAAAAACTTGTCCGTTTTGGCTTTGGGAAAAATTCAAGTTTGCCTACTGCACTCATGAGAAACCTCTCATGCTCTAATGCGAAGGCGGAATGGGAGGATGGCAGAAAACTTAGGCAAATTTTTACATTTTTGGTGAAGGGGAGAAACATGGAAGAAAATATCGTGGGTCCATAATGAATCGGTGGCGGACACGTGGCCGGCGAGGGATAGAACAGGCCGAGCGGAGGTAAGAGGGAATAGTTTCCCTTTTGCCAAAAGGGACCTAAGGTAAAATTTTGGAGTGTGGCCCCATGGCCAATCACAAGTGGACATGTGTCCATGAAAGAACAAAGGGAAGTGTGGGCCGCGAAGGAAATGGGGAATTTTTCCCTTTTTGGAAAAAGGAGTTAAGGAAAAAAATTTAGCCATGGGCGATGTATGAGCCACGGGAGACATGTGGTGAAGACAGAGCGAGTCAGCGGGGTGGCAGAGGCAAAAGGGAAATTTTTCAATTTTACAAAAAATACTTAGTATGGAAATTTGAAGCATTGGCCCTTGAGCGAAACATCGAGAAACACATGGCAAGGGAAAAATCGGAGGAGCGAGCCTATGGGGAAAAAAGTAAAAATTTTCCAAATTTCCAAAAAAGGTCAAAATGCACATAATTGAAGTGTTATCTCAATGGGACCTAGCATGTGCCATGTGTCATCACCAAAATTCAAGGGCGGGGTTGGAGAAAAGGTCAATTTTTCCATATTTCCAAAAATGTGGAAAAGTTAAAAAATGATCCCAATTTCATTCCCAATTGTTTTTGACACGTGGAGGGTCCAAATTGAAGGAAATAGAATAGGTCAAGGGTGACTTGTACATTTTCATTTTGGCCACCATTTTTTCTTTAGGAGGTGTGGAATTATGAATTTTGCATCATTTTTGTAGAATTTTTATGAATTCGTGTCCTTTGTGCCTCCAAAGATCAATGCAAGTGGTTTTAGGGATTAATTTGCATATTTGAGGTTTTTTTCAAACAAAGTTTTCCCTAATCCATCCAAACATGTGAAATGTCAAAATTGAAAGTTACGGAGGTAGTTTTAAAAGGTGAAAAGGTTAAATGATGAGAGAAAAGGCATCTACATGCCTTAATGATGAAAAAACGTGCCTCAAGAAGGATAATGATCTAAATATTTGTAATGATTCGGTCTTTTTAAATAAAAACACCATCAACTCTCGTTGCAAATTTGTTAAATTTCCCTTTTAGTGAATTATGAGGAATTGTTGTAACAAACATGATCCTTTGGCATATGATTTTCTTGGGAAAGAGGGCTCTAATGTGGCAAGAGATATATAATGCATTTTTAGAAATGCAAAGGGGGAAGTTGAAAATCATGAGAAAATTCTAAGAGAAATCTCATTTTATAAGAAAACCACCAAAGAACCAGGTTGATTTCTTCTGTGTTGGATCTTCATGTATGTGAGTTGGTTACAAGTGTATAGCCATCACACAGCTCTGAGATTGTTCAGAAACTCTCCGTCTTGATGAATCTAATAAGATTTTGAATTAATCTATGTTTTTCTGGCAATATGATGTTTGTTATCATTTTAAATACCTACAAATAGTTTTCATTGTTCTTGTTACAATCTTGAATTGAAAGTCTTTAGAAATCACATAGAGTCTCATTCTTATTGATAGTTTAGTGGCAATTGTAGTTTTGTTTGTCGGAAGAGCTTTCATCTAGCATTAAAAGTAAGTAGTATAAAATCCCTCCACCTTCATTTGTTGATTGGGATTTCTTGTAAGCCTTTGGGGGTACCTTAGGCATGGTTTGATCATGGATTTTTGTGTTTAATTGAGTTCTTTACTTCAAAATTTTGTGGTGAGTTCTCAAATATTGTGTGAAGAGTGCAACCTGGACTTCCATTTATGCATCTTCTGGTTGAAAGAACATCCTGATGATTTTAAGCATTTTATCGATAGTTGTTCAAGTATTGTAGAGGTTGTCATAGATTTGATATATCCATGTTTTTCTTGTCAATACCCCACCAAAAAATTCATTCAAACAAGAAAATCCTACCCCATACTACCCCCTCGTTGCATTGTGTCAACAAAAGAATCTAACCCATCTATAAAAATGCATAAAGAAAATCAAGATCATACCATGTCTCTAGCAGCCTCAACCTTTTTTTTTAAAGCATTTCCATCATTTATTAGTGACATATTTGTTGAGTTTGAATAATGGAAAATTGATCATGTTTTCCCAAGGTGATCTCCATACAATATGCACAATATAAGGATATCTCCACCTCCTTCACAAAACAGAGGCTACAATATAGGTTCTCTTACCTTGGTTGAAAGACACAACCTAAAATAGTGAGGACTAGATCAAAATAATTTCAAATTGCTATCCATCTCTCCACAAATATGAGTGCCAGTTAGATCACATCCCTGGCTACAAAATGAAATACATCAAGATCTATCTACCTTCAAGCTTCATGTTATATTTCTGATGTTGCTTAGACTGAAGAGGAGAATAAATTTGGGTACCAACATGATGGAATAGGGATCTCTGATGTTTAGTTGAGTGTTTGACATTATTTTTTATTTTAAATTCCCATAGAATGTGTGAAATCGTGCATCTCTGGGCTTTCATGGGTGCACACCTCTGGTTGAAGGTTCATTGTTAATTGTTTGAAGTGTTGTTGTCATCTTGCTTGGTATATTTTCCAACATTTGTTAAAATTTCCCAAGTAATATGGTATAATCAACTTTATCTTGCTTAATTTCCCAATAAAATCCATCTCTAAATGATAAATCCTACAATACTCACCCCTTATTGCACTTTGTTTGCCCATAAATTCTAGGTAGATTTGTTGAATTTACCCATCCCTTACTCAAAACATGTAGGAGAAATTAGGTTTTATTGTTGTCTTTAGTAACATGAACCTTGTTTAGGAGATATCTTCATTCTCTAGTGTGAAAACTCATGAGAGTTAGATTATGTTGCATTGACCATGTCTTCTCAAGGTTTTATTTCAAAATCATAGAAGGAAAGTCAAATATTGTTGATCCATTACAAATACAGGTTACAAAATGGGTCCTCTCACCCTGGTTGAAGGCACAACCTAAAGTAGGAGGGTAGGTCATACCCTCAGCATGGTGCTATCCAATTTCTCCAAGCTCAAGTGATAAAGAGTTAGTTAAATATGTCCTTGGCTATAAAATAATTCAAATATTGATCTATATGTCTCTAAGAATCTTTCTCTTCCTGTTGATGTTGCCTCTCTTTTCAAAGGGAGAACCATTTTGGGTACTAACCTTTTAAGTAAAAAATATAAGGTGGGGAAGGGCGGGATGGTTTTCCCACCCATCCCCCAAAACTTTATGCATCCCATATTTCCCATGACCAAACCATGGCCTATCTGTGCCCACACCCAAACCATTCGGCTATGGCCACCCTCAAATCCACCTTCCACCATCACTCGGGCTTGTGGCCTTATTCCCCCTTTTCTTGCCACCCATTTAGGCCTTATAACACTGTGGCTTGCATTTTGTTATTAACCATAATATATATGTATACACACACACACACACACACACACACACACACACACACACACACACACACACACACACACACACACACACACACACAAGTATATAAGTCTAAAATAGTTGTACTTACCTGCTCAATATTTGAGATCTTAAGAATATTTTTAAAGGGAGAATAAACACAACCCCTAATAATATATTAGGATCAATTAAGAAGATAGAAAACTAAGAAATTAAAAACATTTTTAAAAATATACAATCCATGAACCACCAGAATGGAGCATATTTGTTTGCTAATGGAGAAGAAAGTGTTGAAAACCTCATTGAATCTCTTTTCATGGCTTCCTTCCTTCTTGCAAATAAAACTTAAAACAAAATTTGAGCACCCAAATGGAGGATAAAATGAAATAATGAAATAATAGAATTTATCTTTAAAAAGTTTTCTCCTCACTTTGATTTTAGGGTTAGAAAATCCAATGGTGGAGATTAAATGAGATTTAGGACCCCAATTAGATTTTCACTTAAGTGTATAAGGTTGATTTTTATAATAAATGTATTATTATTTTTAATTGGGAAATGAATTTGGGGATGGTTACACTTTATTTAAAATATATTAATCATTAAATAGAATTTATGATTTTTGGATTATTTTTTTAACATTTCACCATTGCGACATGACACTAATATTATTTGGACATTCGTAAGCATTAAATTAATTCCCGTGTATTAATTAATTGGTAAAAATTCAAATAAATCTTGTTATATTATCCCGAGCACATTAGTGTTTTGATAATTAGTAATTCAACCCTTATATCCATCACAATATACTTATTGTCAATGTTATTAAAAATTACTAACCGTAAAATTGTTCCAAATTAAAGTGATTTTATGTTGACTCTTCGGTTGTATACGAGATTGAGACAAGGTCGCCATTATATGAGAGATTTAATTTTGACATGAATATTTTGCAAATGTAGTTTGGTGTCACTTCTCCATTCTTCCAACTTTTTCATTCTAAACCTCCCTTAAAGATTATTATACCTTTAAAAACTATACCACTATTATTTCATTTATCAACTAGATTATGGTTTTAGAGTTGTCTTTTTTTATAAATTTTAGAACTCGCATTGAGTGAGGCATGTTAAAATCAAATAAATTATGCTTTTCCCAACCATCAATGCTTGGATCAATCTAGACATAAATGTGTGGAATTACATACCAACCACATCCCTCAAAATATTAGCCTATTTTACAACTCTAAGCATTCTAACTCCACTAACTACCTTAGAGACATAATACATCTATTCTTAGTTTGCCATATAGCCTAAATGGATATTGTAATCAGGATTTTGCATGCTTCCCATAAGGGAAAATCCTTGGCATGGTATGGAAACATCCATCCTAACTATATAAATACATGGTTTGGATTTGGTGAAAGGTTGGGAAAATAGTTTCAAGATAAGAGTGATCACCTAAAACTCATGGATTATCTCACCACAATCACAAGGAAGTAATTGATGAAATATCTAACTTGAATGTTAGATTCAAGATAGCTTGGATATGATTCCACTTTTGGTAAGGCCTTCTATCATCTTCCTTTTTTAATTATTAGGAGCTCGAACTTAGACATATCTATTATGATCCAATACATGGGATGTGATGACCTTACAAATGATTTTTATATTACTATCCTAGTTTAGAAAAACCTATTTAAAGTTGACAAGATAGATCTTATACCCCCATGCATCTTTTCCTTGAGATAATAGCTCATGTAGCTCAACCCTAACATATTTTTGTCAACCATTGGTTATCATCCCTAGTACCTTAGAAAATGAGATGGGTGAGTTCAAAAACATCTTAATAAATAGGGATAATAGAGTGATTATTATGAGGATACATCAAGATCTACCTAACCTTTTACCTTATAAACCATATAATCATTCCTACCAACATAATAAAGCTTAGCCTCAATATCATATTACCCCTACAAGGCCTATCCACCTCCATATCCCAATCTCACCAATCCTATAAGAGTTGGTTCCTATCTAAAAAATATAGATGAAGATATTATGTGGTGATACCATTGTTCATAGCCTCATGATTAAAATAATTTTCCACATAGATCCATCACATAAGTCTTAATAGTACAAAAATCCTTGATACAACTGAACCAGGCTATTGAACCATCAAAACCAACTTCATCAACATTAGATGAGATCTTGGTTAACTAGCAGGAGGGATACTTATGTGAATTAAATCAAGATGAAGGAAATAAGAAACCCCAAGTAAAGAATGAAGACAACACAAAATCCAATAAAATTATTTTTGATCTAAAAGAATATACATCTAAATATTAAGTGACACATGGTAAAGAACGGGAAAGATAACATCTATGGAGACTTAAGTTAATACACTAGATGTTAACAAGGTACAACTAAATATATATCAACCTACCGTTCATAAGACAAAGAAAAGAGGGGGGGCTACTAAAAATTTACGTAAGTCTAAAGAAACACCCCTAAACATTGTAGAGTAAATGAGGATGAATAATGTGAATCTCTCTATGTGTGATGCCTTATAAATACTAGATCATATGGATCTATTACAAAAGGAATAAGGAAATTATAACTTTCTCCAAATGTTTAGTTAAACAAACGTAATTTCAGTTCCAATAAATATTTATCAAGCTAATAAAAGTAATTTGAGCTAGGATCCCAAGCCTCCTCCCTTTTATGTGTCACTAATCATTAGAAAACATTTGGTTCATAACTATATGATTGATTGTGGTGTTATTAACCATTTTATGCCCAAAATCATAGTTGATGTCCTTAGAATAGTATACGATCCTATCAAAAAAGTTGTGGTTCAATTTGATGGAACTATTTTTAAGGATAAAAATCATTAAAAACCTCAAAAAATTATATGCTAGGCCTAATATAACCATACCTAAAAAAATATTAGTTATTGACCTACCACTTTTCTTTTCCTTATGCTTATCTAGGAGTTTACCAAAAGGTGGAAGTTTACCTACCATATTGGTTTCATATGTACTTGAGGACCATGTATGGCATAAAAATTACCATAAAAGTTAAACCTATCACCTATTTTCATGTTAAAACCTATGATCCAAGTACCATTGAGTTAAATTGTTCCATAACATTTGAGATTAAGGATGAATATACTAATCCTAAACCACAAGAGATTAGGACTAAATTTCTGATGAAAAACTACATGAATGGGTAATAGAGATACGGAGCTTTTACCCTTATGATACCATTGAGAAAACTAGTCTAGGTACCTATTGCATATAAGATGAGGGAAATTCCATTCCTAACCTGCTTAAATCAGATAATGATTTGGATGGTGTGTGGGGATATTTTTGATGGTTCCAAGTGTAATATAGGGGCTAGTGCGGTGTTGTTCTATTATCACAAAAAAGAGAATTTGTTCTCATGTAGAATTCAATTCAACCTAAGGATTTACCTAAATATGAAAATTTGATTCAAGGGTTGTTGATTACAAAGAGAAATTGAATCAATAGGTTGATGCTAAGAAATAAACTAGTAATCTATAAGGAAATGTATAATTTTTTAAAAGGAATGATAACTAGATCATACCAAGCCAAGAACACAGATGTTAATCAAACACCACGATCAATAAGATGAAATCAATTCACTAGAATAACTTTACATAAACCTTTGCAAAAAAATGAGAAAAAATATCATATATTATTATGGAACTCAAAGAAATACAATGAGAATGGGCCTTGCTTATATAGGAAAGGAATAACAATCTAAGAACCAATCAAGGTCTTAGATCAAGACATAAATCATGGAAAGAACTAGTCATCAAATAACTAGTCAAGTCCATAGATTTATGAGTGAACTAGACATCAAGGATCTAGTCAATACCATAGATCTAGGAAAGAACTAGTCAATACCATAGATCAAGGAAAGAACTATACCTAACAACTAGATAATATCTCCTAATATCTAAATAAATAAATAAAAATATCCACACACATAAGTGGGTGAGGATAAATACAATAAAGGTAAATAAATTACCTAGGTGAACATGAGCTAAGGTAAATACCTACTCTAACACCCCCCCTCAAGTGAAACTAGGGGCCAAAATAGAAGTGGCATGTCCACAGTATGAGTCCCGACAACTAGGTCTAATGAGGTACTCATGTACAATATATCCATGAATAATTTCAAACCAAAAGAAGGAAAGAATCATACTAGAAGGAAAGAGAAAGAAGAAGGAAGATTTTCTCATGAACACCCCCAAGAACAACTTCCAAAACCCCAAGCATTCCATGTAACTCAAGGTAACGAGGTGATGCAAAAGGCTTCATAAAGATGTACGTAACCTGCTACTGAAAGTCGAGAATGTACTCCAAGAAAATAAATCCATCCTGAATGTGCTTTGTGAATGAAGTGGATGTGTATCTCAATATGATTGGTCCACTTTGGTGCTTAACGGTTACGAGAAATGTGAATTGCACTTTTGTTTTCACACCAAAGTATAGTCAATTCATCCTATGGGAATTTGAACTCTATTAATAAGCGTGACGAAAGAAAGAATCTCTTGACTCACTAGAATCGCTGCCCTGTACTCTTCCTCTGAAGATGAAAGTGTAATATCATGTTGCTTTTTACACATCAAAGTAACTCGCTGGAAGAACCAAGATAGAAAAGATAGCCGAAGTGGAACGCCTATCATCAATAGAACCTACCCAATATGAATCTGTATACCCAACCAACTAAGTAGAACCCCTAGTGTAGTGTAGGCCAAAGTGGGAAGTGCTATGAAAATAGCACAATATCCTTTTAGTAGCTTGCCAATGACTACTATGAGGAGAATGTGCAAACCGAGATACAAACCCAACTACAAATGAAATATCAAGGTGAGTATTGTTCAAGTACATGAGACTCCCAACCAACTTCCTTTATAATGTAGGATCTCAAAGTGGTGTGGTACATGTGGATGTAAGAGTAACTCCCAGTTAAAAATGAGATAGACTTGGCTTGTAATCAGCCATATGAAAGTGCCTAAGAATATCATGGGTGTACTTTTTCTAACTCAAATGAATCCCTAAATCTATCCGAAATCTACAAATCAAAAAATGTAATAACCCAAGATCTGTCATGTCAAATTGTGTAGAAAGATCTCTCTCGAATACTCTAAATGTGGGAAGAAGAGTTGCCATAAGTAACAGATCATCAACATACAAGACAAGTATCACAATATCCTCACCAACATGTTGGAGATACACTATTTGTTTAGAGTGAAAATGAATAAAACCATTAGATAGAAGAAAAGAATCAATCTTCTCATACCAATCCCGAGGGGCTTATTTGAGACCACAGAGAGACCCTCGGAGCCAACAAACAAGAGAAGAATCCTAAACAAATCCAATCGACTACTCTATATATATTTCCTCTTGTAGATGTCCATGTAAGAAAGAACTCTTGATGTCCATCTAGTATATAGACCACCCATGTGATGCGGTAATATCAAGTAAAGGTGAATAGAATCCATCTTGGCAATGGGTGCAAAAGTCTCGAGTAATCAACACCTTCAACTTGTGAAAAACCTTTTGCAACACAACAAAACTTATACTTGTCAATGGACCCATCAGTTGCGTATTTGGTTTGGTATACCCACTTATACCTAACCATATTTCTTCCTTTAGGAAGAGATACCAAATCCCAAGTATGATTCTTCATCAAATAAGAATACTCAGCTACCATCGCATCATCCCACTCATGTATCCCATGAGCCTTTGAAAAAGACTATGGATCCTTAGAAACTACCTGACACAAAAGTCTAGAACCTGTAGAATGTGAGTGATGATGTCGAGTGGGTAGAAGATCCTATATGAAAGGTTCTACCTCGAAATTGTAGTATGAGCCCACTTAGTCATAGTGTCAACATGAGTGGGAATAGGATCCTCAACAGCATCTATAACCTCCTCATCAATCTCCTTAAAGAAAGGATCCTCAAGATGAGATGAAGAAGAAGAAGGAATGGAAGAATATGAAGAATCGTGAGGAGTGAAACGCTCATCAAACCGAACATAAGTTTGAAAAATAACATCATGTGTATCGGGATCTAAAAGATGATAAGCTCTCATGTCCTCATAATACCCTACAAAGATCAAGGTTTTACTCTTCTTATCCAAATATTTCATTTTATTCTTTAGCACAAAGGCCCAAGCATGGCTCCCAAAGACTCAAAAAAATGAGATATTTGGCTTAGTGCTGGACCAAGCTTCCTCTGGAGTCAAATTCTCAAGTGCTCTATGTGGTGTGTAATTCTGAATATAGTTAGCACAATTAACTCGCTACACCCAATAGATAGGAGGTATATCTCTATAATGCATCATTCAGTTACCATTTCCTTCAAAGTTCTATTCTTCCTTTTTGCTAAGCCATTCTATTGTGGATTATGAGGAACATAGTGTTGGTGAATAATGCCTTGATTTGCCAAAAGTTATAAAACTCATTGCTAAAGTACTCCCCCCATTATCAGTACGAAGGTTATTTATGCTACTAGAATATTGTTTCTCGAACAAATCCTTAAATACTTTGAAGTGTGAAAAAACATCACTTTTGTACTTGAGAAAATAAACCCAAGTACGCCTCGAGAAATTATCAATAAATGTAAGTACATACTTAGCTCTATTGAAATATGGGGTAGGAAAAACCATCAAGTCACTATGCACAAGATCAAGTGGTGAAGAATCTCTCTTAGACAAATTCTTAGGAAAAGGATCTTGGTGTTGTGTCCCTAATGCACAACCATGAAAAACTCCCTCAAGATAAGAAAATCTACAAAGACCATCTATCATACCATGAGTGATCAACTCCTTCAAATATATATAATTGAGATGTCTAAATCTTTCATGCCAAAGTTTACTCTCTGAATCTACAATATAAACCAATCATGTCCCTATAGAAGAAGTGTCATCAAAACCCTCAAGTGATATATTCTAGAACTATGATCAATAATACCTTGAGCAACAAGTGAATAAGGCTCCAACAAAGTTATTACTTAAGCCCCATGTGGTGTAAAAGTCATTGTTTTCCCTTTACCGAATGACAAATATGATATAAAGAAATCAAATTTGTAGTGATGTTAGGAACATATAGTGCATCTTGGATATTTCCACCATCAAGTTGTATATCACCTTTTCCCTCAATAGAAAGAAAGGAAGAGTCTCAAACCTCAATTTTGGAAGTATAAATCAAACCTAGAGAAACAAAAGACTCCTTGGAAGAATTCATGTGATGAAAAGCACTAGAATCTATAACCCAATTGTCTGCAAGTGGTGAACAAGATCTTCCAACAACATTAAGTGATTTTCCATGCTGATTAGAAGGAGGCGGAGTGGATATATAAATTTTATGTTTCTTGACTGCATCCTCTAAGTCTTGCATTCACTTATAACACCTATGTTCTTCATGATTACTACCCTCACAAAAAGAGCATGAACAACTAGACTTATTCTTGGATTTAGAAGAATCCTTGGGTTTTGATTTTTTTCTTTGGGTTTAGGAGCATTTTGAGATGGAGAAGGTGTGGATTTGGTTTTACTATTAGGTTTTACCTTTCCCTTAGGATTAGATGTAACTAATTCCTTTTGAGAGGTGGAAGACTCAAGGTGAGACAATTTCAATTCTTCCCTAGTAAGTCTTTCACAAAATGTTTCAAAGTTAGGAATTTTGAATGTGTCACCTAAGGCATCTATGTTAGAGAAAAATGTAGAAGCCAAAAATAAGAATGGTCCTCTCAACTTGGATAGAATCAAGTAAACACACTCTTCATCTTTCTTATCTCTTCCACTCCCCTTTAATTGTGTCAACAAATGCTTGAACTTGGTAAGATAGTCTATAATTGTTGGAAAATATTCAAGATTAAAAGAGGTGATCTCAATTTCAAGTTGCATGGTTCTCATATGATCCACCTTACCAAATAAATCCTCCAATTTCTCCCTTATTTTGAAAGGAGAGTCACACTTTTCCAAATGAAATAAAATACTATCACTTACATAAGTTCCTATAAAACCCATACACTCATCAAATTTTCATTGGTACTAAAATTTCTCATATTCTATAGTGAACACTGGTTGTTATGAAGAATTTAAAGCCCATAATCCTTTCCACTTAATTATTGTTTTCATTCTTGGTTTTCATGTGTGGTAATTATGTGTTGTTAATGGCTCAACATGATCTAATGTAGAAGTATATGCCATCCTAAAAAAATCACCAAAAAGAAATGTAAAAACCAAACAATGCAACAAGACCCCAAACAATGCAATAAGAGCCCCACATATTTTGGCACTTTATAATTATATTTAAATTATATAAATAATTATTTTCAATGGAAATAACATGGAAAAATAAGCACTTTTGCAAAAGAAAGGCATTCAAAACCGAGTTACCAATCAAAAGTTACAAGATTTTCAATATTATGCTCTACTCTTGGTTTTAGTTGCCACTAAAATAAAATAAAATACTCTTACCTTCACCACACAAATAAAATGAAAGGGGGCCAGAGTTAACCACCTACTAGTAGGAATCACAAGCATTGAGCCCTCATATGACCATACCATATGACCAGGGGCTAAGGATTTTAATGGGTGTCTCAAACAAAAACCCAAATTTGATCTCAGAAAACTTGAAAAACCTTGAAAATGATTTGCTAGTTCCCTTCACGGTGGCACGGCTTTGCCCGAGGTAAACCACCACGTTTCTCTGCACAACAAAAGAAAAAGAAAAAAGGGCTCCCTCTTGAAATGGTCAAGTTTATAGTCGATCTTAGGGTTTTTCCACCTTCAAGATCCAATGGAAGCCTCTTTTTTGCATAAAAATGATGACAACAACAAAATATGAACAAATCCTAAAATATATAAATATGTAAATAATTTATTTCCAAAATAAAACTTACGACAGAGATGTTAACAACAATCTCCTACTCGATACCATAAAAGGAACAATAACCAGACCATACCAAGCCAAGAACACATATTTTAATCAAACATCATGATCAATAAGATGAAAGCAATTCATTATAATAATTTTACATAAACCTTTGCAAACAAATGAGTAGCAATATCATATATTATTATGGAACTCAATGAAATACAATGAGAATGGGCCTTGCTTATATAGGTAAGGAATAAAAATCTAAGAACCAGTCAAGGTCATAGATCAAGCCATAAATCATGGAAAGAACTAGTCAAGTCCATAGATTTATGAGAGAACTAGACAAAAAGGATCTAGTCAATACCATAGATCTACGAAAAACTATACCTAACAACTAGATAACATCTCCTAATATCTAAATAAATAAAAGAAATATCCACACACATAAGTGGGTGAGGATAAATATAATAAAGGTAAATAAATTACCTAGGTGAACATGAGCTAAGGTAAATACCTACTCTAACATTTTTAACAAATAAATCACTCCTCAAATCCTATAAGCATAGAGTTTGGGATATTTTGGAGGAATTTGACATAATAAACCTTTAAGATGTCCCTAGAAATAATATTGTTGATGTTTATATAATGAATTTTATTGGGGATTATTTTAATCCTCATAGGTATCTCATGAGGATGGTAGATCAACATGTGAAATTAGTAATTAGACGAAGAGTACCTAATAATGAATCCCATTAGAATAATTTTGAGAATGATGAGAAAATTATCCATTTTATCTAGCAAGAAGTTGAGTTCTCTCAAGATTTGCAACCAATAATATTAAAATATATGGTTATCATATAATTCGATTAAAAACCCAAAAATTTCCCAAGATATTGGTTACCTTGGAAAATGTCTTTACCCCCAATGATGATCAATACAAAGGGGAAGGAGAAACTTAAAGATCAAAGAGAAATATTACCATGAATTGACTATATCTGCTAGTAAACAAATAATCTGGTTAAGATATGTACCATTGAGTAACAATGTGATTTTATTCAACTTTTTTCAAAAATATGATGATATAATTTATTAGACTTATGATGATCTTAAAGGCTATATCCTTAACATAATCTAGAATACTATTGAGTTATCTCCAAATTCCAAACATATGAGATAAAAACAAAGGCTTGTTAACTCCAAAATTGAACCTCTAATGAGGATAGAGTTAACTAAATTAATTGAGGATAATATAATATTTCCTATCAAGCACTCCTCTTTAGTGGATAACCTAGTCCCTATAAGAAAAAAATGGTGAAATCATATCATGTGTAGACTTTAGGAATATAAACAATGCATCTCTTAAAGACCATTATCCATTACCCTCAATGGATAAAATCCTACTAATAATACTAGGGTATGAAAAAATTTCATTAATAGACGAGTTTTCAGATTATAATCAAATCATTGTAAAAATATGATTAGTACAAGACAACTTTCACCACTAGGTGGGGGACCTATTCCTATGGAAAGTTATCTTTTAGACTACCAAATGATGGTGTTTCTTTTAAAAGGGCCATGTATTTTTATTTTAAAGGTATGATTACTGAAATTATCCTAGTTTTTTTAGATACTATCACTATCTTTTCATAAAATTAGGATGACCACTTGAAACATAGTGAAAAAAATTCAGCGAGTGCGAGAGAGTTTCTATGTATCTTTACCCCTAACAAGTGTATTTTAACAGTTCCCAAGTGTAAAATTTATAGAGATGTTGTATCAAAAAAGTGGATTGGACATTGATATTGATAGAATCATAGACCTCTAGGATTTGACTCATTTTTGGGGAAGTTAAACTTTGTAAAGAATTTTATCACCAAATTTTCTAGTAAGGAACATCACCTTGATGTTGAAAATGAGGTGTAGTTTATAGTGGACCGAGAAGGTTTTTTTGAAAAATATAGAGAAATATATAATTAAATGTCCCAATTTGATCAACCCTAATTTTGATAAGGAATTATCCCTATATGCATTTGGAGGGACAAAAAACATGATTTTCATTACGATTCAAGAAAACAAATAAGGTTTAGATTAGCCCACTTCTATTAAAATTATCAAAATATTAAAGATTATTAGGTCAAATACCACTTTTTGAGAAACAAATATTGATAGTCCTAAGAGCTCTAAAAATTTCAGACATTTACTATCAAACAATAATATCATTGTCTATGTTACTCATCCTAGTATCAAGCAATAGAATATTAGCTTTGAGATTAGTAAAAGAGGGATTCTTGGATAAATAAGATAATGGAGTTCAATGTAGAGATTAAATACACAAAACTGATAAAAGGGACATGGAATTATGTGAACACTTAGTTAAGGATATGTGACCATCTCAATAGTTAATATACATTCAACCGATGATATTGTAGTAGAGATAGACATAATAAACTATTGGTTTTAAAACATAATAGACTACCTACACATTGGGGTATTTCCCAATATTTATAAAAAATTTACAAGGAGACATTTTATATTATAGACTATCCAATATGAATTGATTGTTGGTTTCCTTTTCAAAAGGAATGTTTATGGTCTTATGTTAAGATGTATTGAGTCAAAAATGTGGATAAGATAATTAAATAGTTCCATTCATGTTTCTTTGGTGTAAATTTGGCACCTTAAACCACTTCTACCACGATCATAAGGGTTATTTATTATTTAACTACATTATTTGTTGATTGAAAAAAATGGACGAGGAGTTGTAAGTAATGTATGTTCTTCATAGGGAGAAAAATAAATTCTTCCCTTTATCTCCAATAATTTTTAGAAAATCAACCTTTCTCTTAATGGGGTCCTAATTTCATAGGTATGGTGAATCATCTCTCAATTGTTGGTCATAAATGGGTCTTAAAGGCCTCTAAATACTTAACTATATGGGTTAAGATTGTTCCTTTAAAATAGGAAACTAAAAATTTCATAGTGGATTTATTGGAGGACATTGTGACAAGGTTAGAGTTCTCCATACCATAATATATGACAATGCCATGGATTTTGTTAGCACCAAAGTGACTGATGTCACCTTAAGATATGAGATATACTTAAAAACTTCATCTAACTAATATCCTCAAGGAAATGGCCTTGCCGAATCTTGTAACAATATTATGATTAGGATCATTAAGAAAAATATGGAAAATAATCAAATAAAATGGTAGACTGAGGTGAGAAAATAATTGTGGGATGAAATGGTCACACCTAAAAGGTCTATTAGTAAATCTTCATTTATTATCATTTATGAAAGAGAAGAAAGGTTTCCAATATCCCTAGAACTCACAGTCCTTGAGCTATCTCATAAAATAGAGTTGGAACATCATGAAACCATAACCATAAGGATGAAAAATATGATAAAATTCGAAGAGATTGGAGAGGAATCCATAATAAAACTTCAATAACATTAAAAAGTTGTTTGAAAAGAAATCCCATCTACAAGATTTCAAGAGAGGAGAACAAGTCCTCAAATAAGATGAAGATAGATAAAAACTTAGGAAGTAAAATAAATTTGACACCATTCGAGTTGGACCTATAATATTAAAAAGTGAAAAGAGGAAAATGCCTTTTATTTATCAAGGCTTGATGAAAAAATAATTCCTATCCCAGTCAATGGGATCTTTCTCAAGCCATATCTTTAAGCAATCTATTTTTCCATATATATAGTTATACAAATATTTCTTTTCTTTGGTCATTAATTTTCGTTATCTTTGATTTTATGTGTCTTTTCGGTCTCAAATCTAAATTATGGGTGTATTATGCTCCAAATCTTGATTATTCAATTGTTTTTCCCAATTTTGTTGAGTTTAAAGTTATAAAGAGGTATTTTTAAATCTATAATAAGTGTTTTTCATGCCCTGTATATTTCACATTAAGTGTGTATGTGTTTCCCCCTTGGTAAATATGTTTTTAGGTCACCTTTGACATATCATAGAATTTTTCTTTCATTTTTTCAAGAAGATATATTTCCAAAATTTGTGAGAGCACTAAGCTACAAAGTATAATTAAACCCTCCAATCAATCTTCAAAGAACAACCATTATGTTACCTTGGAAGGTTACTTTAATTTTGATTACCTTTGGCTTGTCATTCTTATGTGCATTTAATTTGCGAGGATTGGAACACAAGATGGAGAGTCATTAGTTAAGTTGAGATGAAATCTGCTAAAAGTGTTAAGTGATCAAATCCCCATTTTGCAATTTTTTTGTAATATTTTGGATAAGGTTCAATCATATGAGAACTTGTGATCAAAATTCAAAGAAAGTTGGATCTACGCGCAATTATACAAGTATGTTTTTCTCATTTGAAAGGTATCCACCCCATAGTAGAGTCTGATTAAAAGGGGTTTATTTAAATATAATTAGAGGAAACAAAGTTTAAAAGTGAACAATAATAGTAGGTATAAACATGATATATTATTTTAAATCAAGGCTAAGAGTGTTTATGCATCATATTTTTTTATAAGTCACGGTATTTGTTTTAAGAGAATGGAGGGAAACATCAAAAGTATTGGACTTTTAAGACACAAATTCTCATTTTATGTTGAAGGAACTTTTTATTTAAGAGGAAAATAATATATTTTAGATCCAAGAGTTCAAAGGACTAGAAATCTAGAATGTTGGAAATTATTTGAACTCATAATTTTTTGCACAAGTTTTAACATTTTCAAGCATTTTTTTGGAAAAATTAAAACAAAAATTTTAGGTTTCTAACGATGATTTTTGATGTGTTTTCAATTGAATCCATTCCTAATATATGAAAAGGCCACCTTTACTTAAATTTAATAGGAAAATTCCCCATCCAAGTCACCATTGTTTACCAAAATGAGCATCATGCTTCATTTTTGGAAACATTTTATAAATCTTAAGGCCTGGAGGTTTATAATGGAGTTAAACATGAGGTTTTAGAGGCATGTTGTGTGTGAAATTCACCAAAACAACTTTCCCATTTGTGCTCTAAACTCGTATAAGTCAAATGAAAAATATTTCAATGAAAACTGATCTACATTAGCCTCAAGACATTTTAAAAATGGATAACTCCTTTTGTATTACACTAGAATGAAACCATCAAATTTATATTTAAAGGATGGTATAACTGGTGAAAAATGGTTCCTAAAAACTTGGGACTTAACTATGTTTCAAGTTATAAATTCACTTTGGGTATGTATTATAATAAGTGTTGAGGAAAGAAACGTGGTGGAGGTCAATTAGACAATGATTTGAGGTTTGATACCATTGGAAAGGTATTTGAGAGGGCCGTAATTTTAGCTTAACATCTATGGAAATGGTTTAGAGACTTGAGAAATATTTGTGATATATTGTTTTAGGTTTTTAGCTTCTAAAAATAGATTTAACGATTCTCCAAATCATTTTTGACACTCTTATGTTATTTAATATGCCCTCTTGGATATTCTCTTTATAGCATCACCGAGGAAAAATTAGGGGTTAAAAAAACTTAAGAGAAAAGAGATAAACTATTACATGGTCCCAAAGGTGAAATCATAATTTATAATAAAATATAAACTTGATCTCCCTCCATCTTCCCGATATTACAAAATCCAACCAAAATATTTTAAGTTTATTCCTTATGATTAATTCTAAAATAAAAATATATTCTCATTCCTTATAAGTGAAGGAATCTTTCAGAATTAATTAAATTAGTTTCACTATACCAGGAGGCTTTCTGTTAGATTTTATTATAAATTATCTTATAGAATATAATCCATGGTTATGGGTCACCATTATCACCTACAAGGATATTGAGAATATGATTGAGGATGATTTTGGTAGATCATTTTGGTTATGCACCAGTACATCCTTTTAGAAGGTAGTATTGAAATAAATAAGGAAATAGAAGAAAGATTATTCAAAATCTTATTCATCCCTCTCTTTGGTCATCTCTTATCTCTTACCTTTTATAAATGTAATAATTTTTAGTTATGAAAGATCCTTCCTTGAATGTAAAGTTACTATGCCCATTTGAGTTCTTGAACATTTTTAGTTATATGCCTTTGATTGTGGCTTTTAGATGTGTAAACACCTTGAATCTTGTATTAGTAGACTATGTATAACTTAAATCCTAATATACTATACAAGATTCGTACAAGTATAATAAACTATAACCATATATACCCTTTATTTTGTATTAATACTTTCTTACCTCTTTATCATGGTTATAATTTATTATGTGTAACAATTGCAAGGTTTATTTTCACTATGCTATAAATAAAAATAATAAGATCTCAATCAAAATCCAAGGTTATATATGGTTGTATCTATCATTTTTCCATTTTATATTTTTTCTTATTCTTACCTCAAGGGGATTGATTCCTATTTCTGTATTGTATCACCACACTTTTCCATTTTTATTTTCCTTTTTCCCCTTTCCCCACACAAAATTGAGCTAGGATTAGGTTAGTGATGACACTTGAGTAATCTAGGAAAGGAATACAACTTTTCTAGAGGTTTGTATCAAGGGCCAAGGTCCCACACCTTGGAGATAACCCAAATTGTTGGTGAGATAACATACTTTATCAGATTTGGTAATATTACATTGGGTACACACATTTTAGTTATAATAAGTACTAATAAAAAAGACCCAAAAACTAGCATATACTAAACTATCATAATGTAGCCAAATTCTAAACAAACTTGATATACTACAAATAATATGAACTCCAAAAGAAAATAGATATCCTTCTTTGTTATTGAATAATGAATTAAAATGTTTCCTAAATAGGAAAACAACTCCCAACTCAAGTTTCCAAGTAAACTCTAACTAACTTTGACTAAATCTACTCTAGGTGGCGGAAATTACTATTTTTAGTAGTTTACTAGAACTTGTTATTCTTAGTAAGTTTGCATGCTTATTCGTGCGGCACATAAATTTCCACACATATTCTACATTCCTAAATTAGAGGAATTTCCAAATTTCTAACTCATAATGCAACTAATAGACTAAAATTAACTAATGCCCAAAAATAGGAAAAAACCAAACTACAACTTAAATCCTAATTTTCGGCCTCAAGATGGCAGATTTAGGGCCCGAAAAATGTGCCGAAACTTTCAAAAACACATGGTTTCAAAAAAATGGACTCAAACGGACACTACAAAGTAGATACCACATGTTAGGATAATGACGTGTGGTTTAAGGCATATTCAAAGTAGTGCATACATCGGCAATGTACATGGGTTCTCGCAACCCAACTAAATTTATTTTATAGGAAATCCTTCTTGCATTGCAAGGGTTCTAAAAAAATTACAGAGCCATTCTTAAGGTAAGTGAAGATTACTGATATAAAATGACACATATTTCCAAGTAGGTGAAACACTCGGAAGTTGTATTCCTCGATTCCAAGCGAGGTCCAAGACTGTATAGAAGGGTCAATACTATACAAATTCTATAAATTGAATTGTATAGTTTGACCATTCTATAATTTAGGTTACAATTTTATTAATGAATAATATCCAATTTCAAATCTTCTTGTTCCATCACTTAGACAACCCAAATGAAAAGTATGAGAAATTTAGATAACAAAACTTCTCCATATATTGTGCTATTCAATGTTTATTATATATCCATAGAGGTAGGAAAGATACCTCCTACAAAATGGGAAATAAATGACCCCTTTATAATAATATGGGTATAACAAATATTTTCGTTTCAATAATATATACGAATAACAAAGAATAAAACTTACTAAATTATGTAAGAAATAACAATTATTTTCTTAATATTCTCCCCTTAATGTGAACATGGTAGACAAACATTCATACACTCATCTGCAGTATGCTCACAACTGTGAAGCATGTCCTACTATGTTACTCATGAACTTGATATAAAATAAAGGCTCTCTCCTTACATGGTTTTAAAAATTCTTTCAAAAAACCTTGACATGACATGAACCCATCGACCGTCCACCTCATGTGGTTTTCTGGATCTCCCACAAATCTTTTCAAAACTCAAGAACTGAATTAATTTGATGCTTTTTGCATAATATTTTTACATCAAGGAATTCTATAGGAATCAAAAATCGATTATTAAAAACTAAAAATAAAACATACATCTGAAATATCTCACATTACATCCCATAATAATCAAAATGTTCTTAATTGTAGCCATAATTGTTTATCATTACCACTTGATCTCTAACAACATAGGAAACTACCACTACCACTAGAAGTTACTCTTTATTTTATCTTGTTTGGTGCACAATGAAAATGGAAAATTGGTGTCATATTCCAACCACAATGTGAAAATTACACTTATCCATTAAATAGGAACACTAAAAAGTTAATTGTATCATACTGCATACTATTGTTTGAATCTTGTTGCAAATGATCACCATTTCCAATGAAAATATTAACAAACTAATCATCTTCTAACAAAGTGTGGTTGTCATAAGATCTCCGTAGTCAGAGGATCTTTGTAGTCATCTACTCTCCTATACAATTGTTTTTCCAACATCCACACACCACACTAAAAAGTAGAAAAACTTAAATCCACACCACATAATATGAAAAAAAATTCACCAAGATAGAAGTGCAGCCGTGTCTTTGGTGATTGACAAGTGGTCACTAATCAACATCCAACCTCCATTGGATATTTTTTTAATTAAAAATGCAATATTGAACCACATATATTTCTACATTTTGTTTATTCTCTCCAACATTGTGAAACACTTCATATTTCATGGGATTTTGGGTTACACCGAAAATGCGTGTGAGGTAATTTTGTATTTTATTTTACAATGGACCCAAAATACTTCTAAACTCTAACACTTGATAATCACACAATGAATTTATTTTAATTTATAATAGTATAAATTAAATAATTTTATGATATTATAGATTTTTGATGATGATTATATTATACAAAAATGAATTTTACCTTTACAACAAATTTTGACAACTTATAAACTTTAAATTGAATCTTGATGAAATAATTTTGACTCGACTCTTGACTATTGATTCTTGATACAGTTTATCAATGAAAATGACAAACATGCTATTTTAACCTTCCCATACATTGATTTACTCGTAATATGATGATATACATAGATGGAAATCACCTTTATATAGGTATTTTGAAATAATTTCTCCAAATCAATACTATGATTTTAACACTCTTGACTTACTACAAAACACTATTGTTGACAATAAAATAAATCCTTTAGAAAAAAATTAAAACACATTTTCATTAATAGACTAGACACATAATAATTAACATATTAAATAAGTCACCTTTTATTTGGATGAACCAACATGCAAGTTGTGAAACAAGAGAGTTGAAATCGAGTAAGAACTTTCTCACATCCAATAAAGAGAACACATCCCTTTTAGTTATAATATTTTTACATGATAATAAAGTCAAATATTTTTTCACAACAATGACATTGAAAAATATGTGCATAGGGAGATTTAGATCGAATCAAATGTTTTTTTCTAATGTTTTTTGGAAATTGGTAGATATTGATGGTGTTGAAAGGACCCACATCCTTTTAGAAGGATCCCTAAAGGATAGATAAAGTAGTTAATAAAAGAATAAAAGATGCTCGAAAGAAAAGGAAGAAAAGGACCAAACAGGCCCCAATGAAACTCAGAGAGGAAAAGGAACACCAAAAAAGAAATAAAGGAGAAGTAACTATCCAAAAGAAGGAGAAAGTTGTAGAAAACCAAAAGGAGAAGAAGTAATTCTATAATTGTTGCACCCAATAGAAACAATTGGAAGGACAAAGGAAGAAGAGATGATGCAACCCGGGAGGTACAAGACTGAGAAAGATCAACATGATAGAAAAGGGTAGAGGAAAAACAAGAAAAATCAATTCCTTCCCTTATTTCCCTTCTTGGAATGCACTAATTTTCATTTATCCTATGTAATCATCTCTAAAATAAGAGGATTATAATTCATTAAGTCCAAGGCTGAGGATCCCACAAGGGGAGGCCACTATCCTTATCTGAGTTAGAGTGGTTAGATTCATGGGGGCACTTCGGCACAAGAGATAGTCCTTCCAAAGAGGGAGTAATTACCAGTCACTGCCCAACCTCTATATAAAGTGCTAAATCAATAGGACCTGCAGTAAAAGGGACAAAAATTTAGTAGAGGGGATATAGTTACAACTAAAGGATTTAGCATAACTCTTTGATCCTCCAAATCATAATTGTATTCTTCCTCTAAAGAGTATTCTTCTTATAAATCTAGAGCACTCCAATGCTTGAGAATCACCCCTTTTTTGTGAGGAGCTTGGGTTTTCTTTTGAGGGCAGGCAACATGGAGATGACCTGGTGTTTTGTAATTTCAACATCTGAAAGCAATATTTTCATAGTCTAAAATATGTGAATAGCTAGTGTCACCCATTTTAAGGGTCATCCTGTCTAGAAATCCCCTACTTCTATCAACTTCAACACAGATCCTAACAAAAGTATACAAACCGCTCATTAACCTTTGGTCATCAACCTTGATGAACCACCCAAGGAGATTTCCAATATCCTTTAGAGAGGAAGTAAAATGAAGGGGTATATTTGGTAACCTCACCCAAACTAGGACCTATGTGATGGAGAAGGTATTCAGGTCAAAATCTAGAAACCATTGGGTAGTGAAAAGTCCCGCCGAACCCCGGAACCAAGGGCCCTTATCCATGGCTCTCTGGTAATCATGTTGTTCATTGAAAAATAAAATGAAGAAACCCCAGGCATAGAGGAAATATTTACAATTTTCTGTCCATGAGGAGTGAATCCATTGGACAACTACATTTGACAATGGCTAGACACCATTAAATCTACATATAAGGGATTTTACTTTAATATCTTGTAGTAGGTTCAAATATTCTTCATCCTTGATATCTAATATTGGGGTTTCAGAGGCTTCCTCAATGATGTAGGCTAGGGAGGGGGACGGGGGATGTTGGGGATTTCAAGGATGAGGCATTTTTAAATAGTGCCTCCTTGAAAGAGAAAAGCTACGATTCTTGGTCCCTCCCAAAAGAAAAATAGTCACAAAAATCAAGGAATCCCTGGCTATCCCATAGGATAAGAGAGGAAAATCATCCACAAGTAGTTTTCCTAAAAAATGAGGCCAAAAGAGCCCATCTTATAGCATATTTTTTTGAAATATTAGATTTCAAATCCAATCCATTAGCAAGTCGATGGATTTGGAGGGTCAGAGTATTACCAACAAGAGTATGGGAAAAATATGGAGATGATCTACACTGTCACAAGAAATGACTGGGAAATGTGAGTCAAGGAATCATACGTAGTTGTAGACACCTAAAATATTCACCGCTAATTCCATTATCGACATCCGTTAGGCCCCTTTCATTATTATATTTCACCCCTCATATTTATTAAAACATTAACATCAACATACTTACGTCACATAAATCCACATCCATCATTAATTAACATATTGACTTATCCTTCATCTTAGATTACATGCTTATAAACTTGTACCCTTCATTAATTTAATTAAAATCATTGTTGCACCATCTAAATGACATCCCTAAACCTAGATCAATACCCATACACCCATTAAATTAATTAATCAATCCCTCACCTCACATTACTTAGGTCATATTTCCTCTCCCATGGCTAAAATAATTAATTTCACCCCTACACCTCACTCATCCTAACTAACTAGTTACGATTAGTTTAACTAAACCTTCTAAATGTAGCTCTATACCTATTCTAACCAAACATAATATTCATATTACATCTCGCCCTACTTCACACTAGTTACGACTAGTTTAACTATTAAACTTACTAAAAAAATTATCACTTATCCTAACCACCTCTTCCCTCATCTAAATTGTCATTATAACCACTTCCCACTTCTCACTAGTAAGGACTAGATTAATTTGGGAAACCCTGCTAATTTTTATCAACTCTATCCTAACTACCCCCATCCACCTCTAAACCTCCCACTCAACCTCTCTAACTTATCTAGATATGATTCCCCTAAATCTTCAACCACCTAAGATCAAAATAGCAATTTTATCCTCCCAAAATCAAACCTGTCTGCAATTGTCAAGCAATTCCCCCAATCATTGGCAATTCTCTCTATTAAATTTATAAATACCAACTCAAATCCTCCATTTTAAGAAATATGGCAAGTGGACGTGACTCTAGGACTTCATATTGTTTTATTCTTGCATCATAGACATCTCATAGAGCCAAAGATTATCCAAAAACATCCAAATATTATTCAAACATCATTTGTATGTCCATAATCATGTCAGCACTCTTCTTGCATCAAAAATCTTTCTCTCTCAGGTAACATCTCCTTTTGTTCCTCTTTTCTCAAATTATGCAAGGTAAGTGGTTTCCCTTACTTCATTACATCATTATGCATCATTTATAATTTTACACCAACCTTTCTAACCTTGATAACCCACATGAATATAACTCATCCTAATCACATCCTGAAATAACACCTCCCTCATCTGAACAAGACCCAATCCTATCCCTAGATACTCACTTACCTTCCAAAATAGAACATTTCCCTAAATCAAACACTATATAGACAAATACCATCACAATCACTGCCTCACCCTTATCATTTGACATAAGTCCCTCTTCTCTATCTAATGTAAATGTTATGAAATCAAAACCAATCACATTCTGCCTCATCCTCATCATCTATCATAAAACACCCTCCTTTACCTAAAATCAATACTACAAAATTTAAGCACATACCATCTAAGGTCTCACCTTTACCATCCATTTTGGGACCTCAACCTTTATCACAATATAATTCTATCAAATCTACGGGTCCACCCTTATCACTAATTTTGGGACCCCATCCTCTAGATCAATATCATGGCACACAATTAAACCCTATCTCATCCATCAATTATCCATCCTCCTCTATTTTGGGAGCTTGTCCATCATCCAATATTATCAATCACACATGATATCCCTCTCTTGGGTCATATTCTCCCACTTATCAACCTCACAAAGTCCATATGGTGTTCCAACACCATACAAAATCCATGAATCCAGCCCCAATAAAAATAATATGTGTCCTCCTAAGTGCTCTCATATGCAAAGGTAAAAATTCATTAATCCAAATTCCCCAAAAGGGGATTACATTGATATAATATATAGAATCATGCATGCCTCTCTTATCACATTACCATCATTCAAAAACACCCCATCCACATACTAAAAACCTACTTGGTATGATCAAGAAAAACCTATTCCTACTATAGATGCTCAGGGCATAACATGAAAAGTTGTAAAAAATTAAAGCCATAATCCAACGGCTCTTCCTTATCGATGATCTTCCCCTAAAAGAGGACCATCCTAAGCCATCATCGATATCATCACCCTCATCAATTTCCTCACTAACATCTGTAGGACAAGGAAAAAATCCTTATTCCTTTATCAACAATCCTTTGTCGGATATCTCGTTTGCACCTTCCCTTAAAGGTATATTAATCTTGTCGGCACCTTCCTTTGAAGGAAAATTATCCTTGTTAGCACCTTCCTTTGAAGGTCCATCAATATCATCAACACATTAATTTGAGGGACTATTATCCTCGTTATCACATTCCCATAAAATCCCTCAATCTTGTTAACACCTTCCAATGAAGGTCCCTCAATCTCATCAACACCTTCTATTGAAGGTCTCTCAACCTCATCAATGTCCACACCTTCCCTTAAAGGTCTATCAACCTCATCAACATCTATGCCCAAGCCACTAACAATGTCTTCACCAAAATTTGCAAAACCAAGGGGTCATCCTCAACCAAATCTTGACAAACCTTCCTCATGTGTTTTCCCATCACCTTCTAGAGAAGGTCCCTTATCTCAAACCAGTATAATTCACCCACCTATACAAACCCAAAATAAACATACAAAAAGAAAATGAAAAACCAAAGCTTTGTCATATGCCCCTCTTTATCAGTTGTCCTCTCATACCCCATCCAAATTTCCCACAACTCCTTTGTCAAGGGATCCTTTATTTACCATACACTTAATTAATCAAGACAAAAATTATAACATCCTCAGGAAATCATTCCTTTTAACACGTGTCATTTATAGCTATAGTATTATGTTGATAAGGCTCCTATCTAATGATATTTAAAAATCCTTACTTTATATGCCTTCCCTTTTACACATCCTCACCAACCTATCCTATCAATCTAATCAAAATGTCATTACTTTAGAGTAAATGTGGAATGTTTTCCCTTAATGGATCGTTCCATATAACATGGTCCAACCTTTGAATTTTTTGTACTTGTGGTCCTGTTACAATTAACATGTTAACCATTGTGACAATAGTCACATAAAATATATCATTCCATCATTATCTAACTAGTTACTTTATCATCATAATGATTTGAAAGCGTGTGGTTTTTCGTCAACATCCTAAATACACCTTAAAGATGAGCACTTGTGGCTCTTTTTATTGCATCCTTCACATTGAAAAGTTCCTCTTTAGCAAGAACCCCACAATCATTACATCCTTCCACCTTGTATACTAAAAAAAGACATGTCATGGGGCACACATGTATGGTGTATGTACACATTTATTTTCCCCTCCTTGAAAAGACCTATTAGGGTCTTACTCTCAGCTCAAAATAAAATAAAATAAATATCTATGGATGTTTCCTATCAAATTAGAAAAGCAATAGTTTGATCCCTTTAAGGTCAACTCTTCAAATGTCATATTGTCGAAAATAAAATTAGAATGATCCCTCAAAGGACAACTACTATTCAAATTCATAAACCGATCCCTTGAAGGATGACTATCTGTAAAAAAATAAAAAACATATACCATACCCTTAAAGGATGGATACCCAGGTAAAAGGCTTCCCGCATTGATCAACCTTCAAAAATACAAAAGTCAAATCATCCTTAGAAAGTTTCCCGCACTCATCAACTTTCCCATTATAGAAAAATTCCCACATCAATTAGGTTTGTATCAAAACCAAAAATGTAAAGTCGGCACATTTCCCTATAAAATCTGTTGAAAGGAGAACCCTATTTTCCCACACAACCTACATATGTCAACCCTTCTCATGTCCTAAGGAGGTATACATTTCACTATCATCTATATCCAAGATCCTAAGTGTGACTACCCATTGTTAGTCATCTGTTAACATTCGTTGTAAAGGCCAAAAGTGCAAGCACCTTCACTTTGTTGTTTCCCATCATATATGTATCAAAAATAATATAAATCAATCAATCCACATTTCATTCTTAACCATGGTTTTGGAAAAATAATAAAATCAAATAAAAATCATACCTAAAACAAAACTTTAACAGATTTTCAACATACGCATCAACATTTATCAAAATACCTACCAAAATCTATTAATCAAATCAAAATCATACATCAACACAATTTGGAGCATATATCAACATTATATTGTTGTTTTTACAACATAACATATACTCATTAAAATCAACATTATCAACCATTTACCTCCTTGGGTGATACATCCTTGATCACTATCAAGATCCCCATCTAGTCCTCGTAAGCCCACCTTTGTGGAAACATCAATTCTTGGTCCTTTCACCTTGTCAAAACATCATGTTTTTCATTAAAATTCATATTACATGAAACCTTTGGTTCCCCTATCACTTGACTTCCCAGTCTCGTAATCCCACCTTTGTGGAAAAATTAATTTTTGGTCCTTTAAGTTCATCATATCATATTTTTCACCGTTAAGTCATATGTCTATAGGACACGAACCCTTTGGTTCCCCTATAACTTGAATTTTTGTCCTTTTAAACCCATGTTTTCACAAACATCAAGTCCCGGTCCTTTGACCTTGTCAAAACATCATGTTCATCATTAAAAGTCATATGACACAAACCCTTTAGTTCCCCTATAAATTGACTTCCTAGTCTTGTACACCCACCTTTGTGGAAAAATTAATTTCTAGTCCTTTGACCTCATCAAATTTTCAGATCATCCTTTTTTCCATTAAGTAATATGTCTATAGGACACAAAAACTTTGGTTCCCCTATAATTTGACTTCTTGGCCTTGTAAACACACCTTTGTGGAAACATAAATTCTTGGTCCTTTGACCTTGTCAAAACATCATGTCATTTATTAAAATTCTTTTGTCTATAGGACACAAACCCTTTAGTTCCCATATTACTTGATTTTATGACGACACCCATCTTATTTTTACCTCATTCTAGGGGCATCAATTTTTTATCTTCCTATTCTTACATCTTTCCATCTATCTCTTTCAATATTGTGATCAATTCCCTTTTTAATCAATCCCTAGTTTGAGGGGGAGAACCTCATCATATAAACTTGCACATATCATTTTTGTCTTGTGGCTTGTCTTAAAACCACTCAACAAAAGGGGAAAATGTAGACACCTAAAATTAGCACTACTAATTCCAGTGTCAGCATCCGTTAGGCCCCCTTCATTATCATATTTCACCCCTCATATTTATTAAAACATCAACATCAACATACTTACCTCGCATAAATCCACATCCATCATTAATTAACATATTAATATATTCTTCATCTTAGGTTATATGCTTATAAACTTTTACCCTTCATTAATTTAATTAAACTCACTGTTTCACCATTTAAATGACATCCCTAAACCTAGGTCATTACCCCTACACCCCTTAAATTAATTAATTAATCCCTCACCTCACATTACCTAGGTCATATTTCCCCTCCCATGGCTAAAATAATTAATTAATTAGTTAATTAATTAATTAATTAATTTCACCCCTACACCTCACTCATCCTAACTCACTAGTTACGACTAGTTTAACTAAACCTTCTAAATGTAGCTCTATACCTATCCTAACCAAACTTAATATTCATATTACACCTCACCCCACTTCACACTAGTTATGACTAGTTTAACTAGTAAACTTACTAAAAACACTTCTCATTTATCCTAACCACCTCTATCCTCATCTAAATTATCCCTATAACCACTTCCCACTTCTCACTAGTTAGGACTAGATTAATTTGGGAGACCTAATAATTTATCCCTACTCTATCCTAACTACCCCCATCCACCTCTAAACCTCCCAATCAACCTCTCTAAATTATGTAGGTATGATTCCCCTAATTCTTAAACCACCTAAGATGAAAATAGTAATTTTATCCTCCCAAACTCAAACTTCCTATAATCGTCGCTGATTCTCTCCTATTAACTCTATAAATATCAAATCTAAGCCTCCATTTTGAAGGAAGATGGTAGGT
The DNA here is from genome assembly GCA_018340775.1 of Taxus wallichiana var. yunnanensis. Classification (NCBI taxonomy): domain Eukaryota; kingdom Viridiplantae; phylum Streptophyta; class Pinopsida; order Cupressales; family Taxaceae; genus Taxus; species Taxus wallichiana. The sequence continues at coordinate 292,976,911 of CM031242.1, read as the reverse complement.
GGATGTGACTCTAGGACATAATATTGTTTTCTTCTTGTGTCATATACCTCTCACAGATCCAAATATCATCTGAAAACATCCAAATCTTCTTGGAACATCATTCATATGTCCGAGAATCATGTCAGTAGTCTTATTGCATCAACAATATTTCTCTCTCGGGTAACATCACCTTTTGTTCCTCTTTTCTCAAATTATGCAAGGTAAGTGGTTTCCCTTGCTTCATTACATCATTATGCATCATTTATAATCTTAAATAAATCTTTCTAACATTTATTTCAAGTCCCATACTCATCCATTTTCAGCCTGTACATTTTTACACCAATCGTTGGTGATTGCCAAAAATCACCAAATATTGGCTTAATCACCCATGATTCACAAAGAATCACCTATAATTATCTAAATCAATAGAAATATATTGAAGTCATCTTTCTGACACATCTTTTTGTTTGTAAAACGGAGCTACGGTTCTCAATTTATCGTCAACACATCATAGGTTGGTTTTCTGTCAGATCCTTATCTTCATCATCACCAAAATCATCATCCACAACCTTCTCAAGTCTTGTAGTATCTCACATTTACAGATATTATCAGTCAAATTAAATTAGGTAGCTTCCTTTCATTCACATCATATTTTTAATAATTATTCATTTAATAGCTTAAATCATTTCTTTTCATTCATTTATTTATCATCATTAATAAATTATTTTCTTGAGCGTAGATTGACATCCTTGTAAGGAAGTCCATTGACTTACTGGGGACTTCCATTTTCCTAAGAAATCTGTCAAAATATGTTTAATCCCATATTGTGTAGTGTATGTGATTGTATATTCATTCGCTGAAGAGAATCTTGACCTATTCTTCCACAAAGCGTAGCATTGAACATTGTCAATCCACATCTGCAAGTATCACGAAACCTTGCCATCTCAAGGTTTGGAAGGTATTATCAGCTTTCTTACAAACACGGGTTGATTACTAGTAAGATTTATCCCAAACAATAGTAGATGGAGTACTTTTGAAGTCCCACATTTCTTTTGATCAAATATTCCCTCCATAAAATGGTTCCAACCATCCTCAAAGCCAACAACAAGCCTATTAATGGATTTTTCATTCTATATTGCCAAGGATGAAACCCCAAATTCACCTCAACTAGGTCAACCAGAATGTAGCCATTATGTCTTACTCTAGAGAAAATCCCTACATTAAACTTCACCCAAATATTCTTAGGAACACAAGGGAAGGATTATGGTTTTCTATGACCATATTCATTATGTTTGTTGTCCAATGTTGAGATTACTTAACAAACAATGAAAACATTACACATAGGTTGAATCATTGATGCAAGGTGAATATTGTACATACAATCGATAAAATGAGTCTAACAAAATATGATCTCAAGACAAGTTATTGAATTCTTCTATGATGAAATTTTTGAAAACAATGTAAGTTTTCCAAAACTATCAATTAATTATATGTTATCAAGGAAACTAACTAATATCTTTCCCTTTCTTTAGGGATGGAATTATAAAATTCCTTACAAATTCTTGATGTAATACTGATTATTTAAACCATGAAGATATAATTCTCAAACAAAATTGACTAAGATTTACATTTAAAAATAAAATGCAAGGGTGTTGACGCTATGAATCTAAATAAATATAGAACATGAAAAATTAAAAGATGATAAATCCATGCTAAAATAATACAAAATGCTTATTTAAAAACTAAAAGATCTAATAGAATAAATGTTTAATCTCCTCCTCAACTAGAGTGGAAAAATATATTGTAATGAAAAACACCCATTAAAACTTCACCACTCCATCACACACATGATTTTAAATCACTTTGATACCAAATAATAGGCATGATAAATTTGCACAACATAAATTCTCTATATATTGTGTTATTACAATAGTTATTATATAGCCATAGAGGTAGGAAAACTATCTCATACAAACTAGGCAAAAAATGACCCATTTATAATAATACACGTGTAAAAAATATTGTTATTGCAAAAATATATATGAATATTAAACAATATAACTTATTAACTCATGTAAGAACTAAAAAAATATTTTCCTAACATTAGACTCTTTTAGATCCACACAAAATCAGCCAAGTGCATTATTTTCCTTTTGTTTTGATAGTTGTTAAATCAATATTGACTTTGAAAGAAAAGTGGTATGATTTTTGAAATTAATGTTGGAAGTTAATTAAATTATAATATCCACCTGTAACAATATTCATCCTTTTACGTATGTTAATAAGACATTCTTAAATTAAAAAGGGTGATATTATCCTAAAAAGGTGAAATCAGTTATATATGTTGGAATGTGGTCCTACAGGTTTTGTAATTGATGCAAAACCACATTAATGACAAATTAGATGATGTGGAATGGTTATAAGTTGTTTTGGATGATGTTTAAATAATGGTTATGATGTGTACTTGATTATTTAGGTAGATTCAGTGAGGATTTATTTCTCTTGCAAGCCCATTCAAGTGCCTAGGTGATGTTGCATATCTGTATGAATTTTTTGGATGCTTTAGAAAGATGTTTTCATGATAGATAACATGTTTGTAGAGTTTTCAGGAACTCACATCAGTTTGTGGGGTACAGATATAGGTGATTCATCATGTTTTAGGTCCTCATTTAGAGTAGGTATGGATGCTAAGAGGTGTAAGATTGAGTTTTGTAAATGCATGAGCTCATTGATGCATTTATTTAGGTATATCATGGTGTACCAGGTATGTTTTTTTCATTTCTTTCATGATGTGTTACAATTTTTTCCAATTGACCCTAGCTTCTACAATACAAAACCAAACGGGGTAGATATGTAATTATTAGTGTCTGAAGTGTTTGAGATATGTTGATTAAATTATGATGATTGGAGAAGTTAATGTGATGTGTCATGGTGTTTTGAGAAATTTTTTAGGATGTCGGGATGATAATTTTACAAGTTATGTAAGTTTTGGTGAGACAGGTAAAAACTAGTGCATTTTCAACTCGTATTGGATCTTCTGATGCTCACACCCGAATTGTGTTCTTTACATGGGAAATTTTTGATTTTAGGGATGTTCATACATTAAATATATAATTTTTCAAAAAATAAAGAGGTCATTTCACCGTCATTTTTTATGAGCGAATGTTAAGAAGGTAAATAACTATTTATGAGTTTGAAACTAGTTAGAGAAGATTGATTCCTAAGTGACTAGAATATCTTTTTAGTTAATGAATGATGATTGGAATATATATAATCTCCATCATAATTCCATAAAGTTATGGTAGAGGTCATGGTGATGAGTGGTCCCCACTCAAACAGGTTAGTTTATGAAGAAGAGTGTTTTGGGACAAGGTTGTCTAAAGGAGTTGCATACTAAATTGGAATTGTGTGATGCATGTGAGTTTTTATTGATGTAAAAATATTTTTGAGGAAATTTTAATGAAATTTCATGATCAAATGAGATCCATTCACGTTGACTGGTCAAAGGGAAATTTTGAGGCCATAAAACGTAGTGTTCAGTAAAATGGGCATAATTGGAGCTACAAATGGAATTATGAGGTGATTAAAGTTGTGTTGGAAAAAGGAATTATATAATTTTATTGATATAGGTTTTATTTTCATGATTATTATAGTTTATATAGTATCTAGGTCAGGTTTTGGATAAGAATATTTTTTCCAGTGTAGTAAAACATAGAATTTGTTGGATGTTTTGAGTTTATTAAAGCATGAGATGGATTAAGTGATCCTTGATATCACCTAGAGAGTGAAGAGGGATGAATTTAGAATAAAATTAATCCATATATATATATGTATGTATTGTTCCTATAAATGTGTTAACCATGTGATCTTTGAAAATAAAATTTTGGGCACGTTGATTTAATGAAGACAAAAGTGACCGAGGTTTGAGAAAGTAATTGTTTCATGACTTACAAATTTATGAGAAGTATTATAAAGGTTATAAAATTTCCATTGAGTGGCCACATGACACATGTTTTATGTGTTGAAGTGATATAATGCCATAAAGAAGTTTTCAAGGTCCTGAAGGGTGTAGGAAACACCTGTTTTGAGAAGTATAAAGAACATTGGGCCTATTAAACAAAATAATTTGATTTTTTGAGATAAATTTTGAAAAATTATGATGTTTAAATGTTAATTTTAAGATGTTTGGTGATTTATGGGTCATGAATAAGTATGGTTTTCATGTTAGGAAAAAATTATGTTTGTGCTCAAAGGATTTGACCATTTTCGAGCATGAAATGATGTTTTTGGCTTCACGACCTATTTGGGTCAATTTTGACTGATATATTTTGAATTTGGGATGTTTTTACTATGCATGGGTCGAGACAAAGGAGGGAAAATGTTTTTTTAATTTGAAATGTAAAGTAGCGTATAAAAGAATTGTTTTGGGTGCTTTTTGGAGCTAGTTAAGTGAGTGAAAGAAGTGTGACCTAGATGAAGTTTTTTTAGGTGTTTCGATGGAAAATCACAGCACCCATGAATGTCTACAACTTGATGGGTTGAGAATCTCAAGTACGATTGCATAACATGGAGCTTTTTCCAAGTGTGGGACCTTGCCAAAACGAAAAGGTCTTCGGATGAAGGTCGGTTCCTATTCCTCTGCTCGGATGCACACATAAGAATGCAGAGGGTTTACTCAAAACCTAATCTAACTTTCCAAGGATACAGGGTAAGAAGATGCATAAAAATAAACCTAAACCAACAAAGGTAATGCACTTTGAGGAATGAAGAAACATCTGTCTTGCCAATAAACACAAACCATTAAAATGTAATGCAAGATCATGCACAGATAACTAGATTAGCAGTGAAAGATCAGGAGGATGAAAATGAACATAGAGAGGGTTGAGAATCATCCACAAACATGCATTATTTTCTCCAAATATTAATACAATACACTACAAAATGCCAAGAGGCAAATTAGCATTACGCTTTTAGATGGGAGGTTTGAACTCCACAAATTCACCTACCAAAGAGAAGAAGGGGGAAACAAGAATGTCAAACCTTTAGAAAGAAGACCCTCCTTAAAATTTATAGGGAGAAAAAGATAGGGATAAGAGAGGAATTCGAAATCTACCCCAACCACCTCCATACTGCACTTAACTCATCTCATTATGGCGGTAGACGAGAACTCTGGAAAACCCAAAATATGACAAACTATATTTTACATTTTTGAAGAACTTTTTCTCACCCAATTAAAGATATATAGTTGTAGTTGGATAGAGGACCTTGTAAGATTTCTGAAAATTCCAACCTTGCGTGAATTCGAGCTCCCTATGAAAAGTTATGGCCATTTGAATATTCCCCAAGTCAGGGTCTATTTCCAGTCGGTTCGGATTCTCCTTTGCATTTGCATTGGGTTTGGAGGATGCCTCGACATGTGTTTGATGCTTGTGTTTTCCCGAAACCTGCTTCCACTACTATTGCCAAGATTTCCTTTGTTTCAGGTTCGGAAATTGGACTTGCATATGCATCGGGTTTGGAAGGTGGCTTGACATGTTTTCACCCCATGCTTTCCTAACTCCAAAACCCGATTTTCCTAGGTAGTGTTTTGGGTTCTTGGAACTCCCAAGCATTGGGACATGCCTTGCAATTTTCATGCTTCATGTCTCATGTTTCCCGAAACCCAAAACCCGAAATCCTTTGTGTCGGGTTTTTGGACCTCTCCGACATATTTTCCTTGTGTCGGGTTTTTGGACCTCTCCAACATATTTTCCTTTGTGTCGGGTTTTTGGACCTCTCTGACATATTTTCCTTGTGTCGAGTTTTGGATCTCGACATATTTTCCTTGTGTCAGGTTTTTGGACCTCTCTGACATATTTTCCTTTGTATCATTGTCTATATTTACCCGGGGGTAGATATATACAATAGGTGTTTTAGAAAGAATTGATATTATATCGGGGTTTGAAAGGTTAATTAAGATCATAAATCATGTGTGCATGTGTTTGAAGCTTTAAAAGTGAAGAAAGTGATTGTATGTGAAAGATTGAACACTTAGGGTTTGAATGAGGTTTTGAAGAAGTGTGAGTTAAATGTGAGGTCTCCATGATTTGTGGTAGTAAAAATCAGATAGAAGATCATAATAAGGTGGTTGAGTGGGTGCTTGATAATCTTGGGGGATGTAGCCTCCTTATGGAGTTAGTGTTTCACAAAATTAGGGGTTAGTGCTCCTTTTAGGGTTGTAGCTCTACTAAAATAGGGGTTGGTGCCTCACTAAATTTTGTAACATATAAAAATAATATTGTGTTTCAGGTGGTTTTCTTCATGTTGAGATTTTACCACTTATATCTTGTGTCTTGTTTTTATTAACTTGCTTATGGTTCTTTCACATGTGATAATTTGTTGTATGCACACATTAATGGATAGTTGAATGTTTGTAAGTTTTGAAGAAGGAAATATGAGATATGAATTGATTTTTTTGTAAGGACTTATTCACCCCCCCTAGTCCATTGTTCTTCTAACAATTAGTATCAGAGGAGGTCTTTTTAAAGAATTTAGCCCACTTGAAAGGAGATCTTCAAGCATAATTATGGAGTATTGTAAATAACAAGTTTATATGTTTCCCTTGATCAATATGAGGTATTATTTGAATCCATTAGGGTTTGATATATGGTATGACATCTATGGGATTTTTGAATCCTGTTTGTAAAAAAGCTAAGTATGTGGTATTGCTCAAACTAATTTTCATAGGCAAGATGAGAATTTGATTTGGTATATTGACACTGTTTATTCAACTCATATGGAAGTGGAAAAGAGTAAGTTCATGACCCTAGATAAAAATGATTTAGGCTATGTGATTTTTGGAGACAATTCTACCATAAATATTCTAGGAAGAGGCACTTTTAGTTTAGAAAATGAAAAAACTATCACCAAGGATGTCTTATATGTTGAGGGCTTGAAACATAATATACTCAGTGTGAGTCAAATGGTTAAGCAAGGATATGTTCTTACCTTTGATGTGAAAGGTTATAAGATAAGGAAAGGAGAATCAGGTAAGCTTGTTGTAAAGGTAAAAAATAATTGATAGTAACATGTTTATTCTTAAATAAATCAAAAAAGAAAAATTTCTTATGAGAAAGATGAATGATTGTTGGTTGTGGCATAGAAGGTTAGGTCATGTGAACTTTGATAATCTTGTCAAAATAAGCTCTAACAATTTTGTAAGGAACATGCCTAAACTCAGCAAACCAAAAGATACATTGTGCAAAGCATGTTTGCATGGAAATAAAACTAGAAGGAGATTCAATACTAATGAACATTATTCTTCCAAAAGTACACTTCAAGTGATTCATATTGATCTATGTGGGCTTATGAGGACTGAAAGTACTTCAGGTGATTACTATTTTATGTTTCTTATTGATGATTTCACTAGATACACTTGGGTTGCATGTTTAAGAAAAAAGTCTGATGCATTGGATGTTTTTAAATCCTTTAAAGCTCTTATTGAAAATGAGAAGAATGGAAAGATTAAATGCATTAGATATGATAATGGAGGATAATTTTGGTCTGATTCATTTGATGAGTTTTGTAGTGTTCATGGCATTAAGAGGTAGTTTTTCAGTTTCTATAACTACTTTAAAATTGGAGTTATTGAAAGGAAGAATAATCATTTTCCGAGATGGAAAGGACCATTCTTAATGAGTCTAAATTACTAGATGGTTATTGGAAGTAAGAAATTAGTAATTTTTTGTATATTCGAATGGGTGTCAGCTAAGGGTGAATAGTGACAAGACTCCCTATGACCTATGGAAAGGAAGACTAGCCAATGTGGATAATTTTAGAGTCTTTGGATGTAGATGCTTCATGAAGAGGGCTGAAGATAATCTTGATAATTTTGATTCCAATTCTGAGTAAGGTAGATTTTTGGGTTATTCATCAAGAAGTACATCTCACATTTGTTATAAAAAGATATTGAAGACTATTTTTGAAAGTTCTACTATAAAATTTGATGAATCTTATCCTATGAGATCTTTTTCTAAGGAAAGTGAAATAATTCATGAGGATAATTCTAAAGAAGAAGAGGATGAGGTTGTTCAAGAAAACAAAGAAGAGGATGATGAGGAAGAAATACCAGATACCAAGGCTCCTAGGAAAATTAAGAGGATCATCCTAAAAATTAGATTTTGGGAAAGAAAGATGCTAGAGTCACTACAAGAAGGAAATTGGTAAGTCTTCAAAATCAAGAGAACTCATATTTTATTTCAAAATTGAACCTAAAAATGTAGTAGAATCTAGAAAAGATGAATGTTGGGTTAATTCTATGAATGAAGAGCTAGATCAAATTGAAAAGAATGCAGAACTTGGGAAATTGTACCTTGACCAAAAGGTAAGAATGTAATTGGGTCTAAATGGTTCTTTAGAAAAAACTAAATGAAAATGGAGAATTTATAAGAAACAAAGTAAGATTGGTTTGCAAGGGATATGCTCAATTTGAGGGAATTAACTTTGATGAGACATTTTCTCTTGTAGCTAGAATGGAAGCAATCAGATTGTTCTTAGCATATGCAGGGTTTAAATTTTATCAAATGGATGTAAAATATTCCTTCTTGAATGGATATCTCAATGAGAAAGTTTATATGGATAATATCGATGGATTTTCTTTGATTGACAAGGCTTATTATGTGTGTAAATTGAATAAGGCTCTTTATGGTTTAAAATAAGCCCCTAAAGCTTGGTATGAAAGGCTTGATAAATACTTGATTGAGAAAGGTTTCAAGAAAGGTTTAGCTGATACTAATTTATATATCAAAATTGAAGGAGATCATCTACCGATTCTTATAGTTTATGTGAATGATATTATATTTTTAGAGGTAGTGATCAAATGACTCATAATTTCATTGAAGCTATGAAGAAAGAGTTTGAGATGTCTATGTTAGGAGAGATCTCCTTCTTCCTCTGAATTTAAGTCAATCTAACATAATTATATTAATCTCCCAATATAATTACATCAAGGAAGTGCTTAATAAGTTTCAAATGGATGACTACATGATTTTTGGTACTCCTATGATTACATGATACAAGATTTACAAGGAAGATGATTCTCCTAAGGTAAATCAATCTGAATATAGATCCATGATTGAAACCTACTTCTTCAAGACCTGATATTACACAAGATTTTAGTTTAGTTGGAAGATTTCAAGAGGATCCTGGAGAGTCACATTTACAAGAAGTGAAATAATCTTTAGATACCTTAAAGTAACTACTGAGTTTGGGTTTTGGTATACAATAAGTGAGAACTTTGAATTGAAGGATTATTCTGATTTTTGATCAAACAGGTAGTATGGATGATAGGAAGAGTACTAGTGGTGGTGCATATTTTTTTAGAAAATGTCTTATTTCTTGGTCAAGTAAGAAACAATATCTTATGGAACTCTCAACATGTGAAGTTGAGTATGTTGTTGTTGCTCATTGTTTCTCTCAAGTTGTGTGGATGAGGTGGACCTTATAAGTTTATAACAATAAGAGTGTTTGACCTAAAATTATTCCATGTGATAGCACTAGTGTAATCAGTGTATCAAAGAATATGGTTTTCATTCTAAGACAAGCACATTCCTATCAAGTATCACTATCTAAGAGATCTTGTAAGCAAGGGTTGCATCAAGTTGGAGCATGTGTCTACAAAGGAGGAAGTGGCTGATATAATGAAAAAAACTCTTCTAAATCCTACCTTTGAGTACTTAAGAAGTATGTTGGGAGTGATCTCAGCTCCTGATAAATCTTGATTGGTCTAAACATGTGTGTTAGGGAGCAAGAAATGAGATACATCTTCTCCAAGCAAGTTGATAATTGTTGTGTGTTTGTGAGATGTCTAGGTCACCATATAAGAGGTATGTGTTACATCATGTGTACAAGATTTGTAGTGATTCATTTGTGGATGGTGATGTGTAATCTAAGTTTAAGTGGTCACACTGAGTTTGTCATAAGTCTTTATGTCATGATTCTATGGTCTATGAAGTTCCTAGATGACTATATTATGTATTATGAAGTGTTATGTGTTGTGAAGCAAGTATTAAGCATAAATGAGTCCATAGTGTGTATGAAGCTATGATGGTGTCTATGAAAGTTGTAAAAGGTTATCAAGAGTCCTTGTGTACTCATTCTTATTAGGAGGTATAGTATTGTAATTATAAGTGATTTGGGAATTAGTCTTGGTATGTGTGTGTCACTAGGTCTTGTGTCATATGATTTCAAGGTTGTAAATAAAAATTGAATGTATTTAAAGATTTTTAGTGTGATGAAGTGATGAATTTATCAGTATATTTCCTCAAAAGATGGGTTGTGGCTGAATCAAGGTCATATCTAGTGTGCTCTAGAGAGAACTCAAGATGAATTTTAGTGTTTCATTGGTATTATTTCTCCTTCATTCATTGTAAAAGGTGCTCAAAGAGTTTGAAGGATCAATTACAACATGTATGATCAGTTTTGAGGTCATGAAAGAAAAATGTGTTCATTTCTAAAGGTTATCTTCCTAGACTAGTTGTTCACAATACTTAGCGGTGTTGGTGCTTGTTTTGAGTTTGATCCTTAATATTAAATGCGTTTCTAAAAATTTTCATGTCTTATTTGTTATAACTCTAAAATACATGTATCCAAAGGATAAACCCATGTTAAATCCAAAAAAATACTCTGTTAGTGTAATAAATATGGAGTGAATCTTCTTTCCCGATCAAAGTAGTCATAACCATGTTGTTACAAGAATATTTTCATGTAAAACATATTAAAATAGTCGATCAAAAATCGCTAAAATATTTTTGTATCATCCTTTATTAATCCTTATAAAAACTACATTTTGTTTCCCGAAACCCAAAGGCATGTGGCATATTTCGATTGGTTTCATTATTTTAGGCTTTACATTCATATTTAAAAACTTTACATAACATGCAAAGTGAAAACAAGGCCTGAACCCAATTGAATATTCCAAGGAATATTCAAAGGCATACGGCGTAAAGTGCAAATACACTCTTTCTTAACAAAGGTAAACATGTGTACAAGTATTATTGGAGTGGGTATATGGAATTTTTATGCACTCTTGCATCATGCACCCGATGAGGTACAAAGTTAAAATATATTCTTGAAACTCGATGGAGGACACATGCCAATGTTTTTAAGAAAATTCAATAAGCATGTGTTCGGTTAAACTTGCATTGTTACATTCATTCGAAAATGTGGAAAAAGATGCAAATAAATTATGCAGCCCCACCTCTCTTTTAAAGGAAAACACATGGAAAACTTATATTACAATAAAAGGAGGAATTGAAGGACATGATTTGATGCATTTATGGCTACCACCATTAATGTGATTTGTATAGATCAAGGTAAGATTTTAATTTTTTTTGATCATTTCAAAGTACTACCTTGCATGCGATAAATTGGAATCCCTAGCTCTGATAAATTTACAACATAGAGATAAAAATTGGACTATGGAGAAGTAAGTTTGAGCTAGAATATTTGGAGCCACGAGTGTAAGAAAAAATTTCAGATAAAACATATGGGAAATGAGTTAGTTTTTGCATTGTATTCATATTATTAATTATTTGATCTGTGATTTGCAAAGAATTAAGAGGGGAAATTTAAATCCATAAGATGAGGCCTATGGAGTCTAGTTTCCATGTGACATCTAGTATCACTAGCAATCTAGACATAGTCATGGATACAAAATTGATAAATGTTGATTTAGAGGACTTCCTACAAAGACTTCGTGCCCAAAATAGAAGTGAATGGATGGTGGCTATTGATGCTAGTATAATTTCCCTAGCTATAACCTTCCCACTTTCCATACATTCTCCAGAACTTGTATGGATGTGTTCCAAAAAAATATGATCTAGTGAAGAGATAAGTGTTGGATGGAAGTGGGGAAAGGGTATTAAATTTAACACCAAAATATTTTTAGGTGATACTGGGATTACCAAAGGTGGATAGACCAATCACTGCCACCATTGAGTCAGCACAAACTGATTATGAAGCTAAAAATGATGACTATGTTGCACTATTGAATACCCAGTGGTTGAAATATAAGAAACCATCTGTCAAAAGAATTCCCAAGAGATTAAATAAGGCCCTATTTTTTGAGGAAGTTGAGGACCTAATTGTAATGTTGAGTCAAATGGCAGGGCTAGACATGGCTTACATGTTTCATGAGTGGATGTTCCCTTTCATAAGGGTTATTTTTCTAGGAAAGAGGACAATTTTGCTAGGAAACTTTCATAGCAACATCAGTTCATGCCCAACTTATGGAAATATCCACAAAGGTTAGAACATGTGTTGCATACAACATATAATTCTACATGATGTCTTATATGATCTAAAACATTGCATGTTGCAATTCTTTCCCTAGTCTACCATGAAATGCAATTTTTAAATACCTCATTGTATATGATGTGTATCCTCAGCTAAGAATAGATAATTGTAAAGGAAATGTTAGGCTAGTTAATGATGCATTCATTGATACTATACTCTATCTTTTAAAACCATAGTGGTAACAATATAGATATATGTTGAGGCTGGGAATGTTATCTTAGAATATGGTTGCATTTTAATTCAATAAAAATTCATCACATATATTAGAGTGAGTGGAATCGAGGGGAATCCATAAAAATTTCCCATGTATGTGGATGATAAATGGGATTTAATTAAACTCGAAGGTAGTTGGCACTGATTCATAAAATCATTACAAGGAAACATTAGACTAACATTAAGTTTCCTATCAATATTGGAAGATACTCCTGATCAACTATTGTAAAGGCCAGATTAATAGAAGAAGAAATAGAGAGGCTTAATATGGAAAAAAAATATGGCTATACCCAAGGATGACCTTAGACTTTTTGTCAGTTCAGATGAGAATGAACCCAAATTTGAATATTATTGGATGAACTATATAAATGAAGAATAAGTCAAACTTAGAGACTTTTCTAGGATGACCCTAAGGCAGATCATTGATTTTAAAATTGTTGTAGTTCCTCAAGGGATAACATATGATAAGGATGTGGTGATTCAATATTATATTGACCAAAAGTTGAATCAAAATCAATCACTCCCATAGTTTGGGGAGAAGAAGAGTCAGATAGTCCTCATAAAAGAATAGTTGATGTAATGAGAAGGACCTTGAATTGGTTGAAATTGAAAGGTATGGATCTCTCCCTCCAAAATACAAGGGTTTTAAAGGAATTCAGATATCTAAGGATTTTGGGGAAGATCTCCCTCTTATGAAGGAAAGAGTGGAAAAACTAGATCCCTTAAATGGGAAAGATCCCCAATTACCTAGTAAAAAACTAACCACTGAGATTATTGATGAATAGAAAACAGTTACCAACAGACTAGGACTTCAATGACTTCCTTAACACAGAAGGTAGAGGGAATGTACCTAAAGGCTATGTAAGATTCTCTCACCACTGCAGTAATGCTAATACATACCAAAGGGATAGGTTTTACAAAACCAAGAACTCCCTCAATATTATTACCAGGATCATCTAGCACACAAAAGAAGATGAGGGGATTTCTAACAAATATTGATCCAACACTCAAATTACAAAGTGTTAAGGGGAGAAAGGGTCTTGAAGTCAAATATTTTAGGACTACAAAGAAAACCAAGGTAGTATTACCTTTGGAAAGGGATACTTGGTAGTCTAACAAAGGAAAGTGGCCATTCTTCAAAGAAACACAAGAGTAAAGAACCTGAAGTAATAGATCATGTTCCACTTACTAAAAATCAAAAGAATATTATTACTTCACTGGTGAGCAAATAATGCCACCACAGATCCCTAAAAATATTCATACTACTCCATCTATAACATCACCAATTCTAGATCCATCTTTGCTTCCAATTGAAACTATAATAGGAATAGTTCAGTGGTACCTCCATATCTAGTCATCCAAGTGGCATTATGACATAAAAAGTGTAAAGGGAACTAGTTTTTATATAGTCTAAGGAGAAAAAGGTAATTCAGGATAGTCAAGTTTAGGAACAAGTGAAGAATCCTATTGAAATAGTAGATGTAGATGAACTTGAAGAAGTTCCTAGTCTTGAAATGATGGATGTAAATATTGAGACATATGCAATAGAAGATACAAGTGTCTTCCTAGAAGAAATACAAATGCAAGATATTATTCAACCATCAAATGTTGAATTGGAGGCTCAACCTCAAAATTTTCAAGTTGAGAGTACAACATCTTTAATGGGAGGAGAAATGATGACTCAAACAATTATGGGTGCATCAGTTGTATCAGATGTTTCTTCTATCGAAGATCATCCACCAAAGGACTTAGAAATGGAAAAAGAGGGTGAAGTTTCTCAAAGCACAAGTGCCACAAAGGAGACTATGATTGAAACTACAGAATAGGCTAGTGGACCAACTGAAACCAGTGCTAAAGGAGGCACACACATTTATGATAAAGGTAAAGATCAAGAATCAATCATTGGTTCCTAGCCTATGGAGCAGTTAGGTTAGGACTTGGCTAGACAAAAGGTTATTGATAAATAACCCCAAGAAGATTTATCCACAAAACAACAACCTTTGAAAGAAGGAGATGTCTCAAAGAACAAGGAACCCCTTAAGGTTCCAATTCTAGATGAATAAGTCTTAAAGATAGTTACAGATACAGTGGTAACTTTGGTAGAGAAATTGAAAGAAGATTCGGGTATAATGGATAATTCAGTGGAAATTTTAAAAGAAACTTTAAGAATTCCTACTACTTCTACAAAGAGTAAGAATCAATATGAGAAAGTATTGGGTGAAATTTTTAAGAAGATATTAGCCAACATTAGACTCGGGAACAACAACAGGAGAAGCCAAAGATACTTCACTTCATAGTTAAAACTAGGTAGTGGAAGTAGAGAAAACACATAAAGATATGTCAATACTTCAAGATGTGCAAGATACATCAAAAAAATTGGTATTATACTTAGAAACTCCACATCTCACATCACAAGGAGTACATATGGGCAACATCCCTATGACTGGTTGGCTAGGAGGACTCCTTTCAGGGAAGGAAAAGGAAATTTTTTAAGAATAAGTTATAGACATCACAAGCATAGCTTTCCCAAAGCCCAAAAGAGCCTAAAAAGGGAAAATATCCTCACTAAGACCCATATAGACCAATAAGGGTTTAAAAATATAGAAATTGCAACCCCCACCAAGGTAAATTGAAATATGAAATCACAATGAGTGATTATGATGTCAATTCAGTTGGGGAAGCCTACTAGAGAAACATTAAATAAGAATATCACAGTGGCAGTTGAAGGCTTGTTGCAAAATGTTGATGAGGATAAAGTGTCTAAAAATCAACTGAAAGAACAAGTAAATATAATTTCCTCATGTTTTCAAATTTTAGTGGAACAAACAGAGAAAGCTAAAAGTTGTAACTACCATCACTTTAGAGATCCTAAATAAAATAGAAATATCTAGTGATAAATCCAGGGAAGTGGATAAGTGGGTGGAAGATTTGTCTCAAAAGGAAGGGAAATCATTGAAAAGCAGTAGAGAGGGTATACAAAAATGAATGAAATGATCAATGATATAGATGAACTGGCTGGAAAGTGTGAAAATGAATTATATTACTTGGAAGGGATCCTTCTCAAACTTGATGCTATAACTCAACTTGATGAGGAATTGGTGGAAAAGGAAGGAATAATACTACATGATGAGAAAGGGACTCATTACATGATGGAATATTTGGCCAAACTTAGGGTGGAAATTATGAACTAAGTCAATGAAAAATTGTCAACAGAGAAGGATTGGATAGAGGAAAGTGTTATTAATATAGACAACAAGTTGAGAAAGATGATGTTTGACAAAGAAAATCCTACTTATGGGGATCTAGAAATTGATGTCTTGACCCAATCCTTTGATCAATACATTGATGAAGAACATTGTTCCTATGAGGTCATCCAAAGATTCATCACTATGGAAAACATAATTGTTGAGTTGACTCAAAAATTGAAAGAGTATAAGAATAGAATGAACAAATGTGGTGAGGTGGTGAACAGGAAAACATTGATATTTAGACATCATTCGGACCTGATGAAGATGATCTAGTGTAGTTGTTCCAGTGATTTGATGCTTATTTAGGAGGGCTACCTAACAAGGAGGAAGAAAATGAAGAAAGTGATGATGATCATACTAAACCATGTGCAAGATTAGGCTTGTTTTATTTTTAAAAAAAATCTTTTTCTAGTTATTACTTTCATTTATAACAATTGCATAATGTTTTAAATTAGGGACTTCAATTATGTATGTGATATAGTGATATGTAGTATAATTTCATTTTGATTTAATATAAACTTGAATCTATTATGAACATGAAATTCATTGTAACCCTTTGATTTTTCTACATTTGTGAAAAAATAAAAATGGGGTTCTATAGGGTCCCATCCCAGAAAATATTTACATACATTCTTGATGTTGTATCAAAAAGGTAAAAGGAAATATACTTAGTCATTATACTATTAAGATATCCTCTCTAAAAAGAGGAATCTTCTTCAAAATCCTATTTTTCCTAACTATAAATTCCTCAATCCTAGTAGCCATTTGTATAAATAAAATATCCCCTGCCAAACCATGAGACATGTCTAGAGCCATAAGCTCATCGACACTCACCCTAGGACCATCCAAAATGTCAATCAGCTCTAATTTATTCTTGTAGGAAGAAACCCATTATTTAAGGTCTAAACCACCCTTAGAAAGATATTTCTTCCCTGATGCTTTGAAGGTAGAAGATGGAATGGAGGTGTTCACAAAATATTGAAGTGCAATTACGGTAGTTTCTGGAACTAATTGAGTAGGAGGTTTGGAGCTAGACCCACCCCTACATTTCTTCATGAAGAATGGTGACACTCCATGAAGGTTGTGAAGGAAAAGACTCTATTGGCCTCTTCTCCAAAGTAGAAATATGTTGCTCCAATTTAGTCACTTTACGAGAAAGAGTAGGCACAATGTCTATGGAAGTCCCTTTATAGAGCACATAAGATTCTATAGGAATTTCTTTTACAGTAAATTCCTCATTATAAATGAAGGGACATGTGTTATCAGAGAACCCTTCACAATAGGCCTACATTTAAGCCAAAATTTCTTCAATCCTTTAGGATTCTTTTGATGTTCCCACCTGAAAAGATGAAAATACATCATTTGGAAAGTAGAGAAAATAGGACTAATCTTGATTAGTCTTCAAATTAAAGCTACTTGAATGGCTTGAGCTGTTAGTGTCCCATTATAGTCTTCTTGATCTACAATCTCAAATAACATCCTCAAAAATGCTTCATCTGGTCCCGAAAAGTCAAATATTGAATTCAGATCCTCAGATGAAAGTTCCTTCAAATTAGATGCTAATGATACTCCCACCATCGTACAAAAGGAATCTCACTAAGCTTCTCACACTTGAACCTAAAAGAAGAGATGAAAATTTGTAGAAGAAATGGTGGTAACTTATAGTGATGATGAGGTCGATGAGTTAAGATGAGCATAATCATGGTGAATTAACTTCTCATATTATTTATGATATCCACACGAAGGAGATAAAAGTGAAATAGACTGATATCACTAAAAAGGAGGTAATTGGCCTGATGTAACATAACACATGTGGAAATACTCATCTCGAAAAGATATGACAATTTTTTTTTGTGTTTAGAGCGATTCCCAAAGGTGGGAATGATTAACATCAAATCAAACCATTTGGGGAATTCAAAAAAATCAATAAAAAAATGTTTCTCAACCTAATCAAAATAGGAATGATTGAGTTGATGATTTCAAATGAATGACATGGCACCCCATTCATCATAGAAGAATAAAATATACACTTGGAAACATTTGCAAAGATTTTTCAACGCGACATGATAAAGAATGAGATATTTTCAAATAAATAGAATCAGATATTGTTTCTTAGGAATATTATTAGAGAAGATTCAAGTTTTTATGGAAAAATAAAACAAAGAAAGAATCAAAGATTGTATAGATACGAGAGGCATGTTCTCATATCAAGGGGGTTAAAATTTTCTAAATTTTAGAAGAGATAGATATTTTGATGTGCTTTCTTGAAATCTGAATTTTAATGAGATGTTTGTGAGTTGTTTTACTTCTTCAAATTTTCCTATGTCAAGATGGTTGCAAGTGTACAACCATTGATAAACATTGAGATCATAGGTTTTATGTTCCCTTGTTAAGGAAATTGAATATCTAAAATGAACTGTGTGCATGCTCATTAAGCTTTGTTACATTTTTTTCTTAATATAATATACTTTAAATCAGTCAACTATTTTTCCTATTACAATCTTATGTTTATGGCTCCTCTAAGTTACACTAGATCTGGTCTTAACGGTGGTATTTTGGTAATTGAATTTGTCTCTATAATCAAAGCCTTCCTTTCATTGTACCAAATACAACTTTAAATTCATAATAATGCCCTCCTATTACTTAGATTTTTTTAATCCTTTGAGTATATCTTAGGCATAATAGGTAGTGAGTTGTGAATATTCTTTCAAGATATTTACATGATCTTTCATGTGTAATTTCTTGAATATTGTATGAAATCATGCATTCTTGGGCTTCCATGAGTGTGTACCTTCTCTCCAAGGGACTTTCTAACTTGATTGAGTGTCCTTTTACCTAGAATGATTCCTGACATTGCTAGAGTTCTAAGAAACATGTCATAGTAAATTCCATCTTGTTTTAATCTCCCATTCATACAAAACATAAACCTACTACTGCTCAAATCCTACAATTCACCTCTGTTTTCTTTTCCTATAAGCATTTGTCAAGGGATTTTACAAATTTTACTTCCCTTTCCATAAATATGCAAGAGCAGATGGAATTTCATGTTGTCTAGAGTAACCTGAGTCTAATTGGAGTGATATATGCATTGTTTAGTGTGACAACTTGTAAGAGTTAAATAGTGCATTCATTGGCCATGATCATCCAAGACTAAATTATATGTTTTCAAAGGAAGTTAGGAGACTGAAGATTTCAATTATCCCTTTACATTTTCAGGTTACATAAAGGCTTCTCTCACCCAGGTCAATGCCAATGCCTAAAGGAGAAAGGAAGGCCATCCCCTTTGTATGTGTCGCCTAGTCCCTCAAAAGCTAGGTTCAAATGATTTTATCAAACATCTCCCCTGGCTACCAAATGACATAGACAAATTATGTCAACCTTAAAGCATATAACTTCACTCACTAATGATTCATGACCCCAAAGGAGGTGTAAATTTAGATACCAACATGATTCTGGTGTCATTTTCAGGGACTATTTCCTATAATTAAGAAAAAATATGTCTCGATAACATTTGTAATGTATCGATAGAAGTTCATGTTCGAGAATCTAGTCCTTTGTTGAGATTTTCTAAAATAGAGCTCGATCTAAATTTTTTTTCTCTATATTTTCCTAGTACAAGCAAGTTTTCCATTAAATTTGACTTCACTAGGAGAATCCTAAAGAAAGACTGAAAATTCGCAAAGATTTTCTTATTTATGTGTAAATTCATCATCCAAAAAGTTATTTCAAGTGATCAACACATCTAAGGTGAAAGACCTTAGTGGAAGCTCTATATCTTGTGAGAAATATGGTGAGAAATATCACAAAATATCTAAATCTTTTTGATTTACTTGTCAATTTCACAAAGATGGAAGGAAAGAGAACCTTCTTCAAATCAGATTCTACCGAATATTTTCCAAGACTTGGGAAAGACTAATCTAGGGAGAAAACAAGTCTAGAAAGCCTTAGGTGATCGGAGGTCGAAAGATAAAGTTATACATGTTACTGAAACTAATCAACCTTTAGTAAAAGACTAATCCAACACCTCATATATTTCTGGATCAAGTATTCCTTATGTCAATTTATATACTCCAACTCAGGATATTCTTCAATTCCCTCCTTTAATGATTAGAAATAATAGATTATTTTGGGAAACTGATTCATTAAAGGATCAATACTTTGAAGATCACACTCCATTTCCTCAAAGACATCCAGTTCCCTACCATTTTAATCCTTCTATTGGAGCACCTCCTCCAAACAATATGTGTGTGCATGAATCAGTTAGCTATGCAAGTAAAATCAAGACTAACACCTAATAACCTCAATACAATGCTAAACTAAAATCTATGCACCATCATGCTTAGAGATTGAAAAATAATAATATACCAACATATTTTCATTAGAACATGAATAAACATCCAAACTAATATGTTAAGTAATTAATCAATATCTCTATTGAGCTAATCAATGAAATGAACCTATTTATATCCTCAACAATCAAAAGGGTTGATTGTATGTTTTAATCCCAAGGTTTTAAGAATGGATTCTTGTCAATCCATGGCTATAAGACCACTTTAAATATCTCTATATGAATTCAAAATTTGATGGATGAATGCAAGAAATGAAAATAGCTAGCTCTTGTAATTGAAGAATGCTCTAAGGTGATAAAATGGCTATAGTATAGGATCTGTGCTCCTTTTGGTGTTAGTAGAAAGGTAGGAGGAAGGTTCCTTATATAGCCCAATGGATACAAAAATCTCTCCATACCTTTACATATGGGATAATAACTAGATTGCATTAGTTGGGGTACTATGGTTGAAAAAGGGTTCATCAACCTTATGAGAGTTTAGTTTGTCCTTTAATGGCTCATGGGGTTTGAGGGAATTTATTAATTAACTCGGGTGATTAATTAATAGGTGAGAAAGCTTTATAGAATTTTTAGAAGAACAATCAGTATAATTTAGGGAATAGGAAGGTTTTAGACTAAATAAATGATGATTTATTTTTCTAATAGAAAAGGAAACTTAATTAATTAAGAATAATTAATTAATTCAAGTATAAAGGATTTTAATTAACGGATGGACGTTAATTGTTGTCTTTGATAGATATAATGGTCAATTAACTAGTGTAATGTAGTTAATTAATGATGAACGAAGAGAAAATGCGTGATATTGACGATATGTCGTCAATTTGCATGAAAGGGTTAATTAGAACAATTTAAGTATTTTAATTGCATGGAGATAAATTATGGATATCTACATTTACCATTCTTTGGGATGGCATAACTGAAACCACTTCAAAGATAGTAGACAAGTAAAATTTTGAAGGGGTAGATGAAAAATTAGTATAAGTGAGAGATTCTCCCTCGAGTGTCAATTTGGTGATGAAATAAGGCAATCGATGATCAAAAAGGTGAGAAAAATGGATAGAAGAATGGGTAGGGGTAGGGTTTCCCATGTGAATTAGAATAATAGTGCTGAGAGGGGAAAATCAAGAAGAAAAATAGGAATAAGGCTAGGGAATAATTATTCTTGCATCCATCATAGAACAATTTTCGTATCATCATATTGCGAAGGATCTACATCACCGGTCCTTATTAAAAATGCATGCATACAAAAAAATTAGAATGGCATGAAAAGTCATACTATGAACAATTTTTCCATTTTTGAAAACATCAAATCAATGCAACATAAATAAAGTAATGCAATATGAGAAGGAACCAAGCTCATTTAACAGAAAACAAGTACAAACACACATACTCAAACCAACAACAGTTAATACGATTAGACAAATGTATTGTTATCAATTTGAATATCCCTAAATGTTTATGATTGATGAAAAGGGTTAAAAATGGTGCCCCTAGTAAGGATACATGTAAGGGAAAATTAAAAGGATGCGGGGTCCAATGATATAGTTTTTTTACGCTACGAAACAATATCAAGCAATTGGATGTGCCCAGTGCAAGCGAAACAAGTAGGATATCTTTGTAAATGGTTATAAATAGGATGATCCAAAATTCATGTTATTCATGAACACGTGAAAATACCACCAAGATATGGAATGAATACCATGTGCAAGACACAATTTTTCATCGTTTTGAGCTATTTACCCATTTTTAACAATTTTTGGATTTTAAAACAATTTTATGAATGTTTGGGATTTTTGAAACATATGTGAATGTTTTCATTTTTTTGAACATATTTTAATGTTTTCATATTTTTATTGAGGCCACTTTAAATGTTTTACGTACAACCATATCACGATGTGTCAATGAATTATTAAACCCTCATCATAGTTGCTCTTCTAGAGATAACATTTCAGAATCCATCCTAGTGTAAACATAACAATACACACATAAAAATTGAAGCATTGTGTCATTTTCCCTCCATAATGTGAAGTCTCCATAACACATTATTCTAAAAACACCACATTGAAAAGTAGTAAAAATAAAATGAAGCACAATTAAATAAACTCACACCACAAAAAATATCACCGCACCTGAAGTGGCCCCATCGTTGGTGACTGATGAGAGGTTGTTGATTGACCTGCAACCTCCATTTTCCTCCATTCTCTAGTGTCATGGTGTTATCTCAGCAAATTTGAATTTCAGGCTCAATAATTACATACCTTACCTGAACATCGAATTCCATCAAAAATACATTTGTAAGGCATTTTTTTAATAATTTTTGGACTTTTACAATAACTCAACTCTTTTGACAAATTGACTCAACAATCAAAATGAATTCAAATGACATTATTACTTTTAGCTATACTTTAATAGAACAAAACAATACTTGACTTTAATTATACATACATTGACAAACAAAGAAACTAAATACATTTAAACACAAGCTAAACAACCTATGTAAAATAAATTCATACTAGACTCAATGACTTTAAATAAAATTATTCAACTAGAGATACACATGACATGCACGGTGCTAAAGAAAATGGAATTGAAATGCTAACTTGGTCTACCAAGGAAATGAATATTCGAATGTGGAAATGATTATATGAAGGAATCAATGCAACATATCAAGGAGGAGAGTTGCGGAGGAAAAAAATTGAGATGGGGGTGAACTGCTGAATTAGATTTCAAGCAGAGCATGTAATGCATAAAAATCCATGAAAATCAATCTTATGCCAATGATGAATTAGCCAACATGCAAGTGATTGAATTGAGTGTCAAATTTGAATGCGAGATTTGGGAATGTATCGGTGTTGAACGTAGATTTGGGAGTAGATTAGGCTATGGGGGCACTTTCGATGCAAATGAGAATACTTCAAAGGAGAATTTGACCAGGGAATAAATGGTGGGATGAGTGGTATTGGGAGATTGGAACACAAGCATAGGGATCTAGTTGTTGCAATCTGCAAGTAAGTGTAATCTTTGAGTTGATCCCAATGTAATTAAAAATAAAATATGTGCTAGTATGTGTTCACGCCATGTTTGAGCTGAGAGAATTTCATCCATGGAAATATATTTAGAGGGTGCAATATACCATTGCGAAACACCTCTGTTGAATCTGATCTTACTAGTCCACCTCTAATCCAGTGAATTCAAAGGTGCCAAAGAAGCTTGTACCACCACGAAACTAATCTACACAGAATCGATAGGACGCAATGCTGGTACAACCAAGACTGCGTGCTAAAACTAGTTTTTCTTACTCTATACTAACAACAATTAAATAAAAACGATTTTATACTTAATGATCTCCTCATAAATCAGGACAACCAAAGTTAATATAGTTTTCCCTGTTCACAACTTATTCTTCCATCATGCAGAGGATTGGACACTACTCTGATACCACTAATATAAAATTGAAGAGCCAAATGCAAAGAGTACACAAGAAAATCAATTTAATCTCATAATATTATATTTCCTTCTATATTATTTCATATGGGAACTATTACATATATATATATATATATAGGAAATGCCTTTCTTATAAACAAGGATGTTTTCCAACAACTCTCCTCAATTACGTGTGTGGTTATAAACCACTACTAATACTAGACAAGTTGTTTATACAACAACTAATTACACAAATACTTACATAATAATAATTACTCCTGTAATTGTTATCTACAACAATGTAAGTACTAACACATAATTCCTAACATGAATACCATGTGCAAGACATGATTTTCAGCCGCTTTGAGTTTTTACCCATTTTTGCAATTTTTTTGAATTTTTACAATTTTTGGATTTTTAAACGATTTTATGAATTTTTAGGATTTTTGAAACATATGTGAATGTGTTTTTTTTTAGCATATTTTAATGTTTTTTGGATTTTCTAAGGTTTTCTAAAACTATTTATAAGAATATAAATAAGCGTGGATCCCCCAATGATAGATGGGATGTATAAGGGAAAAATACCACTCGTATGCACAAGAAAGTGAAGATGTGAAAATGCCCCAACAATTAGGTGGGAGAATTCAAAGGAAAAATCTTCACACGTGGAAGGGAGATCAAGGCCAATATAAAATAGGTTGAATCATGAGGGAGAAAGGATTCCCCCTAGCACAAGGTAGCAAAGAAACACATGAGAGAAAGGAAGTAGAAAATTGTCTTATTAAAAGGGGAAAAAAGTGTCTGCAAACATGGAAAAGATGAAACCTATACACATGGATGTTCTAAATGATTTTTGAAGAACATAGGATGCTATGAAAATATTTAAAAGGTGTTTGATGAAAAGTGATTGTCCCTAGGCAAAAATCATGAGACAAGACATGTGCTAAAGCAATAATTTGAATAAGGTCAAAAAAGAAACACTTGGTAACATATTAATCTTGTTTACTCGTTGAGATCCTGTGTATTCCCATGGAAATGAATTACCTCTTAAAGGAAAGATTTTTTAGATAGAAAGTGAGAAGACACTAGCCAACGTGTAGGAAAGATTTAATTTGAAAGGTGATTTGTGAATGGATTGTGGAAGGAGAGTCACACATTACTTCACTTTGCTAGCCAGACGTCCATAGACCCAATGAAGATGCATTTGATTATAATCACAACATTTCTCTACTATCAGTCAGTGTCCATAGCCCCAGTAGAGTTTACTAGAAATACCCCAAGACAAAGTTATATATCAATTTTCTTTTGCTTTCTAAAAACTTATTTCAGTTCTCTTATTTAACAAGGGGTTAAGAACCACTAATGGATTGATGGAAGGATGTGAAAGTGATTATGATGATGACATTTAATAGTGTCAAAAATAGGCCCAAAATTTCTTCCCAATAAGGTAATTATATGTATATAGTGATAGGATCTCTAAGAGGCCAGTCATTCTTTAATTTACCAAGGTGATGAAAGACTAAGTTCAAACAGATACAATAGAGATTAATGTCATAAAATGTGTATGAAATAAGGTAACAAAATATCATCAAAGGGATGGAAATGGTTGATGAATTACATAATAATATGAAAGAAAGGTAAGAAATAACTTCCATGCGTATGCAATACCTAATTGCAATGTTTGATCTTTGTACCATGGTTTTTAAATGTTTTTCTCATTTTTTTGTATTTTGAAATTTTCTCATTTTTAATGAATTTTTCAGTGTTTTGGGAGATTAGGACTAACCATGTCACTCTTAGTGGTAGGATCCAACAATGATTTTCATGATTTCCTTCATAAGGGAGATAAATCATGTTTTTTTATCAAGAGTGATATTATCCCGATCTCGATGATCGTGATGAGTTCACACTCAAAAAATGACTATTATTTGTTTTGAAACATGGTTTTTATATGTGGGAGATTGAGTTCCATATCTATAGGTTTTTGCACTTTGCGTTATACTTGATGGGTACATTGGTGTGCATTATTGAATCACATTTGATTTTTAATTTTAGAATCATTTGATTTATTGGGATCTTTGGAGAATTTTGGAATTTTGATCTTAGTTTGATAAATAACTTGTTTGGGTTTCTTATAAGCTAATGCTTGACTTGTCTAATCTTGAGAAGTGGGAGAAGAACGTGGATGTTTAGAATTGATGAGAGGAATGAAGATGGGATTACCACAATCATTGATATTATAATGTGATGGACCGATAGGATACAGTCCAAGAATTAAATAATATGGGATACTAAGAGGTTATTCATAGAAAAAATATGGAAGGATACTTGATTGTTGTCCCATTATAGTGGAAGAAGGGTTACTAGGAAGCACCCCAAGAATAGAATATGAGGGGATACCTGGAGGTGTTTCATATATAGAATATAAGGGGCTTGTTAGACATGGCCCCAAAATAGAAGGTAATGGGCTACCTGAAGGAGACCCATAAGTAGATGATGAAGGACTACTTAGAGGTAGCCCATATATAGAAGAAGGTGATGGGATACTTGGCAATGACCCAAAGTGTGATTTTGATTGAGGAATTGTGATATGTAAATAAGAATTGGGTGATTTGAAGATGGGACTTGGCTCAATAATAGACCTAGGAAGTTCATCACAAAATGAAGAATGTGAGGATGGAAGAATAAGAGGAGGATCAAGTTGCATTCTCTTAGGCTCTTCCTTTATTTATTGATAAAAGGAATCAACCTTTTCCCCATAATACGTGAAATTGTCTAGGTATAAGAGAATCATTACTCATAATTTGTTAGAGGGATATATTTGTGTGCCCCTATAAATTCCATGATCGCTCCTTTATTCTAAAATAAATCAATCGGTATGGGTTGTTGATTGACCATAGGGGTTTGATTGGAAGAAAAATGTCCAATTGGTGTGGAAGACTTAGAAGATGTTTGATGATGATTGATAGAAGAAGATGACTCAAGAGATAAAGTAGACTTAGAGTTAGATGTCTCATGAGTAGAAGAAGATGTGGATTTAGAATTGGTTGGTATAGGTTTCCCTATAAGATAATGTCATGGAGGAAGAATAAGAGGATTTCATATCCAAAATTCCATAGATTGTGATGTAGGAGTCGACTAACATGATTGAATTGACCAATAAAAATTTGAGTCACAAGAATCTTCAAAGGAGGAATGGTTTGTTGAGGTGACTGATAAAATAGGTCCTACAAATAAGGGGAGGACCATGATTGAAGAATCACATTAGATATTTTATAAAGAAGGCTCTGCGAAGAAGGGGAGGACCATGATTTAGCATTTGAACCGGATGAATGATAAAAGAGGTATTGCAATGAAAGGGGGACTCAATAATTGCAATAGAAGTATGATGAAGGAGGTCTTGTTGTAGACACCAAATTTAGATCACATTCCCCCTTTACCCACATGTATATTAATTGAATCACCCACGATTAAATTAATACCCATGCTCACAATATTCATTATTTAATTACCTTAATTAAAAATAATTTCCACCTCACCTAGACACCTCACCCCACCACCTCACCTAGAAACCTCATCATAAACCCATTCTTAGCATGTTTCCCTTTTAGTAGGACTCAATATCCACTCACTATAACTATATAAGACTTATTCCTACCTAAATTAATTAACTAAGACTTATTTCAACCCAAAAATCACATGCCTATTCTTCGTCTAATAGTATCCCACTTATCTAAGCGCTAAACACCATTTTAGAACCAGTACCAATGGGCATAGATGGAAAGAGATTTCTAGGATCTTTCTTTTTTAATAAACCTAGGATTTCACACCTTAATTGACACCGGTCAACCCTACACTAACGTTGGTCACCCTAAATTGTTTTCAATTACCATATATTCACCTTTCTAACCTTGTTTGAGAGGTTGGACACATTCTTGAGTTTTGGAATGAAAGAGATTTGCATGCAAGAAAAAACCAGAGCCCTTTCACACATCCAAACAGCCATAGCCAACACAAAGATAGATTCGAAGGTATTTTCATTCACCGTAGCATTCGGGAATCACTTACATGACACCGAGCACCTTTCCATAGATCAATTATCACCATAATTTGGCCATCAAATCTAAAAACACCAATAAGTGTATCTCTAACCTGCATCATTTCATACTTATTTAGATTACAAAGTTTATTCATCTCTGTTTATCAACATCTATTTGCATTTTTCATCCCACCCTTGTTACCTTCCTGTGAATCCAACCATTCCATCACCCATAATAATTTAATCACCTATACTTGATTCCTGAATACTTCGAGTACCCCCAACACCGTTACAAACCTAGCCATTTTCCTCACACTCACTGTCTTACCTCAAAAAGTTCTCAAAACCTAGTTTATTGAATTTCTACCATCCCGCCTTAACCATCATTGGTTCCCTCTTAACCATCGTTGGTCATACCTCACTAATGTTGGTATCTGTATTTGGTAATCCTACCAATAATAGAAAATTAAAAACCTACATCCAAGAAACCCAAGCTACCCAAAATCTGACCCTGACCTGTTCCAACACCTTAACTACCTACCCTATTTTCAGATTTGATCATAACCTATCTTGTTATATTAGATTTTCTTATTGTATTTGGATGAGATACCTAAATCATATCAACTACAGTAGGACATTATTTATTTATGAAATTTATTACATTAAGTTATATTAAATACAATGGGTTGACTTCCACCAAGGAAGCACCACACTTCTTTGATCTAGCACATGCTAGGAAGCCCATTGACATATATTGTTTAACTCTCTTTTGTGGTCTTGTTGTGTATTTCAGGTAGTTCCTCTTAGCCAAAAGGAAGATCTCGTAGTTAGCATTGGATCAAGAAGTCATAACAGTGTACGACCTTTAAACCAATCATCACAATAGGTATTCCTTCTTAGCCAATCACCTTATCTGTTTCGTCAAATCCATAAAGAAAGTGGTGAAACATTTTGACATGCCGGTGGGACCTATCGGGGTTATTTTGCATTTTATTAATTTCTAGGTGAAAGTTGTGTGTTTTTTCCTTTTCAAAAGCTTCCACATTAATTTTATTCTCTAGAATATTCCCCTCTTTCTATTGTCTAAAAGCAATCGTGTTTTTGGTGCTTTAAAATAATACACCTTTCTTTCATTAGCATTGCATTAGTGAAAGAGAATCCTTCTTCTTGTTCATTGCTTGCTACATCGGATATCACATTTAGATTTGGGTTTAAAACACTTGCATGGCATTTTGATTTGTTGCATTATATCTCACATTAAAATTGAGGGAAACCTATACACTGGAAGTCATGCCCAACTGATGGTTGACACAATTGAATCGTAGAAATCACATTCTCTCTTATCTCTCTATTTTAAACTACACAAGTTAGAATTTACACATCTTCTTAAACAACATCTTACATGAAAGAGATTTTCAATGATCACATGATCAAAGGATTGATAGTGGGCACCCATCTGGTTATATTTTTCTAGTCACTCATTAGAGAAAGGCCCACCCCCGCCAAAACATAACCTGAAACTTCACCTTTAGAATTTCCTTCTTCATAGGAAGTCTTCCCAACAAAAAAAATCCTTTCTAAGTTTACATGTCAATATTTGAATAGCATAAGCTAAACACACTAAATTCACTTGTAGGATTACGTGTTCTTTCTTAGGATTACTTATAGGATTACGTTTTCAGTCTCTACTACACATTACCATGAGAGATATTATGACCACCCCACCTATTTACATGCATCATCAGTAGCCCCGATTTCGTTTGTAGTCTATTCAGGGTACATTCCACCCATATCTATCCCCTGCGTAGTTTTCATATTTTCCACCCTCATGTACTGCGATGCCATCTACATCATACACTCATTATCAACCTCCCTTTACAGCGGGAGGCACCCATTCCTCACAACCCACCAACAACCTCATTAGGATGATGATGGAAAATATGTAGACATTAGAAGCATCACTTTGGCTCTCGGAGCTCCTTGACCTATGAAAAAATCTATAATGAGCATATTCATCCATCCATACCTATTCACTTGTATCATGTGCATTGGGAAATGCCTAAATTCATTCATTTTAACAATAAAGAGGACCCGCAACAACACTTGTGGTCATTTAAGCATGGGTGCTATCTAATTTCCCATGACGATGCTTTACTCTTATGAACATTTCCCATGTCCCTAACATGACCTACCTTAGATTGTTACAACAGTTTACCTAGGCATTCCATCTACTCCTTCAACCAAGTGTCTCAGGCATTCTTAGACCACTTCTAGATTAGTGTAATTAAGAAGGTCACCATGACCAACCTGTATTTGACACGATAGTATGAAGATGAATCTATCACAGATTTCATTTCCCACTGATGGAGTCTTATCAACCAATTAACATTCTAGCTACCTCAGAATGAACTTATTGAGTTTTTCACTAGGGCTTATGCCAAACACATCTCACCAACTATACAGTATAAACCTTCTCCGACCTTTGACAAAGCATTCACGACGGCATGAAATTTGGAAATTCATGCCATTGAAGAAATGAAAATCCTATTACAAAACAAGAATGACCCATCAAATCAAATGACTCTTATTCATCTTCAAAACCTCAAAATAACTATTAAAATTCATTAGGATCTTCCAACATGGTAGTCATCAAGGTAGGACCATCTCATCCTTCTAATAGAGCCCAACCTTCGTCCAATATTTCCCCTATCCAGTGCCTTTCTACTCAAGCGGGAACAACGGAAGTACACTTCAATTGGAGAGCTGTATTCTTCTATCTTATTTTTTTAAAAGCTGGATACATTACACTTCTTCCCATAAAACCTCATACAAGTTTTGATCTTGCCCATTCTATTCCTATATGGTATAAAGAACATGACTACGGTAATTACCATCATGTCAAAGTCCATAGTGACTATAACTACATGACTTTTAAGAACATTTTCCAAGAGAAGATATATAATGGAGACCTCATCGTGGACAACCCGAACGTGCCAACAAATCAAGATTTGCACATCTTTTAAAATTCATTCCCTAACAATAAAATACCATCTAATCAAAATAGAGAACCTTCATCTATTGAAAAAAATGTCTGTGAAGTCCACACATTTTTTGATATCGTACCGGTCCTCCCTCAAATCCCACCTATTTCATCTATTGAGGAAATTATTGCATGAGCCCCTCTACCCACAGAGGAGCATACCCCTTCTACTCCTTCACCCACAGAGGAGTCCCCCTCATCTCCCCTAGTATCCCGGGACCCCATTGACATGATCTCAACTCTGTTACCTATAGATTCTCGAGGCTAGCCAATTCCCTCTTTCACATATATATTTTACAGGATTACCACATAATCAACTCGATGTTATTATTCAATAGTCCCATTTTCATGGATGGTCGATTGCTTGGATTGCATTGATAATTCCATACCACGGGACATATTCGGCTCCCCTTTTGACCCAAATGCAACTATTTCTTGAGGATACTTCCACCATCTACCCAAGGGTATTTTCAGCAACCAGATCGGCATTAACCATGCCCATTGAAATGAATTCTTCTTCATCATCTCTACCTAAATCCAAACCTTTACCCAAGACAAAAATCATTTCAAAACCCTAAATCCTACCCATGTCTATGTATTCAGATTTAGCTAGACCCATCACTACCTTGGGTTTTATACCAACATCAATCCTTACTCACCCACCTATCAAGTTGGACTTAGCAACATCATCTCAAACCCACACCAACATTATCACTCCACTTAAAAATAAAACCCAACATTCTAGGCTGCATACACATGTCTCACCTACCACACCTTTATCACCTCCCCCTTTCTGTCCATCCTAGGGCCCCATCCATCAACCCTAATCAAACAGTCTCCTACCCAAGGCTAGTCAAAAGCTAAATAACCTACTACTACATCACGATCCTTCATTACACCTCATTCACCCAAAAACCAAACACCCTCACCCATGCGCTTCTTTCCACCTATCCCTCCACTAGTTAATATAACCCCAACCTTGCCTATATGAATTCAACCCATGTTGTCTACCCAACCTCTACCAAAACTTCCATTGCAACTCGGTTTCCCCATGGGTAACCCATCCTCTTCCACCATCTAATTTCCCTTCTACATCCCATACTCTTGTGTCACATTTACCCAAGAAGGTGTAACCCAAAGATAAGAATCCACTACCCTCCAATAAGGTAGTCAAACCAACAAAACCTTCCATTACCAACTCTTCTACCCCACCTTTACCCAAGTAGATTCCAGCAAAACATAAGACCATACCACTTACCAAACCAATGGACCAACCCATTCCCCCTCCTATAAATCCTCTTCCCTCATGATCATCCACACCTTTACCCAAACCCACACTCACTTCTCATTGTGATTTGTTAGCAAGGTCCTATGTTAACATTTTAACTAATCTCTTAAATACTTCATCACATTACCACTGGTTCAACCTTATGATCCTCTCAAACCAAAACGAAAAGGGTTTCTTAAATCCAAGATTTGTGCCTATCATCTTCTATCAAGATAGGATGTAGAAAATTTTAAGGCTCTAAAGACTGTTCTTCTCCAACTTTTTCCTCTTGAACAAAATTTCAACGATGATGCCCTTCTTGATGAGGACCATGTTCCACCTTCACCTATCACCACACATCATCATCCTTTACCCATTCAACAATCAGTATCTCCACCCCCACAACCATTTTATCCACCTCAAAAATTTGAGATCAACATGGTCCCTATTAGAGAGTTGACCAAATCACCACCCAAATGTTAGTGCACCCTACTCATTTCACAAGGATCCTATCAACCGCTATGGTTTTGTCCCTCATGTCGTTATACCTTTCATGGAATACCCTCTCCATCCACCTCCCCTCATATTAACATGGCTCACATTGCCACCCATGTTCAAAGAGAAAAAGGAAAGGAAAATGTAACTAACCCATTAACTAACCTCATGCCCAATATACCATCTACACCCATATCTAAAATCACCATCTACGGACCTACATACCCTATCTCCGATGGGATCACCCATCATGCAATGATAAAAATTACATCAGTCTCCTCTAAAGATGTCTTTATCTGATCTCATCCAAAATTCTCAATATCATAGACAAGCCCTTATCAATGTTTTACAATCGATCGAAGTTTTACCAAAAGACCCCACACTAGTGGCCTATATTATTACCCCTCACCATGTGGCCTCGCTTACCAAATCATCTCCTTATTCTACCCCCATGTCCATTCCTTAAGTTACCTCCCTCGGCTTCTCTCGATGAGGAAATTGTACCTCTCTATCCGTATGACCCTGATCCCACCCTTTTCATTTCCATCTATATCGATAACATATGCGTACGATGTATCATGATCAATGGTGATGCTAGCACTAACATCATATTCTCCCACGGATATAATCAAATGTGTATCTCTTATAATTATATGCATAATAACCCCTTTATGATGCACTCCTTCAATGATAACATTGCCTCCACCCTTGGCACCATTATCCTTCATGTTCATGTACGCCCTTGCACTATCCCAAAACTATTCTACATCTTAGAGGGGGAGTTCCAATATAACCTATTTCTCGGTAGACCTTGGATTCACGTCATGGGTTGTGTCCCTTCAAATTTACACTGTTGTGTAAAATTCGAACATGAAGGACATAACTATACCATCCCCACCAACCCATCACCATTCAAAACTTGTAACATGTTATACTAGCCCAATGATGTACTTGTACCGGTCAAGGCATTTTCCACTACCCCTACTTCTCCTTCACCCATGACCCCATCCAC
Organism: Taxus wallichiana var. yunnanensis; assembly: GCA_018340775.1. Taxonomy (NCBI): domain Eukaryota; kingdom Viridiplantae; phylum Streptophyta; class Pinopsida; order Cupressales; family Taxaceae; genus Taxus; species Taxus wallichiana. The sequence goes on along the minus strand of CM031242.1, from coordinate 292,943,511 downwards.
CAATGTTTCTGCCACCTCTCCCACATCTAAATCTTCTATTCCTACTACCACCTCAACCTCTGCAGTTGAGCCCTTTACTTCCCAACCAACCACTACCCCTCCTACCCAATCATCTAGTGAGTCATCTATCCCCACCACCCACATATCAACTACTGATCCCTTAGAAGGTGTTTTTCAATGCCTCACTTTGGGGGAGTACCACCTATACAATATCAACACATTTCTCACTCCACAAGAGTATGGGAACTGTGCCAACACCCTAGTTATGACTACCATGTAGGCGAGGTTTTTCCTTATGGTCCTCCCCACCTTCACACTAATCTAACGTATGGGGGACTTGATACTACATATTATTCACCCAAACCTCCATCCAAAACATGGTCATTTTCATCTGACATCTAATCCCTTACTAACCTCCGCTTCACCCAAACTTTCCTTCGCCATTTCATATGGAAAGGTTTTGGTTTTAGTTTTTATGAATAAGGCTTCCATACTGTCATTTCATGTAACACCCGTAAATACAACAATTGTATTGGTATTGGTTTTTCTGCACCACCTTCTAATAAGGCCCGCTTCGACCTCATTGAGTAAGAAAAACCTTCTTCAACCCATTCACCAATGGCACCAACTTCACCCAAGAAGTCCATAGATCTTGAATTTATCACTCCTAATTTTTTTGTAAACATGATTTCCCGGGACCTCTCGATTTATCAATGTGATGGTGAGGCTCCATCTTCTCTACCCTTTATTATATCCTAACATGATCAATGATGATACATTATATTAGCATCGTTTGATGTCGGGATGAGGAGTCTATCCTCACCTACCTTGGTGCGTGCGTAGATTCTTATATTCACTAGTCGTTAGCTTTTGAGACACAAACCATGTTGAACAAATGAACTATTGAAATCAACATTAGTACTCGGAAAACCCACGATTATAAACATACGCCAATCATTAGATAATGTTAAACAAGAAGCTTTTACTTCTTTCCTCCGGGACCATAACAACACTTTTTCTTGGTCCAATGGTGATATTCTTGGTATTGACCCAAACATCATGGTCCACAATATCGTAACCATTGCTAATGCCAAACCCATAAAACAAAATCTACACAATATCCTACCCATTGAATATCCCTAATGGATTTCTAACATTGTTCTTATCAAAAATTGATAAGGGGACTCCATATTTGTACGGATTTCATGACCTCAACTTTTATTTCCCCAAATATGCTTTTACTCTCCCGGCATTGACCAACTAGTTGATCTCATCACCGGTCATGAGATTCAATCACTCATGGATGGTTTCTTGGTTATAATCAAATACTACTCGATCTAGAGGATCAACACATAATTTCCTTCATCACTCCTTAGGGGACTTTCTACTATCGAGTCGTTCCTTTTGGCCTTAAACACATCGGTGCCACATATCAGCGAGCCATGAATTATATTTTCCATAACATAATGCATCACATATTGGAATATTACACAAATTACCTTCCTACCAAATCCAAACATTGGCTTTGAACACCTAACAGTCCTTAAGGTCATATTTGACCACCTCATCTAGTATTGTGTCCACCTTCAACCTATGAAGTGTGTCTTTGTGGTACTTTCAGAAAATTCCTTTGTTTCATAATTTCTTTGTGTGGCATAGAAGTTGATCATGCTAAAGTACATACTATTCTATAAATGCCTCTACCTACCAATCTCCATCAACTTCAAAGTTTACAAGGTAAGTTGCTGCAATCTATCCATCGGTTCATTTCACAACTTTTTGACCGTCAACCATTTCATCATCTCCTTAAAAATATGTTTCATTCAAATCGAGGATGATTTCCAAAAAGCCTTTGATGCCTTAAAATAATACCTTCTTTAACCACTGGTTCCCATTACTCCTAATGATGACCAACCCTTTTACGTATACATTTCCACTCTTGACCATTCCCTAGGTGTCATGCTCACTCATCATGATGAGAAACATTGGGAGTAAGTGGTTTATTACATAAGACACACCATTTTGGAATATGAAACTAGATACACCCATGCCAAAAAACTCTGCTTAGCATTAGTTTTTGTCACCACTAAGCTTCTTCATTTCCTGCTCAACCACAAAACCTTTATTGTCACCAATACCGACCCCTTACATTACATGTATGCCAAATCCTACCAAAATTAGTGTGTTGCACGTTAGCTCATGCTTCTTACAGACCTTGAACTCGAATTCATCCATTCAAATTCTATCAAAGGCCAAGCCATCACTGACTAACTGGAAGACACACCTCTTTCTAAAAATCAACCCTCTAACTTCAATTTCCCAGATGAATCTATTACTACCCTCTCTTTGAATGATACCACTTACCTAATGACCTTATTATTTTATGGTTCCAAATTTTATCATGGGGGTGGTGCAGGTGTTATCCTCATTCCTCTTAATGGTGAACCTATGTTGTTATCTTTCAAAATTTATTTTGAGTGCACTAACAACATCATCGTTGAATATGAAGCACTCATATTAGGCCTTAAAACTGCCATCTCCTAGATGTTAAATCAATTAATATATTTGGTTATATACCAATGTCATAATGAAATAGTGCAAAAGTAAAAATGTCATGTTAACACACTTTTGACTACCTTTTACCATTATGAACTTCAAACCACCCCACATTCTACCAATAAATTTACAAACACCATGGCCTATCTAGCTTCTTAGATACCCGCTTAGCCTGTTAACTCCAAAATATTTTTCACAATAAAAAGGTTGCAATCACTCTCTTATTTATCTCATGAGGTCCATTCTCATTGGAACCGTTGCACTTGACCCACGTGACCTTTGGTATAATCAGTTTGTAGACTACCTTTCCCTTTCCATTATACCTCTCGATCTCACTTGTAATGGAAAACGTGCCTTTCTTAAAAGTGTCTCTTGCTATGTCATCATGGGTGGTATCCTTTATAAGTGTGGCTTTGATAGTATTCTCTTACGATGCCTTACAAGTTCTGAAATTCCTTACACCATCAAGGAAGTTCACGATAGAATTTGTGGAGGCCACTTTAGTGGTTTAGCTATTGCTAAACGCATTCTTTGCCTTGGCTATTATTGGCCAACCTTGTACCATGACTATTTTGATTATGTTAAATGTTGTTTGAAATGCCATGAACATGCTAATATTCATCACACACCTAGTCATGCCTTACGAGTCGCACGAGACATTTGGCCTTTCTCTCAATGGGTTTTATAGCTTTTCGGAGAGATCAATCCTCATTCTTCACAACACCATCAATGGATTATAACAAATACTAAATATTATACTAAATGGGTAGAATCCATTCCCTTAATTTCTACAAAAGATGAGAAGATATGTGAATTCATCAACCATCACATCATTTTTCACTTTGGTGTTCCTCACCACCTCATCACTGACAATGGAAAGAAATTTAAAAATAAACCCTACGCAAGTTGTGCAATGCTTTTAGCATTCAACTCAATTTCTCATCACCTTATTAACCACAAACCAATGGCCAAGAATAATCAACCAATAAAACCTTGAACAAAATTATTATGAAAGTAGTTGATGATACTAGGAAGGATTGGAATATGCACATTCCTTTCACCTTGTGGGCTTATCACACTAGTATTCACACTTTGACTTCTGCCACACCTTTTTCTATGGTCTATGGTACCGAGGCTATCTTACCTCTCGAAGTCTAGATTCCATCTCTCTACATCTTACTACAAGACATGCTCAATGCCAATGACTTTCACCAGGACCATTTAACACAAATTGAGTTATTAGATGAATGTTGTCTCAATGATCTTAAACATCTCCAAATCTACCAAAAACATATCAAGCATGCCTATGAAAATGTGTTCACAAATGAATCTTCCAAGTCGCGAACTCTTCCTAAAGGAAAATCAGCATGTAACCAAAGAAGAGAAAAGTAAACGGGGAAACTTTACTCCTAATTGGCTTGGACTCTATATCATTACTCATGCATATGGATCATGTGCTTATCATTTGTCTTCACTCGAAGGTAAACCCAAATCTGAGCCCCTCAATGCCTTGCATCTTATACCATTTTATTTTTGAAATCAATTCCTATATCATCTTTTTGTCTATTGACCTCTCATCCCTTGAGCATTGTTCACCTTCCATGTTACCCGTTTTGAGGATCAACGACTAAAAAAGAATCATGTGATTACCCATCACCTTTCAGCCTTATCTTCAATATGAGTATCATGGCTCTACTCATAGCATGATTCTCATGGATAATTTTTTTCTTTTTCAAAGATGGAATCCCATGGTTGTTCGTCACTTGAAACCATCTCTTTCATAGTTAACCTCTATGTACTATGGTTTTTTCTTCTAAACAAGAACCTAATCTTCCTCTATACCCTTGTCTATCACTTAAACATCCAAAAACAAAATGGAATTCAACTTCTTGAGTCAAACTTCAAGCAAATATATGACTCCATCCAAAAAGACATCTCTTATCTCACTTTGTTATAAATAAAATACTCCCTCAAAGGAAAACTATATAAAGTCATTGCAAAAATAAAATAAAATATTCAGAAGCTTCCCGCATTAATAAACTTCATGAATACCTCAAGGAGGTAATATAATCATCCCATATAGACTTCCTGCATCGATCAGTCTATCGAAAACAAAAACAAAAGAAGAAAATGATAGCTTTTTTTTGTCATGGATTTGTCTATTTTTTATCATGGGTTTCTTTCCCGGTAAACATAACATCATACACTAAGTTATGTTAAACCACCCACTTTCACCTCATTACATTTTCACCTTAATTTTATCTCTACTCAAGGGACTTGCCACAAATGCAACATTTCATGATCATGTGACTTTCTTCACCCGTAGAATACTCCATTATGCAACGCCTTTTAGGGTCTCACATTTATGAACCAATCTTTGGTATGATATACTAATTAAGGTTCTTATCAATTAGGTTGATATTTTACCACCTCTTACCATTTACCTTCCTCATTACTTATTGATTATCCTATATAGGACTAGACCATCGACACCTACATTTTAAAATATTTTCACTATCACCTAAGACTCAACCATGCCTATCACCTAAGACTCAACCATGCCTATGACCTAGAATCAATCATACCTAAAACCTACCAACCCATTCCTCTACCTCATCATATTATTCCCTAGCTTATGGGAGAACTACATCAGCTTGAGGCCCCTTTTCGTTGGGGCTATATAGGTAACACTCGAGGGCATGAAGCCCTTGAAGGTTAGCTTGGCCACCCTTTACCCTAACTAATTTCCCCTTCATTTTCATATTCACATTCTACCTTAGTAAGTTTCCATTTTATACCAAAAATTGAAAATTAAACCAAACAAGAACCAATTAATAAACATTTTTATGACATCATCAAATCAGTCATTTATCATTTTTATATTGCCACCATAGAAAATATTTGGAAATTTAAACCATAACATGCATATACATCACCATTGGATGTTACCAACAACTTGGAACTTAAATAAAAACCATAAACCATGACTCAACTATGCCTATGACCTGACTCCATCATGCCTATAACCTAGACTCAACCATACTTACACTGACCTCACTCAACCATGCCTATGACCTGAATCCATCATGCCTATAACCTAGACTCAACCATACTTACACGGACCTCACTCAAACCATGCATATGACCTGACTCCATCATGCCTATGACCTTGACTCAATCATGCCTAATCCACCTAGTTTCCATCACATAAACAATAACACTAGAAATTACACACATAAATACAACCTCATACCATCAATATAACCATCATCTATATATATCACTCATCCAAGTCTGTGTATCCATATATATCTATACACACAGATGCCAAATCAATAAAAATGTCTCTCATATACAATCTCAATATCTTTGGCACACAGGCCAAGATAATAATCAAAAGAATAAAAACTCTCATGTACATCCTCGCTATCTTTGGCACGCAAGCTGGTATATATCAAACATATACAAAAATCTATGCTCTGAGCATATATGGTGACTAATCATCACCCCACCTAATGTCCATGCCAGTCTCATTTGTCTCCTCCTCCACTCCAAAGATGATATCCCGTTGGCATCTTTATGCCTTGTAGATGGGTCTTGGTACAACCTCTGCTTGACCCGAGGCTAAGCCTAGCCTCCACGAGCTCGCTTCCTTTTCCCCGACCCTATCTCTAGGTTCAACGAACCCTCTACTCTCTAAGATGTGAGTGCAAGATATAATCCTCTCACTCACTGCTTGATGTGTTCTGTAATCTGCATATAAGGGGACATATATCCTGTGATAGTCATATGGTCCTGGTAATATGACACCTCATTCAGGGAATCCCTAAAGCTAGCCATCGGTATTATCTGTGGTGGCACCATTGGTATCAGACCTTGTACACGAACCATGGGACCATGTCACATTGCTACCTGTACCATGGGATCTTGTCCCTAATCCCGTGTCCTTGCATGTGTTGGTGCATGTGCTACAACTTACACCCGTAGGGCCACAATCTAAGCTCGTGTAGTGGCTAACTTACACCGCAATCCTACTACTTATGCCTACAACGTAGCCACCTATCCCACGTCTCCATCTCCACCCTATGTGGGTGCCTATCCCTGGGTAATCTGGGCTGTAAATCCACCACCCGTGCCTAATGTGGCAAGTAGTGCCTCGAACCTATCAACTACCCCGTAATACCATGATCTAGGCCTGTAAAGTGGCAACCTACCCCTGCAAAGTATCCCTCTAAACTATAAGGGTAGCCAAGTCTAGCTACCTTGGCCTAGGTGGTGTTGCTCGTAGTTGGGATGCCCACCAATTCCTATATCTATCTATAACTCCATCGTCATTGATCTCCCAGGTCCCACCGCTTCTCCTCCTACCCGGGCCAAGCTTCGTCCGTTGTGGTAGAGGCATAGGCCTCTCCACATCATCTCTCTTGTACTGAGGGAATGGTGGTGGCACATCCTGGGGCAGCCCAAACTACTACCTGACCTGTCAATAGGTATCATCTCATGCTCACTAGAACGGTGCCCCTCTATCCACCTCAGTAGTTATAACTCATCCAACTCCACCACCATCTACCTATATGAAGGGAAGCCAACATATGGCCTCCAAATGATGTCAACCCCAGATAATCCCTCCAAACCCACCTATAATATGCCACATCGTGAGTAGCCCTGATAGTCTTGTGCTATCCAACAACATGCACCTAACACATGTACCCAACTTGAACCAAGCCCACATCGAATGCATTCATCCAGGTCATACCAACTAGATACACACATATGATGTGCTTAAATAACCAACAATGGAGAAGAAAGGTGCAACACAAACTAAACCTGTACAACCGCCCATAGGCCCATAACTCCCTATATAACTATACCAAGTATGTTGTATTCCCAAAAAAAAAGGGTCCTCTCCTCCATCATCTCATGGAGAACCCCCATCAATGCCCGTGGGAATCTCCCACCCTTCGTATTAAGTAGCACAAAACAACACACTGCCTCCATGATTAGGACCACTAACCTCATCTCCTTAGGATAGCCCACATACATATCTCCATAGATCAAGCTCACATTATGGAACCTCATCTCTGTCATCCCCTCTCCAAACACTATCAACATCATCTCCTTTGATGCCTCTGAAGAAATAGAATAAACCTACATCCCCACTATCAATAACTATAAGATCATGTACACGTCCTCTAGGGTGACTGTGATCTCACCTATCGATAGATGAAATGTGTTGGTCACTGAATCCCATCTATTGATGAGTGCAACCATCAAGCTCAACTTCAAACTATGTGCATATATCATCTGACCCCAATACGTATGACATTTGTAACGTGACTCCACTCCTATGCCATCACACTCCTTGTACCGCTAGTAATAGAGGTGGTACTCTATCTCTCATCCGCAACTGGTCCCTAGCCTACACCCAACAAATCACACCATTATTAAATCTTGACCACACTTAACATATCACTTACCCGACTAACCTATTCCCAAAATTCTTACTATTTATTTCCCGCAACCCTAACAACCTACCCCTTTCCCCATCCCCTTTTCAAACCCTCAAATCGTATCATATATACATTTTACCCTACCTATTCTCAACACACTTACATTTATACCTCACTACCTCTCTTTCTCTTTCCCTCCCACCATAACCATTTCTCAACCTATTTTCACTCAAAATCCAACTAGCATCGGTCATTGGTGGCCAACATCAGTCCATCATGACTCGACATCAATCGCTTGCTATTTGACTAATGTCACATATATCTTACCGACATTGGCCACCCTTGACCAATGTCACCAATATCGCACCGACCAAACCTGCAAAACCCTCCCCCATTTTTCAAAAATTTGACCATACTAACCTATAAACCTACCCTATCCTACCCAAACCTCCACTAGCTTTCCCCTACCCATATTTCACCCACATTAGACTTCCTAGCCCTCCCATTTCATAAATCTCACTTCCAAATGTCGATTTAATTCTTACCCAAAACCATTACTACCTAATGCAATTTAAAATAAAAAGTGTCAAATGGGATCAAATCTTAGTTCATCTCTATTCCTTCAAAGATGGTCTTACGTCCGACCACCGTACCGGTGGCCCACCCGAGCCCTCTCCTATCTCTGCCATACCCTAATCCACCCCTCACCTTCAACCAATCACAATCAACCACACCGCTATCATGGACCCGTCTACTAGCTCCTATCACCAACTCATACTCTCTACCTCATCCCATTACAATGCCTTGTCCTTCTCTCTCAGAAAGGTACAAAAAGATCAAATGGCTCTTTCATTTTCTCCAAAGTCACAACACAACAATGATTCCGTAAAATATGGAATTTTTACTTTATAAACCCAACCTAACCTAGCTGATGCCTATTGTCCTCTAAATTTTCCCCACGCTTTCGAATCTAATTTTGTGGAAATTGGAGCCCTTCCATAGAAGAAATTCATGTTTTAAACTCCTCAGATGCTCGTTTTCATTTCCCATGGCGTTTTAAATCAAAATTCCCTTAGTTTTATACCGTTAAAACATTTTACCTATTTTTAATGGATGGGAAATGATTTTAGTTCTTTTTTTATGCATTTTGAATGCGCAAGACATTAAATCTTTCATTTTTAACCTTTTTGCAGAGAAATAAATTCTTCATCGGGAGCAAAAAGGTGTTTTCCCATTTCCTGCAACTTCCTACGTTCTTTTCCCAGTCAAATTCTTGCTCGGAAAGGTGAAGCCATGCTTTTGTTTCCCATTGGATGCAAATGGATAGGTTTCTTTTTCAACATATCACTTTTGGTGATTTTGGAAAAAAATGTAAGATTTGTCATGCATCCCCACGGGTCCCCGATTGGTGGAACAGCTTTTGGTGGAATTTCAGGGAGATGGATCCATTTTATTCTCTAAGGAATTATGGGGGAAGGGTGAAAATTTCTAAGATGACCCATGGCCCTACCCATGCGAAAGGATAAACTCGAGTTGAAGCCCACAACAAATCAAAAAGGGACACACGTTTACATTGAAAATTCAACGGCGAGGGAATCGACTTTCGGGGGAAAGGTTAGAATTTTTCCTTTTTTAATACGATAAAAATCAAAGCACATCCCCACAACCAATTAGGTGATGCCACATGTTGAAGAATGAAATAGGGACACATGGCCATTTTTTAGTTCACAAGCGCTTTGGTAGATCGGTGGAGGACTTTAGGAATTTTAGCCTTGTTTCCACAAAGGGTGAAAATTTTCTAAAATGGCCCATGGCCCCGCTCATGTGAATGAAAAATTTCTAAGTTGAGGCATCCAAAAATTAGAAAGGGACACATGGCCTTCGTTGAAAAGTCAATGGCGCAGCATAGACTTTCGGGGAAATTTTGGAATTTTTCCCTTTTCAAAAGTGGATAAAGTATAAAATTGAAGCACATTCCTCGTAACCAATCGTGTGATGCCACGTGTTGAACAATAAAATTGGAACAATGGGCTCATGAGGAAATTGAGAATTTGAGCCTTTTTTGCCAAAGGGTTAAATTGTTGTGAATTGATCCATAACCCTTTTTCCTATCATGGTGTGACACGTGTTCACGTTGAAAAGTCAAAGTGGGCTGGTAGAGGTTTTGAGAATTTGTGTTTTTATTAAAAAGAGTTTAAATGGGAGATTTTAATTGCATTTCATCAACCACTCGAGATAGTGCCACATGTCCGGCCTTTGGTAGACCTACGGGGGAGGAGCAAAATCAAAAATCATGCTTTTTCTCCAAAATGTCGAAATGCATATTTCTCCTCCAAGGCCATCGCTTCTTGGATCTTGCAACATGTAGGGTCTAAATTTGAAGGTAAAATGGGGAAAAGATAGCCAAATGCACTCATCTAGGTTTTAACACCATTAACAAACCGTAGCTCTGCAAAACACAAAAATGGATCATTATTCATTCTTTTTCTATGTATTCTTGTCGTTTCTCCATGAGATGCATTGGGGTTTGTTATGGAGACAAATCGATAAATTTAAAGAGATGTAAAGTTTGGTTCTCGAAAAAATGAAGTTTATCAAGCATACACGATAAAAAGGAGAAAACTTACCAATAAGAACTTGAGCATTAAGAAGGTGGTTAAAAGGTAGAAATGGCAGTACCACATGAAGAAGAAAATCATGAGATGCCCCTGTTAAAGTAATCATGCTTGAACCGATGAAATATTTTCCTTTTGAACCTCCAGTTTTCATGAGTGTGTTTATTTCATGTAACTTTCCAAAAGAGGATCTACAACAAACATTATTCCTTTTGGATATTCTTTTCTTAGGGACCAAGTATGGATGTACACAGATTTTTATAAGAGCATGGTTTTTCCATGGGAAAAGGATTCTAGTTTTCTGGGAAGGTTGTAAATTTTGAATTATCTTTCTTATTTCCTCTCGTTATATCTCTCTCTCCTTGCTGGATTTAATGGATCATTGGTTTTGCATTCAATAAAAACTTTGTGTTCTCGTCCATGTAATCTTTAGAACTTTTTGTTTACGAATTGTATCGGTGGCAAATTAATTGATCTTTTTCTATATTTTCTTAGTTCAATGTGAGTAGGGAGATACTTTGTTATCTATATTTCCCAAAATAATTGTTGTTTTCTTCCTTCTCCCATCTCTTTATTCTTCCATTCCTTCTGATTGATAATATTTTGAGTATGAAAACGAAACACGATACCAAGGTCTAAACATTGATAGTTTTAGATTTGTATATTTTTTTCCTACTTTCAATAACACAACCTCTCCCATTAAATAAGAGGTACTTTTCATCTCCGACTATGGTTTCAACCCATGTTCCATTCTCAAACCCAATAGTTTTTGGCGATTCCTTTGGAATTCATTATAAATGGATTCTAGTTTTTGAATAACAACTTTTTGATCATATTTGATCTCGATTTGAGTCCAAGATACACTGGGTAGAAGAACCCTTGGGGAATAAGACCCTCATTTCCAAATTTTGGATCATCAAGGTTTATCTCTCCCTTCATCAATAAAAAGAAGAGGAACAAGATCTCGTAAGCACTCCTCTTGCTTTAGAGACAAAACATTTGGGAGTGATATCCCTAAAGATCAAATCAATCCTAATTTGCATGTTTTGATTCTCATTGGTGTTTCAGTTCCTCTCCAAACAATCTTTCCAAGGATGGTAGCTCCTCTTCCCTTGGGCCAAAGGGTAGGACCTCTTGCTCTTCCCCAACCATTGCATGAATTTTGTAGAGGAAATAGAAATATTTTCCCTAAATTCGAGGTGATGGGAAGGTTCACCTAGATGAGCATATTACGGCCTTCAATTTTTCTTGTGGTGTTCTCGAGTTGAACATGAAGATATCTCTATTAGAATTTTTGTAGAGACATTACAAGACAACGCTACTTGATTGGTTCTATCATCTCCCCGTTGGATTCATCACCAATTGGAACACCATGATGACCCATTTTGAGCAGCGTTTCAAACCTAATGAGGACGTCAAGCCCTCTTGTCCCATTTCTCAAATCAAGAAAGAGCCACATGAGCCCATGAGGGAGTTTGTGGCAAAATTCAATAGGTCAATTTTAACAAGATCCCACAAAACACACACCTTGTGGATAAGATTAAGAAATGTTTCTTCCTTAATTCCCAACTACCCAAGTGAGCTATGTAATTAGAAAAGATAATTTTTCCACCGATGCTAATCGATATTTTGTTAGTGTTGAAGATGATCTGATCATGTCTAGAAAAATAAGGAGAGAATAATCTAAATCCAAAGCATATCCTTGTTCCACTTATTCTCCTAAAGCTAATTCAGATAAATTCGTACAAAAACTTGCTAATGATCTTATTACTCTCAAGAAGTAGTTCGCTCTAGCATGATCCTTATCGATGGTGCTAGGAAGAACTTTCACCTAAGAATCGGTGCCCTCTCCTCGAATGCATTGGAAATTGAAGGCCCACTTGTTAAATTTCCATTCAATGCAACATGTGAAGAGCTGGAGCACGATGACGAGGGTGGGGATAAAATATGTGAAGAACATGAAGAGGAAGATGATGAAGAATTAGAAGATTTGAGTGTATCTCATGTCTATTTTCTCACCACTGAAGGTATAGATGTAGAGGATGATTATAAAGAAAGAGTTGAAGAGATGAACAATAAATCATATGTTTTTATCACTCATGAGCAAGCCAACAAGAAGGAGAAAGTGGTGGAGCCTACTAAAAGATCTAAGGAGCCTCATACGGTCATTTCAGTGATTGTAAGGAGAGGAGATCTTATTCCAACTTCTTCGACACCTAAGGTAGGTTATGTTGTTCCTTCCTCCTCTTTTTCTGCTCCTAAAATTATTTCCCTTAAAATGATAGAGTTGATAAGTCAAAATTTTCATCTACCCCTATCAATGATGCTCCATATACCTCTCTGGTTCTTTCGACATTATTGACCATCTCAAGAAAACTAAGATCTAGATCTCAAAAGTTGAATTCTACCAAACCCATCCTAAGGCCTTTGCTAAGATGGTAGAATTTTTAAATTCCAAATCCAATCCTTCGTCCCCTCATTATAAAGGTATCTTTCCCACTCCTTCTCCTTAATATCAACCAAGCCTTGTGGTAGCAGTCACTTCATCTAATGAGAAGATAAAACCATTTTACATCACTCTCCTCATAGGCCGGCCACAAACTCAACAATTGTGTTATTGATTCTCGGTGCTTCGATAATGTGATGCCTACTAAGGTAGCTCATGCCCTAGGCTTAACCCTAACCCACACTTTTGGTTCATGTTACTCAATGGAAAGTAGAGAACTCCCATTGGTTGGAAGGATCAAGATGCACAAGTAACCTTTGTTGCTTTGCATGAGAAGAGAGTTTTATCCACCATTTTGGTAGATGATATTCCCCCTTCCTATGGCATGTTTGCTAAGTATAAATTTTTAAAATATGTTGGAGGAGAAACCATGATGTATTGGTTAAATGCTCTTATTCCAGTGAATGGGAAAATGGAGAGGCTACTACCTAAGAAATAAGCTGAAAATATCGTGTAAAAAATAAATGACCAAAACGCACAAAATACTTTTTTATGAGGACATTGGTCATAGTAACTTACATGATCATGTCACAAGATGAGACTAACCATCCTAAGGAAGTGTTTCTTGATCCCAATGGTGTTTGGATTTTGGAATTTGATGGGAGCTTCTCCTCACCTAGTTCTGGAGCTGGTGTGGTGCTTATTTCTCCTAAAGGGAAAATTCACCCTTTCTCTTTCAAGCTCCAATTCGAAAACACAAATAATACAGCTGAGTATGAGGCTCTCATCCTTGGTTTAAACATGGAAAAAGAGATTGGGATCAAGAATCTCCTTGTTCGTGTAGATGTAGATCTGATTATAAAAGGTAAGAGATCTCTTTCAAGTTAAGAGTAGAAGGTTGAAAAATTATAGGAATCAGTCTCGGGATTCTATTAAGTTCCTTGATGCCTTTTCCATTGAAGCCATGCCAAGGGAAAGAAACACTAGGGATTATTCATTGGCTGTCTCGAGGTCTCTAGTGATCCCTCATCCATATTTCTCCCAAGATAAATTCACCATTGAGATGATTCATAGGCCTAGTGTGACTGACAAAGCAAATAATTGGTAGGTCTTTAATGATGATAACCACTTGCTTTCCTTCCTTGAACTCGTAGATAATTTTTACCAACTGTACTTTGAAGGAAGTGGAAATATTCCTAGAGAGTATGTGCCTCCAAATGAAGAAGATAATGAAGAATAAATGGATCATGATGGATACATAAAACTAAAAGCTAATAAGATACCTAAAGGGATGGTAAGTTTGGAAGATTTATTTGATAAACATGATAGGTACATCAAGTCCAAAACTTCTAAAGGAGCTCAAAGATCTATAGGCTATGAAAAGATAAACATTGGGAGTCTTAGTGAACCCATGTTGGTAAACATTGGAAAGTGTTGCACATAAGACGAGAGGGAGAAAGCAATGAATCAGTTGAAAAGATATGTTGATGTTCTTGCATATTCTTATGATGATCTCAAGGATTTTCAGCCAAAAGAGATGCAACATTTCCTTACTATAAAACCTAGGATCAATCCCTTCGGAAAATCGAGGTAATATAACCCTAAAATTTTTGATACAATCTTTTAAGAGATTCAAAAGTTATTGAAGGCTAAGATCATTTTCCCATCCACAATTCAACGTGGATTGCTAATATTGTGCTGCGCCAGAAGAAGAATGGTGAGATCAAGAATTGTGTTGATTTTAGGAATTTGAATCAAGCCTCTTTAAAGGATAATTATCCTCTCCCCGTAATGGATCAATTGTTGTAGGATGTTACAGGTTCAAAATGATGTCCATGCTTGATGGATTCTCATGATATAATCAGTAGAAGTAAGTACTACGAGATAAGCATAAGATTATCTTTACCACTCCTTGGGGCACCTTTGCTTATAAGAGAATGCCATTTGGCCTCATCAATGCTGGTGCTACTTTTCAGAGGGCTATGGACCTGGCCTTTGGCAGCCTCAAGGGAAAGTGCATAGTTGTTTACCTTGATGATCTTACTTTGTTTTCAAAACTAGAGTTGATCATTTACAACACCTCGAAACTATCCTCCAAAAGTGTAGAGAGCATGGCATCTCCTTGAATCCCAAGAAATATGTCTTTTATGTCACTGAGGGAAAATTATTGGAACACATTGTATCCAAGGAGGGAATCAAGATTGATCTAGTAATATTTTAGGTAATTCAGTAGATCCCTCTCCCCATAAGTAAGAAGGGTGTGCACTCTTTATATGGAAATATCAACTTCTTAAGAAGATTCATACCTAATTTTTCTGAACTTACTTTGAACATAGCCCACATAATGAAAGGGAAACATACTTTCATTTGGTCCTCTAAAGGAAAGGTTGCATTTGAAGACATCAAGAACGCTATGGAAAAGACTCCAATCTTGGCATGCCCTAATTATAGTAAAGACTTCATTATCTATTGCTATGCTAATGAAAATACTCTAGCTATTATGTTAACCTAGGAGAATGTCAAGGTCATGAACTCCCATAACATTCATGAGTTATATTTTGAAATCCCATGAGCTGAAGTATACCATGATGGAGAAACATGCTTTTGCAGCTATCAAAGTTGTGAAGCATTTTCATTTTTACATCCTTAACTCTCATTCTATTGTACTTGTGCTTGATACAAATATTAAATCCATTCTTGCACAACAAGAATTTGGAACCAAGAGAGGAAGTTGGGTAGAAAAATTTTAGGTGTATGATCTTGACATCAAACCCAACAAGATGGTTTGAGGAAAGGGCTTATGTGAACTCATTTTTGAAGGAACTGATGCCAAATTGTCCAAGGAGGAAGTTAATATCCATGTTGTTCTTTTCCTTAGCTCAACCGATGAATGGTATGCTAGCATTGTACACTTTCCTACTTATGGATAATGTCCATCCCATTTGAGTCCCAAGGATAAGAAAGCCATCAAATTAAGGTCTGTAAATATGTGTTGTGGGAAAATGCATTGTTCAAATGAGGGATAGATGCAAGGTTTTTGAAATGTGTTGACAAAGAGCTTAAAGGAAATTGTTCTCAGCATTTCATGACCAAGCCTGTGGAGGTCATTTCTCTTCTACTGTCACAGCCCAAAAATCCTCCATGCCAGGTATTATTGGCCTACCCTATTCAAAGATGCATCAAAGTGGGTAGGAAAGTGTGAAGCATGTCAAAAATTTGTTGGAAGACCCAAATTGGCTGATTTACCTCTAAAACTAGTGGTGATTGAGGAACCTTTTCAATAATGGGGTTTTGAATTCATTGGGACACTCAATCCACCTTTAAGTGTAGGGCATACTCATGTTTTGACTTGCCACTGATTATTTCACCAAGTGGGTGGAAGCCATTCCAGTTAAAAGTACTACTTCTAAAGTAGTATGCAACTTCATCAAGGAGCACATCTTAATAAGGTTTGGGATACCAAACAAGATCGTCACTAACAATGCTTCCAATTTTTCTTCTACTGAGATGATGGATTTCTGCTATGGCTATGGAATTTCCCTTGCCCACTCTTCATATTACTATCCCCAAGGGAATGGGAAAGCAAAATCAACTAACAAGAACTTGGTCACCATTGTTCGAAGCTTGTTAATGACTCTCAAAGGAATTGGCATAAGAAACTATATGATGATTTATGGGAAGATAAGATTACACCTAAGAGAGCCATTGGAATGTCTCCTTTTCAAGTGGTATATGGATTTGAAGCTCAGATGCCAGTGACATTAGAATTGCCAACCTTACATTTGATGAAGGCCATTGAGGATGCCAACTTTACCAATTCATTGGAAAAAGAATTATGTACCTCTAGAAGTTGAATGAAGACAGATTGCAAGTGGTTGATAGAATATCAGCTCATTAACTCAAGGTAAAAGCTCTATTTGAAAAAAGGCTAAACCCATAACTTTTCAAGTGGGAGATAGTGTTCTTCTTTGGGACAAAAGGCATGAACCTCGAGGCAGCCATGGTAAATTTGATTCCCTTTGGCTTGGTCCTTTTAAAATTAGACATTTTGCTGGTGAGAACTCTTTTTACCTAGATTACATGGATGGTTCTCCTCTCCCACTTCCTTATAGTGGGAAATTTTTTAAGTTGTTCAAAACCTAGGAGTTTTGGTGGTCCCTCCGTATATTTTTTATAGCATTTTTCTTTATTTATTTATTTTTTGGTTGGTTTCCTTTACTGTGTTGGTAGTGTTTCTTTTTTACTCCGTAGCCCATTGGCTAAGACACTCGATTAAATCTAATTACCTGCAATTCTCTAAGGTTCTTAATTTTGCCTCTTCCTCCTCTGCCAAATCATCCCCGAAGGAGCCATCTATTGTTCTCTTAATTTTACCCACCCTTTTGAATCTAATTTCATGGAAATTAGAGCCCTACCATAGAAGAAATTTGTGTTTTAAACTCCTCAGATGCTCATTTTCATTTCCCATGGCATTTTTAATCAAAATTCTCCCCAGTCTATTGTTGTTAAAACATTTTACCTATTTTCAATGGATGGGAAATGATTTTAGTTCTTCTTTTATGCATTTGGAATGCGTGGGACTTTGCATCTTTCATTTTTAACCTTTTTACAGAGAAATAAATTCTTCATCGGGATAAAAAGGTGTTTTCCTGTTTCCTAAAACTTCCTATGTTCTTTTCCCCATCAAATTCTTGATCGGAAAGGTGAAGCTACGCATTTTTTTCCCATTAGATGTGGCCAGATGGGTTTCTTTTTGAACTTATCACTTTTGGTGATTTTGGAAAAAATGTCAGATTTGCCCCGCATCCCCATGGGTCCCTAACTAGCCGGAACTGTTTTTGGTGGATGCTCAGGGTGATGGATCCATTTTATTCTCTAAGGCATTATGGCGAAAGGGCAAAAATTTCTAAAATGACCCACGTACCTGCCCATGTGAAAGGATAAACTCTACGGACACATGTTTACGTTGAAAAGTCAATGACGGGGCACAAAATTTCTAGGGAAAGGTTGGAATTTTCCCCTTTTTCAATATAGATAAAAATTGAAGCACATCCCTACAACCAATCAGGTGATGCCATGTGTTGAAGAATGAAATAGGGACACATGGCCATTTTTTAGTTCACAGCACTTTGGCAGACCAAGGAGGACTTTAGGAATTTTAACCTTGTTTCCACAAAGGGAGAAAAGTTCTAAAATGGCTCGCGGCCCCGATCATGCGAAGGGAAAATTTCTAAGTTGAGTCTTACGAAAAATTAGAAAGGGACACATGGCCTTAGTTGAAATTCAATGGCGAGGGCATGGAATTTCAGGAGGGAAAACTTGTAATTTTTACCTTTTTCATAAGTGGATAAAGTATAAAACTAAAGCGCATTCACGCAACCAATCGTGTGATGTCACATGTTAAAGAATGAAATCGTAGAATAGTGGGCCTATGGAGGAAATTGGTTATTTGAGCTTGTTTCACCAAAGGGTTAAAATGTTGTAAATTGAGCCGAGAACCATTTTCCAATCATGGTGTGCCACATGTTCACATTAAAAAGTCAAAGTGAGCTAGCGGAGGTTTTTTGAGAATTTGATATTTTTTAAAAGAGTTTAAATGGCATATTTGAACCACATTTACTCAACCACTCATATGGTGCCACGTGTCCATCCTTTGATGAAGCTACGAGAGGGGTGGAGAAAATGAGAAATCACACTTTTCTCCCAAATGTCACAAAATGCATATTTATCCCCAGACCATTGTTGCTTGGATCTTGCAACGTGTAGGGTCTAAATTTGAAGGTAAAAGGGGGAAATGATATCCAAATGCACTCATCTAGGTTTTAACGCCATTAATGAACCAGAGCTCTACAAAATGCAAAAATGGATCATTCTTCATTATTTTTATTTTTATTCCTATCATTTCTCGATGAGATGCATTGGGCTTTGTTGTTGATCCAAATCGATAAATTTAAAGAGATGTAAAGTTTAGTTATATGAAAATGGAGTTTATTGGGCATACGTAATAAAAGGAGAAAGCTTACCAAGAAGAACTTGAGTGTTATGAAATTGGTTAAAAGGTAGAAATGGAAGGACCACATGAAGAATAAAATCATGAGATACCCCCTGCTAAAGTAATCATGCTCAAACCGATGAAATATTTTCCTTTTTCAACCTCCGCCATGAGTGCATTTGTTTCATGTCACTTTCCAAAATCGGTTCTGCAACAATCATTATTCATTTTGGATGTTATTTTATTGTGGACCAAGTATGGATGTACATAGATTGTTATATGAACATGGTTTCATGCCACGGGAAAAGGATTCTCGTTTTTTGGGAAGGTTGTAAATTCTGAAATAATTCAATAGAGAAGTTATTTTTCTTTCTTATTTCCTCATTTATATATATCTCTCTCTTGCTTGATTCAATGGATCATTGGTTTTGCATTCAATAGAAACTTTGTGTTCTGGTTTGTGTAATCTTTAAAACTTTGTGTCTGCAAATTTACATCGGTGGTGAAGTAATTAATACTTTTCTATATTTTCTTGGTTCAATGTGAGTAGGAGATACTCATTTGTCTATATTTCCCAAAATAATTTTTTTTTTTCTTCCTTCTCCCATCTATTTATTCTTCCATTCCTTCGATTGATAATATTTTGAGTATGAAAATGAACCATGATACCAGTGGTCCAAACATTGATAGTTGTATATTTTTATATTTTTTTGGCTTTCAATAAGGTAACCTATCCCATTGAAGAGGAGGTACTTATTGTCCCCCGACTATGGTTTCAATACATGTTTCATTATGAACCCCAATAGTTTTGGTGACTCCACTACTGCAATTTATTGCAAATGGATTCTAGTTTTTGAATAACATCCTCTTGATCATATTTTATAAGGAGACTCCAAGACACACTCGAGGTAGAAGAAGCCTTGGGGAAGAATACCCTCATTTCCAAATTCTGGATCATCAAGGTTTATCTCTCCATTCATTAATAAAAAGAAGAGGAACAAGATCTCGTAAGCACTCCTCCTGCTAGAGACAAAACGTTTGGGAGTGATATCCCTCAAGATCAAATTAGTCCTAATTTGCATGCTTTGATTCTCATTGGTATTTCAGTTCCTCTCCAAACAATCTTTCCAAGGATGGTAGCTCCTCTACCTTGGGGCCAAAGGGTTGGACCTCTTACTCTTCCCTAGACATTACGTGAATTTCCTAGAGGAAATAGAAAGAATTTCCCTAAATTTAGAGGTGATGGGAAGTTTCACCCAGATGAGCATATTGCATCCTTAATTATTTCTTGTGGTGTTCTTGGAGTTAAACATGAAGATATCTCTGCTAGAATTTTTGTAGAGACATTGGAAAGAGAATGCTACTTGATTGGTTCTATCATCTCCATGTTGGATCCATCACCAATTGAAACACCATGATGACCTAATTTGAGCAGTGTTTCAAACCCGATAAGGATGTACATGCCATATTGGCCCAAATTTCTCAAATCAAGAAAGAACCACATGATCCCATGAGGTAATTTCTAGCCAAATTCAACAGGCTAGTTAACAAGATCCCACAAAACACATGACCTATGGATCAAATTCAGAAATGTTTCTTCCTTAACACCCAACTTCCTAAAGTGAGCTATGAACTTAGAAGAGCTAATCTTGCCACTTTAGATGCTGATCGGATATTTTTTTTCAGTGTTAAAGATGATCTGATCACGTCTGACAAGCTAAGGAGAGAATCATTCAAATCCAAAGAATCTCCTTGTTCCACATATTCTCCTAGAGCGAATGCAGTTTAGTTAGTAAAAAAACTTGCTAATGATCTTATTGCTCTCAAGAAGCAAACTTCACCCAACATGCTCCTTATCGATGTTCCTAGGAAGAACTTTCATCCCAAGAATCGGTTTCCTCTCCTCAAACCAAATTGGAAATCAAGGCTCACCTATTTAAGTTCCAAATAATGCAACATATGAAGTCCTTGAGCCTGATGACAAGGGGGAGGATGAAATTTGTGAAGAACATGAAGAGGAATTTAATGAAGAATTAGAAGAGTTGAGTGGATCTCATGTCCATTTTGTCACCACTGAAGGTATAGATGTAGAGGATGATTATGAAGAAAGAGTTGCAAAGATGAAAAATGAATCATATGTTGTCATGACTCTTGAGAAATCCAACAAGAAGGAGAAAGTGGTGCAAACTTATAAAATTTCTAATGAGCCTCCTACAGTCATTCTAGTGATTGCAAAGAGAGGATATCTTATTCCAATCCATTTTCACTTCTTATAGGTAAGTTACAATCTGATTTTGAGAGTTGCAAACTTATCTCTTTTATCGACTCATCCTTGGATCAATTTCAGTGATCCAAGGAATGTTTTAAATCTTCTTAATAGACTAAATGGTAAATTGACATTCAATAGTTTGAGAGGCATAGCGGACTAAACTTTGTATTTTGTAAATTCTATGGTCTTGTGTGAAAGTGTCTTCAGTAGGTTGTATGTTGTGCTTGGGTCTTTGGGATTGATCTCTACAGGACATTATTGTAAAAAAAAATAGTCTGCTTCATGACTATGAAGGGGATCAAATCCTAAAACTAAAGGACTATCCTAACGGTATCCTAAACTAGGTAAGAGCACCTACTTCCTAGCTACGTCTACTTAATTGGGGTTATAATCTAACCTAAGCTTCTTATTCTATTTTGTTGGGGTGGTGGTGTCCTAACCTAAGCTCTAGTGCTAAATGAATAAGGGAGAAATTACTATAGTAATATTAGACTATATTAACCTAATGCCTAATACTAATGGTTGTGAATTTAATCTAACCTAAGGTGGAAACTACCTATGGCAATGTTTTAAGACCTAAGGTGATTTATTGTTAGACTAACCTAAGTCTTGGGAAATCTAGCCTAAACTATTTAAAAGGAACCTAAGGGTCACATGGCACTAAGGTGATGGTTCCAATGGCATTTAAGTGATTTGATTGGGTTTAATGCATGAGGTACTACCATTTTGGAAAAGGCTAGTTAACTCTAGTGGAGGCATACATGGAGGCTTCACTAAATATAGAAATGCATGTTAACTTGGAAATGGCATTCACCAGTTTTGGGAGGTGGTGGCAAGGAGAGATAAGCGGGAAATTTGGGAGTTATGGCATTAATGGATCTCATTTTTGTGTGCAAACCATCTTGGAAACAAGGGAGGTGGATTTGTGAGAGGTTGTTTGGTTTTGCATGTCTCACAAATTTTTCTCTGCATGGAGCTATCTAGTTCTTTGAACCAGCAGTTCAACTTCTTCTTCTTCTTCTTATATTTTTGGTTTCTCTGGTCTATTTTCATCAAGGGAATGTATATGAGGCATTGGAAGAAAATTTTTTTGGTTTTTGATCTGTCATGGAGAAGAAAAAGAGTTGGAAGCTCGGCTGGAAGTCTCCTTCGAATTGGCAGAGGCACTATCAGGCATGATAGGCTCTACCCATTAAGATTTCTTGCTTTCTTCTAAATGAATCATTAAAACAACTCTACTCTCATGAGATAATTGTTTGTTTGATTTGTCTAGTTATTTACTTTCATGTTTTTATGAATCTCTTGTGGTTTTTGGATGTAAATCCATTGCTAGTAATGATAGTTTTTGGGAAACTTTCTCTGTGCTAGTTTAATGGTGACATGCATGTGAAACTTGTATTTGAAGCTTTGTATTTCATTCTAAAACTTGTATTCAAGGTTGGATTGACTGGGATTCATTGCCTTATGTTTTGTTTTTTGAGCTTTGTTTCATTTTTACTTGTATTGGAGCATTAGTTGTTTTTGCTTGTAGTGGAGCTTTTTTTGTTGTTCCTTTATGATTTTAGGTTTCATTTTCAAACTATTATTTAGCTCTGTGTTTCATTGAGCTTGTATGGGAGCTTCATGTTATGTTATGAGCTTGTATTTAGTTTGTGTTTCATTTGAGATGGTATTTGAGCTTGCCTTGAAGTTCTAAAACTTTTTTCAAGCTTCATGTTTGACACTATACTAGTATTCCATACTTGTGTGTTTTGAACTGTTGAAATCGATGTGTTTGATTATACTTGTATTGTATTATGAGAGAGTTTACTTGTATTAAGGATTTGAAAAGCTTTAAACTCATTTATGGACTATCTGCTCGAAAGGGTCTTGAGAGATTTGTTTTGTTTTGAAGTAGACCTGGTAATCTCTTTTGAGATCTTCTCTTGTAGCTTCTTGTTGGAATGATTGTGGTACTTCTATTTTTAGAAATTGTACCACCTTCTTTGAACTTGATAGGGCATGTGAGTTTGGGTATATTTTCCTTCTCTACTCCCCTGAAACCCACATCTTGTTGAAAGCTTGACTATTTTTTTTGTTGAGGATTATTAGACTATAATTGTACCTTGTTGTGGGTTTGGTTTGATATAGAGTTCTTTGGAATGGTCATTAATAGTTTAAGAGGTTTATGGAAATATAGTATGCATTTTCCTTCTTGTGAACAATGTTGAAATGAATACCTTCCTGTCATAAGCTTTTTAGATGGAACTCGAGAGTCTTGTGGTGATTCTATTTTAGTCAAGTTGGAAGTAAGATTGGAACATCTCTTGACTTAAACGTCGTTGGGGTTTCTTACTCTCTTTAGATCTTCTTAATTGATTTCTTGGGTTTTATTAGAAAGTTGAATTTAAAACCTAGTATACTAAATTTTGTATGGAAGGATACATTATCTCTATTCAGAATGCTTTGTATTATTGTTCTTATTTGGGATCATGAACTATTTACTCTGTTGCATTAAGTTGTTGAAGCCTTGTAATGGGATTTCAGTCTTTTGAGTTCGTGAGTTGTATTGAACCTTGTATATCTTACATTGTTTGTGGATTTCTATTCCTTGTTGGATTCATTGAATGAATCTCTGGGTTTTAAAAAGAGAAATGAATATGTTCTCTTGGGGACAATATATTATTTTAGGGACTGTACTATGTACTTCATTCTAGAGATTTGAATTTGAACTTGTGCTTGATGAATGGAAATAGGTAAACCAGTTTGTTAGATTTGTAATGGAAAATTAGAAGTGTGCTTTCTTTAACTGTGCATTCGGTTTTGTGTTCTCTTTTGGGAACTAGTTAAAGAATTTCTAAGTTTGAATAGAAATGGGAATTCATTTCATAGTATAAATGAAATGAATTATGGATTGGACCTTTTCCAATGGAGATCCCTTCTTACTATTGTTTGGATAAGTTCATTTGATTGAACTTCTTTGTATTCGATTCTCCTCTGAGATGGAAATTTCTTGTGGAATGTTTAGTCTACTTTGCTTAAGTCATTTGTTGTAATGTTTTGTAAAGAGATTAGCTGATTCGGTATGTTGGAAAGAAAATAATATCATGCTTAGACCGACTATTTTTCGCTTGATTGAGTCATACTCCATTTGGATTGATATTGGAAGGTTGTCTCTTTTTGCACTCTGTTTTATTATGAACCCTTCTTGGATGGACTGGATAAGAGATTAACTCTGTGTGAGTCTAGCTTGGGTTGTGGAACATTTGGTTTCAGATCTTTGAATTATATCTTCTAACATGTGGAGTTAGTTTAGACTTACAAGAGGACTGTTTTGACTCTCTACCCCTACTTGGATTGATTTGGGATTCTTGTTAGATGTTTTTCCTTTAATGTTGAATCCTTATATTGTTATCTTTGGACTAAGGTAGATTTTGTGTTCTAAACCTATATTTTCTTTCAGATGATTAGAGTATGGGGAATAAGTATGTATTGATTCTTCTTCTTTTTCTATATGGAAAGATGAAGCATCCTAATATGAGCTATGTTGTAATTAACTTTTTTTACTTAGTAAAGATAAATGTGTATTTCTATTCTTATAGAACTATGAAACAATTGGATGACAAGACCTATTGATTGTTTTAAAGTAATTGATAGGATCAATTAAACCTTGTGATATAATTCAGATGTTGCGGATTATATTAAGTTCTTTTCTTAAAAGTAAATTCAGACTCTTTTATTGTACTTCTTTTCTAGATGTTATTACTTATGATTATTTGTATGATATATTAATTGTTTCATTAAAGCAGAGTTGTTTTAATGGAACAATTAGTGGAATGCACTTTACTTTAATGCTTAGTGCTTATCATGCTCAGTTCATTGAACTGACCCATGCTAGCAATTTTTGCAGATGGACATCGTAAGTGATAAAAGAAGGCAAAAAATTTTATGATGCATTGGCTTATTTAATTTGGATCTTATGTAAAGAGTTTCAATCATTCTTGAGTTGTATTGGAAAAGAAAAGTGATGTTCTTTTAAGATCTTAATTCTGATTGACATGCAGAATGTCTTGAAATGCATAGTCTTGTAAATGTATATTTATCATCATGAATTGAAAGGTTTTGTGTTGGACTCCAATTTGTGATGTGAATTCTTTTGTACTTGTATGATGGAAATAATAGTGATATCTTTGTGGTATTCTTTATATCTTTGTATACTATTGTTGTTATAAGATAATAAGTTGGATTAAGGAGATAGTATAATCTCCCTTATATAATGAACTTGTTAAATTGCAAAAGATGTCATTCTCTAACTACACAACTATAGTTTAATAATGAAATATGCTTGGGACATACAATTAAACTATATAAGTAACGAATGATAAAAAGTTATGTTAAACCTAACATCTAACCATGTAGAGGAAGACTCTTCCTCTCTCATGGAATGAAAGATAAAAGGAATAGTGGTTATGATCTTTAATCTTTATACTAAGTTTATAAAGTAAACACTAGTTGAATCTAGGTGGATGACACACTTGATTTGGATAGCTAGGTTACATTAAGAATTAAACGTTTGATGTTTGTTGTCCTATTTTTGGGATAACTACTTGTTATGCCACATTAATGAATAACAATGCAATGCAAACATGAATTAATGAAGTTCTCCATATCTAATCAAGCTAGTGTTGGATAAAGAACTTAAGGAATGTTGGAATTAGGGTTAGGCATGGTTGTTGTAATCTGAATCTTAATCCAATTTAATTATGATTAATGACCACTAAGGGGGTATGTACATCTTGATGAATCAGTTCTAATGGATGTTGGCACATGCCAACTATAGGATGTACCCTCGAGAAGTCCTAGACTTCTCAAGGATACAATGTGTTGCAGTTGACATGTGGCAACACCCTTCCATATTTGTTCATCTAGATCTACACACATCTGGACTTGAACTTAGTTTCTCTCTAGGTCAAGTTAGTAGCATGTTTAGGATAGGTAGTAGCTTTCAATGACTCAGGGTACCTTGGCACATCCGGTTGACTTAGGTCAACCGAGTATGCCCATATACCCTAAGTCATCGTGAGCATCTTCCTATAATAAATTATGTTGCTAACCTAGGGCTAGGGTCAAACCTTGGGCAAGTGGACTGATGGTAGTCAGTAAGACCATTCTAGATAATAGAAGAGTGAGGTGAAGGATGTATTCTAAATGATGAGTATGTCATCTAGGAATAGTAACATGAACAATATGTTGAAAATATTTGGCCAAAGTATCGCAAGTTGTTGGTTGTGTTGTCCTATGTCACCTAGTTTAAAGCAACATGATGTCAGATGAATATTGGTAACAAATATTCATATAGGTTCTTTAAACATATCACTCAATACTGAATAGGGTAGGAGAACCAAGTATACGTAGTATACATAAAGTATTCTATACTTTAAGTTAACATGAGAGATCGGTTGGTAACCGAGTCATGGAATGAGAGATCGGTAGTATACCGAGTCATTATAACTTGCATATGGTTATCTGTTATGAGATTGATTGGCATGGAATGTGTGTTCTAAATGATGTTTTATTTAGAATAGAGAACATTATGTTTCAAAAAAAAATTCCCTTGTTTCTAAAGTCTTAAAATGGGAATGTTACATCTTGGTATCGAGCTAAAGGTTGCAGACTCTTGACCTATTGTGTCCATAATCTGATGAAACTTAAATTTTCTTGTTAACAAAAAATGGTTAGAACAAGAGGAAATGTTGCAAATAATCCTCCACCTAAGGAAGGAGCAAAAACTACCCAAAAACTTGATGAGATCCTTGCTTCCCTATTGGACACAAGAGATCATTTGGTTGTACTTGAACAACAAGTAATGGGAAATGAGGAGGAAGAAGATGTTGGTAATAATAATCAGCCACCTCCTGAGGACAACACCAATTTAGGTGTTGATAATAACAATGTGAACATACCTGATCAACCTGAGAACAAAAAGGCTAGGCTGGCAGCTGAACTCACTAATGATATAAAAAGGATAAGTCCACCCAAGTTTGATGGCACCACATTAGGAGATGGAGCTGAGAATTGGCTCAACAAAATGGAGAAATACTTTGCAATAAGGAATTTCTCAGAAGAAACAAAGGTGATATGGGGAGCATATCAACTTTCCCATGAGGCATCTTCATGGTGGGACAACCATAAGGCTGAGTTAAACATTGATGAAACTAATATCACATGGGATCAATTTAAAGGTTACTTTAGGCAACGTTGGCTGCCGTAACTTTACTATGATCAAAAAATGACTGAATTCTAGAACTTAGCTCAAGGAAAGCTAACTATAACTGAGTATTGGGAGTGGTTTACTAAACTCCTTAAGTATGTACCTCAGTACCAAACTAATGAGAAGTTTAGGATATGGAAATTCATCATGGGATTGAATCCCATTATAGGAGGAGAGGTGGATGTTCACATCCCAACCATGATGGAAGGGGTTGTTGAAAAGGCCATAAGGTAGGAACAAAAATTGAAGGCAATTTCTACTCATAAGGAGGAAGTAAGGAAGAAAATCCCCAACTCCTCTTCATCATCTCTTGCACCTAAGAAAGGACCATGGAAGAAATTCAAAATGAAAAGTAAGTTTTCATCTGATACTAATAAGAAAGCAACAACAAACAAGTTTGTTGGTAATGCATGGAACAACTTTTTCAAGAACAATAATAATGGACATAAGTCCTATGAGGTCAAAATGATAACTCTAAGGCTGGAAATAAATCCGAGCCTAGAAAGGGACCTATAGGAGGCTGTTATAACTATGGAAAAGATCATTACACAAATCAATTCCCTTTGAAAAGGATGATCATAATCAAGCAGCACAAGATACATGTTGTAGTAGTTGACAAGCAGGATGAAAAATAGGCCACACCCATAGAGGTTTCGGGTAAGTTATTTGGTTTACCTATAACTATTATTTTTGACACCGAGCTACTGAATGTTTTATTTCTAGTAAATTAGCATCAAAACTAAAAATAAAAGCTAGAAACATGGATAAAACATGGACTATACATTATGGAAACAATGTTGTTCATACAATTAGTATGTGTCTTTTTGGAGCAGTCCTTGACTTACCTAGTTTTCCACTAAAGTTGATCTTTATGTTGCACCTTTGGGGTCTTATGATGTAATCATAGGTGTTAATTGGTTAGCAGAACATAAGGCTAAAGTGGACTATTTTGAAAAACACATTAGTTGTTTAGATGACCTGCAGAAAACAACAGAGATTCAGGGTGTGAAACATGAGATTTCTGTTAGAAAACTATCAGCTATGCAACTTAAAAAGGCCAAAAATAAAGGTTGTACCTTATATGTAGTAAAAATTATAGAAACAAATGAAGAGAAAATGATGTCTTGGAATGATATCCATTGTTACAAAACTTCAATGATGTGTTTCTCGGAAGAGTTACTAGGTCTTCCACCCAAAAGGGAGTTTGACTTCACAATAGAGATCAAGCCTAGAACCGAAGCCTATTTCTAAGGCACCTTATAGAATGACTACTATAGAATTAGTAGAGCTTAAGGCTCAATTGCAAGAACTTTTGTCTAAAGGTTTGATTAGACCAAGTGTTTCACCTTGGGGAGCACCAAGTAATTTTTGAAAAAGAAAGATGGAACACTTAGATTGTGCATTGATTACAAATGTTAAACAAAGCAACAATCAAGAATAGATACCCACTCCCTAGAATTGATGATCTATTTGATCAGATGCATGGAGCATCGGTATATTCTAAGATAGATCTTTGATCTAGATATCATCAATTATGGATTAAGGATGAGGACATTCATAAAACAACTTTTAGAACAAGGTATGGACATTATGAGTTCACAGTTTTACCTTTTGGATTAACAAATGCACCTGCAACATTTATGAATTTAATGAATAATATCTTTCAAGAATACTTGGACAAATTTGTGCTCATATTCTTGGATGACATTCTCATATATTCTAAAAGTATTGAGGAACACCATGAGCATTTGAAGATAGTTTTGGAAATCTTGAGAAAGAGATGGTTATATGGTAAGTTATCTAAATGTTCTTTCTATGACACAAAAGTGCACTATTTGGGACATGTAATAAGTAAGAATGGAATTGTTGTAGATCCTTCTAAAATTGTAGCTATAACTGAGTGGCTTGCACCAAAGAATGTACATGAAGTTAGAAGCTTCATGGGGCTTGCTTGGTTACTATAGAAAATTTGTAAAATATTTTTCTAAGGTGGTTGCACCAATAACTTCTTTACAAAAGAAGGATAAGAAGTTTTTTGGAGTGAGAAATGTGAAATTACATTCAAAACTTTGAAGGAACAGTTAACTTCAACACCTATTCTAGTAGTACCAGATCCTAATGGAGACTTTATGGTAGTAACTGATGCATCTGGTGAAGGTCTAGGAGGTATTTTGTTACAAAATGATCATGTCATAGCTTACAAAAGTAGAAAACTAAAGTTACATGAGTTGAATTATGCTCCACATGATTTAGAGCTTGCTTGCCATTGTTCATGCACTACAAGTTTGGAGGCATTACCTACTTGGTAAACCTTTTGAATTGAAAACTGATCATCTTGGGCTGAAGTATATTTTCACTCAGCCAAATCTAAATGCAAGACAATGAAGATGGTTAGAGTTTTTGTCTCAATATGATTTTGACATCAATTATATCAAGGGTAAGGAAAATAGAGTGGTTGATGCTCTAAGTCATAGGAAGCACATTTATGCTCTTATAACATTGAGAACTCAGTTTAAGGATGAAGTAAAAAGTGTTATGGAATCTGATTCTTACTTTCAACAAGTAAAGTCAGCACTTGCTGCAGATCCAAATGATTGAGGTATAAAGGTTTTCACTTTGATAATGAAGGAATCTTAAGATTTGAAAATAGAGTATACATACCTTCGCTAAATGATTTAAGAAAGAAATTGTTAGTAGAATTTCACAATTCACCTTTTTCTAGACACCTGGTATTACAAAGATGCTTGCTGATATAAAACAACAATATTTATGGAAAGGAATGAAAAAGGATGTTATTGATTTTGTGACACATTGCCTTGAATGTCAACATGTTAAAGTGGAACATATGCACCCATCCGGTTTATTGTATCCTCATAGCATACCGCAGTACAAGTGGCAAGTAATAAGCATGGACTTTGTACAAGGGTTGCCTATGTCAAGAAATAAACATGATGTTATTTTGTAGTTGTTGATAAACTAACAAAGGTAGCACATTTTATTGTTGGTAATCTGAAGGATGATTCTCTTATATTGGCTAAAATATTTGTACACAAAATTTTTAGATTACATGGAGTACCTGAATTAATCATATCGGATAGAGATCCTAGAATGACATCAAGGTTTTGGCAAAATGCTTAATGCAGCTCTAGGAACTAAGCTGAATTTCAGTTCTGTCGTATCATCCGAAATGGATGGATAAACTAAAGAGTTAATCAAGTTTTAGAGGATATGTTATGAATGTATTGTATGGATCAACAGTATAAGTGGGAAGAGTACCTTCCACTAGTTGAGTTTGCATATAATAACACATATCATGCCTCTCTTAAGATGGCACCTTTTGAAGCATTATACGGAAGAAAATGTAGAACCCCTATTAGTTGGGACAACATTGAGGATAGAGAGGTAATTGGACCTGAAATCCTTATGGAAATGGAACAACAAGTTAAAATGATTCGTGAGCACTTGAAAGAAGCAGCAGATAGGAAAAAGAGTTATGTTGATTTAAAGTGGGTTGACAGAAATTTGAACTTGGTGAGAAAGTCTTTCTTCAGGTTAAACCAAAAAGAGCTCAATAACTTTTGGCAAGGCTACCAAGTTATCACCTCATTATGTGGGACCCTTTGAGATAGTTGAAGTAATCAACCCTGTAGCTTACCGTTTAGCATTACCTCCTACTTTTTCATGAATGCATGATGTTTTCCATATTTCTTTGCTTAAGAAATACATTTTCAGATTTATCACATGTGTTAAATTGGAATTCCTTGTAGGTCCAAGACCCAGGAATAATCATGGTTAAACCCATACGAGTGTTGAAACTCACCAGTTGCATTTAAGGAATCATGAAATAAGTCAATGTAAGGTCCAATGGGACCAGTTTAATGAAGAAAGTGCAACTTGGGAAAACCTGGAAGATATGAAAACTACTTTTCCATATTTATTTGATCAAAATTGACTATGATGACTGATAAAAATTTGTGATTTTATCTTTATATGTCAATAAGTCTGCCAATTTTGGGCAGATGACTATTTATTTTTGAATAAACAACTATGTGAATGCTGATTTCTGGAACTTTAAATCCTGATATTGTTGCAAACATATGTTAAGAAAGTGAATAAATTGATTATCCTTAATGCAATGATCAAAATGAGATAATCATCGGGATGATGATTCTTTTTAGGAGGGAAGTATGTAACACCTTGACAAACTATTATATTTCTCTTTGCATTACAAGCGTTGGCATGTGATTTTCTTGAATGAGGTGTGTTTCCTTGATTGTTGAAAATCATGCTTGTTATGGATAAATTATTTCTACTCTTGGATTCTTTAGAATGGAATGATATGGCTACAAGAATCCATTTTCACTTCTTATTGATAAGTTACAATCTGATTTTGAGAGTTGCAAACTTATCTCTTTTGATTGACTCATCCTTGGATCAATTTCAATGATCCAAGGAATGTTTTAAATCTTCTTAATGGACTAAATGGTAAATTGACATTCATTAGTTTGAGAGACATAGTAGACTGAACTTTTGTATTTTACAAATTCTTGGTCTTGTGTGAAAGTGTCTTCATTAGGGTTGTATGTTTGTGCTTGGGTCTTTGGGATTGATCTCTACAGGACATTATTGGCGTAAACAAAAATAGTTTGCTTCATGACTATGAAGGGGATCAAAATCCTAAAACTAAAGGACTATCCTAACGGTATCCTAAACTAGGTAAGCACCTACTTCCTAGCTATGTCTACTTAATTGGGTTATAATCTAACCTAAGCTTCTTATTCTATTTTGTTGGGGGGTGTCCTAACCTAAGCTCTTGTGCTAAATGAATAAGGGAGAAATTTCTAAGTAATATTAGACTATATTAACCTAATGCCTAATACTAATGGTTGTGAATTTAATCTAACCTAAGGTGGAAACTACCTATGGAAATGTTTTAAGACCTAAGGTGATTTATTGTTAGACTAACCTAAGTCTTGGGAAATCTAGCCTAAACTATTTAAAAGGAACCTAAGGGTCATGCATGGCACTAAGGTGATGGTTCCAATGGCATTTAAGTGATTTGATTGGGTTTAATGCATGAGGTACTACCAGTTTTGGAAAAGGCTAGTTAACTCTAGTGGAGGCTTACGTGGAGGCTTCACTAAATATAGAATTGCATGTTAACTTGGAAATGGCATTCACCAAGTTTTGGGGGAGGTGGTGGCAAGGAGAGATAAGTGGGAAATTTGGGAGTTATGGCATTAATGGATCTCAGTTTTTGTGTGCAAACCATCTTGGAAACAAGGGAGGTGGATTTGTGAGAGGTTGTTTGGTTTTGCATGTCTCACAAATTTTTCTCTGCATGGAGCTATCTGGTTCTTTGAACCAGTAGTTTGAATTCTTCTTCTTCTTGGCTATTTTTGGTTTCTCTAGTCTATTTTCATCAAGGGAATGTATATGAGGCATTGGAAGAAAATTTGTTTAGTTGTTGATCTTCATGGAGAAGAAAAAGAGTTGGAAGCTCGGCTGGAAGTCTCCTTCAATTTGCAAAGGCACTATCATGCATGATAGGCTCTACCCATTAAGATTTCTTTCTTTCTTCTAAATGA
This sequence comes from Taxus wallichiana var. yunnanensis, assembly GCA_018340775.1. Classification (NCBI taxonomy): domain Eukaryota; kingdom Viridiplantae; phylum Streptophyta; class Pinopsida; order Cupressales; family Taxaceae; genus Taxus; species Taxus wallichiana. Next base: position 292,910,345 of record CM031242.1, on the reverse strand, counting down.
ATCATTAAAACAACTCTACTCTCATGAGATAATTATTTGTTGATTTGTCTGTTATTTACTTGCATGTTTTTATGAATCTCTATGGTTTTGGGATGTAAATCCATTACAAAGTAATGATAGTTTTTGGGAAACTTTCTCTGTGCTAGTTTAATGGTGACATGCATGCAAAACTTGTATTTGAAGCTTTGTATTTCATTCTTGAAACTGGTATTTGGGTCTGGTGTTGATTTGAATGGGCATTCATTGCCTTATGTTTCATTCTTGAACTATTATTTGGAGCCTGTGTTTCATTTTTACTTGTATTGGAGCATTCATGCTTGTTTTGAGCTTGTAGTGGAGCTTCTTGGTTGTTTGAACTAGCATTTGTTTCTTGTACGGTTCTGAACCTTTATTGTAGTCTTGTGTTTCATTGAGCTTGTAGTGGAGCTTCATGGTTTTTCTGAGCTTGTATTGTAGTCTTGTGTTTTGTTTGAGCTTGAGTACTAGAGCTTGTATTGTTTTGAACCTTTGTTTGAAGCTTCATGTTCGACATTGTACTAGTATTCCATACTTGTGTGTTTTGAACTTGTGTTGGAATCGATGTGTTTGATTCTATACTGGTATTCTGAGCTGGAGATTTACTCGTATTAAGGATTTGAAAATCTTTAAACTCATTTATGGACTGTCTACTTGAAAGGTTCTTGAGAGATTTGTTTTGGTTTGAAGTAGACCAGGTAATCTCTTTTTGAGATCTCCTCTGTAGCTTCTTGAGTGGGAATGGTTGTAATACTTCTATCTTTTAGACTGTACCACATTCTTGAACTGGTAAGGGCATATGAGTTTGGGGGATATTCTTCCCTTCTCTGCTCTGAGAAACCCGTGTCTTGTTGAAAGCATGACTGTTTTGTTGAAGGATTATTAGACTATAACTATACCTTGTTGTGGGTTTGGTTTGATATAGAGTTCGTTGGAATGGTCATTAATAGTTTAAGAGGTTTATGGAAATATAGTATGCATTTTCCTTCTTGTGAACAATGTTGAAATGAATACCTTCCTGTCACAATATTTTTAGATGGAACTCGAGAGTCTTGTGGTGATTCTGTTTCAGTCGAGTTGGAAGTAAGATTGGAACATCTCTTGACTTAAACGTTGTTGGGTTTTCTTACTCTCTTCAGATCTTCTTAATTGATTTCTTGGGTTTTATTAGAAAGTTGAATTTAAAACCTAGTATACTAATTTTGTATGGAAGGATACATTATCTCTTTGTTCGAATGCTTTGTATTATTGTTCTTATTTGGGATCACAACTATTTACTCTATTGCATTAAGTTGTTGAAGCCTTGTAATGGGATTTCAGTCTTTTGAGTTTGTGAGTTGTATTGAACCTTATATATTACATTGTTTGTGGATTTCTATTCCTTGTTGGATTCATTGAATGAATCTCCAGGTTTTAAAAAGAGAAATGAATATGTTCTCTTGGGGACAATATATATTTTTTAGGGACTATACTATGTACTTCATTCTGAGATTTGAATTTGAACTTGTGCTTGATGAATGGAAATAGGTAAACCAGTTTGTTAGATTTGTAATGGAAAATTAGAAGTGTGCTTTCTTTAACTATGTGTTTGGTTTTGTGTTCTCTTTTGGGAACTAGTTAAAGAATTTCTAAGTTTGAAATAGAAATGGGAATTCATTTCATAGTATAAATGAAATGAATTATGGATTGGACCTTTTCCAATGGAGATCCCTTCTTACTATTATTTGGATGAGTTCATTTGATTGAACTTCTCTGTATTCGATTCTCTTCTGAGATGGAAATTTCTTGTGGAATGTTTAGTCTACTTTGCTTAAGTCATTTGTTGTAATGTTTTGTAAAGAGATTAGCTGAGTCGGTATGTTGGAAAGAAAATAATATCATGCTTAGACCAATTGTTTTGCTTGATTGAGTCATACTCCATTTGGATTGATATTGGAAGGTTGTCTCTTTTTGCACTCTATTTTATTATGAACCCTTCTTGGATGGACTGGATAAGAGATTAACTTTGTGTGAGTCTAGCTTGGGTTGTGGAACATTTGGTTTCAGATCTTTGAATTATATCTTCTAACATGTGGAGTTAGTTTAGACTTGCAGGAGGACTGTTTGACTCTCTACCCCTACTTGGATTGATTTGGGATTCTTGTTAGATGTTTTTCCTTTAATGTTGAATCCTTATATTGTTATCTTTGAACTGAGGTAGATTTGTGTGTTCTAAACCTATATTTGTCTTTCAGATGATTAGTGTATGGGGAATAAGTATGTATTGATTCTTCTTCTTTTTCTATATGGAAAGATGAAGCATCCTAATATGAGCTATGTGTAATTAACTTCTTTTTTGCTTAGTAAAGATAAATGTGTATTTCTATTCTTATAGAACTATGAAACAATTGGATGACAAGACCTGTTGATTGTTTTAAAGTAATTGATAGGATCAATTAAACCTTGTGATATAATTAGATGTTGCAGATTATATTAAGTTCTTTTCTTAAAAGTAAATTCAGACTCTTTTATTGTACTTATTTTCTAGATGTTATTACTTATGATTATTTGTATGATATATTAATTGTTTCATTAAAGCAAGAGTTGTTTTAATGGAACAATTAGTGGAATGCACTTTACTTTAATGCTTAGTGCTTATCATGCTCAGTTCATTGAACTGACCCATGCTAGTAATTTTTTGTAGATGGACATCGTAAGTGATAAAAGAAGACAAAAATTTTTTATGATGCATTGGCTTATTTAATTTTGGATCTTATGTAAAGAGTTTCAATCATTCTTGAGTTGTATTGGAAAAAAAAAGTGATGTTCTTTTAAGATCTTAATTCTGATTGACATGTAGAATGTCTAAATGCATAGTCTTGTAAATGTATATTTATCATCATGAATTGAAAGGTTTTGTGTTGGACTCCAATTTGTGATGTGAATTATTTTGTACTTGTATGATGGAAATAATAGTGATATCTTTGTGGTATTCTTTATATCTGTTGTATACTATTGTTGTTATAAGATAATAAGTTGGATTAAGGAGATAAGTATAATCTCCCTTATATAATGAACTTGTTAAATTGTAAAAGATGTCATTCTCTAACTACACAACTATAGTTTAATAATGAAATATGCTTGGGACATACAATTAAACTATATAAGTAATGAATGATAAAAAGGTTATGTTAAACCTAACATCTAACCATGTAGAGGAAGACTCTTCCTCTCTCATGGAATGAAAGATAAAAGGAATAGTGGTTATGATCTTTAATCTTTATACTAAGTTTATAAAGTAAACACTAGTTGAATCTAGGTGGATGACACACTTGATTTGGATAGCTAGGTTACATTAAGAATTAAACGTTTGATGTTTGTTGTCCTATTTTTTTGGATAACTACTTGTTATGCCACGTTAACGAATAACAATGCAAACATGAATTAATGAAGTTCTCCATATCTAATCAGGCTAGTGTTGGATAAAGAACTTAAGGAATGTTGGAATTAGGGTTAGGCATGGTTGTTGTAATCTAATCTTAATCCAATTTAATTATGATTAATGACCACTAAGGGGGTATGTACATCTTGATGAATCAGTTCTAATGGATGTTGGCACATGCCAACTATAATCTGTACCCTCAAGAAGTCCTGACTTCTCAAGGATACAGTGTTGCAGTTGACATGTGGCAACACCCTTCCATATTTGTTCATCTAGATCTACGCACATCTAGACTTGAACTTAGTTTCTCTCTAGGTCAAGTTAGTAGCATGTTTAGGATAGGTAGTAGCTTTCAATGACTCAAGGTACCTTGGCACATCCGGTTGACTTAGGTCAACCGAGTATGCCCATATACCCTAAGTCATCGTGAGCATCTTCCTATAATAAATTATGTTGCTAACTTGGGCTAGGGTCAAACCTTGGGCAAGTGGACTGACGGTAGTCAATAAGACCATTCTAGATAACATAAGAGTGAGGTGAAGGATGTATTCTAAATGACGAGTATGTCATCTAGGAATAGTAACATGAACAATATGTTGAAAATATTTGGCCAAAGTATCACAAGCTACTGGTTGCATTGTCCTATGTCACCTAGTTTAAAGCAACGTGATGTCAGATGAATATTGGTAACAAATATTCAGATAGGTTCTTTAAATAGATCACTCAAAGACTGAATAGGGTAGGAGAACCAAGTATACATAGTATACATAAAGTATTCTATACTTTAAGTTAACATGAGAGATCGGTTGGTAATCAAGTCATGGAATGAGAGATCGTCAACCAAGCCTTGTGGCAGAAGTCACTTCATCCGATGAGAAGATCAAACCATTTTACATCACTCTCCTCATAGTTGGCCATTAACTCAAAGAATTGTGTTATTGATTCTCGTGCTTCAAATAATGTGATGCCTTCTAAGGTAGCTCATGCCTTAGGCTTAACCATAACCCACACTTTTGGTTCATTTTACTCAATGGAAAGTAGAGAAGTGCCATTGGTTGGAAGGATCAAGGATGCACAAGTAGCCTTTGCACGCTTTGCCAGAGAAGAGAGTTTTAGCCACCATTTTGGTAGCTGATATTCCCCCTTCCTACAACATGTCATCTTTGTTGAGTATAAATTTTTACAAATATGTTGGAGGAGAAATCTAGATGTATTGGTCACATGCTCTTATTCCAATGAATGGGAAAATGGAGAAGCTACTACCTAAGAAACAAACTGAAAATATTGTGTAAAAAATAGATGACCCAAAGGCACAAATACTTTATGAGGACATTGGTCATGGTAACTACATGATCATGTCACAAGATGAGACTAACCATCCTAAGGAATTATTTATTGATCCTAATGGAATTTGGATTTTAGAATTTGATGGGATCTTCTCCTCAACTAGTTCTGGAGCTGGTGTGGTGCTTATTTCTCCTGAAGGGAAAATTCACCCTTTCTCTTTCAAGATCCAATTCAAAAAAATGAATAATACAAACTGAGTATGAGGCTATCATCCTCGGTTTAAGCATGGAAAAGAGATGGGGATCAAGAATCTCCTTACCGGTGGAGATACATAGTGGATTGTGAAACATGTCGATATCTCTTTCAAGTGAAGAATAAAGGTTGAAACATTACAAGAATCGTCCGGGATTCTATTGCGCTCCTTGATGCCTTTTCCATCAAGCCATGTGAAGGGAAAGAAACACCATGGCTGATTCCTTGGCTGTCTTAGGGTCTCTACTAATCCCTCATCTAGATTTCTCTTAAGATAAATTCACCATTGAGATGATTCATAGGCCTAGTGTGTCTCGACAATGTAAACAATTGGCATGTCTTTAATGAGGATCAGCACTTACTTTCCTTCCTTAAACTCAAAGATAATTTTGACCAGATGTACTTTGAAGGAAGTGGAAATATTCCTAGAGAGTGTGTGCCTCCAAATGAAGAAGATAACAAAGAAGAAATGGATCATGATGGCTGCATAAAACTGAAAGGTAATAAGATACCTAAAGGGCTAGTAAGTTTGGAAGAGTTATTTGATAAACATGATAGGTACATCAAGTCCAAAACTTCCAAAGGATCTCAACAGTCTGAGACTATGAAAAGATAAACATTGGGAGTCTTAATGAACCCATACTGGTAAACATTAGAAAGTACTACACATAAGAGGAGAGGGAGAAAGTGGAGAAACTTTTGAAAAGATATCCTGATGTTCTTGCATATTCTTATAATTATCTCAAGGCTTTTCACCAAAAGAGATGCGAAATTTCATTCCTCTAAAAATTGGGATCAATCCATTCTAGAAATAGTAGAGGTAGTATAACACTAAAATTGCTAATAGAATCTTTCAAGAGATCCAAAAGTTATTGAAGGCTAAGATCATTTTCCCCATCCACCATTCAACATGGATTGCTAATATTGTTCCTACTAGGAAGAAGAATGGTGAGATCCAGATTTGTGTTGATTTTAGGAATTTGAATCAAGCCTCTTTATAATTATCCTCTCCTTGTAATGGATAAAGTGTTGTAGGATGTTACAAGTTCAGAAATGATCTCCATGCTTGATGGATTCTCAGGATATAATCAAGTAGAAGTAAGCTCTACAAATCAACATAAGACTCGCCTTTACCACTCCTTGGGGCACCTTTAGTTACAGGAGAATGCCTTTTGGCCTCATCAATGCTAGTGCCACCTTTTAGAGGGATATATACCTGGCCTTTGGAAGCCTCAAGTGGAAATGCATAGTTCTATACCTTGATGATCTTACTCGTGTTTTCAAAAACTAGAATTGATCATTTCCAACACCTTGAAATTTACCTCCAAAAGTGTAGAGAGCATGGCATCTCCTTGAATACCAACAAATATTTATTTTGTGTCACCGAGGGAAAATTATTGGGAAATGTTTTCTCTAAGGAGGGAATCAAGACTAATCTAGAAATATTCTAGGTAATTCAATAGATCCCTCTCCCCACAAGCAATAAGGGTGTGGGCTCCTCCTTTGGCAAGATCAACTTCTTAAGAAGATTCATACCGATTTTGCTTGAACTTACTTTGAACATAGCCCACATGATGAAAGGGAAGGAAAATTTTTGTTAGCTCATTTGAATGAAAGGTTGCATTTTAAGAAATCAAGAGAGCTATAGAAAAGACTCTAATCTTAGCATGCCCCAATTATATAAAAAGACTTTATTATCTATTACTATGCTACTTGAAAATAATCTAGCTATTGTGTTAACCTAGGAGAATGCTAAAGGTCATGAACTCCCATAGCATTCATAAGTTATATTTTGAAATCCCATGAGCTGAGGTATACCATGATGAAGAAACATCCTTTTGCAGGTGGTCAAATTTGTGAAGCGCTTTCATTTTTACATCCTCAACTCTCATTCTATTGTGCTTGTGCTTGATACAACTATTAAATCCTTTCTTACACAACAAGAATTTGGAACCAAGAGAGGAAATTGGGTAGCAAAAGTTTAGGAGTATGATCTTGAGATCAAACACACCAAGCTAATTCAAGGAAAGGGCTTATGTGAACACATTGCTTTGAAGGAGTTGATGCCAAATTGTCCAAGGAGGAAGTTAATATCCCCGTTGCTCTTTTCCTCACTCAACCGATAAATGGTATGTTAGCATCACACACTTTCTTCCTTATGGAGAATTTCCATCCCATTTGAGTTCCAAGGATAAGAGAGCCATCAAATTAAGGTATGCACAATATGTGTTATGGGAAAATGCATTGTTCAAACGAGGCATAAATGGAAGGTTTTTGAAATGTGTTGACAAAGAGCAGAAAAAGAAATTGTTCTCACCTTTCATGACCAAGCATGTGGAGGTCATTTCTCTTTTGCTATCACGGCCCACAAAATCCTCCGCACTGCAGTATTATTGGCCTACCCTGTTCAAACATGTATCAAAGTGGGTAGGAAAGTGTGAAGCATGTCAAACCTTTGTTGGAAGACCCAAATTGGTTGCTTTACCTCTCAAACTAGTGGTGATTGAGGAACCTTTTCAATAATGGGGTTTAGACTTCATTGGGAAACTCAATCCACCTTCAAGTGCAAGGCCTACTCATGTTTTTACTACCACTGATTAGTTCACCAAGTGGGTGGAAGCCATTCTCGTTAAAAATACTACTTCAAGTAGTATGCAACTTCATCAAGGAGTACATCTTAATAAGGTTTGGGATACCAAACAAGATCGTCACTGACAATGCTTCTAATTTTTCTTCTATTGAGATGATGGATTTCTGCTATTGTTATGGCATTTCCCTGGCCCACTCTTCAGATTACTATCCCCAAGGGAATGGGCAAGAAGAATCAACTAACAAGAACTTGGTCACCATTGTTTGGAAGCTTGTTACGGACTCTCAAAATAATTGGCATAACAAACTATATGATGCTTTATGGGCAAATAGGATTAAACCTAAGAGGTCCATTGGAATGTCTCCTTTTCAAGTGTCAGTATGGATTTGAAGCTCAAGTGCCGTGACATTGAAACTACTAGCCTTACATTTGATGAAGGCCATTGAGGATGTCACTTTTTTAATTCATTACACAACAGAATTATGTACCTCTAGAAGTTGAATGAAGACAAATTGTAAGTGGTTGATAGAATATCAGCTCATCAACTCAAGGTAAAAGCTCTATTTGACAAAAAGGCTAAACCTAGAACTTTTAAGCGGAAAAAATGTTATTGTTTGGGACAAAAGGCATGAACCTCGAGGCAACCATGGTAAATTTGATTCCCTTTGGCTTGGTCCTTTTAAAATTAGACATTTTGCTGGTGAGAACTCTTTTTACCTGGATTACATGGATGGTTCTCCTCTCCCACTTCCTTATAGTGGGAAATTTTTGAAGTTGTTTAAAACCTAGGAATTTTGGCGGTCCCTTTGTATATTTTTTATAATGTTTTACTTTCCTTTTTTTTGTTTTGGTTGGTTTCCTTTCTATGTTCTCTTCTGTGTTGGTATTGCTTCTTTTTACTCCATTTCCCATTAGCTAAGACACTCGATTTGATCTCGATTACCTGCATTCTCTAAGGTTCTTTATTTTGCCTCTTTCTGTTGTCCTCTCAATTTTCCCCACCCTTTCAAATCTAATTTCATGGAAATTGGAGCCTTGCCCTAGAAGAAATTCATGTTTTAAACTCCTCATATGCTCGTTTTCATTTCCCATGGCGTTTTTAATCAAAATTCCCTCAGTTTGCTGCCATTAAAACATTTTACCTATTTTCAATGGATGGGAAATTATTTTAGTTCTTCTTTTATGCATTTGGAATGTGCGAGACCTTAGATCTTTCATTTTTAACCTTTTGCAGAGAAAGAAATTCTTCATTGGGAGTAAAAATGGTGTTTTCCCATTTCTTGTAACTTCCTACGTTCTTTTCCCCATCAAATTCTTTCTCGAAAAGGTGAAGCTATGTGTTTTTTTCCCATTGGATGTGGTTGGATGGGTTTCTTTTTAAACTTATCACTTTCAGTGATTTTTTTTAAAATGACATATTTGCCCCGCATCCTTGCGGCTCCCTGATATGTTGGAATGGTTTTCATGGAAGTTCAAGGTGATGGATCCATTTTATTCTCTAAGGCTATATGGTGGAAGAGTGAAAAGTTCTAAAATGACCCGTGGCCCCACCCATGCGAAAGGATAAAATCCAAGTTGAAGCCCACAACAAATTAGAAAGGGACACGTGTTTATGTTGAAAATTCAACAGTGGCGCATGGAATTTCATGGGAAAGGTTGGAATTTTTCCCCTTTTTCAATACAAATAAAAATCAAAGCACATCCCTGTAACCAATCAGGTGATACCATGTGTTCAAGAATGAAATTGGGACATGTGGTTGTTTTTCAGTTCACAATCGCTTTGGCAGACTGATGGAGGACTTTAGGGATTTTAGTCTTGTTTCCACAAAGGGTGAAAATTTCTAAAATGACTCATGGCCTTGCTCATATGAAGGGAAAATTTCTAAGATGAGGCCTTTAGAAAATTAGAAAGGGACATGTGGCCTTTGTTGAAAAGTCAACAACAGGGGCATGAACTTTTGAGGGAGAATTTTTCCCCTTTTCAAAAGTGGATAAAGTATAAAGTCAAGTGCATTCCCGCAACCAATCGGGTGATGCCACGTGTTGAAGAATAAAACCGCAATAGCTATCCTGTGAAGGAAATTGAGAATTTGAGCTTTTTTTGCCAAAGGGTTAAAATGTTGCAAATTGAGCCATGACCCCTTTTCCAATCACGGTGTGCCACATGTTCACATTGAAAATTCAAAGTGAGCCGGAAGAGGTTTTTAAGAATTAGATATTTTTGTTAAAAATAGTTTAAATGGCATATTTGAATCACATTTCCTCAACCACTTAGATGGTGCCACATGTCTAGCCTTTGGTAGAGTTGTAGAGGGCGAGCAAAAGGAGAAATCATGCTTTTTCTCCAAAATGTTAGAAATGCATATTTCCCCCAAGGTCATCGTTTCTTGGATCTTGCCACGTGTAGGATCAAAATTTGAAGGTAAAAGCAAGAAAATATAACCAAAAGCACTCATTTGGTTTTTAATGCTTGTAATGAACCGAGCTCTACAAAATGCAAAAATGGATCATTCTTCATTATTTTTCTCAATATTCCTCTCATTTCTCCATGAGATGCATTGGGGTTTGTTGTGGAGCCAAATCAATAAATTTAAAGAGATGTAAAGTTTGGTTATCGAAAAACAGAGTTTATCGGGCATATGTGATAAAAAGGAGAAAACTTACCAATAAGCACTTGCATGTTATGAAAGTGGTTAAAAGGTAGAAATGACAGACCACATGAAGAAAAAAATTATGAGATGCCCCCTACTAAATTAACAATGCTCAAACCGACAAAATATTTTCCTTTTTGAACCTCTCGGTTTTCATGAGTGCATTTGTTTCATGTCACTTTCCAAAAGTGGATCTGTAAAAAATATTATTCCTTTTGGATATTATTTTCTTAGGGACCAAGTATGGATGTACATGGATTGTTATAAGAACATGGTTTTTCCATAAGATAAGGATTCGGTTTTCTCGGGAAGGTTGTAAATTTTGAAGTAATTCAATATAGAAGTTATTTTTCTTTCTTATTTCCTCTCGTTATATATATCTCTCTCTCTTGCTCGATTCAATGCATCATTGGTTTTGTATTCAATATGAACTTTGTATTCTACTCTATGTAATCTTTAGAACTTTGTGTCTCAGATTTTCATCGGTGGCGAAGTAATAGATCATTTTCTATATTATCTTGGTTCAATGTGAGTATGGAGATACTATGCTATCTATATTTCCCAAAATTATTGTTGTTTTCTTCCTTCTCCCATCTCTTTATTCTTCCATTCCTTCTAATTGATAATTTTTTGAGTATGAAAATGAACCGGGATGTTAGGGTCCAAACATTGATAGTTATAGATTTGTTTATTTGTTTTTTCAGATTTGAATAAGGGAACCTCTCCCATTAAAGAGGAGGGACTTATTTTCCCCATCCGTGGTTTCAACCCATGTTCCATTCTAAAATCCAACAATTTCGACCATATTTACGCCCTTGCCGTAGCGTCGGTCACCCTATAACAAGCATTAGTTAACCCTTATAACTATTTTCCATTGCTAAGCTTCCTTTTTCTTGCAACCACTAGTGCTTACACATCTTTTATTATTCCAGACACCTATGGAACCATACATACGAGCCCAAAATACCCCTATATTTCCTTCATTACGTCTTTGGATTTGTTATTTTACCTATACCTTGAGGTCTTACATGTGCCAGACCTATTTACCTAAACATGACCTAATTGGTGTGACCATTGACCTTATGTACTTTGTTATATCATGTGATGTTGTTACCTATGTTGTTTTAGCTTAACAACCATACCTTACCTATTTTTGTGCTATTTATCCTAACCAAAACCTTAGTGTATCGGAACATATCTAAATGTTCTTGCACCTAACCTACATTGTGTTCTAGACCATATCTTATACCTTGGATGCCTGAAAACTTCACCCTTGTTTTGATAAACCTATTAACCTTAGACAATGTAAATTTTGCAAGATCTTCAACATGGTACCACATTGAAATCTATATGTGTGTGTATGTTTGATTGTCATTACCCATTACCCAATTTGACCTTGGCCTACTACCTATTACTCAAGTTGACCACTACCCTTCCCCCACCTACCTTCACTTTTACCAACTACACATTTATCAAACCACTCACTAATTCCATATTACACCTCATCAGTTCTTGGTTTGAGGGGGATCACCTTAGACTACACATGGGGCAAGCACGTCCTATTTTTTTCAAAGCATCACTTAACAATACAAGCTACACAATAAAAAGGAAAAAAATGTAGACACCAAATTTAGGTCACATTCCCCTTTACCCACATGTATATTAATTTAATCACCCATAATTAAATTAATACCCATGCTCACAATATTCATTATTTAATTACCTTAATTAAAACTAATTTCCACCTCACCTAGACACCTCATCATAAACCTATTCTTAGCATGTTTCCCTTTTACTAGGACTCAATATCCACTCACCATAACTAACTAAGACTTAGTCCTACCTACCTTAATTAACTAAGACTTAGTTCAACCCTAAAATCACATGCATATTCTTCCTCTAACAACATGCCTACTTATCTAAGTGCCAAACACCATTTTAGACCCGACACTAATGGGAAGAGCTTGAAAGAGATTGCCAAGATTTGTCATTTTTAGTAAACCTATGATTTCCTGCCTTAACCAACGCTGGTCAACCCTACATTGATGTTTTTCACCTAACCCATTTTCGGTTACCATATATTCACCTTAGTAACCTTGTTTGAGAGGTTAGACACATTCTCGAGTTTTGGAACGAAGGAGATCTACATGCAAGGAAAAACCAGATCCCTTTCGCACATCCATACAGCCATATCTAACACCAAGATGGATATGAAGGTATTTACATTCGTGGTAGCATTTAGGGAAGCACTTTCATGACACTGAGAACCATTCCACAAATCAACCATCACAATCATCTAGCTATCAAATCTACAAACACCAGTAAGTGTATCTCTAACCTGAATAATTTCATACTTATTCATATTACAAAGTTTCTTCATCTCTATTTATCAGCATCTATTTGCATTTTTCATCCCACCCTTGTTACCTTCCTAAGAATCCAAACATTGCATCACCCATTTTCATTTAATCACCTATACTTGATTCCTAAATACCTCTGAGTACCCCCATCACTGTTGTAAACCTAGCCATTTTCCTCACACCCACTGTCTTACCTCAAAAAGTTATCAAAACCTATTTTATTGAATTTCTACCATCCCACCTTAACCATCGCCAAATCATACCACAACGAAATAAGTCTCTGTATTTGGTAATCCATCAATAACAAAAACTAAAAAACCTCTCATTAGTGTGAAATCACATCACCTCCAAATGAGTTATGGATCTGATTTTCTAAGGTGGAATCATCTAGTGTGATTACATAACATTGAACTTTCCCCAGGTGTGGGACCTTGCAAAATTGAGAAAGCTCTCCGGAGAGAGTTTGGTTCCTATTCCTAAACTACCCGCCATGAGCTACTCCAGTGCGGAGTAAACTAAATATAACCTAATCTAACCATTCCAAGGAACCAAGGGGAGAGAAAGAGGGAAAGAACAGAGCTTGCACTAAATCGGTGATACACTAGCAAAGGAATAAAGATATTCTCAACTTGAGGGAGAAAGAAACAAAAACTGGAGATGAGGGAGGTTAGACAAAAGTGACACGACCTAGATCTGGAAATCATCCATTAAACTACATGAAACATAATGTCCCACATCTACAAGTGTGAAATACATGCACAAAAAACCAAGACTGAAAGGGAGAGGCACAAAGAAACAACAAAACAATGCAAAGGGTTGAAGAACACCACAAAAACATGTTTTTATTGCTCTATAAGGTGCACAGACCATTAAATTTCTAGAATAGAGGCACAAATAAATTTTCTAGGCATGGGAGAAGGTTTGCTACTCAAAAATGGTGTTGAGAAATAAATTTGAAAGAGTTTCTCTATGCCCAGAATGTCTCCCTTTCTCAAATGATAAGTGTTACAGTATATATAGAAAGAAAAGAGAGAGAAGAGGAAAAATTTGAATCCTACTACAACCACCATGAGATACGCATCGAATCCTACCTTGAAATATTAACCACTAAATATCAATGCTTTCTATAAATTCACCCATAATATGTCACTTTTGGTTTCCCAGTAGATTAAATCGAATCAGATCTAGTAGCTAAAGAGTAAGAAGATCCCGCATTATAGGCCTAAAGACATTTTCTCCATTTTTAACCTACCAAGGACCAAAAAACTATTTTTATCTTTCCATGGCATAGAGGATGTCGATACGCTTCCAATGGTGTTAGATTCACAATATTTTGAGCCCCGAGTTTAAAGATATGCCCCTTTGAATTTTGTATCGGGTCCGTACAGGAGGGTAGGAAAACAACTTGAAAAATGGGTTCCCTTTTGATATGGGACACATGGCACTCTTTGGTTGGCTGGGGAGATGCGATTCCTTCTTTTCCTTTATGCCCTTTTTGAGAAAAATAAAAAATTTCACCTTTTCCTCCGACTCCCCACTTTGGCTTTAACTCAGGCTCAAACATTGACTTTTTCCATTTTTTATTTTAGAGCCTGCCCGAGTCTGTCAAGTAGATTTGAGACATAGATTCATGTGACATATATGTTTCTTCTCTTTCTTCTCACACAGGTTTGTTTAAACTTTCAGAGGCCCTTCCATTCCATTGTAGAGTCTCTCTATAACCAGTTTGTTGTCCTGGAATGTGAGCTTGTGGGTCTGAGTCATTTTATTCATAATTTCCTTGTGTAGGAGTTGTCTTGACAAAATTTTCTGGGGCGTGAATTTGGGATAACAATTTCTTGACTCACGGGGACATATTCCCGCTAGATGAAGAGACCAAGGTGGCCTTGAAGCATCCATTGGGCATGGATTATTCCTGATAAACATGAAACTAATATGAACTTTTGAATATCTAATCCCTGAGCCATCATGAGCTTTGATCAGTATGCCTTTTTTCTATTTTGTCTGACCACTGAGTTTTCTCTCTCAATTTTCATAAGGAAATCTTGGAAATGGAATTTCTGAGAGTAGAAAATTGTTTTAACTCTGGGGATTTCATCTATCCCTAAAATGGACTTTTTGAAACAACTTTAGTTGCTCTACATTTGTTTTCTTTGAAGATGGAAACTATTACAAGTAACTATGAGTTTCCTTGCTATGAATACTGAAGATCCTAGCTTTATGCACCTTAGAGAAATGTGAACAAAACTTATATACAGAGACCAAATCATACATGCCTCAAATGAGACATGTAGAGTGTGCATAAGCACTTCTTCTACTAGAAACAAAGTCTACTCCTACTCCTACACTAACCAAAGAGAAATAATGCTAAACAAAGCCTGCTATAGGCAGGGAGAAGTAGCTTCCCTTTCTCAAGAGGGGCAGCCATGCAAATGATTTGACACTAAATACAGTTGCCTTTATGAGTGAAAAACTAATGATAAGCCGGTCCTCCACCAAAATCATCAAGGCATCAACATTAATGGAAAATACCTCCTCAAGATGAATTTCATTTAACTCTTAGAGGTATTGATGATGACCCTTGGTACTTTGATGCTCATCCTCATGCCCTGAAGTAGGCATGACTAGTTCTAGCTTCTCCTTTGGCTCCAATGAAGCCAAGTACCTGATTAGGCATTGTCTGATCCTTTGAATGTGCCCCTTGTTTTAATTTTCAACTCCAAGAATGGAGTTTTCTTGTGTACCTTCTTGGATGAATGGTGTGAGAGAGATGATGACATCCTCCTACCTTTTATCTTCCTCCTCCTTTGAAGAACATGCAAGATCAAGATCTTCCAACCTTTTTCCAAAGGGCCATTATGGAATGCAGGTTGTTGCACTTGTATGTTCTCCTTCATGGTGGAAGGTTTTTGTGCTTGTAAGGTTGAAGATGGAGGAAAAATTATGTTATCTCCTCAAGCTCTTCTTCATTAAAAAAATATTCCCATTCGACAGGAAGTTTGCCTCCTTGTTGTCTTGTTACATGTGCTCTACCTCTTCCATGGTGCCTTCCTAATCTTCAACTTGATCACCATGGATCCCTTCACTCTTAAACTTGAAATTTGAAAGATCAAACTCTTATTCAACATCAAAGGTTGAAGGGGATGAAGTGGGAGGAATAACTGATAGTACTTCGTTTGCTCCACACTTGGGGCCTCTGAAACTGTATCGTACTCCTCTTCTACAAATTCAAACTCAACCACCACTAGCTCCTCAAATTTGACCTCCTCTATTGGCTTGACCATCAAGGGGATCTTTGTAGACCCAAATATACCAGCCCAACTCATTAGATTGTTGCTTATTTCTTTTCTGTTGGACTCCTCTTCTTGTTTTCCTTGACTAGATTCTTGAGTATCTTCCCAACATGGAATTTGGAAAGCAAGAGGATTAGAAGGTTG
This sequence comes from Taxus wallichiana var. yunnanensis, assembly GCA_018340775.1. Taxonomy (NCBI): domain Eukaryota; kingdom Viridiplantae; phylum Streptophyta; class Pinopsida; order Cupressales; family Taxaceae; genus Taxus; species Taxus wallichiana. Next base: position 292,894,332 of record CM031242.1, on the reverse strand, counting down.
GAGTTTAATTGGATTTGAAATTGTTTGTGGTGGGGAGGGAGGTGAAAATTATTGTTTATTAAGAGGGGATGACTATTTGGAAGGGAAAAGGGCAGATGAAATTAAATGGGGTGGAAGACTAGGGAATGGAGGAATGGAATCAACATTTGGGGCAGCAATCGGGAAGCTTGGAAATTGGATCTTTGGTTAAGACGGCGATTCTCGAGAAAAGAAAAAGAAAAACTATGCGATGGTGGAATTACCCATTGACAAGGTTGTCTTGACTCCAACTCATAATCCTTGATCTCCTCGATCCATTGTACAAGTCGGGAAAAATTTCAACCATGAAGTCTAGCTTCTCCCGAGGTCCTGTAATGTCCTAGAAAAGGGCCTTCCAATAGACAATTTTCCCCGTAACCAATCATGAATGCCTTCATTTTTGATATGGCCCTAGACTACACCATGAACGCCTCCATTTTTTTTAATATTCTTCAGTAGACTAGTATCCTCTACATAACTATCACCATTATATGTGGCCCCCTTGTCCTTGATAAACTTCATAGTCAAACTAGTTTTGAAACTGCTCATATGGGTAAGCATAATGGTTCTAGATCTAATCATAATGCTGATTTAGAGGAGTTGGGAAATGCATTGGAGGTGGATTGTATTGTTGTAAGTGTGAGTTCCATGAAGGAAATGAATTCATGATTACAAAACCTCATGGAATGGGAGAAAATGAAAGAGATGAAAGAAGAAAATGGATGAAAATGAGTGGAAATGGATGGAAAAGGTTTGCGAACTCAAAGAATGGGTTTCGACCGGATGGAGTTACCGGATGTGCTTGCATGTGCCTCAAAATCTTGAATCTCACGAAGAACACATCAACTTGATGAAATAAAGTGAAGATCTCTGGTCCCACCAGGCTTGCCAACACTGTTAGTGTAAAGTCACAACACCCCAAAATGATTTCTAACGTCTAATTTTATAAGGAAGAATCATCTGGGTGTGATTGTATAACATTAAACTTTCCCCAGGTGTGGTACCTTGCAAAACTGGGAAAGCTCTCCAAATTAAAGGCCGGTTTCTTATTCCTCTATTTAGATGCATACATGAGAGTTTGTATAGGATCTATCTTTATACCTAGTCTAAAACTTACCAAGGAGACAAGGATAAGAAGGGGTACAAGAAACAAACAATAACTAAACTACAAGGTGATGTACCGAAGGAATGATGAACACTAGTTATACTTGATAGAAACAAACCAACAAATACATGCAATAATCAAACACGAGATAACCATATTTATAACGAAAGACCAGATGCAAGGAAAAGAGATAGAAAGGATCTAGAATTGATCACAAATGTGTTTTATTGCTATGTAGATTGATTCAATACATTAAAAAACATCTAGGAGGTAATAAATACATTGCAACTTTAATGGAAGGCCTAAAACCCCACAAATTCCTTTGCTTTAGAAGAAAAGGGATCCTTTAAAACAAGGAATGTCCAGCCTTTTAAAATGAATCTTGCCCCCATATTTATAGAATCGATCAAAGAGGAGAAAGAGAGGGGAAGCAGGAAAATAGGTCTTTACTTTGCATCAATCTTTGTTTTGGCTCCTTAAAGGAAGAGGAAATGGTGTAACAGATCAAATCCTATCTAGTTGTTGAGGAAAGGAGATCTTGTATTAAAGGCCTGAAGATGTTTCTCCATTGTTCACCTACCAAGGCCACGTGGTAGACTGACGCTTGTTTGGGATTCCCTCTTTGGATTCATCTTTGGAGAAGCATAATTAGGACATGTGGCTCCTTCCACTACCTCTCCATGCCAATGTTGAGTCCCTCTATGACCAATTTACAGATCTAAACAAGTTTTCTTAGGTTCCTTCTATGCAGGGTCGTGGCTGATCCAATATTTAGCCTCAATTTGGTGACTCACAGGGGTATCTTCCTATTAGATGAAAGACCAAAAGCCTTGTCATGTCCATTGGGAATGGAGTCAAGAATGATGGTATGATACTGATTCTTCCTCTGATTCACGAGCCCAACTTTTTACACTCTCAATTTTCATAAGAAATCTTCGAAATGAAGGTTTCTGAGAGTAGAAAATTGTTTTAACACAAGGCTTCATATGTCTTTCCGAATGGACTGCATAAGAGCAACAAAACAACACCAAAACTATGTACAAAATTGAAATCATACATGCTCCAAATGGAACATACAATGTGCACCAACACTTAGAGGAAAGAGAGACTAAACTAATATAGACAGGGTGAGAACTTACCCTTTAGTAGCAGTGCTTAAGATAGATCCCATTCACTAGAATCCACAACACTTTACCCTCCAATGTAGACAATTAGAAAGCGTTGCTACTCTTGCATCATGTGATCATATAGGGCCATTCTATAGGGTGTAAAATTTGGAATGCCTTCCTGGTTTTGCTCGATTTGTATCCCATTTCAAAACCAGATCTCCTTCCTAGAAGGTCCTTGATTTTTCCTTCTTATCCAAGAATTTCTTGATTGAAGCCTGATTCTTCTCTATTTCTTGGAGAGCATGCTCTCTAATTTCTTCTAATTCTATCACCTCCACATACGTAGCCTCCATTGGTTCAAATTCAGACATCTCTAGTTGATTTAGGAGCACCAATTCTAGAAACTCAAGTGATATAGGCAACACTGCTTCTTTCCCATAAACAATTTTGAATGGAGAGCTACCTGTAGATCTCTTGGGTGTTATTCTATCAGCCCATAAGGCCATTTTGAGCTTTGTATGCCAGGTCCTCTGATTCTCATCAAGAGTTCTTCTGATGATCTTTAGCAAGTTCTTGTTTTTGGACTCGGCTTGGCCATTACCTTGGGGGTAATAGTTTGATGAAGTGCTCAAGTAAGTCCCATTCTTAACAACCCATCCTGTGATCTTGGAACCTATGAATGCTAATGCATTGTCTGATATGATGGTGGCTAGCACTCCAAATCTGGTCACTATCCCTTCATAGAAATCTAGGATACTAGACTCATTGGCTTCCTTGAGTGCCACTACCTCGGTCCACTTGGTGAAATAAATTTGCTATCAGAATCCATTTGTGGCCTTGGCTTGAATTTGGATTGATGAATCCAATGAATTCCAATCCCCATTGCATGAAAGGTTGGTTAACTGAGATTAGGTGTAATGTAAGTGCTACTAGCCTTTCTTTGCCTTTGAATAATGCACAATTATCACACCTTTTGATCCATGCATAGTAGTCACTAAACAATCTAGGCCAATAATAACCTGCTTTCATGATTTTGAGTGCTGTCACTCTTGGAGAAAAATGTCCTCTAGCTACTTTAACATGGAATTCTTGTGGCACTTTCTCAATCTGATCTGTCTCAATGCATCTCAGCAGAATACCATTAAGGTCTCTTTTGAATAAGATGCCATCAATAAGAAAATATGGGATGGCCTGTAATCTTAAATGCATCCTTTTTTCTTTATTCATCCCATGAGAACACAATACAATTTGAAGGAAGTACACCATATCTTGGGTCAAATAAGGAGTAGGTACATCATCTCTCCCTTCTTCTTGATCATCTTGTAGAACAAAAACAACCTCCTTTTCACTGTTTGTTTCATCTTGTTGACCTAAGGCTAGTTGTTCACATAACCCCTTCCCACAGACTAGCTTAGTGACCTTGATCTCAATTTCATATTCCATGACACGAGTGATCCATCCTACACATTTTTCATTCAGGTCCTTTTTGAGAAGGAATTGTTTAACTCCCGCATGGGAGACCAATAGTTGGATTTTTTTGTTTGAAACCAAATGCTTAAAATTCTTCAATCTTCTGATCACTGCCAGGACCTACTTCTCAATGAAGGAGTATCTCACTTCATAGTATTCTAGACCTTGACTGAAGAAAGTAATTGGTTTTTCTATACCTTCTTTGTTCTGCTGAACTAAGATTGCAGAAATCGTGTCACTACCACCAAAGGCATACAAGTATAAAGTTTTTGGAAAAATCTAGATTCACAAGAGTCAGGGCTTGTGATATGGCTTCTTTGATAGCCTCAAATCTCCCTTTTCCTTCAACTATCCACCTGAATTCTAAGCTCTTTTTCATCATTAATATTATTGGCTTAACAAGGGCAGAAAAGTTTTGAATAAACTTGTGGACAAAATTGATTTTTCCCAAGAATCTTTGAAGAGCCTTCTTGTGACTTGGCAATGGCAATGCTCTTATTACTTGAACTCTCTCCGGGTCAATTGCCAATCCTTCCTTTGATACAATATGGCCTAGAATCTTGCCTTCATGGGCCAAGAATATGCATTTCTTAGGGTTCAATGACACCCCAAAACTCCTGCATCTTTGGAATACCTACCTTAGGTGGAAAAGATGATCTGCTGCATTTTTGGAAAAATAGTGATGTCATCTAGATAGATCAGTACTATTTTGTTGATCAGCCCCTTGAATGCCATATCCATTTCCCTTTGAAAAGTGGCTCTAGTATTGGACAATCCAAATGGCATTTTTCTGTAGGCATAGGTGCCCCATTTGGTGGTGAAATTTGTTTTGAATTGATCTTCTTCTTTTACCATAATCTGATTGTATCCCATATAACCATCTAGGAGAGAGAACCTCTCTGATCTGGACACCACTTGCAAAATCTGCTCCATTAAGGGGAGTGGGTAGTGATTCCTAAGAGATGTTCTATTTAAATCTCTGAAGTCAACACATAGCCTAATCTCTCCATTCTTCTTTCTGACTAGGACCAAGTTTGCAACCTAACTTGAGTGTTTGATTGGAAATATGATACTTACCTCTATTAGCTTGTTCAACTCTTTTTTGATTAGAGGCTCAATGTGTGGATTTATTTGTCTCTGCTTCTACTTGATGGGCTAAGCAGCTAGATCTAGTTCGATTGTGTGTTGTGCTAGTTTTGGATTGAAATGTATGAGGTATTCATAAATCCAAGAAAACACATCTGGAAATTGTTGGAAAAGTTTTATGAATTCATATCTTTCTTTCTCAGTGGCCACTTTTCCAATTTGAAGTGTTTTGTCTTCTCCAACTAGGATTGACTCTAAATCTTCTCCTTTGATCTATAAGTTAGCCTTCTCTTTTCTAAACTGATCATTGGGATTGAAAATAGATTCCAGTGTCACTAAGCCTTTGGGAAGCTTGTTTTTATGTAGTTGTACTATCTGATTCCCGTATTACTACTCTAGTCTACTTTGGTTTATAGCTGAGAATTCAACTTCTTCTTGCAAAATGTTAATGATCATTAATCATTCTCAAACACCTACTAGCATGTATTATTATCTTGTCTTCTTTGGACTCACAACTACATGGATATGTGGCTGTTCTTTATCCCTCTTGATGTTGTCAACCACATCAAACGTTGCTCCAACTACTGCAAGTCTATCAATAGCTTCATTCTCCTTCCTGGGTATGGACACAATGTTGAAGGCCTCGAAATCCTCCATGAGATCCCATACCCTACTCTTGTAGTTATTGAGCAGGTCATTTTTGATAGCATTAATTCCTCTGACTTGATTGGCAACTAGTTCACTATCACTAAACACTTGCAAGTTCTTGATTCCTAGCTTCCTTGCCCAATGAAGACCTTGGACCAAAGCCTCATATTCAGCAATATTATTTGAGCAAGAAAATTGGAATCTAAAGGTTGAATAATATTTCATACCTTTATGGGACACAATCATAGCTCCTTCTCTGGCTCCTTGTTTACTCCTTGAGCCATCAAAGAACAATTTCCATACATCATTGTCATCCCCGTATTCGGCTTAATTAGGTCAGGAAGAGGATGATTTTCTTCATGTAGGAAATAAACACCTAGCTTAGATTCTTCCATCTACTTATAGGGGTCAAAAGCATGAATTTTGTTGGCCCACTCATGGAGAGTCAAGTCTGGGATACACCCCACCTTGGTATTTACTTCACAAGTTCTTAGGAGGTCTTCTTGATCAAAAGCTAAGCAATTGGCATTGATTGGGCTAGGCACATAAGATTCAATATGATAATCAGCAATGGGTTCAGATCTGATTGTGGCCTTTACCCCATACCTTATTCTAAAGAGAATATGTGACCAATCAGTAGACAAATAGCCTCCAATTTTGGCAGTGAAGTCCTGGATAGACACAAAGTAAAATGTGGTGGCAAATCTATGATTGAAACATTTTAGAAAATAGTCACATTTGGGAAGGCATGTAGAGTGAGGTTTAGATCTTTAATGATTCCCATAGTGGTCACCGTTGTCTCATCTAATTGGACTACTCCTCTAGAGATGATTTATTATTAGAGACCCAGTGATAAGCTATTTTCTTGGGCATCACGAGAACTACTAGCCCTAGAATTAATCATACAATTGTGCACCAATTTGTCTCCAATAATCAATGAGACATAGAATGGATGAGGTCTTAGGCTCTTACCTTGTTGTTATCCTCGGTTCCTCCCAAGTTGAACTACATTAGAAAGCACTCTCTCTTGTTGGTTAGGGGTTGTTTTGAACTTGACCAATTACTGCATGGCGATCTGCAACAAATCCCTCTACCCTAGAATGGCTAGTGAATCCCATAGTCCAATGTTCACACTTGTCCTCTTCATTTTCTTTATAATATTGAATGAGCTATCCTTTTTCTACCCCTTCCCACACACATTTATTTCTTGCACATGGGTTGTTACAACCAAATGTATGCAGCTAGATTTGGAAGGTGGCTTGGATTGAATTGCACATTGCGAGTTGAATTTTGAATGCCAATACTTTGTTGAGTGATGGAAGGTTGAGGATCACCTGAGCTTGGTGAACGTCCTTCTCCAATATTTCTCTTCTTAGACCATATATTGGCAACTATACTTTGAGAAGGAGTCTGATTCATTCCACAAAAGTCTTCATCCTACCAATTGACAAGCATAGTTTCATTTGGGGGTCCCTCTTGCTGATCTCCTTGCTACTAACTTTCTTTGTGGCTAGATTCTTGTGACACACCAACAGTTTACACCATCAGAGCCTGATTTAATGCACCATTAAAGCACATTGATTGGTTATGTGGCTGACTACATGGGAAACACCAATCATATTCTTGTGCCATGTTATTCTGTGTTGGAACCAATGCCCTTGATGTTGAAGTTGTACTTGGATCATATGGCCTGAAAGGTCTAGCAACTTGAGGTTGTCCTTGGTTATGGATTTGATTTACAATCTGAGATGGTGGCCTATTTTGTTGGTATTGGGGTCTAGTCGATATTTACCCTAAAGCGATATGGCCTAGAACTCTGAGCTTGTTGTCTTTTGATGGTTATTAGCTCGTTCCCTAGGTTCTGAAGCTATTTCATGACTTCCTAGAGTTCTTTGGAGTTGTTAGATGGTGAAGTTGAGGCTTCGGTTCAAATCTTGGGGGTGGGTATAAGAGCTAATGTAGGCATTTGGCTAGTATCTGGGATTTCTAACTCAAGGTATAGAGGCATGGATGGCTTAAGAGTGATTTTTCTAGCCTAAATCAAATGGTTCTCATTCCCTATGGAAAGACTATAGGCTACAGTAAGGTTGTGCCCCTCATTGAATGAATAATCAAAGAAATATCAAAATTCAAATCTTTAAGAAAGCATAAGAAGGAACCTTCATTAGTGGGCTTTACTGCTGTTGGGATCCTATCCTAGGTCTACTAAAATCTGAGGTTAAAGTCTATCAACTGCTCATTTGGGGCTCTCTTGATTATAGTTAGTTGCTCCAAAAAATACAAGTTGTCACCTTTGTCTCCAAATTAGTTGTGGAGATCTGTGCACATCTGGTTCTAATTTTGGATAGAGCCTACCTCAAGGCTCTTGAACCATTGGGAATCTTTCCCTTTAAATGAAGAGGTGAGAATCTTGACTACAATGTCCATCTCATGGATCTTGTGGATTGTATAGAAATTCACAATATCTTGGACATGATCACCAGGGAAAGTCTGGTTTTCCCTAGTGAAATACGGGATGCTCTTTAATGCTGCAATTAGGACCAGATTTTGTGCATTTAGAGCAAGTGGGATTCTCCTAGTGAAGTGTACATATGGATTTGGTTATGCCATTTTGATTGGCCTAAGAACCCTTACAAACTAAAAGAAAGGCCTTACAGGTGGAGGTGTTGACAAGGTTCTTCTTGGTGGAGATGGAGACCTCTAAACTCTTCTTCCTCTCCTTTCTCTACCTGGGGATAGATGCAAGTATTCAAATATACCTTCTTTCCTTGCTCTAGATTGGGTTTTTTTCATGAATCTCCTAAGCTTGGGCTGCTAAAACCAGTGGATTCTTCCTCTGTTGGAGTCTTCAGATATGTTAATTTGAAGCTTCTTATAAGATGAAGATCACAACAAGTGCACATCAATGTTGTTGCAATGGAATGAAGACTCCTTTGTCCCAACGAGCGTGCCAAATCTATTAGTGAAAAATCACAGCACCCCTAAATGAGTTATGGATTTACTTTTCTAAGGTAGAATCATATGGTGTGATTACATAACATTGAACTTTCCCCAAGCTGTGAAACCTTATAAAAGTGGGAAATCTCTCTAGAGAAGGTTGGTTACTATTCCTAAACTACCTGCCATGAGCTACTCTAGTGTAGGAAAACTAAATCTAACCTAATCTAACCATTCCAAGGAACCAAGGAGAGATAAATAGGGAATGAACATAACCTATGCTAAACTGGTGATACATCAGCAAAGGAAGTGAGATATTCTATTGAGGGAGAAATAAATAGACAAAATGGAGATGAGGGAGATCGAGACAAAATTGACATAGACTAGATCTAAAAATCATCCATTAAACTCCATGAAACACAATGTACCACATCTACAAGTGTGAAATACATGCACATAAAACAAAGATCCTGAAAGGAAGAGGCACGAGAGAAACAAATAAATGATGCAAAGGGTTGAAGAACACCACAAAAACACATTTTTTATTTCTATAGAAGGTGCATAGACCATTACATTTCTGGAATAGAGACACAAATAAATTTTCTATTCATGGGAGAATGTTCATGGTAAAAATGGCATCAAGAAAAAAATTTGTGAGAATTTCTCTATGCTCGAATGTCTCCCTTTATTAATCCTACTCTAACCACCATGAGATACGCATCGAATCTTGGCTTGAAATATCAACCACTGAATATCAATGCCTTCTTCAAATTCACCCACAATATGTCACTTCTAGTTTCTAGCAGATTGAATCAAATCAGATCTGGTAGTTGAAGAGCAAGAAGATCCTGGATTAAATGCCCAAAGACATTTTCTCCATGTTTCACCTACTAGGGCCTGAAAAAATGATTTTTTAATCTTTTGATGGTGTAGAGGATGTCGAGATGCTTCCCATGGTGTCAGATTCACAATATTTTGAGCCTCGAGTAGAAAGATATGCCCCTTCAAAGTTTGGATCGGGTCCATATAGGATGGTGGGAAAAAAACTTGAAAAATGGGTTCCCTTTTGATATGGGACACGTGACACTCTTTGGTTGGGTGGGGGAGATGCACTTCCATCTTTTCGTTTGTGCCCCTTTTGACAAAAAGGAAAATTTTTACCTTTTCCTCCTCGACTTCCCACTTTGTCTTTGACTTGGGCTCAAATGCTGACTTTTTCCCTTTTTAATTTTAGAGCCTTCCCGAGTATGTCAAATAGACTTAAGACATGAATTCACATGATAGAGTCATTTCTTCTCTTTCTTCTTGCACAGGGTCATTTAAACTTTTGCAGGCCCCACCATTCCATTGTAAAGTCCCTCTGCAACAAGTTTGTTGTCCTGGAATGTGAGCTTGTGGGTATGAGTCATTTCCTTCATAATTTCCTTATGTGCAGGAGTTATCTTGACCAAATTTGTTGGGGGGCCGAATTTGAGATATCACCTACATCCAAGAAACCCAAGCTACCCACAATCGACCACGACTGTTCAAGCACCTTAAATACATACCCTTCTTCAAGATTTGATAATAACATAGCATGTTATATTATATTTGCTTATTGTATTTTGACGAGATACGTAAATCATATCAAATTCAATAGGAAATTATTTATTTACAATATATCTTACATTAAGTTGTATTAAGCGGTGGGTTGATCGCCACCAGGAAGTACCACACTTCCTGGATCTAGCACACGCTAGCAAACCCACTAACATATATTGTTTAACTCTCTTTTGTGGTCTTATTGTGTATTTCAATTAGTTATTCCTAGCTAAAAGGAATCTCTCATGATCGATGATGAGGCCATAAATTTTCCATAAATTACCATTATTTTGTCCTTCCAAGTTACCTTTGAAAGTGGATTTAAATGTCTATGAACTTATAGTTTTCTTAAGATAGAATATATGATATATATCTTGTTCATTATTTAGAAATATTTTGTTATCTATTTTTTTGACTAATCCTATTGATTATTTGTGAAAATATGCAATGTCTTATGTATGCAGTCCATAAAGGAAAGATAATGCTAGTATTGAGAAAAGTGGAATTTATCCTGTATGGTATATCTAAACTCAAATCTGATTTCATATTCAGATTCCTCTCAAAATATTATACAAGTTTAAAAAATAAATCATCTCAATCCGAGATTGTATGAAAAATTTATAGTTGTTTTAAGTTCTATCCAGAACTCACAGGCTTAGTTCTCTAACTTGCAAGCTTAGTTCTAGAACTCACAAAGTTAGTTCCAGAACTAAGTAGATTTTGACAGTTTTTGAGGAATTGTGAAAGATCATAGAATCCAATGGAAAATATGAGAGATGTTTTTGTTCATATCAATTATTAACAAAACTTCATTCAAATTTTCTATGGGTATTACCAATAAAAAGAGATCTAACTATTAATGAGTTGCATTCGAGGAAAAGTGTATCGACTAGAGCTAAAAATTCCATAAAAGATATAGAAAAGTAAACTAGAAAATTTGAGAGAGGATTTTTTCATAGAAATGTGTTTAACAAAAACCTCATTCATATTTTCTATAGGTTTTACCAATGAAGAGAGATCTAACTTTTAGTGAGCTGCAGTCTGAGGAAAAGTGTATCAGACGAGCACTAAAAGTTTCATAAATAGAAATAAAAAGTCAAATGGAAAATATGAGAGAGGTTTTTTTTCATAGAAATGTGTTTAACAAAAACCTCATTCATATTTGCAACAAGTTTTACCAATGAAGATAAATCTAACTTTTAGTGAATTGCAGTTTAAGGAAAAAGCGTATCAGACAAGCGTCAAAAGTTCCACAAAAAAATAGAAAAGTCAAATGGAAAATACGAGAAAGGTATTTGGTCAAAATAATATTTTGAGGAAAATCCTCCTTCCAATAATTTATAGGAATAAAATCATTATGATTCTTGTTACCAAAAAGCAAGGAGAAGATTTGGGAGCAAATCTTCCTAAAATAAGTGAGATGAGACTTTGAATCCAATAATATATCTCTCTCCATATTTTGTGGAGATGGAGATCTTAGTTGTTAGTATTGGAATAAATATAAGATCAAAATTTATTTCCTAAAATAAGGAGTTGTTTGGATGCATGAATTATAAATGCAACCTTCCACACTAAGATATGTAATTCCTTTCTCCCAAGAAATAAAGATCTGTTCTTTCTTTCCAATCTTTTAAAGTAAAGTTATTCTGCAAGTTTTTAATTAAAAGTATGAATTAAGTCATCTTCCAAGGAATGATATGGCCACTCATTCCAAGGAATATGGATGAATGTGTTAATTTTTGTTTCTTTATTTTTACATTTTTTCTTTTGTTGTAAGCTTTTGATTTCATGTTATGTGATCCTTCTTCAGTACAATTTTTGTTGTGAACTTGCATGTGTCTTTTTATCTTTTAGTTATTTCCAATTCAACAATTTTAATTTATGCAAGTGTGTTTACATTTATGCAAGTGTGATTTCCTTTATGCAAGCATGCCTTTATATTCCTACAAGTGTGTTTACATTTCTGCAAGTGTGCCTTTAAATTTCTGCATGTGTGATTTATTTTATGCAAGTTTGGTTTGTGTTTAAAGGAGTTGTTTTCTAATATCTTATTCTTTTAATGCATACATCCTTCAGACACCAACCTAGATTAAAATTATCAATGGTGAGGATTGATGACCCTCATCAGTCAACATTTGATCAAGAAGTCAAAATGTGCACATGACCTTTAAACTGACCATCATAATAGGTATTCCTCCTTGGCCATCACCTTATCTATTTTTTCAAATCCATAAAGAAAGTGGTGAAACAGTTTGGCATGCCCAGAGGGACCCATCAGTGGGTTCGTTTTGATTTTATTCATTTCTAGGTAAAAGTTGTGTGTTTGTTTCCCTTTTGAAAAGCTTCCACATTAATTTTCTTCTATGGAATCTTCCCTTTATTCTATTATCTAAAATCAGTCATGTTCTTGGTGATTTAAAAAGAATACATCTTTATTTCTTTAACATTGCATTAGTGAAAAAGTATCCTTCTTCTTGTTCATCAATTGCTACATCGAATATCACATTTCAATTTGGGTTTAAAACACTTGCATGAAATTTTGATTTGTTGCATTATATCTCACATTAAAATTGAGGGCAACCTATATGTTAGAAGTCATGCCCAACTGATGGTTGACACAACTAAATCGTAGAAAGCACATTCTCTCTTCTCTCTCTTCGCCAAACTACAAAAATTGGAATTTAAAAATCTTCTTAAACAATATCTTACCAAAAAGAGATCACAACAATCACATGATCAGAGGATTGACATTGGGCACCTAGCTGGTTATCTCTATCCAGTCACTCATAAGAGAAATGCCTTCCCCCTCCAAAACATAATCAAACCTCACCTTTAGAATTTCTTTCTGCGTAGAAGCCTTCCCAACCAAAAATTTATTCTAATTTCACGAGTCAGTCTTTAAATAGCATAAGATAAACACACTAAATTCACTGATAGGATTATGTGTTATTTCTTAGATTTGTTATTGACTTTTATTTTGAGATTTGAGGTCATGTTTATTCACTTCCTTATTCCTTTCACATTTATCATCATATTTGGTGTATTCTGGCTGTTTCTGAGTGTGTCAGGACTCATTTTTTTCCCATATTCAAACTTCTGGGTTGGTGTCTCATTCAAATTTAATTCACAAAAAGAAAATTTTCTTCATTCTACATATTTCACAGTAACCGGAATCGGTTTACATATGACCGTCATCAGTTTATTTGACCGGTGTTGGTTCCCTATGCTTTTGGTCAGTTTACCCAAAGAGCACTCATCTCATCTTATTCTCTATTTAAAATCTCTATAAATCACCATATCTTCTACATTCTGATATTATTGACTAAATATAGCTTCCACAATTGAATTTCCTTAGTTTTTGTCTCACTTGTTGAAACTATTTCTTTCCAATAGCAAATGTATCGATTACAAGTGACCATCATCGATCACCCAGTAACCGACATCAGTTTGCCTAACCAGCTTCAGTTCTTCTATTTTGATTTTAATCAAAGACCTATAATTTCACCTCTTATAATCAATTCTTTTCCATCCCTACTGATTTTTGTGTCATTTATAGAATACAGTCTTACAAGGTCAACACTTATTCACATGGTGTTGATTCATAGCCAAAGTAACTCCCTCGTATTTCATGCCAACCATCAGCCACTCCCACCTATTCCATCACTTCCATCCATCCAGTCACCTATGGATCCAACAAGGTTTATCCCCATTGATACTAGAGATGAGGAGTTCACAAGAATCCTTGATCAAAACCCCATGACCCTACAATATTATCTTTCCCACTCATCTACACAGGACTTCTCAAGACAGTTAATATATAGCATTCCCGTATCTATCCCTCCTACCCTCGTACCCACCTCTGCGTCAGCTACCACTAGTTCATCGTTTCCCTCATCTACATCACCTCTTGTGGTCTCTTAGTTAGGTTCCACCTCTGCCATAACTGTCACATCATCCTTAACGACATCTATTACACCTATAAATTTAACCATGTTGTCATTGACTACCTTGAGCATAGCCCCATCCACTCCCTTTTCCTCAGTATATACCAATTACATCACAACCAACTCCATGGTCGAAACCCACACCCATTTACAAAATATGGTTCTTTCTATCCCTCAGTCTCTACCACCCATTACCATGAGAGTCATTACAACCACCCCACCTATTTACATGCTTCATCAACATCCCCTAATTTTATTTGTCATCTATTCATCATACATTCCACTTGTATTTATCCCCACCAAATTTTTCATACTGCACACTCTCATCTACTAGGATTCAATCTACATTAAACACTCATTACCAACCTCACTTTATGGTGGGAGGCACCCATTCATCACAACCCACTAACAACCTCATTAGGATGATGATGGAAAAGATGTAGACATTAGAAGCATCGGTTTCCAGCTCTCGTAACTCCTTGACCTATGATGAAATCTATAATGAGCCTATTCATCCATCCATTCCTATTCACCCATATCTTGTGCATTGGGAAATGCCTAAATTCAATCATTTTAATAGTAAAGAGGACCCATAACAACACTTGCGATCATTCAAGCATGGGTGCTACCTAATTTCCCATGATGATCCTTTACTCTTACAAAAATTTCCCATGTCCCTAATAGGACCCGCTTTAGATTGGTACAATAGTTTACCTAGACATTCCATCTACTCCTTCAACCAAGTGGCTCAAGAATTCTTAGACTAATTCTTGATCAATGTAGTTAAGAAGGTCACCATGAATGACCTGTATTCGACACGACAATATAAAGAAAAATCTATCACGATTTTGGTGCCCTCTCGTGGAGTCTTATCAACCAATTAATGTTCTAACTACCTCAGACTGAACTTATTTAGTTTTTCACTAGGGCTTGTGCCAGACACATCTCACCAACTTTACAAGTAAAAACATTCTTAACCTTCGACGAAGCATTCACCATGGCACAAAATCTAGAAATTCACGCCATTGAAGAAAAGAAAATCCAATTATGAAACAATAATTCCCGTTCAGATAAAATGACTCTTATTCATCTTCAAAACCTCAAAATAACTATTCAAATCCCAAAAGATATTCCAACATGGTAGTCCTCAAGGTAGGACCATCTCATCCTTCTAATAAAGTCCAACCTTCTTCCAATATTTCCCCTCTCTAGGCCTTTCATCTCCGATGGGAACAATGGAAGTAATTTTCAATTGGAGAGTCCTATTCTTTGGTCTTCGAAAAGATTATTAAATTTGGAGCCATTACACTTCCTCCCATAAAACCTCATACAGGTTTCAATCCTTCCCATCCTATGCCTGCATGGTATAAAGAACATGACTACTATAATTACCATCATGTCAAAGGCCATAGTGATGGTAATTGCATAACTTTTAAAAACATTTTACAAGAGATGATAGATAATGGATACCTCATCGTGGACAACCCAAACATGCTAGCAAATCAAAATTTGTACATCTTTAAAAATTTGTTCCCTAACCATAAACCATCATCTAATCAAAATAGTGAACCTTCATCCAGTGATAACAATTTCCACGAAGTCCACGCGGTTTTTGATATCATACCGCTCATCTCTCAAATCCCACCTATTTAATCTATTGCCTTTCTACCCACATAGGATCATACCCCTTCTACTCCTTCACCCATAGAGGAGTCCCCTTGATCTCCTTAGCATCCCAGGACCCCATTGACATGATCTCAACTTTGTTACCTATAGAGTCTGAGGCTAGCCAATTCCCTATCTCACATACATATTTTACATGGATTACCAAAAACCAACTCCATCTTCTTCTTCAGCGGTCCCATTTTCACATCTGGCCAAGTACTTCGATTACATTGATAATTTCATAGACTGGAGATATCTTCATCTCCCCTTTTTGACCCAAATGCAAATATTTCCTGAGGATACTTCCATGGTCTACACAAATGTATTCTCAGCAACCAGATTGGTATTGACCATGCCCATTGAAATGGATTCTTCTTCATCATCTCTACCTACATCCAAACCCTTATCCATGACCAAAACCATTTCAAAACCTAAAATCCTACCCACACCTATGTCTTCATCTATAGCTAGACCCATCACTACCTTGGGTTTCATACCGACATCAAGCCTTACTCACCCACCAGTCAAATTGGACTTAGCAACATCATCTCAAACCCGCACCAACATTATCCGTCTACCTAAAAAGGAAACCCGACCTTCTAGGCCACGAACACTAATCTCGCATACCACACCTTTGTAACCTCCCCCTTTTCTTCCATCTTAGGGCCCCATCCATCAATCCTGATCAAATAATCTCTTACCCAAGGCCAGTCAAAAGATGAAAAACCTACTACTACATCACAAGCCTTTGTTTCACCTTATTCACCCAAAAATCAAACAACCTCACCCTCACCCATGCACTTCTTACCACCTATACCTCCACCAATTACTATAACCCCAACCTTACATATACAACTTTAAACCATGCCAAATTTACCCAACCTATACCAAACACCTACAATGCAACTCGGTTTCCCCATGGGTAACCCATCCTCTTCCACCATATGCTTTCCCTTTTGCATCTTGTACTCCCATGTCACATTTACCCAAGAAGGTACAACCCAAAGATAAGAATCCACTACCCTCCAATAAGGTAGTCAAACTGATAAAACCTTCCATCACTAGCTCTTCTACCCCACATTTACCCAAGCAGATGCTAGTAAAACATAAGACCATAGCACTTACCAAACTAGTGGACCAACCCATTCTCCCTCCTATAAAGCCTCTTCCCTCACGATCATCCACACTTGTACCCAAACCCACACTCACTTCCCATTGTGATCCATTAGTGGGGTCCTACGCCAATATTTTAACTAATCTCTTAAATACTTCCTTCATCACAATACTTCTTCTTCGACCTTGTGATCCTCTCAAACCCAAACCAAAAGGGTTTGATAAAACCAAGATTTATGCCTATCATCATGTGTTAGGACATGATGTAGAAAATCATAAGACTCTATAGACCATTCTTCTCCAACTTTGTCCTCCTAAACAAAATTTTGACAATGATGACCTTATTATTGAGGACCATGTTCCACCTTCACTTGTGAACACACATCATCATCCTTTACCCATTCAGTGATTAGCATCTCCACCCCACAACTATTTTATCCACCTCCAAAATTTGAGATCAACATGGTCCATATTAGAGAGTTGGCTAAATCACCACCCAAATGTCATTACTCCCTACTCATTT
The DNA here is from genome assembly GCA_018340775.1 of Taxus wallichiana var. yunnanensis. NCBI lineage: Eukaryota > Viridiplantae > Streptophyta > Pinopsida > Cupressales > Taxaceae > Taxus > Taxus wallichiana. The sequence continues at coordinate 292,877,133 of CM031242.1, read as the reverse complement.
CACAAGGATCCTATCCACCGTTAGGGTTTTATCCCTCATACCATCATACCTTTCATGGCATACCCTCTCCATCCACCTCCCCTCAGATTAACATGGTTCACGTTGCCACCCACGCTCAGAGAGACAAAGGAAAGGAAAAATCAACTAACCCATCAACCAACCCCATGCCCAATATACCATCTACACCCACACCCAAAATTACCATGTAGACCTACATACCCTATCTCTGACGGGTCACCCATCACACAATGATAAAAAAATTACATTAGTCTCCTCTAAAGATGTCTTTGTATGATCTTGTCTAAAATTCTGAATCTCATAGACAAGCCCTTATCGAGGTTTTACAATCCATTAAAGTTTTACCCAATGACCCCACACTAGTGGCCTCCATTATTACCCCTCACCACATGGCCTCAATTACCAAATAATCTCCTTATTTCTCCCCATGCCCACTCCTCAATTCAGCACCCTCAACTTCTCTGATGAGGAGATTGTACTTATCGAGTTAGATGACCCTGATCCTGCCCTTTTCATTTCCTTCTATATTGATAACATACATGTATGACACATCATGATTGATGGTGGTGATATAATTAACATAATATCCTCCCATGTATATAATCAAATGTGTATCCCTTCTGATTGAATGCATAATAACCCTATTATGTTGTGTTCCTTCAACAATGCCATTCCCTCCACCCTTGGCACCATTATCCTTCGTGTTTGCGTAGGCCCTCACACTATCCTAGAACTATTCTACATCTTAGAGGGGGAGTTCCAGTATGACCTATTTCTCAGAAGAGCTTGGATTCATGTCATGGGTTGTATCCCTTGAACTTCACACCACTGTGTAAAATTTGAACATGAAGGACATAACTATACCATCCCTGTTGACCCGTCACCATTCAAAACCTATAACATATTATACTGGCCAAATGATGTACTTGTACCAGTCAAGGCATCTGCCACTACCCCCACTTCTCCTTCACCCATGACCCCATCCACCAATTTTTCTTCCACCTTACCCACATCTAAGTCTTCTATTCTAACTATGGCCTCGGCCTCTGCCGGTGACCTCTCTACTTCCCAACCAACTGCTACCCCTATTGCCCAATCATCTAGTGAGTCATCTATCCTCACCACCCACATATAAACTATTAGTCCCTTAGAAGGTGTTTATAAACTCCTCACTCTTGGGAGTACCACCTATACAATATCAACACATTTCTCACTCCACAAGAGTATGGGAACCTACACCAGCACCCTAGTTATGACTACCGTGTAGGCGAGGTTTTTCCTTATGGTCCTCCCCACCTTTGCACTAATCTAACATATGGGGGACTTGATACTACCACTTATTCACCCGAACCTCCATCCCAAACACAACCATTTTCATCTGACCTCCAATCCCTTACTAACCATCGCTTTACCCACACTTTCCTTCACCGTTGCACATGGAAAGGATTTGGTTTCAGTTTTTATGAACAAGGCCGACATACTGTCATTTCATGTACCACTGTAAACACAATAATTATAGTGGTATTGGATTTTCCACACCACCTTCCATGAAGGCCCGTGTCATCCTCATTGAGGAAGAAAAAAATTTCTTCACCCCATTCACCAATGTCATCACCTTTACCCACAAATTCCATAAATCCCAAATCTATCCCTCCTAACCTTTTTTTTCGTAAACAAAATTTCCTTGGGACCTCGATTTATCAACGTGATGGTGAGACTACCTCTTCTCTTTCCTTCCTATATGCTGACATGATCAATGACGATACACCTTATATCAATGTCATTTGATGTCGGGATGAGGAGTCTATCCTCACCTACCTTGGTGTGGAAGATTCTTATATTCACCAGTCATTACCTTCTAAGAGTCAAACCATGTTGAACGAATCAACTATCAAAATCAATATTAATACTCAGCATGACATGCACATTCTAAAGATAGGCCAATATTTAGATACTGCTGATCAAGAAGCTTTTACTTCTTTCCTCCACGACCATAGCAATATTTTTCTTGGTCTTATCTCGATATGCCCAAAGATTGACCCAAACATCGTGGTCCATAATACCGTAACCATTCCTAATGCCAAACCCATAAAACAAAAGCTGTGGAAAATGCATCCTCACATTGATCTTCTAGTAAAGAAGCACTTCAACGCCTTCTCTCGCTTCCTTCATCCTACCCTTTTACTATCCCCAATGGATTTCTAACATCGTTCTTGTCAAAAAATTGATAGGGGACTCCACATTTGTAAGGATTTCCATGACCTCAACCTCGCTTGCCCCAAAGATGATTTTCTTCTATCGGGAATTGACCAACCGGTTGATCGAATCATTGGTCATGAGATGCTATCACTCATCGATGGTTTCTCATGTTATAATCAAATACTAATCACTATAGAGGATCAACACAAAACTACCTTCATCACTCCTTCAGGGCCCTTCTACTATTGAGTCATGTCTTTTGGCCTTAAAAACCTCGGTGCCACGTATCGGTGACCCATAACTTATATCTTCCATTACATAATGCATCACATATTGGAAGATTACATAGATGACCTTCTTGCCAAATACAAACATCGGCCGAACACCCGATAGTCCTTAAGGTCATCTTTGAGCACCTCATCCAAGATTGTGTTCACCTTCAACCTAAGAAGCATTTACGTGGTACTTTTAGGAAAATTCCTTGGTTTCATCATTTATTTGCGTGGCATAGAAGTCGATCCTGCTAAAGTACATGTTATTCTAGAAATGCCTCCACCTACCAATCTCCATCAACTTAAAATTTTGCAAGGTAAGTTGTAATCTATCTGTCGGTTCATTTCACAAATTTACATTTGCTATCAACCATTTCATCATCTCCTCAAAAGGATGTCTCATTCAAATGGGATGATGAGTGCCATAAAGCATTTGATGCCTTAAAAAATACCTTCTTCAACCACCAATGCTCATTCCTCCTAAGGATGACCAAAAATTTTACTTATACATTTATGCTACTAACCATTCCTGGTGCCATGCTATCTCATCACAATGAGAAACACAGGGGAGTAAGGGTTTATTACATAAGATGCACCCTTTTAGACTATGAAATTAGATATACCTATGTAAAAAAACTCTGTTTATCCTTAGTTTTGTCACCAACAAGCTTCATCATTACCTTCTCAACCACAAAAACCTTTTTCATCACCAATACTGACCCCTTACATTACATGTACGCCAAACCCTACCAACATCAAAGCATTATGCACACCATGTTTCTTTCAAACCTTGACCTTGAATCCATCCATCAAAAGTTTGTCAAAGACCAAGTTATCATCGACCAATGCTTACGCACCTCTTTATGGAAATCAACCCTCTAACTTTGATTTCTCTGAAAAATTCATTCTACTCTCTCTTTAAATGATACCACTTACCCGATGACCTTATTATTTTATGGTTCTAAACGTTAGCATGGGGTGGTGTAGGTGTTATCCTCATTCCTCTTGATAGTGCACCTATGTTGTTATCTTTCAATCTTGATTTTGACTGCACTAACAACACAACTAAATATTAAACACTCGTATTAGGCCTTCAAACCACCATCTTCCTATATGTTAAATCAATTAATATATTTGGTGAGTCCCAATTAGTTGTAAACCAAGTCAATGGTATATACTAATGTCATAATGAAATACTTGGAAAAGTAAATATGCCATATCGACATGCTTTTAACTACCTTTGATGGTTAAGAACTTCAAACCACCCCATGTTCTACCAATAAATTTGTAGATACCATGGTCCGTCATGCGGATTCTCGGATACTCGTTGTTGGTGTAATTTTTGGGTTTGCATGCTTTGCCTTAATTTCCATGTTCCATAATTGCTCCAAAGACATTCATTTGTTCTAATTGGTGACCTATAATTCATATTTTCTAATTGAATGCCTTTCAATTGCTCACATTGTCATGATTTTTCCCTATATTGAAACAGATTTCCAAGTTCCCCTCTTTTGTGCCCTAACTTCTTCATTTTTTCGAGTTGAGCCATTTTCCCCTTTGTCAAATTCATGTAAAAAATTAAAGTGGATCAAATCTGAGTTGTTTTCTGTTAAAATCTCATTCCCCAGGTCGTAAACAATGTAAAATCATGCTTCACTTGATTTAAAATAGATAAATTTGCCCTCCTTGTGAAATTTTTTGATTTCTAACGCATCTCCTACATTTTTTACATTTTGATGGGCATATGGGTGTCACTTGCGCTTCAAATTCATCCTTCCATCCTTTTGATGATGTGGTAGGTTTCTATTAGCCGGGAGCAGTTGAAAAAATGTTGTAAGTTGTTACTTTTTGAAAATTTGACAAAGGAAAATTGTGCTCCATGGCCCTGCATTTGCTACAGTGATGTGCCTACGTGGCATGATTTGATTGGTTAGAGGATCGACAGGGCAAAGGGGGGTAATTTAGAACATTTTCTTCCATTTTGGAAAATTTCTCGAAGTCACTTTTTGGTCCAAAGGCCCGCGTCTAATGGGAAGCGGACACGTGGTAGGGGAGTTGGAAAAAAATTTGATTCGGGGATTTGTGGGAAAATTTTGACCCAAGGGCCCGCCTCCAATAAGATGTGGACACGTGTCTAAGAAATTCAGCATGGAGGGGTGGAGTTCGTGAAAATTTTGAAATTTTTAACTTCAAAATGTTAAAGTTAAAATTTGGCCCGAGGGCCCGCCTCCAATTAGAGGAAGACATGTGTCCAGGAGGTGAGATGGATGAAGGGGCTGAAGGAAAATTTTATGAATTTTTTCCTTTATGTTTGTAGGGTAAAAATTGAAAAATGGGCCCGCCTCCAATGAAAACAGGACATGTGTCCAAAAGGAGGGGAGGATTTTGTGCTCATGGAAGAAATGTTGGAAAATTTACAAACTTTGGCGAGAAATTTCAAAGGGAAAAATGAACCCATGGAAAATTTGAAGGTGTCCCCCAAATCCAATCAGGGGGAGACATGTGGCACTATTCAAAAGTTAAAAAGGGAAGCTCGGGCCCATGGGAGGATTTTGTGCTCATGGAGGAATGAAGGAAACAATGAGGGGTTGGCTCCACAGTGAATGGGAGACCACCACGTGGTGGAGGAAGTAGTGGGTGTTTAGGCCCATGGAGGTTCTCAAGGAAATTTTCCTTTTTCACAAAAGGAGCAAAATTTGTTATTTTGGCCAGCAGATCTTGGTAGGGTCCACCTAGGGACATGTGGTGTGTCCAGGGGGCATGCGGGGAAAATTTTCAAAATTTTCTCGAGGTCAGAAAAGGTTTGAAATGCATTTATAAGGTTGGATGCCCGGTCCAATGGTATTTAGACATGTGTCCACCTTATTAGGAAGTCAAATAAGATATTTTTGAGCCTACATGTTGAATCTCATCAAGACACGTGGAGGGCGGAAATTTATAGTTGATTTTAAATCAATGGTTCTTTGAGTGTTTTTCGTTTCTTCTTTGTCATTAGAGCTCCAAGATGCTTGGAATCATCATTTTTGCACCAAATTGCATGAAATTTTATATGAAATCACATCCCCTCATATTTCGGATGAAATGGCATCATTCGTTTGAGCTATTTCAGGTGCCCTATAGTGATTTTCATGAAATATTTTTCTCGGCCCATGTGAAAATGTGAAAAGTGAAAAATTAAAGTTACAGAGTTAAAAATGATGACTGAGAAAAAGGTGGAAAAATGCATGTTGGCATGGTGGAATGACAAAAACATGACCACTGGATGGATAAAGATTTTAATCCATGTAATATTTTAAAATATTTTTGCATCTCTTGCATTTTGCGAGCTGTTTTACAGTTTTCTATCATTTTTCATCAAATGGATAGAGTTTTGTAACAAATTTGATCCCTTGAGCATATTATTTGCTTGGGATGCAAGGATCCAAACTGGCATATGGTATATTATGTAATTTTGAGGCATTTTTATAGGCTATTGAAAATTTTGGAGAAAGAGAGAAGAATTTTCATGAGGAAAACTGGAAGAAGTCTACTTTCTTTTGGAGAAACTACTTAAGAGCCATTTTTGATTCTTGTTTGCATCAAATTTTCATCATGTTGAGTTGGTTTTAGATATAAAGCCATCAAAAAGATTTGATATTTTCTAAATAACATTCCCTTGCTGATATATTTGATCAAATTCTTGGATTAACTAGTTTTATCTCTTGGAAAAGCTTGCATACACTTGTATTTTAGTATGTTTTCAATTTTTGTTTCATGCTCATGTTGCAATCTTGTGTTTGGGGTCTTTATTGGTCATACATGGTCTCATTTCTTATACAGGGTTTGAAGGAATTTTTGATCTTCCATTTAGAAGAGCATTCATTTGAGTGAAGATAAAAAGATTTAAATTCATCTTACCTTCCTTGTAAATTGAAGGTGTTTGTAAACCTTTGGGTGTACCTTATGTCATGATCAAACAAGGGTTTCTGAATGCTTCATTGATATTTTTCTTCAAGCCTTTGTGGCAGGTTATCAATTTTTTTATGGAATAATGCAGATTTAGGCATCCATGTGTGCACACATCTTGGTTAAAAATCACTTCAAATTCATTGAAACATCTCGGTTTTTTAGGTTTTTAATTCACATGCAAAGCTTCCCAAATAAGGTGATGATTTATATCTACTCTTGTCCCAACATCTCTCATCAGAATTTCATTTTAAACTAACTCATCCTACCTACAATACCCCTATATTTGCATTGTGTGTCCACAAAAGAATTCAATCCTTTCACTAAAATACACAAAGTTGATCATGGTTTTATCATGTCTTTAGTAGCTCTAGCTTTGTTTTGAAAACATTTCCATCATTTAGTAGTGACAAATCCTTTGAGTTTGGATAATGGATACTTGATCATGTTTTCACAAAGCCTCTTCCATATCATATGTAAAACACAAGGATATTTCCATCTCCTTACCATATAAGAGCTGCAATATAGGTTCTCTTGCCTTAGTTGATAGGCACAACCTAAATTAGTGAGGGTTAGATCAAAACCCTCTTGAAGGTTCTATCCACTCCCTCAATTCTTGAATGCAAACAAGCAGATAGGTGTTTTTCCCTGGCTACAAACGACATACAAAACATCTATCTATCCTTGAGTGTCTTGTGCAAATTTATGATGTTGTTCAAGTTGTGAAGGAGAGTAAAATTGGATACCAACACCCGAGTGGTGCCGTTGTCGGGAATTTCTTTGATTTCTTGGTGGTTTGAGGTGTTTGAAAGGTTTGAGCATTTGTGTGATCAAGTATTTGAGTTATTACATTCTTTAAATATCATTTCATACTTCAGATCTGCTTGTTTTGGGTAAAGAAAATTTCAAACTCAGCTTGTTCTTCTCATTTACTAGCAGTTTATATGATCTGGATGCATTGTTTTTGGTTGAATTAAGAAGAAGAAGATCTGATTTGTAAATCCTTGCAAATTTTTTAGTCATAGCATACATTTGACATAATATTTTATTTCTTTCCTACGCAACTAAGGTGGAATTCCTTAGTGGTGACTCCATGCTATTTGGATCTTGAAATACCAATTGTCTTACACATTTATGTCATTTGAAACTTGTTTAAATCTGTCAAGCTAGAGGGAAGGAAATCCCTCTTCATCAAGGACTCTTCTAAGAAGTTGCTCACTGAATCAAGAAGCTCGGAACTAGAAGGAAGAAGAGTGGAAAGTGGTTGGTGATTTGGTTGCAAGGAAAAATATCCCCATAGGTGAATTTGAAGGAGAGTAACCTCGTTATTGAAGATTATAATTCCTCTTCAAGTAGATCTGATTCAAGCAATCTTCTTACTGATTTTCATTCTCCATCAGTTAGGAACCTTCTTGTGTATTTAAAAACTTTCTCCTAAATCTTCTCCTATGGTTTCTAAGTTTGCTAAAGTTTATCAAGAGAGTGAGCCTTTGGGGGTTGTCATTTTAAAGATCACTCATCTATTCCAATCGGACCCATCACTACTCCTCACCAAATTGTTTCACCTTCAAGATCACCCCCACTAAACAATATGGCTCAGCCTAGACCTCCATTTGTTGTTAACACCTTTGGTCTTATCAATTTTGGATGAATGGATGGTTATCCAAATGTTGTCCCACAAGATATGAGAAATAGGTTACCAAAATTCCAAGGTAACAATGTCATTACGGTGATCAAAGATCTAAAACTATTTGATAATATGATGGAATATTTTGAGATAGAATTTGAGGATGTGTATATCAAGTTGTTTATCTATACACTTGAAAAGATGCTAGGGACTTGTACAAGGATCTACCTGATAACTCTATTGATTCATGGATTGAGATGAAAAATGCATTTAGATTACAGTATGGTGACAGGACTGATCCTAGATTTCTTTTGTCTTAATTTGAAAATATCAAGAAGAACCTGAATGAGACATTCCATGACTTCAATACAAGATTCAATAAAACATTCAGAAGGATTCCTGTCATTTTGAGGCCTTGTGATGAATCTTTCTTGATCAAATATGCAGATGCATTTGATAAAAAGGCATCCTATTACTTGAGAGACAAAAATCCTACAAAATTGAGGCAAGCTTTCACCATGGCACTTCAAATTGAAACTAATATTAAAGCTATTGGTAAATCACTTAAGAGGGATGGTGTGAAGCCAATAAACCCTGAGAAGCCTCAAGCTATCAAGGGTGCTAATTTATAAGATGTTGTCAAGACTTTGGCAAGGGCTGTTAAAGAAATCTCTTACAAACTAGCCCGGGTTGAGAAAGGAATTGGGAAAAGTTCACAAGGACAACAAAGAACTCAAAACCATGATAGATTTGGCAATCATCCTAGGAGTGATCAAAGAAAAGATGATAGAGGTAAAGGGCCTGTTGGATCTTGAAATAGACAACTCCAATCATGTGAAAATGGAGTGGTGCCTGGCCCTCTGACTGTAAGGGTTGTTGTTGTTCAAGAAATTGCTGATATGGATTGGTGTGATAGATGTTTTCTTCCTCATCCTCCATGTGAAATGGACTAGCAAGATATTGATGATGATAATGAGAATGAAATGGATGATGACATTTGTATGATGGGCAGCTCTTCAGGCTCACAACAAGCAACAACATCAACAAATGTGATAAGTGCAAGGACTGCTGCAACCTTTTGGGATTGCATAAAGAGGGTACCAATTCTTTCTCTTCCTCAAATTCATGATGTAGATGTAGTTCAGGCCTTTGAAATTCCTAATAATGACTTTGAATATCTAAGGGCTCTAATGATCAAGAAGTATGATGGTGGTATTCCTTCGGAGGAAGATAGACAATTGTTAATGAATGTTGTGGTTGGTCAAGAGAAAGAGTACAATACTAGAAGTAAAGTTGTTAGGGGGCTGGTCCTCAAGACAAACCAAAGACACCCTTTCTCACAAGAATTCCCAAAGACAATCCTAGAAAAGAAATAATTGCCAAGAACCCTGCTGTCCCATGCAAAAATATCAATCCTCTTCATGCCTGGCTGCCAAGAATACTTCATCCTGATGAACCTTCTTGTTTCCCTTCCAATGTTGTTTTACCAAAGAATGTTCCATATGATATAGCCCAGGTTTTGAGCCAAATTAAAGTGAGTGTTCCAATTATTGAATTTCTTAGAATTCCTGAGCATAAGAAGAGAGCATTTGAGTACTTGGGATTGAAAGAAGAAAATATTACCCCAAGCAGAAATGTAAATGTTGTTGAGAATCCTCTTCAAAGCATTGTTGGCCTTGAAACACCACCACCAATGGAATATTTTGGAGAGGCACCTGAAGTATATTTGGGGACATCCTTGGTTGATTCCCAATTGAATGTTGATCCATTCTTCATAACTTTGCTCATAAAAGATAGGTTGCTTCACAATTACATGTTTGATTCCGGTGCATCATGTAATGTCATGCCTCTAGAAGTCATGAATGAGTTGGATATCAAGGTGACAACAGCATATGGGAAGTGTACAGCCATGGATTCAAGGGAAGTGCCAGTTGTTGGATGTGTGAAGGGTTTAGTAGTGCAACTTGCAACATATCCGGGTAAGAATTTAAAACTTGATGTTGTAATTGTTGATTTCCCTACCAAATGGGGTACGCTTTTGTTAAGAAAGTGTGTTGTGAGTGTTGGTGGTAGTGTTCAAATGGACATGTATTTCACCACCATTCCCATTGAGGGTAGCCTTGTCAAACTCTATGGTGAAAAGAAGATGTTACACTTAATTGAAGGTCCCAACAATGCTTCTTATGAAGTGTTGTTTGTTGATGTAGATGTTGAAAACTTGATTGGTTTTGCTGATGGAAAAGAGAATAATATGGAAAAATCAGAGTGCCTTAGTATGGTAGGTTCTCCATGGACATTACTATTTGATGGAGCTTGCTCCAAGTTTGGGAATGGTGCTGGTATAGTGTTGGTTTCTCCAAGTTTAGAAGAGTTTCCTTTTTCCTTCAAGCTCAATTTTGAATGCACTAACAATATAGCTGAATATGAAGCATTGTTGTTAGGGTTAAGGATTGCATGGAAATATGGAGTGAAGGATATTGTTGCTAAGGGAGATTCAGAGTTGGTGGTGAAGCAAGTAAGGAAGATGTATGCCACAAAAAATCAGCGTATGAAGCAATATAAGAATGTTGTTTGGGACTTGATTGAAATGTTTGATTCCTTTAACATTGTTTATCATGATAGGAATCTTAATGTTTCTACTGATAAGTTGGCTTTCCTTGGCTCTATATTTGACAATTGCACCATTTCACCCTTTTGTGAATATGACATTGAAGTACTAACAAGGCCATTGTCCCGGATAATGTAAAACATTGGCATATTTTTGATAATGATGGCCAAATCTTGAGGTTATTACAATGCTAAGGTGAGTTTTTTGGTCAAAAATTTATTGGGAACCAATGGTGTGCATGAATGAAGGTAAAGAAACCTTGTTTGATAAGGATATAATACAATTGAAGATAAACACCATTCCTAAAGGCCTTGTGGCACTTGAATCCAACTTTAGCAATGCTGATTGTATCATTAATAGAAACTTGTTTGCTTCAAGGGATGTGGAAGAGCACAACTTGGGAACCAAGGACAAACCAAGGAATATTTGGTTGGGCAGCCATCTCAGCAAAGAAGAAAAACAGTCCTATGCCCAACTTTTAAAGAAATATCAAGATTGTCTTGCTTGGTCTTATTCAGAGCTAAAGGCATATAGAGAAGATTTGTTCCAACATGAGATTCCTCTTGAGGAAAAAGCTAAGCCATTTAGACAAAGACAAAGGCCCATTAATCCACTTCTATCCATGAAGATGCAAGAGGAGTTGAAGAAATTAAGAGATGGCGGCATCATTCAACCTACTAGATACTCTTCTTGGGTTGCCAACCTTGTGCCAGTTAGGAAAAAGAATGGTGATATCAGACTTTGTGTGGATTTTAGGAATCTAAACAAAGCATCTATGAAGGAAAACTACCCATTTCCAAACATGGAGAATATGCTGCAGCTTGTAACAGGGTCAGAGATGCTTTCTACTTTGGATGGTTTCTCCAGATACAATCAAGTAGTTGTCAAAGAATCAAAAAGACTTAAGACAACCTTCACTACTCCTTGGGGGACTTATGTTTTTGTAAGGATGCCTTTTGGATTGATGAATGCTGGTGCTACATTTCAAAGGGAAATGGATGTTGCCTTTACTGGTTATATCAATGAATTTGTAGCAGTTTACCAAGATGGTGTGACTATTTTTTCAAGGCAGCGAGGAGATCATTTGTAACACCTAGAAAAAATGTTGATTAGATGTAGAGAGTATGGTATTTCCCTTAACCCAAAGAATTTTCATTTTTGGCATGTGAAAGGAAAAGTTGTTGGGACATATTGTGTCCAAGGAAGGTATTATGATAGACCCAAAGAGAGTAGAAGCAATCAGCAAAGTGTCCATTCCAAGAACCAAGAAAGGTATTCAATCTTTCTTTGGCCAAATCAATTTCATTCGAAGGTTTGTTTCTAATTTTGCTGAGCTAACTCTCCCTTTCACAAGCATGCTAAGAAAAGATAAAGTTATTAAGTGGGAAGAGGCTGCCATCCAAGATTTTGAAGTAACAAAGGATGCACTCAAGCATGCACCTATTTTGGCAGCTCCAAACTATAAGATGCCTTTCCAAATCTTCTCTTTTGCATCTGAATTTACTATTGCTTCAGTTTTGTTACAAAAGGATGAAAAGGGAGCTGAGAGGCCTATTGATTTCTTTAGCAAGGATTTACAAGTAGCTGAATTGAAGTACACAATTATGGAGAAACAAGTGTTTGCATTGGTAAAAGCAACAAAGATTTTCAGGCCCTATATTCTGAGTTCAAAGGTTGTTGCCTATGTCCCTCATACAATGGTCAAAGACATCTTATCTAACATGGAAATATCAAGCAAGAGATGTAGGTGGGTTAACAAACTTCAAGAATATGACATGGATATTCAAACTACAAATCTGGTAAGAGGTTTGGGTCTTGCCAAGCTCATGGTTGAATGTCATTTGCAAAATGTAGAAGTAAATCAGCTAGAGGAAGAAAGGGAAGATCTTCTTGATAAATTGATGAGGTCTGAGTGGTAAAAAGATGTGATTTTTTACCTTAGACACTTGTTGTCCTAGTCACTTGAATAAAAATCAGAAAAGATCCCTCAAGCTGGCTTCTTAGAAATATATCATAATAGACCTTGGGCTGGCTTGGGAAGAACCTGAAGGTGTCCTCTTGAAATGCATAACTGAAGATCAAGCTCCCAATTTGATTGCTAATTTCCATGGGGGAGTTTTTGGATGACATTTTTCTGGTAGAGTGACAACACACAAAATTTTGAGAGCTAGTTATTGGTGGTCAACTCTTTTTAAAGATCTAAACTAGCTAGTTAGAAGATGTGATAGTTGCCAAAATTTCTCAGGAAGATTGAAGGCTTCATGCTCCCTTCCTTCGCAGCCTATATTAGTGGAAGCCCTTTCAAACAATGGGGAATGGATTTCATTGGTGAGATTTCATATCCTTCTTGTGCTCGTCATAAATGGATCATTGTAGAAGAATCGATTATTTTACAAAATGGGTTGAGGCCATTCCATCTAGAAAGGAAACACACCAAGTGGTAATGGATTTCTTGCTGAATCATATCATATGTAGATTTGGAGTTCCAATTAAGATTGTATCTGATAATGCCATGTGTTTTAGAGCCAAGCCTTTGATGGAAATGTGCAATGAATATGGGATAAATCTGACTTATTCTTCAAACTACAATCCACAAGGCAACGGGCAAGCTGAGTCCAGTAACAAGAACTTGCTCAAGATTATTAGAAGGACCTTGGAAATCAACAAGAAGAAGTGGGGAGAGAAATTGAAATTTACAATTTGGGCTGATAGAATAACTCCAAAAAGAGTAACTGGTAAAAGTCCATTTGAATTGGTGTATGGAACTCAAGCATTGCTGCCCTTGCACTTGCAATTATCCACTTTTCAGTTTTCCCAACAGTTGGAAGATCAAGAACATGGCCCATATGAATCAAGGATCAATCAGATCATTGAGTTGGATGAAGAGAGAATGGATTCTCACTAAAGGCATGTCAAATTTAGAGAGAAATTGAAGAATTTGTTTGATAAGAAGGTCACTCCTAGAGCCTTCAATGTTGGAGATCTGGTTTTGCTGTGGGATAGTAGGCATGAAGACAAGGGAAAGCATGGAAATTTTGATGCTCTATGGATGGGACCTTATGCCATTGATATCAGGATTGGAGAAAATACATTTTTTCTCAAGGATTTTGCTGGGGATTTGATGGAGCTGCTTGTTAATGGCAGACATTTAAAACATTTCTTGGTTTAAATCCCCATGTGAGATAACCAAAAGTTGTACATTTTTGTATAGCCCTTGTTTTTGTTTTGTCTTTGCTTTGTTCTTGTTGTTGTTCACTTTTGGTTTGCCCTTTTTTCCTTGGCAACCATTGTTGGTCTAGTTTTCTTGGTCCTTTTTGCTGAAAATTCTGGTTTTTTGGGTCTGAATGTGTTTTTGACTCCTTGCCCAATGGATTTTTGGCACTTGGTCTACATTTTGATCTTTTTTCACTCACAGGGAGTGCCCACCCCTGCAAGCAGGAGCCAATGTTGGTGTAATTTCTAGGTTTGCATGCTTTGCCTTAATTTCCATGTTCCATTTTTGCTCCAAAAATGTTCATTTGTTCTAATTGGTGACCTACAATTCATATTTTCCAATTGAATGCCTTTGAATTGCTCACATTGTCATGATTTTTCCCTAAATTGAAACAAATTTCCAAGTTCCCCTCTTTTGTGCCCTAACTTCTTCATTTTTTCAGGCTGAGCCATTTTCCCCTTTGTCAAATTCGTGCAAAAAATTAAAGTGGATCAAATCCGAGTTGTTTGTTGTTAAAATCTCATTCCCTAGGTTGTAAACAATGTAAAATCATGCTTCACTTGATTTAAAACTGAGAAATCTACCCTCCTTGTGAAAATTTTTGATTTCTAGGGCATCTCCTGCATTTTTACATTTTGATAGGCATACGGGTGTCACTTTCTGTCAAATTCATCCTTTTGATGATGTGGCAGGTCTCTATTGGTCGGGAGCGGTTGGAAAAATGTTGTAAGTTGTTAGTTTTTGAAAAATTGACAAAGGAAAATTGTGCTCCACGGCCCCGCATTTTCTATAGTGATGTGCGTACGTGGCATGATTTGATTGTTTGGAGGATCAGCGGGTGGCGGGGGTCATTTAAAACATTTTCTTCCATTTTGGAAAAGTTCTCAAAGACACTTTTTGGTCCGAAGGCCCACATCTAATGGGAAGTGGACACGTGGCGGGGGGAGTTGGAAAAAAATTTGATTCAGGGATTTGCGGGAAAATTTTGACCCAAGGGCCCGCCTCGAATAAGATGTGGACACATGTCTAAGAAAGTCAGCATGGAGGGGCGGAGTTTGTGAAAATTTTGAAATTTTTAACTTCAAAATGTTAAAGTTAAAATTTGGCCCAAGGGCTCGCCTCCAATTAGAGGAAGACACGTGTCCAGGAGGCGAGATGGATGAAGGGGTCAAGGAAAATTTTATGAATTTTTGCCTTTATGTTTGCAGGGTAAAAATTGAAAAATGGACCCTCCACCAATGAAAACAAGACATGTGTCTAAAAGGAGGCGGAGGATTTTGTGCTTGCCGAAAGAAATGTTGGAAAATTTACAAACTTTGCTAAGAAATTTAAAAGGAAAAATGAACCCGCGGAAAAGTTGAAGGTGTCCCCCATAGCCAATCAGGGGGAGACACGTGGCACTGTTCAAAAGTTAAAAAGGGAAGCTTGGGCCCATGGGAGGATTTTGTGCTCATGGAGGAATGAAGGAAACAATGAGGGGTTGGCTCTACAGTGAATGGGAGACCGCCACATGGCGGAGGAAGCAGCGGGCGTTCGGCCCATGGAGGTTCTCAAGGAAATTTTCCTTTTTTCACAAAAGGAGCAAAATGTGTTATTTTGGCATTCGGATCTTAGTAGAGTTTTCCTAGGGACATGTGGCATGTCCAGGGGGCATGTGGGGAAAATTTTCAAAATTTTCCTAAGGTCAAAAAAGGTTCGAAATGCATTTATAAGGTTGGATGCCTAGTCCAATGGTATTTGGACACGTGTCCACCTTATCCAAAATTCAAAGAAGATATTTTTGAGCCTACATGTCGAATCTCATCAAGACATGTGGAGGGCGGAAATTTAAAGTTGATTTTAAATCAACGATTACTGAGTGTTTTCATTTCTTAACGCCATTAGAGCTCTAAGATGCTTGGAATCGTCATTTTTACACCAAATTACACAAAATTTTATATAAAATCACATCCCCTCAACCTTATGGATGCAATGGCATCATTCATTTGAGCTATTTCGGTGCCCTATAGTGATTTTCATGAAATATTTTTCTCGGCCCGTGTAAAAATGTGAAAAGTGAAAAATTAAAGTTACAGAGTTAAAAATGATGAGGGAAAAGGGTGGAAAATGATTGCAAATGCATGTTGGCATGGTGGAATGACAAAAACATGACCCTGGGATGGATAAGGATCCAAATCCATGTAATATTTTAAAAATTTTGTGCATCTCTGGCATTTTACGAGCTATTTTACAATTTTATATCATTTTTCATCAAATGGATAGAGTTTTGTAACAAATTTGATCCCTTGATCATATTATTTGCTTGGGATGCAAGGATCCAAACTGACATAGGGTATATTATGTAATTTAGAGGCATTTTGTATAGGTTGTTGAAAATTTTGGAGAAAGAGAGAAGAATTTTCATGAGGAAAACCGGAAGAAGTCTACTTTCTTTTAGAGAAACCGCCTAAGAGCCATTTTTATTCTGTTTGCATCAAATGTTCATCGTTTCAGCTATAAATCCATCAAAAATCTTTGAGATTGTCTAAATAACATTCCCTTGCTGATATATTTGATCAAATTCTTGGATTAACTAGTTTTATCTCTTGGAAAATCTTGCATACACTTGTATTTTAGTATGTTTTCAATTTGTGTTTCATGCTCATGTTGCAATCTTGTGTTTGGGATCTTTATTTGTCATACATGGTCTCATTTCTTGTAGAGGGTTTGAAGGCATCTATAATCTTCCATTTAGAAGAGCATTCATTTGAGTGAAGATAAACATATTTAAATTTATCTTACCTTCCTTGTAAATTGAGGGTGTTTGTAAACCTTTGGGTGTACCTTAGGTCATGATCAAACAAGGGTTTCTAATGCTTCATTGATATTTTGCTTCAAGCCTTTGTGGCAGGTTATCAAATTTTTATGGAATAATTTATTTTTGGCATCCATGTGTGCACACATCCTAGCTAAAAGAGCACTTCAAATTCATTGAAACATCTCGGTTGTTTAGGTGTTATAAATCATTTACAAAGCTTCCCAAAGAAGGTGATGATTTCTAGCTACTTTTGTCCCAACATCTCTCATCAGAATTTCATTTTAAACTAACTCATCCTACCTACAATACCCCTGCATTTTCATTGTGTGTCCACAAAAGAATTCAATCCTTTCACTAAAATGCACAAAGTTGATCAAGGTTTTATCATGTCTTTAGCAGCTCTAGCTTTGTTTTGAAAACATTTCCATCATTATTAGTGACAACTCCTTTGAGTTTGAATAATGGATACTTGATCATGTTTTTGCAAATCCTCTTCCATATCATATGCAAAACACAAGGATATTTCCATCTCCTTACCATATAAGAGCTATAATATAGGTTCTCTTGCCTTTGTTGATAGGCTCAACCTAAAATAGTGAGGGTTAGATTGAAACCCTCTTGAAGGTTCTATCCACTCACTCAATTCTTGAATGTAAACAAGTAGATAGGTGTGCTTCCCGGCTTCAAACAACATACAAAACATCTATCTATCCTTGAGTGTTTTGTGCAAATTTATGATGTTGCTCAAGTTGTGAAGGAGAGTAAAATTGGATACCAACACCCACTTTGCTTGCTGACTCCAAAATCTTTTTCATAATATAAAGGTTACAATCACCCTCTTATTTACCTTGTGACATCAATTTTGTTGGAACCATTACACCTGACCCACATGACCTTTGGTATAAGTAGTTTGTAGACTACCTTTCCCTTTCCATTCTACCTCTTGATCTCACTCATAGTAGACAACGTACTCTTCTTAAAAGTGTCTCTCTCTATGTCATCATGGGTGGTCTCCTTTATAAGTGTGTCTTCGACGATATTCTCTTATGATGCCTTACAAGTTCTAAAATTTCTTACACCATCAAGGAATTTCACAATGAAATTTGTGGAGGCCACTTTAGTGGTTTAGCTATGGCTAAATGTATTCTTTTCCTTGGATATTATTGGCCAACCTTGAACCATAACTATTGTGATTATGTTAAACGTTGTGTGAATTACCAACAACATGCTAATCTTCATCACACACCTAGTCATGCCTTACAGGTCGCATGAGACCTTTGGATTTTCTCTCAATGGGGTTTAGATCTTGTCAAAGAGATCAATCCTCATTCTTCATATTGCCATCAATGGATTATAACTGCTAGTGAATATTACACTAAATGGGTAGAAGTGATTCCCCTCATTTCTACTAAAGTTGAGAACATATGTGAATTCATCAACCATCACATCATTTGTCGCTTTGGTGTTCATCACTATCTCATCACTGACAATGGAAATAAATTCAACAACAAAACCCTACGAAAGTTGTGTGATGTTTTTGGCATTTAACTCAATTTCTCTTCAACTTATTACCCACAAACCAATGGCCAAGAAAAATAAACCAATAAAATGTTAAACAAAATTCTTATGAAAGTAGTTGATGATACTGTGAAGGATTGACATACACACATTCCTTTCACCTTATGGGATTATTGCACTAGTATTCACACTTTGACTTCTACCACACCTTTTTCTCTGGTCTATGGTACTGAGGCTGTCTTGCCTCTCGAATTCTAGATTCCATCTCTCTGCATCTCACTACAAGACATGCTCAATGATGATGACTTTTTCCAAGACTATTTAACACAACTCAAGTTGTTAGATGAACGTCGTCTCAATTCTCTTTACCATCTCCAAATATACCAAAAACATATCAAGCATGTCTATGACAAATGTGTCCACAAATGAACCTTCAATGTTAGCTACCTTGTCCTCAAGGAAAATCAACATAAAACCAAATAAGAGAAAAGTAAAATGGGAAAATTTTGTCCTAATTGGCTTAGACCATATATTGTTACTCATGCATATTGATCAAGTGCTTATCATTTATCTTCACTCAAAGGTAAACCCAAACATGATCCTCACAATGACTTACATCTTAGAGCATTTTATTATTGAAATTAAGTCTTATATCACCTTCTATCAATTGAGATCTCATCCATTAAGTGTTTTTCACCTTCTATGTTACCTATTTTTAGGATCAAATACTAAACAAGAATCATGTGATTACTCGTCGACTTTCATCCTTATCTTCAATATGAGTATTGTAACACCCCGAACTCACAGCTGTTACTTTCTCCTGAGCATTTAAGTGTTGATATATGATTTCTCCTACTTAAGGACATGTTCCTTTGGTATTGGGAAGTCATTATTGATTTGGATTATGTCTTTTATGCTCTTAAGATCTTTGATTAAACCGGAATATGCTTGGACTCTTTTATTTCTTTCATCCTTCACATTTGAGTACAATCTGATTTCTGGAAGATTGTGGATTTATCCACCTTTATGACTCAACCTTGGATTAGTTGCATTGATCCAAGGAATGTTTTAATTTTATTCAGGATGAACAATTTGTATTAACATTTCGTGAGTTATTAAGTCTGACTGAACTTTGAATGTTCAAGTTCTTTTAAAACTCCTTATATATATATATATATATGTATGTATGTATATGTATGTATGACCGTAGAGGATAGTTTTGTTGGATTCTGGAGGTTAACGCTAGCTAATCATTATAATCAGAATCTAGTTTCAGTCATCATAGCATCAGAAAGGACCTGGACCTTAAGCCAGGTAAGATGTGTAAGTTTATATCTAAAGCTTAATTACTTAATGCAAATCGGAATCTGATCCGGGAATGTTTTATTCTGTTTGAATTCTATTACTGATTAATCCTATCTAGGGGACCTAGACTAGAATCAATAAGGTTATTAGTTTTAACCTAAACTATAACCTAATGTTATAAGGTTAGTTAATCTAACCTAGTCCTAAACTATGTGCTTGATACTCCTAAGGGTTAACTAAACCTATCACTAAGGAGGGTGACTAATGTTATATCCTATGGCATTAAGACTAAGTCTACCTATGATCTAACCTTAGTCACTAACCTATCCTAAACTAATGCTATGAAGGGGGACCTAAGGAGGGTTGCAAGTCTTGGGTGGTGGTTTCCATGGCATTTAAGGAAAGGATAAGGATGAAGGACAGGAGTGCTTCTAGGGTTAGCGGAGGTTAAATTTGTTAAAAAGGGTCTTACATGGAAGCATCTCTAAGAATGGGAACTTTTGTTTATTTTGTTTTAGCATTCACCAACTTTGGCGGTCGGTGGCAATGGAGAATAGGTGGGAGAATGAAATTTAATGCAATTAATTTACATAGGGTCTCGAGTGCGGATTTCTTGGGAAGGCATGCAAGTGGAATTTTGCTTGGTTGTCTTGTTTTTCATGCATTCTATTTTTGCCCTACATGAGCACTGGTACTTTGAACCAACCGTCTACTCTTTGTTGCATGGCAATTTTGAAAGTTTAAAATTTACTTCTCTATCATGGGAGTATATAAGGCATGGAGGTAACAATATTTTTTTGTCTAATCTTTCATGGAAGAAGAAGAGAAGGGGCGAGAGATTTCATAGGTCTTCTTCAACTTTTTAGCGATACTATCAGGCATGATAGGCCCTAACTATTAAAAATCTTGCTTTCCTTTAAATGTTTTCATTAGAACAACTCTGTTCAGATGATGTATGCACATTTCAGCTTGGCTGGTAACAATGATTTGGGTTTTATGTTGATTTGGGGATTCTGGGTTGTATTTGGATCCTGGATGAAACCTGCTTCGTTATTCTTGTTTCCATGTTGTGAATCAAATATGGAGTTTTGCTATCTGATTGGAGGTGTTGTAAGTTTTATTTATCTGACTGGGGTATTTGGTTAAGAACTTGATCCATGAAAGGATGTGTGCTTAATGATTATGTGTTTGAAAACACCACGGTAATTATTTGTTGTTTCGAATATGATTGGATTAATTGATTGTTTTCTTCGCCGTATGAACTCTAACTATTACCGGTCCATGTTCAGGGAAGTAAGTAATTGATTTTGTGGTTGGAATGTTAGTTTATTTAGTGAAACTCGACTATTTTAGTTGCGTGAGTTGGAAATGTTGTTTGAAGTCTAAGCCTATACTTTTATTTCAAAGGGGTTTGAATGTTCTTATGATTACAGGTTCTGTGAGTAAGGAAGTATATGGTTTAACTGTTGTTTTTGTGATTTAACATGGATATTAGGAACACGAGATATGTTTAAGAGGAAACGTACTTGGATGAACTCTGTTTCCCTAGCAATTCATGGTTGATCCTAGATCTGCATGAATGGAAATTATGTTTAATGTTTGGTTAAGATAGGACTGTGTTTGATGTTACCCAGAGGTGATTTTGAAATCTGTATTTAGAATTCGATTATTAACTCTGTACAGGCATTTTTGGTTTGGTATCTTGGAACGATATAATGACCTAACAGTGCAAAGGTTGGAATAATTAATTTTGATCCATTGGTAATTAATGGTAATGGGAAAGTTACCCTAACTCTTAGACTAAAATGGTTCGAGTAATGGATGAAATGTAGACTGTTTACTTTAGAGCAGGATTGTGGTCTGAGATTTGATCGTTTATAACATTTCATGTAAAGAAAATGTTAATGAATTTTGTTTAATGTATAGTTGTAAAACCGTAGGGATCCTTTGGAAAATTCTTAAGGTGGCTCTACCTGACCTGAGCTATTGGTTAAACTTAAGTGTTGTATTACTTGTCTTCTTCTTCCTTGATTGGACTAGAGAATGTATATTACTTCTTGGAAGTTAGTATAGTTCTGAACTTGGTTAAAATAGAGTTCTGATTTTCTCTGTTCCTTCCTCTAAGTTATGAAGGAAAGTTGTTATAGGATTTTGAAATACGAAGGTATTTATACTCTCTCTCTTGGAATAATAGTGAGCTCTTCTATAGAATTCTATAAGGAACTCTACAGTATGGTTATGAGATGATAGGACTGTTAAAATTAAGTGGAAAGAAATGGTAAGTGGTGAGATCTTAACTTAGAAGACTCCTTTCCTTTATTAGCAGTATTATTATCCTGATTTAGAACTCAGTTTGTTATCTTCTTGTATAAAGGTAGCCCTGTAGTTAATGTTTTGCATACTTATCAATGATTAAAAATTTGATATAATAGAGTTAAAGGAAATTTGCTAGATGAACTTGCACGAGGCAGTAATCTATTCTTTTCTCAAATTGATTTTATACGAACCTATTGGATGCATACCTTAAAAAGGTTTCATTCTTTTAATTGGAGTGATTAAAACATGATTGACACTGTTCTCGGCTTTGTGGATGGTTAGGTACTTAAGATACAGAATGTCCTTTCTTCTTTTCTTGTATTAAACAAATCATCTGAAATAGACTAAGTTGAAATTATGCCTGTGATTTGAGTTACGATATAAAGTCATTGGAAAAAGGAAAACTAGTGTGAATCATGATTTTGGATTTGATGGAATTGATGTCATTTAAACAGGATTGTTTAATGAAAACAATTGGTGGAATGCAATTGTTTTAAGGATTAGTGCTTATCATGCTCAGTTCATTGAACTAACCCATGCTAGCAATTTTTGCAGATGGTCATCGTAAGTGGTAAAGGTAAAAAAATCTGATATGATGTAATGACTGTTTTAATCTGGTTCTTATGAAGAATTCTGACTTGTTTTTCAAATTATATTATGGAAGAAAGTTACTTCTTTTGTTGAAGGCTATTGTCTTAAAGTATGCCGAAGTGCATAGATTGTAATTGTATAGATTTGGAAATAAACGAAATAGAGAGATATTACTTATGTGGATTGTGTTAATTATTTGTTGGATTGATCTTCCTATTACCTGTATAAATGAGTATGCATTCTTATTGTTCTATGCAATGGAGTCCAGATGGATTCCCTAAGTAAGCCTTATTTAATTATGTGGCTGAATACTACATATTTCTGATTAGTAATTCTTATATCTTATGATTGTGGTTAAATTGTAAATTAGACCATTGCATTATTAGTGAAAGTTAAGAATGAACTATTCCCTAAAATGTAACTATAATCGAAGAAAATCCTAATAATCTCTTAATGCACTAATTCAAAAGAAATATATGGATGGTTATAAATCACCATGACTTAATGGTATTAAGTTTGATATGTTTCAGTCTTTAAGGTTGTTACATACCCTTGCTAGATTAATTATTTTCCTAATGGGGAAAAATTAAGGGTTATTGTCCTATTTTGTGGATACAAGGTTATTAGGTACCAACCGGCAACTTAGAAACAATCTTAAATCTAATTAAAACCCTTTTGTGAAACTGAACCTAATTACAAAAGGTAACTCAAGGAGTGTTGGACTCAGGATTAGGGAAGGCTACCTAATAAGGTGGGCCTGTAATCCAAATATAACTTAACATAAGTAAATTCTTGGAGGTATGTACATCTTTCCGAGGCTATTCCATAGGATGTTGACACATGTCAACTGCAAGGTTGTACCTTCGAGAAGATTAGGATCTTCTCAAGGATACAACAATGCAGATGACATATGGCAACACCCTTCTGCATTGATCGTTAAGATTTACACACCGAGACTTGATAAAGATTTCCCTTCTGGGACTGGTTAGGATCATAGACAGGTTATGAGGTAGCCCTTTGAGACTCTGGGTATCTTGACACACGGGGTTAACATCGGTTGACCCAGTATGTCAACTTACCCCTAGTCTTCAAGAGCATATTTATAACATGAATTATGATATTAACCCAATCCAGAGTGAAAACTAAGGACAAGGGGGATTGACTTAGGTTAGTATAAGACGTTCTATATAACATTAGAGTGGGGTGAAGGACATATTCCAGATTGACGAGTATGTCGTCAAGGAATAAGTAATATGAACAGTATGTTTCAAACCTTTGGCCAAAGTATCGCAAGTTGTTGATTGCGTTGTCCTATGTCACCTAGTCTAAGGATCGTGATGCCGATGAATAATAGTAAAAATTATTCAGATAGGTTCCTTGGACAGAGCACTCAAAACCCGAATAGGGAAGAGAACCATAAGAATGAAGTGTTCAGTTGAAAACTTCAATCTCAAAGTTACGCATGAATAGATCGGTAGTTCACTGAGTCATGGAATGAATAGATCGGTGGTATACCGAGTCATTACAACTACATATGGTTATCTGTTATAAGAATGATTGTTATGATATGTGTGTTCTAAATTATGTATTTAGAACAAGAGAACATTAATAAAAAAAAATTCTTGTTCTAAGGTATTAAAATGAGGATGTTACATCTTGGTATCAGAGCTGAAGGTTACAGCTCTTGGACCTATTATGTCCATAATCTGATGAAAACCTGAATTTTCTTGTAATAGAAAATGGTTAGAACAAGGGGAAACATTATGAATAATGCTCCACCTGAGGAAGGGGCAGCAACAACCCAAAAACTTGATGAGATCCTTGCTGCCCTATTAGACACAAGAGATCATTTGGCTATACTTGAATAGCAAGTGATGGGAAATGAGGAGGATGATGAAGCTAGTAACAACAATCAGCCACCTCCTGAGGACAACCCCGATATGGGTGTTAGTAATAACAATGGAAATGTACGTATCTAATTAGAAAACAAAAAGGCTAGGTTCGTAATGTTACTCACTAATGATATAAAAGGATAAGTCCACATAAATTTTATGGCACCACATTACGAGATGGATCTCGAGAACCGGCTTAGCAAAATGGAGAAGTACTTTGCAATAAGAAACTTCTCGGAGGAAACCAAAGCTATTTAGGGAGCATATCAGCTTTTCCATGAAGCATCTTCATAGTGGGATAGTTGTAAGGATGAGCTTAATATTGATGAAACTAACATCACTTGGGATCAATTTATAGGCTATTTTAGGCAATGTTGGCTACCACAACTTTTCTATGATTAGAAAATGACAAAATTCTAGAACTTAGCTCAAGGGAAGCTAACTATAACTGAGTATTGGGAGTGGTTTACGAAACTCCTCAAGTACGTACCACAGTATCAAACTGACGAGAAGTTCAGAATATGAAAATTCATCATGGGAATGAACCCCATGATTGGAGGAGAGGTTGATGTTCACATCCCAACCACTATGGAAGGGGTTGTTGAAAAAGCCATAAGGCAGGAACATAAATTAAAGGCTATTTCTGCTCATAAAGAGGAAGTGCGGAAGAAGATTCCAAACCCTTCTTCAGCTTCTCTTGCACCCAAGAAGGGGCCATGGAAAAATTTTGGCAACAAAAATAAGTTTTCAGTGGATAATAATAAGAAAACGACAATGAATAAGCCTGCTGGAAATGTAAGGGATAGTTTTGCCAAGAATTATAATAATGGGCAGAAGTCCTATGGAGGCCAACGTGATAATTTTAAGGCTGGAAGTAATTTTGAGCCTAAAAAGGGACCTGTAGGAGGCTGCTATAATTGTGGCAAAGATCACTACGCAAACCAATGCCCTTTGAAGAAGGATGATCGTAATCAGTAGCATAAGATACAT
This sequence comes from Taxus wallichiana var. yunnanensis, assembly GCA_018340775.1. NCBI lineage: Eukaryota > Viridiplantae > Streptophyta > Pinopsida > Cupressales > Taxaceae > Taxus > Taxus wallichiana. The sequence goes on along the minus strand of CM031242.1, from coordinate 292,851,841 downwards.
GTTGTAGTAGCAGACAAGCAAGCTGAAAGGAAAGTGACACCTATAAAAGTTACTTGGTAAGTTATTTGGCATACTTGTAACTATTATTTTTTATACAGTAGCTATTGAATTTTTTATTTCTAATAAAATCACTTCAAAACTTAAAAGAAAAGCTGGAAAAATGGATAAATCATGGACTGTACAGTATGGTAATAACTCTGTTCATACAGTTAGTATGTGTCTTTTTGGGGTAGTCCTTGACTTACCTAACTTTTCCACGGAAGTTGATCTCTATGTTGCACCTTTGGGATCCTATGACGTTGTCATCGACGTTAATTGGTTAGCTGATCATAAAGCAAAAGTGGACTACTTTGAAAAATATATAAGATGTTTAGATGATCTGCAGAAAACAGTAGAGATTCAAGGTGTAAAACGGGAAATTTTAGTTAGGAAATTGTCAGCTATGCAACTTTAAAATGCCAAAAATAAGGGTTATACCTTATATGTAGTAAAAATATCTTAATCAGTAGAAGAAGACAATGATTTCATGAAATGATACCCGCTGTTATAGAGCTTCGAGGATGTATTTCCAAAAGAATTACTAGGTTTACCACCCAAAAGGGAATTTGACTTCACCATTGAAATCAAACCAGGGACGAAGCCTATTTCTAAAGCACCTTATCAGATGACTACTACAGAGTTAGTCGAGCTTAAGGCTCAATTGCAAGAACTTTTGTCTAAAGGTTTGATTAGACCAAGTGTTTCACCTTGGGGAGCGCCAGTGATATTTGTGAAAAAGAAAGACGGGACACTTAGATTGTGTATTGATTATCGATGTTAAACAAGGCAACAATCAAGAATAGATACCCACTTCCTAGAATTGATGATTTATTTGATCAGATGCATGGAGCATCGGTTTATTCCAAGATAGATCTTTGATCTGGGTATCATCAATTAAGAATTAAAGAAGAAGATATTCATAAAATAGCTTTCCGGACAAGGTACGGACATTATGAATTCATGGTTTTACCCTTTGGATTAACTAATGCACTGCAAATTTTATGAACTTAATGAATAATATCTTTCAAGAATATTTGGACAAGTTTGTGCTTGTATTCTTGGATGATATTCTCATATATTCTAAAAGTATCGAGGAGCATAATGAGCATTTGAAAGTAGTCTTGGAAATTTTGAGAAAAGAAGGTTATTCGGTAAGTTATCCAAATGTTCTTTCTTTGATACCGAAGTTCATTATTTAGGTCATGTTATTAGTAAAGAAGGAATTGTTGTAGATCCTTCTAAAATAGTGGCAATAACCGAGTGGCCTGCACCAAAGACTGTACATGAAGTAAGAAGCTTCATGGGCCTTCCTTGGTTATTATAGAAAATTTGTTAAAGATTTTTCTAAAGTGGTTGCACCGATAACTTCATTACAGAAAAAGGATAAGAAATTTGCTTGGGATGATAAGTGTGAATTTGATTTTAAAATTTTAAAAAGTCAGTTGACTTCAGCACCTATTTTAGTTGTACCTGACCCTAATGGAGACTTTACTGTTGTAACAAATGCTTCTGGGGAAGGCCTTAGAGGTGTTTTGTTACAAAATGATCATGTTATAGCATATGAAAGTAGAAAACTTAAGTTACATGAGCTGAATTATGCCCCTCATGATTTAGAGCTTGTTACCATTATATATGCACTTCAAGTTTGGAGACACTATTTACTTGGGAAACCTTTTGGGTTGAAAACTAATCATCTAGGGCTGAAATATATTTTCACTCAACCTAATCTAAATGCAAGACAACGAAGGTGGTTAGAGTTTTTGTCTCAATATGATTTTGATATTAGTTACATAAAAGGAAAAGAGAATAGAGTAGCAGATGCTCTAAGTCATAGGAAGCACATTTATGCTCTTATAACATTAAGAACTCAGTTTAAAGATGAGGTGAAAAGTGCATCGGAATCTGATATATACTTTCAACAAGTAAAAGAAGTGCTTGCTGTAGATCCAAAAGATGAAAGGTATAAAGGTTTTCATTTTGATAATGAAGGAATCTTACATTATGAAAACAGAGTATACGTACCTTTGCTTAATGATTTGAGAAAGAAATTGTTAGCTGAATTTCATAATTCGCCCTTTTCTGGACACCCGGGTATTACTAAAATGCTTGCCGATCTAAAACAACAATATTTCTGGAGAGGAATGAAAAAGGATGTTATTAATTTTGTGACTCATTGTCTTGAATGTCAGTGGGTGAAGGTAGAACACATGCACCCTGCTGGTTTATTATATCCCCATAGCATACCGTAGTACAAATGACAAGTAATAAGCATGGAATTTGTACAAGGGCTGCCTATGTCGAGAAATAAACATGATGTTATCTTGGTAGTTGTTGATAAACTAATGAAGGTAGCTCATTTTCATCATTGGAAATCTAAAGGATGATTCTCCTGTGTTAGCTAAAATATTTGTGCATGAAATTTTCAGATTACATGGAGTACCAGAATTAATAATATCAGACAGGGATCCTAGAATGACATCAAGATTTTGGAAAATGCTTAATGCAGCTCTTGGAACTAAACTGAACTTCAGTTCTGCATATCATCCAGAAACGGATGGAAAAATTGAGAGAGTAAATCAGGTGTTAGAAGATATGTTACGAATGTATTGCATGGATCAACATTATAAATGGGAAGAGTATCTCCCATTAGTTGAATTTTCATACAACACATATCACTCTTCTCTTAAAATGGCACCTTTCAAGGCACTTTATGGAAGAAAATGTAGAACCCCTGTTAGTTGGGATAGTGTTGAGGATAGAGAGGTAATTGGGCCTGAAATCCTTACTGAAATGGAACAGCAAGTTAAAATGATTCGTGAACGATTGAAGGAAGCAACAGATAGGTAGAAGAGTTATGCTGACTTAAAGTGGGTTGACTGAAAATTTGAACTTGGTGAAAAGGTTTTTCTTTGTGTTAAACCAAGAAAGAGTTCTATAACTTTTGGCAAGGCTGCCAAGTTATCACCTCATTTTGTGGGACCTTTCAAATTGTCAAAGTAATCAATCCCGTAGCTTACCGATTAGCATTACCACCTGCTTTGTCATGAATGCATGATGTTTTCCATATTTCTTTTCTTAAGAAATACATTTCAGATTTGTCACATGTGTTAAATTGGAATTCCTTGCAGGTCCAAGACCCAGGAATAATCATGGTTAAACCCACTCAAGTGCTGGAAACTCACCAATTACATTTGAGAAATCAAGAAATATAGTAATGTAAGGTCCAGTGGGACCAGCTTAAACGAAGAAAGTGTAACTTGGGAAAATCTGGAAGAGATGAAAACTAATTTTCCCTTTCTTTTTAACGAATCAATCATGTGATATAAAAAAATTTATGAATTTATCTTTTATATGTCACTATGTAAGCCAGTTTTGGGGAAAACATTTATTCAGGTTGAATAAATAGTAACATGATACTGATTTCTGAAACTATTCAAGTTTGAAATAGTTAATTTGTTCAGTGAGTAAAATAATTAATTGACCAGAGGATAAATAAAAGGATGTAATCATAAGGATGATGAATCTTTTAGGAGGGAAGCATGTAACACCCTGAACTATTGTTACTTTCTCCTAAGCATTCAAGTGTTGATATATGATTTCTCCTATTTAAGGACATGTTCCTTTGGTTTTGGGAAGTCATGCTTGATTTGGATTATGTCTTTTCTGCTCTTAAGATCTTTGATTGAACTAGAATATGCTTGGACTCTTTTGTTTCTTTCATCCTTTGCATTTGAGTACAATCTGATTTCTAGAAGATTGTGGATTTATCCACCTTTATGACTCAACCTTGGATCAGTTGCATTGATCCAAGGAATGTTTTAATTTTATTCAGGATGAACAATTTGTATTAACATTTCTTGTGAAATCGGAAAAGCTCTCCTGGATGAAGGCCGTTCCTATTCCTCTGTTCGAGATGCGCACGTAAAAATGTAGAGGGCTTACTCAAAAACCTAATCTAACTTGCGAGGAGGAGACAGGGTAAGAAGATGCATAAAATAAAACCTAAACTAACAAAGGTGATGCAGGGAATGAAGAACAACTGTCTTGCCAATAAACACAAGCCATTAAAATGTAATGCAAGATCATGCACAGGTAACCAAATTCGCAGTGAAAGGTCAAGGGGATGCAAATTAACATAGAAAGGGTTGATAATCATCCACAGACATGTATTATTTTCTCCAAATATTGGCACAATACACTACAAAATGCCAAGAGGCAAAGTTGCATTACGATTTTAAATGGGAGGTTTGAACTCCACAAATTCACCTGCCAAAGAGAAGAAGGAGGGCCAAAAAAAAATGTCCAACCTTTTGAAAGAAGCCCCTCCTTACAATTTATAGGAGGAAAAGTGAGGGAGAATAGAAGAATTCGAAATCTGCCCCAACCACCTCCAAGACTGCACCTAACTCATCTCATTATGGCGGTAGGTGAGACCCCTAACAACCCCAAAAAATGGCGAACTATTTTTTACATTTTTGAATAAATTTTTCTCACCCAAATCAAGATATCCAGTTGTAGTTGGGTAGAGGACACCGAGATATTTCCGAAAAGTCCAACCTTGCGTGAATCCGAGCTCCCTGTGAAAAGTTATGGCCATTTGAATATTCCCCAAGTCAGGGTCTGTTTCAAGTCGGGTTCGGGTTTCTCCTTTGCATCTGCATCGGGTTTGGAGGGTGCCTCAACATGTTTTTCCCCATGCTTTCCCAACTCCAAAACCCAATTTTCCTAGGTAGTGTTTTTAGGTTTTGGAACTCTCAAGCATCGGGACATGCCTTGCGATTTTCATGCTTCATGTCTCATGTTTCCCGAAACCCGAAACCCAAATCCTTTGTGTCGGGTTTTTGAACTTCTCCGGCATATTTTCCTGTCGGGATTTTGAACCCCTCCTACATATTTCCTTTGTGTCAGGTTTTTGAACTTCTCCGGCATATTTTCCTTATCAATTTTGAACTTCTCCGGCATATTTTCCTTATGTCAGGTTTTTGAACTTCTCTGGCATATTTTCCTTATGTCGGGTTTTTTAACTTCTCCGACATATTTCCTTTGTGTCAGGTTTTTGAACCCCTCCGAATATTTCCTTGGGGATATATATACAAAATACAACAATTTGGCGACTCAGCGGGATTACACCTGCTTAGTAGAAGATCGGTGGCCTTTTAGCGATCCATTGGGCATGGAGTCATAAGCAATAACCTGAAACCAACCTGATATAATCCACGAGCACGATACCACAACTCCTTCTCCTCCTCCGAGAGCACACTGAACTGTAGAAATCCAACCTAGGAGCAACAAAACCTATGCCAAAGCACTTAGGAAAGCGAAACCTAACTATGACAAGACAATGTACATGCACTTAGAGGAATTGAAATCTAGGCTAATATTTACAAGGGTAAACCTTTTATTTTCAGTAGCAATGTTTAAGATAGATTCCGTTAACTGAGAATCGGGAGTTCTTCTCCATCTAATGTAGACAATTGGAAGGCATTACTATCCTTACATCCCGTGACCATGTAGGGGCCACTCCAAATGGCATCAAACTTGGAATGCCTTCCTGGTTTTGCTCGATCTGCATCCCATTTCAGAACTAGGTCCCCTTCCTGGAAGGTCCTTGCTCTTGCTTTCTTATCAAACCATCTTTTTACTAAGGCCTGATCTTTCTCAATTGTTTGAACTGCATGTTCTCTAATTTCTTCCAATTCCATCAACTCTGCATACCTGGCCTCCATTGGTTCGAACTCAGCCAACTCCAACTGCTTCATGAACTCCAATGCAGGTAGTTCTAATGATATAGGCAATACTGCCTCTTTTCCATAGACCAACTTGTAAGGGGAATTACCTAGACCTCTTTGGTGTTATCCTGTCAGCCCATAATGCTGATTTTAGCTTGGTATGCCATGTTCTTTGATTTTCATCCAGAGTCCTCCTGATGATTCTTAGCAAATTTTTGTTCGTGGACTCTGCCTGTCCATTACCCTATGGGTAATAATTTGAAGAGGTGCTCAAATAGATTCCATTCTTGACAGCCCATTCGTAATCTTGGAACCTATGAATGCCAATGCATTATGCGATATGATAGTGGCGGCACACCGAACACTGTCACTATTCCTTCATAAAATTCTAGTATATTAGACTCGTTTGCCTCTTTGAGCGCTACTGCTTCAGTCCACTTGGTGAAATAGTCTGTTGCCATGAGAATCCACTTGTGGCCTTGGCTTGAGTTTGGATTGATGACCCCGATGAAATCCAATCCCCATTGCATAAATGGTTGGTCAACCAAAATTGGGTGCAATGGAAGTCTTTGCTAGTCTTTCTTTTCTGTGAAGAGTGCACATTTCTTGCACTTTCTTATCCATGTATAGCAGTCATTGAACACCGTGGGCCAATAATACCCTGCCTTCATTATCTTGAGAGTTGTTACTCGTGGGGTGAAATGTCCTCCAGAATCTCCATCATGAAAATCTCGTAACACCCTTTTAATTTGATTTGTCCCAATGCACCTCAATAGAACTCCATTGATGTCTTTCTTGAACAAAACACCATCAACAAGCACATATGGAATAGCTTGTAATCTAAAGTATCTCCTCTTTGCTTTGCTCATTTCTGGAGGGCATAGGCCTATCTGTAGGAAGTGTATCATACTCTGAGTCCAACAAGGAGTAGGCACGTCATCATTTTCTTGTTCTTGACCATCCTGCAATACCAAGGCAGTCTCTTTTTCATCACCTGCTTCAACTTTCCGACTCAAAGCTAGTTGTTCACATAGTCCTTTTCCACGTACTAGCTTAGTGACCTTAATTTCGATGTCATATTCCATGACACGAGTGATCCATCCTGCACGTTTCTCATTCAGATCCTTGTTTAGAAGGAAGTCCTTGACTCCCATGAGAGACCAATAATTGGATCTTGTTGTTTGAGACTAGGTGCTTGAATTTCTTTAAGCTCTTGATTCTTTGCAGGACATGCTTTTCAATGAAAGAGTACCTAGTTTCATATTCCTCCAAGCCTTGATGAAGAAAGCAAACTGGTTGTTCTAATCCTTCTTTGTTTTGTTGTACCAGGATTGCAGAAATCATGTCCCCACCACCAAAGGCATATAGCATGAAGTCCTTGGAGAAGTTTGGATTGACGAGAGTTGGAGCTTGAGATATAGCCTCTTTTATTGCCTCAAAACTTTCCTTGCCTTTAGATGTCCACTTAAATGCCATGCTCTTCTTTAACATCAGTGTTATTGGCTTTACGAGAGCTGCAAAGTTTGGAACAAACCTGCGGACAAAATTGATCCTTCCTAAGAAGCTTTGAAGAGCCTTCTTGTGACTTGGAAATGGCAATGCTCGAATTGCTTCAACTCTTTCTGGGTCAATCGTCAACCCTTCCTTTGAAACAATATGGCCTAGAAGTTTTCCCTCGTGAGCCAAGAATATGCATTTTTTGGGATTCAATGATACCCCAAATCTTCTACATCTCTGAAATACTTGCCTCAAATGTAAGAGGTGATCCACTGCATTTTTTGAGAATACAGTGATGTCGTCAAGATATATCAGAACTATTTTATTGATCAACCCCTTAAATGCCATATCCATTGCCCTTTGGAAGGTGGCTCCAGCATTTGATAGCCCAAATGGCATCTTCTTGTAGGCATAGGTCCCCCATTTGGTGGTGAAAGCCGTCTTGAATTGGTCATCTTCTTTCACCATCACCTGATTATACCCTGAGTAGCCATCTAGGAGAGAGAATCTCTCTGAACCGGATACTACTTGCAATATTTGTTCCATTGAAGGAAGTGGGTAATGGTCTTTGAGAGATGCCCTGTTGAGGTCTCGAAAGTCCACACACAACCTGATTTCTCCACTCTTCTTCTGGCCAGGAACCAAGTTTGCAACCCAGCTTGAGTGCTTGATCGGGAATATAATGCTTGCCTCTATTAGCTTGTTTAACTCTTTCTTCATTAGAGGCTCAATGTGAGGGTTAACTGGTCTCTACTTTTGCCTGATGGGCTTAGCATCTGGATCCAATTCTATGGTATGTTGTGCCAAATTTGGATTGAATCCTCTCAAGTCTTCATAGCTCCAAGCGAAGACATCTAGGAAATTCTTGGCAAAAGTTGTGTGAAATCTGATTTCTCTGCTTTCGTGGCCACTTTACCAATTTGAAGTGTTTTGCCTTCCCCAACTAGAATTGGCCCTGAATCTTCTCTCTTGACCTGTATGTTAGCCTTTTCCTTACAGAACTGGTCGTTAGGGTTGAAGATAGACTCCAATGTTACTAAACCCTTGGGAAGCTTGTTTGTCCATAGCTGCACTACTTGATCCCCATACTGCTGCTCTAGTCTGTCCTGATTTCTAGCTGAGAATTCAGCCTCTTCTTGTAAAAAATTGACGATCTGTTGATCGTTCTCAAACACCTGCCAGCTTGTGTTATTATCTGGAACTGCTGGCCTCACAATCACATGGATATGTGGTTGTGTTTTTTCCCTTTTGATGTTTTCAACCACATCAAATGTTGCTCCAACTGCTGCGAGCCTATCTGCGGCTTCATTTTTCTTCCTGGGTATGGACACAATGTTGAAAGCTTCAAAATCCTCAATGAGGTCCCATACCCTGTTCTTATAGCTCTTCAGCAGGTCATTCTTTGTAGCATGTTGTCCCCTAACTTGGTTGACGATTAGCTCGCTATCTCCAAACACCTGCAAGTTCTTTATGCCCTTTTTCCTGGCCCAATGAAGTCCATGAATCAATGCCTCGTATTCAGCCATGTTGTTTGAACAGAAAACTAGAAACGAAAAGCTAAATAATATTTGATGCCTTGAGGTGAAATCAACATTGCACCACCTCCAGCACCTTGTCTGCTTCTCGAACCATCGAAAAATAATTTCCAAACTTTGCTTTCATCCTTTTGTTCAGGCTGAATGATGTCGGGAATGGGTGAATTTTCTTCATGTACACAATACACACCTAATTCAGATTCTTCAATTTCCTTGTATGGGTCAAATTCATGACTCTTGTTTTCCCATTCATCCAAAGTTAAATCAGGAATTCCCTCGACCTTAGTACCTGCTTCTAGATCACTTGAACACTCCTCCTGATCAAAAGCTGAGCAATTTGCATTGATAGGACTTGGTACATGAGGCTCAATATGGAAATTGGCAATTGGTTCTGACCTGATTGTTGCTTTGGCCCCATACCTTGTCCTAAAAATCATGTGTGACCAATCTACAGATAAATATCCACCAATTTTTGCAGTGAAGTCTCTTGATAGACACAACGCAAAGAGTGGCGGAAGGTCAATCACAGACACATCTTGCAGAACTGTAACATTAGGACAGAATGTAGTGTTAGGCTTAACCCCTTGATGACTCCAACTGTTTTCTACTTTCTAGTTCCATCTAGCTACACTACTCCTTTCAGCACTGGCTCATACTTCAGACCCAGTTGATCCGCTATTTGCTTTGGCATCACTGAACTACTTGCCCCTGAATCTATCATGCAGTTGTGTACCAAGTGGTTTCCAACAACCAATGACACATAGAATGGTGGAGGCTTCAAATTCTTTCTTATCTGGCCCCCATCATGTTGCACTGCATTAGTGAGAACTTTCTCATGTCCCCGATTTGATACATTTGAGGTAGACCAATTAGCCATTGCAGCTTGCAATAAATCTCGTTGCCCTAGGATCGCCAGTGATTCCCACATGGAAATGTTCACATGTGTCTTCTTCATTTGATCGATGATGTTGAAAGGGGATGAATTATCCTTTTGTTGTCCCTTGTTTGGCACAACCTTTTCTGGAGCTTGAACAGGTGCGTGTGTTGCTACAACAGGTACCTTAGGCTGATTTTGCACATTTGGAGCTGCGTTTGGTCTACTGACCCCTTGTTGTGTAAGAGTGGGCTGAGAAACAACTGGATTAGATGGTTGTCCCTCTTCTATGTTTCTCTTCTTTGACCATGTGTTGGCAGCCACGCCTTGAAAAGGTTGTTGGTTAACTCCACAGAAGTCTTCCATTTTCCAATTGGCCAATGTGGTTTCTGTTGGAGGTCCTTCTTGTTGCGTTTCTTGCTGTTGATTCCCTTCTTGGCTTGGTTCTTGAGGCACACCAATGGTTTGCACCATCAAGGCCTGATTTAGTGCACCATTGAAACATGCTGACTGATTGTGAGGTAGATTGCAAGGGTAACACCAGTTGTACTCTTGTGCCATGTTGTTTTGTGTTGGAACCAAGGCTCTTGAGGATGTCGTTGCATTTGGATCATACGGTCGAAATGGCCTGGCAGCTTGAGGTTGTCCTTGGTTTTGGTTTTGATTTGTAGCCTGAGGTGGTGGTCTATTTTGTTGGTATGGGGGCCTAGCTTGGTACTGCACTTGAGGCTGATATGGTCTAGCACTTTGAGCTTGCTTTGTCTTTTGATAGTCACTAGCTCATTTCCAAGGTTCTGCAGTTGTTTCATAACCTCCTGCAATTCCTTTGAAGTATTTGAAGAAGTCGATGCCTCATTATTGCTTTGATTTCTAGGAGTTGGAATGGGATTCAACTCTGGTGCTTGGTATTGTTGTAGGATTTCCCATATCTAGGATAGAGAGGCATTGGTGGCCTTGGTGCAAGCTTTCCAGCTTGGATCAAACAGTTCTCTACTCTGATAGCTGTGTCGTAGGCCCCTGGCAGCGTTGTCCCTCCCATTGATTGGATCATCATGGCTATGTCTGAATTTATAGCCTTTAAGAAATAAAGGAATGCTCCTTCGGCGGTTGGTCTAACGACTATTGGAATCCTGTCCCATGTCCATTGGAATCTGAAGTTGAAATCTGTCATTTGTTCATTAGGAGCCCTTTTGATTGTTGTCAATTGTTCCAATAAAGACAAATTATCTACCCTCTCCCCAAATTGGTTGCAAAGAGCTGAACAAAGTTGGTTCCAATTCGTAATAGACCCTGTGCTTAGGCTCCTAAACCATTGTAAGGCCTTACCTTTGAAAGATGAAGCCAATAACTTGACTGCAACATCCATTTCATTTATTTCGTGGATTGCACATGCATTAGCAATATCCTGGATGTGATCAATAGGAGTAGTATGATTTTCTCCTGTGAAATAGGGGATATTCTTTAGCGCTGCAACTGGAATTTGATTATGAGCATTTAGGGCAAGTGGACTACTGCCCATGAAATTGACAAAGGGATTCGGTGGTAGATGTGCCATTATGATTGGCCTAAGAACCCTGGTTGATGTGAGAAAAGGTCTACCAGGTGGAGGTGTAGACAAAGTCCTGTTAGGTGGAGATGGTGATCTTTGTGGTCTCCTTCCTCTCCTCCCTCTGCAGTGATAGTTGCAAGTGGAAAAATAGCCCCTCTTCTTGAGTATTAGACCTGGTTCGAATTCTTCTCATGTGCCTGGGCAACTTGTGCTGCTACACCGCTGAATTCTATCCCTTCGGAGTCGCCAGATGTGTTAGAGAACAAGCCTCAAAAAGGCTATTTTTGCCAAGTTACACACCAAACTTGACAATATTAAAAATATAATTTAAACTTTGAAGGACCTAGAGGAGACAATCTTCAATTCGGAATTCGGGCCTTGTTGTGCAGCTGCGGATCCCCGAAAGGTACAGGCGGAACTCAGGTCATGCAATGCAACTTACAAAACCCGAATTGCCATGTGTCGGAACTTGGGACATGCCCGACACCCCGGAAAACCTGAAATGACTGTTGTTGGGAATAGGACCATGCAATGCATCCCCCAAAACCCGAAATGACTGTTGGGTCTTCTTTGATGTTCTCGGACCTCGAAAACCCGAAACACTAAAAACCATGAAATTTTGAAAATCAAAATCTCAAAAAACTAAGGATACCCTTTTGAAGATTACCCTCAGATCTACCAACTGGTGAAATTTTGACTTGTTTTGAGCAAGTTAAGCCCTTGAAAATTGATTTCGGAGTTCAGCCTGGAAGGTGCAAAATCTAAAATTGTAAAAACTGCAATTTTTAGTCCAAATTTCATGAAAACTCCTTCAAATCTTGTGGAATGACCTCTTGGTCCCACCGGCATGCCAAAAACTGTTGATGGTGAATCACAGCACCCCTGAATGTCTGCAACTCGATGGGTTGAGACTCTCAGTGCGATTGCATAACATGGAGCTTTTCCCAAGTGTGGGACCTTGCGAAATCGGAAAAGCTCTCCGGATGAAGGCCGGTTCCTATTCCTCTGTTCAGATGCACACGTAAAAATGTAGAGGGTTTACTCAAAAACCTAATCTAACTTTCCAAGGAGACAGGGTAAGAAGATGCATAAAAATAAAACCTAAACTAACAAAGGTGATGCACCGAGGAATGAAGAACACCTATCTTGCCAATAAACACAAACCATTAAAATGCAATGCAAGATCATGCACAGATAACCAAATTCACAGTGAAAGATCAAGGATGCAAATGAACATAGAGAGGGTTGAGAATCATCCACAGACATGCATTATTTTCTCCAAAGATTGATACAATACACTACAAAATGCCAAGAGGCAAAGTTGCATTACGATTTTAAATGGGAGGTTTGAACTCCACAAATTCACCTGCCAAAGAGAAGAAGGGAGGGGCAAAACAAAAATGTCCAACCTTTAGAAAGAAGCCCCTCCTTACAATTTATATGAGGAAAAGTGAGAGGAGAATAGAGAGAATTCGAAATCTGCTCCCAACCACCTCCAGATGCACCTAACTCATCTCATTATGGCGGTAGGTGAGACCCTAACAACCCCAAAAATGGCGAACTGTATTTTTACATTTTTGAATAACTTTTCTCACCCAAATCAAGATATCCATTTGTAGTTGGGTAGAGGACACCGAGAGCTTTCTGAAAAGTCCAACCTTGCGTGAATCCGAGCTCCCTGTGAAAAGTTATGGCCATTTGAATATTCCCCAAGTCAGGGTCTGTTTCCAGTCGGGTTCGGGTTTCTCCTTTGCATCTGCATCGGGTTTGGAGGGTGCCTCAACATGTTTTTCCCCATGCTTTCCCGACTCCAAAACCCATTTTCCTAGGTAGTTTTTTTCGGTTTTGAACTCTCAAGCATCGGGACATGCCTTGCGATTTTCATGCTTCATGTCTCATGTTTCAAAAACGAAACCCAAATCCTTTGTGTCGGGTTTTGAACTTCTCCGGCATATTTTCCTTGTGTGTCGGGCTTTTGAACCCTCTAACATATTTCCTTTGTGTTAGGTTTTGAACTTCTCCAGCATATTTTCCTGTCGGGATTTTGAACTTCTCCGCATATTTTCCTTATGTCGGGTTTTGAACTTCTCTCGGCATATTTTCCTTATGTCGGGTTTTCGAACTTCTCCGACATATTTTCCTTATAAGTTTACCTATGATCTAACCTTAGTCACTAACCTATCCTAAACTAATGCTATGAAGGGGGACCTAAGGAGGGTCACAAGTCTTAGGCGGTGGTTTCCATGGAATTTAAGGAAAGGATAAGGATGAAGGATGGACAGGAGTGCCGCCAGTGGTTAGCAGACGTTAAATTTGTTAAAAAGGGGCTTACGTGGCAAAGCATCTCTAAGAATGAGAACTGTTGTTTATTTTGTTTTAGCGTTTTCCAACTTTTCCAAATCATCTTGTGGCAATGGAGAATAGGTGGGAGAATGAAATTTAATGAAATTAATTTACATAGGGTCTCGAGTGCGGATTGCTTGGGAAGGCATGCAAGTGGAATTTTGCTTAGTTGTGTTGTTTTTCATGCATTCCGTTTTTCGCTCTACATGAGCACTGGTACTTCAAACCAGCCATCTACTCTTCATTGCATGGAAATTTTGAAAGTTTCAAATTTACTTCTCTGTCATGGGGAGTATATAAGGCATGGAGGTAACAATATTTTGTTGTTTAATATTTCATGGAAGAAGAAGAGAAGGGGCGAGCGCATTCAAAGGTCTTCTTCAATTTTTAGTGACACTATCAGGCATGATAGGCCCTAACTGTTAAAAATCTTGCTTTCCTTTAAATGTTTTCATTAGAACAACTCTGTTTAGATAATGTATGCACATTTTGGCTTGGTTGGTAACAATGATTTGGGTTTTATGTTAATTTGGGGATTCTGGGTTGTATTTGGATCCTGGATGAAACCTGCTTCCATGTTGTGAATCAAATATGGAGTTTTGCTATCTGTTTTGAGGTGTTGTAAGTTTTATTTATCTAACTAGGGTATTTGATTAAAAATTGGCTCCATGAAAGGATGCGTGCTTAATGATTACGTGTTTGAAAACACCACTGTAATTATTTGTTGTTTCAAGTATGATTGGATTAATTGATTGTTTGCTTCACCGTATGAACTCTAACTATTACTGGTCCATGTTTAGGAAGTAATTGATTTTGTGGTTGGAATGTTAGTTTATTCAGTGAAACTTGACTGTTTTAGTTGCGTGAGTTGGAAATGTTGTTTGAAGTCTAATCTTGTACTTTTTATTTCAAAGGGGTTTGAATGTTCTTATGATTACAGTTCTATGAGTAAGGAAGTATATGGTTTAACTGTTGTTTTTGCGATTTTACATGGATATTAGGAACACGGATATGTTTAAGAGGAAACATACTTGGATGAACTCTATTTCCTAGGAAATTCGTGGTTGATCCTAGATCTGCATGAATGGAAATTATGTTTAATGTTTGGTTAAGATAGGACTGTGTTTGATGTTACCTGAGGTGATTTTGAAATCTGTATTTAGAATTTGATTATTAACTCTGTACATGCATTTTTGGTTTGGTATCTTGGAATGATATAACAACCTAACAGTGCAACGGTTGGAATAATTTAGTTTTGATCCATTGGTAATAAATGGTAATGGGAAAGTTACCCTAACTCTTAGACTAAAATGGTTCGAGTAATGGATGAAATGTAGACTGTTTACTTTAGAGCAGGATTGTGGTCTAAGATTTAATCATTTATAACATTTCATGTAAAGAAAATGTTGATGACTTTTGTTTAATGTATAATTGTAAGACCGTAGGGATCCATTGGCAAATTCTTAGGTGGCTCTACCTGACCTGAGCTATTGGTTAAACTTA
The DNA here is from genome assembly GCA_018340775.1 of Taxus wallichiana var. yunnanensis. Classification (NCBI taxonomy): domain Eukaryota; kingdom Viridiplantae; phylum Streptophyta; class Pinopsida; order Cupressales; family Taxaceae; genus Taxus; species Taxus wallichiana. The sequence continues at coordinate 292,836,772 of CM031242.1, read as the reverse complement.
AGTGTTGTATTACTTGTCTTCTTCTTCCTTGATTGGACTAGAGAATGTATATTACTTCTTGGAAGTTAGTATAGTTCTGAACTTGATTTAAATAGAGTTCTCATCTCTCTGTTCCTTCCTCTAAGTTATGAAGCAAAGTTGTTAAAGGATTTCAAATATAAAGGTATTTATACTCTCTCTTGGGATAATAGTGAGCTCTTCTATAGAATTCTATAAGGAACTCTACAGTATGGTTATGAGATGACAAGACTATTAAAATTAAGTGGAAAGAAATGTTAAGTGGTGATATCTTAACTTAGAAGACTCCTTTCCTTTATTAGCAGTATTTTTTCCTTATTTAGAACTCAATTGTTATCTTCTTGTATAAAGGTATCCCTGTAGTTAATGTTTTACATACTTATCAATGATTAAAATTTGATATAATAGAGTTAAAGGCAATTTTCTAGATGAACTTGCACGAGGCAGTAATCTATTCTTTTCTCAAATTGCTTTTATACGAACCTGTTGGATGCATACCTTAAAAAGGTTTCATTCTTTTAATTGGAGTGATTAAAACATGATTGACACTGTTCTCGGCTTTGGATGGTTAGGTACTTAAGATACAGAATGTCCTTCCTTATTTTCTTGTATTAAACAAATCATCTGAAATATACTAAGTTGAAATTATGCTTGTGATTTCAGTTACGATATAAAGTCATTGGAAAAAGGAAAACTAGTGTGAATCGTGATTTTGGATTTGATGGAATTGATGTCATTTAAACAAGATTGTTTAATTAAAACAATTGGTGGAATGTAATTATTTTAAGGATTAGTGCTTATCATGCTCACTTCACTGAACTGACCCGTACTAGTAATTTTTATAGATGGTCATCGTAAGTGGTAAAGGCAGAAAAAATATTCTATGATGCAATGGCTGTTTTAATCTGGTTCTTATGAATAATTCGACTTGTTTTTCAAATTATATTATGGAAGAAAGTTACTTCTTTTGTTGAAGGCTATTTTCTTAAAGTATGACGAAGTGCATAGATTGTAATTGTATAGATTTGGATTTAAATGAAGCAGAGAGATATTACTTATGTGGATTATGTAGTAGTTTGGATACAAATCATCAAAAGAATTAGAGGAAATATTTGGATTAGAATCCTCAGAAGAAGAGTGGGGGGAAACTGAATAATAATTTTAATCGAAGTGTCCAAACCATACCACCGAATATGAGATGAAGGTAGGTAACGGGCTACCCAATGGTTTCTCTAGTGTTAATAACCAAAGAAGGTTTAGTTATGATGGGCGCGTATTTTGATGTGAACACCAAAAATTTGATTCTTTTGTCATATGTATAAGGAACCTTACGATAGTCGGTAATTTTTGGTATGTGTTTAGTTCAAAGGTCTAAACCTAGATTGTATGATCAAACTTCTTCAAAGTGAAGGTTTCATGTTGATTTGGGCAGCATAATGACAACCAACTATAAATTTTGTAAAGATGGGGATGCTTGTGAGATTTTCTAAAAGGGAAGCTAAGGAAAACATACATCGTGATGACTCAAGATTGATAATACAACAAGTTTTGGAGGCGTAAACGTCAAAGGATTGATCAAAATTTTAGAAACATAAAGGATACAAAGGAAATATTTCTAATGTTTGATTGATGTAAAATTTTCTTAATAGGAAATATTTTTCCAAGGTTTGAAAGATATATTTAAAAATTACCATGAACTTAGGCGAAAACATGAAGATCAAGAGTATCAACTACCCAAAGGATTTTCCTAGAAACTCATTTATAAGGTGAATAAACACAAGGAACGATCACACAAGTTCAAAACACAAAGCCAAATTAATGACCAAATAATAATGAATGATAAAGAATCGTGGATCAATGTGATTATCCTAAATGGATAAGTCAAAATTATGAATAATCATAAAAGACAATCACACAAGGTTTGTTCTGAACCAATCAATCAATGAACTTACTTCCTAAGTTGTTTCAAATGGTAGTTGACATTTAAGATGATCAACGAAATGTCACCACTTATGTCAAGTTCAAAGAAATGAACAAGGCATAAGTAATAACAAGAGGTTGATATGATCCCCAAACAAAGTATACGTAAAGTGAGTTTGAATCTAACCAAGACCTATATCTCAAAATGTGGGAGTTACGAAGATGAACAATACAACAATACCACTAAGATATGTAAACCAAACTTTACAAAAATAAAGGTATCCATATAAAATAATATTGATACAATGCACACAAATATAACAACACCTTTCAAAATCGAGGTAATGTTTGAAAACAAACTAATGCTAGAGTATACAAAGGAATTGTTAAGGTGTGCATAGCGTAACATTACAATCTAGACACTTAGGCCAAGTTTGCAAGAAACAAGACGTAAGTATTAAAATTGTGATGATATGATACAAATAATGTAATAGTTCAAAGGAGAGTCTAGTGAAGAAAAAATCCTAACTATGATGATGATATCGACATGGGTATAAAGAACAAAATGGCTACCAATGATATGAAAACATCTCCATGTACTTTATATTTTTAACAACTTATCCAAAAATGTGGATGAGCGTAAAACAACACAAAAGTGGATAATACAATCAATTAGAAACACAAGTGTAGTAACTCTTTTCCTAATCAACAAAGTGTCAAAAGAAAGTGAAAGAAGTAGATCAATTGGTGTTGAAGAGATTTTAGCCTCACATTGGTAGAGTTTCACTTCACCATAGGGAGAGTGAAAACTAAGAAAATTAATGCTTCGCAATATCCATGATGAATGACATGCCATTTTGATCTTTAATGGAATCTCCTCTTGTTCGAAAAAAAAGATTTCTCCTTTTTCGATGGCTCTTAACTCAAATTGGTTTTGATATGGTCAAAGTTATCTCCTAGAAAAGATAGCTTCCTAGGTGGTTCACTCAACTAAGTGTCACAAGTTATCTAGATGTGAGCTTAGTTTGCTAAGGTTTCCTAAAGAGTATCTTGGATTTACTTTACACCCTTCGAGCATAGTGGGAAATAAATGCATCCATCATGTACTCTTATTGGGGTCACAATATAGATAACTTTGATGCTAATTCTCACGTGTATTACTAGTCAAGTAGGTAGTGTGGAGCACTTCCTATTTCATCCACAAGGTTCCCTCTTGTGTGAACTACTTTGTAGTTTCTAGGACCACCCCCATTGTTGTATCTTAAGGCTTATGCCAAAGGGGTTATGTTCTAGTTATGCAGATGGGGAGTACCCTTATCTGAACCCTCAAATACAATCTTTTGATTGTGGTGTATTTTTTTAATCTTATATACTTAATGTGGTTTTCTTGAACACCATTTGAAAATATGGACGGAAATCGTATTAGTATTTTCCTTTTTCTCAATCCTTTGTTCCTCGAAAATCATTTAGGCCCCCTTGCACGATGGATTTAGTAGTTTTTCATACACATAAAGAGGATGAACATTGTTTCGATTCTCAAGATCATCCAATGACGTAAGAGAAGAGAATACATGATGCAAAATCCAAATACGAAATCAATAATGAAAAATACTTGATTGAAACAATTTTTTTTTTTCATTTTAACCAAATTTGACATTCTTTTCAAATGTTTTTTTAAGGTAAAAGAGATATAGAAATTGTTTCGAATCTCAAGCTTACCTAGAAGTCTGAAAGGAAGAGCATACATGACTCCAATATCATGGTTAAACATGTAATTTTCATTTAATCCTTTAAAAATCAAATCAAGTTAGCAAAAACATGTAAATAATCCCTACAAAATGAAAGTTAGCTTCAAAATATCACCTAGAAGGAGTTAGTACAAAATTGTGCAAACTTCAACCTAGACCACAAATTACAACAATGATGCCTATGTGCCCCTTCCGGTAGGTACGCGCACTTTTCAATGTGGATGTCCTGGATCTTAATAGTTATGTACCCAAGGTAAAAAAAAAGTGGAAAAGGCAGGCACATGCCCAGAGAGACGGATATATGAGTATCTTGACAAGTACGCTCCCAAAATTAAAATAGAGTACCTTCAAACAAGTATGCTCACGTAAGGAAGGATACTTACGTATCTCTCCAATTACGCTCATCCGTGAGAATAGATAGTGAACAGGATAGGAATGCTCCTAGAGAGACAGATACATGGGTATCTCGATAGGTACATGCCTAGAAAGGTATGCTCACAGATAGACAGATACGTGTGTACCTATAGATGACGTAAAAACATAGGAAAATGATGCAAGTAAGATCAAAATCTCAAATTTTCAACATGTTAGCCCAAATTTTACCGTGACCCATCAAAATTAAACCCCTAAACAAGACTCAACACATGCAAAGTTAGTACAATCATAAGAAATTGAACATTATTTCACACACGTGCATATCAAGGGTTACCTAAAATTGAAATAACAATTTTTTTTGAATCATAATGCTATGGGACTAAGGATCCATCCCACCAGGCATGCCAAATGTGTGCATAAATTAGTTAGCTATGTAATTAAAATCAAGACTAACACCTAATAGCCTCAATATAATGTTAAACTAGAATCTATGCACCATCATGATTAGAGCTTGAACAATAATAATCTACCAACTTATTTTCATTATAACATGAACAAACATCCAAACTAATATGCTAAACAATTAATCTATATCTCTACTGAATGCTAATTAATGAAATGAATCTATTTAGATCCTTAGAAATCAAAAGGGTTGATTTTATGTTTGAATCCCAAGGTTTCAATAATGGAGTCTTGTGAATCCATGGCTACAAGACCACTTGAAATATCTCCATATGACTTCAAAATTTGATGGATGAATTCAAGAAATGAAAATAGCTAGCTCCTCTAATGGAAGAATGCTCTAAGATGATAAAATGGCTATAATATAGGCTCTATGCTCATTTTGGTGTTAGCCTAGTGGATAAATAATCTCTACATCCCTTTACATGTGGAATAATATCTAGGTTATGTTAGTTGGGGGACTATGGTTGAAAATAGGTTGATTCAACCTTAGGAGAGTTTGGTTTTTTTCTTTAGTGGCTCATGGGGTTGAGGGAATTTATGAATTAACTCAAGTGATTAATTATTAGGTTAGAAAGCTTTATAGAATATTTTAGGAGAAAAATTAGTATGATTTAGGGAATAGGAAGGTATTAGACTAAATAAATGATTATTTATTTATCTAATAGAAGTGGAAACTTAATTAACTACGAATAATTAATTTATTCAAGTAGAAAGGGGTTTAATTAATGGATGGATGTTAATTATTGTCTTTACTGGATGAAAGGGTCAATTAAGTAGCGTAATGTAGTTAATTAATTATGAAAGAAGATAAATGTGTGATATTGATGATATGTCGTCAATTTGTGGGAAAGGGATAATTAGCACAATTTAATTATCCAAATTACATGGAGCTAAATTATGGTTGTCTACATTTACCCCTCTTTGGGATGGCATAAATGATGTCACTTCAAAGATAGTAGACATGTAAAATTTTGAAGGGGTAGAAGAAATATTAGTTGAAGTGAGAGATTCCCCTCAAGTGTCGATGGGGTGAGGAAAGAAGGTGACCAATGATCAAAAAAAGTGAGAAAAATGGATAGAAGAATGGGTAGGGGTTGAATGCCCTAGGATAATTAGAAGAATAGTGTTGAGAGGGGAAAAATCAAGAAGAAAGAGAGGGATAAGGCCATGGAAGAATTATTCTTGCATCTATCATAGAAAAAATGTCATATTATCATATTGCCAAGGATCTACGTTATCAATCCTTATTTAAAAAGTAAGCATACGACAAAATTAGAATGGAATGAAAATTTATACTATGAAATTTTTTCCATTTTTGAAAACACAAACTCAATGCAACATATAGAAACTAATGCAATATGAGAAGGAAACAATCTCATTTAACAGGGAACCTAGTACAAACAAACATACTCAAACCAACAACGGTCAAGATAGTTACACAAATGTTTTGTTATCAATATTAAGATCCCCAAATGTTCATGATTGATGATAAATGTTAAAAATGATGCCCCTAGAAAGGATACATGCAAGGGAAAATGAAAAAGGAAGTTGGGTCAAACAATAAAGTGTTGTGTGTTATGAAACAATATCGGAAACAAGATGTGCCCAGAGTACTGACAAAGAAAGTAGGCTAGCTTTGTAAATGGTTGTAAATATGATGATCCACGAGTCATTTGACTCACAAACACCTGCAAATACTAGCAAGATATGAAATGAATACCATGCAAAAGACATGATTTTTAGTCGCTTTGATCTCGTTTACCCATTTTTTGAATTTTTACAATTTTTGGATTTTTGAAACATATGTGAATGTTTTTGTTTTTTTGAACATATTTGAATGTTTTTTAATTTTCTAAGGTTTTCTTAAACTATGTATAGGAAGACAAAGAAGTGTGGATTCCCCTAGTGATAGATGGGATATATAAGAGAAAAATACCACATGTATGTGCAATAAAGTGAAGATTCAAAATGCCCAAAACATTAAGTGGGAGTATTAAAAGGGAAAATATTCACATGTTGAATGGGATCAAGGACAATATAAAATAGGTTCAATCATGAGGGAGAAAGGATGCCCCCAATGCAAGCTGGCCAAGAAGTACATGAGAGAAATGAAGTAGAAAATTGTCTTATTAAAAGGGGGAAAAAGTCTCTACAAATATGGAAAAGAGGATTTCCTATATACATTGATGTTCTAAATGATTTTCAAAGAATAGAGTATGTTATGAAAATATTTATAAGGTGGTTGATGAAAAATTTATCATCCCAAGGGAAAAATCATGAGACAAGCCATGCACTAAAGTAAGAGTTTGAACAAGGTCCAAAATCAACACTTAATAACATATTAATCTTGTTTACTCATCGATATCCCATGTGTGCCCATGAAATTAATTACCTCTTGAAGGAAAGAGTTGATAGACAGAAAGTTAAGACACTAGCCAATGTGTAGGAATGATTTTGTTTGAAAGGTGATTTGTGAATGGATTGTGGAAGGAGATTTGTACATTGCTTCACTGCTAACTAGGAGTATTTAAGCCCAATGGAGATGAATTTGATTATAATCACAACATTTCTCTAGTATCACTGTCAGTGTCCATAGCCCCATAGAGTTTATTGAAATACCCCAAGAGAGAGTTATAAATCAATTTGCTTTCACTTTTTGATTGATTGATTTTGATTCGTTTTCTTTCGAGAACTTATTTCAGCTCTCTTATTTGACAAGGGTTAAGCAATCTTGTTGATGGCTTGATGGAAGGATGTGGAAGTGATTGTCATGATGACATTGGCTAGTGTTAAAAAATATGCCAAAAATTCTTTCCAATAAGTTTCTTATATGTATATAGTGATAGGATCTATAAGAGGCCATTCATTCTTTAATTTACCAAGGTGATGAAAGACCAAGTTCAAACAGATACAATAGAGATAAATGTCACAAAATGTGTATGAAATAAGCTAACCAAAATATCATCAAAGGGATGAAAATGGTGGATGACTTGCAGAGGAATATGAAAGAAAGGGAAGAAATAAATTCCATGTGTGCTCAATAACTAATTGCGTTGTTTCATCTTTGTACCATTGATTTTTAATGTTTTTCTCATTTTTTGTATTTTTGTATTTTTTTCATTTTTAAAAAGAATTTTTCATTGTTTTGGGAGATTAGGACCAACCATGTCACTCTATGTGATAGGATCCAACAATAATTTTCATTATTTCCTTTATAAGGGAGACAAATCATGAATTTTTATCAAGAGTGATATTATCCCCGATCTTGATGATCGTGGTGAGTTCACACTCAAAAATGATTATTATTTGTTTTGAAACATGGTGTAGACAAAAAAATTAGGTCAAAATCCCTTGGTCCCTTGTCAAATAAAAACCTTAAACAAATTCACCTAACCATGGCCCCTTTAATCCCACTCTAATATTAATTTAATTAATTTAATTTAATTAATTCATTATCCTCACAATATTTATTATTTAAATATGCTAATTGAGATAATTCCCACATATCCACCTCACCTAAACACCTCATCTAGCCACCTCACCCTAAGAACTATTCTTAGTATGTTGTCATAACTAACTAAGACCTACCTAAACCCTAAAAATCAAAGCCTACATTCCCTCTAACCACATTCCCACATGTTAGAAAGGAATCTTCCATTCTAATCCAAAAAGAAAATAAATGAGATCTTAGAAAATCAATTGGATCTACCTGGTTTAGAAAACCTATGAAATCCCACTCTAACTAACGTTGGTTACCCTAAACCACTACTGATCAACCTTAATCATCGTTTACCAATTAATCCCCAAAACAACCTTATTTTGAGGTTGGCACATTTCTAAGATGTGGACACATCTTCTAAGAGCAAGAGAAAAAAGTAGAGTTGTATCCAAGTAGAACCAACCTTTGTACATGTATCAAAGCATCGAAAGCCAACACCTAAAGCAACCATAGAGACATTTTCCTTCATAGGAGCATCCGGGGAAGCATCAGAACCACACCAAGTTCCTTCCATTTGATCACCCACCATTGCCAACCAGGACATCAAGCTCATACAATAGTAATTGTTTCATTGTGACACTTGTCCATTTTCATTTAGGTAGATTATTTTGCTTCATGTTATTAGTTTCTACTCCCATTCCCTTTCCTCTACCATTTACCTCCATGAAAAATTGACCATTCCTTCACCCACACCACCGATCCACCCATACCTAGATTCTTAGGCATCCTGAGTATACCTGAGACCTACAAAGACCTTTCCATTGCCCTTTACATTTCCATTTAGCCTTAGATCTGCCCTCACCTCAAGTTTTTATTCAATTTTCTCGTACTCGACCATACCACCACCGATTACCTGACAATCGCGCTGATTTCACCTAAACCGACATCATCATACCAGACATCGACGTCGATCTCTCGTGTCTTTACCCTCAGACGAAGAAAAAAGCTTAAAACCTCCACCAAATATCCAAAATATCCTAGAACCTTACCCTGACCAATACCAGTACCCAGACAAAGACCTTGACCTTCAGATTTAATCATAGCTTAGCTTGTTGTGAACGAATTTTCTTATTGTAGATGAATGAGATACCTAAATCATTTTAACTACAGTATTATTTCCTTTCTTGTTAACATTAAGTTCTTTTAAATAGTGGATTGACAGTCATCTAGGAAGTATCACACTTCCCAGATCTAGTATACGCTAGGCAATCAACTACATATATTGTTTAACTTTCATTTGGTGGTCTTGTTTTCCATTTCAGGTAGTTCCTCCCGGAAAAAGGAAGCTCTCACAATCAGTCATGGATCAAGAAGTCATACGTGTGTAATAACCTTCAACCAACATTTTGACAAGTATTCCTCCTAGCTCTTTACCCCGATCTCTGCTTTGAAAACATTTAAATAAACACTCTAGAATCAGTGAAACATTTTGGCACACTGGTGGGACCCATTGAAGGTTCTTTGCATTCTTTCATTTCTAGGTGAAAATTTGCATGTTTGTTTCCTTTATAAAAGTTTCTTACATTAAAACTTCTCCTTGGAACCTTCTCTTCTTTTATTATCTAAAAGTAATTGTATTTTAGTGCTTTAAAAAGAACATTTCTTCCCTTTCATTACTATCACATTAGTGAAAGAGCATACCGTCTCCTATTCATATTTTTTTGTCATCGAATTCAAAATTTTGATTTGGGTTTAAAAATCATTTCATTTCATTCTACTTTTCTACATTAGCTCACATTAATTGAGGGAAACCTATACACTGGAAGTCATTCCCAGCTGATGGTTGATAAATGAATCATATAAAAACACTTCCTTTCTCTTTCTCTCTCTCTCTGAGTCTTACCAAACATCAAAAAATTTAAAATATACACATTCTTAAACAACATCTCTCTTATAAGAAGTTATAGGTGATCACATGATCACGACACGGTGGGCACCCAGCTTGTTGTTTCACGTAGTCATACTTCAAAGAAAATCCTACCCTTGCCATAACACACCAAACCTCTCCTTGTAGATATACTTCTTCATAGGAAGCCATCCTCACCAAAAACTTCTATTCTAAAGTTCATGATTCAGTCCTTAAATAACATAAGTTAAATAAACATACTAGAAAAAGCACTCTTAGGATCATATTTTTCTCGGTGTTTACGCTGGCTTGCATTTTGAGGTGAAAGGTCACGTTATTCATTTTCTTATTTCCCTTGCATGCTCCTCATCACAATTGGTGTATTCCAGCTTCATCTGAGTGTGCCTGGACCATATTATCATCATTCTCAAAATTCTGGGTTTGATTCCACATCTAATTTTAACTCACAACCACATTTTCTTCATCGTTGTTTCAATTTCATAGTAACTGGTGTCGATCCAGCGAATGTCATCGATTACCCTCCGATCGTCATCAGTTTACTATTATTTTGGTTAACCTACCCAAAAGGACACCTATTTCACCTTCTTTTCTATTTAGAGTCTCTATCACTCTTATCATATTCACTTTCCTGGTAAATTCCATCAGCATCTTGCATACTTGGAAAATTATTGGCCTTTTACCTTGTTTTGACCAACTATCCACTTTCCACAGTGACCGATTACGGTTACCTATGACCAACGCCAATTTACCCTAATCGGCATCGGTTAGCTTGTGTAATTTTCTAGCTGACATTTTTACCTAATCTACCTACCACCACCTATTTATCCTATCTCTGTTGTATTTATGTGTCATTTACGAAAAAATTTCTACCACATCGTACTATTCACATGGTACTAACTTGTTGCCAAGCAAACGCCCTCATATTCCACACTAGTTTTCAACACGCTCCGACTTAGTCCTTCACCACCTTCCATTCTATCACCACCCATAGAGTGTATCCAACCTATCTCTATCGCCACATGTGATGAGGATTTTACATGACTCCTTAACCAAAACCCTATTGCCTTGTAGTTATATCTTTCCCACTCATGCACTCGAGATGCCTCGGGTCAGTTGATATACACCATGCCCGTATCTATCCCCCAAATATTGTTCCTACTTCTACGTCATCCCCCTCTAGTTTTGTGCTTTACCCTTACCCGCCTTGCCCCGGTCATTTCATAGCTAGGCCCTATACCCACTATGACCACCACATCTACCACATCCATTGCACCCGCCACATCCACTATACCTTCGCCAACCACCCAGAATGTAACCTCATCTACGCCTATTGTCTCACATATACCCGTAGCTACACAACCACCCTCGGTGTCGGTGACCCCTACCCCTTTTCAAAACATTGTCCTTTCTATTCCACAATCCTTAGCCCCCATTTCCACTAGGGTCACCATGACCCTTCCACCTCCATATATGTACTATCGAAGCCTTTTGTTTCATCTATTATTCATTCTAGGTATGTACCCCCTATTTCACTCCCTCCTTCTCAATCTACCTATACGGCAGCACCATATACTAGAATGCCACCCCCATTATATGCCCAACATGAACCTCCTTACGCTATAGGAGGTACCCCACCATCAAAACCCACAAACAACCTAATCAAGTTAATGATGGACAAGATGTAGACATTGGAGGCATCGGTTTCTGGCTCCCGCAACACTCTCACATACGATGAGATTTGTAATGAGCCTATACACCCATCCATTCCTATCTATCCATATCCCATGCATTGGGAAATTCCTAAATTTAACCACTTCAACAAAAAGAAGACTTGCAACAACATTTACAATCTTTCAAACATACATGTTATCTCGATCACCCATGATGACGCTTTACTTCTAAGGACCTTTACCATGTCTCTAAATCGGGCATGTGTTAGATTGGTATAGTGGGTTACCTAGACATTCTATCTTCTCATTTAACTAGGTAGCCCAAGCCTTCTTGGATCACTTCTCCATCAATGTTGTTAAGAAGGTTAGCATGACTGACATCTACTATTCACGTCGGTATGACGACGAATCTATCATAGATTTTTTCACTTGTTGGCATATCACGATCTTCAAATCACATTCCAACTACAAAAAACCAAACTCATAGAGCTCTGCATGTGGGATTGTGCTAGACATATCTCACCAAACCTACAGTGAAAACTTTTGAACCTTCGATGAAGCATTCACCATGGCAAAAAAGCTAGATATTCGAGCCATTGAAGAAAAGAAAATCCAACTACATAATAAGAACTCGACATTCAATTCGACTGATACCTCTTCTTTTGTGAAACCACGAGCAATTATTCAAAGGCCAAGGGAACCAATAATGCGGTGGTACTCAAGGCCGGCCCAACCCATCCATCAAATCATGCTAACCCCTCATCTAATCTCTCACCCGTTCGGACTTTTCAATTAAAAAGAACAATGGAAATACACCCCAATTAGGGAACCTTATTCTTATATCTTAGAAAATATCATTAAATCTGGGGCCATCACCCTTCCTCTTGTATAACCACACACTTGTTTTGATCTTGCTCACCCCACACCCTCATGGTATAAAGAGCACAACTTCTATAACTATCATAGGGTAAAAGGTCATAGTGACGGCAATTGGATCACTTTCAAGAACATTGTTTAATAAATTCTTGAGAAAGGTGAGTTAACCTGGATAATCCTAATGCACCTACCAATCAAAACCTACACATCTTCAAGAAACCCTTTCCTAATCATTCTCCTTATTTTAATCAAACAAGAGAGACCTCGACTCATGATATTCATACCCATGAAATCCATGCTATGTTTAGTGATGCACCGCTTGCTTCCCAATTACCTCATATTCCTTCTATAGAGGAAATTCTGCCCGAAGTCCTCCACCCACAGATGAACACCCTTCATCTCCTCCCTCACATGTGAAGGAACCTCCTGTTAACATTGATACCATTTCACCTTTGGCTGCTCCACCTAGAGATTTATCACGTACAATACCTCTTCGACCCATGAAAGATGCTTGTTTATCTCATCCACCCATAGAGGACCACCCATCATCTCGTCCACCTATCAAAAATCTAGTAGAAATGCCTTTACCTCTAGGTGACCATTATCCATCGCTACCCAAGATATCTGCGAACTTACTTTTGGCTCTCTTACCCACGGAAGCTGAAGCTAGAAAATTCCCCATTTCTAAGACACATTTTATGGTAATCACCATTGAATCCTCATCAACCTCACCTACAATAGTGTCATTATAACAATTATCCCACCTAGACTATGTGTGATAGAGCCTTACTTTGGAGGTGTCTTTTACTTCTGTCTCAAAAAATGCGATGTCACTCATTTGACCGACACTTCCACTATATATCCAAAAATATTTCAACCAATCAAACCAAACAAAACCACAACTATAAAAAATTCCCCTATGGTACCACTCATGACTCAACTCACACCCCTACCTAATGAGGCTAGTATATGTTTGATTAATGTATAATAAATGATATCATCATACTCTCTTTTGATTAATTTTGATTGCATTATGTGACTTTTAGTTTATCGATATGAGTTAGGATGTAACTATCTATCTTTTGATTGATTATGATCCTAATGTTAAAAACTATGAAATTCCTAAAATAGTGTGTGTTTAAATTCAGTTTTGTAATAAAGTAGGTCTAATCAGTCGAGGAAATGAAGCAGGTGGCATTCAATATATTTTTGATAGCGTCTGATCCTACATAGCTTAGTTCTAAAACTTCCAAGCTAGTTCTGAACTCCATCACACAGTCATCATTTAGTTCCAGAACTTTCAAACTTAGTTCCAGAACTCCAGAATTTAGTTCTGGAATTTTCAGACTTAGTTCCGGAACTCCTAGTGACAGCTCCAAAACTCTCACAGGTTTTGGTTCTTAACAATTTCCTATGGTTTTGGAAATTTTCCAAAGTTTCTGAACTGATGGAAGTTATCTATTTTAAAACACATCTAGAAATTTTGCATCTACAGTCATACATGATGAGAAGATTTCTGAATGCAGATCTAGGAAGAGTTATCCTATAGCTGTTTGATCAACTGCCATCCCACTCAGCATCTATTCTAGGCATGATTCAATTTTATTAGAATCATTGAGACAACTAGGATTGTAAAATGTATATAAATGTAGACATGCATTAGGTTAGATATAAAAATTAGAGATATAGAACAAAGAAGAGAAATAGACTAAGTATCCAGATCCACTACATTTTGTAATACTAAATGTTTTCATCAATAAAATAGTCATTCTGATTTGATATAATTATGATTTGTTAAAATCTTGATTCAGGAGGAGAAGGGCCCACTCCCCCAAGGACCAAGATATTCATTTATTTGGTATTTATAATTCTTTAGCAAGTAGCTTAGATCTGTTAATTTTGTATTGCTTTAGTTCTTTCAGTTAAATTCTATTGCATACTTGTGCCTGTAGGTGTTTAGATAAATCTTTATATTTCTTGCAATTGCTTTCAAGCATTTTAATCTGAGTGTTTAATTTTAAAAGAAAGTGTGTTTATTTTCCAACAGCAAGTGTTTCCTTTTTGTGTGTTTCCTTTCAGCAAGATTTTAGTGTTTTTTATTTTTAGCAAGTTTTCATAGTTTGATTTGAATAAGGTTTTACCAAGAAGTCCTTAAGACATTAAAGAGATCCCCAGAAAAATATAAAAATAATTCTGATCCAATTACTAGATCGGTTAAAGTACTCTTGTTGCATATAGCTTTAGACACACCCGTGGTTTGATATGACATCAAAAAGAAGTTGATTAAATGAAGGGAATAATGACACCCATCATTTTTGGTTCCATTTTCATGGAACACCAATTGGAATTTTCTAATTAAGTGTTAGCAAGAGCAACAAAACATACATCTAGTAATTGAAGAATCTTCACTACTATATCACAAAATATATGAGTAGACCAAGAGATTCACAAGGTATATTCCTTCCAAAAAAATCTTCACAAGAATTCATTACATATTCTAGTAAAAGTAAGGAAATGGATCAAGAATTGGAGGCACCACCATCCCCTGTCAGACAAGAAACAAAATTACCATTTTTGGAATTCTTAGATCAGTCACCTGAAGGGAGTGGAACTTTTAGGAAAATGCTTATTACCCAAGATCCATTGAGGGTAAGTTTTGATTCTCAATTGAGTAGTCAACCTCCTACTCCTGATTTTTGCCTTCCCCAAAACATACAACTTACCACATTGATTGGGAGGAAACTTCAAAAAATATTTTTGAAATGGCACGAGAAGATGAGGGAGTACCTGATAAGACCTTTACTTATCCAATCCAATTGGGAGATGATGACACATCAATGAAAAATATCTCACCTGCACATTTACCCACTTTTAGAGGGATGTCATCTGAAGATCCTGACCAATTTCTGTTTGAATTCAAGGTGTTATGTTAGACCTATGATTATAAAATAGATAATCAAAAACTCAAGTTGTTTCCATCCACCTTGAAGGATGCAGCAATGAGGTGGTTCATGGGATTAACATCCAACTCTATTAGCACTTGGGCACAAATGGAGACTGCCTTCCTAGATAAATACCAGGATTATTGCAGAGGAAGAAATAGGAAGGAAGAATTCTTCAAAATCAAGTAGGAAGAGGATGAAAACATAGAAGACTATTTAGACAGATTCCTCTTTGTTAGCAAAAGATGTGGATTTGTGCTTATAGAGGAATTAAGTAAAACCATCTTTCTCAAAGGTTTGGATGATGAATCTAGAGAATCCCTTAACTTGATAGGAGGGGGAGATATTGATCAGATAAGAATGAATGGAATTAAAGAGATTTGTAGAAGCTATTCCAGAATAAGAGGTGGACCTAGAAAAGGAAAATTAGTAAAAAGTCTAAATCCAGATATGAACAAACTAATGGATGAGTTGGAAAACTTTAAAACAAACATTTTAGTGTAATTAACCTCTATTATGGATGGATTACAAGCTAAAACAAATTCCAAAACTGAACCATTGGCTATGTATTTTCCTAGATGCAAGAAGAAGCATGCATTAAGAGATTGTCCTTTGGATAAATTTTTTTGTGATCTTATCTGTGAATCTAAAGAACATGATATTGATGTTTTTCTTTACTTCCTGTCATTAAAAATCAGCTTAAACAAACTAGTGCCTCATCTACAACTGAATAATTGAATTTTGTTCAGAGACAACCTAACCAAGGGTAGTTTATGCCAAGATCAGCTCCTAATCCATGGACAATGCCATGGGCTACTCAAGCAGTACCAAAAAATTGGGGACAACCACCTTGGGTACCTCAACCAACTTGGAACCCTCAAGATTGGGCAAATCAATCTTGGTATGCTCAGGGACATCAAAAACCATGGGTTGGTCAAGGAAATCCTTATGCTTGGTCACAACCTAGATGGAACCCTAATTATTTCCAAGGAAGAACATATCTAAATCAAAATCAATAGGCCATCATGGGATCCCTTGCACAGAACTCACAAATTGAGAATGTTCCAAACACAAATGCCATCACAACCAGTAGCAAACCCTAGAAACAAACAAATAACTCTTGTTTATGGAACAAAACCTAAAAATTAGTTGATTTACATGTTATGGATTATAAGGATATTCAAACTAGATTTGGGAAAATCATTAACAGTCCACCCCTTATAATCACTGAAATGACAAAGAAAATGAGAACCCTAGTATTGTTGTTCCAAAAGAGGATATAGAAAGAAAAGAAAAGTATCCGATATAACAACACTACACTGAGACTCATTTCTGAGAGATTGAAAGAAGATATAGAAATCAAGGAGTTTGAACTAATTCACGAATTAAGGAAATCGAATATTGAAATACCACTTTATTATAAGAAATTAAAGATATTCTAGAATTGAATAAATTGATCAAAATATTATGCATGAAAAATTCTTGAAGAAAGAGATAGTATCCCTAGACTATCAAAGTATATGGGAAACTTACTAATTTATTAGTAGGAAAACTATTACTTCCCAAATACGGAGATCCTATAAGTCCTATTATTTCTATCTCTATAGGAAATAATGATGTACATAATGTTTTGATAGATTTGGGAGCTGCTATCAATGTAATGACAGTGGATACTCTGAAAACATTACCATTAACAAGTATACAACCTACTAATACCATATTGCAGATGGCAAGATCGATCATAGAAAAACTAGAAGGAATTATTGAAGACGTGGCGGTGATGGTAGAGTCATGGGAATATCCAGTTAACTTTCTTATATTGCAGCCAAAAGGTATAACATTGGGTTATCCCATTATTTTGGGCAAACCATGGTTAGCTACTGATTTTTTCTTTGATAGATTACAAGTTAGGTAATATGAAAATCTCGAATGGTAAGAAATCTAAACAAATTTCCTTATATCCTACTACACAACCTTTTACTGGCAGTCATGAACAATTGTGGGTTGATTCTCCTGAAAATAATAAGCAAAATTATCTTCTTTGGCTATGATCACATTACAGGATCATGTAAGAGAAGTAGAAGAGATGATTAATCCACCATTGGATGAGAACCTACTATCTACAATGCAATCAAAAATAGTTCGGAACCCGTAAACTTAGTTCTGAAACTTGTGAACATAGTTCGGAACATACGGCTATAGTTTTGGAACCACTACAGTTAGTTCCAAAACCATGACAATAATAGTTCTCTTTGATTGAAAATGATTTCACTCTAGAGGAATGATATTTCTCATGGGGAGAGGATGAATCGGTAGCTTTAGTTTCAAGTACATTAGGAAGTGGTGAAGAATTTCTAGAAAGTAGCAGTGATGAGGAATTTTTCCTGCAAAGAGATAAGTATCATAATTCTCATTACTGTCCTTTTTCCAGTATTTTGTCTCAAGGAAATTTTGGAGATGTTGCTACATACCATATGTTATTACCACATGCATGTCCATTAAATACTTTAATGAAACCCTTTCCACAAATCATTTCATCACATATCGGAACCAAACATGTTGAAATTCAACTAGGAAAAACTTTAAACATCATTAGCTAGTTGAAAGAGGATGAAGAAACTAAATTGTTTAATGTTCTAAAAAATCATAGTAAAGATTTTTCTTGGGATTAAAATATATGAAGGGATTCATCCAAGTATCTCGAACTCATCACATCTATATTGAAAACACTAAACCAGTTAGGCAACCTTAAAGAAGGATTAACCCAGCTTTAAGGGATATAGTCAAACAAGAAATTGAAAAACTATTACAAGTAGGTTTCATCTACCCTATCTTACATAGCCAGTGGGTATCTCCTCTTGTAATTTTCCCAAAAAGAATAGAAAATGGAGAATATGTGTTGACTATAGGGAACTAAACAAAGCCACAATGAGAGATTATTTTCCCTTACCATTCATAGATCAAGTCCTAGATAACCTTTTAGGTAAACAATACTTTTCTTTCTTAGATGGATTTAGTGGGTATAATCGATCGAGAGTTACTTGAGGATCAAGACAAAACTACATTTACATGTCCATGGGGAACCTTTATCTATAGATTGTTACCATTTGGTTTATGAAATTCTCCTGCAACTTTCTAGAGAGTTGTACTTGTAATCTTTGTTGATCTAACAAATGATTGTGTTGAATTTTATATGGATGACTTCACTTTACATGGAGATACATTTGAAGATGCTTTGAGAAATTTGGACAGAGTGTTTTGAAAAAGATGTGAACAACACAACCTATCTCTTAGTGATGAAAAATTTTTGATGATGGTGGATGAGGGAATTGTATTAGGAGACCATATTTCACAAAAAGGAATTCAGGTGGATCAAAAAAAATTAGGATCATTTCATATTTACCTATCCCTCGACTCCCACAGATATCAAATTATTTCTAGGACATGTTGGGTATAGATGCTTTATAAAACTTTATAAAAGATTTCCCCCATGTTTAATAGCTGCCCCCATGTTTGAATTTCTTTGGGATGAAAAGTGCCAGACATGCTTTTGAAGAAATTAAAAAAAATTAATCGATGCCCCAATATTGAGAGGTCCTAATTGGAAAAATTCATTTCATATCCAAACAGATGCCTCAAATTATTCCATTGGTGAATTATTGGGACAAAAAGATGAAGAAGGAAAGATGTATGCCATTTACTATCTTAGCAAGAATCTTACTCCCACTAAAAAGAATTACACACCACCGAAAAGGAATTTCTTGTTGTAATTTATGTAATCAATAAATTCGACATTATATTATAAGGTACAATATTTTTACACATAGATCATTCAAAATTAAGTATTTAATGAACAAACCATTGGTTGGAGGAAGAGTCATTAGATGGTTATTACTTTTGTAAGAATTTGATATTACCATTGTGGACAATCCAGGTAAATCTAATGTGGTAGCTGATTTTCTGTCAAGACTAACCACCATAGGGGAACAATATCCAATCAAGGATAAATTTCTAGATGAACAACTATTTGTAATCTCAGCAAGTACACCATGGTTTTCTAATATGGAAAATTATCTTATAACAGGGAAGTTCCCTCCTTCTTTCACTAAGAAACAAATAAAGAAGTTAATTAAAACCAATGCACAATTCAAATGGTTAAATGGAATTCTATTTAAGTGTGGCCTGATTTTGTCTTGCACAGGTGTGTAAGAGAGGATGAAATCTTTGACATCCTCATAGCATGTCATGATGAACCAAGTGGAGGACACTATTTAGTAAAAATAACAACTCATAAGATACTTGGCATTGGTTATTATTGGCCATCTCTGTACAAGGATGTGAAAAGATATATCAAGAGGTGTGATCCTTGTCAAAGGATGGGACATCCAACTTTCACCAATGAAATGCCTCTTCAGTCCTCAAGTTTTGGTTGAACCATTTGAGAGATGAGGATTGGATTTTTTGGTCCTTTAATCCTCCTTCACAAGGAAGGAATATATTCTTGTATGTCTGACTATGTGAAAAATGGGCAAAAGTGTAGGCATTGACAAATTCCACTTGAGGAAGTAGTTGTTGATTTCCTTTGGATAGAAATTATGATGAAGTTTGGAGCACCAAGGAGCATAGTTTCAGATCGGGGACCACAATTCATGTCTAATATGATCCAAGATTTCACAAGGTATTACCAAATCAATCATAGGAAGTCATCTCCTTACCATCCATAGTCAAATGGACAAGTTGAAGTAACAAACAGAGAATTAGAGAACATCCTTACCAAAACGGTTGAAGCTGGGAGAAAAGATTGGGTAAAGAGACTACTTGAAGCTGTCTGGGTGTATAATACAACTTGGAAAAATACAACAGGGTTTTCACCATATGAATTAGAATATGGGAAAAATTCTTGTTGCATATAGAATTTAAACTTTAGACATTGAGGACAGCGAGTGAAGGTGGGAATTGAATTAAATGCATCTCAAAAGGAAAGGATACTTCAACTCAATGAGTTGAATGAATTAAGGATGGAAGAAATTTAGTAGAAAGAGATGATTCAAGATCAAAGGAAGCAATGGCATGACATACATATCAAGAAAAGGTAATTCAAAGTAGGAGATTGGGCATTACTATTTGAATCTAAGTACCAACAATTCAAGGAAAATTGAGAACCAGATGGTTGGGACCTTATCAAATTGATCAGATTTTTGACAATGGTTCTATTCAATTACTTCCCATTGATGGCAGTAGCAGAACACTCTTGGTCAATGAAAATAGGCTGAAACTCTATAGGAAGCCTCCCACTAAGAATGAATTTTTGAGGAAGATTGAAGCAGACAAAGAATTTGATCATATGGAAAAACTCATTTCTTCCAAAATGATCAAATAGTCAGATGATTGATCCAAAAAATAAAGGGAAGAAAATGAAAACCAATAATGGTGTCTTCTTCCCCAAAAAAGAAAATATATAAAAAAAATTCTCTCAAGGTCAATTGAAAACCAAAAAATGGCAGTTGACCTCTTTTTGGCTAGTTCAAATAAAGGAATTATTTTGAATTCCAACTGTCTTATCTAATCATGTTTTGTTCCACTTGTAGGAATGACGAGTCATCATAGCAAAAGGATTACATCATCAAGAATGGTAATTATGTCTTTTAACTTATTTAGGGTTGATTAAATTTTTTCATGTGTGATGTGACTTAATTTAAAAGTAGGTATGATGAGTCATTTATTTATACATTATGATTACAAGTGTGTAATCATGATATTGATTTAGATGGAATAAGTGGTGGCATAGTTATCATTAATAATCATTATTGCAAACATCAAGTGAGATAAAGATTGCAG
Source organism: Taxus wallichiana var. yunnanensis (assembly GCA_018340775.1). Taxonomy (NCBI): domain Eukaryota; kingdom Viridiplantae; phylum Streptophyta; class Pinopsida; order Cupressales; family Taxaceae; genus Taxus; species Taxus wallichiana. The sequence continues at coordinate 292,815,554 of CM031242.1, read as the reverse complement.
AAGTATCTTAAGGAAGAGCGGTGAATTAATTTGGTATTCCACACAAAGAATGAGATAATTCAAACATTCTCGTAGCTAAGAACTAAGGTTCCACAACTAAACACAAAGGTTCTCATAGCCAGCCGTTAGTTCCATGGCTAAGGAGAAGGCCTATAACCAATTCACACGAAATTAAGGAAGAAAGAACTCAAGCTGATATGGGGATTAAGAAGAAATCAAAACCAGAGGATGATTCCTAGCTACTTGCAGACAAAGAAGTAGCATCCATCTTTGAGCATGCAGGATGGCTTGAATTCTTGAAGAAATTTTCAAGGCATAATGATCAATTGGTAAGAGAATTTGTTATAAATCTAGAACAATCTAGAACAAAAGTAAGAAATTTATTTATTCCTTTCTCTATAAATATTGTAAGTAATGTGTCTAGCATACCCATTGTTCATGTCTCACAACCTGTAAAGGGGACTTTGAAAGAACTAGTAGAATTTTTCTTTGAAGAAGAAGAAGTTGAACCCTAGTATATCTATAATATAAAGAAAATCATAAAAGGTGTCGAAGGGCCAGTTTTCCCAAACCCTTTGATAGGGTAACATTCTTGATAGTAAAATATTTAACTTGTGATGGTCGGTTTGGGTCATGTGGAAAGGAGGTATTAAAAATACTCATATATCTAAGTATGGAGCCACTTAGCTTTGAATACATAATAAACCTCCTAGGGTTTATTTTTGATTCCATTTAGACCATGGCTCGAGAGATATTCTTGGGTTGTTGGAACAATTAGACATCATGGTCTAATTCACTTAATATGTTAGCACCATTTCCTATCAAAAAATAATGGAGAAGAAATTTGGGACAAGATTCTTTGCAAGTTCAAGAAAAACCCTAATATTATCGGAAGGGAATTCAAGACCCATTCTCTCCTTGACTAATATAGAAATTGATTCCCCAGTAGAATAACAGGGAAATGGAAAGAGAAAACATACCAAGGAAAATAAGGTTGGTGAGGAAGATAAAAATGGCGAGAGCCTTCATACTATGAAGGAAATTCCATCTTCCACAAAAGTAGCTTTAGAAGAACCAATATTTGTCTCTGATGGTGATAGCTCACCTACAAAAGAACCGAAAGAATAGTAAGAATAAATTGTATGGGAAAATTCACTCTGGGCATATTGAACTTCCCATATAAGAAAAATTCATAAGAGGTCAAGGGAACTCCAGAAGTAAGGAGTGAGCAAGAAATTATGGAAGAGGAAGTTGCTGAAATTTTGGGCAGATGGCCATGAATCCACCTGAGCCAAGTCATGTTGAAATGGACAGAGGAGAAGAGAGATTTGATGAACAATATTTTTAGGAGTTGGTTGAACCTTCAACAGTTCCACATGAAGAGTAATTGGCATCTAGGATAAGAAAAGGAAAATTTCCTTTAATAGAGGAAGAATGCCAAATTTTTCAAATAATTTCAGAGGAAGAGGAAAGACAACAAGTTAAACAGGCTTTGATATTTTCCATAGTAGAGATTATTATCAAAGAAAAAGATGAGGAATTGGACTTCCTCAAACTTAAATTGGAAAAAAGGAAAATGCTCAGTAATGAGCTAAAAACTCATCTTGTAGCCAAAATTGAAGAAGTATCGGCAACAAAAAAAAAGTAGGTGATAGAAAAAGAGGAAGAGTTCTAGACTTCCCGAAATAGAGTGATGTGTCCATAGCCTCTACACAAACCGAGTTGACCTATTTTCCACTAAAACAACAATGGGATGATATTTGTAGAGAGCTCAGAGAAGACAAAACATCAAATGAGGAATTAAAGACCAAGATGGAGGAAGAGATGAAGGAAAGAAAGGAATGGGAAGAAAAATTTTATAAGGAGGAAGGAAATAAATATAAATGTCTTGCCAAAATTCATATGGTCTATATTATGAGTGAGAAATTACTTTCCTGCAGGAGACCTTCTCCTACATATAGTGTATTTTTGGAAGAGCAGTTCATTCATTGGCAGTTGTCAAGAATTGCATGTGGGCTTCCACATGAATTACAAGATGAATCTGAATTCATGGAGCTTACTCTCTATCCAACCATGAACAGAAAAATCTCCTGTGTGAATTTTATCTTTGTAATTATATGCTACAAAAAAACATAGGATTTATGATTAACTTATATGTAGGGGAGAGCCATTCAATGCATTTGTATCTCTTTTACAAAACCAAATTGCATGGAAGGAAAGAGAATCTAAATTTTTATTGAAAGCCACCTCAACAGACCTCTGTATGAGAGCTCATTATGGTAAACCTTTTCCTTCCTCACATATTTCAGAACTCATGCCTTTGATAAGAGATTCAAGACACATTACCTCTGCTTATTTTGTAAAAGAGTATTGATGCCTTCACCTCCTATGAGGAGGAAAAAATTTGAAGATATTTATGAAGGATGCTCAAAAAAGGTGGAACTCCTTACTATTGCTTTGAAAAGAAGGGAATTAATTTCCCCTACAAATCTGATATGGATTTTAGAGATGGCCAAAGAATTATGCACAATAATTCCCCAAGTCAATGAAACCTATAACTAAATATGGATGGGAATGCAAATGAGGCCACCTCTACTTCTCACCCCCATGTCTCCTTGGCAGAATAGGGAACCTCAGGACCTTACTAAATTTGAAAAGTGGGAGAGGAAAATAAAAAAAGGAGCTGGGTACAGTACATCTGAGCTTAAGCATTGGAAAATTTAGTATCAACCATTTGATCTGAGAAATCAAATGGAATGCAGAACATATGATCCCACTTTTGAAGAATGATTTTGTAAAGGGACTTACAAAAAAGTAAGTCTGGGGAAATGATGAGGCCATATATATGTCTGATTAATGTATAATATATGATCTCATCATACTCTCCTTTTGATTAAGTTTGATTGCATTGTGTGAATTTTAGTTGATCTGATATGAGTTAGGATGTAACTGTATCTGTCTTTTGATTGATTGTGATCCTAATGTTAAAAAATCTGAAATTCCTAACATAGTGTGTGTTTAAATTCAGTTTTGTAATAAAGCATGTCTAATCAGTTGAGGAAATGAAGTAGGTGGTGTTCAATATATTTTTGATAGTGTCTAATCCTATATAGCTTAGTTCCGAACTTCCAAGCTAGTTTTGGAACTCCATCACATAGTCATCATTTAGTTCTGGAACTTTTAGACTTAGTTCCGAACTCCAAAAATTTTTCTGGACTTAGACTTAGTTAAAACTCCTGGTGACAGCTCTAGAACACTCACAGGTTTTGGTTCTTAACAATTTCCTATGGTTTTGGAACTTTTCCAAAGTTTCGGAACTAATGGGGTTATCTATTTTAAACACATTTGAAAATTTTGCATCTATAGTCATAAAGGACGAGAAGATTTTTGAATGCAGATCCATGAAGAGTTATCCTACAATTTTTTGATCAACCGCCATCCCAATCAACATCTATTCTAGGCATGATTCGATTTCATCAAAATCATTGAGACAACTAGGATTGTAAAATGTATATAAATGTAGACCTGCATTAGATTAGATATAGAAGATTAGAGATATAGAAAAAGAAGAGAAATAGACTAAGTATCTAGATCCACTACATTTTGTAATACTGAATGATTTCATCAATAAAATAGCCATTCTGATTTGAGAGAATTCTGAGTTGTTAAAATCTTGATTCAAGGAGGAGCAAGGGCCCACTCCCCCAAGGACCAGGATATTCATTTATTTCGTATTTATATTTCTTCAGCAAGTAGCTTAGATCTATTAATTTTGTATTACTTTAGTTATTTTAGTTAAATTCTATTGAAAAATTGTGCACATGTAGGTGTTTAGATAAATCTTTATATTTCTTGCAATTGTTTTAAAGAATTTTGATCTGATTGTTTACTTTGCAAAAGTAAGTGCATTTATTTTCCAACAGCAAGTGTGTTTCCTTTTTGCACGGTGTGTTTCCTTTTAGCAAGCTTTCGGTGTGTTTTATGTTCAACCGCCATAGTTTTATTTGAATAAGGTTTTACCAAGAATTCCTTAAGACATTAAAGAGATCCCCTAGAAAATTAAAAAAATACTTATAGTCAACTACTTGATCGAGTTAAAGTAATCTTGTTGCATATAATGTTGGACACACCCCAGTTTGATATGACATCAACAAGAAGTTGATTAAATGAAGGGAATAACAACACCGATCACTACCCATAACCCAACATGTTTCAAAATCCAAACCTACACCTACATTATCTTCCTTACCTAAATCTAATACTACATTAGGGGTTATCCCAGCCGTTAGCCTTGCTCATCCACCCAGTAAATTAGATATAGCTACATCCTCCAAATCCAAAATCAAGCTTAATATAGCACCCAAACAAAAGAACCAATCCCATAAATCTCATACCCAAACCTCACCTTCATCACCTTCACCCCCTCAATCCATCTTAGGACCTCACCCTTCTTGAATGGTTAAGAAACCTCCACCCACCGGTAAACTAAAAACACGAAACCCCCTCCTCCCTCGCATATCTCTAACATACCCAAGCACCTGACATGACTTCCACCCACACTGTAACATATTTACCACCCATACCTCCAATACCACCGATCAATTATTCACTATCCATGACACTTCAATATCCTACCCTCACCTCCCGTACGACCCATGACATCTACCTTCATATCACCTCGCTTATCCCCAGGGTAACTCTCCCTCTTACCCATCCGCCTTTCCCTCTATATCTCATGCACTCGTATCACCTTTACCCAAGAAGGTGTAACCTAAATACTAAAATCCATTACCCTCCAATAAGGTAGTCAAACATATTACACACTCTCTCACCAGGTTCATCCACCATACCCCTACCCAATCAAACACGACCAACACCCAAAACTACACTAGTACCTAAAACCATAGCTCGACCCACTCCCCTCATGGAAAGACCCTTCCTACATAATCAGTCCCACCTACACCCAAACCCACTTTCACTTCCCATTGTGATCCACCAGTGGGATCTTATGCCAAAATCTTAACCAACCTCCTTGAAAATTTTATCATCACAATACCGCCTCTCGGACATTATGACCCACTCAAACCCAAACCAAAGGGGTTTGACGACACCAAAATTTGCACCTATCATCATGTGCCATGACATGATGTGGAGAATCATAAGGCTTTGAAAACCATTCTTATCAAGATGTGTCCTCCTAAATAAAACTTTAATGATGATGACCTTCTCGACGAGGACCCCATTTTACCAACATCCATTCCCACAATTCTTCCCTCATTACCTACTCAGGGGACCAAGACCTCCACCCCCAAACTCCTAGAGCCACCCACATGATTTGAAATTAACATGGTTCACATTAGAGAACTTTCCAAACCTCCACCCAAATGTCAATGTGCTCAAATCATCTCACAAGGTTCCTTCCCACCACTCATCTTTTTCCCTTCCTGTCACTATACCTTTCATGGCTCACCTACCTCACCTACCTCCCCACCTCAAATCAACATGATCCACGTTACTACCCATGCTCAGAAAGATAAAGGCAAGGAAAAGGAAACCGACCTCTTGAATAACCCCATACCCAACATACCATTTGCACCCACACCTAAAATCACTATCCATGGCCCCACATATCCCATTTCTAATGGGGTTACACATCACGCAATGCTCAAACAACTACACCAATCCCCCTCAAAATGTCCCTATATGACCTCATCCAAACCTTAGAATCCGATCTTCAAGATCTCATGGAGGTTCTTCATCTATTAGCATCTTACCAAATGACCCTACACCCGTGGCATCCATTATTACACCCCATCATGTAGCCTCACTTACCAAATTACAACCTTCATCTACACCTCCACCTACTCGCCAAGTAGCCACACTTAGTTTCTTAGATGAATAAATCACACCACCCTAAGCTGATGACACGAGATCCATCTCTCTTCATCTCTCGTCCACATTGATGATATATGTGTATGACATGTTATGATTGATGGGGCATCGACATTAATATCATCTCCTCCCCTTCATTTGCCCAAATACGCATACCTAAAAATTACATGCATAAACATCCCATCATATTGCATTCATTTAATGATGCTATCACCTCTACACTTAGTTAAATCATCATCCATGTTTACGTGGCCCCGCATTGTTCCAAATCTATTTTAAGTCTTGGAAGGGGAATTTCAATATCACCTAATGCTTGGTAGACCCTGGATTCGTGTCATGGGTTGTGTTCCTTCCACTTTTCATTGTTGTGTAAAGTTTGAGCATGAAGGACACACCTATACCATTCTAGCTGACCCATCACCTTTAAAAACTTACAACATGCTTTACCAACCCAATGACATGTTTATACCCATTAAAGCATCTACCTCCATTACCATCACCTCTTCACCTACACCTCCACTCACCAGTGCAGCCGCTACCTCAACTACACATACCTCCTCCATTCCTACCATTGCCACAACCTCTACAAATTGAACCATCAACCTCACAATCCCTTAGCTCCCCTATGATCCAACCTATGACACATTGTCTATTCCATCTACCCACATACCAACCACCAATCCCTTAGAAGGAATTTTTCAATGCCTCAATCTATGGGAGTACCGCTTATATAGTGTCAATGCATTCCTTACTCCACAAGAGTATGGAAGTCTTCACCAACACCCTCACTATGATCACCGTATAGGAGAGTTCCTAATTTATGGTCCTCGCCACCTTTGTACCAATCTCACCTATGGGGGACTTGATACTACCACTTACACACTTGAACCACCGTCTCAAACCTGCCCATTTTCGATGACCTCCAGTCACTCACCAAATTCCGTTTTGCCCATACCTTCCTACACCGATGTGTGTGGAAGGGTTTTGGTTTTGGATTTTATGAGCAACACTGACATACTATTATTCTATGTACTACCCATAAACATAACGACTATAGTGGTATCGGATTTGCTGAACCACCTACCAAGAAGGCCCACATTGAACTCATTGAGGACATCGACCCTTCTCCACCTTCTTGGCCCACTTCACCTTCTTCACCACCTTTGCAGCGATGATTAGATGGATTCTCGAATCCATTCCTCCTAACTATTTTTTTCATAAACACCATTTCCTTGGGGCCTTTAACTTATCAATGTGAGGGCAAGGCTCCCTCTTCTCTTCCCTTCCTATTTCCTGAAATGATTGATGATGATACAAATTTGATTAACATCGTTTAATATCAAGATGATAAGTCTATACTCACCTACCTTAGTGTAAAGACACATCCATTCATCGGTCATTACCATCTGAAATGCAAACCATGTTAAACGAATTGACTACCAAAATCAACATTCATACTCGGGATGACCCACACATTCTAAATATCAGTCAATCTTTAGATGTTTCTTGAAGAGGAAGTCAACACTTCCTTTCTCAAAAACGAGAATGACACTTTCGCTGGTCTTATGCAGACATGCTTGGTATTGACCCACCATAGTGGTCCACAATATCATAACCATTCCCGATACCAAACCCGTAAAACAAAAACTAAGGAAAATGCACCCAAACATTGTTCTTCCGGTCAAAGAATAAATTCAATGACTCCTTTTGGTTTCCTTCATCTTACCGATTGATTATCCTCATTGGATTTCCAACATTTTCCCTATTACTAAGGTGGTAGGGGACTTTGCATTTGCATGCATTTTCTGTGACGTCAACCTAGTTTACCCAAAATATGACTTTCCCCTTCCCGGTATTGACTAATCTGGTTGACCTTATTGCTGATCGCGAGATGCTATCACTCATGGATGGCTTCTTAGGTTATAACCAAATCTTACTTTCCCCAGAGGATCGACACAATACCACATTCATCACCCCTTCAGGGACCTTCTACTATCGAGTCATGCCTTTTAGACTTAAAAACACTGGTGCCACATATCAGTGGGATATGAATTACATCTTCCATGACATCATGCATCATATATTAGAAGATTACGTGGATGACCTCCTTTCCAAATCCAAACATTTCTCCGAGAACCTTGCCATCCTAAAAACCATCTTTGACTACCTCATTAAATATTGCGTTCACCTTCACCCAAGAAGTGTGTCTTCACGGTTCTCTCAAGAAATATCTTGGGATTTATCATTTCCTTATGTGGTATAGAAGTTGACCCTGCTAAAGTCAAGTCCATTCTTTAAATTCCTCCACCCACTAACCTTAGGCAACTCCGTAGCTTACAAGGTAAGTTGTAGTCTATTCATCATTTCATTTCACAATTATTTGATCGGTGTCAACCGTTTCATCACCTTCTCAAGAAGGATGTCTCCTTTAAATGGGATGATGACTACCACAAAGCTTTTGAGGCCTTAAAACAACACCTTCTTCAACCACCTGTACTCATTCCACCTAAAGATGATCAACCATTCTACCTATACATCTCAGCTACCAATCACTCCTTAGAGGCCATGCTCGCTCATTGTGATGAAAAACACAGGAGCAGCGCTTATTACATAAGCCATACTCTTTTGGACTATGAAACCTGCTACACCCATGTCGAAAAAAATGTCTTAGCCTTATTTTTTATTACCACAAAACTCCTTCATTACCTACTCAACCACAAAACCTATGTCATGACCAACACCGACCCTTACACATCAGTAGTCACTTTTGCACCCACCAAGAACAAGGGAACTTCATGCGCATCGCCTATCACCCAAATGAGAATCGGGTGCTCACCGAGGTGCATGAGAGGGAGCCGAGTCTCTCTTTTATCCGAGTCTAGTGGAAGCCATAGTTCAAGATTATGAATTAGTGATTTAACAGACATGAAGAAGCTATAGAGCCTGGAGAGCTTCTACACTCCTTAAGTCATAACGAAAAACAAAGCGCGTAATGTAAATAATAGAACCAAGAAGTTTTAACTCCAAAATATACTTAACCATTCAAGTAAGGTCCATGATTATACAAGATTAAAAGTAGAGTAAAAACATGTAGATAGTACGAAAGAGTTCTTAATGTAAACATGATGGTACCCTTATCGATTGATTCATAGTCTTGCTACAAAGTATCATAGAGAGGCAGACCATATTCATGTGCCATATCTGGATCCATACATGTATTCTCGCAAAATAAAATTTACATTCCCCATTTTCCCATTACATCCTTACTGGAATCCTTTACCCATTTTCATCCCATAGTTCTCATAGTAATTCTGCAGAGCTCCGCTACCTTACTTATCTCTCTTTTCTTTGCCAAGGGCACATGTATAAATAGGCATCTGAGCTCTAACAAACTCCTCTGCAGCCTCAGATCTGGCCCCAAGTGTCAAGGTGTGGGTCACCCCGGGCGCATGCCTCTCCATGTCATGATTAACTTTTTGGATCTTTCTATCACAAGGTATATTCCTTCCAGGACACCCTGTCACCAGGTTGGAACCTTATCCAAATGGAACACGTTCTTCATGTGTCTTGCCCAAAAGGAAAAAATGGATAAGTATTGAATTGTTCTTTGCATGGTGCATGTGTCCTTGGTTCTCCAATAAGCCTTTTGAATACTACCTTGCGCACCTTCACTTGTGCACTTCCTCCAGCCATGTGCGCCTATACGCCCTTAAGATTTGGAAGCTATATTAGGGGCCCAACATTACCCCACACTTCACATGTTCTCCACCCTTGGGAACCTTCTCAAAGAAGGCGATAAAAATAATGCAAGGCCTTACCTTGGAAAAGAATGGGGGGAAAGAATAAAGAATGGGGAGAGAAAGAATAGGGGAAAATTTCCTAAAGAAGAATAAGGGGAAAAATTTTCCATAGGTTTGCCTCCAATGTACTCCAAGCACCGAATTCATCTTGCGCTCTAGTGTAGATGTCACCAACCAAGGTTCTCACCTCGTCGAACCTTAACCCTTCCCCGTGTGGTAATGGTTTCCACCACGTCTAGTTCCTTAGTGTGATCTTCCAAGGCATCCATCCTCCTCGTGATGACCTTGTAGAGCTCTTTTTAGCTGGGTTTCAATTGAAACTCACCGATTCTCAATGGATTCTAATTTCTTTTCCACTTTGGCTATGATCCTTTCTCACTCGATCTTTTTCCCTTATTATTTTCTCTAAATTCCTTCAATTCGGCCTTGTCGCTAGTAAGCAATATGCTTGTCACTTTATCTTGATCCGTGCAGTGCTCATAGGTGACCCCCATGGTTTTTGTAGCTATTCTTACATCGGCAAGAACCTTGTTGTATTCAGCCACAAGCACGACAACCTTCAACTTTTCTTCCTTCTCTAAGCATGCCGCTACCTCCTCTACCGACTCCAATGCCAAAGCCTACCTTTCCATGGTGAGGATCCGAGTCAAGTCCTCTAGGCATTCCAGGGAGGATCTATACTTTTGCACGGAGGGATAAGGTCCGGGTGCTTCGTGATAATTTCTTGGGAGATGAGTTCCACCTTCTTGGAAACTTTGCACACTTTAGCCTTCTCTTCTTGAAGCTCCCTCTACAGTTGAGCGCTGATTAATTTCTCAAGGCTGAGATCCTTCATCAGCTTCACTACTTCCTCCTTCCTCTTCTCCAATAGGTCCTCCAAGACTCTAACCCTATCATTCCTACCAAAGATCCTAGCCTCAATTTCCACGGAGACTTTGTTGAGCACATTACACACTTTCTCATCCGATAGTTGTTGCGTGTTTACAATGGGGTTGTCCCCTTTCCTTCGGACAATGTTAATACCACTCCTTGGTTAATCTCAAACTTAGGCTCATCGAGGTGGGAGTCGAATGCCCATGATAACATCTTCCTTGTTTGTGGGTATCCACCCTCAAGGTCAAAGGATTCCATGGTGGTGAGCTCCTTGGTGGGCATGGTACTTTGGAAATGCATGTACAAAACTTTGTTGGGGTCATCAATGTAACCCATCATTGTTCTTCCCCTTCCCAGCACATTTACTTCCCATGCGCATGCCCTTGGGAATAGTTACCAAGAGAGTTGGGCCTTTTGTGCTACTTCCACTCTTCTCCCTTTGTTCTTTCTTGAACTCACCGAGCACGAGCTCCACACTGCACCCCAACTCCTCATTGACCAAGGCATCAATTATCTTCTCTGCCTCCCTTGTTTCCTTTTCATTCACCTCCTCCTGAGTGAGCTTGGGCATATTTGGCTCCTTGGTACTAGCTCCTTCGCTCCTCTCTTCACTCCACATGCCTTCCTCCCTTTGGGTGCCCTTCCTCCTTACAAAGATGAAGGCATCATTTGTATCCTCTTCGCTTCCTCTCCCTCCGAGTCATGGACATCAATTAGCTCTTGATCCACCTCCAACTCTTCCCCTTCAACATCATCCTTTTCACCTCTATAGGCATTCGGGTCATCTCGTGTCTTCGGACCCTCTTTCCTCTATTCCTTGTTCTTTTTCCCTTGCGTAAAACTCCAGAGTCAAGGATGCTATCTTTTCTTTATTTAAGGGTTCTTCAGGGGATGATGCCTTTGCAAGCTCAGGGTCTTCTACTTGACCACCTGTTCTCCTCTTCTTCCGGACATAGGTACTCGGCCCTACAGTATCTATGTTCTACCTTTCCACCACTCTTTGTTCTTCCTCTTCTTCTTCTTTCTCCTTGCACTTTGGTGCTAGCTTCTTCCTTCCCATGGGATCATCTGGGATGGATATTTCATTTTCCACATACGTGCCCTTCTCAAACTTCAGCCTTATGCATAGGTAGATTCTAGTAGCAGTTCTCTCTCAATTAGTAAGGTCAGTGGCCTTACAATGTGCATGTCCTTTTACACGTACCTTTCAATGTACACATGCTTCCCTAGGTAGACTAGCTTCTTTCTCATTTCTCTGTGTTCACTGTCAAGGGTGGACAGGTCGAGTTTTAATTTCTTTGACTCCTTATATATGTTCACTCTTTCCTGGAAAAATTGGATAGTAAATGAGAAGGGGAGTTTGCACCACGGACTCCAACTTCCATCCACCAAGATGAATCTACCAATGTAGAAAGTCCCGGTATACAACGAACTCAAACTTCTTCTTTAATCACCATGGGGAGTTGTTCAGGAATTCTCCATTCATCCTCGAATGCATTCCTAAGGCATGTGTACCATTTGTCTAAGTGTGCCTTGTGCACCCCTGTCATTGACTCACAAGTATACTTCTGGAACCTATCCATGGGTGAAGGGTCTTCATTAGGGTACTCCCATACGAACTTATCAGATGCATCTGACAACCCGATCTTTGAGAACACAATGGTCAATAGGATGTTTCCAAATAAGATCTTTCCTCCATTCTCTATGTTACTTATGATCTCATCTACTATGTACTGGGAGATGTTGTACACAGTGCCTTCTATGACCTTTCTATAGACATTCAACCAGGGCTTACTCACCTGGGTCCACCTCTCTTGTCCATTCATCTTGGAAATGAGCTGCATGACCATTTTCATCATCAGACATCGATATCTCGTGACATTGTAGTACCTTTATCCCTACTTATAATCCTAGGATACAATGGTTTCTTTAATTTCTTCCTCATCCTAGAGGTCATCTATGATCGCGTCCCCTTTATAGCTTAGGCCTGTAAAGTGTGAGATTAACTAGGGAGTTATGCACATTTTACGCCTGTGAAATAGAATAAATCTTTATGTATGTGTGCCATTAACCATTGGTACAGCGCTAGGATTTGCAAAGTAGGGCAACTCGTAAAGCTAGAGAAGCCTTGCCTTCTCCATTTTCACCTTGACTACGTTGTTGTAGATCAGCATCCCATCAGGTGTTCATTTGTTTGTGGGGTGCACCAGCTCTAGCACCATTTCCTTCGTGATTATAATTGATGGACATTGTAATCGATTATGGTCATATTTCGATGTGGGACTCCCACTCTTTCCGTAGGAAAACCCCATCCAAGTATTGCATCTCTCGAGTACCAATCCTCATTGGTATCCAAAGGGATTTCTTCTTCTTTCTTCTTTCCTTTTCCCTTACCCTTTCCCTTCTTGGATTGTACTTCAGGCTTATCAATTGGTTTTGTGGCCATCATTTTACCCTTTTCTTTCATTCCCTAGTTACTTTCGAGTTGTTTGAGAGTTTTCTTCACGTGCCCCATGCCCTAGAGCACAAACCCTAATCTTTGATTTTCCTCCTTTGATCACGGTGCTCTTTCACAACGTTCCTCACACCCGTGAATCACTTCTGCTCTAGTTTGTAGATCTAATAGACTGATTACACATGAGTTTTTGAGATTTTCCTTTGCACGAGTTAGCTCTCAAAACCCTAGCTCTTGAAATAAAATCGTTCTCCTTGTTTTCACAAAGTAAAATAATGAACTGCCCATCCTTGTATTTATAGATTTTCCCACTTTTATGCATTAAAGGCTAGGCTACCTACCATCGTACAACAATATTTAATGTGGCATTTTTCAAACAAACCCGACTTCAAAGGCTTTTCCTACGCACCTAATCCTTGCGTGAATTTTTTTCAGCTCGCCAAATCCTTGCGTGAATTTTTTTTCACCCATGCCCAAACCTTACGTAAAAAAATTTCCAACATTCTAGTGTGTAGACAATCCATCTTGATAGAAGACTCTTGCACGCGTATTACTAGCACCAAAGGCACTAGCACCAAAGGCACCTCTTCCATCCTTATGATTCTTGCTTTCACCTACCTCATGTTTTTGCGCTTTCTCCTTTGTACGTGGATTTCCAATGTAACCTTATTTTGCCACCCATCTGCCTTCTTTTCTCCTAATGCATCTTTTCAACAGGGCCAGTTCGAACGGTCTGCCAACCCAATCCTCCTGTAGAATAACTTCATGCCTCTTTTTATCACCTCACCCCACACTAAATTGATGTGCGGTCCTCTGCGCATTCATAAGTCAAAAATTAATAAGGTTACCGATGCCCAAGGTGTGAAACAAGACAACAAATTGAAAGGGAAAAACAAGAAAGGAAAAGCATAAAAGGAAATGCTAAACTAATTAGCGTAATCGCCTATTTACAAACACCAAGAAGTATTATTTATAGTAAGGCTTCATCCTACTCCCACCAAGTGTCAGGTAATTTTGTTCCATCCAACGCTTGTAATCGCACACACCCAAATCAAGGATGTATGAAATTACATCAGACCCAACCAATGCACCTCAACTTTCCGGGATGGCATAGAAATTTTGAATCATATAGCAATACCATCTCGCCAACCTCAAACTATTTGTTCTTAATGTGGCAATCATGCCATGCCTTTTGTTATCTTTTTTAGTTGTTTGACTCCATCTTGCTAGTGAGCACCTTTCATCCAACTTTATCAATTCATCAATTCTCTCTTCCAACACTTTTTCATTGTCCAACCCTCTTGTGCATGTTATACGTAGAGATGGTAACATGAATTCCACTAGCAAAATTGCTTCCATGAGCCAAACACCAAATAAATTGTGTGGCCTTGTTTAACCTTTTATACATTGTTCTATATGCCCAAAAAACTACTGATACTTTTTCATCACAATCCTACCTACCCACATCACATATCTTAGTCAATGTGTGACTAAGGATTTTTTTGAATGCCTCTATAGTCCCATTTTCTTGAGATTGATAAGGGGTAGTCTTGTGATGGGCTACCATGAATTACACTAGTAGAATCCTAATTGTTTCAATTAAGAAGTGAGTGCCCCTATCACTTGTTAAACTTAATGGGCACCCATACCTGATGATAATGTTCTCCCACAAAAATCTAGTAGTCGTGGTTATGGTGTAATCCTTCATGGGCGCGGCCTCTACCCACCTTGTCAGATAATCAGTACAGGTAATAATATACCACAAGTTAGTCCTCCGCGTAGCTGGTGAGATTGATCTCGAAAAAATAATTTGCCCACTTTTCAAAAGGTTCCATGTTGGCGATGGGTCACAAGGGCATCTCGTCCCTTTTCCTGTGAGTTTTCAAGCCACTAGAAATGGTCCTGTGCCTTGCAAAACTCAATACAATCTTGGTGATCATTTCCCACCATATTCTAGTGACTAGGATCTTGCACGCGGCTTGCGTTCCCTACATAGTGTCCTCCGGAGATCCCACTATCGATTCTTCTATTATAGTTATGTGGTCATGTTCTAATACACACCAAAGACAAAACCCCATCATGGCCCATTTTATATAAATCCCCATTGATCAACATGAAGGGCATAACACCTATGGCTAACCTTTTCCTCTCCGAAAATTCATCCCCTGCGCCACACCTTCCTTAAGAAAATGGCAATTTCTTCTAATTCGAGGCGCAAAGTGCCACAACTCGAATAATTGTGTGTTTGGCATGGTTTCCTTGATACTCAAGCACATCCTCTCCCGAATCAATCCTTGATAAATGATCTGGCCCACAATTGTTCTTTTCCAGCTTTACCACCACTTTGAACTCAAATTCTTGAAATAGAAGTACCTAATAAGCATATGCACCCTTGCAACACCGCTTGCTTTGTTTACTCGATACTTCAAGGCCATATGGTCATGTATAATATGAAGGGAGTTACCAGTAGATATTTTCTAAATTTGTGGAGTGCGTAGATCATTGATAATGCCTCGCACTCAGTTGTTGTATAATTCTATTTTGCTTATGTCAACTTTCTACTTGCAAAACGTAAGGGATGATCAACAATCCCTCTCCTGGTTGAGCAAGAACTGCTCCCATTGTTGTACCGCAGAGGCATCCACTTGGACATGGAAAGGTTTATCCCGGATGGGAATCGTAGAATAGGTGTGTTGATAAGCCTTTATTTTAGAGTGTCAAATGCCACCTACCGCACCTCTCCCCACAAAAGGTACTCCTATGTGTGAGTAATATTTCCAAAGGTGCAACAATCTTAGTGTATCCCTTAATGAAATTTCTGTAGTACCCGAGTGTGTCCAAGAAATCCATGCATGGTGCTTTGGTTGGTAGGCTCCCCTAACACCACAATAATCAGCGTAACTTTTCAGGATCCAATAGTAAGCCCTTTTTACATATGATATACCCCAATAACGTTCCAAAAGGAGTTACAAAGATACATTTCTTGATGTTGAGGGAGATCCTCAACTACTAACATCTCTCAAAAATCAACCTTAAGTTATCACAATGGTCCCTAACTAATCCATACACCATCCAATCATCTAAATACACTTGAAGGAATTTTTGGATGAAGTCCTTAAAGTGCTTGTACCACTATGCATGAAAATATAGTGGGAGCATTCTTTATCCCAAAGGGCATGACCATGTATGTAAAGCTTCCCCACTTGGTGGTAAAAGTTTTCTTTTCTTGGTCTTCCTTGGAAATCCTTAGTGATATCCTGAGAATACATCCCTAAAGGAATAGACCTTGTACCCAACAACTCCTTTCAAAATCTCTTCAGTAAAGGAGGTGGGAAAAGGATCTATGATGCAAATAGTGTTCAATTCTCTATAATCCACACATATCCTAATCCGCCTATCCTTCTTTATGCTAATCACCATTAGAATTATCCATTATGATTCCTCCATAGCCTCAATGATACCAAATGCTATCATTTTTTCTAGCTCTTCTTTAACCCTTACGCGCATGTTGGGATTCATCCTGTAAGGCCTCTTCCTAACTAGGCACGCACCATCTTTCAAATTTATCCTCATTTCCCCCAATGAATGTTGGATGATTTTTAATTCATCATATCCGTGTGGGAATAAATCCTTAAATTCACGCAAGAGATCGATGATATTTGATACTTCCTTTTCCAACCAGTAGTCCCCAATGATAGCTTCCTTGGGCTCCTCTTCCGAGCTGATGTTAACTTTCTTGGTTTTGAGTGGTTCATGATACACATGTGCACAT
Source organism: Taxus wallichiana var. yunnanensis (assembly GCA_018340775.1). NCBI lineage: Eukaryota > Viridiplantae > Streptophyta > Pinopsida > Cupressales > Taxaceae > Taxus > Taxus wallichiana. The sequence continues at coordinate 292,798,762 of CM031242.1, read as the reverse complement.
GCATCCACACTTATGTACACTACTTCATGTGTCCCAACCAAATTATCGACATCTGTGTTCTCCATCTTCTCTCCATCAACAATGTATACCATCTTCCCTTTCTCCTTTTCAGCACATGCATGCTCAAATTGTATGTCTTCTAGTTCCTCCTCTTCGAACCACACTTCTAAGCTAGGTCCACCAAGTAAGTTTACTAATCTATCTTCTACCATGGCACAATCCCTAGGGTGAGGTGCTTGATAGTCTACAATGCCTCATCAACTAGTTACTTGGTACTTTGGTACTCGAATGTGTGAATCAAGTCAGCCGCTAATTCCTGCCAACTTCCCATTTGGCGGCATGTTTCAGAATGGATGTACCAAGCACGTGCACATCCTTATAGCATTGAATATAGCTTGTGCACCTAAAGGGAGGGTGGTAAAGATTCCGCACCCTCTCCCCAGACTCTCTCATAAGCCTGGATGTGGGAAGAGGCGGGTCCATTGCCATTATAATCCTTAATAGTGGTGGGTATGTTGCTTTTCGAGAATTGGACAGTGAGCACAATTCTAACTTCATGCCATTACAACAAGTTTTCATTGTGTGCGGCCCACCACCTTGCTGATGTGCCTATCAAAACATAACCTATCATACTTCGTCACTTGTCCTTCCTCCATTGAGCTTCCATTTCCCACAAAAAGACCTCAGGGTATGCATACCTAGAATACTTGGTTATTTCCTTTCCTCCCAGGTGCCAAACTATACGCGCCATTGTTACCTTGGTTACTGATCCTTTCAGATGTCACCTAATCAATTCATAAGTCCCATGGGTCCAATTATCACAAGCTATACTGGTAGTATCACTAATAGATTGAGCATCATCAAACTGGATGACTCCTTCTATAGGGTGGATGGTCTCTGGATCTCTTATGGAGCACACATATATTCTATCCAGGACCTCCTCTCCAGGGGGTTCAGTATAGGGGGTGGACTTCCCATTAACCACTGGTATAACTACCCTCTCTTCCTTTTTTTCAAATCTTATGTACCCCTTGTTAAACCAAAGGTCTACATTATTCTTAGAACACCATGGATGCCCAAGTAGAGCTACGAAATTATCTCGCCTCGTGCAAGCACAAGACTTCAAAATCACCAATGAACCTAGTTCCCTAAATGGTAATGGTCACATCCTTCAAGACACCTATGGGATTGCCTTTGTCTTATTTTCCATATACAACACATTTGAATATGGTTGTAATATAGGTTTTCCCATTTGATGCCAGGCATCTAGAGTGAGAACATTAACCTCCACGCCTATGTCAATGAGGATGTTACTAAGTAACCATCCATCCACTACTACGTTTAAGGTAATTTCTTTGTCATAATCAAGGCTGTGAGGTGGGAGGTTTGCATGCAAGATCTTCCTTTCATGTTCTCCCCCTAGTGCGCGACACCTTTTCTCTCAACCAAGCCCCTAGTGGGAATAATATTCTCCTACCTCAGTAGTTTACACACCTCCTTAACCTCATCCAAGTCATCCCTTGGTGATTCTACTAGTCTCTTTTTCTCATCTTTTCTAGTTTTCTCTTTTAAGCATTGGATCTCCCCTTATAATATTCAAATTATGTCCATGGTTTCATGGTAGACTTCTTTCTGGTGAGCTAGGTTTGGATACTTCCCATGTACTACTTCTTCTCCTAAAACCAAAGGTCTCTGCCTCAGGCACTTCCTTTGCACATGTAAATTACACCCTTGTTATTACCATAATAGACTCTAGTTCGATTCACGAATTACTTGCAAATGCCATTGTGCATCATCCTTCTTAATATTCACCATGGAAGTGCTCTTATCCTTTTGGTACTACTCACTCATATGTTTGTATAACTCTAGGCACTCTTCGTAATTATGTTTTTTTCCACACCAAGAGCATTATAGAAGATCTAGACATTCATGCTTATAATGGTCTATGGCTCCACAATTAAAGCATGTTCCACGTGGGAAATCACTTCTTCCTCCGCGGTTACCATGACCACAAAATCCTCCACGAAACCCTCTTTGTGTGCATCTCCATCTTTGCGCTCTTCATACCGACTTTCATCTTCTTTGGAACTATAGGCAATGCCAGTCTGGTGCACACCAAGATCAATTACCTCATGAATCTGCTCAATCAATCTATAATCCTTGGTGTCATCTCTAGATGAGGTACATATCTTGTAATAATAAGATACATTTATACGGGTGCACCGCAATAGGGAGAACCTACTTGGATCATGGTCCTCGTGACATATTTTGTAGTTTACTACTATGGCGTGTACCACCTTCCGAGTACATATCCCACCATTATCCTTTATGTGACCTTCTACGTTACAATCCATGCACCACATCCCTCCTTGAATCTTTGGAACTATGTTGGTAGATAATTACTCTAATTACTTATCCATGGTAGTAATATGAGCCTTCAGAAATGGGCTAACACCAGTGTCAACACTACCAACTACCTCAGCGCACAAGATAACTTCAAACACTTTACATGGGTCTGTGAATGTTTTATGAGATAAATCCCTCCTAAAGGGTTTGATCAACCCTCTGACAAACCACTGAGAATATTTTGAAGGGTGGATATCATAAGATAGTTTATACAAAAGAGTTTTGAAATGTGTATCATATTCCCACACGCTCTCTATCATGCCCCGTGGATTTCTTTGAGAGAGCTAATGCTCTTCTGTTTAAACTCAGGTATGTGTAATTCCACCAAGAATGCATTTCTTAGTGTGTTATAATCCACAATAGTCTAATGAGGGTCATACTTTCTATACCAACCATGTGTGCATCCTTGCAAGGTCATCGCAAATTGACCAGCCTTTCAATCTCGGTTGTGATTCCCTTCACGCACCATAACAGCTCACACTTATGCACATGCTCCATGGCATCTTCTATGCCACTTTAATTTGGTAAGTGTAGAGACATCTTTAAAAATACTTATGGAGGTGGTTGAGGCCCTTGTCCTCCCGATCTAGTCCCTTTGTTTCCTCTATTGTTTCCTCCTCTGCCAGATCCACTAGATCCTGAGCCACCAACTCCACCACTTACACCTCCAGATCCTCCTGTTTTAGGTATAGGGCTTGTGTTTGTCATGTCGAATGCTCCCATCATCCCACTGAATTATGCACTGATAGTTTGTGAACTAGTACCACTCCCAGTTGTAGTTCCTCCACCACTTCCTAATGTGCTTCCAAAACCAGCTGTATATGTGCCTTGTCCAAACATTCCACCAAATACTAGAATAGCATGTAAAACCATAGAAGTCCCAAATGAAAAATTGTATATTCTAGGTGCCAATCAGTTGCTTCTATTGATATCAAATGGATCAATTGTAATTTTCCCTCATTTGAACAAACCAAGCACCAAGGTTTGGTTGCTAGGTGGGGTCAAATGCGTGCCAATGACTCTTCTTTTCTCTACGACAGTACTCTCATTAGAAGCCACAAGGTTTTCTCTCTTACACTTACCAGGATGGGGTCCATAGAATTTTTAGGTTCCACATCCTCTATGTGAACCTCAACTCCTTTCCACCATGTATGGCTCCATAGCCCACTTATAATCCCACATTTTCTATCAATGTCATTTTCACATGCTTCATTATACTTGAGCTATCTTTCCTCCCTTTCCTATTCAAATCGATCAACCATCTTTACCTAACCTAGCTTCCTTACCTAGTGCTTAGGGTGGTTTAGCCAGCCATAGGAAATTCCTCTAAACCCATAGTTACCATCAAGATTTTGATATTAATGGGAATGGCATGTAGAAATGATCCCCTAGGATCTTGCAAGAACTCAAACTCAATAATTTCTTGACAGGAATACGTGGAAATGGCATATTCCAGAGTGTAGCTAGTTAATACTCCCTTCCACCAATGATCTATAACATGGGTCCACATTAGATTAGCATCTTGCAAGTCTTGATATGTTTCTTAGATCCAAGGGTGTGACTTATAATACCACCCTAATCTAGATGTACAAGCTAAGAGCCATTCAAGTAACTCTACTATGAAACAACAGAAGAAGGTTTTGTACAACTCATGATAAAGAGTGTCCTCCACCCATCTTCATGTGTTAAACCTAGGTCCATTATTGAATCTTTGGGTAAATTCATCCTTCGTGCTTTTAAACTAGTCTTCAACACCTTCAAGTGTTAAGCGCTCCGCCATCACTTTTTGCATAGATCGTGATCTATGCCATGTTCCACTACAAGTTAAAAAAGAGGTCCCACAATGGAACCAAAATGTAGTCATTTTTCTCCCACCAAGAATAAGGGAACCTCATGCATGTCGGCCTATCAACCAACGGGCGCTGAGCGCTCTCCCGAGGTGCACGAGAGGGAGCCGAGTCTCTCTTTTATGTAAGTCTAGTGGAAGGCATAGTTCATGATTCTGACTTAGTGATTTAACAGACATGAAGAAGCTATAGAGCTCAGGATGACTTCTACACTCCTTCAGTCATAATAGAAACAAAGCATGCAGTAGAAATAACATAACCAAAAAGTTATAACTCCACAAATATACTTAACCATTCAAGTAAGGTCCATGATTATACAAGATCAAAAGTAGAGTAAAAACATGTAGATAGTACAGAAAGAGATCTTAATGTAAACATGATGGTAACCTTATCATATTCATTCATAGTCTTGCTACAAAGTATCACAGAGAGGCAGACCATAGTCATGTGCCATATCTAGATCCATACATGTATTCTCACAAAATAAAATTTACATTCCCCATTTTCCCATTACATCCTTACTGGAATCCTTTACCCATTTTCATCCCATAGTTCTCACAGTAATTCTGCAGAGCTCTACTACCTTACTTCTCTCTCTTTTCTTTGCCAAGGGTGTGCATATAAATAGGCATCTGAGCTCTAACAAACTCCTCTACAACCTCAGATCTTGCCCCAAGTGTCAAGGTGTGGGTCACCCCAGCGCATGCCTCTCCATGTCATGATTAAATTTTTGGATCTTTCTATCACAAGGTATATTCCTTCCTGGACACCCTGTTTCCAAGATGGAACCTTATCCAAACGGAACATGTTATTCATGTGTCCTGCCCAAAAGACCAAAAATGGCTAAGTCCCAAATTGTTCTTCATGCAAAGACACTCATCCTTAGTTCTCCAAGAAGCCTTTTGAATATTGTCTTACTTGACTTCACATGCACACTTCCTCCGCCATGCATGCCTACACACCCTTAATATTTGGAAGCCATATTAGGGGCCCAACACACTTCATGTATGCTAAACCTTACCAAAATTAATGTGCCGCATGCTAGCTCATGCTTTTGGCTGACCTCAACCTCAAAGTTACCTATCAAAATTCCATCAAGGGCCAAGCCATTTCAAACCAATTAGCTAACACACCTATTTCTCGGGAGCAACCTCTAATTTTGAATTCCTAGATGAGTCAATTGCTACCCTTTCCTAGATGAACTCGCTTACCAAATGAAACTCTTCTTCGATGGTTCCAAGTGTCAAGACGAGGGTGGGCCTAGCATTATCCTCATTCCACTTGATGGTGAACCCATGCCTTTGTCTTTCAAACTTGATTTTTATTGTAAAAAAATATTTTCAAATACAAAGCACTCGTATTAGGTCTTCAAGCTACATAGGCCTAAATGTCAAGTCCATCAACATCTTTGGTGATTCTCAATTGGTCACAAACCAAGTCAACGGTATATACCAATGTCATAATTAGACACTTCAAAAGTATAAACATCACGTGGACATACTTTTGACTACCTTTGACCATTATGACCTTCAAACTATCCCCCATTTAACCAACAAATTTGTAGATACCATGGCTTTCTTGGCTTCTCAAATACCCGCTTTTCCCATCGAATCTAAAGTCTTTGTCACCATACAAAGATTCTAATCACCTTCTTATTTACCTCATGAAGTCTACTCTATTAGAACTGCTACCCCCAACTTTGAGTGACATTTGGTATAAACAATATTAAAACTAAATTTCCCTCTCCCTCTTACCTCCCAACCTCACTTGTAATGGACAACATGCCTTTCTTAAAAGGGTATCACATTATGTCATCATGGGTGGCCTCCTCTATAAGTGCAGCTTCGATGGTATTCTCTTACAATGCCTTACGAGCTCAAATTCTTTATACCATTAAGGAAGTTCATGATGGCATATGTGGAGGTCACTTCAATGGCCTTGCTGTTACTAAGTGTATTCTTTGCCTAGGCTATTACTTGGCGACCTCAACCATGATTGTTGTGACTACAAAGATTGTGTAAAATTCCAATAATATGCCAACCTTCATCATACTCCTAGTCATGCCTTACTTGTAGCCCGTGACCTTTGGCCCTTCTCTCAATGGGGTTTGGATCTTGTTGGAGAAATAAATACCCATTCTTCCTAAAGAACATCAATGGATCATCATCACCACCAAATACTACACAAAATGAGTTGAAGCCATACCTCTCATCTCCACGAAAGCTGAGAAAATTTGTGAGTTCATCAATCATTACATATTTTTTCGCTTTGGTGTTCCTCATCGCCTCATCACCGATAATAGAAAACAATTCAAAAATAAACCTTGTGAAAACTTTATGATGCCTTCAAATTCACCTAAGTTTCTCGTCACCTTATTTCCCATAAACCAATGGCCAATCCAAATCCACTAATAAAACCTTAAAAAAATTCTCATGAAAGTGGTTAATGATACTTTGGGAAGCACTGGCATACGAACATTCCTTTTCGCCCTATGGGCATACCGTACTAGTATTCACACTTCCACTACTGCCACACCTTTTTCTCTGGTCTATAGTATAGAGGTTGTTCTACCTCACAAATTCTAGATTCCCTCACTCCACATCTCTTCATAACATGCTTAATGATGAAAAATTTCATCAGAACCATTTAGCACAACTCGAGTTATTAGACGAATGTTTTCTTAATGCTCTTGACCATCTTCAAGTTTACCAAAAATGTATCAAACATGCCTATGAAAAATGCGTCAATGAACAAACCTTCCAAGTCGCTGACCTTGTCCTCGAAAGAAAATCAACATGTAACCAAAGTAGAAAAATGTAAACGGGAAAATTTGCTCCTAATTGTCTTGGACCATATATCATGACTCATACTTATGGATCAGTGCTTATAGTTTATCTTCATTATATGGTAAACCAAAACCTAAGCCCCTTAATGCCTTACACCTTTGACCATTCTACTATTGAATTTTAGTCCTACCTCACTTTCTTCCTCTTTCCATGCTATTCCCTTGAGCACTATCCACTTCCTACGCCATCACCAACTATTAAACAAGAATCATGTGCGTTCCGTCACACTCTTTCATCTTCTCTTAAATATGTGTACCACGGTGCTACACATTGTATGATTCTCATGGATACTTCTTGTCTACTTTTTAGATGAGATCCCATGGTCATTTCACCTTGCTTTCTGAACAAGAATCCAATTCTTCACCTTATTCTTGTCCATGACTTAAAATCCCTCACATGGGATCTAACTCCTTGAGTCAAACTTCTAATAAAAGATGACTCTTGGATCTCTTGCCAAAAGGCATGCTACCGAATACCATATAAATTAACCACTTTTCACCTTCTCACCCTTCGCACTTTCATTTCCTACCACCTCAAGGGACCTCGTGGAACCGTGTGACATTTGGTGATCATGTGACTACTTTTCACCTTTAGCATAGTCACCCTGCAATGTTTTTTTAGAGTCGTACCTTCATGCACCTATCTAAAGTATGACCCACCCATTATGATCCTTACCAATCATATGGTTTTCTTACCTCCTCTTATCTTTTAACCTTCTTCATTATGTACTTGATTACCTTATACAGAATAGATCCTTAACACTTATCTTTGGCTAATTTCTCCTCTTTCACCTCAATCAACTCAAAATCACCCATGCCAATGTGCCCAAAAATCAGCCATACCTAAACAAACAACCTATACTTAATCATGCATATAACCTACAAACTCATTCTCATACCTCCTCAGATTCTTCCCTAGCTCATGGGAGAACTACATCAGCCTGAGGTCCCTTTTCGCTGGGACTATGTAGCTTAACTTTGATGGCATGGGGCCCTTGGGTGTTAGCTTGTCCACTCTCTACCCTAACCAATGCACCTTTCATTTTCCTAAATCACATTCTACCCTTGTTAGATTTATTTTTACATCACTAATTGGAAATTAAACCCAACAAACAACAAATTACTTTCCACCTTTATCATCATCAAACATACATTTATTATGTCTACCATTTCTTTACCATTATCATGCATGTTACTATAAAAACATCTCAAACATGACCCATCTCATCATTAATTGCACAAATTAATGAATTACAAACTCAACCATGCCTATGACCTGACTCAATCCATGCCTAGACCACAACCTAACTCCACCATGCCTAAAACCTGACTCAATCCATGCCTAGACCACAACCTAACTCCACCATGCCTAAGACCTAACTCAATCCATGCCTAGACCACAACCTAACTCCACCATGCCTAAAACCTAACTCAATCCATGCCTAGACCACAACCTAACTCGATCCATGCCTATGACCTGACTCTATCATGCCTACACTACTTGATTTCCATCACATATACACATCAAAATAACAAGATAACCACAACCATGTATACACATAATGACCATAATCATCATCATCTCTATAAATAAAAATATCCAAACATGTGTCTCCATATACATAACTCTCAAATATCTTCGGCACCTATGGAGTCAAGCAGAAATATTTGCAATTTTTTCCAAAAATAAAAAAAATGAAGTTTTTAGAAAAAACCCACCGAATCTCATCCAACCAGAAGTGGCCACATGTGAGGGATGGCTTGAGCTTAATTTTTATGGGAAATGACACTGTCATTTACATCAAAAATGTAGAATTCACTAGAGATGCCCGAATTTGATTTTTTCTTTGTGGGTGAAGGATTTTTGGTCAAAAACAAAGGGAATGCATTTTAAAGCAATTTTCGACCATGGCAAAGGATTTTTGAGGGAAAAATGCAAAAAAATGAACAAACACGAGCTCCACAGGCCGGGAAAATGGAAAAAATGACAGAGGCCCATGGATTTGGAATTTTAGGGCACAAAGTAAGGCACACATGTATTTTTCCTTCAAAATGGGGCAAAAATAATAAGTTTATGAGCTTTGAAAGCATTCAATCTGGAGAACAAAGTTTGTAGACCACCAAGTTCAAAGAAAAATGTTTTAGAGCATGCAAACCAATGGGGAAAGATGGGAAAATAATAGAGGATCAAAATGGGCACCAACATCAGCTCCTGCTCGGGGATGGGCACTCCCAGTGAGTGCCACAAGAACAACGTAGACCAAGTGCCAAAATAATCCATTGGGAAAATAGAGTCTTGAGACAAAAGTCACCAAAAACTAGCTGAGAACCCAACAAAAATGGCTGCCACACACCAAGGCAAACCACAAACCGACAAAACACCAAAAACAAAGCAAAAACCAAACACTATACACTGTATAAGTTGTGCATACCTCAAATTTGGGGATTAATCCAAGAAATGCTTCAGATTCCTACCATTAATAGGTAGTTCAAGCAATTCCCCATCTAAATATTTGAGAAAAAAGGTATTCTCACCAATTCTAATATCAATGGAGTAAGGGCCCATCCATAATGCATCAAATTTTCCATGCTTTATCGTATCTTCATTTCTACTATCCCATAACAAAACCAAATCTCCAATATTAAAGGCCCTATGAGTGACCTTCTTGTCAAAAATATTTTCAACTTCTCTCTAAATCTGACATGCCTCGAGTGGGATTCTCTTCTCACTTCATCCAGATCCACAATTTGATTAATCCTTGCTTCATATGGACTAACCTATTGATCCTCAAGTTGTTGAATAAACTGAAATGAAGATAATTGCAGATGTAAGGGTGGCAGAGCTTGAGTTCCATACACCAACTCAAATGGGCTCTTACTAGTAGCTCTCTTGGCAGTGATTCTATCAACCCAAACTGTAAATTTCAGTTGTTCACCCCATTTTCTCTTGTTCAACTCCAAGGTGCTCCTATTGATCTTCAATAAGTTATTATTGTTGAACTTAGCTTGTGCATTCCCTTAGGGGTTATAGTTTGAAGAATAAGTCAGATTTGTCCCATACTCCCTGCACATTTCCATGAAAGGTTTAGCTTTGAAAAACATGGCATTATCAGCCACAATCTTGACTCGGCACACAAAATCTGCATATGATATCATTCAACAGGAAGTCCATAACAACTGGGTGTGTTTCTTTCGTGGTGGGGATTTCCTCTACCCACTTGGTGAAGTAATCTATGGCTACAAGGATCCATTTATGTCCATCCCTAGAATGGTCTGAAATCTCACCAATGAAGTCCATACCACACTATTTAAAAGGATCTTCAATTGATACAGGCTGTAAAGGAAGGGAGCCTGAAGCTTTCATTCTTCGAGAAAAACACTGGCAGTTTTCACATTTTCTAATCAACATGGTTGCATCTTTGAAGAGAGTAGCCCACCAATAACCAGCCCTCAAAATTTGTGTGTTGTAACCCTTGTAGCAAAGAGTCCTCCACAAACTCCCCCATGGAAATCAAAAATCACTTTGGGAGCTTCATCTTCGCCACGCTTCAAGAGGACACCTTCATGGTTCTTCCAAGCCAGCCCAAAGTCTGTGATGATGTATTTTTGAGAAGCCAACTTGAGGGATCTTTTTTTATTTTTACTTAAATGATCATAACAACATAGGTGTCTGAGGTAAAAAAATTATATCCTTGTACCACACATAACTTACCAATTTCCCAAGAACATCTGCCCTTTCTTCTTCTACTTCATTCACTTCCATAGTTTGTAAGTTGCTCTCAGCCATGAGCTTAGCAAGACCCAAACCTCTTACCAACTTTGTGGTTTGGATGTCCATATCATACTCTTGCAGTTTTGTTCACCCATCTACATCTTTTACTTGAGACCTCCATCTCTGATAAGATTTATTTTACCATGGTGTGGGGAACATAAGCAATAACTTTTGAACTTAAAATATAAGGCTTGAAAACCTTTGTTGATTTCACCAAGGAAAATGTTTATTTTTCCACGATTGTATATTTTAACTCAACGGATTGTAAATCTTTGCTAAAGAAGGAAATAGGCCTCTCATCCCCATCTTCATCCCTTTTGGAGAAAAAAATGCAATAGTATTTTTAGAGGTAAAGGAGAAGATTTGGAAAGGCTTCTTTTAATTTGGAGCTGCCAAGACAGGTGCATGTTTAAGTGCTTACTTGATTCCTTTGAAATCCTGAATAGCAGCCTCCTCCCACTTGATAACTTGATCTTTCTTTAACATGTATGTGATAGGAAGAGTCAACTCAGCAAAATTAGACACAAACCTTCTAATGAAATTGATTTTCCTAAAGAAAGATTGGATGCCCTTCTTCATTCTTAGAATTGGCACCCTGCTGATTACTTCTACTCTCTCTAGATCAATCATGACACTAGCCTTTGAAACAATATGACCAAGCAGCTTGGCCTTTTTCACCCCAAAGTGACACTTCTTTGGATTGAGAGAGATTCCAAATTCTCTACATCTGATCAACATTATTTCCAAATGTTGCAAGTGATCTTTTCTGCTCCTTGAAAATACAATCACATCATCCTGATAAACTACAATGAAGTCATTTATATAACCTTGCAAAAGAAACATCCATTTCTCTTTAAAAGGTAGCTCCAACATTCATGAGACCAAAAGGCATTCTCACATAAACATATGTTCCCCAAGGAGTGGTAAAGGTAGTTTTAAATCTTTCTGACTCCTTGACAACAACCTGATTGTAGCCAGAGAAACCATCCAAGGTGGACAACAATTCAGATCCAATCACTAACTCAGTAGTGTGTTCTCCATGTTTGGAAAAGGATAATTGTCTTTCAATGAAGCTCGATTCATATTTCTAAAGTCTACACAAATTCTGATATCTCCATTCTTATTTCGACCGCACAAGGTTTGTAACCCAAGATGAATACCTTGTGGGCTGAATGATCCCCCTCCTTCAATTTATTCAATTCATCTTAAATTTTAATGGAGAGGAGTAGATTAATTGGAATTTGCTTTTTTATAAATGGTTTTTCATATTTTTCAAGAGGGATCTCATGCTGAAACAAGTCTTCTCTATATGCTTTCAGCTCTGAATATGACTAGGCAAGGCAGTCTTGATATTGTTTCAACAATTGGAGGTAGGACTATTTTTCTTCCTTGTTTAAACTACTTCCCAACCAAACTCTCCTTGGTTTTTCCTTTGTTCCCAAGTTATTCTCTTCAACATCCCTTGAGGCAGATATGTTTCTATTGATGATGCAATTAGCACTGCTAAAATTTGACTCAAGAGTAATAAGACCTCTAGGAATGGTACTAGTTTTCAATTGGATAATATATTTTCCAAACAAAGTCTCTCTTTCTTTAGACACACATGCCATTGGTTCCCAATCAATATTATGATCTAAAAAATCACCTTGATTTCATAGGAACCTTTGCACTTGAGCATCATCATTAAACACTTGCCAATGTTTGATGTTGTCAAGGACAGCTCGCCTAGTTAACACTTCAACATTGTACTCACAATAAGGTGAAATGGTGCAAACTCCAAATCTTGACCCCAAAACTGCCAAATTTTGAGAAGCAGCATTCAAAATTTTGTCATGGTGCACAATATTAAAGGAATCAAACATCTCAATTAGATCCCAAATTGCATGCTTATACTACTTCATCTGCTGATTTTTTATAGCATACAATTTTCTTATTTGTTTGAAAACTAGATCTGAATATCCCTTTGTAATGATGTCCTTGATACCATAATTCCATGCAATTATCAGACCCAACAACAAGGCTTCATACTCAAAAATGTTGTTAGTACATTCAAAATTAAGCTTGAAGGAAAAAACAAATTCTTCCAAGCTAGGAGAAATCAAAATTACACCAGCACCATTTCCAAATTTGGAGCAAGCTCCATAAAATATAAAGGTCCAAGGAGAACATACCTATTCAAGGAACTTTGACTGATCCATCTTGTGTTCTTTACCATCAGCAAAACTAATAAAATTATCAGCATCAACATCAGTAAATAATACTTCATAAGAAGCATTGTTTGGGTCCTCAATTAGATGCAACATTTTCTTTTCTCCATAGATCTTAACAAGGCTGCCCTCAATGGGAATGGTGGAAAATACATATCCATTTGGACACTCCCTCCAACACTTCTAGCACACTTTCTTGACAATAACATACCCCATTTGGTAGGGTAATAAACAATCACAACATCCAATTTTAAATTCCTCCCGGGATAAGATGCAAGCTGCACAACCAAACCCTTCACACAACCAAAAACTGACACTTCTCTTGAGTCCATGGCTGTACATTTTCCATAGGCTTCTATCACTTTGATATCCAACTCATTCATGACCTCAAGAGGCATGACATTACATTATGCACTGAAATCAAATGTACAATTGTGAAGTAGCCTATCCTTTATGATCAAAGTTGTGAAGAATGGATCAACATTCAATTGGGAATCAACCAAGGATGTCCCTAAATATACCTCAGGTGTCTCTCCAAGATCCTCTACTGCTGGTGGTGTTTCAAGGTCAACAATTATTTGAGGAGGAATCTCAACAACATTTACATTTCTTCCTATAGTAGTATTTTCTTCTTTCAACCCTAAGTGCTCAAATGCTCTCTTCTTATGCTTAGGAATTCTAAGTAACTCAATGATTGGAAAACTCACTTTGGTTTGGCTCAATACTTGGGCTATGTCATAGGGAACATTATTTTGCAAAGCAACATTGGAAGGGAAACAAGAAGATTCATTTGATGGCAAGGGATTCTTGGCAGCTTAGGCATGAGGAGGACTGTAATTTTTACTTGGGACAATAGAGTTTTTGGCAAGTGTTTCTCTTCTAGGAGCTTCTTTGGGAATGCTTGTGAGAAAGGGTATTTTAGGTTTCTCTTAAGGCCCAACTCCTTTAACAACTTTGCTTCTAGTGTTATAATCTTTCTCTTGAGCTACAACAACATTCATCAACAATTGTCTATCTTCCTCTGAAGGAATACCGCCATCGACTTCTTAATCATAAAAGCTCTTAAGTATTCAAAGTCATTGTTAGGAATTTTAAATCTTGCACTACATAAACTTCAAGAGTACAAGGGGAAGGAAAACTTGTACCCATTTGATGTAATCCCAAAAGGTTACAGCTGTCCTTGCACTTATCACTTCAGTAGATGTTTCTCCTCCTTGTGGACTTGAAGAATAGCCCATCATGTAGATATCATCATCAGTACCATCATAATTATTAGCTTCACCTCCTTTCTAGTACACTTCACATGGAGGATGGGGTAGAAAACACCTATCACACTAATCAATATCAGTAACTTCTTCAATAGCAAGAACAACCCTATCGGTTAGGGATTATGTAACGCTCTTCCTTCACATGCTTGAGGATGTCTATTTACAGACCCCATGGGTCCTTTTACTCTATCATCTACCCTTTGATCACCTCTAGGATGATTGGAAAATTTGTCATGGTTTTGTGCTCTTGGTTGACCTTGTGAAGTTTTCCCAATTCCCTTCTCAGCTCTTGCCAACTTGTATAAGATTTCTTTGATAGCCCCCGCCAAAGTTTTCACAACCTCCTCTAAATGCACTCTCCAATCACCGACACCCATCACCTATACCCCACCTAAATAAAACCAGACTCAAATGCATCTACCCGAGGCATACCCAGCAGACAAACACAAACAATGTGCTCATAGGACCAACAGTGAAGAATAAATGTACAAACGCACAGACTGAACCTATGGAGCCACACATACACCCATAGCTCTCTGTATATATACACTAGGAATGATGATGCCCATGTGAAGTAGGTCTTGTCCATAATCATGTCATGTAATACACCCATCAGTGACCATGGAAATCTCCCACCCTCTACATCCTGGCAAGGTGCAAAAAAGCAGACTTCCTCCATCAACAATACTATTAGCCTCATCTCCTATGGACGGGCTAGGTACATCTCACCATAACTCAGGCTGGAGCTATGGAATGTCAGCTCCTCTAGTCCCTCACAAAATACCATCAAAATCAACTCCTCGAAGCCTCCGAGGAGATCGAATATACATGTTTCTCTAATATGGGTAATCATAGGATCCTATACACATCCTCCAGGTGATGGACATCTCCTGTTGGTAGGTGGAATGTGTTTATTGTGGAATCCCATTTATCGATGAGAGTGACCATCAAAATCAGCTGTCAAACTACATATCGGTGGCACTTGACCCCACTCAAGTAGACATCAATGACATGCCTCCACTCCTTGACTGTTGCCACCCCACAAAATGCACAAGTAGGGGTGCTACCATGTCTCACATCCGCAACTTATCTCTCACCCGCATCCAACAAAACAACATATTAATATAACATACTCATAACCACTTCTCTTACCCCTAAATACCTCACCCACCCAACCTTGGACACATTTTGGGCCTCTTTTCCCCAAATTACAATGGTACTAGTTACCCATAATCGACCCTGGTCCTCATAAACCAACATCGGTCACCTATTTTATGACCAATACCGGTTCTCTACCACCAATGTCAGCTAACCCTCAACCGATGCTGGTCCCTGCGCATCAAAAATGTGATGCACAAACCCCCTTCTTCCTACAAACTCTCTTTTACTCCCTTCTACCCACCCAATCCTACCCAAATCCTCCCTCCACCCTTCCCCACCCCTCCTTCACCCAATCATCTCTCTCCTAATTCCTATTTTAACTTATTTACCCTCCCACATTTCAAAATTCATTTTCTCCCCCAAAACCTATTTTCACCCACCCAACTTCTAATTCAATCTAATAAACAAACAAAAGACTTGGATTGAATCATACCTCATCGCGTTCTTTGTCTGCATGGTTGCACCTTCACCCACTACACTAGTGTTTGCCACCGATCCCTCTTCTACCTCTGCCATCACCTAATGACCTCTTGCTCTCCATCCAATCAAATCAATCCAACCCAACTCGTGGATCCACCTATTGACCAACTATCACAAGCCACGTGGCTTGCTAACTCAGTCTTCATCTCACTCTATCACTTTCCACCTTTTCCTCTCTCTCTTTTCATTTTCCCCAATTTGGTAAAAGACAAATGATTCGATAAATATGGAAATTTTTCTTTTTATAACCTACCCAGCTTGATCGATGATGGTTTTATCTTGATCGACATCAGTCCTGTGCCCTAGCTTACTGTGGTCGGTCCATCTTGACTGGTATCAGTTCCTTCAAACCGTCATCAGTTTACCTACTTAGTCTTTTTCCTACCCCCTACGCCGATTTTTGACATGAATCCTTTTTTGACTTCACCCACACCTAACTTGGACAATTTACTTGATCTTCTTGACCTTATCATTTACCCCCTCACCTTGTCCTTATTCGGGACTCGTATTTTACCCATACCTCGGCCCTACCTATGTCGTGATCTAAATAATTGGACCTAGAACATCACTAGTGACATGTGACCTCATGTGTTTGTTATACCTTGTGGCACTATTACCTATGTTCATGGACATACTGACCCTACCTTACTTCTTGTCATGACCATTTATCTTGACCTAACCTTTAGTTTATCGAAACATACCTAAATGTTCCTGCACCTGACCTACGATGTGTTTCCTAACCATATCCTATACCTTGGATACTAGAATCACCTCATCCTTGTTTGGATAAACCTATCGACCATAGACAATGTAGAGTCTGCATGCTCTTCATCGTGGTATCATGTTGTAGTTTATGCGCGTGTGTGTGTGTGTGTTTGACTGTTACTACCTTTGACCTTGACCTATTACTTGGATTCAGAAATTAGACCTTTTACCCATCTACCCTGTTGCCCACCTTCATTTTCATCACATTCACCCTTTATCAAACCACTCACCGATTCTTCCTTCTACCTCATCAATTCCTAGTTTTAGGGGATCACCTTTACCCAGGACATGGGGAAACCACATCTTAATTTTGTCGTTGTCGCTTAACACAATACAAGCTACACAAAGAAAAAGTGGAAAAATGTAGACACAAAATTTGGGTCACACTCCCTTGGTCCCTTGTCAAATAAACACCTTGAACACATTCACCTAACCATGGCCCCTTTCATCCCACTCTAATATTAATTTAATTAAATTAATTCATTATCCTCACAATATTTATTATTTAAATATCCTAATTGAGATAATGCCCACATATCCACCTCACCTAGACACCTCATCTAGCCACCTCACCCTAAGACCTATTCTTAGTATGTTTCCATAACAAACTAAGACCTACCTAAACCCTAAAAATAAAATCCTACATTCCCTCTAACCACATTCCTAGACGTTAGAAAGGAAGCTTCCATTCTAATCTTTGAAGAAAACAAATGAGAACCTAGAAAATCAATTGGATCTACCCAATTTAGAAAAGCTAGAAATCCCACCCTAACCAACGTCGCTACCTAAACCACCGCTAGTTAACCTGAAACTTTCATCTGTTACCTTTAATCCCCAAAAAACCTTATTTCAATATTTGCACATTTAAGAGTAGTTGGAAAATATTCTCGAGAGTCGAGACAAAACTAGAGCTGCACGCAAGTAGAACCAAAGATTCCTACATGCATCGAGCATCCATGACCAACACCAAGCAACCACAAAGCTATTTTCCTTCACGAGAGCATCCGGGGAAGCGTCAGCACCACACCAAGTTCCTTCCATTTGATCACCCACCATTGCCAACCAGACATCAAGCTCATGCAATAGTAAGTGTTTTGTTAACCAACACTTGTCCATTGTCATTTAGGTAGATTCTTTTACTTCTGTTATTAGTTTCTACTCCCATTCCCATTCCCCCACCATTTACCTCCATGCAAACTTGACCATTCCTTCACCCACACCACTGATCTTCCCATACCCGGATTCTTAGGCATCCCCAGAGTATACCTAAGACCTACAAAGACCTTGTCATTTCCCTTTACATTTCCATTTATCCTTAGATCTTCCCTCACCTCAATTTTTTATTGGGTTTTTTTGTACCCAACCATACCACACTGCCAGTACCCACAACCATCTCCAGCTTCAACTAAACCGACATCGGTCATAACAGACTGACATCGGTCTTTGTGTCTTTACCCTCAGACCAAGAACAAAGCTTAAAACCTCCACCAAACATCCAAAATATCATAGAACCTTACCTTGACCAATACCAGTACCTAGACAAATACCTTGACCTTCAGATTCAATCATAGCTTAGCTTGTTGTGAACAAATTTGCTTATTTTAGATGAATGAGATACCTAAATCATTTTAACTACAGTAGGATTTCCTTTATTGTTAACATTAATTTGTTTTAAATAGTGGATTGACAACCATCTAGGAAGTATCACACTTCCCGAATCTAGCATATGCTAGGAATTCCACTACATATATTGTTTAACTTTCATTTGGTGGTCTTGTTTTCTATTTTAGGTAGTTCCTCCTAGCAAAAGGAATCTCTCATGATCAGCTATGGATCAAGAAGTCATACGCATGCAAAAACCTATAACCAACATTTCGACAGGTATTCCTCCTAGCCCTTTACCCTTATCTATTTCGTCAACATTCAAAGAAACGCTCTAGAATCAGGTGAAACACATGGGTTTCATATGTAGGATCTTGATTTCCCTATCTATAGCTTTTTCAATTTGCACCATACTTGATGGGTACGTTGGTGTGTATTCTAGAATCACATTTGAGTTTGAATTTTATAATTTTTTGATTTGTTGGGAGCTTTTAAGCTCTTCATATTTTTGATCTTAGTTTGATAAAGAACAATTCTAGGTTTCTTACAAGCTAATGCTTGATTTATCTAATCTTGAGAAGTGTGAGAAGAACGTGGATGCTTATAATTGATGAGAGGAATTATGGTGGGATTGCCATAATCATTGATAGCATAATGTGATAGATGAATAGGATACAATCCAATAATTGAAAAAGATGGGATACTAAGACGCTAGACATAGAAAAAGGATGGGAGGATACTTGATTGTGGTCTAGTATAGAGGAAGAAGGGCTATTAGGAAGCACCCCAAGAATAGAAGATGAGGGGCTACCTAGAGGTGTCCCATATATAGAAGATAAGGGGCTAGTTAGACATGGCCCTAGAATATAAGGTAATGGGCTACCGGAGGAGACCCACAAGTAGATGATGAAGGGATACTTGGAGGTGGCCCATACATAGAAGAAGGTGATGGGCTACTTGGCGATGACCTAAAGTGTTATTGAGGAATTGTGATATGTAAAGAAGAATTAGGTGATGTGAAGAAGGGACATGGCTTAATACTAGACTAAGGCAATTCATCAAAGAATTAAGAATGTGAGGATGGAAGAATAAGAGGAGGATCAAGTTACATTCTCTTAGACTCTTCATTTATTTCTTGATAAAAGGAAGCAACATTTTCCCCACAACATGCGAATGCATTAAGGTATAAAGAGAATCCTTTCTCGTAATTTTTTAGAGGGATATCTTTGTGTGCCCTTATAAATGCCACAATCAATACTTCATTCTAAAAGAAATCAATCGGTATGGATTGTTGATTGACCACATGGGTTTTATTGAAATAAAAAGGTCCAACTAGTGTGGAAGACTTAGAAGATATTTGATGATGATTTATAGAACAAGATGAGATAAGAGATGAAGTAGAATTGGGGTTAGATTTCTCCCGAGTAGAAGAAGACGTGGATTTAGAATTGGTTGGTATAGTTTTACCTATAAGACAATATCATGGAGGAATAATTTGAGGATTTCATATCAAAATTCCACAGATTGTGACATACGAGTTGACTAGGATGATTGAATAGAAGGAATTTGAGTCACATGAATCTTCAAAGGAGGGAGGATTCATTGAGGTGGTGATAAAATAGGTCATACGAATAAGAGGAGTACCATGATTGAATAATCATATTAGATTTTTTATACGAAGGTCCCGCAAAGAAGGGGAGGACCACGAATTAACAATAAAATTGGATGAATGATACAAGAGGTCCCGCAATGAAAGGGGGACTCAAGAATCACGATAGAAGTATGATGAAGGAGGTCTTGCAAATAAGGGGAGAAATATGACTTAGGAGTTGAATTAGATGAATCGAATAGTAGTTTGGATCCGAATCATCGGAAGAATTGGAGGAAATAATTTGATTGGAATTCTCATAAGAAGAGCAAATGTTTGGATTAGAATTAGAAGAAGATTGGGGGAACCCGAATAATAATTTGAATCATAAGTGTCCAAACCATACCACCGACTATAAAATGAAGAGTGGGAGTGGGTTACCTGAAATGGTTTCTCTAATGTGAATAACCAAATGAGGTTTAGTTATGAAGGGGAATATTTTAATGTGAACTCCAAAAATTGTATTCCTTATTTTCATATGTATAAGGGACCCGGTGATAATAAGTCATTATTGGCATGTGTTGGGTTCAAAGGTCTAGACCTTGATTATATGATCAAATTTATTCAAAGTGAAGAAGGTTTCATGTTGGTTTGGGTAGCATAACGATAAACAACTAGAAATTTCGTAAATATGGGGATGCTTGTGTGGTTTTCCAAAAGGGAATCTAAGGAAAACATACATCATGATGACTCAAGATTAATAATCCAACAAGGTTTGGACAACAAGTTTAGAGGCATAAATGTCAAAGGATTGATAAAAATTTTAGCAACATAAAGGATACAAAATAAATATTTCCAATGTTCGATTCATGCAAAATTTTATTGATATGAAATGCTTTTAACAAGTTTTGAAAGATATATTTAAAAATGACCATGAACTTAGGCAAAAACAATAAGATCAAGAGGATCAAATACCCAAAGGATTTTCCTAGAAATGAGTTTATAAGGTGGATAAACACAAGGAATAATCACGCAAGTTCAAAACAAAAAATCCAAATTAATGACCAAAGAATAATGAATGATAAAGAATCAATGGATCAAAGTGATTGTCCTAAATGGATAAGTCAAAATGATGAATAATCACAAGAAACAATCACACAAGGTTTTTCTAAACTAATCAATCAATGAACTTACTTCCTAAGTTGTTTCCAAATGGTAGTTGATGTTTAAGATGATCAACGAAATGTCACCACTTATGTCAAGTTCAAAAAAATGAACAAGGCATAAGTAATAACAAGAGGTTGATATGATCCCCAAACAAGTTATACGTAAAGTGAGTTTGAATCCAACCAAGACCTATATCTCAAAAAGTGGGAGTTATGAAGATGAACAACAAAACAATACCACTAAGATATGTTAACCAAACTTTATGAAAAAGTAAGGTATTAATATCAAAATAATATTGATACAATGCACACAAAGGTAACAACACCACCTTTCAAAATTGAGGTAATGTTTGAAAAAAATAATGCTAGAGTATACTAAGGAGTTTTTAAGGTGTGCATAGTCGTTACAATCTAGACACTTAGGCCATGTTTTTAAGAAACAAGACGTAAGTATTAAAATTGTGATTATATGATACAACCAACGTAACCATTCAAAGGAGAGTCTAGTAAAGAAACAAACCTAACTATGATGATGATCTTGACATGGGCTTCAAGAAAAAATGGCTACCAATGAAATGAAAATTTCTGCATGTAATTTAAATGTTTAACAACTCAGCTGCAAATGTGGATGAGCGTAAACAAACACAAAAGTGGTGAATACAATAAATTAGAAATAGAAGGGTAGTCACTCTTCTCCTGATCAACAAAGTGTCCTAAGAAAGTTAAGGAAGTAGATCAACTAGTGTTGAAGAGATTTTGGTATCACTTAATAAGATTTTTTTCTTCACGTTAGGGTGAGTGAAAAACTAAGGAAAAGTAATGCTTCACAATCTCGGTGATGAATGACATGCCATTTTTATCTTTAATGGAATCTCCTCTTGTTCGACAAACAAGATTTTGATTCTGAGAAATTTCTCCCTTTACAATGACTCTCAACTCAAATTGTTTTTGATATGGTCAAAGTTGGCTCCTGGACAAGATAAATTCCTAGGTGGTTCACTCAACTAGGTGTCACAAGTTATCTAGATGTGAGATCAGTTTACAAAGATATCCTAAGGAGTATCTTGGCTTTACTTTACCCCCTTCAAGCATAGTGGGAAATAAATGCTTCCATCATGTAATCTCACTAGGTTCGAGATACAAATAACTTTGATGTTAATTCTCACGTATATTACTAGTCAAGTGGGTAGTGTGGAGCACTTCTCGTTTCATCCACAAGGTTCCTTCTTGCATGGAATACTTTGGGGTTCCTAGGACCACCCCCGTTGTTTTAGATTAAGGCTTATGCCAAAGGGGCTATGTCCTAGTTTAGTAGATGGTGTGTAACCTTATCTAAACATGCAAATACAGTCTTTTGATTGTGGTGTATTTTTTTATATTATATACTTAATGTGGTTTACTTGAACACTATTTGGAAACCCGTACATAAATTTTATTAGTTTTGTTTTATCTCGATCCTTCAATCTTCAAAAAGAGTTTAAGTTCTATATGATAGATTTAGTATTTTTCCATACACATAAAGAGGATGAACATCATTTTTAATTCTCAAGATCATCTTATGATGCAAGAGAAGAGCATACGTGATGTAAAATCCAACTACGAAATCAATAATGGAAAATACTTAATTCAAACACAAAATTTGTTAATTTTAACAAAATTTGACATTATTTTTAAAAAAAATTCAAGGTAAAGAGATATATAAATCATTTTTGAATCCCAAGATTACTTAGAAGGTGAAATGGAAGAGAATACGTGACTCCAATCTCATGATTAAGCATGCAATGTTCATTTAACCCTTTAGAAAAATCAAATCAAGTTGGCAAAATCATGTAAATAATCCCTAAAAGACAAAAGTTAGCTTCAAAATAACACCTGTAAGGAGTTAGTACAAACTTTTACAAACTTTAACCTAGACCAAAAATTATGACAATGATGCCTACATTCCCCTTTTGGAAAGTACATGCACTTTTCAACGTGGACATGCGGATCTTAACGATTCGTGCCTAGAGTTAAAACATATAATGGTCGGGATGAGCACGTGCCTGAGAGATGGATACATGGGTATCTTGATAGGTATGCTCCCATAATTAAAATAAATTACCTCTAGAAAATTACGCTCATACAAGGACAAATACTTGGGTATGTCGGCAAGTACGCTCCTCTATGAAAATAGACAGGTGAACATGACAGAACATGCCCGAGAGATATGGATACACGAGTATCTTAACAGGTACATGCCTAGATAGGAATTCTCATAGACATATGGATATGCGTGTACCTAAAGATGACATCAAAAACAAGGGAAAATGATGCAAACAAGATCAAAAATCTTAAATTTTAAACATTTTAGCCCAAAATTGACCATGACCCATCAAAATTGAACCCCTAAACAAGAATCAAAACATGCAAAGTTAGTAAAATCATAATAAATTCAACATTATTTCACACATTTGCATATCAAGGGTTAGCCAAAAATTGAAATAACAACAAAATTTGAACCATAATGCTAAGGTACTCGGGATGTGTCCTCTGGGCATGCTATATGTGTGCATGAATTAGTTAGCTATGCAAGTAAATTCAAGACTAACACCTAATAGCCTCAATACAATGCTAAACTAAAATCTATACACCATCATTCTTAGAGATTGAAAAAGACTAATCAAACAACATATTTGGATTAGAACATGAATAACCATCTAAACTAATATGCTAATTAATTAATCTCTATCTCTTTTGAATTCTAATCAATGAAATGAACCTATTTAGATCCTTAACAGTCAAAAGGGTTGATTGTATGTTTGAATCCCAAGGTTTCTAGAATGGATTCTTGTCAATCCATGGCTACATGACCACTTGAAATATCTCCATATGACTTTAAACTTGGATGGATGAATGCAAGAAATGATGATAGCTAGATCCTCTAATGGAAGAATGCTCTAAGATGATAAAATGACTATAGTATAGGCTCTATGCTCATTTAGGTGAAATTAGAAAGGTAGGAGGAAGGATCCTTATATAGTCCAGTGGATAAAATAGTATCTACATCCCTTTACATGTGGGATAATAGCTAGGTTGAGTTAGTTTGGGGGACTATGGTTAAAAAGGGTTGAGTAAAACTTAGGAGAGTTTAGTTTGTCCTTTAGTGGCTCGGGGGTTTGACGGGATTTACTTATTAACTCAAGTGATTAATTAATAGGTGAGAAATCTTTATAGAAGTTTTAGAATAAAAAATAGTATGATTTAGGGAATAGGAAGGTTTTAGACTAAATAAATGATGATTTATTTATTTGATACAAGAGGAAACTTAATTAATTAATTAAAGTAGAAAGGAGTTTTTATAACAAAATTTCATTAATTATTGTATTTTATGGATATAAGGGTAAATTAACTAGTGCAATGTAGTTAATTAATGATGATAGAAGAGAATGATGTTATGGAAACTAATAAATGTCATGCATTCCTATCAATTCCAAATAAAGCGATAAATTCTTATGGATGATCTTGTTGGAATTTTTCTTCTCTGGGAGATTCACGATGGAGATAAAGAGTGTGAACCCATCAACTAAGAAGGGAGGTCAATTGCAAGAAATGAAATGTTGTGTAGGGCAAGAACGAAACAATGAATGGTTTCATCTGCATTTTAGGGGGTCATTGGTTAGTGGTGGTGTGTTGGACCAAGCAGGATGAGATAAGGAGGCGGAGTTGTACCCTAAACCTAGGGCTTAAAAATGATTGTGTATCCATATGGAGTAGGTGGTCTAGGTAGGGACGGTGAGTACGAATCGGGGGCTAGAGATTCGGACAATACTTGCGCAATGCATCCCTAGAAGGCTACCTCCTTCAAAGATGCACTTGAAAACAAGGGCGACCGATCCTTGGGAAAGAATACATCAAATAACTAGGCCTATCTGGTCGACCTAGGCTGAGGAGATTCCTTTACTCACCATAGAAAATCCAGAAGTTGAAGAATATTTCAAAAACTTATCACAGGATGTAGTTGTTGGTAGGTTTAATGGTTTTTGGCCTTCCTCCTCAGCTCTGTATCAGTGGGTTTTCAAAAATTGGACCAATAAATGTGAAATTTCTCTCTATTCCAAAGGTTTTTTTGTTGTCCATTTTAGGGAATCTGAAGATTACCAACGTTGTTTGACAAATGGTCCTTGGTTTTGGGGACATGCAGGTTTATTTATCACTCCATGGTTCCTAATTCTATCCAAATACTTATTCAGTGGCCAAAACACTAGTTTGGGTTAGGCTTCCTAACCTCCCCTTACATCTGTGGTATGCCCTAGATGATATTGGGAACGTTTTGGGAAAATTTATAAAAGAGGACTTGGACAAAACACATTTGGGTCTGTGTTTGTTTGCTTTCAATTTACGTTGAAATTGATTTAAGAAAAGGAATACCTGATCGAATCAACCTTAAATTTGGTGATTTTCAGCATACCCAGGTCTTAGACTATGAGAATATTGCATTTCAGTGTAGATTATGTAGAAATATGGGCCATTTGCAAGCTTCATGTCCCTTCAATAAGAATTAGAAATCTAGATTGACATCTTTGAGTGGATGGGGTTCTCTATAAACCCTGATTTGGTATCTACATCAAATTTTAAAGATAATCTGAATAATTTTACCTCCGATGGTAAAATTGTTACAGAGAAGAATGATACAGAGATGGGATTTCAAGAAAACCACCTGGTTATAGGTGGTTTGAAAAGGGGACATACTTCTGAAAGTTCGGAATCAGAGCAGGATTTAGTGCCAGAAAATTTGATGGCTTTGGAAAATCCCAATGACTTTGCGCTGGTTATTTAATCTGATCTAGGAAAATGTCAAGAGGTAAAGAAGCAGAAAAATAAAAAGGACACATGGGAGGAATTGATGATTATTTTCCATCCCGGGGGTGAGGAGTAATTTTAGGATAATTTAATCTTTAAGCTGGTAGGCAGCTATTGTTTTGGCTTTTGTAGCCCTTTTATTTTCCTGAGGAGTTGGCCTCATCTTAAGGAATGGGGAATAGGTCCCTTCAACCCACCTTCTTAATAAAAAAATGACGATAGAAGAGAAAATGTGTGATATTGACGATATATCATCAATTTGTGGGAAAGGGGATAATTAGCGTAATTTAAGTATTTAAATTACATAGAGTTAAATTATGGGTGTCGATAATATGGCACAACCTCTACCCAAACCTCCTTTTATAGTAAATACTTACAAACCTATATATTTTCATGGGATGGTTGGTTACCCAAATGAGGTCCCACATGAAGTCAAAAATAGATTATCCATATTTTAGGGGAATAATGCAATAAGTGGAGATCAACATCTTAGACTCTTCTTAAATACTATGGAATATTTTAAAATAGAACATGAGGATGTATATGTAAAACTATTTATACATACTCTAGATGAAGATGTCAAGAGAATGGTACAAGTCACTACCTAATAATTCAATTGATTCTGGATAGAAATGAAGAATGCCTTCAAGTTACAGTATGGTGATAAAATCTGACCCTAGGTTTCTTCTCACTTGAATTTGAAAATATAATAAAAATATGAATGAACTGTTTAGTATTTAAACACCATATTTAATTTTTTCTTGACAAGACTACCTATAAATATGATACCTAGTGATGAATCTTGTCTGATCAAATATTCATATGCCTTTGAAAAAAATTGGCCTATTACCTAAGAGATAAAAATCCTCAAACATTGAGGCAATATTTTTCTTTGGTTGTTCAAATCAAGAATAATATCAAGGAAGCTAGGAAGCCTCTAAAAAGGGAGGGTGTCAAATTGATTAACCTAAAAAAACCTCAAACAAGTAAGGCAGTGGATCTAGAGGAAGTAGTCAAGACCTTAGCAGGGGAAGTTAAGGAGATTTCTTACAAACTTTCTAGAGCTGAGAAAGGCATAGGGAAAATCCTCAAGCTCAAAATCAACCTCAAGGACATAATAGATTTGGAAATCATCCTAGAGGTGACCATAGAGCAGATGAGAGGAAAATGACTAATGGGGATAGGAAATAAACAACCAAACCCTAGAGAAAATAAAATAGTACCTGATCCATTGATTACTAGGGTATCTATGGTTGAAGAAGATCATATCATTGAATGGTGTGATAAATGTTTCTTTCCATATTCTCCTTGTGACCCAAATTTTGATGATGATTCCACTGATGAAGTTGTTTTTGGTGCAAGAACTGTTGAATCCTTTTGGAATTTTTTTAAAACATGTATCTTCTCTTTATCCTACTAATAATGTTGATATATATATATATATATATATATATATATATATATATATATATATATGTTTCAGTCTTCTTTTGAATTACCTAACCATGATTTTGAGTATCTAAGGGATTTGATGATTAAAATATATGACAGGGGTATTCCTTCTGAGGAAGACATGTAACTCGCTAATGAATGTTATTGTGGCTTAATAAAAGTACTATAACCTTAAAAGAAGAGTTGTTAAAGGGTATGTCCCACCTTTAAAATTAAAAAAACCTCTGTTGAATAATATCCTCAAAAATATTACTAAGAAAGATATGCCAAACAAAGGCCATGTTGTTTCTACTAAGCCAAGTACATTTGATGTTCTCAAGCAGGAAAATATCTTATCCCATCAGAAAAATAAATTACTTTGTCTCCCAACATAGTTCTGTCCAATTATGTCACTTGTAATATAGCTCATATATTGAACCAAATTAAAGTTATTATGCCCATTGTTGAGTTTCTCAAAGCCCCTGAGCATAGAAGAAGAGCATTTGAATATTTGGGATTCAAAGAGGAGATTTTTATAAGTAAAGATGTAAATAATGTGGATGTCTCACCTACTATAGCTGAAGTGGAAGTGCCTCAAGAACAAGAAAGTATGGGGGAATCCCTAGAGATATATTTAGGAACTTCCTTGGTCGAATCTCAATTGGATGTAGATCCATTTTTACATCCTTGATTATTAGTGACAAGCTTGTTCAAAATTATATGTTTGACTCAGGGATCCTCATATAACATAATGCCCTTAGAGGTGCTAAATGAGTTAAATATAAATATAGCAAAACTTTTGGAAAATGTCATTCCATGGATTCCGGGAGGTACTTGGTTGTTGTATATGTGAAAGGACTAGTGTTTCAGACTTCTTGCTACTTACCACTGGTAAATATTTGATCATGAATGTGGTCATTATTGATTTCCCTGCTAAGTGTGATATGTTGTTATCTATAAAATGGGCTACAAGTGTGGGAGGTAGTGTATAGATGGACATGTCTTATGCCACTATACTTGTTGAAGGAAAGTTGGTGAAACTGCATGGAGAGAAAAATATGCTCCACAATATTGAAGATCCCATGAATGTCTCTTATGAGGTATTATTTGTTGACACTGATTTGAAAAATTTTATAGGATATGATGATTTTGAAGACCAATGCATAAATAATTCTACTCATTTACAAGATGTTGGAATTACTTGGACCATGATATTTGATGGAGCATGCATTACTGTGGGAAGTGGAGATGGAATAGTCCTCACATCCCCATGACAAGAATATTTTAACATTTCATTCAAGTTAAATTTTGAATGCGCTAATAATATTGTAGATTGTGAGGCATTGCTCCTGGATTTAAGAGTTACTTGGAAATATGGAATCAAGGATATCATTGTTAAGAGATATTATGAGTTGATTGTGAAATAAGTAAGAAAACAATATGCAACCAAAAATCAACGAATGAAACAATAAAAGAATGTATTCGGGACCTTATTGAAATGTTTTATTCATTTAATATTCAATATCATGAAAGGACTCAAAATGCAACAGTTAATAGCTTGGATGTCATTGCATCACATTTTTCCAACTGTACAATATTTCCATTTTGTAATTATGATGTTGAAGTGTTGGCTATACCTTTTATCCCTAATAATGTAAAACAATGGTAATTATTTGAGGATGATGCTCGAATCTGAGATTTATGAAGAGAAAATATGAATTTTCTAATCAAAATATTGAATTAGAACTAATGGCTGAACTTTGTGATGGGAAATATACTCTTTTTGGGAAGGAGGTGATCCAATTGAAAACAAATTCAATTCCCATATCGTTATCTACCCTTGAATCCAACTTTAAAAATGATGGAAGAGTAATTAATAGGCCTATTTCTGATTCTAGATATGTTGATGAATGTAATATGGGGACTAAATAAAATCCTAAAAGGGTATCATTAGGGTGCAATTTGAACAAAGAAGAAAAACAAGCTTATACTAAGTGCTAAGAGAATATAAAGATTCCTTATCTTGGTCATACTTTGAATTGAAATATTATCGAGAGGATCTGTTTCAACATGAGATACCTATAGAATCCCATCTCAAACCATTCAGGTAAAAACAAATTCCTATCAATCCCCTCCTCTCTAAAAATGCAAGAAGAGTTGATAAAGTTAAGAGATAGAGGAATTATACAATTTGTTATGTATTCTTCATGGGTGGCAAACCTTGTACCAGTTAGGAAGAAGAATGGGGACATAAGGATTTGTGTGGATTTTAGGAATCTTAAAAAAGCATCAATCAAAGATAATTATCCATTTCCAAATATGGATAACATGTTGCAATCTAGTTACAGGATTTAAATTATTATCAACATTGGATGGTTTCTTAGGGTATAATCAAGTAGTGGTGAAGAAATATGAACAGTTTAAAACTACCTTTACTACTCCATGGGGAACTTATGTTTATGTCAGGATGCCCTTTGGACTCATGAATGCAGGATAAAATTTCTAGAGAGCCATAGATGTGGATTTCACAGGGCTTATAAATGACTTCATAACTATATATCAAGATGATATAACAATCTTCTCAAAGAAAAGAGGTGACCATTTGGGCCACCTAGAAAAAATGTTTCTCAGATGTAGGGAGTATGGGATTTCATTGAATCCCAAGAAGTGTCATTTTGGAGTCCAAAATCAAAATTATTGGGGCATATTGTATCAAAGGAAGGGGTCATGATAGATCCTGAGAGAGTGGAAGAAATTGGTAAGGTTCATATCCCCAATTCTAAAAAGGGTAATCATTCTTATTTCAGTAAAATATATTTTATTAGGAGGTTCATTTCTAACTTTGCTGAGATAACCATTCCCATAACAAATATGATGAAGAAAGACCAAGTCATTAAGTGGAAATAAGGAGTTGTTCAAGATTTTATTGGAATAAAGGAACTAATAAAAAATGGCCCTGTCTTAAAAGTCCTAACTACAAGAAAGAATTTCAAATGTTTTATTTTTCCTTTCGAGAATACCATTGCATTAGTACTATTATAGAAAGATGAAGAAGGAAATGAGTGGCCTATTGATTTTTTAGCAAAGGCTTACAAGGTGCTTGAGTTGAAGTACACTATCATAGAAAAATATGATTTTTATTTGGTAAGAGATACTAAAATCTTTAGGCCTTACATATTAAGTTCTAATATTGTAGCCTATGTTCCCATATGATGGTTAAGGAAATTTTATCAGAATTGCAAATATCTAGAAAAATATGTCATTGGGTGAACAAGTTACAAGAATATGATATGGAAATACAAACTACTAAGTTGGTTAGAGGTTTGGGACTAGTTAAGTTGATGGCTGAAAGAAATTTACAAGTGATGGAGATAAATTTCATTGAAGAAAGTAGTATGGACCCCCAAGAAAAGGTGAGTAATTCTATCTAGTATAAATATGTAATCTATTACTTGAATAATTTGGAATGTCTTGGAAATCTAGACAAGAATAAGAGGAGAACACTTAAACTAGAATCCCAAAATATGTCATGAATTATTTTGGTTTAGCATGGAAGAATCTAGAAGGGGTATTACTCAGATGTGTCACTGAAGAATAAGTTCCCAAAATAGTTGCAAATTTCCATGAGGGAGTGTGGGGAGGCCATTTTTCTGGAAGAGTTACTACACACAAGATCTTGAGGGAAGGAAATTGGTGGCCATCATTATTCAAGGATACTGCAGTATTAATAAGAAAATGTAAAAATTTTCAACGCTTCTCTAGAAGGTTGAAAGGTACAGGTGCCTTGCCTTTAAAACCATTGTCATTAAAGCCCCTTTCAAACAATGGGGAATGGATTTCATTGGAGAAATATCATATTCTTCAAGTGTTAGACATAAGTGGATTTTGGTTGCTACTGATTACTTCACCAAATGGGTTGAGGCCATTCCCACCAGAAGGAAACTCACCAAGTGGTCATGGATTTTATTTTGAATAATATCATTTGTAGATTTGGAGTACCTACTAAAATAGTTGTTAATA
Organism: Taxus wallichiana var. yunnanensis; assembly: GCA_018340775.1. NCBI lineage: Eukaryota > Viridiplantae > Streptophyta > Pinopsida > Cupressales > Taxaceae > Taxus > Taxus wallichiana. Next base: position 292,767,365 of record CM031242.1, on the reverse strand, counting down.
ATGTTATGAGCTTCAGGGCTAAACCATTAGAAACTATGTGCAAGGAGTATGATATCAACTTGGCCTATGCAACAAATTACAATCTTAAAGGAAATGGTTAAGCTAGGTCAAGTAATAATAATATTCTTAAGATACTCTAAAGGACATTGGAAACCAATAAAAGAAAATGGGGTGAACAACTTAAGTTTTCTTTATGGGAAGATCGAGTTACTACAAAAAGAGCTATTGGAAAAATTCCTTTTGAACTTGTTTATGGAGTCCAAGCTCTTTTACCTTTGCACATGTAGTTTTATTCTTATCAATTCATGTAAAAACTTGAGATTGAAGGAGAAGTAAGTCCTTATGAGGAAAGAATAAACCAAATCTTGGAGTTAGATGAAGAAAGAAGAGAGTCTCACCAAAAGCATCTGAAGTTTAGGGAGAAACTCAAGAAGATATTTGACAAGAAAGTAAATCCTAGGGAATTCAATGTGGGAGATTTGGTTTTAATATAGGATAGTTGGCATGAGGATAAGGAAAACATGGGATGTTTGATGCCATATAGATGGGACCATACTCAATTGACATTAGAATTGGTGAAAACACTTTTTCTTAAAAGATCTAGAGGGAAACTTATTGGAATTTCCTGTCAATGATAGGCATCTTAAGAAAAATCTGAACTAAGCCCATATGGTCAAGTTTGACTTTTTGTATAGTGTATAATATTTTTAGTCATTCTTTTTATTTCCCTTTTTTGTTCTAGTCTACAGTGACCAGTTGTTTTGGTATCTCGGTAATTTGTTGTGCGTATCTTCTCATAAGGCCAAGTGTGTGTTACAAATGACTATGTTTCCCAATGGATTAAGGAACTTGGTTTGTATGTTGATTTTTTTATTTGGTTCTTATGGAACTCATAGAGGGTGCCCATCCTTGATTCAGAGCCAATTTTGGTTCTTGTTTTTAGCTCGCTCCTTAGTATTAAATGTCTTTCCAAAAAAATCAAGTCTTATTTGTTAGAACTCTGAAATACGTGTATTCAAAGGATAAAACCATAAACCTAGAAAAAATATATATCAATGCAATATATATGGAGTGAATCTTCTTTCCCAGTTGAATTAGTCATAACCATGTTGTTTTAAGAGGATTATTGAGTAAATGATTTGATTGAATATCAATATTACATCTGTCACTATTGTAAATGATTTGATTTAATATCAATATAATTGTGAGTCTTTCGTCACTCTTTTGGATTTGGTATCATAGCCTATACAAGTAGTAAAAAAATTTTAGGAGGTTGTAATCAAGTAAAGAAGTCTTGAAAAATAAAATTTCCTCCGAGAGATCCAATGTTGCCTCCGAAACTTCCCAAATCCCCACTGCATCCCCATAAGCTCCATATTTCTTTTTCATTGAAAGAAAGGAAAAAAAATTAGCACTGGTGTAGGTACCAGGCTTGTCTTCTGGAAGAAATTTTGATTCAAAACTTAGATATTCCTAATATTCATAGCCAAGTGTGGATGCACTACTAATTTTAGTGGTCTATGCTAAAATTTGAGTCTAGTTGATCGACTTACGGGGGAGCTATCTTTGACAGTAAGTTAGTGATTGCATCGGCCGAGTTATTCAAGAGTTATACACCATGTTGTATCAATAGATTGGTTGACCTGAGTTGAATTAAAACAAATCCACGACCAAGCTTATACTACCCCCACCGAGCCCATTGTTTGGATCAAGCCCTCCTCTATCTACCGAGCTAATCTATTGGTCGAGTCATTCAAGCTAAGCATTTACAAACAATGAAAAAGGTTAAATATAAACAAGTGATTTTGCATCCCTTGACCTACTTCACGAGTGATTTTGTGAGAGGATCCAAGCTTCCCTCCGAATCTTGCATTGAAGCACCCAACCCTATCCAAGCTCTCACATGCTCGAGATCCAACTAGTGGTGGTAAACAACAACCAAAATCTAACCCAAGTGGCTGATATCTCCCTCCTACATGTGAGATAAATAGGAATGCAACAAAATAGGACATAAATCATACATTGAAAGTATTTAAGATACGCTTGCAGTGGAATCCCTAAACCGTCAAAACTATAATGAGTATTGCATGGATCACTTACAAGTTGACATGTCACCATTTAAAAATGGTAATGTTTGAATATTTTTTTATAAATAAATTTTGTGCATTACATAATATGTGCTTTGGGTGCCTTTGTAGTTATTTGATTGGTGTTGGGAGGGGCACGTGATAGGTTCAACCCCCTTCGAGTAGTCATATTTTTAGTTAAAAACATTTTGAGGACTATATAGTGGTAACTTGCCAAATATGGGGGCAAAAACATCCTCTAAATCCCTTATCCATAACTAAACCCCCACTAAATATAGTGTCTAGAACACTAATTTTGGTCAAAAATAAATTCTCCTATATTTCTTAAAAAATAATTCTCGAGTAATTGTTGTAAAGGGAGGGTCTCTAAAACTACATTTTTGAGTTTTTTTGTGGTTATTTTGCACAGTGAGCCATAAGCTCCACGAGGCCACTAGGACCACATAAAACAAAAAAATATTTCCATTACATTTTTCTACATAAATGGTTGTAATACCATATTTTCAATGGATTTTACTAATTTATAGATTTCCATATTCAACCGCAAAATCATTGTAACTAAAAAAAAAAAGCGACAGAGATTTGAAAACAAAAACAATTACTAATTTACAGTTTCCATATTCAACTATGAAACATTGTAACTAAAAAACAAGCGTGAGATTTGAAAACAAAAACAATGAAATTTGGTTTTATAACACTCACAAGATCTTCATATATCTTTTGTAGCATTCGGTATATACAACTCCTTTAGGAAGTGCTTATGGGTAAATCCATTGTGACTACTACTACACTTAACTCCTAGTATAGCTGCAATAATATCATCTGGACATCATACCTATAAATCAATGAGGATAAATAAGGACACACAGGTGCACATACTTTGAGCTCTCCCATCCATTTTTGAATGATTACATGACATAAATCTGATCACTAAAATTATCGACTATATAGAGAAGTTACGTGCACGTATGAGGATATTTCTTTGATCCAAAGATCAATAATCATACTGACTCCCCTTTCATTACTATTTTTATACCATATATCTAATTATTTCATGTATGGTAATGCCTCTTTCACGTACCACTGGGTATATTAAAAGGGTGAGATTCTTCCACATACCGATGGGTATATCGGAAGATAAATATATATAAAGGTTTGATATATCGGACTAACGATATAGACTTGGATACCTTATATCCGGAGTGATAAGAGCCTTACCATTTATATATTGATTTAGAAAATGAGCACCAATGTCCCTAATTTCTTTCTTCTGGACTCATAACTCCTAAGAGTAGATAATTATGTTGCTTGGATGACTAAGATTAAAACGTGACTTGAATTTGAAGAAATTTCACCATGTTGTGAATGGTTCCACAACAAAATCATCAAATGATGTAGCCCAACAGAGACAATTTGACAAGGCCAAAGTCATAATTGTGTTCACAAGATGTCGATGAAGTGAAACCCCACATTCAAGATGCCAACATATCCAAAGAAGAATGGAATAAGTTGAGCACCATGTACGAGGCTAGAAATAAGAATACTATATTGAATTTGTAGAGTCAGTTACATACATTGAAATTCAAACCAAACTTGAAAGTGGAAGATTTATTGCGAGAGATTTGTAGAATTAAGGTCTTCACTTATATCCCCGAGAGAGAAGGTTACGATACATTAGATCAGAAAATTCCACGCTCGAGAGAAGGTTACTTCCTCCCTCTTGCTACATTTTTGTGAGGACACTAAACTTATTAGATCAAAAATTACTTTAGACAAGTTAGTGAATCTATTACAACAAGAAGAAGTAATGTACAACAAAGATGATGAAGAGGAACATGCACTATCTTCTCATTAGAAAGGAAAAGGAAAAGAACAATCTTCTCAAAAGTCCCAAAAACAACAACAACAAGGAGAAAAATAAAAGAAGAAATGTCCTATCTACAAAATAGGATGCGAGTTCAAATATTTTCGGTTCAATATGTAGTCACTAAAATCACACACTTGAATCAATATTTAGTCCTGGTCTCATACTATTATTCATATGGTTTTTGAGTGAAGAAATTACTAATTAACCCATGTCCTTTGGCCTTTTTATTTCTATTTCTTTTAGCACTTCTGATCCTCTCGACCATGCTTTCCCAATTTTTTTCATACTTCCTTATTCCTATTCATGACTGGGGCTCCTAAGGCACCCTGGTCCCATATGGGCACCTTGATCCTCTTTTTACTTTGCTTCCATATTTTGGGCACTTTCTAGCCATTTGAGATTTCAATATTTTTAGTGGTTGGTATTTTTGGAGTTAATTACAATATTTGAACAAGATAACCATATAAATATAAAGTTATGAGACGATAAGGAGGGACCAAACACTAAGCATCTACTGTCACCATCTAGAGTTGCATCCATCAAAGGAACCTAAAGCTACATTTGCATCCATCTAGCTCCATCATAAGGAAAACAAGGATCATTCATCTACATCCCACTTCATAGGACAAGAGTATATTGTTTACATGCACACATTTATTATATTCTACATCTACTTATTGCTCGCTAATTCACAAAGTGTGACTGCACAAGAGAAAACTAGTTAAAAATTTGTAAACACACCTAGAACTACATTGTTTTAGAGATTTAATGTAGTTCTAAGCTAGTAATTCCATTATGGTATCCGAGGAAATTTTGACCCCTTCATATAAATCTTTCTTGTTTAGGGTTTTAATGTTTTATTTATGGTTTTACATGTGGTTCCTTATTACAGGTCTTACAATGACATCTGAAACAATCGAACAACTTTAGTGTGAAGAGGTGAAAGTAAAGGAAAACATCTAGTGATACCTCGGATAAGGGTTTTAGATCGTTTCCGTAGACCTAGGCACCGGATCTTAGACTAGGGCACCCAAAGGTTCCCTGTCTCTTTCTAGGTGCCCCACCATTCAAAGAGCTTATATATGTGTTTTCTTAGGATTTTGTGTGGTCATTTCCTCCTCTTGTTTTACTTGGTTCACACTAAAACACCATCTCACACCTTCGTCAAGTCATCTAAGGAATTCTTGAGCTTCTCTTTAATATTAGGGTTTCACTTTTTTTTACTTAATTGCTTGAGTCATTTAATTTATTTATTTAGTTGTTATTTATTGCTTTGTATATCATCTATATTACATAGAATATTCCATTTTAGTTTAATCATTTTGGTGAACCTGACTTGATCCAACACTTTCTTTTGATTATGACTTCACCATATCAAGTCATGGCTCAATCATCTTATCCTACTTTTACACCTACTAATATTTCTAGTATAGTCACTACTGCTTCTTACTTTATGCAAGTGCGTACTAAACATCCCCATCATTTTTATCACACCTAAAGTTGACCCCTCCATCAATGTAATAACTACTCATCGTACTTGTCCTCCTATGGCTCCACCCACCTCTATTCCTCCACCCATCACTTTGGAATCTCATCCTCTTTCTTCTAATGGATATGACATCATCAAACAACTTAAAAATATGCTCGTAAAGATTTCTCTTTATGACTTGTGTAATGCTTGACTGTCATCAAACATTAGAAGCAATAATTCATGTCATTCATATCAAACGTGATAAATGCTAGTGTAGGTTATTATTTATCCTTTTATTTATTTATTAGGATAATTATTACACATTTTTTATCCCTACACTTGTTGGGTTAGCTTGCTTAGGTGTACTAGTTGTGTGGAGTTAGCTTACTAGTTGTGTTGAGTTAGCTTCTCAGTTATCTAGAGTTAGCTTACTAGTCTTATGGAGTTAACTTAACTACCAATATCAATTAGTGGGAGTTCTTCACCACTGATTTAGGTAGTAGTTACACTTCCCTCCTCTTATATGTACATCTTTCTTATTGATTAATTCAAGTCATTCTATTGTAATGTATTGAGCATTATGGATTATGATGGATTTCCATATATGGTATTTTAGCTGTTCTGTTTTGCAAATGTAATGTGGTGTGCTATTATCATCTAAGAAAAATATTAGAAAAATATTCTTATCATTCCTTTCATGGTATCAAATTAATGTAATGTAATAGATGATGTAGACATCCATTTGTAAGTTTTTCTTTGCAAACAAGGGTTTATTTTTTCATTTATTCATAATTTGTTAGAAATTTTATGCAACATGCATTTTTATACAAAATAGAATGCAACATTGGATTTGGAAGGTTTCAAAACCATAGAATCAATCAAACTCGACCATATTTTGAGGCAGTCAAATCTAGATGCGAGATGTGTACCCTCGATTGCATTTTTATCCATTAAATATAAGCGTGTACCTTCCAGATGGATTCTTTTACCCTCTAGATATTTCAGTTTTAGATGCAGTCTTTTATCCATTGGATGCAAATCTATACCCTCTGGGTACATTCTTTTATCCATTGGATATAAGCATGTACCTTCTAGATGCATTCTTTTACCATCTGGATATTTTGGTTTTTGATGTAGTCTTTTATCCAATAGACATAGATCTCTACCCTCTGGGTACATTCTTTTATCCATGGGATATAAGCATGTATCTTCTGGATACATTATTTTACTCTCTGGATATTTCTATTTTAGATGCATTCTTTTATCCACATGACACATATTTGTACCCTTTGGGTGCATTGTTTTATCCATTGTCTATTGTCGTGTACCCTCTGAAAACAATGATTTACCCTTTGGACATTTTAGGTGTTAGGCACATGATTTTATCCTTTGGTCACAAGCATGTATCGTTTTGATGCACTCTTTTACCCTTTGGAAATTTGGGTGTCATGTGTACCTTTTAAAAAGATCAACATTAAAATATTATTTTAATAGAAAAACCTTCTAGAGCTAATAACTTTTGATCTGTAGCTCAGATTAAGGTGATCTTTTTTTTTGAAATTGTGTATTTTTTTTAGATATATGTGTTAATTTGAAATCGAGCACCCCCAAATGACTTATGGATCTAATTTTTTGAGGCAAAATCATCTTGTGTGATTACATAACATTGAACTTTCCCCAAGGTGTGGGACCTTGCTAAAGTGGGAAATATCTCCAGAGAAGGCTGGTTCCTCTTCCTAATTTACCTGCCACAAGCTATTCTAGTGTAGGAAAGCTAATATAATCCTAATCTAACTTCCAAGGAGACAAGGAGAGAAAGAAAACAAGAAAAAACAAAACCTACACTAAAATGGCAATACACCAAAGAACGGAAGTGAGATATTCATTTAGGGAAAAAGAAACAAAAAAATGGAGATGAGGGAGGTCGGGTTAGAAGTAACACGGAGCATATATTCAAATTCACCATTAAACTCCATGAAACATAACATCTTGCCCCGTAAATGTGAAATACATGCATAGAAAAACAAATCTAGAAGGGAGAGGTATAGAGAAATAACAAAACAATACAAAGGGTTGAAGAACACCAAAAAAACATGTTTTCATTACTCTACAAAGTACGAAAAACCATTACATTTCTGGAATAGAGGCACAAATACATTTTCTATGCATAATAGAAGGTTCAACTTGCTCAAAAATGGCATCGAGAAACAAATTTGATAGATTTTCTCTATGCCCGAAAGTCTCTCTTTTTCAAAATGATAAGTGTTACAATATATAGAGAGAATAAGAGAGAGAGAAGAGGAAAAAATCGAATCCTACTCTAACCACCATGAGATACACATCCAATCCCATTTTGAACATTCAACCACTGAATATCAATGCCTTCTACAAATCCACCCATAATATGTCACTTCTAGTTCCCTAGTGGATTAAATCAAATCAGATCTGGTAGTTGAAGAGATTAGATTTTGCGTTAATGTCTGGAAGAATATTCTTCATGTTTTACATACGGGGCCTAAAAAATGATTTTTTAATCTTTCCATGGTGTAGAGGACGTCGAGACGTTTCCAACGGTGTCATATTTGCAATATTTTGAGCCCTGAGTTGAAAGATATGCCCCTCCAAAGTTTGTATCGAGTCTGTACAAATGGATGGGAAAACTATTTGAAAAAATAGGTCCCCTTTAATATGGGACACGTGATAGCCAGATTAGGGAAAAATCAGGTTTTTAGGTTTGTAATTTATCTTTTCCCCTTTTTTTGCAAGAATCACAAAATCCAGAAAACTCCCGCAACCCCACCGCTCCGCTTGGTGATGTGGCACCCTTTGGTTGGCTGGGGGATGCGCTTCACCTTTTGTCTTTGGGCCTATTTTTCAAAAGGAAAATTTTCACCTTTTGCTCCTACGGCTCGCTTTCCTTGACTCAAGCTTGAACGCTAACTTTTTCCTTTACCTCATTCTGGAATGCGAGCATGTAATTCTAAAACCTTTTCCCTTCATATTTTCTCTATGTGCGGGTTTTGTTTTGACCAAATCTATCGAGGTGAATTTGGGATAACAATCGGCAAATCACGGGGACATCTACCTACTAGATGAAAATACCAATGGCCTTGAAGCATCCAATGGGCATGGAGTTTACCTAATAAACATGAAATTGATCTGAACTTTGAATACTTGATCCCTGAGCCACTGTAAACATGACTAGTGTCCTTTTCTATGTTTTGTCTAACCTTGAGCCTGCCTACACGTCTGCACCCTCAATTTTCATAAGAAAATCTTGGGAATGGATTTTCTGAGAGTAGAAAATTGTTTTGACCTGGGGCTTCAATCTATCCCTCAAATGGACTGTCTTGAAATGACTTTAGTTTCTCTGCATTTGTTTTCTTTTTGGAATTTGCAACTGCTACAGGAAAATATGAGTCTTCCTACCTTAGATAGTTAAGATCCTAGCTTCATGCCCCTCTGAAGCAATACAAACAAAACTTATATACAAAAACCAAATCATACATGCCTCAAATGAGACATGCGAGTGTACATATGCACTTATTCTGTTGAAATAAAATATACCTACTCCTAAACTAACTTAGAGAGAAATAATGCTAAACAAATCCTGCTACTTGGTAGAGAGAGTAGGTTCCTTTTCTCGAGTGAGGAAGCCATGTAAATGATTTGATGATAAATATAGTTGCTAGTATGAGTGGAAAACTGACTCTAACCCCTGTCTTCCACCTAAATCATCAAGGTATCAGCATTAATGGGAAATACCTCCTCAAGTTGACTTGCATTGGACATGTTGAGGTTTTGATGATGGCCCTTGGTATTTTGATGCTCATGCTCATGCCCTAGAGGAGGAATGACTGGTTTTAGCTTCTCCCCTTCCTCTAATGAAACCAAATACCTGGTTGGGCAAGGTTTGGTTGTTGAATTTTTCCCATTGCTTTGAAATTTAACTCCAAAAATGGAGTCTTCTTGTGGACCTTCTTGGGTGGATGGTGTGAGAGAGATGATGACATCCTCCTACCTTTTCCTTCCTCCTCTTTTGAAGAACATGGAAGATCAAGATCTTCCAACCTTGGTTCTAGAGGGCCATTATGGAATGTAGGTTGTTGCACTTGGATGTTCTCCTTCATGGTAGCAGGTTCATGTGCTTGGAAGGTTGAAGATGGAGGAAAAAATGATGTTATCTCCTCAGGATCCTCTTCATTAAAAAAATATTCCAAGTCTGACAAGAAGTCTCCCTCCTTGTTGTCCTGTTACATGTGCTCTACCTCCTCCATGGTTTCATCCTGATCCAAAACTTGATCACCATGGATCCTTTCACTCTCAAACATGAAGTTTACAAGATCAACTCTTCTTCAACATCAAATCTTAAAGGGGATGAAGTGGGAGGAAGAACTGAAGGTTCCCATGTAGCTGCTCCACACTTAGAGCCTTTGAAACTGTATAGTCCTCCTCCATCATGGATTCATCAATCAAATCATGCCCTTGAAATGAAATAAAAAAATATTCAATAATGCCTTCTTCATTGAGTGGCCTCAACAGTGATTTGATCTCTCCCAGATGCTCCTCTTTAATGGGGCTTGGGACTGATTGTTATTTATCTTGTTCTTTCTCTTCTTCTTACTACAAAATCAGCCTCATCCACAACCTGGTTCTTTGACTTTGACCTCCTCTATTATCTTGACCATCAAGGGTCTTTGTAAACCCAAATTTGGCAGCCCAACTCTTCAGATTTTATGTTATTTCTTTTACATTTGGGATCCTCTTCTTGTTGTTCTCCCGACTAGATTCTTGAGTCTCTTCCCAACATGAGCTTGGGAAAGCAAGAGGAGTGCGAGGTTGGAGTTTAACCATATTTGTAATTTTTGTGGTGGGAAGGGAGGTGCAACTTGGATAGAAGAAATGAGATGAGGTGGAAGACTAGGAGATGGAGAAATGAAATCAACACTTGGGGCAGCAAGTGAGGGGCTTGACTCTTGCCTCTACTTGAAATGATAAAGATTGAGGAAGAGACAATGAAAGATAGGGAGCTGGTGATTGACTTACCCATTGACAAGGTTGTCTCGCACTTTTCTCATAAGCTTCAATGTCCTCAATCCACTATGTAAGATGAGGTAGTACTTCAACCATGAAGTCAAGCTTCTCTTGAGGGCTGTAATGTCTTGGAAAAGGGCTTTCCTATGGACAAGGTGCCCTGCAATCAATCTTGACTGCCTTCATTTGTGTTATGCCCCTTGACTGAACCATACCAGCCTCCATTTTTGGATCTTCTCTAGCAGACCAACATCTTCCATTTGGTTATTGTCATTATATGCATATCCCTGTTCCTGATAAGCTTCATGGCCAAACTAGTTTTGGCATTGTTGTTGTGGATAGGTATAGTGATTTTGAATCTACTCATAATGTTGATTTGGAGGATTTGTGAAAAGCATTGGAGGTGGAACATGCGATGTTGCTTTGCAGTGTGAGTTCCATGAAGGGAATGAAGTCATGATTGCACAACCTCATGGAATGGGAGAAAATGAAAGAGATGGAAGAAGAAAATGGATGAAAATGAGTGGAAATGGATGGAAAAGGCCTACAACTTAGAGAATGGGTTTTTGACCAGATGGAGTCGCCATATGTGCTTGCATGTGACTCAAAAGGATGAATCCCACCAAGTGTTATCACCAAATCACAACACCCTATATTTATACAAGTGCATATACTTGAGCTCACGGTGTGATTGGATAACATGGGTACTATCTCCAAGTTGTGGGACTTGCTACTTGAGATAGACCTCCAGAGAAAGCTGGTTCTTGCTCCTAAACTACCTGCCACAATCTACTCTAATGCAGGGGAAACTAACTATTCTAATCTAAATTTCCAAGAGACCAGGGAGAGAGAATGCATAAAATGAAAGCCTACACTAAAGCGGTGATACACCAGAAAAGGAGGGTGTGAGAGTAGTCTTCAAATGTGTGAAATACAGAAGCAAAGTGCACACTAGAAGAGGTGATGACAGTTCTCCATAATCTAGCAAAACACATTCACAAAAATATTTCAAACATACACAATGATAATGGATCCCTGCATGAACATAATAATAGACACAATATTCTTGTAATCAAGGTTAAAGGGGCAAGAAGAATGCAAGAAAACACAGTAGGGGAAGATACATCCACAAACTTGTATTTTATTGCTTCCTGGTATGCTGCAGATTCAATCGGTTACAAGATAAGGGCCTGGATCACCATGCAAGGAGTCCACAACAAGGGCCTACAACACATTGGCTTCACAAATCAATTTTGGCAGAGCTTTGCTACAAAAAACTACCTCCTTTACAATGAGCCCAACACTCCAATTTATAGAAAAAATGAGAAGAGAGAGAGAAGGGAAAATGGAAATCCCGAAATCTATCCTTCAACCAATTGTAAGAGGAATTAAATGGAGTAAAATGATTATATATTACTTGCAAAAGGCTCCCCATACTTTCCTAGGTGCTGCAGTAGAGAAAGAATGATGACCATGCCTCTTAATTGCACTCCCAACTACCAAATAAAACACCTTATGAATGAACCACCACGTTTTATAAAAATATCAATTGAGATCTCATCAAATCCAGAATTTCTTGATTAATTTACATCAATATCGAGTCATGACTCCAACGGTACAAATTTTGTGTGATTTTGTTGAGAAATACAAAAGTTATGGCCTTCGAGTGTGGCGCTATTTTGGGTATGGCGGGCGTTTTCATCATTTGACGGAATGGGCATTAATCGATTTGGATCCGAATATGTTTCTTTTAATTAAATATATCTACCCTCATTAAAAATAATAAATCTAGAGGACGTCGTTCTCATTCCAGAAAGTCCAATTTTGTGAAAATCAGAGCTCGGAGTCAAAAGTTATGGCCATTTGAAGTTTCACGGGTCAAACGTTGACTTTTCTTCTTTGCCTTCGGCCATTTCAGATTTTCATGTCCCTCGCGTCCCGTGTGTACTTTTTCCTAACTTTCCCAGATGAAAATCTCCTACTTTGGCTGATTCGGGTTTCCTTGTTCCTGTTTGCGGCTTTTTCACCTTTTCGCGTCCCACACGTCCCTCGCGTACTTTTGTCCCAACTGCATCCCGCGAACCCTGCACAGGACAAATTTCTCTGAACCGCTTTGAAATGGACTATGCTGTCGAGAAAATTGGTTAATTCACATCCCACGTGTACTTTTGTCCTGGTTGTCCCAAAACTGCGTGAAACAAAAACTTGACGATTTTCCCTGCTCTCGGTCGTTTCGGCTTTTCGACGTCCCGACGCGTCTGACGTCCCAACTGTCCCGCGGACCACCTGGGACAAAAATGTCTGACTTAGCCAATTTATTTGTTTTTTCGGCCCCAAGCTTGGTACGACAAATCTCAGTACGACCCGCGCTGGTGTGACCCGAACTCTTTAGACTCGAAATGCTTCAAAACAGTCCTGCAACCTTATTTTTGCATTTTTTCCATTTTCTCAACTCGTTGGGATTTCTTCTTGGATGGGAGAGTTAGAGAGAAGCCGAGGGGGCCCCAAAAACATGATTTTAGGCCTTGAATCAATCTACTTGCTCGAGACTGAATAATTTGATGCATGTTATCAAAATTACCTTGAGGGGTGAATTTTGGATAACACCAAGAACACATCAAATTGATGAAATAAAGTGAAGACCTTTGGTCCCACTAGGTGTTCCAAAACTATTAGTGTGAATTCATAGCACCCCCAAATGAGTTATAGATCTACTTTTCTAAGGTAGAATCATTTGGTGTGATTTCATAACATTGAACTTTCCCCAAGGTGTGGGACCTTACAAAAGTAGGAAAGCTCTCTAAACAAGGTTGGTTCCTCTTCCTAATCTACCCTTACAAGCTATTCTAGTGTAGGCAAGCTAAATAATCCTAATCTAACTTCCAAGGAGACAAGGAGAGACAAAAATAAGAAAAAAATCCCACACTAAAACGGTGATACACCAAAAAGGAAACGAGAATTATATTGAGGGAGAAATAAATAGAAAAAATGGAGATGAGGGAAGTCAGATAGAAGTAACACGACCCGAGATCTTAAAATTTTCCATTAAACTCCATGAAACACAACATCTTGTACCTACAAATATGAAATACATGCACGAAACACAAATCTAGAAGGGAGAGGCATGTAGAAACAACAAAATGATGCAAGAGGGTTGAAGAACACCATAAAAACACATTTTTATTGCTCTAGAAGGTGCACAGACCATTACATTTCTTGAATAGAGGTAAAAATACATTTTCCGGGCATAGGAGAAGGTTTGCTACTCAAAAATGGCATTGAAAAAAATGTTAATAGAGTTTCTCTATGCCCAGAATGTCTCTCTTTTTCAAAATGAGAAGTGTTACAATATATAGAGAGAATAAGAGAGAGAGAAGAGGGAAAAATCAAATCTTTCTCCAACCACCATGAGATACACATCAAATCCAACTTTGAAAGGTTAACTACTGAATATCAATGCCTTCTATAAATTCACCCACAATATGTCACTTCTGGTTCCCCAATAGATTGAATCAAATCAGATCTGGTAGTTGAAGAGATTGAATTCTACGTTAATGGCTTAGAAGACTTCTTCATTTTCTAACTACCAGGGCACGAAAAAATGTTTTTATATTTTCATGGCATAGAGGACATCGAGACATTTCCAATAGTCTCATATTTGTAATATTTTAAGCCACTGAATTGAAAGATATGCCCCTTCAAAGTTTGTATCGAGTCCATACAAATGGACGGGAAAATAGTTTGAAAAACTGGGTCCCCTTTAATATGGGACACGTGACAGCCAGATTAGGGAAAAATCAGGTTTTTGGGTCCGTAATTTATCTTTTCCCCTTTTTCCATAAGAATTGTGAAATAAAAAAAAATCATGTGGCCCTACCACTCCGGCTTGGACACGTGGCACCCTTTGGTTGGTTGGGGGATGCACTTCACTTTTTGTTTCTGGGCCTTTTGTCAAAAGGAAAATTTTCACCTTTTGCTCTGACGGCCCACTTTCCTTGACTCGGGCCTGAATGCTGAATTTTTCCTTTGCCTCATTCTGGAATGCAAGCTCATAGGTATGAAACATTTTCCCTTCATATTTTCTCTATGTGTGGGGTTTGTTTTGACCAAATTTTTCGGTGTGAATTTGGGATAACAATATGCATTAGTGAAATTTTTATACACATATTTCAAATGTAAAAGGTATTATTACTCATTGTAATATTTACATGCAATCAATTATAAACTACCAAATTTGAGAGGGTGTTATAATCACTTGTGTACACAATTTCAGTTGAGCCCAAATTCCTCAACTTTTGGGTGTTGCATTCTTGTATCTATGGGTGTATGCATTTATATCTCTCTTTTTTATTGTGATATTCTAGATTTGTATTTTTGACACTTTATTTTTGGCATGTTGACAAGTCTCTCTTGTGGGGGAGTTATTCTGGTGAAGCCTAGTGTTAGTTTGTCAGTGTTCGAGTAGTTTATTTTGGCAGCTCATACAGATTTGTGGTATCACTCTACCCATTAAGCCGTATGGGAGGGTGTGGTATTGATACTAATTCTTTGTGTTTCGTGAATTTTCCTTGTTACATGTTGATACTTCTTCTTTGGATTTCGTGTACTTACCTTATTACCTTGGATTTTCTTTGATTTTGGCACTCCTATTTATTTAGATCTCATGTCCTTTCCTTCTTGCCTTGGTTGTTCTTGGATCATGGCACACCTATTTTTAGCAATTGATAAAATTATGTTTGGTGTTTTTTTACACTTTCGACATCACTCCATTAACATTCTCCTTGTATGGAGCTATTCTGGTGAAGCCCAGTGTCAGTTATTATTGAGTTCTATGATCGAGTAGTGGATTCGGACCATAGTGCATGCCAAACTTATTTAGCATTGTACACATTTTTAGAGCCAAAATTATTAGGATATCTTGCATCGGTATTTTTCTCTCTCTACTTTGTTATTACTAGTTTTGGGTACCTTAAGGTGTCCAATTTTCCTGATTATTATACGTGGGTACCTCATCAGGCATTGTTGTTAGGACCCACCTTCTTTTCACCTACCTAAGCTATGCTTACGGGAGGTTGTTAGTGTAGGTTATTATTTATCCTTTTATTTATTTATTAGGATAATTCTTACACTTGTGTTATCCCTAGACTTGTTGGGTTAGCTTGCTTAGGTGCACTAGTTGTGTGGAGTTATCTTACTAGTTGTGTGTTGAGTTAGTTTCTTAGTTATCTGGAGGTAGCTTACTATTCTTATGGAGTTAACTAACTACCAATATCAATTAGTGGGAGTTATTCACCACTGATTTAGGTAGTAGTTGTACTTCCCTCCTCCTATATGTACATCTTTCTTATTGAGTAATTCAAGTCATTGTATTGTAATGTATTGAGCATTATGGATTATGATGGATTTCCATATATAGTATTTTAGCTCTTCTATTTTGCAAATGTAAAGTGGTGTGCTATTATCATCTGTGATCACGGCTTGAAACAATCTTCTTATCATTCATTTTACTTATAATAGATATGACATCATCAAACAACTTAAAAATATGGCTAATAAGATTTATCTTTATGACTTGTGTAATGCACGTGACTGTCATCAAACACTAGAAGCAACAATTCATGTCATTCATATCAAAAGTGATAACTCTATAGTCACATTTTCACATTTCATACAATCTCTTTGGAATCTACCACATGTTATATCCTTCACTAATGAGGATTTGTCACCTTTTGCTAAAAGCAATCCATGTGCACCCTTGCTCATTATTATCGTCATTAGCACCACTTGCATCAAACAAGTACTTATTGATAATGGATCAGTCATCAACCTATGTGCTTATTCTCTTTTAAAACAACTAGGTATTAACGATAATCTCATTTCTAAGAATTCTACTCTCATCCGAGGATACGATTCCACCACTCGCACGTGTCTAGGGACTATCTCATTACACCTTAAGGTTGGACCTAAAACTATTCTCACTAACTTCTATGTTATAGATTCCTCATTCCAATTCAATCTATTACTAGGTAGGCCTTGGATTCACGCAATGCAAGTGGTTTCATCTATTGTTCACTAATGTGTAAAATTTTTGCATGATGGATATGAACACACTATTCTCATAGATCTTGAACCTTTTAATTCTATCACATAGAACCTATTACGGATATGCCCATCCCTCCTACACAACATATCCCATATAGTAGTATTGATACATATGATGTTGGTTAGTCTAGTACTTCCCACTTTTCCACTGCTCCAAATACCCCAGTCATTTCTATTCATACTTTTGTCATCATTTCACCCACAACACCTATCTTAATCCCCGATACTACTCAACATATTGAGGTGTCATCTCTCATTCCTCCGCCTAGTATAGTCCCTAGAAATATACTTTAAATATCTATACAACTTGATAACACTACCACAAATGATTATGAGAGATATGACGATGAAGTTGATGCTATAGAACTTACTGATGAAGCATTAGGCCAGCTAAATTTTACCCCTCTAAGTGTAGATGAATCTTACTTTGAAGACACCTTTGTGGTTGATTTCCGAGTGAATATAAATTCAAGACCCCTCCTTACGCAAATAATATTATACTTTATCAAGGATCCATTAATACTTTAGATGTTGTTCCACCTTCCACGACATAGTCTACATCTCCACCACCACCTTTCACATGTACCTTATTTATCAACAATTTATTTTGGCATAACATCCCACTTGATTGTGATTTTTGAGATACTATTGCACACTCGAAGGATTAAAAAAGTTTGTTTACACTTAATGAAATCTTACCACTAATTAACTCACCTCATCTATATCATGGGTATTGTTACATTACGGATGCCTATGGCCTTCACTTGTTTCACTTAACAATACTTGTTTCCCATGAACCTCGCACTTCTCCATTGACACTTTGGGAAATCTTGGCTTGACTATATTGGTGGTACCTTAGATTGCAACCACACTTCTCTCACATTTCCTATGCCATTTGGAAACATTTCTATTAATGTGACTCCTTTCTTACTTATTCTAATAATCTCTCCTTAGTACACACATGAATTTCCACTTGTGCCCTTCACCGATGAAGAATATGCAATGAATGTTTACACACTACATTGCAAAGGCTCTCTGTATGATCCACCTCACTATATTGCATATCATGTCTCTAATGTGAAACCAATATGATTTGATCCCAACAACAATGATCTATTAGATAGTATCACATGATCATTCTCACCAACACACTTGGGGGCACAACATCCACACCCCCTCCATCCTAGCATCAACACACGTCTCATACTAACATTTACATATCCCCACATCTTTGCATTAATATAATCACCTACATTACATACATCATCATTTCCCGATGACACACTCTTGTGCCTCAATTCAAACTCAACCTGTTGAGGGCATACTACACATGAACCCCAAAAATTGAACAATAGGTACCACTTATTGCATCTCTTCACACATCTCACATCAAATTCCTTATGTCTTGCATCCTACGTTCCACATTTATTCTACATCATTTTGACTGTTGCATCTACACATCCTAGATATTATACACACCATTCATCCCATATGTATCACACTCCTATTATTTGCATGTATAACATTGCATATGACTCATCTTACATACCACATAGTGCACATTTCACACTATTATGTTATCTACACATCTTGCATTGCATTCTACACATTACATATTTACTCATTTAGCTCATCACATGGTCGTCTATTATTATCACACATCCTACATCTTCCTCTATGCACTACACTCACTACCAAGTGATGCACTCTAGTTCCTTGGTCCATACTTTACTTCTAAGGGTTTAACAATAAAATTGACCACATCATACACATGCATCCACTCATCAATCAACCTTCTATCATGTAACTTTACTAGGTTAATGATATACACTATATGATAAATTGTCACCTATCCCATCATCTTGTAGTGGTATATGCTTTATGCTACATCATCACTCCTTTGATCATATTGCCATGATATACGATTTAGCTATAGGGTTACGCACACACATCAACTCTAGGTCACATATCATCAACATAAATCCCCACTCATCAGAGTGCACTATACACAACACATAGTTTGACCATTTCCCAATTACGCACTCTCACTTATGGTTCATTCTTGATTGCTGAGGGTCATACTAAATGAAACTCACTACATAAAATTTTGTTCACTTGGGGGCACGTGGCCGTATCATCAAATCTACATTCCATTCCATCTATTGACAACATACTTTGCATTGTATGGTGTTATTTACTCTTGCTTTCACTTTATATTACATGTTCTCTTTACTACACATGTTAGATATATCTCTTGTATTTCATTATCTTTACCACACATGTGAGTTCACATATTTTTCCAGATTGTGATCACGAGATAAGGAGCTTATACATGTAGCATGGATTCTTCGTTATTGACAGTCCCATAATGGATCTTACAGGAATCCACATTCATACTTTAAAGGTGTTATTGTTTAATTTTGTCTCATAGAACACGCCTTTATTGGTTAATCATTATTTTTGCATAGGGGTTGTCTTTATAACATGCTAACAGTGCTTTATGTGTAGCATTTGTTTTGCGGGATTACTTGCCTCCATGGCTATATGTTGTTTATACTTTATTTTTAATTTCCTATTATATTCAAGAATTTCCCTTTGATTGGTGTGCACACTTTTTTTTTGTATACGACTATTATGGCCTTGAGTGTCTTGTGACATTATGAGTGATGTCCCATGTTCGCATCCCACTTTGTGCAGTCTATGATTATCTTCATGGGTGTTTACATTATGTGCTTATCTTCTAGCTTACACATTGTTTATTTATATATACATGTTTATTCGTACAAACACTTGTTTTCTAGCCATTTGTTTGCGAGTTCCTTGGTCTTTCCTAAGAAATTTTCCTTCCCCCTTGCGGGGAAGAGTTTTAGTTATATAGTCGGACCTCTTTTTGGGGCTGTATTATTTTATATGAAATCTCACATCTGCCCCTAAAGAGGGGGAATCATTTGGGGTTAACACACAATACCAATATAGTTTGGTCTATATTTCAATCCACAATATTCATCCATGGCATAGTTATGTCCATAGTACAACGAGTGGGTTTAGACTAGTCTACGAACCCCATACACAATGGATTTTACAAGGTAGATTATCCTTAGCATTTTGGGGAGTAGTTACAGGTTGGAGGATATATCAAACTTTCCTCCCTACACTACTTCAGCTAGTGGTATCGGATCACCTAAAAAACTAGACAGTACAAAGATCTCTTCACCAATCTCAAGGAAGCAGTTACGGTTAGAGAATAACACAGTTTATGCCTTCACTTCTTTGGCCACAGTGGCATGAGATCACTAAAAAAATTATACTTCACCGATAGTTACAAGATATCCTTTTCTACACCCTTTTGTCTCATCATGGATCAGGTGCACATGTTCCTTTTTCATTGTCATTTTTGTACTATTTTTACATGTTTCTTTACTATATACATGCATTTTGACACATATACATGCGTATTTTACTACTTGATCATTTTCTATTTTTTAGGTCTATCTATATGGGAAGAAAGAAGTCAACAACAACATCACTCATATGATATTAATCATGTAGGTACACTACATACATTGACATCTACATAGGTGCCTCCACCCTAGGTTAACTATCACCACTTTTACATTTTTGCATCTTTAGTCTCCACGCTCCATATTTTTGTCACTCCACACTTTGTCTAGTCTTTTGGCACATTTTCTACATAACTCTCCATGGATATTAGGTACACACACACACACACACACACACAATTTATGTTCTGAGCATTATTATCACCAACATAAAGTGGGGGAAAATGTAGTCACTAAATCATACACTTGAGTCAATATTTAGTCACCATCTCATACTACTATTCATATGGTTTTTGAGTGAATAAAGTACTAATTAACCCATGTCCTTTATCCTTTTTACTTTTCTTTCTAGTGATTCTGATCCTCCAACCATGCTTTCCCAGTATTTTTTGTCATTCTACGTTATTATTATTCTTGACTTTGGTGTAATTAGGACTAGGGCACCTCAGGCGCCCTAGTCCCATCTAGGCACCATGATCTTATTTGTACTTTGCTTTCATATTTTGGGCACTTTATAGCCATTTGATATTTCCATATTTTTAGTGGTTTGCCTTTAGGGGTTAATTACAAAAATAAGAACAAGATAACCATATAAGTATAAAGTTATTAGACCGTAATTACGGACCAAGCAATAAAAATCTATTATCACCATCTAGAGTTACATCCATAAAATCCTAGAGCTACATTTACATTCATCTAGATCCATCACAAGACACACAAGGTTAGTTCATCTACATCACACTTCATAGGAGGGAAGCATATTGTTTCCATGCACCCATTTATTGCATTGCACATCTAGTTATTAATCGTTACTTCACAAAGTGAGATTAGAACAAGAATAACCTAGGGTATGATTTACACACACACCTAGAACTACATTGAGTTTGATATGTAGTACATCACTTAGTTACTAATTCCACTATTGTGGCAGATGAGAATAGTTCAACCCCTTCATATGCATCTTTATTTTTAGGGGTTTTTATGCTTTTTCTCAAGTGTTGCAGGTTACTCCTTATTGTATGTATTATAATGACATATGACATAGTCCATCAGCTTTAGTGTGATAAGAAGAAAGTATATGTGAACATCTAGTGACACCTAAAATGAGGGTTTAAGGAAATTTATACATACCAAAGTGTGTCCATATCTCAAATGAGGGTGTGCAAAAGCACCGTTGCCCCTTTCTAGGCACCCCAATCCAATCAAAGAGCTCATATGTATGTTTTCTCGGGCTTCTATGTGGCCATTTCCTCCTCCCGTTTGCCTAGTTCACCTTTGCAACATACTCCCACACCTTTTTGAGTTAGCTAAGGACCTTTTTACCCTCTCTTATATATGAGAGTTTCACATTTTTATTTACTTAGTTTATTTAGTCATTCAATTCATGTATTTAGTTGTTATTTTCTAATTTGTTTAGAATATAGATTACACTAGAATATTCCAATTTAGTTTAATAAAATTACATACAAGAAAGGTTCATCAAGAAATCTAGACCTAAAAATTAGTAGTCTCATCAGGGACAATCATACTACAAGCAAGGAAGAAGAAGGGGAACTGGTGAAGAAAATCCCATCAATAAGGTAATGTAGCTAAGTAAGAAGATGATTCGAACATGAGGAATTCTTGTACCTGCTTGCTCCTTCAATTGAACCATCTACGTCATCTAGTGTTATTTGGTATGTTGATTTGAGAGCCACTCAACACATGACTAGGAATAGAGACTAGTTTATCACCATGAGGGACACACCTTCAAAAACCATGTTTCATTAGGTGATGATTCTTCTTACACAAGATCAAGGTATTGGGAACATTTCTCTACCTCTTGGTTTCTTAACTTTTAGATTATCAGATGTATTATATGTACATGGGTTAACAAAGAATATGCTATCAGTGATTCATATTTTAGATCATAATTTGAAGATTGAATTTGATAGTCATTCCGGTAAGAAAGTGTGTTTGATTTGAGACAAATATAGAGGCTCAAAAATTGTTACAAAATCCTCCAATGTGGGATGCATGTTCTAGCTTGACTTTGTCCACAGGGATGATCAAGAACTTGTGGCTAAGAATTATTCCTCTACACAGTTGTGGTATTAGAGACTTGGTCACATTAGTTTTAAATATCTCAAAACACTTCACCGGTACAACATGGTGAGTGGCTTGTCATCTCTCCAGAAGGATATAAATAAGTTTTCTTTCTACCTAATAGGTAAACAACATAGAGATTCATTCCAGAAAATTACTTATCAAGCTCCATGTAAGCTTGATTTGGTTCATATTGATCTTTGCGGTTTGATACAACCTAGTCATTATAGATTTTAGTATTTCATGCTATGTGTTGATTATTATTGAAGAAAAATGTGGATATTTTTTCTTTGTAAGAAAATTGGAGCTTTACGAGAACTTCAAAAATTTAAAAGTGGATGTAGAGAACAAGATTGGTCATCATATCAGATCTCTTCACTCAAATTGAGGGGGAATTCACTAGTAATGAGTTCAAATCCTACCTTCAAGCTCACAAGATTCATCAAAAATCCCCCTCCATAAACACCTGCAACAAAATGGTATTGTTGAGAGAAGGAACCATACTATCATAGAGATGGTGCATTGCATGATCGATGATTCTAGACCAATGAGGACATTCTAGGCGAAGTAGTGAAATCAATAGTATATTTTCTAAAAAAGTTCCCGAAATTACTCTTAATGGAGTAAAACCACATGAAACATAGTTGAAGAAAAAGCCATCCATTGCACACCTCAAAGTATTCAGGTGCAAAGCTAATAGGCACATACCCAAGTAGAATAGAAAGAAGTTTGATATGAAATATCAAAAAAATTCTTCATTGGCTCTGAATGAAGAGGCTCTTAGTGCAGATTGATGGATCTTAAGACCAAAAATTCTACACCAGCAGAGATGATGATTTCTTTGAGAAGAAGGAAGATGAGACTCCCTCTCCAGACTCACCTAATGTAGATATTCCACCTGTTATGAAAATAAAATTTGATGTTCTTATTGATGACGGTGATGATGGTGATGATTAGATATGACCATGACCCATGGGAATAGTAAAACATATGCCCAAGTGGTATACAAATATGATTTGAGATGAAAAATTAGATGCTCCATCGAATGCATCCACCAACTGGACCACAAAATTGCAATAAAACACAAGAAGAGGTAATCAACCCCGTAGCTTCTCTGCTTAGCATTACCTCCTACTTTATCATGAATGCATGAGGTTTTCCATATTTCTTTTCTTAAGAAATACATTTCATATTTATCTCATGTGTTAAATTGGAATTCCTTACAGTCCAAGACCTAGGAACAATTGAGGTTAAACCCATACAAGTCTTGGAAACTCTCTAATTGCATTTGATAAATTGTGAGATAAATCAATGCAAGGTCTAATCAGACCAATTTAACGAAGAAAGTGCAACTGGGACAACCTAGACGATATGAAAATTGCTTTTCCATATCTATTTGAGCAAATTGATTGTTGGTGATAAAAAAATTGTGATTTTATTTTATAATATAATAAGTATGCCAATTTTAGGTAGATATTTATTTGTTTTGAATAAACAACTATTTAATGCTGATTTCTAAAACTTAAAATTCATATACTATTGCAAACATATGTTAAGTAATTGAATAAAAATTGATTATCTTGAATGCAATGAATAAAATGAGGTAATCATCGGGACGATGATTCTTTTTAAGAGGGAATCATGTAACACCCTCGACAATGGTTATATTCCTCCTTTGCATTTCAAGTGTTGACATGTGATTTTCTTGATAAAGATGTGTTCTTTTGACTACTGAAGATCATGCTTGATATGGATAAATCATTTATGCTCTTTGATTGTAGGGATGGTATGTTGTTGCTTGCAATAATCTATTTCACTTCTCATTGGATAAGCTGTAATTTGGTTTTAAGAGTTGTAACTTACCTTTCACAATTGGACTCATCCTTGGATCAATTCCATTGATCCAAGGTATGTTTTAAAACTTCTTCTCTAAATAGAATGAAAAAAATGACATACATTGATTAAAATACTTAACGGACTGAACTTGTAGTTATTGTAAATTCTTTATCATCTTGAAAATAGTGCTTGCATTCTGTTTTGTGTTATACTCAACTCCTCTTGATCGACCCTTGTAGAATGCTTAGTGGTGTTAAGGGAAATAGAAACCCTACTTTTGGATTCTTGAGAAAAAGAAATTATTATGTACCCTTTACCTATACGGTCTACCCTAATAGATACGGGACTCAGGTAATTTACCTAACTACTACTACACCACTTTACGTGGGATGACATTCTAACCTAAGTTGTTAGCTTGAAAGGAAATAACCTAGGGGATGCTAAGTTATTTCTAAACCTATTATTTTGGTTAAATCAACATCCTATCCTAAGCTGGAAATTTGTTTTTGGGGTTATATCCTAAGGTTATATATTTAAACTAACCTAAGATCTAACCTAAGAAAATTCTATCTATCCTAAACTAATGGGATATGAAAGGGGACCTATGGGCCATTAGAAAGTGGGGAAACTAAGTGGTGGTTCCTAAGTTTTTATTGGTATTTGATTTTGATTTTGTTTTGAATGCATGAAAGTACTACTAGTGTGGCAAGGTTTAGTGAAAGTTTAGAGGAACCCATGTGGAGGCATCGCTAAGTTTGGAAATGCATTTTGAAGTGAAATTAGGTCTCGCCAGCTATGAATGGTGTTGGCAAGGAAAGATAAGCGGGAAGTTTGGATTTAATGTCATTAATATGCCTCGGGTTTGGCGAGCAAGTCATCTTGGAAGGCATGCTGACAAATTTTTTGGGGGTTGTTTTTCTTTACAATTCACAATTTTTCCTTTGCATGGAGCTATCTGGTTTTTCAACCAACAGTTTGATCTACACTTAGTGGCTATTTTTGAATTCTTTGATCTTTTTTCGGTTCGAGGAATGCATAAGAGGCACTGTGGAAAAATATTATTGTTGTTTGATCTTTCTTGGAGAATAAGAGGTCTTGGAAACTCAGCTAGAAGTCTTTTTTGAATCGGTAGAGGCACTATCAGGCATAATAGGCTCTACCCATTAAGATTTCTTGCTTTCTTCTAAATTATTCATTAAAACAATTCTGCTCACTGGAAAATTATATTTGCATGATGTATCTGGTTATTTACTTACATGTGTTCTTGAAAATTATGTGGGTTTTGGAATGTGAATCCTTGGCTATTAATAGTATTTTTTGGGAACTTTCTCGAACTAGTTGTCATAGGTTTACATGCGAAGTTGTTTTGAAACTCACGTAACTTGAACAAGTGGTTACATTAATTGTATTTGAAGCTTGTATCTTGTATTCAAATATTTATGTTTCTTGCATTCAAAAATAATGTAGAAAGAGCTAGCTAGTTGCTTGTTTTGTTCCGAATATCTATTCGAGTCATGTTTTTGTGATTTGAAGTGGGACTCAGTAGTTTCTCTAAACTCGTATTGAAGTTTCGAGATTTTTTTAATTTCTGTTAAGACCATGTGTTTGTTTTGGGACTATGTAGGAACTATGTGAATTTCTGAACCAATTGGTTGAATCTTCATATTCAACAATTGTACCGCTATTTAGTTCTTGAATATTGAACTTGTTGTCAAGTTGTTGTGTTGTGTTTTGTACTCGAGCTCTGAACCAAAGTTTTATTCTCCCTTAGGAAGAATGGAAAGGATTGAACCCGTAAATGAATGATGATGTTTATTCTAAGATTTTATTAGGGCCTCGGGTTTCATTATTAACTTGTATTTAAGCTTGTGTTGTTTGAACTTGTGTTCGAAACTCATTTTTGACTTAGTACGTGTATTTTCCATTGTTGGTGGCTTAATATCTCAGATTAGATTTGATATGTTTAACCTTATGCACAGTATTCGAATAGAAGTTTAGTGGGTATTAAATACTGTAAATCTTTTGTCTCCTTTTAATACTATCTACTAGAAGGGAGCCTTGTGAGTTTTGTTTGGTTAGATGTTGGACTGTGTAACTTATTTCAAAGGCTCCTTTGTTTTGATTTTTAAGAATGAATGCTTGTATGATTTTGGCCTTTAAGACCACATTGTGTTCTTGAACTTGACTATTTGATTCTTTTGAAATAGATGAATTATAATAACAACTTGCTTTGGGACATTCGTATCAACGAAATAGGTTTATGCGAACTTCTATTATTTCATTTTTATTCCTTTATGTTGAACGATCCCTACATGTCTTATGATTTTAAAAGGAACTAGAGAGGTTTGTGGTTATTTTGTTCAGTCAAGTTGGAAGAAGGTAGGATAGAACTTGTCTTATCAAATTATTTAATTCTTACTTCCATCTGAGTCATGGGTTTTTGTAGAATGCTAAATTTTAAACTTGTTATTTTGTATGTGGTTTGAAAAGTTACAGTATCACTTATCTGGATGTTGGTAATGTGGCTCTTTCTTGGGATTTCAAACTACCTTCTCTTTTGTAGTTTGTTGTTAATGTTTGTAATGGGAATTTAGTCTTTGAGTTGAGAGTTGTTGTGACTTTTCAATCTTTTTTGATTGGAGGAATTTTACTCCACTATTGTATCATTGTTGAACCACCATGTATTAAAGAGAGAATTATACTCTATTAGGGACATTCTACAATTTGGGAATGTACTGTGTAATTCTTATGAGATTTGATGTCGATTTGAGCTAGGTGAATGAGAATAGGTCTTCATTGGAAGGTTTGCATGGAAGTTGGTTATGTGCTTGCTTTGACTGTGCATTCGGTTTTGAATTCTCCTTTGGGAACTAGCTTAAGAATTTCTAACTTCGTATTAGATGATGGATTTCATTTCATAGTATAAATGAAATGAAATATGGTTTAGGGTCCTTGTTGGTTTGAGATCCTTTTTTTTGTTGACTAATAAGTTCATTGATCGAACTTCTCATTATTTGATTTTGTTCTTTGTCTGTATGGAAAGATGAATCATACTAATATAAGATATGTTGTAACTAACTCCTTGTAGATTGGGAAAAGTTAAATGTGTCCTTCTATCCTTATGAATTTATGAAATAATTTAATGATAAGACTTGTTTGACAATTTAAAAGTAATTAATAGGATCAATTAAGTATTGTGGTATAATTCTGATGTTGCAGATTATAAAATGTTCCTTTCTTAAAAGTAAATCCAGATTTCTTAATTGTCTTCTTATAGATGTTATTACTTATGATTATTTGCATGATGTTTTTCAATTGTTTCATAAAAGCAAAGTTGTTTAATGAAGCAATTAGTGGAATGCACTTTACTTTAATTCTTAGTGCTTATCATGCTTAGTTCATTGAACTGACCCGTGCTAGCAATTTTATAGATGGACATCATAAGTGATTAAAGAAGACAAGAACTTTCATGTTGTATTGGGTTATTTAATTTTGAACCTTATGTAAAGAGTTTCAATTCATTCTTGAATTGTATTGAAAAATAAAAGTTGTATTCTTTTTGGAATGAAGGTTGTTTGTTATACAACATGCCTAAAATACCTAGTCTTGTAATTGAATAAGTTTTTAATGAGGAATTGAATGTTGGAGATTTACTTGTATTGGTTGTGTAAACTATCTTGTGTTTATGAATAAGATGGAAATACTATCTTGATGTTATTTTTCATATCTGTAATATGATTAAATTTGGATAAAGTTGATCGAGTTGGATAAAGGGAAATATATTGGATTCCCTTATTAAGATACAGCTTGTTAAGTTACATAAGTTAACAATCTTATCTAAACAATTCTAATATAGTATTGGAATGTGTAATGAATATGCGATAAAACTTTAGAGTTTGTGAAAGATAAGAAGGGTTTGAAAAACCCTAACACTTAATCAAGTAGAGGAAGGTTCTTCCTCACTAAATGAAATGTAACCCAAAGAATGGTGATATGATCATTAATCATTAGACTTCATTTCTTATAAAGTCTACCACTAGTTGAACCTATTTGGTTGCTACACCTTCTCTGAATGATTGAGTTATATTTAATGGAACTTATGATATTGCTGTCCTATTTTGGTTAACTATTGTTAAACTAAATAAATGAACATTAAAAGAAATCATGAGTTAAAGGAAGTTCTTTAATGCTTAATTGATTCAAGTATAGAACAAGGACTTAAGGAGTGTTGGATTAGGGCTAGCATAGATGCTATAATCTATTTTAAAATCCAAAAAAATTAAAGATTAATAACCTCCTTCGGTATGTACATCGTGATGAGGTAGTTTCTGTAGGATGCTTTGGCACATGCCAACTACAGGATTGTACCTTCAAAAAGACTAGGGTCTTCTCGAGGATACAACATTATAATTGACATGTGGCAACACCCTTCTGCATTGATCATCTAGATCTACACACAATAAGGACTTGAACTTAGTTTCTCTCTAGGTCAAGTTAGTGGCATGTTTAGGATAGGTAGTAGCTCTCAATGGCTCAGGGTACCTTGGCACACCCGATTGACTTAGGTCAACCAAGTATGCCCATATACCCTAAGTCATTGTGAGCATCTTCCTATAATGATTTATGTTTCTAACTAGGGCTAGGGTTAAACTTTGGGTAAGTGGACTGATGATAGTCAGTAAAGACCATTCATGATAACAGAGGAGTGAGGTGAAGGACATATTCCAAAATTACGAGTATGTCGTCTAGGAATAGTGACATACATAATATGTTGTAAATCTTTGGGCAAATTATCACATCAGCCGTTGTTGGTTGCATTGTCCTATGTCACCAAGTTTAAAGCAACATGATATCAGATGAATAATGGTAACAAATATTTAGATATGTTCTTTTAACAGATCACTCAGTACCTAGTTTAGGGTAGGAAAAACAAAGTATACGATAAATATTCAATACTTAGAGTTATGAAATGAATATATCGGTGGATCACCGAGTCATTTATAGCTACATATGGTTATCTGTGTGAGATTGATTGGCATGGAATGTTTGTTTTAAATAATTCTTTATTTAGAATAGTGAACATTATGTAATAAAAAAATTCCCTTGTTTCTAAAGTCTTAAAATGGGAATGTTAGATCTTGGTATCAAAGCTGAAGGTTTTAGTTCTTGGACTTATTGTGTCCATAATCGATGAAACTTAAATTTTCTTGTAATGAGAAAATTATTAAAACAAGAGGAAATGTTGAAAATAACCCTCCGCCTAAGGAGCAACAACTACCTAGAAACTTGATGAGATCATTGCTGCCCTTTTGGACACAAGAGATCGTTTGGATATACTTAAGTAGCAAGTAATGGGCAATGAGGAGGAAGAAGATGGTGGCAAGAACAATCGGAGTCACCTCCACGGGGACAATGCCAATGTAGGTGTTGATAATAATAATGTGAACATACTTGTTCAACTGAAAACAAAAAGGCTAGGTGACAGATTGAACTCACTAATGATATAAAAGGATAAGTCCACCTAAGTTTGATGACACCACATTAGGAGATGGAGCTAAGAGTGGCTCGGGAAATGGAGAAATACTTTGCAATAAGGAATTTCTCAAAAGAAAAAAAGGTGATATGAGGAGCATATCAACTTTCTCATGAAGCATATTCATGGTGGGACAATCATAAGGATGAGTTAAACATTGATGAAACTAATATCACACGGGATCAATTTAAAGGTTACTTTAGGCAACATTGGTTGTCGTGACTTTACTATGATCTGAAAATGACCGAATTTCAAAACTTAACTCAAGGGAAGCTAATGGTAAGGAGTACTAGGAGTGAAGTATTTACCTTAGTACCAAACAGGATGAGAAGTTCATGATATAGAAATTTATCATGGGATTGAATCTGTTATAGGTGGAGAGGTGGATGTTCACAGACCAAACCATAATGGAAGGGGTTGTAAAAAGGCCATAAGGTAGGAACAGAAATTGAAAGCAATTTCTACTCATAAGGAGGAAGTAAGGAAGAAAAATCCCAACTTCTCTTCATCATCTATTACACCTAAGAAAGGACCATGGATGAAAATTGGAATGAAAAGTAAGATTTCATCGATACTAATAAGAAAGCGTAAACAAACAAGTTTGTTGGTAATGCCAAAACAACTTTGCTAAGAACAATAATAATGGGCGTGAAGCCCTATGGGGGTTAGAGCGATAACTCTAAGGCTGAAATAAACCCGAGCCTAGGAAGGGACCTGTAGGAGGCTACTATAACTTTGTAAAGATCATTATGCAAATTAGTTCCCTTTGAAAAAGGATGATTGTGTCAGTAGCACAAGATACACATTGTAGTAGCTAACAAGCAGGCTAAGAAACAAGCCATGCCTATAGAAGTTCTAGGTAAGTTATTTGGTTTACCTATAACTATTTTTTTATACGAGCTACTGAATGTTTTATTTCTAGTAAATTAGCATCCAAATTAAAGAGAAAAGATGCAAACATGGATAAAACATGGATTATATAGTATGGAAACAATTTTGTTCATACGGTTAGTATGTGTCTTTTTGGAGCAGTCCTTGATTTACCTAACTTTTCCACTAAATTTGATCTTTATGTTGCACCTTTGGGGTCTTATGATGTAATCATAGGTGTTAATTGGTTAGCAAAACATAAGGCTAAAGTGGACTATTTTGAAAAACACATTAGTTGTTTAGATGACCTGTAGAAAACAACAGAGATTCAGGGTGTGAAATGTGAGATTTCTATTAGAAAAATGTCAGCTATACAACTTAAAGATGCCAAAAACAAAGGATGTACCTTATATGCAGTAAAAATTACTGAAACAATTGAAGAGAACAATGATATTATGGAACAATATCCACTATTACGAGACTTTAGTGACGTATTTTGGAAGAATTTCCAGGTCTTCCACCCAAAAGAAAGTTTGATTTCACAATTGAGATCAAGCCTAGAACCGAACCTATTTCTAAAGCACCATATCGAATGAATACTACATAATTAGTAGAGCTTAATGCTTAGTTGCATGAAATTTTATCTAAAGGTTTGATTAGACCAAATGTTTCACCTTGGGAGCACTTTTGTATTTTTGTGAAAAGAAGGATGGAACACTTAGATTGTAATTGATTACAGAATGCTAAACAAAGCAACAATCAAGAATAGATACCCACTCCCTAGGATTGATGATTTATTTGATCAAATGCGTGGAGCATTGGTATATTCTAAGATATATCTTTGATCTGGATATCATCGATTTTGGATTAAGGATGAGGATATTCATAAAACAACTTTCAGGACAAGGTATGGACATTATGAGTTCTTTTTTTTACCTTTTGGATTAACTAATGCACCTGCAACATTTATGAATTTAATGAATAATATCTTTCAAGAATACTTGGACAAATTTGAGCTCATATTCTTGGATGAAATTCTCATATATTCTTAAAATATTGAGGAACACCATGAGAATTTGAAGATAGTTTTAGAAATATTAAGAAAGAAATGGTTATTTGGTAAGCTTTTAAAATGTTCTTTCTATGACACGGAAGTACACTATTTAGGACATGTAATAAGTAAGAATGGAATTGTTGTAGATCCTTCAAATATTGTAGCTATAACTGAGTGACATGCACCAAAGAATGTACATGAAGTTAGAAGCTTCATGGGACTTGTGGGATACTATAGAAAATTTGTAAAAGAATTCTCTAAGGTGGTTGCACTAATAACTTCATTATAGAAGGATAAAAAGTTTGTTTGGAATGAGAAATGTGAAATTGTATTAAAATTTTTGAAGGAACAGTCAAATTCAGCACCTATTCTTGTAGTACCAGATCCTAATGGAGATTTTATGGTGGTAACTGATGCATCTGGTGAAGGTCTAGGAGGTATTTTGTTACAAAATGGTCATGTCATAGCTTACGAAAGTAGAAAACTTAAGTTACATGAGTTGAATTATACTCCACATTATTTAGAGCTTTCTGCCATTGTTCATTCATTACAAGTTTGGAGGCATTACCTACTTGGTAAACCTTTTGAATTGAAAACTGATCATCTTGGGTTGAAATATATCTTCACTCAACCAAATCTTAATGCAAGACAATGAAGGTGGTTAGAGTTTTTATCTCAATATGATTTTGACATTAATTATATAAAGGGTAAAGAAAATAGAGTGGCTGATGCTCTAAGTCGTAGGAAGCACATTTCTACTCTTATAACATTGAGAACTCAATTTAAGGATGAAGTAAAAAGTGTTATGGAATCTGATTCTTATTTTCAGCAAGTAAAGACAATGCTTGCTGCAGATTCTAGTGATTTGAGGTATAAATGTTTTCACTTTGATAATGAAGGAATCTTATGATTTGAAAAAAAGTATTTGTACCTTTGCTAAATGATTTGATAAAGAAATTATTAGTAGAATTCCACAATTCACCTTTTTCTGGACACCCTGGTATTACAAAAATGCTTGCTGATATAAAACAACAATATTTCTAGAAGGGAATGAAAAAGTATGTAATAGATTTTGGGACACATTGCCTTGAATGTCAATGTGTTAGCAAAAAACATATGCACCCATCCAGTTTATTGTATCCTCATAGCATACTGCAGTACAAATGGAAAGTGCTAAGCATGGACTTTGTACAAGGGTTGCCTATGTCAAGAAATAAACATGATGTTATTTTAGTAGTTGTGGATAAACTAACAAAGGTAACACATTTTATTGTTGGAAATCTGAAGGATGATTATCCTATGTTAGCTAAAAGATTTGTACATGAAATTTTTAGATTACATGGAGTACCTAAATTAATCGAGTTTGGATAGAGATCCTGGAATGAAGACAATATTTTGGCAAATGTTTAATGTAGCTCTAGGAACTAAGCTGAATTTCAGTTCTACGTATCATCTAGAAATGGATGGACAGACTGAAAGAGTTAATCAAGTTTTAGAGGATATGTTACAAATGTATTGTATGGATACGGTATAAGTGGGAAGAGTATCTTCCACTAGTTGAGTTTGCATACAATAACACATATCATGCCTCTCTTAAGATGGCACCATTTGAAGCATTATATGGAAGAAAATGTAGAACCCCTATTAGTTGGGACAACATGGAGGATAGAGAGGTAATTGGACCTGAAATCCTTACTGAAATGGAACAACAAGTTAAATTGATTCGTGAACGCTTGAAAGAAGTAGCAGATAGACAAAAGAGTTATGTTGATTTGAAGTGGGTAGACAAGAAATTTGAACTTGGTGAGAAAGTATTTCTTCGAGTCTAAGCTGAAAAAGATCTCTATAACTTTTGGCAAGGCTTCCAAGTTATCACCTCATTATGTGGGACCTTTTTAGATAGTTGAAGTAATCAACCCTGTAGCTTACCACTTAGCATTACCTCCTACTTTATCATGAATGCATGAGGTTTTCCATATTTCTTTGCTTAATAAATACGTTTGATTTATCTCATGTGTTAAATTAGAATTCCTTGTAGGTCCAAGACCCAAGAATAATTGTGGTTAAACCCATACGAGTACTGGAAACTCACCAATTGCATTTGAGAAATTGTGAGATAAGTCAATGTAAGGTCCAATGGGACCATTTTAATGAAGAAATTGTAACTTGGGAAAACTTTGGACAATATGGAAATTATTTTTCCATATCTATTTGAATAGAATTGATTCTGTTGACTGATAAAAAAATTGTGGTTTTATCTTTATAATACAATAAGTATGCTAGTTTTGGGTAGATATTTATTTGTTTTGAATAAACAACTATTTAATGCTGATTTTTTAAACTTAAAATTCGGATACTGTTGCAAACATATGTTAAGTAAGTGAATAAAAATTGATTATCTTGAATGCAATGACTAAAATGAGGTAATCATCGGGATGATGATTCTTTTTAGGAGGAAACATGTAACACCCTCGACAATTGTTATATTCCTCCTTTGCATTTAAAGTGTTGAAATGTGATTTTCTTGATAAAGATGTGTTCTTTTAACTACTAAAGATCATGCTTGATATGGATAAATCATTTATGCTCTTTGATTGTAGGGCTGGTATGTTGTTGCTTGCAATAATCTATTTCACTTCTCATTGGATAAGCTGCAATCTAGTTTTAAGAGTTACAACTTACCTTTTGCAATTGGACTCATCCTTGGATCAATTCCATTGATCCAAGGTATGTTTTAAATCTTCTTCTCTAAACAGAATGAAAAAATAACATACATTGATTAAAATACTTAATGGACTGAACTTGTAGTTATTTTAAATTCTTTATCATCTTGAATATAGTCCATGCATTTTGTTTTGTGTTATGCTTGGCTCTTCTTGATCGACCCTTGCAGAGCTCTTAATGGCATTAAGGGAAATAGAAACCCTACTTCCGAATTCTTGAGAAAAATAAATTATTATGTACCCTTTACCTATACGATCTACCCTAATAAATACGGGACTCGGGTAATTTACCTAACTACTACTACACCACTTTACATGGGATGACATTCTAACATAAGTTGTTAGTTTGAAAGGAAATAACCTAGGGGATGCTAAGTTATTTCTAAACCTATTGTTTTTGGTTAAATATACATCCTATCCTAAGGTGGAAATTTATTGTTGGGGGTTATATCCTAAGGTTATATATTTAAACTAACCTAATAAAATTCTATCTATCCTAAACTAATGGGATATGAAAGGGGACCTATGGGCCATTGGCAAGTGGGGAAACTAAGTGGTGGTTCCTAAGATTTTTATTGAGATTTGATTTTGATTTGGTTTTGAATGCATGAAAGTACTGCCAATGTGGCAGGGGTTAGTGAAAGTTTAGAGGAACCTACGTGGAGGCATCGCTAAGTTTGGAAATGCATTTTGAAGTGCAATTAGGTCTCACCAACTATGAATGGCGGTGGCAAGGAAAGATAAGTGGGAAATTTGGAATTAATGTCATTAATATGCCTCGGGTTTGGTGAGCAAGCCATCTTAGAAGGCATGCTGGAGGATTTTTGGGGTTTTTTTCTTTGCATGCTTCATGATTTTTTCTCTACATGGAGCTATCTGGTTTTTCGAACTAGTAGTTTGATCTACACTTAGTGGCTATTTTTGAATTCTTTGATCTATTTTCAGTTCGAGGAATGTATAAGAGGCACTGTGGAAAAAGATTACGGTTTTTGATCTTGCTTGGAGAAGAGGAGGTCTTGGAAACTTGGATGGAAGTCTTCTTCGAATCGGCGAGGCACTATCTCCCGGTTGTGATAGGCTCTACCCATTAAGATTTCTTTCTTTCTTCTAAATTATTCATTAAAACAATTTTTCTCACTAGAAAATTATATTTTCATGATGTATCTGGTTGTTTACTTTCATGTATTCTTGAAAAATATGTGGGTTTTAGAATGTGAATCCTTGGCTATTAATAGTAGTTCTTGGGAACTTTCTCGAACCTAGTTGTCGGAGGTTTGCATGCGAAGTTGTTTTGAAATTCTATAACTTGAACAAGTGGTTCTCTTAATTATATTTGAAGCTTGTAGCTTGTATTCGAAGCTTTGTTTTTCTTGCATTAAAAAATAATGTGGAAAAAGATAGCTAGTTGCTTGCTAGGTTCTAAATTTCTATTCAATCATGCGTTTCATGAGTTCAAGTGGGACTTTGTAGTTTCTCTAAACTTGTATTGAAGCTTCAAGATTCATTTTGAGTTCTATGGAGACCATGTGTTTGTTTTAGGACTGTGTAGGAACTATGTGAAGTTCTAAACCGATTGGTTGAATCTTTGTATTCAATGACTATACCACTATTTAGTTCTTGAATACTGAACTTGTTGTCAAGTTGTTGTGTTCTGTTCTATACTCGATCTCTGAACCGAAGTTTTATCCTCCCTTAGGAAGAATGGAAAGGCTTGAACCCGTAAATGAATGATGATATTTATTTCAAGATTTTATTAGGGCCTTGGGTTTCATTATTAACTCATATTTAAGCTTGTGTTGTTTGAACTTGTGTTCGAAACTCGTATTTGACTTGGTACAAGTTTTTCCATTGTTGTTGTTTAAGATCTCGTATTGGATTCGATGTGTTTAACCTTGTACAGGTATTCTGAGTAGAAGTTTAGTGGGTATTAAGGACTATAAATATTTTATCTCTTTTTAATATTGTCTGCTGGAAGGGAGCCTTGTGAGTTTTTTTGTTAGATGTTGGACCGTGTAACTTCTTTCGAGGCTCCTTTGTTTTTATTTTTAAGAATGAACGGTGGTATGATTTCAGCCTATAAGACCAGATTGTGTTCTTGAACTTGACTGTTTAATTCTTTTGAAATAGATGAATTGGAATAATGGCTTTCTTTGGGATTTTCATATCGATGAAAGAGATTTATGGGAACTTATATTATTTCATTGTTATTCCTTTATGTTGAACGATCCCTACCTGTCTTATGATTTTAAAAGGAACTAGAGAGGTTTGTGGTTATTTTGTTCAGTCAAGTTAGAAGAAGGAAGGATAGAACTTGTCTTGTCAAATTATTTAATTCTTACTTTCATCCGAGTCGTGGGTTTTTAGAATGCTAAATTTTAAACTTATTTTTCTATACGTGGTTTGAAAAGTTACAATATCACTTATCTAGATGTTGGTAATGTGTCTCTTGCTTGGGATTTCGAACTACCTTCTCATTTGTAGTTTTTGTTAAGGTTGGTAATGGGAATTTAGTTTTCGAGTTTAGAGTTGTTGTGAATTTTCAATATTTTTTGATTAGAGGACTTTTACTCCATTATTGTTTCATTTATTGAACCACCATGTATTAAAGAGAAAGAGTTATACTCTCTTGGGGCATTCTAAAGTTTGGGACTGTACTGTGTAATTCTTCTAAGATTTGATGATGGATTTGAGCTAGGTGAATGAGAATAGGTATTCATTGGAAGGTTTTCATAGAAGTTGGTTATGTGCTTGCTTTGACTAAGCTTTTAGTTTTGAATTCTCCTTTGGGAACTAGCTTAAGAATTTCTAAGTTTTTATTAGATGATGGATTTCATTTCATAGTATAAATGAAATGAAATATGGTTTGGGGTTTCTTGTTGGTTTGAGATCCTTTTTTTTGGTTGACTGATAAGTTCATTGATCGAACTTCTCATTATTTGATTTTCTTCTTTGTATTTATGGAAAGTTGAATCATACTAATATCAGATATGTTGTAACTAACTCCTTGCAGATTGGGAAAAGTTAAATGTGTCCTTCTATCCTTATGAATTTATGAAATAATTTAATGATAAGACTTGTTGACTATTTAAAAGTGATTGATAGGATCAATTAAGTCTTGTGGTATAATTCTGATGTTGCAGATTATAAAATGTTCCTTTCTTAAAAGTAAATCCATATTTCTTAATTGTACTTCTTCTAGTTGTTATTACTTATGATTATCTGCATGACGTTTTTCAATTGTTTCATGAAAGAAAAGTTTTTTAATGAAGCAATTAGTGGAATTCACTTTACTTTAATGCTTAGTGCTTATCATGCTCGAGTTCATTGAAGGCTGAATCTGTCTAACAGCAATTTTGTAGATGGACATCATAAGTGATTGAAAAAGATAGGAGATTTCATGTTGTATTGGATTATTTAATTTTGAACCTTATATAAAGAGTTTCGATTCATTCTTGAATTGTATTGAAAAATAAAAGTTGTATTCTTTTTGGAATGAAGGTTGTTTGTTATACAACATGCAGAAATACCTAGTATTCTTTTTAATGAGGAATTGAATGTTGGAGATTTACTTGTATTGGTTGTGTAAACTATCTTGTGTTTATGAATAAGATGGAAATCCTATCTTGATGTTATTTTTCATATCTGCTATATGATTAAATTCAGATAAACTTGATCAGTTGGATAAAGGGAAATATATTGGATTCCCTTATTAAGATGCATCTTGTTAAGTTGCATAAGTTAACAATCTTATCTAAACAATTCTAATATAGTATTGGAATGTGTAATGAATATGCGATAGAACTTTAGATTTTGTGAAAGATAGGAAGGGTTTGACAAACCCTAACACTTAATCAAGTAGAGGAAGGTTCTTCCTCATGAAATGAAATGTAACCCAAAGAATGGTGATATGATCGTTAATCATTAGACTTCATTTCTTATAAATTCTACCAATAGTTGAACCTATTTGGTTGCTACACCTTCTCTGAATGATTGAGTTATATTTAATGGAACTTATGATATTATTGTCCTATTTTGGTTAACTATTGTTAAACTAAATAAACAAACATTAAAATCAATCATGAGTTAAAGGAATTTATTTAATGCTTAATTGATTCAAGTATAGAACAAGGACTTAAGGAGTGTTGGATTAGGGCTATCATAGATGTTGTAATCTATTTTATAATCCAAATAAATTAAACTTTAATAACCTCCTCGGGGTATGTACATCGTAATGAGGTAGTTTCTATAGGATGCTAGCACATGCCAATTGCAGGGCTGTACCTTTCAGAAGACTATGTTTTTCTCGAGGATGTAACATTATAATTGACATGTGGCAACACCCTTCTACATTGATCATCTAGATCTACACACAAAAAGGACTTGAACTGAGTTGCTCTCTATGTCAAGTTAGTGGCATGTTTAGGATAAGTAGTAGCTCTCAATGGCTCAGGGTACCTTGGCACACCTGTTGACTTAGGTCAACCGAGTATGCCCATATACCCTAAGTCATTGTGAGCATCTTCCTATAATGATTTATGTTTCTAACCAAGGCTATGTTTAAACTTTGGGCAAGTGGAGTGGCGGTAGTCAGTAAAGACCATTCATGATAACAAAGGAGTGAGGTGAAGGACGTATTCCAAAATTACGAGTATGTCATCTAGGAATAGTGACATACACAATATGTTGTAAATCTTTGGCCAAAGTATTGCAAGCTACTGGTTGTGTTTTCCTATGTCACCAAGTTTAAAGCAACATGATATCAGATGAATATTGGTAACAAATATTCAGATATGTTCTTTTAACAGATCACTCAATACCCGGTTTAGGGTAGGAAAAATAAAGTATACGATAAGTATTCAATACTTAGAGTTATGAAATGAATAGATCGGTGGATCACCGAGTCATTTACAGACTGCATATGGTTATCTGATGTGAGATTGATTAGCATGGAATGTTTGTTATAAATAATGATTTATTTAGAATAGTGAACATTATGTAAAAAAATCCCTTGTTTCTAAAGTCTTAAAATGGGAATGTTACAAGGAAAATTTTAAGACCCCCAAAAAAAAAAAAAAAAAAATCATGGAAATTCATTGAGAATATGGGAAAATTGACTTTCGTGGTAATGGAAAATCAGGAAAATTGACTTTCACGCTAATATGTTGTTAGTCGGTAGCATTTTTATGCTACCGATCGATAGCATATATTATGTTATCAAATGATAGTATATGATGTTGGCCAAAAATATATGTAATTTTTTAAAAAAATCATTTTTTGACAATAGTAGTTAAAATGACCAACTTGATGAGAAATCTATCCTCACAAAATATGGCACAAACAAAAAAATAAAAAGTTATTTTTGTGAAAAAATACAAATTTCACTAATTTTTATTAGAATTTTTATTTTTTGAAATATTTTGATGTTAGCATTTAAAATGATCATCTTGATGAGAAACATTTCAGCACAAAATATGGCGCAGAAAAAAAAACCCATACTCTTTTTTTTTTTCTATTGTTACTTAAGGCGGTAGCTTTATTATATCTACCATCTTAGGTGGCATAAAATACACTACCAACTAAAAACATAATATATTTTTTATGGATAGTAGCATATTTTATGTTATAGGTTGGTAGCATATTTTATACTATTTCTGAAAACATAAATATATGTTTTCGGATAGTCGCATAAATATATGTTATCGGCCAATAGCATATTTTATGCTTTCTTGACCGATAACATATATTTATGCTTTATTAGTTAGTAGCATAAAATATGCTACTAATCAACAATATTAAGGTGAATATTGTGAATTTCTCTTTTGTGGGGATGGTGAATAACCCCTAAAATTAACTTGTACCTAGAAAATTTTGGTGACCCAGGCCTACTCCCTTTCCAAAAATTCACCAATTTCAAATTTTAAAAACTGGAATATTCATGAATTAATGAATATTCACCACTAAAAATTTTCCTTCTCAACCTGAGGGATTTATAATAACTAGTGAAGAAAAAAAAGGTATGTAGACTCAATAAATCTCTGTATGGCCTTAAACAGGCACCCTGGGCTTGGTACATCAAAATTGATGAGTGTCTCATTGAACATGGATTCGTAAAAACTCCATATGATCCCAATATCTACCTCTAGAGGCAAGGAGGATAGATTGTGATAGTTTCGGTATATTTAAACTATCTAGTCATCAGTAGAAGTACAATGAAGATGATCAATTCTAAAAATAAATATCTTAATTGATCATTCAACATGACAGATCTTAGGCTCATGCACTACTATCTTGGATTGGAAGTATGGAAGAAAGAGAATCACATCTTTGTTTCTCGGTTTAAGTATACCAAGCCAATGATTGATAAGTTTAGGATAATGGATTGTACACATATTTCTACACATATGGAGATGAGACTAAAATTATCTTGTTAAGATCTATCTCCTCTTGTAAATACAACTCTTTATCAACAATTAATTCGAGTCTCATTTACATAACCTATAATAGCCTAGATATCAACTTTGCAGTGAGTTATCTTTCTAGGTTAATAAAGGAACCCAAATTTTTTCATTAGAAAGAAACAAGGTAGATCTTGAGATATTTCAAGGGTATAGTGGATCTTGGTCTAGAATATAAGAAGAATGAAAAGTTCTTCTTCACTTTAGATATTCAGATTTAGATCATGTAGATAACATTAATGATGGGAAATCCACTTACGGATTTGTATTATTTTTATATCTGGAAATATATCATGGGGAAACAAGAAACAAAACTTTGTTTCTCACTATTCTACAAAGCATAATATCATGTTGCATGTGGAGTTTTCTATGAAGTGATATGGCTACATTATATACTAGAAGGATTTGTAATACCATAGGAAAAACCTACCACCTTGTATGTTGAAAATGAAGGTGTTCTCAAAATTGTTCGCAATCCATTGTTTCATGAGATAACAAATTACATCAAGATGCAAGTTCATTTCATACACAAAAATGTCTTGAAACACAACATCTGACTTCATTTTTTTCAATACAGCTGAACAACAAGTAGATATCTTCACAAAGTCACTTGCACATGACAAGTTCTATTTTTCTAGAGATTTGATCTCCTCATATTTTTAGGAAATGCAAAATTAAGGGGGAATGTTAGGTAAAACATAGTTTACCTAGGTTAATTGAGCATAGGTGATTTTATTATTATTATGGTAATTTGTTATGGTTTGGTTATACATAAATTTTGTTTGTATTTGAGAATAATATTCTTGTATCATGTTTTTTCTATTATTTGGGTTGTTTTACTTCTCATATGTATTTAGGTACGCTTGTACAACATCCAGTTTGTCTACATATGGCTATGAAATATCTATAAATATTGCATTCATCAGTAATGTAATTGAATATCAATATAATTGTGAGGATTTTGTCCCTCTTCTAGAAATTGTCATAAAAATCATAATGACATAGTGTCAATCCCATGAGGGATGATGATATATATATATATATAGGATGGATTAACCATCACAATGTTTCACTCTAAATTTGTGGAAGACTAACATAATAAATTTTATAAAATAAACTTTAAAGAAAGGGCTTGTGAAGTGGCGGTCTATCTAAACGGTATCCCCGCTTGAAATTATTACCCCAAAAATCATTATGATCATAATAAAAAGAGTGTTAAGCTATTTTTTCCATATCATTGAAATATACATCATGATAATTATTATACAATATATAAGGTATTATTAAAACATCGAGATAGAGAAGAAGCCATGATGATATGACACTTTTGAGAAGGAGAAGAAAGATCATCATGCTCGATGGCTTGTTGAATAATCTAATTACTATATTAGAAGGAAATATATAAGAAACATGTGTATTCTAAAAATAGTGGAACCTTGAGGCCACTAGGGTTTGAGAAATAGTTTTATATAAAAAAAGTTAGGTTCACAAAAAAATTGCACCTTAAATTAAATATTTTACAAAAAGTGCACAATGAAAAATATAATGTAATGGTTTGTAATAAAATATTAATGTGGTCTAATTGATTCCCCATTAACCATACATAATAAAAATAATACATTGATGTTTGAAATGAATGAAAAATAATAACTCAAATACACATGAGAATATGAATAATTAGTTATATAGCATATAAAAGAGAAGATTAATATATGAAGACACATGAAAAGACATATCAAACATTGGGAATGCTTTTTTATCAACCTTCAAAATGGAAATTGAGTATGGGGAGGATTGTAGAAATTTTGTATAGTCCAAACCTAGAGTTTTGGGTCTTTAATAAGGGTATATAGTGATAGAAACTTTAATATTTGGGCTCCAAAATATCCCACGTTCTTCACTTTCCTAAAAAATCCCTTCATTATATGTCTCTCTTGCATTTACAACCTTGAGATGCCACCGTAATCACCTCCAACAAAGTGAAAACCATATAAACCTATAAATGACCAAAAAACAAGTGCTTGAAACTAACACTTTTAAGCTGTTTCAAATGATCATTAAATTTAATCAACTTTCAAGATCTTAATACTCCAAAATATTGATTAAAATTTTATTTAGGAATGAATTCAAAATTAAATTAAGTTTGCAATTTACTCAAAATTTCATTGTTTGATCAAAGCCCCAAAAATCATTGTTTCAGATTTAATTGATTTACTTGATTTCTCTGAATTGTGAAATGTTGATTAATGATTCCTCCATATTCATATTATGAACTTAATTAATTTCAAAAATCGAAACTGAAAAATTAAAATCGAACACAATCTTGAAATTTTTATAGGGTTTGAAATTCCTACATCCCGGGGTTCGTGGTGAACTAATCCATTAATAATGTTAAAAATGTAAATACAATAACCTTTACATTAACCAATAATGAATAAAACACCTACAAATATGTGTTATCAAATATTAAAATAACTTTAATGGAGCTAATAGCCTATCCTCTACCTTCCTAATCCACTTACAATTGTGTCTCCCTTTTCTTCTATGCTTTTGTGTGACTTAAAAGAGAAAACTCTATCACAAAAGATCCAAAAAGGAAAATGATCACACCATCAAGATTTTATTTAAATTATGAACAATTTTCATATACAAATCGAGATTTTTTTTTGAGTTGAAGTGCCTCAAAATTGCATTTTCTCACGGTACCCTATTCTACCTATACACGGACCTAGCACTTATCTTCTATAAAACTCGTGAGATCATTTTATACTGTAAGAGAGCCATTAGGTGAGTTGGTTAAGTACTTTGATTGGTATGTGTGAGGTTAGGGGTTTAAATCCCACCTCCTACTCCTTTACCACCGTGTTGTTTTACTTTGAAGTGGGTAAATCCCACATTGTAGGCATCAAAAGAGGGATGAGGGTTTTTTTGGGATAGAAAACCAATTATACTTTTGGATTAGGCCACATCTAATCCAAAATTTTTTGCACCAAAAAAATATGGTTTCGTGTATATTTGAATCTCCCAAGGTTGGGATGGATTGTGACTCGTAATGGTATATTGGAAAAATGTGTTGAATGTATTCGGTGGTTCAAAGACGAGCTCCTCGTTGTTGATAAGTGTGATCTCACTGATTTTTATGTTGAGTTAAACCTGCACATAGAACTGTTCAATGGGAGATAATTTTATAAGGCCTCTTATCTAGGTGGAAATAATACCGAGAAAGGATAAAAATCGGTCAAATCCAAAAGCATTGTGACTTGTCACCACACATAGTGACATGGAAATTAATATGCCAAAAATTACAAAGTAATATAAAATTTGATCTAAGTAATATAAAATTTGACCATGTAATGAAATATGGAAAAGTGGTGGCAAGCCACATGGTGGCTTGAGGACCCACCATGTTAGCATCATAATAATAGTCCTCATGGTGGTCGGGCTCCCTTCCATTACAAAATTTGAGCCTCTTGTTTCAACAAACAACTTTTATGCCTGACAAAGACCGGAGGTCGCAAACCAATACTTCATTTTTGTCCTTTCTCCTTTTACCACTTTTTGACTACCACAGAGCCACTTGGGCAATTATGCACACATACACGTCACCTTGGACTTGTTGACCAATGTTGACCTTCTGGTTGACCAAAATTTGACTAGACCTATCTTGAGCTCAGAGTGTTCATTTTTACATTCTTATAGTCATCGAAATATATCGAAGGATC
Source organism: Taxus wallichiana var. yunnanensis (assembly GCA_018340775.1). Lineage (NCBI taxonomy): Eukaryota > Viridiplantae > Streptophyta > Pinopsida > Cupressales > Taxaceae > Taxus > Taxus wallichiana. The sequence continues at coordinate 292,722,966 of CM031242.1, read as the reverse complement.
TACTTCAGCGCAGCATTAGGGAAGTTCGGGAATATTTGACATTGAAATTGATCCTCCGATCACTCCTCCCTATTGAGAAGGATTTTATCCATAAAAACTTGTGTATCAACCCACAAAACATGATATCTCTTCCGGCATTTCCAAAACACATACAAGAACTTGAAATAACATTATAAGTTAATAAAATTTAAACTGTTGATTAGATAATTACATAACCAATTAGATATGTAACACTCCGCAAATTTAGTTCAGGATCATAAAGGAGTTGAAATTATCCATGGAATGATAAAACTAAGTCAAAGGATTTAATGCAGTGACTCCTAGATTCTAACGTGCATCTTCACTTGCCACAACATGTTTTCCATAACAGGTTGTGTGGATAACGCCAGCCATGCACTTAATAAGGGTAGGAAGTGTTATGTTGCTCCTACTAAAGTGATGGGAATTGGGTATTTTTAATAATGTTCACTTTGAACCCCAATTTCATATTTAAATATTAAGATTGCATTTGCGAAAAACATTCTTGTAATCAAGATAATTTGCTGGTAACTGAGAATTGAAGTATTGTAATCATGTACAATTGGTTATGATCAAAATATGTGTAATAAGCCATCGATGACATGACTTAATATGTCGTACCGGTGGCATTGGGTCATGATATCACAATGGGAAGAGTTAAAGTTTTCTAAGGATAATATGATACCTGTGAAATAGTATATTTCATTGTTCCATTCCTAGAAGGTAACACGTTTTAGACAAGGGAATGTAGTTTCTAGATTTGTCTAACGAACCTTCTAACGATCAACCACTATGGTCAGTGGACTCGGCTTATGAATCCTAGGCCATGGTACTTACATTGGAATTATGAAATTTTTATAGCTGATTTCACTTTGTAATATGTATCCCTATGGGAGTTATGGGACATATAAATAATAACAAAAGGGCTATGCATGTACAATAGCATTGGTCTTATTGTTTATGCTATATTATAACCTATGTTTTTGAAAGGTTAATCGACCTAAGTTATGAAAAGTAATTAAGTTATTATTATTTAGCAAATTTCGGGGAAAAGTAAATAAGGTTTTAAACTGGAATAACCCCGCCAATTTTGGAGGAGAGTAATGGGCGGTGGTAGATGGATAAGCCACTGGTGTAGCACTTCCACATTGAATGTCATTAAATTTTGCATTTAATATTTTGGAAATTCGTAAAGCCCCGAATGAGGTGAATTGCATGCAACTGCTTCATTTAGTTTTGTTGGTAAATTTGGAAAAACTCCAGTTTTGGTATCCTTGCATGAAAAATTTCTCGGAGCAGAAGACTGTAAAGCCATGCGATTTCTAAATCAGTTGCTATATTAAAATGTTTCACTGAGCAAGGAATGCTGGAAATGTGACCTAGTTGATTCGAGAGATGTGCATGATTTGGGGCTGCGAAGGAAGCAGGAAGAAAAGAATTTGGCCTACCATTTTACTAGGCAAGAAACATTCTTTATCCCTTTTATCTTTTTAAATCATCAGAGGTTAGAATGAATACATATTGGCAATTTTGGTTTGTGCTAAGAAAAAATTGGGTATGTGTTAGTTTGGGGTTGCTGTTTGTTATACTCTGTTTTTGTGCGAGAAGAAGTGGAAAATGGTATGACTGTAACCCTAGAAAACTATTATCCTTTTATCTTTTATTCTACTTGAATCATGCTCGACAATGACGACTGTAGATGGTTCTACTGGGAGAGGATTTAGAACCACTATTTTTCGTTTGCATTGTTTGATTTGGGTTGACCCAAATAATAACGGGTATTTGTGTAAATGATATAATGTTTTGCAAAAAAAATTATAATTGGGTATATGGGTTTCCTTTATACCTGACTCAAATCAGGGTATGTTGATCTAGCAATTAAACCTATTCTGGATATTGGCATATATTACTTTCACTTCTGCCCTATGCGTATCACCGTAGAAAATGAAGGTATATTTGGGCATGATCTTGGGTAGATTTGGGGATAACCTGTTGGTACTTCTATCACATGCATAGTTTATATTGTAGTCTACTTTTATCCCCATTGAGTTGACTGTTAATGAGCCATGAGTCTGCTAGGCTGAAGACTTGTTGGTTGTCAATGTAATCCTTTTACCCTTGATGGGTCTGCAAGCAAATTTTATTCCTCACATTTTCTTTCTCCAAAGAAAATATAGGTATTAACCTTTTTAGACATGGCTCAGTTTGATAGGTGTTTTGTGAGCTAATAACACTTCACGTTATTCTAGCATGATATGTTGAACCATGTAGCTCTTAGAAAGGTTAATGGGAAGAAGCAGGGATTACTCCTAGTTTCGTTGTAGATGAGTGGCAACAGAGGCTGAGTTGCAGGATATTTGTATCATAATCCGTCACCATCCAGCCATGAGTTGGTTGTAACCTCATCCTAAATATTCCTTTTCTTAGGATTTTTGAAGTACCTTCAGTTGATGTAAATAATTGTTGAGTTGTAGAGCCTTCGGCTCACTCCATTATAAGGAGTTTCGTTATTTACTATCTTCCTTAGAAGTTATCTAAGCTAGTTTTGAACTGATACTGGAGAACAAAAGATGAATTAGGGAATTGGTTTTGAAGGGCTGAACCTAACTGTTCTTCTACCGAGTACGGAAAACCATTCTTCTCTCTTTAGGAAGCTATTCGGTTCTGATGTTATAATATCTCTATAATCAGACACTTACTTGAGGAAAGCTCGATTGGAGCTGGGACTGTATGGATAATGAATAAAAGAGTTGGTTGTTTTATGTTTCCTTGAAAGAACTAGAAAGTCTTACTTGAAACCAAGGGGTCTTGGTGGATTACACTATGGATATGTTTGATAAGTTTTGCTGATCCATATATAAGGTGCAATAATGGAAAGGAAACTTAGTTGTCTCCATTCTTAAAAATCGATCCTTACTAAAGATTTTAATATTAATATTATGTAAAGTTATGAAACTGATTAATCTCTATAGGATGATTAAATCAAGGGTAACATATCTCCATTACTAAGGAGTAATATGCACTAATCATTGAGACAAATTCAGGGAGTTTAGCCCCTAAACGCAAGCATAAATAAGCTTTTGAATGGTTGTGTCTTCAGATTCTTATTGTAGTAGAATGTGGTAAGATATAATTTGAAATGATGAGTTTTGTTTAAGAAGGTACAATACAGAATAAATAGGCAACTGAGTCTATATTGCCTTGATTCCTCTATGTTACTATGATAAGTAACTTGAGTTGTATAGATATATATCTCCTTCTTAGGATATTAATGGATAATGTAGAATATGTCGTATCACTGTAGCTATGACATATAAACGTCATGTGTATTAACCGGATCTATTTTTGGGTGTGTTGATATTGATGAAACTGGTTAGTTTCATTTCCGTAGCTTGGATTACCTTGTGTGTCCAAGGATTATACTATTTGAATTGCTTGGAGAAGCAACATTAGTTGCAGAAATTTATATTTATTAATGGGATGACACAGATTCATACCGTGGTTGATAAAAGTCTGATTACTCCATCTAACTTTTTGTGATTCAATCATGTTTTTAATAACTTGTGTTATTGATTATTTGATGGTCATTTCTTGGGTATGAATATCTTTTATCTGGTTTTGCTTTAACTTATTTTGTGAAGTAGTACATAGAACTTGTCCTTGTGGAGTACTAAAAGAGGTAAAGGAGTTGTTCTTAATGATTGCAAAGAAAGTTACTTAAGAATGATTTTGTGGAATTATATGATTAAAATGTTAGATTGAGATTATTGTAGTATTTATTCATTCTAACATTTAATGACATAAATTGATAAATGGGATAAAGGACTTTTCTTGCTCGGTTTAGTTTGAATCCGACCTTTCCTAACTCTTATCTAAATTTCACCCCCCAGAGTTAATTTGATAACATGCATCAGAGTTTTTAGTTCCAAGCAAGTAGATTGATTCAAGAGAAAATCGTATTGATTGGGCTAAGTCTGCTTGTTGTCAAGACCGCCTTTGGGACAGTTCGAACAATTATACGCGGAAGGCATGGATCGGCCGAAAATCCTCCGGGTGGCCCAAACAGAAAAGGGACATCTAGGAAAAATGGATGCGAAATGCCCAAATCGGACAAAAAGAAAGAAAATTTGTCCAATTCCTTTACCGGGAGCAAGTGGGACAAGAGTGCGCGGAGGGGCGTGAAAGGCGAAATCAAATCAAGCGAACCGGAAGAATTTGTCCCAGGGCAACTTTGGGACATTTTGAACAAATGGACGTGAAGGACATGAAAGCCCCATTTCGGGTGGTTCGAGAAATGTATCAGGTGATACGAAACTTCAGCACAAGGACATGTGCGACAAAGGGACTCACGGGGATGCGGATAGGCTGAAGGAGCCGAAAGCCAATCAGATCACGCCACGTGTCACCGCCGAAAAGGGACATGGGAGCCCATTTCGGGCGGATCGAAGGATTCTAAACCCACACAGCACTGGGACATCCGGGACAAAAAGGATGTGGTGGACATGAAAATCGCAAGCTTTGTAGACAAATCAAAGCATGACACGTGTCGCCAAGGAAAAAGGTCCAAAAATTCAAAGGGGTGAGTTTTCGAGCACTGATCCGAACCAATGAAATAGTGCCACATGTCCAAGTTTAAGGGGCCCACAAGAAAAGCCCATGGAAAGGTGGAGAGAGAGAATTACTCAGCGAATCAGGGCCTGCCACGTGTCGTCCAGATGGCAGAGCGCGGGAAAAGATTTTAAAACCTGTTCTTGCCTGTTTTGTGCCCTAAATCTTCAGACCTTTGTATCTTTCGATCCAGAGCTCGGATTTGCACGTTCTTTACATCAACGGAAAGCTGTTGAAATTATCTACATGATTCTAGGATCAATCTCACATTTTGGTGTACTTTTGAGGGAGAAAGTTAAGAAAATATCTCTGACACGTGGTGATAGACATAAGTAATGCTTCAACAACCAACTTTAATGCAATGCTTATGTCATCACACGCTCTGTTAGATAGCCCACCATTTTGCTAGGATCCGCCACTTTTGTCATAATGAGATAATTTTCAATGCTACCAAGAAATGGTTGGGGTAGATTCTAGATTTCCTCTCTCTCCCCTCTCATTTCTTGATATATATTGTAAAGAGGAGCTTTTAAAGGGTTAGAAATTTTTGTTTTGTATCCTCCCTTATTCCCTCACTTGCCAGAGAATTTGTGGAGCTTTCAAACCTCCCATATGGGTTGTAATGCTAGTATTTTTTTCCTCTTGGCCACTTTTGTAATGTCTTTCAGTATCAACTCGTGAGCAATAATATGTGTTGTGATTGACTCTCGACCCTCTCATGTATTCATTGCTGTCATTTTGATCTCTTATTGCAGTTTGGTTACCTGTGCATGGTGTTTGTATTGCATCTATGTGGTCTGTGTTAAATTTGCAAAATGAGTGTCTAACATTCCTTGGTGCATCACCTTTGTAGTTTAGGTTTTATTCTATGCATTTCCTTACCCTGTCTCCTTGGCAAGTTAGATTAGGTTTTAGCAAACCCTCTACATTTTTGTGTGCATCGAGCAGAGGAATATGAACCAGCCTTCTCTGGAGAATCTTTTCTCATCTTTACAAGTCCCACGCTTGGAGAAAATATTCCATGTTGTGCAATCACACTAGATGCATGAACATCAACCTAGAAGCCTGATTAGCATCCAGGGGTGTTGTGAGTCTGCAACATCAATAGTTTTGTACGCCCGGTGGGACCTAGGGGTCTCATTTTTATTGCAGCAAATTTGATATGCATTTGCTGTAGTTTTCTTGCTTATAAGAGCTATTATTTGCATATCTGGTGACTCCACTGGGGAAGAATCAACTGGTTTCAGCAGTGCAGGCTTGAAAACTCATGAGAAGAATCACCACAAGGTCAAGAGTTAGAGAAGAGGAAGCGCTAGTTTGAATACCTGCAGTTATCTCCAAGAAGAAGGAAAAGAGGAAGAAGGATTCAAAGGTCTCCATCTCCATCAAACAGAACTCTCTCAACTCCTCCACCTGATAGGCCTTTCATTCAGTATACAAGGGTTTTAAGACCGATTAGAATGGCTCAGAACAATCCCTACGTCAACTTCACAGGCAGCAACCCACTTGCTCTCAATGCACAACATCCAGTTCCTATTGCAGCCTTGAAGAACATTCCCTACTTCATCGGAGAAAATCAGACAACTCCAGTGATCATGTTAAATATATTGCTAACCTTTGCACAATCCATGAAATCAATGAAATGCAAGTGGCTGTCAAGTTACTGGCATCTTCCTTCAAGGGTAAAGCATTGCAATGGTTTAGGAGCCTTGGAGTTGGTTCTATCACAAACTGGAATCAGCTGTGTATTGCACTTCACGAGCAATTTGGAGAGAAGGGAGACAACTTGTCTCTTTTAGAGCAGTTGACAACTATCATGAGAGCCCCAATGAGCAGCTGACTAACTTCAACTTCAGATTTCAAAGGTCTTTGGATAGGATTCCAGTGGCAGTCAGGCCAACAACAGAAGGTGCTTTTCTATATTACCTTAAAGCTTTGAATTCTGATATTTCTATGTTAATTCAGTCCATGGGAGGCACAACAATCCCTATGGCTTATAGCATTTCCATTAGAGCCGAAAACTGTCTTATTCAATCTGGTAAACTGGCTCCTAGGCCTCCCATGCCCTTGTATCCAAACTTAGAAAATCCAAGCACTAGTCAAGCACCCACTTTGGCTCCTGTTCCCACTCCTAGAAATCAGAGTTCAAGTGAAGCTTCCACTTCATCTCCAAGTGCTTTGAATGAACTCCAAGAGGTCATGAAACAATTGCAAAATTTGGGAAATGAGCTGGTTACTATTAAGAGGAAACAAGCCCAAGGTTTCAGACCTTCCTATCAACCTCAAGCTCAGCCTAATAGGCAGCCACACCAACCACAAAGACCACCTAATCCAGTTGTAAATGTGAATCAAACAATGCCTCCCTCGATAGACCATTCCAGCCCTATAATCCAAATGCTATATCTGCCTCTAAGGCATTAGTGCCAACACAGAACAACATTGCTCAGGAATATGATTGGTGCTTTCCATGCAATGAGCCTCATAACCAATCCATGTGTTTCAATGGTGCTCTCAATCAAGCACTAATGGTGACAACTACTAGTGTGGAGGGCGAGGGCAGTCAAGGAAATAGTCAACAACAAGAAACATTCCAACAAAAATCAGCCCCAAATGACACCACGTTGGTGAACTGGCAAGTAGAAGATTTCTGTGGCATGAATCAAGTAGTTTCTCAAGGTGTCACAGCCAACACAAGGTCAAAGAGGAGAAATTTGGGTGAAGAATAGCCATTAGCCCCAGCCAATCCACCACCTTCCACGGCTCCACAAATGATTGGCAAGCAGAGTCCAGTTTCAAATACACAAGGGCAGCCAAGAATAGCCCCTAGGCCAACTCAAATGCCAGCTGTTGCTGCCCACGTACAAGGAGTAAGTGTACAAACCAAGGGACAACAAAAGGATACTTCATCCCCGTTCAGTATCATTGAACAGATGAAGAAGACTAACGTCAATATATCAATGTGGGAATCCCTATCCATCCCAGGACAAAGAGATCTGCTGCAAGCTGCCATGAAGGATTGGACAACTTCGAATCAGCGGGTTCAGATGCAAGACAAAGTGCTTACAAATGCTGCCCAGCCTGAAGGAAGCCATGGAGGACAACAAGGTAAAATGTTGAAGCCCCCTCCTTTCTATGTTTCATTAATCATTGGGGATAAACTAGTACACAATTGCATGATTGATTCCAGGGCAAGTAGCTCAGTGATGCCCAAGCAAATAGCTGATCAGCTGGGTCTCCAATATGAAGTAATATCTAAAGGGGTAGTGCAATTGGATGGGACAGCAATAGCAACAGTTGGAGTGATTAAAAACTTGAGTCTTACCTTGCATGCATGTCCAAATGTTGTTGTCTTACAAGATATATCAATCATAGACCTTCCACCACTCTTTGCCCTTTGCTTGTCAAGGGACTTCACAGCCAAGATTGGGGGGTATTTGTCTGCTGATTGGTCTCACATGCTGTTTAGAACAAGGTATGGAACTAAGGCTACAATTAGGTCTGAACCTATTGCAAACTTCCATATTGAGCCTTACACTCCTAGTCAGATTAATGCCAATTGCTCAGCATTTGATCAAGAAGATCACCCTAGTACTGATGAGGCTGACACCAAGGTTGGAAGTATCCCAAACCTAACTCTCGATGAATGGGAAAACAAGATACATGCTTTTGATCCCTATCAAGAAGTAGAAGAATCTGAGTTGGGAGTCTATTGTATACACGAAGAAAATCAACCTATTCCTAGCATCACCAAGCCAAGCCATAATGATGACAATGAGGTATGGCGGCTGTTTTTTGACGGATCAAGGAGTATGAAAGGTGCAAGAGGTGGAGCCATGCTTGTTTCACCTCAAGGCATCAAATATTATTCAGCTTTTCATTTCCAGTTTTCTTGTTCAAACAACACAGCTGAATATGAGGCCTTGATTCATGGACTTCATTGGGCTAGGAAAAAGGGATAAATAACTTGCAGGTGTTCGGGGATAGCGAGCTAATCGTCAACCAAGTTAGAGGACAACATGCTACGAAGAACGAATTGCTGAGGAGCTACAAGAATAGGGTATGGGACCTCATTGAGGATTTTGAAGCTTTCAACATTGTGTCCATACCCAGGAAGAAAAATGAAGCCGCGGATAGGCTCGTAGTAGTTGGAGCAACGTTTGATGTGGTTGACAACATCAAAAGGGAAAAAACACAGCCACATATCCATGTGATTGTGAGGCCAGCAGTTCCAGATAATAACACAAGCTGGCAAGTGTTTGAGAATGATCAACAGATTGTCAATTTTCTACAAGAAGAGGCTGAATTCTCAGCTAGAAATTAGGACAGATTAGAGTAGTAGTATGGGGATCAAGTAGTGCAGTGCAGACAAACAAGCTTCCTAAGGGTTTAGTAACATTGGAGTCTATCTTCAACCCTAACGACCAGTTCCGTAAGGAAAAGGCTAACATACAGGTCAAGAGAGAAGATTCAGAGCCAATTCTGGTTGGGGAAGGCAAAATACTTCAAATTGGTAAAGTGGCCACTGAGCAAGAGAAATCAGATTTCATACAGCTTTGCCAAGAATTTCCAGATGTCTTCGCTTGGAGCTATGAAGACTTGAGAGGATTCAATCCGAAGTTGGCACAACATACCATAGAATTGGATCCAGATGCTAAACCCATCAGGCAGAAGCAGAGACCTGTCAACCCTCACATTGAGCCTCTAATGAAGAAAGAGCTTAACAAGCTAATAGAGGCAAGCATTATATTCCCGATCAAGCACTCAAGTTGGGTTGCAAACTTGGTTCCTGGTCAGGAAGAAGAGCGGAGAAATCAGGTTGTGTGTAGATTTGGGACCTCAATAGGGCATCTCTCAAAGACCATTACCCACTTCCTTCAATGGAACAAATATTACAAGTAGTATCCAGTTCAAAGAGATTCTCTCTCCTAGATGGCTACTCAGGGTATAATCAGGTGATGGTGAAAGAAGATGACCAATTCAAGATGGCTTTCACCACCAAATGGGGGACCTATGCCTACAAGAAGATGCCATTTGGACTATCAAATGCTGGAGCCACCTTCCAAAGGGCAATGGATATGGCATTTAAGGGGTTGATCAACAAAATAGTTTTGATATATCTTGACGACATCACTATATTCTCAAAAAATGCAGTGGATCACCTCTTTCATTTGAGGCAAGTATTTCAGAGATGTAGAAGATTTGGGGTATCATTGAATCCCAAAAAGTGCATATTCTTGGCTCACGAGGGAAAAATTCTAGGCCATATTGTTTCAAAGGAAGGGTTGACGATTGACCCAGAAATGGGTTGAAGCAATTCAAGCATTGCCATTGCCAAGTCACAAGAAGGCTCTTCAAAGCTTCTTGGGAAGGATCAATTTTGTCTGCAGGTTTGTTCCAAACTTTGCAGCTCTCGTAAAGCCAATAACGCTGATGTTAAAGAAGAGCATGGAATTTAAGTGGACATCTGAAGGCAAGGAAAGTTTTGAGGCAATAAAAGAGGCTATATCTCAAGCTCCAACTCTCGTCAATCCAGAATTCTCCAAGGACTTCGTGCTATATGCCTTCGGTGGTGGAGACACAATTTCTGCAATCCTGGCACAACAAAACAAAGAAGGATTAGAACAACCAGTTGCTTTCTTCAGTCAAGGCTTGGAGGAATATGAAACTAGATACTCTTTCATTGAAAAGCATGTACTTGCAGTGATCAGGAGTTTAAAGAAATTCAAGCACCTAGTCTCAAACAACAAGATCCAATTATTGGTCTCTCATGCGGGAGTCAAGGACTTCCTTCTAAACAAGGATCTGAATGAGAAGCATGCAGGGTGGATAACTCATGTCATGGAATATGACATCGAGATCAAGGTCACCAAACTAGTACGTGGAAAGGGACTATGTGAACAACTAGCCTTGAGTCAACAAGTTGGGCGGTGATGAAAAAAGAGACTATTTTGGTACTACGGGATGGCCAAGAACATGAAAATGATGATGTGCCTACTCTTTGTTGGACTCGAGAATATGATACACTTCCTACGAGGGACTATGCCCTCAGGAAATGAGCAAAGCAAGAGGAGATACTTAGATTACAAGCCATTCCATATGTGCTTGTTGATGGTGTTTTGTTTAAGAAAGACATCAATGGGGTTCTATTGTGGTGCATTGGGACTGGTCAAATTGAGAGGGTGTTACAAGATTTTCACGATGGAGATTATGGAGGACATTTTGCCCCACGAGTAACAACTCTCAAGATAATAAAGGTAGGGTATTATTGGCCCACGGTGTTCAATGACTACTATACATGGATAAGAAAGTGTAAGAAATGTGCACTCTTCATAGGCAAATAAAGACTAGCAGCACTTCCATTGCACCCAATCTTGGTTGACCAACCATTTCTGCAATGGGGATTGGGCTTCATCAGGGTCATCAACCCAAACTCAAGCCAAGGCCACAAGTGGATTCTCATGGCAACGGATGACTTCACCAAGTAGACTGAAGCAGTAGCGCTCAAAGAGGCAAACGAGTCTAATATACTAGAATTTTATGAAGGAATAGTGACCAGGTTCGGTGTGCCGGCCACTATCATATCAGACAATGCATTGGCATTCATAGGTTCCAAGATTACAGAATGGGCTGTCAAGAATGGAATCTACTTGAGCACCTCTTCCAATTATTACCCACAGGGTAATGGACAGGCAGAGTCCACGAACAAAAATTTGCTAAGAATCATTAGGAGAACTCTTGATGAGAATCAGAGGTCTTGGCATACCAAGCTGAAATCAGCCTTATGGGCTGATAGGATCACTCCCAAAAGATCCACAGGTAACTCTCCATTCAGGCTTGTCTATGGAAGAGAGGCAATCTTGCCCATGTCATTAGAACTGCCTGCATTGGAGTTCATGAAGCAGTTGGAGTTGGCTGAGTTCAAACCAATGGAGGCCAGGTATGCAGAGTTGATGGAATTGGAAGAAATTAGAGAACGTGTAGTTCAAACAATTGAGAAAGATCAGGATTTAGTGAAAATATGGTTTGATAAGAAAGCAAGAGCAAGGACCTTCCAGGAAGGGGACCTAGTTCTGAAATGGGATGCAAATCGGGCAAAACCAGGAAGACATTCCAAGTTTGATGCCATTTGGAGTGGCCCCTACATGGTCATGGAATGTAAGAATAGCAATGCCTTCCAATTGTCTACATTGGATGGAGAAGAACTCCCGATTCCGGTCAACGGAATCTATCTTAAACATTGCTACTGAAAAAAATAAGAGGTTCACCCTTGTAAATATTAGCCTAGATTTCAATTCCTCTAAGTGCGTATGCACATTGTCTTGTTGTAGTTAGGTTTCAGTTTCCCTAAGTGCTTTGCTTCAGTTTTATCACTCTAGATTTATTTTTTACTGTTCAGCGTGCTTTCGTAGAGGGAGTTGCAGCATCAGGCTCATTTCAGGTTATTGCTTATGACTCCATGCCCAATGGATCGCTAAAAGGCCACTGATCTTCTACCTAGTAGGCAGGTGACCCCGAAAAGTCACCAAATTGTTATCCAAATTTCACCCCCCGAGTTAATTTGATAACATGCATCAGAGTTTTTAGTTCCAAGCAAGTAGATTGATTCAGGAGAAAATCGTAAAATTGGCTAAGTCCTGCTCAAGACCGCCTTTGGGACAGTTGGAACAATTATACGTGGAAGGCGCGGATCAGCTGAAAAGCCTCTAGGTGGCCCAAACAGAAAAGGGACATCTGTGAAAAATGGATGCAAAATGCCTAAATCGGTCGAAAGAAAGAAAATTTGTCCAAGTCCTTTACCGGGAGCAAGCGGGACAAGAGTGCGCGGAGGACGCAAACCGACCGAATCGGCAAACCGGAAGAATTTGTCCCGAGGCAACCTTTGAGGACATTTGGGACAAATGGACGCGAAGGACATGAACTAGCTGGATCGGTCAGTACAGGAAACTTCAGCACAAGGACATGTGGGACAAAGGGATGCGCGGGATGCGGATAGCCGAAGGAGCCGAAAGCCAATCAGATCACGCCACATGTCACCGAAAAGAGAAAGGGACATGGAAGTTGATTTCCGGAAGATCAAAGGATTCTGTCCCACGAAGCACTAGGACATCTAGGACAAAAATATGTGGTGGACGTGAAAATCAAGGCGAGCCCGTAGAAAAATCACATGCCATGACACGTGTCGCCAAGGAAAAAGGTCCAAAAGTCAAAGGGGCGAGTTTTCAAGCACCGATCCGAACCAATGAAATAGTGCCACGTGTCCAATTTTAAGGGGCCTGAAGAAAATCTTGCGGAAAGGTGGAGAGAGAGAATTACTCAGTGAATCAGGGCCTGCCACGTGTCATCCAGATGGCAGAGCGCGGGAAAAGATTTTAAAACCTGTTCTTGCCTTTTTTGTGCCCTAAATCTTCAGACCTTTGTATCTTTCGATCCAGAGCTCGGATTTGCACGTTCTTTACATCAACGGAAAGCTGTTGAAATTATCTACATGATTCTAGGATCAATCTCACATTTTGGTGTACTTTTGGGGAGAAAGTTAAGAAAACATCTCTGACACGTGGTGATAGACATAAGTAATGCTTCAACAACCAACTTTAATGCAGGAAATGCCTTTCACTTTGCTCCGTTAGATAGCCCACCGTTTTGCTAGGATCCGCCACTTTTGTCATAATGAGATAATTTTCAATGCTACCAAGAAATGGTTGGGGTAGATTCTAGATTTCCTCTCTCTCCCCTCTCATTTCTTGATATATATTGTAAAGAGGAGCTTTTTAAGGGTCACACATTTTTGTTTTGCATCCTCCCTTATTCCCTCACTTGCCAGAGAATTTGTGGAGCTTTCAAACCTCCCATATGGGTTGTAATGCTAGTCTTTTTGCCTCTTGGCCACTGCAATGTACTGTATCGACTCGTGAGCAATAATATATGTGTTGTGATTGACTCTCGACCCTCTCATGTATTCATTGTTGTCATTTTGATCTCTTATTGCAGTTTGGTTACCTGTGCATGGTGTTTGTATTGCATCTATGTGGTCTATGTTAAATTTTCAAAATGAGTGTCTAACATTCCTCGGTGCATCACCTTTGTAGTTTAGGTTTTATTCTATGCATTTCCTTACCCTGTCTCCTTGGCAAGTTAGATTAGGTTTTAGCAAACCCTCTGCATTTTTTGTGTGCATCTGAACAGAGGAATAGGAACCAGCCTTCTCTGGAGAATCTTTTCTCATCTTTACAAGTCCCACACTTGGAGAAAATATTCCATGTTGTGCAATCACACTGGATGCCTGAACATCAACCTAGAAGCCTGATTAGCATCCAGGGGTGTTGTGAGTCTACAACAACACTAACCATTGTAGGAAATTGAGTGAAGGTAACTGGCGTGAAGTAAAGAAATGTCTTGGTTATCTAATTGTACCACATGCTTACTTTTAAAGGATAAAGTTGCAGCCAATTGTTGATTTGAGATATTCTTATTTATGTTGAGGAAGTTATTTATTGACTTCGAGTAAAGGTTCTCTTGTGAAAATATACTGTGTACATTTACGATCTATTGTAACATGGAAAAGATTCCATATTTTGTTCAATAAATACTCACTTCATATTATCGAAGAATGTTGATGCCTCTCTGTAATTTCTGTAATGAATCCCACTATGTTGTAGTAGTGTCGGTATAAGAATGGCTTTATACTTATGATATTTTATGAAAATTGGATCATTGGATGATTGTAATGGAGGGCTGTTGTAACTCTCTCTATTTTATAATATAACAACTATCTTATGGACTAGGTGAACCTAGCAGTTCAATGGGTGAGTTGTGAAGTTATAAATCAGTAACATAAGGGATAGGTTAATGGAATACACTACGAAGTAGTGTTGTTGAATTCTGTAATCTAGATTGATTAACTTATGGGAAATCAATATTATTGTTAGCAAGAGGTAGTGATTCCTCACAAGACCGGTAAAGGTTAAATGCATGGTAGATGAGAAATCATCTAGTTATGAATCTTGAGGTGTTTGCTTATGTGTGCATACTGAAGGAAGATTCCTCTGATAAAGTTTGAGTAACTATATTAGAAATAAATTGTTATGATGAAATTTATGGATGAAATGTTAATATTCATCATATAAAGATTAAGTCCCAAAAACTTGTTGATGTTCCTTTTGGGCAGCACTTAAACCTTTTAAGGAAATTAAGTTGAAATAATTGATAAAACTAACCCAACTCCCTTAACATGAAGGAGAGTTCAACTTAATTCCTCAAGGTGAAATAATAAATGAGAATAGATCATTCCTTGTTGCTTAAGCAAACTGTCTTTCCATAAAATGGGTAAATAAAGTATATGATCGATCGGATTGCTATCGTATAAAATATGATGTGATGAATGTTTATGTTGGAGCTACTCCAACTAACAAGATGTATTAAAGATAATTCATTAATAATCAGGTTGAACCTAAATGCTAAAAGGGCCCATAGGATATGGGATACAGTTGGCATAGAATTGTTGGGGATGATTAAATCCCAGAATACTAAACCTCCATGAAACTATGGGTTTACTACCCAATGAAAATGATTAGAGTATTGATGGGAACATTCAGATTGTGCTCAACATGAGTACTCACCATCTCACTCACTATGGAAGTTTGGTGTCTACGCTCCTGAAAATTGTGAGCTGAAACCAACCATGATTAGGATATGATGGTGTAGTCATATAAATGATAGCAACGATCTGATAGCTGGAATTAATGGAATGTATTTTGGATGCCAAGTAAATTGGTGCAAGGATCCAAGGAAAATGAATACACTGCCAAGGTGATAGTAGCCATACAAATAAACCTAAGTGGAGGTTTGGAAATGGTTATAGAAGTGCTCAAGAGAATTGGGAATTCTACTAAAACAGGAACCATAAAATGAATAAGATTTATATCTATCGATAAATCAAACTTGGCAAGAATAAATGTTGAGGTAAAACTGAGTAACACGATTCTAATAATATAGCATAAGTGTTTTTGAAAGGAGGGTAACGGGATCGACTCCGTATGTACCCAATAATTAGTAATTATATAGTTGCATGATTACTAATGGGAGTAAGATTAACATTAGTAGTTATTACTCCATGATAATGTAAGGTATTATTCTGATACGGTGGAAATTGAATCATTAACAAACCGTAGAATTGGGAATTTAGGTCTAAAGATTGATCTATCTTATATCTGAAATAGATAGGAAGAAATGAGTAGTTTTGGAACTACATTTAACCTATCATGATTCTAGGGACAAAACTCTAGATACTCTTCACTAAGTGATGAAGACACGGGAACTAGAACAATGTGTCATGTTTAATTTATTAAGATACCATGTTTCATTTTAAGACTCTTGACAGGTTGACTCAATGCCACTGTTACGTGGACGTATCCATTTAATGACAGTTGTCGTTATTTGAATACTGCCACATAACGGCTATATTGAGTTCCCTTTTCAAGACCTTAAAATGTAGAGTGGTATTGCTTAAGTACAAGCTTGTTATAGTTACAAGGGCAGATGAAACCCCACGGGTTGGTACCCCGATGCCAACATATGATGGCTACTGGGAAGGGAAGCAATCTAGCAATGAAGAAAATCATTACAAAGACACTTGCTCTCCCATAGGCATCATAGGATGACATCGAGGTAAAGCTTCGTGTAGGTTAATCCGGGCTTGTACCTCATGTAAGAATTGTAGCTATTTACAACATCATTGACTGCAAATCCTTATAACTGAAAAAGTGATTAAGGTGAAATGAAAAATTTCCTAATGACGAGTGTGCCATCATGGAATAGAGTATGGTATACATGACTCAAAAACCTTGCACAAGGTAGTGTAACTACTGATTATACTATCGAGATTTCACCATTATCTAAGCTGTGAGATGCCTGTGGATTTCATAGGTGGAACCTAGGTACACACTTAGGGTTATCACTTATATATCATATCCTGTTAAAGGAGAACCAAAGGGATACATTTGTATGTATGGCTCGTAAGAGCATTGAGGGAGAACTTGTGAGTTCAGTATTCTCTCATACAGCTGCACAGGGTTCATGATAGTTATTGAAAAGGGACTGCATTAAGACTTATGTTGGATTTAAATATATGGGTATTTGAATCAGCTACATAAGGTAAGATAAAAAAATAAAAATAAAAAAATTCTCTAAGATTGAACTGACAAAAATTGGTTGTTACAAGATAATAACACCCAATTAAGCTAGTGTTCAACTAAAATGTTGCAACCATGTCAACTCTGCACACAACTATGAACTGTCATACCCCACTGTAATGCCATCACAAATAACTGACCAGATAATAACCCATTATAATATGGAAATATAGTGTTCAACTGTCACTTTTTGATATGGCTGATTACCAAAAATTACAATTTCTTAAACATAGATCAAGATACCGAGACATCGAAACTATCCACAATTAGGTTAGTACCAAATGTCCATCTAAAACTGTAACAACTGCAAATATTCACTATCCAAAATAAATTAGACTATCAACACCCAAAAATAGCTATGGTCAACAAACTGAATCCACGTGAATATGCCAATTCTACCCATACACTAAACTGTAAAAGGATAGATAAGAAAATTTATGCTTACCCAAATCGGTGAACTGCCATAATCTATAAAACTAATCACTTGGTGCAACTTTGCAAACCAATTTTTAAGTGTAATAAATTTACACCCTAATTTTAACCACATCTAATAGTTAAGAAAATCAAATTTTCCCAAAAATGAGGTTTTTCAAAATTAGTGCAAATAACACATCTAGATACAACAAGTTTGTCTATTTATTACAATAACAAACAAGTTCTGAATGGGTCTTATAAGCACCCATAAATTTGTACAAACGACAACATTATTAAACTGTAAGTTTCAAATAGATATTGTAATGGTGCCCATATCCCTACATACTATTGTTAGAAATGGAATGACCAACCAAAATGTGAGAAGATGAATATGAGTATGATGAACCTATCACTCAAATATTTTTGGTTGTTTCCATTAAAATTTTCAAAGCTAAATATCAACATAGGAAAAAATCCTAAAATATAGCTCTGAAAATGTTTGCATACTACTCGCCAGTTACTGCAATGCAAACATAAAGTTGAGGAATATTTTACCCATCCAATTACTTAGATTTTTCCATTTAGGTGGTTTTTCCTTAGTACTAAAATGAGTATCTACATGAGTTAGATTAACAACTGTTGGTTTGAAATTATTTTCCTTTTTAACAACTTTCCAATGTTGCACTAAAGGAACATACCAACACATCTTAACATCATGACCATTCCTTTTACAATGGGAACAAAATTTAACTTCCCTATTTTTAGGAGTCTTACCCATTTTTCCATTCCCTGAACTCTATCTAGGAGAATGATTCCTCTATTTAGGAGAGGTAACCTTTTTTCCATTTCTCACCTTACCAAGTGAGATTGGTCTTTAGCACCTACCTTATCATTCACAAAAGGCATTAACTTCTTAACCATTTTTTTCCTCTTCCAACAATATGTTGCAGAATGATTAGTACCTTCACAAAACGTGCAAGGAAAAGCATACTTCTGTCTACCAAATCTATATTGTTCAAACTAAAAGAGTATTTTAGAAGTCTTAGGATTTAATTTCCCCTTAGTTTTATTTTTAGTGTAAGGGGGAGGAGGTGGAATTTCATTACCTCATTTACCTATTTTCCTATACCTTTCATTTTTCCTCTTAATGGTGGAATCCTACAATTCTAGTGGTGTAGACGCTTGGATGTTGGAAGCTTATCTTCCCTCATCTGCTTTGGAACTTTCTCCAATTTCCATTTTCCCACTATAATAACCCAAGCCTACAAAAAGAGGTTGATCCTCTACCTATATTGGGTTAGCATCACCTTGTCCATTTTTACCAAGGCCCTTTCTATTAAATCCCATCTTAACTATTAGTTTAAACCAAACTCCCTTAGTGTGTTTTTCAAATTGTCTCAAAGGAATATATGAAACTCGAATGAGAGGAAGAATTAAAATGTGAACAACTTATAATGAATTATGTCATAGTACATGCATCTGATTTGGAAGGCATTTCCTTCTTGTGTTCACCTTTTTGTAGATTTTCCAAAGAGGGCATCATTGGTTCGTAATTCTTCCTGTAACTCTTAAACAAAACCCATCAACTTCTTGCTCTCTGTAAGCATCTCGTTGACATATTCCTCTTTCTTGGTTATAGAGTATTATGGCTGATATTTTAACTTCACTATTTCCTCTTCTAAGGAATAAAACTTAGCTCTTAGGAAATATTTTTCTTCCTAGAGTTGGTGGTTAATGTCTTCAAGCTAATCCAGTTGATCCTATTTGGATGACTTGCCCATGATTCCCTGTTTCCAAAAACAACTTGAACTTCAATGACACACTTCAAGAGAAGATTAACATGCCCCAAAATGTCTACACACTAAAAAATTAAATCAATACTAAAACTAAAGAAAAATTTCAAACACAATTAGAAGCTAATCCAACAATCTAACTGCTCGATACCAAAACTTGATCCAAAAATGGGTGCTTGAAACTAACACTTTTAACCATTTCAAAGGATCATTAAATTTAATCAAATTTAAAGGTCTTAATAATCTAAAATATTGATTAAAATATGATTTAGGACTAAATTCAAACTGAAATTAAGTTTGTAATTTACTCAAAATTTCACTGTTTGATTGAAGCCCCAAAAATCATTGTTTCAAATTTAATTGATTTACTTGATTTCCATGAATTCTGTAATATTGATTAATGGTTCCTCCATATTCATATTATGAACTTAATTAATTGCAAGAAATCATAAACATAAAATAAAAATCTGAACAAAACACCCAAATTTTTTATGGGGTTTGGAACTCCTACTTCCTCGAGTTCGAGGTGAACCAATCCATTAATAATGTTAAAAATGTAAATACAATAACCTTTACATTAACCAATAATGAATCAAAAACATGAAAATATGTGTTATCATACCTTCAAAGAACTTTAATGGAGCTCATAACCTGTCCTTTACCTTCTTGATCCACTTACAGCTGTGTCTCCCTTTGGTTCTACGCCTTCATGTGACTTCAATAGTGAAAAATCTATCACAAAATATCCAAAATGGGAAAATTATCACACCATCACGATTGTCTCAAAATTCTGAAAATTTTTAATTTATAACTTGAGATGTGGTTTTGAGTGGAAGTGCCTCAAAATTACATTTTTCTCCAAGTACCCCTATTCTACCTATACATAGACCTAACACTTATCTTCTATAAAACTCTGCAAGCTCATTTTATACTCTAAGTGATCCATTAGGTGAGTTGGTTAAGCGCTTGGGTTGGTATGTGTGAGGTATGGGGTTTAAATTCTGCCTCCCACTCTTTTTCCACCATGTTGTTTTTATATGAAGTGGGTAAATCCCACATTTTAGGCATCAAAAGAGGGATGTGGGTTTATATTGGGCTAGACCGCCAATTATACTCATGGCTTAGGCCACATCTAATCCACCTTTTGTTTTACCAAACAAATATGGTGTCATGTATATTTGAATTTCCTAAGGTTGGGTTGGATTGTGACTCACCATGGCATATTGAATAAATGTGTTTAATGTATTCGGCAGTTTAAATGAAGAGCTCCTCATTGTTGATAAGTGTGATCCCATTGAGTTGTATGTTGAATTAAACATGCACGTATAACCATTCAATGGGAGATAATTTGTTAAGGCCTCCGATTTAGGTGGAAATAATGATGAGAAAGGATAAAACTTTGTCAAATCCAAAAGCATTGTGACTTAGCACCATACATAATGACATGGAAATTAATATGCCAAAATTACAAAGTAATATGAAATTTGATCCAAGTAATATAAAATTCGACCATGCAATGAAATATGGAAAAGTGGTGGCAAGCCACGTGGTGGCTTGAGGACCCACCATGTTGGCATCATAATAATAGTCCTCACAATGATCAAGATCCCTTCCATTATAAAAGTTGAGCCTCTTGTTTTAACTAAAAATTTTGTGCATGACGAAGACTAAAGGTCGCAAACCAATAATTCGTTTTTGTCCTTTCTCCTTTTGCCACTTGTCCACTACCAACTGAGCCACTTGGCCAATTTTGTACATGTACATATTGCCTTAGATCTGTTGACCAATGTTGACCTTTAGGTTGAACTAACTTTGATTTGACCTATCTTGGGCTCAAAGTGTCTATTTTTTTGCGTTCTTATAGTAATTAGAAATCTCTCTAAAGTATCTACTATACTCGGCACAATTTAGAGAATTTTAGGGAACATTTGACATTGAAATTTATCTCCTAATAACTAATACCCTTCATTAAAGAATTATAAAAATAAAAGGAGAAATTATGTGTGTGGTAAGGCTAGAATAACCTAGTAATTTGACCTGACCAAACCAATCAAAGTTCTCGCACTACTATAGACACTCAAATTTGGAAATTTACTCTTTAACACTCTGGGTTTGAAAATTAACTCTTGCTAAGATAAATACAAACTTTCTATTCCTCTTTAGGGCATCGAATATTTCTTGCCTAGCCTTTTTATCCTTACACATAGATATGTTGACTCATTTTGAGATTAAAATGCATAAAACACATATACTAAGTCAACCTAATAAGATGAAAACTTCATTTTACACGATTTCAATCCTTGGTCAACACTATACAATTTGGTTAGGAATTCATATCTAGTCATGACCTATCTGTATGGTTCTACACCAAAGCATATCCTCCATATTTACCTTTAATTCCAAATTCCTTGATGGGTACTTTACTTGTTTTGGTTCATCCTTTATTTTATAATTCTTTTTTATATCCCTATATAATTAAGCTAACACTACCTCATTAGCTAAACTATAAATCCTTTGACACTACATTGATACAGTAGACACCAATTTTGGTATCATTACCTCTCATCTTGCATCATTTTCTACATAAATACCTCTCTTCCCATTTAATTCCCCTCTTCCATTCTAAATTCAATTTATCCCTTTAATCATTATTTCCCACCTTCATCCCCTCTTAATCAAGCCCTTAATTAATATTCCCTAATCATTCATAATCACCATTAATTAATCCTAAATCCCCAACTAATTTAATTATTATCCCTAAGTCCTCCATTTTACCATCCCTAGGACCTCACTTAATAAATTCACCTCCCCTTTTCCTTTTTTAACATTTTACACCTCCCATCTACCCATTTATCCATCCTAAACAACCCTAACTCATCCTCACCTTTCAAAACCCTAATCCCACATCATAATGGCTCATTACCTCAAGGTTTTCACCCTTTCACCATCAAAATGGATGGGCCTAAGAAATTGATGATAATGTATCCAGGTCTCTGTCAACCCTATAAATCCGTACATACCTCTCCTTTTACCAGGATGCAATTTTGGATACTTCAAAATTTCTTGTGATCTTTCCTTCATTTTCTTTTATCTCTTACAACATCCATCATCACCTTATAGATACTGTGATTTAATCTTTGATATTTGAAAACCTTTTTCTCTCTTGTGTGATTTGATCTATTATTGAAGTTATATCATCATGTTACTCCTCATATCTTTAGTAGGTTTAACAATCATCTAGAGCCATGTCTCTGCCTTTTCAGTCTTTATTTATCATCCAAAATATTCATTCATGTCTGTCATTTTCCCATCAAACCATAGATCATCCCCAATCACCATTAACCTTTCTTGGTTGTTATCTACTTATTTACCATTTTATTATTTTTCCTTTCATTCATCTGTCCTCACCATCCTCTTTTTGATCCCGCAAGATCATTCGGACCCTAGATCTTTTCATCCTTCCCTTCCCCGTCACCTAAAATCTATTCTTCTAGCTATAGTCATCATCGACTCACTTGATTACCTTTGACCAGATAATTATTCATTATATTTGCCTTGATATCTCATAATTTTTTTCATCCTCTATGTTAAGTACGGTTCTAGATATCTTGCAGGTTCATATTTCTTTATCTCAACCTCATCACTAGATCCAAATCTTCTTCCAAGGACTTAAGATCTACATTTTCTATCACTATTTCACTTGGTTTGCTCTAGTTGTTGTCAAGTGGGCACTACAAGATTAGGTCACCATTGACCTTGAGAGGTTTGTTTTAAATTTTCCTAGATCAACATCTCATATTTTTAATGCATTTTAGGTTTCGAGTTTCAATTTAGTTATATGATAAATATAATTTATCAATTGATTTTATATATTTTTATCAAAAATATGGGTTGACATCCATCCTAGGAAGTTTTCACTTCTCAAGAATGAATTTTTAGGAAACCCACCCATCTATCTACTAATCCATTTTTCATGTTTAGTTATCTTTTTTGTGTAGGTCACCTAGCTCACTGTGAGGAGGGTCTCTCATTTTTCCCCGTATCCAACACCCCATCTAGAGGTACCTTTAACCCTCTCATAATTGGAGTTTTTTTTTCTTGTTATTATTTCACTAATCTAAAATAGGTATGAGGAAATGTTTCCAACATTCTCGCATGCCCAGATGGGACAACCCTTATGTGGCGAGTCTTATTATTTGTTTTTTACTTCCATTTTCTTGTATCCATCTTCTTCTAACCTTGTAGGAAGGAGCGTTTATTTCTTACTTACGTGCACATGTTGCTTTTCTTAAAAATACTTGCTTGGTTAAAAATTAAAAAATAATAAAAAGGAAAGCGTTATCCAAATATTCCTCTATTTTTCCTATTTTATTCTTTTGCATTGTAGTTTCCTTTCTTGTTTGATTGTCTTCATTGAACATAAAATTTCATTTTGGATCTAGAAAAACCTTCATATCTGTTTGGAAATCTAGTCTAAAAAGGAGGTAACTCTCAGCATACACTTTTATCACACACATCCAAAACACATGCACCAAAACTAAACATCTAAATATTTCCTCCCATGTGGAACTATTGGGATTTAATCACCTAATAGGAAAGACGCTGTGGTGTTTTGACCACATTACAATCTTTTGGATATTGGTATATTGGCTAAGAACCTAACTCCCTTATTATTGAGGGATTGTTAAGTGAGGGTGTAGGATCCAATACCAAGCCACGTAATATTAGTTAGCATATATTTGGGCCTCATGTACCTTTTGGTATATCAAGGACTCCAACAAAAACTACCTTAAACCAACTATCGATTGGCCATTTTCTAGGCTCCCTTAAAGACCATTTTTCATTTCTTTTCACATCTTTAATAATCATTATAATAAAAACTCTACTATGTGACTTATTTGAGATAATTTAAAGTCGAATAGTTTTTATTTTTTGTTTCATGCCAATTATTACAAGTTCTCAAGAAAAAAAATGGAACAAAATATGACATCTAACATCATTCCTATCTCAAGTACTTCCTCCTAAATAACTTGTTCCCTTTTTATCATTACCTCCACCCCTTTGGTCACTTATTTTACAGCTTACTCAACCTATGGTCCCCATTTCATCCCTTCAAGAATCTCAAACCATCTAACCTACCACCCATGTTGAAACCAATCCATTTCTTTATCATCATTTTATATCATCTACACTAGCCACACCCCTTCTTCCACCTATATCAAAGATTTTGGGCCTCATCATCCCTCATGGGTGTGCATATCTCCCAGAGCTTATCAATGCTAATCTATTTTCCCTTCATGACCATATCCTTCACAAGTCAGCCAAACTCCTCATTTATGGACCTCCTCTACAAAAATTTATTCCTTCCATTCCCATCCTAAATCTACTCAAGTCATCACATCACAAGTTGCCATATTCTTCCCTAGATCTATGAATGAACTTTCCATGGTGAAACATGATCTTGATCCTCACCAATATTATTCCAAAATCCCTCATAATCACCAAACCACTCAATTGGTGGTCCCCATTCCACCTATTTTTCCTTGTTTTAACACTACTATCACATCTTACATCCCCATCACCTCATCATCCACCATGATTATTAGTTTTCCCATCCAATCATCAAAAGAGTCTCATTTTCTTCCTCCACCACCTAAATAGACTAATATAGATTTACACCTTATTTCCACTTCCCAGGGTTCATGTAAGAGTGAATACTTTGCAACCCCATCCCTTTGAATAAAATCAAACCAACCAACCTCCTCTTCGAGGTAATTTTCTCTATATACTTCCCAATCAATCAACTCAAGCATCCCAACCACGAATTACTTACATCCCAACTCACCCTATATCAAACCAATAAAATGACCCCATATCTCAACAACCAACTCAATCCCATCAATTTCATCGCATCCCCATTTCCCAACAACAATCTTTATCTCAACCCATTCAATCGCAACCCCTTAATTACATTCCCCCTTATCAAAAAATTCCACCAACACCTCCTCATTCTCAAATATATCAACCTTACCAAAAACTAACCCATATAATTCATATGTATCAAAATATCATCCTTCAACTTCTCAATCCCTTCCATCTAATAATCCCATGCAGGAGTTGTTGAGTATAATGGCTAATCTTGAAGACGCTACATTTGGATCCAAGATTACCTTCTCATATAAACAAATATCTAATGAACCTATAAATCCTTCAATCCCCATAAAAATATATCCCCCTCATTTGGAATTACCAAAATTCTCTAAATTCAATAGAAATAAGGACACAAAACAACACATTTGTGCTTTTAGACATACAAACTACCTTAGTTCTCATGATCAAGACCTTATGCTTTATACTTTCCCCATGTCATTATTCTAACCTATGTTGGATTGGTACAATGGAATCCCACAACATTCATTATTTTCCTTCACTCAACTATTTCTATAACACTTTTTGATTAATATTATGTGTAAGATTTCCATAACAAACCTTTGTGCCATTAGATAGTATGATGACAAATATATCACGGATTTCATTGCATGATAGCATGACATAATAAACCAATTATCATTATCTCTTCCACATGATCGATTTAATCAAAATTTTCTCATGGTTTTGTGTGAAGAATATTTCCTCTACTCTTCAAATACAATCATTTTAAACCTTCAAGATGTATTTACCATGGCTCGTAAAATTGAAATTTACACCCTTGAATAAGGTTGTTTTAAAATTCTATCAAATAAACCTAATTCTCGAATTCACTAAATCATCGACACATGGTGAAAAATCTAGAAAACATTGGTAATTCCACCATGGTTAAATATTCCTCCACATCTACTTCTCACATGGAGCCTCCACAAATATATCCTAGACCACCTCCTAACTATACCCCTATTGGGGAATCTTATAGTACAATATTTGACAGGTTAATGGCAGTCCATATTATTCATCTTCCTCCCATCTAACACTCTGATGAATCATGACCCAAACCAACATGGTATCTTGAGTAACATTACTATAAATATTATCAAGCTTGAGGTCATACCATTGATAAGTGTTGTAATTTTAAATATATTGTACAAAAACTCATAGAATATGGTGACCTCAAAGTGGATAACCCTAATGAACCACCTAATCATCCTCTCAACGTCTTCAAATAAACTTTTCCTAACCATTCACTGAATAATAAAACTCCACCCTCCACATTAGAGGCACCAAATTCCCATACAATCAATACTATATATAAATAATCAACACAATCTCCTATACCCATCATCTCATCATCCATTACATTTACGTATATCTCATACTCTTCTCCTATGCTCATAACTTCATCAAATTCTACACCTATTATATCTACCTTGACTATGTCCACAACTACAACATCCACATAACTCCTAATTACACCTACTTCTCCATCCATATCTACCATGTCCCCATATATCACATCTATTCCTTAACCTATACCTACCTCCATGCCCACCTTAACATATTAATCTCACATTACTACATCCACACACACTCCTACATAAATCATGTTTACTACCATGACCATACCCACATCAACATTCAAATCTATTTCCACATCCGTACCATCTCTTGAAACATCTATTCCCTAGACTCCCACACTTAACATAACTACAAATGAAAATCTCACCCTATCCACAACCCCAATAATCCCTACACTAATTAATTCTAAACCTATACAATATACAAATAATTTTGATCTCATCAAGCGCATCATACGAAAACCACTTCCACCTTAAATATCCACCTCTACAACACAATCTACATTACCTAGTTCTACCTTCATAGATCCCTCAGTTGAAATCATCATCATTCTTACCAAAGGTAAATCCTCACTATCAAAGTCCAAGAACCTTGGAATGCCCATCCAAAAATCCCTCACACACCCACACAAAAATTTGGAGCTTCCTTATCTCAAGACTAACCCTCTTAAGAAATATAAAGTCACAATATCACTCTTAGGAAAATTACCATCCATATTAGGGCCACTCCCTCATCCAAGACACCCATTGTTAATAAATAAAAATTGAAGGAATTTCATTCTACCTCCAAATCTAACCCCCTTTAAAATCATCCAAATCCCCATTATCAAATAAGAATCCAAGCCATCTAAGTCACCCGTTATAAAAATAAAAACAAGACACAACCACATTCTTCTTCTTCTTCTAAGTTCAAAATAGAATAAAAGGCTCCAATAAATCCCCATGAAAGAAAATAATCCCTCTTACCTTCATCCACAATTCCTAAAACCACTTCATCTACAACCTCTTCCCTAACCACTCCCATTGGTTCTTACATAGAATTATTTAAACGCTTAATTCAAGCATCTATAATCACCCTACCATCTACCAAACTATTGAATCCACGTGGCCCAAGACCTTAATGGTTTGATTCTAACCTCATTTGTGTATACCATCATACACCCATACATGATACAAAACATTGTTAGGCTTTCCAAACTATTATCCATAATCTTATCGATGAAGATGTTATTTTTGAAGGGGATCACCGTCTTCCATCTACCAGGTCCCACTTCTTTATCCCAACCGTCATCCAAAAATATCTCTAAATCTCCTCATTCATCCAAGACTTTCTTGATCATCCCTCCTCCAACCACAAAATCTCCCAAATAAGGTCCTCTTCTCTTTATTAATGTTGTTCAGATCACCACCCGTTATCACCCCCATGACTTCCAACCACCTACTCAATAAAAATATACATTCATTTTCACCACTACCCCTAGTGATCCTACTCTACCCCGTTCTTCATCAAAACCTAAATTTCAGATCTTAGATTCCACTCGGCCTATTTTTATTCAATAGAGTGTTATAAAACAACTTCATCGGGCCCAGCTTAAGATTTAACTTTATGAGATCATCCAAAGTTCCCCATATCATAGGAAATATCTCAATGAAACTCCCAAAGTTACCCAGTTAGGAGGATCAACCCTTTTTGGATCTTGTTAGATCACTTTCCACTTCCAACCCCATATATTTTGACAACACAAAAATTCCCTACATATCACCTAAAGAACATGACCTTCCCATTTTCATCACTATGTGTATCAATGACACATTAATATGTCATTATATGATAGGATATGGGGCTAGCATAAACATCATCTCATCCCATGCCTTTTATCAAATCAATCTTCCCAATTCCATTATCTCCCAATCACCCTTAGTTCTTTGTACATTTAATGATGTTGTTGCCCCTACTTTGGACACAATTATTATTCTTATCCATCTTGGTAAAAAAATCCTCCATGAGGTATTCTATATCATAGAGGGGGAATTCTAATACAATATCCTACTCAGATAATCGTGGATTCGTGTCATGTAATGTTTTTCTTCCACCTTCATTGATTCATCTAGTGTGAGCATGAGGGGAAATATATAACTCTCCTTGTAGACATTCCTCCATTCAAAATGTGTCACATGAATTATCATCCTAATTAAGTACTCATACCTAAATAATATCCTTTTGAAACATACATTGGCTCATCTGTCTCAACATCTAAGCTTTCTAATGATGACTCCTTAGACAAAGTGATGGATCAGCTCATGGTGGGGGTGTATCATATTCTCTCACTTAATTCCCTTCCCACACATAATCGAATCAAAAGACCCGATAAATCTATAATGTATCACCCTAACACTAGGGATATAGTTCCCTTCAATCTAACTCATCTTCCCATCAATCTCATCTATGGTGACATTGATTTCCCTTCCTCCTAGATTGAAGATTATGAAAAGGCATGCATGACCTCGTCATTTATCAATCTTGTAAACCCCATGAAAAACTTGATTGGACTATAAGGAAAAATCTATCGACCCTCTCCATTTATCTTTAGATCTCATGGACATCGACCCTCCATCTTCTCCATCCCGGAAGGTTATGGATATGTAGTGCCTTTGTTTAGTAGACAAGAGTATGATACTAAGGAGAAGGTCCACATAATATTCAAACGCAAGAGTAAAGGACATTCAAAGGCATGGAAGGATAGGGAAGGACACATGTGTAAAAGACAAGGGCGATTCAAGACTTAGCCGTTGTCACATGTGTGGTCTTTTTTTGGAGATAACATGTAGAGCACACAAACTAGATAAAGACTTGCGTGACACACATAGGATATTTTTTGAAGATAAAATACTAAGTAATGTGTATGGGCTTAGGCTAATAATATAATTCCAGTTAACCAAGAGAGATATATTGTTAGCGCACTTGCATATGTGTCTATTATCAGTAAAGGCACATAGTTATTGTCGATTATGTAACCTATTTTGGGAATTATGAAAGTGGTGCAGGAAATACCCCACCTTTATAAATATGTAGTGATATGTGTAGTATAAAAATAATATATATGACGACTAGATATGAATTAATGTGAAGTCATATTGTCGATCTCGATGTGCACATGAATTTATGGTGTTACTTATTATAAGAAGATTTTATGTATTTACTTTGTATTTAATATAATGGAGTGTATTGGCTGAATCAAGGTGTTAATCATGAGTATAACTGGTTCTTACATGGTTTAATTCATTATGGTTATTATTTAAATCCGTTATCCTTAGATCTAGATCTGGAATATGCTATATAGAATGTTATACTAATTATGGATTTGAGTACATTAACTCTTCATCTTACTAACATCCTGCAAAAACAACCCTAAAGAGGGGCTTGGTACCTTTATGCACTTCACATGATTGCTCAAGATAGGATGAGTGATGTGCAAGAGCACCTAGCTTATTA
Organism: Taxus wallichiana var. yunnanensis; assembly: GCA_018340775.1. Taxonomy (NCBI): domain Eukaryota; kingdom Viridiplantae; phylum Streptophyta; class Pinopsida; order Cupressales; family Taxaceae; genus Taxus; species Taxus wallichiana. The sequence continues at coordinate 292,693,163 of CM031242.1, read as the reverse complement.
CTAGTAAATTCTAGGTTACATCATTCGCTTTGTTGTCGAGACCTCTTTTTTATTTCATTTTAGGATGGTTCGCAATGAAGACATACCAGTTGACCCTAGAAAGTGTTGAGGAGTGGATACATGATCTAGGAGAATAGTACACATGGATTTTCATCACTGGATCTAAGTTTAATGCACGTGCATGACTGGGAACAGAATTTGTATGAAAGTTTATATGAGATATTCTTCACTATTTTTTTGGTATAACTATACGAGTTGTTGGTTTATTATGTGTCAAAAGGGATTGGAGGTATCACACACTTGTTTGGATGTAAGAATAATTTCATGCCCTCTATGATGCTAATCAGATTTGAATATGAACTGTGGATACTTGTTTTTGTGGTGTTCTAAATAGTTATATTCTAGAGTACTCAATTTCAACTTATTCTTTCCCAGAGGTAGCAGAATTCAATTTTTATGATATCCCAGGGAACATACTTTTAAGGAATTCTACTGTGATAAAGATATTGATGGTGAATCGAACTTGGAAAGAAAACCGATGGCTAACTAAACCCCACCACTCACGGGGAAGGAGCAGGTTTGGTGAAAGATGGAAGACCTAATGGCGTAAAGGTAGCAAGAAGACAAGAGGATTAAGTATAATGAGGGGCATGAGAGGGAGATAGAGAAGAAACAAGATGTTTCGATTGAATGGTATTGAGGAGAGAGATGGATCGTGAAGGATTTAGAGCTCATGTTGAAGGAATGGAGCCAAAGCATCAAGAAATCCCCCATTTGGGCAATAAAGACAAGGAACCACCCTCGGCCTCACATGGAAGTGGGCTAACCAAGATGACTTGGACCATGCGTGTGCATCTGAATCTACCTAAAACCTCGCCCTTGTGCTTGGTTTTTGAGTATCTAGTACGAAAAATAGTCTGCAAGCTCATTTTGGTAGTGGGAGAATAGGAGTAAGTCACATAACAAGTACATTGATGACATGGAAAATGTCTTCATTGCTGTTTGGAGGTACCTTTTTAGGTGCATCATCTACACAAAAATTGAGAGTGAAAAATTTTAGACTCACTTCTGGGAGTGGTAACACTTTATAGACTATAGGGGTGCAGTTCAATAATACTATTAGGACACATGGAAGTACATCTTTTGGTCCATTTCTAGCTACAAGTGGAGGATTAAGAGGTATATGTGGTTCTATTTCCAGGGGATCTAGGGTTTCGAAAGTAGAGGAAACACAAGAGGTTCGGATTAGGTGGGAAAGGTCCACACCAACCCCACAATATTTACATGGAGATGTCTCTTCATATACTGGAATATAGGGGCATAAAATATGCTATTGAACATGTGCACATGTGTGAAATTATATGGTGTGCAAAAGGAATCATGGATTATGAGCACATGGCAAGTTAATTTGTAACTACGTTACAAGGCCGCGCACACAACCGGAACATAAATTTTGACCCTGATCAGACTTGTGTAGATTATGTAGCATTAAAAGATGTTTTCCTTAAAGACTTTCACATCCCTTAGTTTGAGCAAAAGAGTATAAGCATGCTCAAGGATATTAAGTAAAGCACTACTTTGAGAATGTCATAGTATGATGCCTATTTCAAAATGCTTTTATCTAATATTTCTTAAGATATTTATGCAAGGAAACATGCACAATGGTTCATTGGAGGTATGATTACACCATTTAGAAGGGTGATATAACATAAGACATACACTGATCCATGTAAAGAACTTGAAGTATATTTACGTGTTGAGGTAGTTGGAAGCATAAAAACTGCAGATCAGCGCATTCTTGGAAGCATAGATTGCAGCTCGGAAAAATAGTTGGAGAAACTATCGTAAAACTCAAAGCACATGAGACACGCATGAGGATTTTTGTATAGATTTTGAAGTGGAAGGTCACACAAATGATAGTTATCCCCATAGATCAATACGTTAATTGCTTGCTAGACTATGAGATATGTCACTTAAACCATGATGCTAGACAATGCCCATTATTACCATGTGTAATAAGGAAGAACGTCTCTTGTTATTGTAGAATCTATAGGTCTATGAATCAAAATACGAAAGACTTCCACTGATTGGTTAGATCCATGATGCTATAGATATTGGTGTGTGACAAATAGGAGTATTAGATAACTCTAAAGGAAAGAATGAGAATCAAGATTGAAATCATGATCACGCATGTTATGATTGTAATGAAGGGCATTTTGAAGGAGGTCATTGAAGAGGTCAAAGATACCATGGTTGATTCAGAGGATGAGGCTTTGGTGGTGGATGAGGTGTTTTTTCTCATAGAACATGTTATACATGTAGATCTCCGACCACTATAGGCGTGAATATCCTCAGAATATTACTTATTCCTTCTGTGGACAAAATCACAGCTATGAGGAATGTCGTGACTTATATGAGAATATTATTAAGTAGCATAATGAAGAAAAAAAAGGCATAGGGATGGTTAGGATACATCACGTTGTGGAAAATCAGTGGATGCCCAAGTTGGAACCGAATATGAGGTATTTCCTATAAATATCACTACCTGCGCATAAGTGGTGCTTGCAAAGAAGTGTTGCAACAAAATCCTACCATCACTAAGGAGGAGGTTCTACATGCATAGTACCCAGATCATTTCCATCAGAAGGAGGTTTATCATGAAACCATGGAGGTACTCAGAAATATTTAGGGTGAAATACAATATTTAAAGGAAAAATCACGAAAAATGGAACAAAATAAAACAACAGAGACAATCCAATCTGATATTGAATACTTAAATGGAGTGTGAAAAATTTTGCGCCAAGAGAATATCATTCCATTGTTAGGGAATTGGTTAAAGGGAAACACTTTTCATGTAATTATTGATACTAGATGATAAATCCTGCATTCAAATCTTCCCCCCCATAACTTAGACTATGATAAGGAAATCAATTCGAATGTTGTTGTGGATGGATGGAATTTGAGAAATATATTAATTGATACAGGTGTGGATGTCAATGTACTTACTTTAGATGTATGAGTACAAATGGGGAGACCCCCATTACAACCATCTTCTAATGTGTTATTTGTGGCTCACTAAACTAAGTCCACTCCCATCAGATTTTTAAAAGATGCATGCATTACTATACAGGGAGCCAAGTTCACTGGGGATTTTGAGGTTTTAGCACTTGCAGAGGAAGATAGCTTCCCATCTCTACATGGGAATCCTTGGTACTATGAAAATAATGATGATCTATGGTTCAACAAGGAATATATCAGTTTTGAAAATAAGGAGGAAATATTTATTATCCCGTTAATGTATGGAAAATCTACACCTTATGTTGAACCTTTAAGTGAAGAAGACTTGAACCGGATCTATGTGCATGTCATTCGATACCTAGAGGTCCTTGATCCATCTAAGGAAGGGATTCTCCAGTGGGAAGATGCATAGTTAGTCAGTGATACCACAAGTATTGCTTGTGATAATTGGGCTCATGGTACTTATGAGTTGGTAGGGGAAAAAGTAAGAAGAAAATTTGCATGTAATAGTAGATCTCATTGTATCAGGAGAATAGGTAACAAATCGGTACCTCGATACACTAGAGAAGGAGACCCTACGATATTTCTACACTCCATGTAGTAATAGTGGATAGACCAGTTTAGAGAGACAAAATATGTTAGCATATACTCGCACAAGACAACAAAGGTTACCTTTGGTGGGTGGTTTAAAAGGATAATATTATAGAATGAAATGAAATAAAGATTTCTCTTTCTACTTGGTTTTCAAGGAGTAATGCATCTACTCAAATATTCACTTATCATGGTAATCAACCTGTTCAACACCATGTTTAGCAATTTGAGAGACTCTGGATAGAGGAGCAAGAAAATTTACCACCTTCACTCTAGGTGCATAAATTTTATTCCACTTTACAAGGTTGCACACGTGCTTGGTATGTATATGCGAGAACTCCATAGAGAGACTAGAAATTGGAAGGATTTGATTGCAGCAATGATCCAGACATTTGACTATTTCTCTACTAAACCTTTAGTAGAAGAGACATTAAGGGTTATAAAGTGCTTAACTATGGGAGATAGTGCTAAGGTGGAGGAACTCATTCAGATTTATTTGATGGAAATGATTCAGAGAATGTTTTGTTGAAGAAACAAAGACATATGCCACACTACTTAAGTGTGCTTTCCTTAAGAAAGAAAAAGGAAAGATGGTCTACTTAGTGGATGATGAGGAAGTGGAAAATATGGATGTAGATCATTCAATAGGTAGGCATGAAGTTTTATACATTACGAGATAAGACCACACGTGCCTATCATGAACCTATGAAAACAAAGAAAGTGAATATTGGATCAGATGTTGAGCCTAAGGAGGCCATAATTGGGGATTATTGGTCTGACTTTGAAGTGGCCAAAATCATTGAGTTACTACGAGATTATCGAGACTTATTTCCTTAGGGATACCATGAAATAAAAGGCATGCATGAATCATTTGGATAAATGTGGATAAAACTTAAGGTGCGTGCCCATTCAAGTAAGTGGCCCTACATAATGAACCCCAACTTGCATGAAAATTTCAAGGAAGAAATTGACAAAATGTTGAAGTCCGGAATCATCAAGCCCTGGATGAGTTAGAATGGGTTAGCCCAATGGTGATCAATATAAAGAAAGATGGTCGGATTAGGATATATGTGGACTATAGGGAGTTGAATGTTGTGTGTGTGACTGATACTTTTTATGCCATTCACATAGGAAATATTATAAGGCATTCCAGGGTGCAAGATCTATTCCTTTACAAATGGATTCTCTGGGTATCATTAGGTTAGGATTACACAGAGGATAAAAAAAGACTAGTTTTACTACTTTGAATGGGGAATTTTTGCCTACATTGTTATGCCTTTTGGTCTAAAAACATGCATGCTATATTTTCACACATAGTTGTACAAGCATTCAAAGATTTCATTCATAACTTCTTGCAGGTTTATTTAGATGATTGGATGTTGTACGGACTTGTTAAGGATCATTGTTACAATTTATGATTAATGTTTGAAATATTTCACCAGCTTAAACATCTCTTTTAACATTAAGAAATGTATATTTTCTACACCATTTGGCACACTATTAGGGCACATCATTTGTAAGGAAGGTTTGTTGGTTGATCTAGCTAATATTGTAGTCATTATCAGCTTGGAAGAGCCTCCTAGTCAAACTAAGGTGCAAAGATTCTTGGGTCACACTGGGTATTATAAAATTTTTATAAAAGGGTATGCTAAGGTTTTTGCACCCTTGGAGGAGTTACTAAAAGGAAAAGGGACATTCTACTAGGGAGAATCGCAGCAGCAGCGTGCATTCGAGACATTGAAGGAGAAACTTACTACAGTTCCTATTCTATGCTTTCCTTCGTGGGACCAACCGTTTCATGTACATGTGGATGCTTCTAGCATGACCATTGACATGGTGTTGGCTCATCCTGAGAAGGTATTATAGATCATCCTATTTTTTTGCTAGTATAAATTTGTCTCTGCCGCAGAACATAATTATATAACTACAAAGCACAAATCTTTTCAATGATCTACGCACTACATAAATTCAATCAAGACCTACTAGTAACATCATTTGTATTCTATACGACCATATGGAATTAAAGTATTTGGTAAACAATCTCATTTTACGAGGCGCATATGCCGATGGGTACTCTTATTCTAATAATTTGATTTTATAGTTATGGTAAAACTAGGGAAAAATAATTTTAGACTAGACCACTTATCTAGAATATAGTTGGGAGAAGACACACATGCAATTCAAGATATCATGATGATGCATAGTTATACAGCAGTTATAACGTGCACCATTGGAATTAGATGAAATTTTTGTCTTTCTACATAAAGGTATGGCACCGAGAAGGGATGCAATCCTTAGAGAAGAAACAAATTTCCATTTGTGCAAAGGCCATTTATGTTGATTAGCGATGAAGCTGAACCTGCATAAGATAGGTGAGATGAAGTATTGCCGATGTGTCTTTGGAACATGAGTGCACAAATATCATGGAGGAGGCTCATGGTGGTATTACAGGTGGGAACTATGCAAGTGATGCCACTACATGCAAGATTCTACTCATTAGATTATGGTGGGAGACCTTGTATAAATATTGTAAGGCATATTACAAGGCTTGTGATCACTTGTCAATGCCTTGGAAAACTAGGACAAAGAGATGAAATTCCTTTAAGACATATTCCTAGTGTAGAACCATTTGAGAAATGGGATATAGATTTTGTGGGTCCTATTTCACCAGCCACATGTAGGACTAGATCATGTTATATCATCACTTGCATAGATTATCTGACAAGGTGGGTAGAAGTGGCACATACAAAGGATTGTATGCTAACTACAACAGCTAGGGAAAATATTATCATAAGGTATGGATTCCCATTGAGTTTGACTAGTGATAGGGGAACACATTTTCTAAATGAGACAATCAGAATTCTATTGGACGAGTTCATTATTGCACACTATAAAACTACACGATATCATCCTTAGGAAAATGGGACTGCCAAGGCTTTCAACAAGATTTTGAGCGAGAAATTGACAAAAATTTGTGATGTTGGAAGAAAGGATTGGGATGATAAAGTTTCTGTAGTGCTTTGGGCATATAGAACAACATACAAGCAATTAAACAAGGCCACACCCTTTTAATTGGTGTTCAACGTATGAGTCCTTCCTATGGAATTCATGTTATCTTCTTTACGTATTGCGTCCACTAGAGGTCTAAATGATGAAAAAGCATTACTAGAATGAATTTAAAATTTAATTAAGTTGGATGAGTGATGAGAAATAACATGCTAGAGTCATAAGAAACAAAAATCCAGGTAGAAAGCATGACATGGTAGGCATATCCGAGACAAAATTTTTGAGATAAGACAGATGGTGCTTCTTTATGATTCTAAGTTTCGCACCATCTAGGAAAACTCAAAGTACGTTGGTTAGGACCATATATTATCACTTACATACTTGAAAAAGAACTTGTCAGCTTAGAAATGCTTTATGGAATATGGTTACCCAGCTTACTTCTTGGTCCTAATATAAATAATTATTTTTAGTGTTTGAAATAAGGCGTGTTTCCATTTAGGTTAGGTTTTCAATTATGTATTCCCTTAATGTATTTCCTTCTTCATCACTATGCTTTTTCAATTTAGTTTGTGTTTTGTGTAATAAGCATGTTTGTGCACTTGAAGCTAATTACCATTTACAATATTTTTATGCACAGAGGAATTGCACATACCATTTGTGTGGGGTGGTTATTGAAAAATGGGTACACATAAAGGAACAAACTACTATAGGTGTTATTCAAGTTTGAAGAGTTGGTGGATAGAATATTGCTTCAAAATAAGGACCATAGATGGAGATAAACTAAGGAACAATATAACGAGAGGTAAGCAATGGCCATAGAGACTACCAGGAGAAGGCGCAAAGTGGTGAGGTACTAAGGCACATGGAAGCACACTTTGAAGAGAAGTCTATAGCCAAAAGGTAGGAAGGTGTGCTAAAATTTTATAGCTGAGGCATGAAGATGTATGTCACGGAAATTGTGAAAATGCTCAATTAATGAGAGGATTATTGGTAGGTGAAGGAGTAATAAATGCACTAACTTTCTAAAAATCTATATAAGGATGGGATGCGAGTTCATTTTTACCATTGTAATCACAAAAATTTGAACAAGATAAGTGTAAAATGAGTTGAGTGAATCATGTTGAGGTGTGAAGAGTGTGAAACCAGATGTGGAGAGAAAATTTGTGCACAAGAGAAGCTTACATCCCCATTGGTGAAGGGTTTGAGCAAAGTAAAATGTTGTGTAAGAGCTAGGGCTTGTAATTTTAACTAGGGCATGTAGATTCAAGCTAGGGTTTGGAATTTATCGTTATAAAAGATAGAAGGTAAGCATTTACACAATACTAAGGACATAAAGTTACGATTTATAGATGGAACCAAAGAAAGCACCTGCCGTAGGAGCCAAGGGAAAGAAGAAAGTGGAAGAAAAGGTTGAAATTTCTCCCGAGAGTAATTTCTTAGAGATGCAATACCTAGAAGGCATGATAGTGGGAAAAGAATGGGATTATCACATCTGTAAGTGCAAGATAAGTGATTACAACCACTGCACATTGATAATAAAAAGGATTTGGATCTATTGAGTACGAAGACAAACAAGCACACAACAGAGGACATGTTAGTGTATGATGACACTTTGGAGAGAATTTATTAAAAGATTGGAGTCTACTAGTTGTACGAGCTCCCGTATTTTAGAAAATATGAACCTTTATACCAATGGTTTGATGAGAAGAGTACATGAAGAATTTTTCTATTTCATTAGATGAAGGGTAAGGATTACAACTACATTGATTTCAACAATAACAGGATTAAAGGGCACATGAGTGGATCTGGATAGTGACTTGACAGATAAAGCAACAATACTGGAGACACATAATGAGTTACGATATACCAAGGGTCCATATGGAATGGATATTGACAAACCGAAGAAGTACCCGATGGTACAGAAGTCGTACATCTAGTGACCAAATTGAATGATCCAGATAGATGGTCACAGGTGAATACAATGTGGCTATACATTACATGGAGAATATCATAGGGATTAATTTACAACATATTAGGTTACATTGTAGATATTATCATCAAATAAGTGAACACAAGTGATAAAATTAGTTTCGTGCTATCCTATTATCCCTTGTATTTATGGAGATTGGAGTTCCCGATGGGCCAAAGAACAAGATCTGGGAGTATCCCATGCAAAACAAGTCCCTTGTGGAAATATTTGACAAGTAATTGTGTGAAGGGTCAATGAGTGGGCCATTCAAGAAAAGGGTAGAGATGTGGTATGATCGGATCTGTGTGGCATTTGAAGAGGAGTGGTGCATCCCCAAGGAGTTACCTTCGGTGGTGGGAAAGGTAGTGCAGTTCACGGTGTATCAGCACTTCTGCATTGCACAATTTTCAATAAAGGATGGGACTTTGAGCCCCTGGTTCAAAATGTCATATGCCTTCACATCCGTGCATCATTCCATCATTTTATTGATGCACGCTGCCTAAATTTTGTTATAGATAAGGTAGACGGTGACTACCACATCCGAGGAAGATGTATGCATATCCGTAAAACTACCTATATTGAGAGGCTAATTTCAGACATGATAAACATGAATCATGTGAGTTTTTAGATTATAGATAGTGGATCCATATTTATATACCTTCATCTTAAGCCTAAGTTAGAGGGTAAAAATTATGTAGAAAATGAGTTCGCGCTCCCAGGGCCTCCTAAAGGTAAGCATACAATGGAGAATGCACCAACTCTAAATCCCACGTAAAACGGTAGAGGTAGATGATGAGGAGGAAGAACATGAGGACATTGGTGTCTTGGATCATAGGGGATAGAGGCAACCCATGGACAGGGTAGAAGCTGAGCATGTAAGTACTCCACCTCAGGCATAAGAAGAAGGAGATGAAGAATTAGAAGTAGGAGTAGTCCCTAAAGAACACCGCTTTAAGAGGGTATTTATAATAATAAGAACTCAAGGAGTTAATCTATAGTCGATATGAATATCACTACGAATCTCTCCATAGATGGAGACAACGAAGAAGAGAATGAGAAAATTGAAGCTGATCGAGGAGGCAAAGAAGTCTGAAGAGAGTGCACCTGAATCTCCTATACAACCAAAGGATGTGGAAGATCCCAAGGACAAAGAAACATAGGTTGAAGAAGGAGTAAAAAAGTTGTTGATGATGAATCACAACACCCTTGAATGTCTGCAACTCGATGGGTTGAGACTCTCAGTGTGATTTCATAACATGGAGCTTTTCCCAAGTGTGGGAACTTGTGAAATCGGAAAATCTCTCCAGATGAAGGCCGGTTCCTATTCCTCTATTCAGATGCACACGTAAAAAATGCAGAGGGTTTACTAAAAACCTAATCTAACTTGCCAAGGAGATAGGGGAAGAAGATGCATAAAATAAACCTAAGCTAATAGAGGTGATGCACCGAGGAATGAAGAACATCTGTCTTGCCAATAAACACAAACCATTAAAATGCAATGCAAGATCATGCACAGATAACAGATTTGCAGTGAAAGATCAGGAAGATGTAAATGAACACAGAGAGGGTTGAGAATCATCCACATACATGCATTATTTGCTCCAAATATTGATACAATACACCACAAAATGCCAAGAGGCAAAGTTGCATTACAGTTTTAGATGGGAGGTTTGAACTCCACAAATTCACCTGCTAAAGAGAAGAAGGAGGGGAAAAACAAGAATGTACAACCTTTAGAAAGAAGCCCCTCCTCACAATTTATAGGAGGAAAAAGAGAGGGAGAAGAGAGGAATTCCAAATCTACCCCAACCACCTCTAGGTTGCATTTAATTCATCTCATTATGGTGGTAGGTGAGAACCCTAGCAAACCCAAAAAGTGGCGAACTATATTTTGTATTTTTAAGAACTTTTTCCCACCCAATTAAATATATCCAGATTGTAGTTAGACAGAAGACCTCATAAGATTTTTGAAAATTCCAACCTTGCATGAATCCGAGCTCCTGTCAAATTTATGGCCATCCGAATATTTGCATTAGGTCTCGCTTTCCTATCGCTGCTCGTAATGTTGCGCCTCCCCGAAGGTGCGGCATAGGCACATCCATATTTGTGTCGACATCCTCTTATGTGCGCCAAGGCACAAATTTTTCCATGTCGACACTCTATGTCATGCACCCTTTTCGTGCGCCACTTACCTACACCTTGCCACATATATTTTAGTGTCAACACTCATTTCTGTGTGCCACTTACCTGTGCCTTGGTGCATATTTTTTCATGTTGACACTCATTTCGCGTGCACCACTTACCTCGCACCTCGGCACATATATTTTCATGTCGACACTCATTTCTATGCACCACTTACATGTGCCTTGGCACATATATTTTCATGTCAACACTCATTTCTGTGCGCCACTTACCTGTGCCTTTGCACATACATTTTCATGTTGACACTCATTTCTATGCACCACTTACCTACGCCTTGGCGCATATATTTTCATGTCGACACTCATTTCTATGTGCCACTTACCTGTGCCTTGGCTTATATATTTTCATGTCGACACTCATTTCTCGCACATATATTTTAGGGTCTAAGTTTCTTTGATTTCCATATTCTTCCATTTGTCTATATCTACCCGGGAGGGAAAGATATATACAAAGAGAAGCCAAGAGAAATTAAGCAAAATAATGCTCAGAAAAATAGGATATGACTCCAAACCTTGGTGCTCAAGTTCCTAAGGTGCCAAGAACAAAGAGGGAAAGTTGTGAGTATGTTGCACCAGTCATGGTCTATGAAGAGGACACAAATAAAATTTTCTACACATGATTCTAGAATATAGTGGGCCTCAAGTACTTTTATAGATGGGATTTGATGGACCCTGACATGGAAACCACATGTGTGAGAAAAAAATTTCATGGTCCATGAAAACTCACATGGACGAGCCTAATTTTGATGTGTGTGAAGAGTCTTGTGTGTCAAGGAGAATGAGAAAGGCACCACAAAACATACATATAACCATCAAACCCATGGTTATGTCTCGACTAACAGTGAGTAACTCCTTAGTGAAGGTATCTATAGAGGTGGTGCGCAGGAATGTGGATAAAGATACCACCATTAAAGCTCTAAGAGAAGATATTAAAGTGCTAAGAGAAGACATCAAAGCCAAATATGTAGAGATTGTGTGTCTAAAAGGAGAAAAGGACCTAGAGATAAAGAAGAATGGGGTTCTCATCAGCATGGTAGAGGAGATTGGTGATCATGTCCTAAAAGCAAGATTATAATTGGAGTCTAAGGTACCTGAAAGGTTCCCTTCGGCTATGCACTATGTGTATACATTAGTGGATTTAGTGCTTGAGAATGGACCAGTTTGAATGCTAGAACCAAAGGACCCTGAGCAGGAAGAAGAGAGGGAAAGGGCTTTAGTGGTGAGGAAGATTTCATCCTATGAAGCATTGCTTCAAACCTTATAGGAGAAGTCAAGAAAGTGGACAAAGAATTGAATATTTATTCAGTTCCAGAGGTAGTAATAAGAATCAGGAAAATAGTAGAAGACAATGAAGTCCTGAAGGAAATGAAGGATGAGACATTGGGATGTGTAGAAAGATTGGCGCTAGTCAAGAAAAAGTGTGAGGCCCTTACAACAACACAGGATCCCCATAAGGAAAAATTGGATGAGATTGGAAAACGTATAGTGTAGAAGATGGATTTATTGGAAGGAATGTCTACTATGTCCAACATTGTTTTGGTGTTACAAAATGAGAAGGGAGAAATTGCCCAAGATGAGTTGGAATCTATTATGCGGACATTCCAAAGAAGACGGAGTCGCGCTAACCAAATGTCGAATTTGGAAGCTGAGATAAAAGAAGAATATTTGGAATTAATTCTTTAACTTGAGGCAAAGGATGTTGTAGAGTGAGAGTTCATTGTTTATACAAAAATTCTTTCATTTCTTTCCATTCTTTATTCTTTATTATTCAAAGAGCAGCCATTGTTGGGGTGGAAATGCAGTTTAGTGTGGGGTAATGTTGAGCAGACAAGAGTATGATACTAAGGAGAAGGTGCACAAAATATTTGCATAAAGAATTAAAGCACCATCAAAGGCACCAAAGGATAGGTAAGGACACATGCACAAAAGACAAGGGAAGATTTGGAACTTAGTTGTTTTCGCATGTGTGGTCTATTTTTGGAGATAACTTGCAGAGCACACAAACTAGATAAAGACTTTCCTGACACACATAGGCTATTTTTGGAAGAGTGGCTACTAAGCGCTTTACATGGGTTGGGGCTAATAATAGAATTTATACTGCCGTGATAACCAAGAGAGATCTATTTTTAGTGCACTTGCATGTGTTTCTATTATTGTAAAGGTGCATAGCTATTTTCAGCATGTGACCTATTTTGGGAATTATGCAAGCGGTGAAGGGAAAGTCCCCACCCTTATAAATATGTAGTGATTTGTGTAGTATACAAAGAATATATATGAGGACTGTATATGAATTATTGTGAAGTTATGTTGTCATATTTGATGTGTGCATGAACATATGGTGTTACTTATTGTAATAAGCTTCTCTTTATTTACTTTATTTAATATAATGGAGTGTATTGGCTGAAACAAGGTGTTAATCATGAGTGTAATAGCTTCTTGCATGGTTGAATTCATTATGGTTATTATTTAAATGTATTACCCTTGTATCTAGATCTATAATATGCTCTATAGAATGTTATACTAATTATGGATCTGAGTACAATAACTCTTCATCTTGCTAACATCGTGTAGAAGCAACCCTAAAGAGGGGGCTGATATCTTTATGCACTTTGGGTGAGTGCTTAGTCTAGGGTGGGTGATGTGCGAGTGTGCCTAGGTTATTATTGGTAAATTATAGGTTGCATCAACCTTTACCTTGCTGATATCTGTACTTGTTTATGTAATTAAAGTTTGCAAACATTGATATGTGATTCCTATTCTAATATGGTATACTCTTTTGAATTGTTGATCTTTTTTTTTGTAGATGATATGTTTTACCTTCTAAACTAGATGTAATCATGATGTGTTAGTATTTTACTGATTTAGAATTGTATTCATGTACACAATATGTTGGGTTTTGAATTACATTATGTGAATCAATGTGATAATAAGTAAAATGCGAGTCTTATGGGACTATGTTGGTAAGTTACCCAAGTCATAATATTAAACTTGTTCCTTATTTTATTTCATTACTATTAAAGGAATAGTCATACCTTGGATCAATTTCAGTGATCCAAGGCATGCTTATGATCGATATGTTGTTTTGATCATTTTTTTACTTACCTTTTTATTGTTGAGATACTTTCTTACTAAAGCTAAAATTAATAAGAGATCATTGGGAGCGTCTCGTGAATGCCTTATTTTATTTTGATTTTTCTTCTTTGGTTTGATAACGTTGCATGTAATGTTGTTATGGAATTTTAAAAGGACCTAACTAAACCTAATCTATGGTGATAATTAATTATTCATGGAACCTAACTAATCTAGATGTATTTATATTATCCTTAACCTAAGCTAAGGTGAATGCTTTTGGAAGGGTAATAATACCTAAAACTATCCTAAGGGGTTTATTACTAAATCAAACCTAAGATACATTGATTTATTAGAGGGGCATCTATACCTAAGGATAACTATGAACCTAAGCTAAAAGTAACTAAGGTTTAGTTAGGGATAATGGTGGTGACACCATTTATTAGGTAGTTGTTGAATTTAATTTTGTAATTAATAGTAGGTACTACCATATTTGCAATGACCTGGTATATTTTGGGTAATAACACTAAATTGTATCACTAAAAAGTTGAAATTTTTATTAGAACTAATAGTTATCAAAGTGAGTTGAATGAGTGGTTTTTGGGACTCTTAGTGGATTGTACAATTTTCCCGACATTTATTGTTCTTGATAATTGAGTAAAAAATCAACTTGGGAAATGCCGATGTATTAGTGGAAAGAAATTAGGATTGGTTTTACTTTGTATTTGGACCTTTTGAGATCAATGGATCTACATGTTGATTTTATGATTTTCAAACTGTTAGTTTAATTTTGTTGCACATTCAATCTTGTCATTGCATGGTGAAAATAAAGGAAGGAATTTACTATTGAATCTATAAATGAATATGGGAAAAATGAGTATGGGTGTTCCCGAGGATTTGGTTACAAATTTTTGTGGATGTTTTTGTGAAATATTGAAGGGAAACTCAGGGAGCTTGGAAGAGTTTCGCAAGAGCCCTACAAAGCATGATAGGCTCTAGCTCATTATTTTATTTTCTCTCGCTAATGCTTTCATGAAAAGAACTCTTATCATTTTTGGAATTACATTTTGAGTTGGGTTCCTTGCGAATGGTTTACTATTTTTAATTTTTCTATTTTTTTCATTTAGAATGATTATGGTTGCATAGTTGGCTCTGCGAGTATTCTTGTGATTATATATTGTGAAATTATTTGATTCTTGTTGCACATCTTTAGATGCATGTAACTCTTATTGATTTATGTAGAAGTTTCTTGTTTTGGGACAAAAGCATTATGGAAATAATGTTTGAAAACAAAGGGGTTATTGGGAATCTAGGCATTATTCAAGGAAATATTATTTAGTTTTTAGTATATCATCTTCCAGGATTTTGTTTTTGTTTTGATGACTATAATTTCGTTAAAAATAGTTTGATACTTCTTTATTCTCAAAATCAATTAAACCCATTCTCGGTGTTATTAATTTTTAATTATTATGAATCTTCCCATAAAGGAGAAGGAAAAGAGTCTATTAGTATTGATCCCAATATTCCTTAAAGGATTTCTAGTTGTCGTTACCCGTTTCATTGAAAAATAATAATGGGTACCCTTTTGGAGATGGTGTATATCATGATTTTTGTTTGATGAGGTCTAAAATCCTTATATTTCTGTGTTGATCCAATTTTTGATATTCATTCTTGTCATTTAGTTTATTTTCTTAGACTTGGGTTCTCGAATTGATTTTGGGTTTTATATTCTTTTGCTATGGAAACCCTGGTTCATATCGAACTCTAAATCGATAATCTATCCAATTTTCACTTCTCGAAGAGTAAATACATGATTCCATTCTTAATATTGATGGAATTTATTTAAAATAGTTATAATGGAATTTCCTTTTAATGTGCTTAGGATTCCTAAATCCCGTGAGATCAAATCCTTTCTTTCATTTGATGGAATTAGTGAGCTATTTTGTTTTTGAATGACTACAAAAGTTCATTTGTTCACCTCCTGTAGGATTTGATTTCCAGTTGATTGTTGTTTCATATGTAATCATTACCCTCCTTATACACAACTTGGTTGTGATATTATGGTTGAATTTTTCAATATACATTATTGAAGAATAATTTAGGTGGATATCTCTACCATCATATTATGTAACAATATTACTTTTGGCCTTGGTTGATTTCATTCTATTGTCATTTAGCTCACATTGCTTAATCCTTCTAGTTTGATCACTATGGAACTATACTTGGGTAATATTGATCCTCCTTAATTTGATAAAGTATCATATAGCAATCTCTCGATGAGAACTTATTTGGTAGATAAGGAAGATGTTTTGACTATGGTATTAAGATACCTATGATTATTGATGGAATACTTCTTTAATTATTGTCTTGTTGTAGTTCTTCGTTATAGTTATAAATGCTTCATTGGGATAACATATATCTTGACTATTAAGTAAATAACTTACACTTGCATTTGAATAGCCTACAATATTATGATAGTGATATGTGAATAAATTAATAAAGGAAATAAATAGTGTTAGATTTCAATCATATAATCTGAAAGATTATATGATTACAATCCTAACACACTTTTCTATCTTTTTGTATTTTAAAGGTCAAATGGACTCAACTTACTTGATTATTGGATATTTATTTAGTTTAATAATTGGATATTAAATGTGAATTAAATTGACCTTCTTTCCTTTATTAGACATTGTGGCATTTTGGGCATACTTCTAAAAGTTGTTCTAGATGGGTACTTAGAGAAATTTCATTAATTAGCAATGTTCCTTTCACGAGATTATAAGGTAGAAGCTTATTGTTATAATGTTCTAGTACTTGTCATGTTTAGTTCTTATGAACTAACACATATTAAAAAATTTTTGTAGATGGATTTCGTGAAAAGTGAAAGAATAAATTCTTATAGGAAGTTGCATTTTTTTACCGATTATGTTCATTTAATTTGGATACTTGTAATTATTAAAAGTTTTTGAAATGATTTTATGAAAGAACCATGAGGGCCTAGTTCCTTAGTATGATTGTAATTGATGAGAAATGTCATCATTATTGACTGAAAAACAAAGTAGTGTAATTTTTTTATTACACTATCGTAAAGTGAATTTCACAAAGATCTAAGTTGTGAGATGTTTGGGGGTATCCTTATAGAACCCATGTAGACATTTATATATCTTCACTTAATTATCATATCCTAAAAAAGGAAGACCAAATGATGCATTTAATGTATTGGATCGTAAAGAACATTGAGGGGGATTGAGTAGGATCTGTATACTCTCATGCAACTACACATGGTTTATGATAGTTATCGGAAATGTATTGCATTAAGTTTTATGTTGGATTTAAATATATGAGTATTAAAATCAAAATCATAAAGTAATATTATTAAAGAAAAAAAAATCCCCTATTAATGAAGTCTTAAAATGAGGATGTTACATTTTGGTATCATTGTTTAAGGTTGAAGCTCTTGGAGCTATTTGATTCCATCACCGATAAAAAAAATTAATTTCTTATTAACATAAAATGGTTAGAATAAGGGGAGAAGTTGTGAATGACCTTCCTCTAAGAAGTGAAGAAACTTTGCAGCTCAAAAACAAGATGAAATCCTTGCTACTCTATTGACACAAGGAATTGAATTTCTTTACTTGAACAACAAGTGGCTGAAATAATGCAGATTAATTAAGTGAACCATCTCAGGAACAACCACATAATGAAAAAATGTACATGCTGGAGATCCCAATACTATAAATAACTATAATGCTGCCAATAATAATGAAAATGTACCCAATCATCTTCCAAATGCAAGAGCATGCTTAGTGGCTAAGTTGTAAAAAGAAATAAAAAGAATAATTCCACCTAATTTTGATGGAACCACATTAGGAGATGGGGATGAGAATTGGCTCAGCAAGATGGAGAATTAATTTGCAATAAGGAACTTCTCTGAAGAAACCAAAGTGGTATGGGGAGATTACCATATTTCCCATGAAGCATCTTCCTAGTGGGACAACCTTACAGATAAACTGAATATTAATGAAGCTAACATAATGTGGGACTAGTTAAAGGCCTATTTCAGGTAGCTACTGGTTACCCCAATTATATTATGACCAAAAGATGACAAAGTTTCAGAACCTTGAACAAGGAAAAATGACTATAACTGAGTACTGGGAGAAATTTACCAAACTCCTTAAGTATGTTTTGTAATATCAAACTGACAATAAATTCCATGTAAGGAAGTTTATTATGGGATTGAAACTTGTAATAGGTGGTGAATTCGATGTGCATGGGCCACCAATGATGGAAGTAGTATTTGAGAAATCCATAAGGAAAGAGAAAATTTCTAGGCCATTGCTTGGCTCATAAAGAAGAGAAGCATAATCAATAACACTCCTTCACCATTGTCACCTAGAAAGACATGGAAGAAGAAGGAGAAAAGTAAAACACATAATGGTGGAAATAATACTGCTGTAAGCTTTAAAAAGAATGGAAAAGAAAATACTTCAGTAATAAAAATAGGTTTGACAGAAGAAGAGACCTTTCACTTGTTTCTTTAAATGTGGTGACAATGGTCACTATGCTAAGGATTTCCCCTTGAGAAACAAGGAGAACAATCCATAGAAGAAGATTCAAATTGCAATTGCTAATCGATCGACCGAAAAGAAGCAAAAATGAAGAAGATAAAGAATCCAAAACCTGAAAAATTGTTATTATGATACTCGTGGGACCTTTTGGTATATTCTCGGAAAGATAAAAATAATTTTTTTCATGATAATAAGAATAATTTGAAAACCTTGTTTTTGAGTAAATTATTTTGTTTCTATTAAAAATTTGTCAAACTCTATATTATGTTATTATTATTTTGACTGAACAAATTCTTTACCTCATCTCGCTTGAACAAAATCTACATGGCATTTCAACACTTAGTTGAAATTTATCTTTAACTTCTTCTAGTTTTGGGCATGTACTTTTATTTTGCAAATACTAGTACAACAATTTGATGATGTAATAAGTTTTTTTTTATTATTATTGGCAAATAGTTTTTTGAAAGGGACTATACCCTTGTGTACAATAGAGGGCCTAGGAGCTAGAATAGGAATGAAAACCAGAAAAAAAAGGATCAAAATCCAAGTGTGACAATGAAGCCCAAAGTAGCCAAAAACAGCTACCCAAACAAGACAAAACAACAAAAACTCTACAAAAAGCAGCAAAGAGACCACAAAAAAACAACAAAAAAACATTCAAGAGCAGCTAAAGCACCTACAACTACTTCTTGGTAGCTTTGTCGATGCTGGTTTTGATGTTCTTCCAGGATTTGAACATTCCCAAAGTTGTCATGTGGGTAGCGTCAGTCTTATCCAACTGATCAATGGTCCTTTTGCTTTCCTTATCATTGCCCCAAAGTGTTGCCGGAACTCCGCTGAGATTGGAGACACTTCTAACATGCTGCTCAATGAACTCCTCAATCACACTAAAATGGTCATATTGTAATCATGACGAATTTTGGCGTTCCCTAAACGGGAGTCTAAGGAGTTCAGCTTCTTGTAGATATCTTCAATCTGGCTGTTATCAATACCCACCTCCTCCTCCTTCTTCCTCTTTCCTTTCTGTTTTGTAAAGTTCTTAACCTCATCCTTTAGCAGCTTCATATCAGCTTCTAAGGCTTCCAAATTTTTTTTGTAGAGCTTCCATATGCACATCCCGGGACTAGCATTGCTAATATTCGGAGGTCATGTGCAATTTCAATTTCATGAGGACCCTTCCCCACAGCAAGAGTATCGAGGTTAATCCTTCTAGATGACTTGGTGACCGGTTTTGGGCCGAGGTGGAATCGAAGTCGGGGTGGGAGCAGCACTAGGGGGAATGGGGGAATGGGATGATGTAATAAGTTAGGAAACTTAAAGTTCTACAAATTTATTAACTGTTTTGAGATTTTTATGGGTGAATAAGTTATATTTATGCCTATTTTTCTTGAATATGTATATAGAATAAGTTAATCATCGAGACGATGATACTTTTTAGAGGGAGGTATGTAGGGCCTTTACCTTGTTGATATTTGTATGTGCTTATGTAATTGAAGTTTGAAAATGTTGATACGTGATTCCTATTCTCAAACGGTATACTAGATGATATGTTTTACCTTCTAAACTAGATGTAATCATATTGTTTCAAGATTGTATTGATGTTGAATTGCATTCATGTACTCAATATGTTGGGATTTGAAGTACATTATGTGAATCCAGGTGATAATAAGTAGAATGTAGTCTTATGGGACTATGCCGGTAAGTTATCCAAGTCACAATATTAAACTTGTACCTTAGTCTATTTCATTATTACAGGAATAGTCATACCTTGGATCAATTTCAGTGATCCAAGGTATGTTTATGATTGATATTTTGTTTCGATCATATTTGTTAAAGGAAGAATAACACCTTTTTCTTGCTGATATACTTTTTTACTTAGGCTTAAATGAATAAGAGATCGTTTGGAGTGTCTCGTTAATGTATTATTTTATTTTTATTTTTATTCTTTGGTTTGATAACGCGAGGTAATGTTATTATGGAATTTTAAAAGGACCTAACTAATCCTATTGTATGGTGATAGTTAGTTATTCATGGGAACCTAGCTACTCGAGATGTATTTATATTATCCTTATCCTAAGTAGGTGAATGATTTTGGAAGGGAATTAACCACTAAAAATATCCTAAGGGATTCATTTCTAAATATAACCTAAGCTAGGATGATTTATTAAAGGGGTATCTATACCTAATTCTAACTATGAACCTAACCTAAGGTTAACCAAGGTTGAGTTAGGGATAAGGGTGGTGGAAACATTTTTTAGGGTACTTATTGAATTTAATTTTGTAATTAATAGCAGATACTACCATATTTGGAAATGAACTAGTCTATCTTGGGAAATCACACTAAATTTCATCCCTAAAAATTTGGAATTGTTCATGAGAACCGATAGTTATCACTAAGTTGAATGGGTAGTTTGTGGATTCTTGGTGGACTATCAAACCATCCTGAATTTATTTTCTTGATCAATGAGTAAAAAGCCTTGGGAAACACTAGATGGATTGGTGGAAAGGAATTAGGGTCAGTTTTACTTGGTATTTGGACCTTTTACTTGATTATCATTTTTAAACTATTCGTTTTATTTTTTGCATATTCAATATTGTCATTGCATGGTGGAAATAAAGGAATAATATTATTGTTGAATCTATAAATGAATATGAGAAGAATAAGTATGGGGGTTTATGAGGATTCGGTTGCAAATTTTTGTGGATTTTTTTGCAAAAGCTTGAAGGGAAGCTTAGGAGGTTGGAAGAGTTTCACAGGAGCCCTACCATACATTATAGGCTCTAACTCATTATGTTATTTTATCTTATTAACACTTTCATGAAAAGAAATCTTCTCATTTTTGGAATTACACTCTGAGTTGAGTTCTTGTGAATTGTTTATTGTTTTTACTTTTGTATTTTCTGTCATTTAGAATGATTATGGTTGCATATTTTACTCTATGTATTATTATGATTAGATATTGCGAAACTATTTCATTCTTGTTGCATATATTTAGATGCATGTAACTCTTATTGATTTATGTGGAAGTTTCTTGTTCGGGTCGAAAGCTATGTGGAAATAATGTTTGAAAACAAAGGGGTGTTTGGGAATCTAGGCATTATGCAAGGAAATATTATGTTTTTTTTTTTCAGTATATCATCTTTCAAGATTTTGTTTTTGGTTTTGATGACTGTAGTTTTTGTAAATAATGGTTCAATACTTATTTATTCTTGAAAATTTATTAAACCCACTTTGGGTGCTATAAATTTTTAATTATTATGAATCTTCTCATAAAGGAGAAGGAAAAGAGTCTACTAGTATTGATCCCAGTATTCCTTAAACTATTTTGAGTTGTTAAGCATTTCATTTTTAAAAATTAATGCTTACCCTTTTAGGGATGGTGTAAATCATGATTGTTGTTTGATGAGGTCGAAAATCCTTGTATTTCTGTGTTGATCCAATTTTGTGATATTATTTATCACTAGTTAGTTTATTTTCTTGGAATTGGGTTCTCAAATCGATTTTGGGTTTTATATTTTTATCTATGGAAACGTTGGTTCATATCAAACTGAATCGATAATCTATCCAATTTTTTCTTCTCGAAGAGTAATTTTGTGACTTCATTCTTAATTTTGATGGAATGCATTTAAACTAGTTATAGTGGAATTTCCTTGTGAATGTGCTTGGGGATTCATAAATCCCATGAGGTCAAATCCTTTCTTTTTTTTGGAAGTCGTGAGTTATTTTGTTTTTGAATGATTGCAATAATTCATTTGTTGACCTTGTGTAGGAGTTGATTTGTTATTGAATGTTTTTTATTTGTAATCATTATCATCCTTGTACTTAGCCTAGTTAAGATATTATGGTTGACTTTGTCAATATATATTCTAGAAGAATAAATTAGGTGAAGAAATCTGCCATGATATTATGTAGGATTCTTTCTTTTGGCCTTGGTTGATTTCATTTTTTTCATTTAGCTCACGCTTGTTTAATCCTTCCAGTTTGATCATTATGTCACTTTACTCGGTAATATTGATCCTCCTTGATTTGATAAAGTATCATATAACACTCTCTTAGATGAGAACTTATTTGGTAGATAAGGAATATATTTTGAATATGGTATTAAGATACCTTGGATTGTTGATGGAATACTTGGTTAATTATTGTCTTGTTTTAGTTCTTCGTTACAGTTATAAATGCTTCATTGGGATAGTAGATATCTTGATTGTTAAGTAAATAACTTACTCTAAATTTGATTAGCCTACACTATTATGACAATGATATGTGAATAAATTAATAAAGGAAATAAATAGTGCTAGATTTCAATCGTATAATCTGAAAGATTATATGATTGCAATCCTAACACACTTTTATATCTATTTTGAATTTTAAAGGTCAAATGGACTCAACTTACTTGATTATTGTATATTTATTTAGTTTAATAATTGGATATTAAATGTGAATTAAATTGACCTTCTTGCCTTTATTAGACATTGTGGCATTTTGGGCATACTTCTAAAAGTTGTTCTAGATTGGTACTTAGAGAAATTTCATTAATTAGCAGTGTTCCTTTCATGAAATTGTAAGGTAGAAGCATATTGTTCTAATGTTTTAGTACTTATCATGCTTAGTTCTTATGAACTAACACATACTAACAATTTTGTAGATGGATTTCGTGAAAAGTGAAAGAATAAATTCTTATAGGAAGTTGCATTTTTTCATTGATGATTTAATTTGGATACTTATAATTATTAAAAGTTTTTGAAATGATTCTATAGAAGAACCATGAATGCCTAATGCCTTAGTATGATTGTAATTGATGAAAAATGTCATCATTATTGACTGAAAAACTTATGAAATATTTATTATGTAAGGAATAAAGTGAATTTCACTTTTGTTATAATAACTTATTGTATGATTGGAAATTGATAGCCACAAAATGTCAAACCTTATTCAGAAGTAAGAAACTTGTAATAATAAGTTATAAAGAATGATTTTGCATTCTTATCAAGGTTATTCTATAATGTGTCAATATGAACTTATAAATAAGAAATTAGGCCCTTAATGGAAGAAAAGGGAAACATACTTATTAAGTTGGAAAGGACTTGGTAATTGAATCCTAAACCTATGTCGACATTATTATCAATAAAGTTGACAAGTAAGTGAACATAATAAAATGTGATTAAAATCATATGTAAATGGAGTGTTATAAAGGTTATGTTAGGATGAGATGAATTGACAAGTAAGTCACTCAATCTAACATATCAGCTATATGAATCAGTGTTATACTTACTTGATGGATATAATAAAAATGAATACTTTTAATTAAGCAGTAACTAAAGAAAAGTTGTGTGCTTATGCTAAAGTGTTGACTTGCATTGTTAGTATATGATACTTGATAAAAGTATGTTACATACCTAAACAATTAGCTATGTATAAATGCACCATCTCTAATAATGTGAAATATATAGACATTGAATTAGTGTTGCCATATAATGATATAACTAAATTAGTGGCATGGTACTTAACTGTATTAAAGATAAATATTTTCTTAACTGATTAAGCTTAAGGAAGAATTAAATATGTAATTTTGTACTCAAATAAAATATCATTTGATCCCTACTTAAAGGATATTATTGGCATGAGATTTAATAAGATAATTAAATAAAATTTGGGAAATTAAATATCCTTGGATCAACTTAAGATAGGCCCTTAGGTATGACTCATTCGAGGTGAAAGTGTCGTAATACCTAGGCTAACCTGTTGTAATTTAATTAACACTTTGAAACATTAAGATATAATGTTCCAATTTAGGTCCCTTTGTGGGTCAAATCACTACATCCACTACACAACTGTATCCCTATAATGATGGTAGTCACTATTTACATCTTTGTTGCTTAGTAGCCGTCTTGGGTTGTCTCATCAAGACCCTGAATTGTGACATGGTATTGCATTAAGTACAAGCTTTGTTAGAGTTACAAAGGTGGATTGAACCTCATAGACACACACCCCAATGTCAACTTATGATGGCTACGGGAAGGGAATTGGTCTAGTAATGATGTAAATCATTATAGAGATACTTACTTTCCCATAGGCATCATAGGATGACATAGTGGTACATATTCTTGTAGGTTAATCTGGATTTGTACCTTGTACAAGACTTGTAGCTATTTATAACACCATTGATTACATATCCATATAATTGAATAAGTGATTAAGGTGAGATGAAAAGTTCCCAATTGAAAGTGTTATATAAGGGAATTGAGCATCTATACATGGCTCAAACTTTGTGCAAAGTAGTTTAATTTTTTTGATTACAGTGTTGTGGTTTCACCAAGATCTAAGTTTTGATATGCTTGGGGGTTTCCTTGGCGGAACCCAAGTAGAAACTTAGATATCTTCACTTAATTATCATATCCTAAAAAAGGAATACCAAATGATACATTTGATGTATTGGCTCGTAAAGAGTATTGAGGGGGATTGAGTAGGATTTGTATACTCTCATGCAATCGCACATTATTTATAACAGATTATCGAAAATGGATTACATTAAGGTTTATGTTTGATTTAAATATATGGGTATTTAAATCAGAAGCTAAAGTAAGAAAATTATAAAAATAAAAAAATTCCCCTGTTAATGAAGTCTTAAAATGAAGATGTTATAGGATATGGATGACATTATGTCCATCTCCATTATGTCCATCTCCTTTGTATTTTTTTAATCCTCACAATTATCTTATGTCTAGTCACTTTTCAATGTTAAGGTGAAGCTAGGTACCTCCTCTTTAATTCCTAGAAATGATAGAGGAATATTCCCTATCATTGAAATTCTTGAGTGTACTGACGATGGTTCCATCCTTTCTTACATAGGGGCTAAAAATTATTATCTTCATAAGACCTTATTACTAGACACATCCACCCTTCTTAAGGAATCAACCATCAACATCAACATTAGGACTTTGTAAGATACATGCATCCCGAAAGTGGTTCAATCCCTTGATCTAAAGAAGATTGAATATTTCGCTTTCCTTCCTTTCTTGCCATATCCAATCCTTTGCATGGTTATACACCAACATGTTGCATCTCAATTCTTCCATTGGTTTCCATAACATCGTTACCTTTCCTAATGCTAAGATGATTAAGAAGAAGCTTCACGCTTGCACCTAGAGTGTCCGTCATTATCAAAGAGGAGTTGCAACACCTTATTTCAACTAATTTCATCATCCCTATCAACTATATGCAATGGAATTACAATATTGTACCCATTGGAAAAACCTCTGAAAATATTTGCATTTGAATTAAATTTTGATATCTAAACCTCGCTTTCCCTAAAGATGATTTTCCTCTTCCCAACATCAATCATTTTATAGACCTTATCACAAGCCATGAGATGCTCTCTCGTATAGATGGTTTCTCTAGGTATAGTAAAATCATCATCACACCAGAAGACCAACATAATACCTCTTTCATCACTCCTTGGGGAATTTCTGCTATCACATTATTACCTTTGTTTTGAAAAATTATAGAGCCATCTATCAACAAGCCATGACATACATCTTTCATGATATTACCCATAAGACTGTAGAGGACTACATTGATGAAATCTTGGGTAAATCCAAGCCTTAACACAACCACCTTTCCATCCTTGAATTTATTTTTGAGTGCCTTATCTTCTTTTTACTATGTCTCAATCCATCCAAGTGTGTGTTTGGAGTGTTAATTAGTAAAATCCTTGGCTTTATCATTTCTATCAGGGATATTGAAGTCGACCCCACAAAAATTAAGGCCATCCTCTAGATTCCCCCTTCTTATAATCTAAAGAAACTTTGTAATCTTTAGGGCCAACTTCAATCCATCCATCACTTCATATCCTAACTCTCTAGCCATTGTAAACCTTTTCACCATCTTTTTGTAAATATATTGACTTTAATTGGGACCATAATTTCCAAAAATACTTTGATGATCTCAAGTAGTATCTTTTATCCTTGTATGTGCTTACCCATCCATGTGAGGGGATCCTTTCTATCTCTATGTATCTACCTTTGATCATGCTTTGGGTGTCATGTTAGAATGTTGTGATGAGAAAGGAAGAGAGCAAGATGTGTATTACATAAGTTTCACCCTTCAAGAGTATGAGACTTGCTACACTTTGGTGTTAAAAATTTGTGTTGCACTCTTTCCTTTGGTACCTCTAACCTTCACAATTATCTTCTAAATTGTAAAACCCATGATGTCACTAGCTTCCTCTTCTTAATACCATGCATTATAATCCTTATCATAGTGATTGTATCACTTGATGGCTCATGATCATGACTGATTTTTACCTAGATTTTATCTCTCGAAATAAATAAAGGGCCAAGTTATCATTGATCAACTAGCTGATGCCACTCTTCCTAATAATATCTATAACACCTTGAACAAACTGTTATATTTCTCTTTGCATTACAAGCATTGGCATGTGATTTTCTTGAATGAGGTGTGTTTCCTTGATTGTTGAAAATCATGCTTGTTATGGATAAATAATTTCTACTCTTGGATTCATTAGACTGAAATGTTATGACTTGCAAGAATCCACTTTCACTTCTTATTGATAGGCTGCAATCTAGTTTTGAGAGTTACAAACTTATCTCTTATACTGACTCATCCTTAGATCAATTTTAGTGATCCAAGGAATGTTTTAAATCCTCTTAATAGACTGAATGGTAAATTGATATTCATTGGTTGAGAGACATAGTGGACTGAAATTTTTATGTTACAAGTTCTTTGGACTTGAGTGATCGTGTCTTAATTCGATTGTAACTTTGAGCTTGGGTCTATGGGATTGATCTCTGCAGGACATTATTGGCGTAAAAAAAATGTATTCGTCTTATGACTATGAATGGGATCAGGATCCTAAAAAATTAAGAATAATCCTAATGGTATCCTAAGCTAGGTAATAACACCTACTTCCTATCTACGTCTATTCAATTGGGTTATAATGTAACCTAAGATTATTATTCTATTGTGTTGCGGGGCGACCTAACCTAAGTTCTTATGCTAAATGAATAAGAGAAGGGGAGATTACCATGGTGATACTTTACTATGTTAACCTAATGCCTAATACTAATGGTTGTGAATTTAATATAACCTAAGGTGGTATTACCTATGGAAATGTTTCTAAACCTAAGGAAATTATTAGGAAATGATTTTTGACTAACCTAAGGTGGTATTACCTATGGAAATGTTTCTAAACCTAAGGACTAACCTAAATTTTGGGAAATCTAGCCTAAATTATTCAAAAGGGGTGTAAGGTCACATGAAACTATGACGAAGGTTCTAAGGGATTTGATTTGATTTGATTGGATTTGAATGAAGGGAAGTACCACTAGTTTGGTAAGGGATAGTTACATTTTAGTGGGGCTTATTTGGAGGCTTCGCTAAGTATGGAATTGCATGTTGATTTGGAATTGGTACTCGCCAGTTTTGGGAGGTGGTGGTAAGGAGAGATAAGCGGGAGAATTAGGAGTTATGGCATTAATAAATCTCAGTTTTTGTGTGTAAACCGTCTTGGAAACATGAGAGGCAGGTTTGTGAGATTTTTTTAATTATTGGTAAATAGTTTTGAAGGGACTATACCCTATTTACATAGAGGGCCTAAAATCCAGATAAAACATGAAGAGGTTCCACAAAAAAGGATCAACATCTAGAATAGGTGTTAAATCCAATAGTAACTAAAATAGATTTACTAAAGAAAAGAAAAAAAGAGTGTGCACTACAACAAAGCAGCCAAAAAATAGCAAAAAAAGCAAAAAGTATGATGAAAAGTAGCATTTTCAATGAAGACCTCCTTTACTTCTTGGCAGCTTTGTTAATTCTGGACTTAATAGATTGCAGCAAGGTGAAAAGAGCCATTGTTTTCATGTGTGTGGGGTCCTTAGCATCCAAATTTGCTACGGTTTAAATGCTTTCCTTGTCCATTCCCCAAAGAGTGTTCAGGGATCTCACTAAGCACAGAAACGCTATGAACATGTTATTCAAGGAAATCACTGATTGCATTAAAAATTGCCATGTTGTGATCATGGCAATCCTTTTCTCTCCCTAGATGATTGTCCAAGGAGTTTAGATTTTTGTATATGTCCTCAACTTGTTTATTGCCAAGGTTAGTATCCTTATCCATCTTCCTTTTACCTTTTTGATTGGCCAAATGCTGCACTTCTTCTTTCGCCATAATTTCATTTTCCAAAGCTTCCAAGCTTTGGGAGGTACTTTTTCCCTATTTTTGTAAGGTCTCTTCTTGGCATACACTGCTGATGTGCAATAAGTTTTGGACATATTCTAAATCCTAATTGCTGTAAAGAACTCTACCCGAAATAGGGGTGTTCAATTTGGGCTTCTTATGGTTCTTCATTTTAGGCTTGGTCATGGTGGAAGGGATGGGGGTGGGGGTAGTGGTGGTAGGAAAGAGTGGAATGGTGCTAGGGGATGATGGGAGACTGGGGTATTTGGAAACACAAAGCTTATGCAGCAAAAGGATAAGGCCTTGATGAAGGGGAATAGCCAAGGAATGCTTCTGGAAATCCAAGATGGAGCGTTCGAGGGAGTTCAAAAGATAATGTGGGAAGCAAACAATGATTTGCTTATGGAAATGGTTTAGGAACACCAGGTGCTTAATAGGAACTGTAACATATCTCCCTTCTAAAGAGATATACTAGACCATCATTCAGTTATTTCATCAAAGGGCGAGGGGATAGAACTTACCCTCAATCCCGTAGTAACAAAAACCAGCTCCTCGTTATCAGCAGAAAACTTCTTCTCCTCAACATTTTTGTCAATCCTCTTATTGAAGAAATGGAAGCCATCCATCTCCAGGCCTATAGCTTCAGCTATTAGCTCTTCATTAACAGTGATTTTATGTCCTCCATACTCCACTTTTTGATCTTTCCAATCCATAGTGAATTGGACCGAAATGCTCTGATCGTGTCCTTGAATTCAATCAATGAAGTTTGTGATTCCACCCTTCTTGAGGAGGTTCCATAGCTCCTTTTTTCTCTTCCATTACGGGTCACTGTTGGTTTCTAATTGTACGGGCATCCTTCCTTTTTTCCTTTCTAAAATTACTACAAATCTTTTGCTCAAAACCCTTGTTTGAACTATAGTTTGAAATGCAGATATTTTCTGCTTGTCTCGATTTTAAGAGTTCTACCCACTTGTTGGGAGTAATGAAAGTTATTATGGCCGTAGCTTACATGATATTTTTGTAAGTACAATCTTTTATCCCCTCTAAATCCCACTTCAATTTATCATTATCCTTACTCCATACTTGAGTGCCCATAAATATCCACTTTAATGTTGCTTTGTACCTTCTCAGGGATGTGATTAACATTATCCCAAATAATTAGATTATTATTTATGCCATGATTAGCCAATGCATCAACAACCTTATTTCCCTCCCGGTATGTATGCTTGATTCGGATATTTTTGAAGGTTTGACAAATGCTTATAGATTCCATGATGAAATCCTTGATATTCCAGCTAGGAGGCGAAGACTGATTTAGATGATTAATGATGTTTAGTGAGTCTCCTTCCAAAATAATATTCTGAATGTTATGTGTCTGAGCAATTCTAAGCCCCCATAGAGCAGCCAAGGCTTCAACATAATGGTTAGTTTGTATCCCCATTTTTCCAACATAGGCAGCAATCAGACTGCCTCTATGGTCTCGAATCACTCCTCCCCCTGCAGCAATCCTAGGATTACCCTTAGAAGCCCCATCAAAGTTTAACTTGTGCCAGTTGAGATCAGGAGGGTTCCAATGTATCAAAGACATGTCAATGTTGGAAATGATGCTATTCTGAATATTATCAACTCCAATCTTCCAGTTGGACAAAATATGCTCTTCATTTTCAGGATAATTCTTGTTCTTGGGAGGTTTGAATCTTTCGATGTTCTCTTTGACAACATTAGTAATCTTAACAAAGTTGAGCTTGCAATGTTGTTTAATATTTCTAAAAATGATGTCATTTCTATCTTTCCATATCCTCCAAATAATATGGGGCATTACCAATTTCCAGAGTCTTCTCACAACATAGTGTTTAAAAGGAGGGTTCCATTGGGTCCAAAACTAGATGAAATCCTTCGGCACAACCCAGTAAAATTTGAATTTAGAAAAGGAAAAACTCCAGATTTTAGTGGCATACTCACAATGGACTAACAGTGTCTGATATCCTCAGATTCTTTTTTACAAAGGTGACATCTATTTGGCATTATGAAACCTTTTCTTATCAGGTTGTCATTGGTGAGAATTCTACCTCTGAGAGCAAGCCAAAAGAAAAAATTGATTTTAGGTGTAAGCTCAGCCATCCAAATCCTACTCCAGTTGAACTCGCTCTGAACAGTTTCAAAGAAAGAATTATATCCAGATTTAACAGAGTACTCTCCATCAATAGAGTTGTTCCAGACCAATTCATCCTTAACATCCAACTGACTTAAGGGGATAAGGTCCAAATGATCTTGCAAAGAGGACATCATGTGGTTCAGATCATCTCTATCCCCAGAGAGTTTTTTCCATTTCTTCTTGTTGCCATCCTTGTCTATGTAATCCATGATTCTAGTACCATACTTTTGTTCAAGGCTATCTTTGACTACTCCAAATCTATCAATAAGACTGTAGTTAGACCAGTTATCCCCCCAAAAATTTATATCTCTGCCATTCCCCACTTTCCATTTACTTCCTTGTTTGATGAAATTCCTGATATGAACTAAATTATTCTAGAAAATGGCTCCATAAGGAAGATGCTCTTTCTGAAGAAAATAAATGGCTGCTTGTTTATTAACATATTGTTCCTTAATTATTTCAATCCGGGTTGTTTCTCCGAGACCATTCTCGCAGCCCATTTTTGCAATTAGAGCCCCATTCATTTTTTTTTGTCTTTTATACCTAGGCCCCCAATTTTTTTGGGAGTGCATACTTGGTCCCAAGGTACCAAGTGATATTTTCTTTGCATACATGGCCTTAGTTGGTCCCAAGGTTTGTGAGAGGTTGTCTGTTTTTGCATGCCTCGCAAATTTTTCTACATGGAGCTATCTCGGTTCTTTGAACCAGCATTTTGAATTCTTCTCTTCTTGGCTATTTTTGGTTTCTCTGGTCTATTTTAAATCAAAGGAATGTATAAGAGGAATTGGAAGAAGAATTTTTGGTTGTTGATCTATTGTGGAGAATAAAAAGGGTTGGAAACTTGACTGAAGTCTCCTTCGAATTGGAAAAGGCACTATCAGGCATGATAGGCTCTACCCATTAAGATTTCTTGCTTTCTTCTAAATGATTCATTAAAACAATTCTGCTCACTTGAGATATATTTTTGCATGATGTGTCTAGTTATTTACTTGCATGTTTTCATGAAATCTCTGTGGTTTTTGGAATGTAAATCCATTGTTGGTAATGGTAGTTTTTGGGAAACTTTCTCTGTGCTAGTTTAATGGTGATATTCATGCGAACTTGTTTTTGGAAGCTCTGTAACTTGTATTCGAGGCTAGTGTTGACTAAACTGGCATTCATTGTCTTATGTTTCATTCTGAACTATCATTTAGAGCCTGTGTTCATTGAATTTGTAGTAGAGATTCTTGGTCATTTTGAACTGGCATTTGTTGCTTGTATGGTTCTGAATCTCTATTTTAGTCTTGTGTTTCATTGAGCTTATAGTGGAGCTTCATGGATGTTCTAAACGTGTGTTGAAGCTTCATGAATGTTATGAGATTTTAATGGAACTTAGTGTTTGTTCTAGAATGAATGGAACTTGGTATAGATCTGAAATTTTGGTTGAATCTTCATACTCAACATTGTACTCATATTTAGTTCTTGTGAATGTTAAACTTGTAGTCAAGTTTTGAGGTTTGTTTTGTACATATACTCTGAGCTGAAGTTTTATTCTTATTTGAGGAATTAAAAATACTTGACTCATATTTGATCTTGTGTTTGTCTGAGCTGATGTTAGAGCCTTGTGGGGTTTTGAACTTATGTTCAAGTGGTATTTGACACTATACTGCTTATTCCATTATTGTGGAATTTTAAACTTGTGTTGGAATCGACGTGTTTGATTCTTTACTTGTATTGTGAGTTGGTTTTTAATGGTATTTTTGTTTTGAAAAGATTTAACCTCATTTATGACTATCTTCTCGAAGGGGTCTTGAGAGTTTTGTTTGGTCAAGTAGAATGGGTAACCTTTTTTGAGATCTCCCTTGTTTAGCTTCTTGGGAAGGAATGGTTGTATTACATCTATCTTTTAGATCAGTATTGTGTTCTTAAACTTGACAGGGCATGTGAATTCGAAGTGTAACCTATTCTTCTCTACCCTGAGCAAACCCGTGTCTTGTGGAAAGCTTGACTATTTTGTTCTTAGTAATAAATGGATTGGAATAATGTCCTATTGTGGGTTTGGTTGATCTTTAGTTCGTTTGGATCAATCGTTAAAATTTTAGTGGTTATGCAAGTGTATTATTTACTTTCCTTCTTATTTTAGATGTTGAAACAATTACCTTCCCTATCATAATATTTTAAACTACAATTCAAAAGTCTTGTGGTGATTCTATTTCAGTTAAGTAGGAAGAAATATTGGAACATCTCTGCACTTAAACATTGTTGGGGGTCTCTTACTCTCTTCAGATCTTTTTAATGGGTTTCTTGGTTTTTATTGGAAGTTGAATTTAAAACCTAGTATAATGAATCTTGTAAGAAAGGATATATATCATCTCTGTTTAGATAATTTTGTATTATTGTTCTTGTCTAGGACACGAAGTATTGAACTGTTGAAGTTGTGTAATGGGACTTCAATTCTTGAGTTAACGATTACTTCGCACTTGTAATATTTTATTGTTTGAAAGATTTCTACTCCTTATGGATTCATTGAATGAATATCCAAGTTATATAGAGAAAGGAAAATGTTTTTGGGGACATTTTACTGTTTATAGTCTATATTGTGGATTTCATGTTGAGATTTGAATTTAACTTGAACTTGGTGAAAGGAAATGGGTAAACCAGTTTTTAATGGAAAATTAGAAGTGTTCTTTATTTAACTCTACGTTCGGTTTTGTGTTCTCTTTTGGAAACTTGATAAAGAGTTTCTAAGTTAGAATTAGAAAAGGGAATTCATTTCATAGTACAAATGAAATGAATTATAGATTGGGTCCTTTTATAATTGAGATCATTTTTCTGTTGGTTAGATAACTTCATTTGATTGAACTTATCTATTTTGAATCTTCTTCGAGATGGAAAATTTATTGTGGAATGTTTTATTTTCAGGTCTTTGAATTGAGGAATATTTGTGTGTTCTAAAGTTGTAATTACCTTACTAATGATGAGTGTTTGGAAATAGCACATAGTGATTCTTCTTCCTTTTTCATATGGAATGATGAACTATTCGACATAAGCTATGTTGTAACTAACTTCTTTTGCTGCTTAGAAAAGATAAATGTGTATTTCTATTCTTATGGAATCATGAAACAATTGGATGAAAAAACTTGTTGACTGTTTTAAAGTAATTGATAGGATCAATTAAACCATATGATATAAATGCAGGTGTTGCAGAATTATATTATGCTCTTTTCTTAATAGTGAATTCAAACTCTTAATTGTGCTTCTTTCCTGGGTGTTATTACTTATGATTGTTTGTATGATATACATTAATTGTTTCATTAAAGTAGAATTATTTAATGGAACAATTAGTGGAATGCACTTTTCTTTAATGCTTAGTGCTTATCATGCTCGCCAGTCATTGAACTAACCCGTGCTAGTAATTTTTGCAGATGGACATCGTAAGTGATAAAAGAAGGCAAGAACTTTTATGATGCATTAGTTTATTTAATTTGGGATCTTATGTAAAGAGTTTCGAATCATTCTTGAGTTGTATTGGAAAAGAAAAGTGATGTTATTTTAATATCTTAATTATGATTGACGTGTAGAATGTCTAAAATGTATAGTAATGTAAAATTATATTTAAAATCATGTATTGAAAGGTTTGGTGTTGGAATCCAATTTGAGATGTGAATTCTTTTTTACTTGTATGTCGGAAATAATAGTGATATCTTGGCAGAATTCCTTATATCTGTTTGTATACTATTGTTGTTATCAGATAATGAGTTGGATTAAGGAGATAGTATAATCTCCCTTATTATAATGAACTTTTTAAATTATAATAGATGTCGTTCTCTAATTGCATAACTATAGTTTAATAATGAAATATGCATGGGACATACAATTAAACTATATAAGTAATGAACGATAAAAGGGTTATGTAAAACCTAACATTTAACCATGTAGAGGAAGAATCTTCCTCTCCCAAAGAATGAAAGATAAAATGAATAGTGGTTATGATCCTTAATCTTTTTAACTTCATGTATAAAGTAAACACTAGCTGAATCTAGGTGGATGTCTCACTTGATTTAGACAAATAGGTTACATTAAGAATTAGACTTTGATGTTTCTTGTTCTATTTTTGGGATAACTGCTTATTATGCCATGTTAATAAACAACAATGCAAAGTTGAATTAATGAAGTTCTCCATATCTAATCAGGATAAGTATGGGTAAAGAACATAGTAAATGTTGGAAGTAGGGTTAAGCTTGGTTGTTGTAATCTAAATCTTAATCTAATTTAATTATGATTAATAACCACTAAGGGGGTATGTACATCTTGATGAATCAGTTCTAAAGGATGTTGGCACATGCCAACTATAGGACTGTACCCTTGAGAAGTCCCTGGACTTCTCATGGATATAGTGTTGTAGTTGACATGTGGCAACACCCTTCTATATTGTTCATCTAGATATACACTCATCTGGACTTGTACTTAGTTTCTCTCTAGGTCAAGTTAGTAGGATATTCAGGATAGGTAGTAGCTTTCTATGACTTAGGTCAGCCGAGTATGCCCATATATCCTAAGTCATCATGAACATCTTCCTATAACAAATCATGTTACTAATCGGGGCTAGGGTCGAACCTTGGGCAAGTAGACCGACAATAGTCATAAAAGACCATTCTAGTTAATAGAAGAGTGAGGTGAAGGACATATTCGGAATGATGAGTATACCATCTAGGAATAGTAACATGAATAGCATGTTGAAAATCATTGGACAAAGTATCGCAAGCTACTTTCGATTGCATTGTCCTATGTCACCTAGTTTAAAGCAATTGATGTCAAATGAATATTGGTAACGAATATTCATATAGGTTCTTTAAACAAACCACTCAGTACCCGGAATAGTGTAGGAGAACCAAGTATACCTAGTATACATAAAGTATTCTATACTTGAAGTTAACATGAGAGATCGGTTAATAACCGAGTCATGGAATGAGAGATTGTTAGTATACCGAGTCATTACAGATGCATATTGTCATCTGTTATGAGATTGATTGGCATGGAATGTGTGTTCTAAATGATTGTTTATTTACAATAGAGAACATTATGTTTTAAAAAAAATAAAAATTCCCTTGTTTCTAAATTCTTAAAATGGGAATGTTACATCTTGGTATAAGAGCAGAAGGTTGCAACTCTTGGACCTATTGTGTCCATAATCTAATGAAACTTAAATTTTCATGTTAACATAAAATGGATAGAACAAGAGGAAATGTTTCAAATAATCCTCTGCCCGAGGAAGGAGCAACAATTTCCAAAAAACTCGATGATATCCTTGCTTCTCTATTGGATACAAGAGATCGTTTAGTTTTACTTGAATAGAAAGTAATGGGAAATGAGGAGGAAGAATATGTTGGTAACAATAATCAGCAACCTCCGGAGAGGACAACGCGTATTTAGGTGTTGATAATAAAAATGTGAACATACCCGATAAGCTTTGAGAAAAAAAAGGCTAGGCTGGAAGTTGAACTCACTAATGATATAAAAAGGATAAGTCCACCCAAGTTTGATGGCACCACATTAAGTGATGTAGCTGAGAATTCACTCCACGAAATGGAGAAATACTTTGCAATAAGGAATTTCTCAAAAGAAACAAAGGTGATATGGGGAGCTTATCAGCTTTCCCATGAGGCATCTTCATGGTGGGACAACCGTAAGGCTGAGTTAAACATTGATGAAAATAATATCACATAGGATCAATTTAAAGGTTATTTTATTAAACGTTGGCTGCCACAACTTTACTATGATTAGAAAATGACTGAATTCAAGAACTTAGCTCAAGGAAAGCTAACATTAATTGAGTATTGGGAGTGGTTTACTAAAATCTTTAAGTATGTACCTCAGTAGCAAATTGATGAGAAGTTTAGGATACATAAATTCATCATGGGATTGAATCTCATTATAAGAGGGGAGGTGGATGTTCATAGCCCAACCATGATGGAAGGGGTTGTTGAAAAGTCCATAAGGTAGGAACATAAATTGAAGGCAATTTCTTCTCATAAGGAGGAAGTAAGGAAGAAAATAACCAACTCCTCTTCATCATATCTTGCACCTAAGAAAGGACCATAGAAGAAATTCAGAATGAAAGATAAGTTTTCATCTAATACTAATAAGAAAGCAACAACAAATAAGTATTTTGGTAATGCATGGAACAAATTTTTCAAGAGTAATAATAATGGATAGAAGTCCTATGGAGGTCGAAAAAATAACTCTAAGGCTTGAAATAAACCCGAGCCTAGGAAGGGACCCATAGGAGGCTGTTATAACTATGGCAAAGATCATTACGCAAATCAATGTCCTTTAAAAAAGGACAATCGTAATCAGCAACACAAGATACACGCTGTAGTAGTTGACAAGTAGGCTAAGAAATAGGCCACACCTATAGAGGTTCCGGGTAAGTTATTTGGTTTACCTATAACTATTCTTTTTAACACTGAGACATACTTTTGAATGTTTTATTTCTAGTAAATTAGCATCAAAACTAAAAAGAAAAGATAGAAACATGGATAAAACATGGACTGTACATTATGGAAACAATGTTGTTCATACAGTTAGTATGTGTCTTTTTGGAGCAGTCCTTGATTTACCTAACTTTTCCACTAAATTTGATCTTTATGTTGCACCTTTGGGGTCTTATGATGTAATCATAGGTGTTAATTGGTTAGCAGAACATAAGGCTAAAGTGGACTATTTTGAAAAAAACATTAGTTGTTTAGATGACCTGTAGAAAATAGTAGAGATTCAGGGTGTGAAATGTGAGATTTCTATTAGAAAACTATCAGCTATGTAACTTAAAAAGGCCAAAAATAAAGGTTGTACCTTATATGCAAAAAAATTATTGAAACAACTAAAGAGAATAGCGATGTCATGGAACGATATCTGTTGTTACAAGACTTCAGTGATGTATTTCTAGAAGAATTACCAAGTCTTCCACCCAAAAGGGAGTTTGATTTCACAATTGAGATCAAGTCTGAATCGAACCTATTTCTAAAGCACCGTATCGAATGACTACTATAGAATTAGTAGAGCTTAAGGCTCAGTTGCAAGAACTTTTTCTAAAGGTTTGG
Organism: Taxus wallichiana var. yunnanensis; assembly: GCA_018340775.1. Classification (NCBI taxonomy): domain Eukaryota; kingdom Viridiplantae; phylum Streptophyta; class Pinopsida; order Cupressales; family Taxaceae; genus Taxus; species Taxus wallichiana. The sequence goes on along the minus strand of CM031242.1, from coordinate 292,655,308 downwards.
TTAGGCCAAGTGTTTCACCTTGGGGATAACCTATAATTTTTGTGAAAAAGAAGGATGGAACACTTAGATTATGCATTAATTACAAGATGTTAAACAATAAAAGATCAAGAATAGATACCCAATCCCTAGGATTAATGATCTATTTGATCATATGCATGGAACATTGGTATATTCTAAGATACATCTTTAATCTGGATATCATCAATTACAGATTAAGGATGAGGACATTCATAAAATAGCTTTTAGGAAAAGGTATGGACATTATGAGTTCACAGTTTTACCTTTTGGATTAATAAATGCACCTACAGTATTTATGAATTTAATGAATAATATCTTTCAAGAATACTTAGACAAATTTGTGCTCATATTCTTGGATGACATTCTCATATATTCTAAAAGTGTAGAGGAACACCATGAGCATTTGAAGATAGTTTTGGAAATTTTGAGAAAGAGATGGTTATATGGTGAGCTATATAAATGATCTTTCTATGACACAAAAGTACACTATTTGGGGCATGTAATAAGTAAGAATGGAATTATTGTAGATCCTTCAAAATTGTAGTTATAAATGAGTGGCCTACACCAAAGAATGTACATGAAGTTAGGAGCTTCGTGGGGATTGTTGGTTACTATAGAAAATTTGTAAAAGGTTTTTCTAAAGTTGTTGCACCAATAAACTATTTACATAAGAAGGATAAGAAGTTTTTTTGAGTGATAAATGTAAAATTGCATTCAAAACTTTGAAGGAACAATTAACTTCAACACCTATTCTAGCAGTACCAGATCCTAATGGAGACTTTATGGTGGTAATCGATGCATTTGGTGAAGGTCTAGGAGGTATTTTGTTACAAAATGATCATGTCATAACTTATGAAAGTAGAAAAATAATTTACATGAGTTGATTTATGCTCCACATGATTTAGAGCTTGTTGTCATTGTTCATGCACTACAAGTTTGGAGGAATTATCTGCTTGGTAAACCTTTTGAATTAAAAACTAATCATCTTCGGTTGAAGTATATCATCACTCAATCAAATCTTAATGTAAGACAATGAAGATGGTTAGAGTTTTTGTCTCAATATGATTTTGTCATTAATTACATCAAGAGTAAGGAAAATAGAGTGACCGACGCTCTAAATTTTAGAAATCACATTTCTACTCTTATAACATTGAGAAATCAATTTAATAATGAAGTAAAAAGTGTTATGGAATATGATTCTTACTTTCAAAGAAAAAGTTAGTTAGTCACTTTCTGCAGATCCAAAGGATTTGAGGTATAAATGTTTTCACTTTGATAACAAAGGAATGTTAAGATTTGAAAACATGGTATACATACCTTTGCTAAATGATTTAAGAAAGAAATTGTTAGCAGAATTTCACAATTCACCTTTTACTAGTCACCCTAGTAGTAAAAAGATGTTTGCGATACAAAACAACACTATTTCGGAAAGGAATGAAAAAGGATGTTATTGATTTTGTAACACATTGTCTTGAATGTCAACGTGTTAAAGTAGAACATATGCACCCAAATTACGGTTTATTGTATCCTCATAGCATATTTCAAGACAAGTGGTAAGTGTTAAATATGGACTTTGTACAAGGGTCGCTTTGTCCGAGAAATAAACATGATGCTATTTTAGTAGTTGTTGATAAACTAACTAAGGTAGCACATTTTATTATTGGTAATCTAAAGGATGATTCTCCTGTATTGACTAAAATATTTGTTCATGAAATTTTTAGATTACATGGAGTACCTGAATTAATCATATCAGATAGAGATCCTAGAATGATGTCAAGGTTTTGGAAAATGCTTAATGCAGCTCTAGGAACTAAGTTGAATTTCAGTTCTGCGTATCATCCAGAAACGGATGGACAGACTGAAAGAGTTAATCAATTTTTAGAGGATATGTTACAAATGTATTGTATGGACCAACAATATAAGTGGGAAGAGTGCCTTCCACTAGTTGAGTTTCCATATAATAACACATATCATGCCTCTCTAAAGATGACACCTTTCAAAGCATTATATGGAAGAAAATGCAGAACCCATGTTAGTTGGGACAATATTGAGGATAGAGAGGTAATTGGACCTGAAATTCTTACTAAAATGGAATAGCAAGTAAAAATGATTCGTGAGCACTTGAAAGAAGCAGGAGATAGGCAAAAGAGTTATGCTGATTTATAGTGGGTTGACAAGAAATTTGAACTTGGTGAGAAAGTCTTTCTTTGGGTTAAAATGAAAAAGAGCTCTATAAATTTTTGAAAGGATGCCAAGTTATCACCTCATTATGTGGGACCCATCGAGATAGTCTAAGTAATCAACCTTGTAGCTTCTTGTTTAGCATTACCTCTTGCTTTGTCACAAATGCATGATGTTTTCCATATTTCTTTGCTTAAAAATACATTTCAGATTTATCACATGTGTTAAATTAGAATTTCTTATAGGTCTAAGACCTAGGAATAATTGTGGTTAAACCCATACGAGTGCTAGAAACTCATCGCTTACATTTAATAAATCGTGAGATAAGTCAATGTAAGGTCCGTGGGACCAGATTTAATGAAGAAAGTGCAACTTGGGAAAACTGGAGGATATGAAAACTGATTTTCCATATTTATTTGATTAGAATTGATTATGATGACTGATTAAATTTTTTATTTTTTATTTATATGAAAATAAGTCTTCCAGTTATGGATAAATAACTATTTTTTTAATAAACAACTATGTGAATGCTGATTTCTGGAACTTTAAATTTGGATATTGTTGCAAACATATGTTAAGGAAGTGAATAATTTGATTATCCTGAATGCAATTATTAAAATGAGATAATCATCAAGATGATGATTCTTTTTAGGAGGGAAGTATGTAACACCTTGAACAAACTATTATATTTCTCTTTGCATTACAAGCATTGGCATGTGATTTTCTTGAATGAGGTGTGTTTCCTTGATTGTTGAAAATCATGCTTGTTATGGATAAATCATTTCTACTCTTGGATTCATTGGACTGAAATGTTATGACTTACAAGAATCCACTTTCACTTCTTATTGATAAGCTACAATCTGGTTTTGAGAGTTGCAAACTTATCTCTTGTACTGACTCATCCTTGGATCAATTTCAGTGATCCAAGGAATGTTTTAAATCTTCTTAATAGACTGAATGGTAAATTTACATTCATTGGTTGAGAGACATAGTGGACTGAACTTTGTATGTTACAAGTTATTTGGACTTGAGTGATTGTGTCTTCATTCGGTTGTAAGTTTGTGCTTGGGTCTCTGGGATTGATCTCCGTAGGACATTATTGGCGTAAAAAAAATATAGTCGTCTTATGACTATGAAGGGGATCAGATCCTAAAAACTTAAGGATAATCCTAATGGTATCCTAAGCTAGGTAAGAACACCTACTTCCTATCTACGTCTATTCAATTGGGTTGTAATCTAACCTAAGCTTCTTATTCTATTGTGTTGGGGGTGACCTAACCTAATCTCTTGTGCTAAATGAATAAGGGAAGGGGAGATTACTATGGTGATACTATACTATGTTAACCTAATGCCTAATACTAATGGTTGTGAATTTGATATAACCTAAGGTGGTATTACCTATGGCAATGTTTATAAACCTAAGGAAATTATTTAGGAAATGATTTTTGACTAACCTAAGTTTTGGGAAATCTAGCCTAAATTATTTGAAAGGGGCCTAAGGTCACATTCCACTACGGCGACGGTTCCAATGGATTTGATTTGATTTGATTTGATTTAAATAAAGGGAAGTACCACCAGTTTGGCAAGGGATAGTTACATTTTAGTGGGGCTTACGTGGAGGATTCGATAAGTATGGAATTGTATGTTGATTTGGAATTGGTACTCACCAGTTTTGGGAGGCGATGACAAGGAGAGATAAGAGGGAGAATTGGGAGTTATGGAATTAATAAATCTTGTTTTTGTGTGTAAACCATCTTGGAAACACGAGATTCAGGTTTGTGAGAGGTTGTTTGGTTTTGCATGCCTCGTGAATTTTTCTCTACATGGAGCTATTTGGATCTTTAAACCAGCAGTTTGACTTCTTCTCTTCTTGGCTATTTTTGGTTTCTTTGGTCTATTTTCGATCAAGGGAATGTATAAGAGGCATTGGAAGAAGAATTTTTTGTTGTTGATCTATTTTTGAGAAGAAAAGGGTTAGAAACTAAGCTAGAATTATCCTTTGAATTGGCGAGGCATTATCGGACATGATAGGCTCTACCCATTAAGATTTCTTGCTTTCTTCTAAATGATTCATTAAAATAATTCTTCTCATTTGAGATATATTTTTCCATGATGTGTTTGGTTATTTACTTGCATGTTTTCATGAAATCTCTATGGTTTTTTGAATATAAATCTGTTTCTTGTAATGGTAGTTTTTGGGAAACTTTCTCTGTGCTAGTTTAATGGTGATATTCATGTGAACTTGTTTTTGGAAGCTCTAACACTTATATTCGAGGCTAGTGTTGATCGAATTGGAATTCATTGTTGTATGTTTCATTCTAAACTGTCATTTAGAGTCTGTGTTTCTTGAAATTGGAGTAGAGATTCTTGGTCATTTTGAACTAGCATTTGTTGCTTATATGGTTTTGAATCTTTGTTTTAGTCTTGTGGTTTGTTGAGATTATAGTGAAGCTTCGTGGATGTTCTAAGCTTGTGTTGAAGCTTCGTGACTATTATAGATTTTAATGGAACTTAGTGTTTGTTCTGGACTGAATGGAACTTGGTGTAGATCTCAACATTTGGGTGAATATTCATACTCGACATTGTACTCATATTTAGTGCTTGTGAATATTGAACTTGTAGTCGAGTTGTTGAGTTTTGTTCTGTACATATACTCTGAGCTGAAGTTTTATTCTTATTTGAGGAATTGAAAATACTTGACTCGTATTTGATCTTGTGTTTTTCTGAGCCGGTGTTAGAGCCTTATGGGGTTCTAAAATTATGTTCAAGCTCATATTTGACACTTTGTACATGTATTCCATTATTGTGGAGTTTTGAACTTGTGTTGGAATCAACGTGTTTGATTCTTTACTTGTATTGTGAGATGGGTTTTGTTGGTATTTTGGTTTTGAAAATCTTTAACCTCATTTATGACTGTCTACTCGAGGGGGTCTTGAGAGTTTTGTTTTGGTCGGAAGTAGACCGGGTAACCTCTTTTTGAGATCTCCTTTGTTTAGCTTCTTGAGAGGGAATGGTTGTATTACATCTATCTTTTAGACTGTACTGTGTTCTTGAACTTGATAGGGCATGTGAATTTGAAGTGTATCCTATTCTTCTCTGCCTTGAGTGAACCCGTGTCTTGTGGAAAGCTTGACTATTTTGTTCTTAGTAATAAATGGACTGGAACAATGTCCTATTGTGGGTTTGGTTGATCTTTAGTTCATTTGGATCAGTCGTTAAAAGTTTAGAGGTTATGGAAATGTATTATTTACTTTCCTTCTTATTTTAGATGTTGAAATAATTACCTTCCCTGTCATAATCTTTTAAACTAGAATTTGAATTCTTGTGGTGATTTTGTTCTAGTTGAGTAGGAATTAAGATTGGGACATCTCTGGATGTAAACATCATTGGGGGTTTCTTACTCTCTTCAGATCCTTTTAATTGGTTTCTTGGGTTTTATTGGAAGTTGAATTTAAAACCTAGTATATTGAATCTTGTATGAAAGGATATATATCATCTCTGTTCGGATAATTTTTATTATAGTTCTTTTAAGGACAAAAACTACATATTTCTTTGTATTGAACTATTGAATCTATGTAATGGGACTTCAATTCTTGAGTTTGCAATTACTTACGCACTTGTAATCTTTTAGTGTTTGAGGATTTCTACTCCTTATGGATTCATTGAATGAATCCCACATTTTATAGAGAAAGGATTACGTTCTCTTGAGGACAGCTTTATCGTTTATTTATAGTCTGTCTCGTGAATTTCAAGTTAAGATTTGAATTGAAATTGAACTTGGTGAATGGAAATGGGTAAACTAGTTTGGTAGAATTGTAATGGAAAATTAGAAGTGTTCTTTCTTTAACTCTACGTTCGGTTTTGTGTTCTCTTTTGGGAACTAGATAAAGAGTTTCTAAGTTAGAAGTAGAAAAGGGAATTCATTTCATAGTATAAATGAAATGAATTATAGATTGGGTCCTTTTATATTTGAGATCATTTTTCTATTGTTTGGATAAGTTCATTTGATTGAACTTATCTATTTTCAATCTTCTTCTAAGATGGAAAATTTATTGTGGAATGTTTTGTTTCAGGTCTTTGAATTGAGGTAGATTTGTGTGTTCTAAACCTGTAATTTCCTTACTAATGATGAGTGTTTTGAAATAGCATGTAGTGATTCTTCTTCCTTTGTTATATGGAATGATGAAGTATTCTGATATGAGCTATGTTGTAACTAACTTATTTTGCTGCTTAGAAAAGATAAATGTGTATTTCTATTCTTATGGAATCATGAAACAATTGGAGGAAAAACTTGTTGACTACTTTAAAGTAATTGATATGATCAATTAAACCATATGATATAAATGTAGGTGTTGCAAAATTATATTATGCTCTTTTCTTAATAGTGAATTCAAACTCTTTAATTGTGCTTCTTTCTTGGGTGTTATTACTTATGATTGTTTGTATGATATATATTAATTGTTTTATTAAAGCATAATTGTTTAATGGAACAATTAGTGGAATGCACTTTACTTTAATGCTTAGTGCTTATCATGCTTAGTTCATTGAACTGACCAGTGCTAGTAATTTTTGCAGATGGACATCGTAAGTGATAAAATAAAGCAACAACTTTTATGATGTATTGGCTTATTTAATTTGGGATCTTATGTAAAGAGTTTTGAATCATTCTTGAGTTGTATTGGAAAATTTAAGTGATGTTATTTTAAGATTTTAATTATGATTGACATGCAGAATGTCTGAAATGCATAGTCTTGTAAATGTATATTTAAAATCATGTATTGAAAGGTTTTGTGTTGGACTCCAATTTGAGATGTGAATTCTTTTGTACTTGTATGCTGGAAATAATAGTGATATCTTGGCAGAATTCCTTATATTTGTTTGTATACTATTGCTGTTATTAGATATTGAGTTGGATTAAGGAGATAGTATAATCTCCCTTATTATAATGAACTTGTTAAATTGCAAAAGATGTTGTTCTCTAAATGCATAACTATAGTTTAATAATGAAGTATGCATGGGACATACAATTAAACTATATAAGAAATGAATGATAAAAGGGTTATGTTAAACCTAACATTTAACCATGTAGAGGAAGACTCTTCCTCTCCCAAAGAATGAAAGATAAAATGAATAGTGGTTATGATCCTTAATCTTTTTAACTTCATCTATAAAGTAAACACTAGCTGAATCTAGGTGGATGTCTCACTTGATTTGGACAGCTAGGTTACATTAAGAATTAAACATTGATGTTTGTTGTCCTATTTTTGGGATAACTACTTGTTATGCCATGTTAATAAACAATAATGCAAACTTGAATTAATGAATTTCTCCATATCTAATCAGGATAAGTATGGGTACAAAAATTAATAAATGTAGGAAGTAGGGTTAGGAATGGTTGCTGTAATATAAATCTTAATCTAATTTAATTACGATTAATAACCACTAATGGGGTATCTACATCTTTATGAATCAGTTCTAACGGATGTTGGCACATGCTTTGAATGTAGGATTGTACCCTCGAGAAGTCCCTAGAATTCTCATAGATATAATGCTGAAGTTGATATGTGGCAACACCCTTCCGTATTGTTCATTTAGATATACACTCATCTGGACTTGTACTTAGTTTCTCTCTAGGTCAAGTTAGTAGCATATTCGGGATAAGTAGTAGATTTCTTTGAATTAGGTCAGGTGAGTATGCATATATATCCTAAGTCATCGTTATCATCTTCCTATAACAAATCATGTTGCTAATCGGGGCTAGGGTCGAACGTTGGGCAAGTGGATGGCGGTAGTCGGTAAAGACCATTATAGATAACATAAGAGTGAGGTGAAGGACGTATTCTAGAATGATGAGTATGTCGTCTAGGAATAGTAACATGAATAGTATGTTGAAAATATTTGGCCAAAGTTGTACAAGTTGTTAGTTGCGTTGTGTTATGTCACCTAGTTTAAAGCAACGTGATGTCAAATGAATATTGATAACAAATATTTAGATAGGTTTTGTAAAAATATTACTCAAGACCCAAAATATGGTGGGGGAACGAAGTATACGTAGTATACATAAATTATTCTATACTTGAAGTTAATATGAGAGATCAGGTTGAAAACCGAGTCATGGAATGAGAGATTGGTAGTATACCAAATCATTACAGATTGCATATTGTTATCTATTATGAGATTTATTGGCATGGAATGTGTGTTCTAAATGATGTTTTATTTAGAACAGAGAGAACGTTATGTTTAAAATAAAATTACCTTGTTTCTAAAGTCTTAAAATGGGAATGTTACATCTTGGTATCAGAGCTGAACATTACATTTCTTGGACCTATTGTGTCCATAATCTGATGAAACTTAAATTTTCTTGTTAACGAAAATGGTCAGAATAAGAGGAAATGTTGCAAATAACCCTCCACCTGAGGAAGGAGTAGAAATTACCCAAAAACTCTATGAGATCCTTTCTACCCTGTTGGACAAAAGATATCATTTGGTTGTACTTGAACAACAATTAATGGGAAATGAGGAGGAAGAAGATGCTAGTAACAATAATAAGCCACCTCTAGAGGACAATGCCTATTTAGGTGTTGATAATAACAATGTGAACATACCTGATCAGCTTGAGAACAAAAAGGCTAGGCTAGCAGCTGAACTCACTAATGATATAAAAAGGATAAGTCCACCCAAGTTTGATGGCACCACATTAGGGGATGGAGCTGAGAATTGGCTCAGTGAAATGGAGAAATACTTTGCAATAAGGAATTTCTTAGAAGAAACAAAGGTGATATTGGCAGCTTATCAGCTTTCACATGAGGCATCTTCATGGTGGGATAGCCATAAGGTTGAGTTAAACATTGATGAAACTAAACTATATCACAGGGATCAATTTGAATGTTATTTTAAGAAATGTTGGCTACTTTAACTTTCCTATGATCGAAAAATGATTGAATTTTAAAACTTAGCTCAAGGAAGCTAATCATGAATCGAGTATTGGGAGCGCTTTATTAAACTCCTTAAGTATGTACCACAGTACCAAACTGATGAGAAGTTTAGGATATGGAAATTCATCATGGGATTGAATCTCGTTATAGGAGGGGAGGTGGATGTTCACAGCCCAACCATGATGGAAGGGGTTGTTGAAAAGGCCATAAGGCAGGAATAGAAATTGAAGGAAATTTCTACTCATAAGGAGGAAGTAAGGAAGAAAATCCCCAACTCCTCTTCATCATCTCTTGCACCTAAGAAAGGACCATGGAAGAAATTCAGAATGAAAAGTAAGATTTCATCTGATACTAATAACAAAGTGGCAACAAACAAGTTTGTTTGTAATGCATAGAGTAACTTTGTCAAGAGCAATAATAATGGACATAAGTTCTATGGAGGTTAGAATGATAACTCTAAGGTCAGTAAATAAACCCAAGCTTAGGAAGGGACCCATAGGAGGCTGTTATAACTATGGAAAAGATCATTACGTAAATCAATGTCCTTTAAAAAGGATGATCATAATCAATGCAAAGACAAGATACATGCTTTGCAGATGGTGACAAGAAGGATGAGAAATAGGCCATGCACATAGAGGTTTTGGGTAAGTTATTTAGTTTACCTATAACTATTATTTTTGACAATAGAGCTACTAAATTTTTATTTCTACTAAATTAGCATCAAAACTAGAAAGAAAAGCTAAAAACATGGACTATACATTATGGAAACAATGTTGTTCATACGCTAGTATGAGTCTTTTTGGAGTAGTCCTTTATTTACCTAACTTTTCCACTAAAGTTGATCTTTATGTTACACATTTGGGGTCTTATGATGTAATAATAGGTTTTAATTAGTTAGTAGAACATATTGCTAAAGTGGACTATTTTGAAAAAAAAATAGTTTTTAGATGACCCGAAAATAACATAGATTCGGGGTGTGAAACGTGATATTTTTGTTAGAAAATTGTCACCTATGCAACTTAAAAAGGTCAAAAATAAAGGTTTTACCTCATATGTTGATAAAAATTATTGAAACAACTGAAGAGTAAAATGATTTCATGGAATGATATCCACTTTATTACGAGACTTCAAAGTGATGTATTTCTAGAAGAAATGCTAGGTATTCCACCCAAAAGGGAGTTTGGTTTCACAATTGAGATCAAGCCTAAAACTAAACCTATTTCTAAAGCACCGTATCAAATGACTACTATAGAATTAGTAGATCTTAGGGCTCGATTACAAGAAATTTTGTCAAAAGGTTTGATTAGGCCAAGTGTTTCACCTTGGGGAACACCTATAATTTTGTGAAAAAGAAAGATGAAACACTTAGATTGTGCATTGATTACATGATGTTAAACAAAGAAACAATCAAGTATAGATACCCACTCCCTAGGATTGATGATCTATTTGATCATATGCGTGGAGTATCGGTATATTCTAAGATAGATCTTTGATCTAGATATCATCAATTATGGATTGAGGATGAGGACATTCATAAAATACCTTTCAGAACAAGGTATGGACATTATGAGTTCACCGTTTTACCTTTTGGATTAACAAATTCACCTATAGCATTTATGAATTTAATGAATATTATCTTTCAAGAATACTTGGAAAAAAAATTTCTCATATTCTTAGACGACATTCTCATATATTCTAAAAGTATAGAGGAACACCATGAGCATTTGAAGATAGTTTTGGAAATTTTGAGAAAGAGATGATTATATGGTAAGCTATCTAAATGTTCTTTCTATGACACAAAAGTGCACTATTTGGGACATGTAATAAGTAAGAATGGAATTTCTATAGATCCTTTTAAAATTGTAGCTATAACTGAGTGGCCTACACCAAAGAATGTACATGAAGTTAGGATCTTTGTGGTGCTAGTTGGTTACTATAGAAAATTTGTAAAATATTTTTCTAAGTTAGCTGCACCAATAACTTCTTTACAAAAGAAGGATAAGAAGTTTGTTTGGAGTGAGAAATGTGAAATTGCATTCAAAACTTTGAAGGAACAATTAACTTTAGCACCTATTCTAGCAGTACTAGATCCTAATGGAGACTTTATGGTGGTAACTGATGCATCTGGTGAAGGTCTAGGAGGTATTTTGTTACAAAATGATCATGTCATAGCTTACGAAAGTAGAAAAATAAAGTTACATGAGTTGAATTATGCTTCGCATGATTTAGAGTTTGCTACCATTGTTCATACACTACAATTTTGAATGCATTACCTTCTTGGTAAACCTTTTGAATTGAAAACCGATCATCTTGGGCTGAAGTATATCATCACTCACCAAATATTAATGCAAGACAACGAAGATGGCTAGATTTTTGTCTCAATATGATTTTGATATCAATTACATCAAGGGTAAGGAAAATAGAGTGGTTGATGCTCTGCGAGTCATAGGAAGCACATTTATGCTCTTATAACATTCGAAACTCAATTTAAGGATGAAGTAAAAAGTGTTATGGAATCTAATTCTTACTTTTAGCAAGTAAAGTCAATGCTTCCTACAGATCCAAAGGATTTGAGGTATAAATGTTTTCACTTTGATAATGAAGGAATCTTAAGATTTGAAAAGAGGGTATACATACCTTCACTAAATGATTTAAGAAATAAATTGTTAGCAGAATTTCACAATTCACCTTTTACTAGTCACCCTACTAGTAAAAAGATGTTTGCTTGATACAAAACAACAATATTTCGGAAAGGAATGAAAAAGGATGTTATTGATTTTGTGACACATTTTCTTTAATGTCAACATGTTAAAGTGGAACATATGCACCCAGCCAGTTTATTGTATCCTCATAGCATACCGCAGTACAAGTGGCAAGTGATAAGCATGGACTTTGTACAAGGGTTGCCTATGTCAAGAAATAAACATGATGTTATTTTAGTAGTTGTTGATAAACTATCGAAGGTAAAACCTTTTATTCTTGCTGGTAATCTAAAGGATGATTCTCCTGTATTGGCTAAAATATTTGTTCACAAAATATTCTAATTACATGGAGTACCTGAATTAATCATATGGGATAGAGATCCTAGAATGACGTCAAGGTTTTTGCAAATTCTTAATGCATCTCTAGAAACTAAGCTGAATTTCAATTCTGCATATCATCCAGAAATGGATGGACATATTGAAAGAGTTAATCAAATTTTAGAGGATATGATACAAATGTATTTTATGGAACAAAAGTATAAGTGGGAAGAGTACCTTCCACTAGTTGAGTTTGTATATAATAACACATGTCATGCCTCTCTTAAGATGGCACCTTTCGAGGTATTATACGGAAGAAAATTCGTAACCCTGTTAGTTTGGAAAACATTGAGGATAGAGAGGTAATTCAACTTGAACTTCTTACTAAATGGAACAATGAGTAAAAATGATTTGTGAGCGTTTAAAAGAAGTAGAAGATAGGTAAAAGAGTTATGATGATTTAAAACAGTTGACAGAAATTTTAACTTGGTGAGAAAGTCTTTCTTCGGGTTAAACCAAAAATAGCTCTATAGATTTTGGAAAGGCTGCCAAGTTATCACCTCGTTATGTGGGACCCTTTGAGATAGTCTAAGTAATCAACCCTGTAGCTTACCGTTTAGCATTACCTCCTACTTTATCACGAATGCATGATGTTTTCCATATTTATTTGCTTAAGAAATATGTTTCAAATTTATCACATGTGTTGAATTGGAATTTCTTGCAGGTCCAAGACCCAGGAATAATCGTGGTTAAACCCATACGAGTGCTAGAAACTCACTAGTTGCATTTAAGAAATTGTGAGATAAGTCAATGTAAGGTCTAGTGGGACCAATTTAATGAAGAAAGTGCAACTTGGGAAAACCTAGAAGATATGAAAACTAATTTTCCATATTTATTTGATCAGAATTGACTATGATGACTGATAAAATTTGTGATTTTATCTTTATATGACAATAAGTCTACCAGTTATGGAAAAACAACTATTCATTTTTGAATAAACAACTATGTGAATGCTTATTTCTAGAACTTTAAATTCGGATATTATTGTAAACATATGTTAAGGAAGTGAATAATTTGATTATCATGAATGCAATGATTAAAATGAGATAATCATTGGGATGATGATTCTTTTTAGGAGGGAAGTATGTAACACCTTGAACAAACTGTTATATTTCTCTTTACATTACAAGCATTGGCATGTGATTTTCTTGAATGAGGTGTGTTTCCTTGATTGTTGAAAATCATGCTTGTTATGGATAAATCATTTCTAACTCTTAGATTCATTGGACCAAAATATTATGAATTGTAAGAATCCACTTTCACTTCTTATTGATAGGTTGCAGAGTTTGGGTTTGAGAGTTGTAAACTTATCTCTTGTACTGACTCATCCTTGGATCAATTTCAGTGATCCAAGAAATGTCTTACATCTTCTTAACAGACTGAATGGTAAATTGACATTCATTAGTTGAGAGACATAGTGGACCAAACTTTGTATGTTACAAGTTCTTTGGACTTGAGTGATCATGTCTTCATTCGGTTGTAAGTTTGTGCTTGGGTCTCTGGGATTGATCTCCAGGACATTATTGGCGTAAAAAATATAGTCATCTTATGAATATGAAGGGAATCAGGATCCTAAATACTTAAGGATAATCCTAACAGTATCCTAAGATAGGTAAGAACACTTACTTCCTATCTATGTCTATTCAATTAGGTTGTAATCTAACCTAATCTTCTTATTCTATTGTGTTGGGGGGTGACCTAACCTAAGCTCTTGTGCTAAATGAATAAGGGAAGGGGAGATTACTATGGTGATACTATACTATGTTAACCTAATGCCTAATACTAATGGTTGTGAATTTGATATAACCTAAGGTGGTATTACCTATGAAAATGTTTATAAACCTAAGGAAATTATTTAGGAAATGATTTTTGACTAACCTAAGTTTTGGGAAATCTATCCTAAATTATTTGAAAGGGGCCTAAGGTTGCATGGCACTACGATGACAGTTCCAATGGATTTTATTTGATTTGATTGGATTTAAATGAAGGGAAGTACCACTAGTTTGGCAAGGGCTAGTTAAATTTTAGTGGGGCTTACGTGGAGGCTTCGCTAAGTATGGAATTGCATGTTGATTTGGAATTGGTACTCGCCAGTTTTTGGGGGTGGTGGAAAGGAGAGATAAGTGGGAGAATTGGGAGTTATGACATTAATGAATCTCATTTTTGTGTGCAAACTATCTTGGAAACACGAGAGGTGGGTTTGTGAGAGGTTGTTTGGTTTTTCATGCCTCACAAATTTTTCTCTACATGGAGCTATCTAGTTCTTTGAACCAACAGTTTGAATTCTTCTTCTTCTTGGCTATTTTTGGTTTCTCTGGTCTATTTTCAATCAAGGTAATGTATAAGAGGCATTGGAAGAAGAATTGTTTGGTTGTTGATCTATTGTGGAGAAGAAAAAGGGTTGGAAACTCAGCTGTAAATCTTCTTCGAATTCGCAGAGGCACTATCAGACATGAGAAGCTCTCCCATTAAGATTTCTTTCTTTCTTCTAAATGATTCATTAAAACAATTCTGCTCACTTGAGATATATTTTTGCCTGATGTCTCTAGTTATTTACTTGCATCTTTTCATGAAATATTTGTGGTTTTTGGAATGTAAATCCATTACTTATAATGGTAGTTTTTGGGAAAATTTCTATGTGGTAGTTTAATGGTGATATTCATGTGAACTTGTTTTTGGAAGATGTGACACTTGTATTTAAGGCTAGTGTTGATTAAACTGGCATTCATTGTCATATTTTCATTCTGAACTATCATTTAGAGCTTGTGTTCGTTGAAATTGTTGTAGAGATTCTTGGTCATTCTAAACTGGCATTTGTTGCTTGTATGGTTCTAAATCTCTATTTTAGTATTGTGGTTCATTGAGCTTATAGTGGAGCTTCATGGATGTTCTAAACGTGTGTTGAAGCTTCGTGACTGTTATGAGATTTTAATGGAACATAGTGTTTGTTCTGGACTTAATGGAACTTGGTGTAGATCTGAAATTTTTGTTGAATCTTTGTATTCGACATTATACTCATATTTAGTTCTTGTGAATGCTGAACTTGTAGTTGAGTTGTTGAGTTTTGTTCTGTACATATACTCTAAGCTGAATTTTTATTCTTATTTAAGGAATTGAAAATACTTGACTCATATTTGATCTTGTGTTTGTCTGAGCCGGTGTTAGAGCCTTGTGGGGTTTTGAACTTATGTTTAAAGCTCGTATTTGACACTATACAGGTATTCCATTATTGTGGAGTTTTGAACTTGTGTTGGAATTGACATGTTTGATTCTTTACTTATATTACGAGCTGGGTTTTGTTGGTATTTTAGTTTTGAAAATCTTTAACCTCATTTATGATTGTCTTCTCGAGGGGGTCTTGAGAATTTTGTTTGGTCAGAAGTAGACCGGGTAACCTCTTTTCAGATCTCCTCTGTTTAGCTTCTTAAGAGGGAATGGTTGTATTAGATCTGTCTTTTAGACTATACTACGTTCTTGAACTTGACAGGGCATGTGAATTTGAAGTGTATCCTATTCTTCTCTACCCTAAGCAAACCCGTGTCTTGTGGAAATCTTGACTATTTTTTTCTTAGTAATAAATGGACTGGAACAATGTCCTATTGTGGGTTTGGTTGATCTTTAGTTCATTTGGATCAGTCATTAAAATTTTTGTGGTTATGGAAATGTATTATTTACTTTCCTTCTTATTTTAGATGTTGAAACAATTACCTTCCCTGTCATAATATTTTAAACTAGAATTTGAAAGTCTTGTGGTGATTCTGTTTCAGTCGAGTAGGAAGTAAGATTGGAACATCTCTAGACTTAAACATCGTTGGGGGTTTCTTACTCTCTTCAGATCTTTTTAATTGGTTTGTTTGGTTTTATTTGAACTTAAATGTAAAACCTAGCATACTAAATCTTGTAAGAAAGGATATATATCATCTCTATTCGGATAATTTTGTATTATTGTTCTTATCTGGGATATGAACTACATACTTCTTTGTATTGAACTATTGAAGCCGTGTAATGGGACTTCAATTATTGAGTTCGTGATTATTTCTGCACTTGTAATCTTTTACTGTTTGAGGATTTCTACTCCTTATGGATTCATTAAATGAATCTCCAAGTTTTATAGAGAAAGGAATATGTTCTCTTGGGGACAGTTTACTGTTTAGAGTCTGTACTGTGAATTTCATTTTGAGATTTGAATTGAACTTGAACTTGGTGAATGGAAATGGGTAAACCAGTTTGATAGAATTGTAATGGAAAATTAGAAGTGTTCTTTCTTTAACTGTACATTTGGTTTTGTGTTCTCTTTTGGGAACTAGATAAAGAGTTTCTAAGTTAGAAGTAGAAAAGGGAATTCATTTCATAGTATAAATGAAATGAATTATAGATTGGGTCCTTTTATATTTGAGATCCTTTTTCTGTTGTTTGGATAAGTTCATTTGATTGAACTTATCTATTTTCAATCTTCTTCTGAGATGGAAAATTTATTATGGAACGTTTTATTTTAGGTATTTGAATTGAGGACAATTTGTGTGTTCTAAACCTATAATTGCCTTACTAATGATGAGTTTTTGAAATAGCATGTAGTGATTCTTCTTCCTTTGTTATATGGAATGATGAAGTATTCTAATATGAGCTATGTTGTAACTAACTTCTTTTGCTACTTAGAAAAGATAAATGTGTATTTCTATTCTTATGGAATCATGAAACAATTGGATGACAAAACTTGTTGACTATTTTAAAGTAATTGATAGGATCAATTAAACCATATGATATAAATGTAGGTGTTGTCAAATTATATTATGCTCTTTTCTTAATAGTGAATTCAAAATCTTTAATTATGCTTCTTTCCTAGGTGTTATTACTTATGATTGTTTGTATGATATATATTAATTGTTTCATTAAATAATAATTGTTTAATGG
The DNA here is from genome assembly GCA_018340775.1 of Taxus wallichiana var. yunnanensis. NCBI lineage: Eukaryota > Viridiplantae > Streptophyta > Pinopsida > Cupressales > Taxaceae > Taxus > Taxus wallichiana. Next base: position 292,638,183 of record CM031242.1, on the reverse strand, counting down.
AACAATTAGTGGAATGCACTTTACTTTAATGCTTAGTGCTTATCATGCTCAGTTCATTGAACTGACCCATGCTAGAAATTTTTGTAGATGGACATCGTAAGTGATAAAATAAGGCAAGAAATTTTATGATGCATTGGCTTATTTAATTTGGGATCTTATATAAAGAGTTTTGAATCATTCTTGAGTTGTATTGGAAAAGAAAAGTGATGTTATTTTAAGATCTTAATTATAATTGACGTGCGAGAATGTCCAAATGCATAGTGTTGTAAAATTATATTTAAAATCATATATTGAAAGGTTTGGTGTTGGACTCCAATTTGAGATGTGAATTCTTTTGTACTTGTATACTAGAAATAATAGTGATATCTTGGCGTAACTTCTTATATCTATTTGTATACTATTGTTGTTATCAGATATTGAGTTGGATTAAGGAGATAGTATAATCTCCCTTATTATAATGATCTTGTTAAATTGTAAAATATGTCATTCTCTAACTGCATAACTATAGTTTAATAATGAAGTATGCATGGGACATACAATTAAAGGATATAAGTAATGAACAATAAAAGGGTTATGTTAAACCTAACATTTAACCATGTAGAGAAAGACTCTTCCTCTCCCAAAGAATGAAAGATAAAATGAATAGTGGGTATGATCCTTAATCTTTTTAACTTCATCTATAAAGTAAACACTAGCTGAATCTAGGTGGATATCTCACTTGATTTAGATAGCTAGGTTACATTAAGAATTAAGCATTGATGTTTTATGTCTAGTTTTGGGATAACTACTTATTATGCCATGTTAATAAACAACAATGTAAACTTGAATTAATGAAGTTATCTATATCTAATTAGAATATGTATGGGTAAAGAACTTAATAAATGTTGGAAGTAGGGTTAGGAATGGTTCTTTGTAATCTGGATCTTAATCCAATTTAATTATGATTAATAACCACTAAGGGGGTATGTACATCTTGATGAATCAGTTCTAACAGATGTTCACACACGCCAACTACAAGACTGCACCCTTAAGAAGTACCTAGACTTATCATGGATATAGTGTTTCACTAACATATGGCAACGCCCTTTCGTATTTTCATCTAGATATAAACTCATTTGGACTTGTACTTAGTTTCTCTCTAGGTCAAGTTAGTAACATATTCGGGATAGGTAGTAGCTTTCTATGACTTAGGGTGCCTTGGCACATTTGGATGACTTATGTCACCCGAGTATGCCCATATATCCTAATTAATCGTGAGTGTCTTCCTATAACACATCATGTTGCTAACCGGGGCTAGGGTCAAAACTTGGGAAAGTGGACTAACCATAGTCAAAATACCATTCTAGATAATAGAAGAGTGAGGTGAAGGACGTATTCGGAATGAAGAGTATACTTTCTAGGAATAGTAATGACATGTGAGATGTTGAAAATATTTGGCCAAAGTATCACAAGTTGTTGGTTTCATTGTCCTATGTCACCTATTTTAAAGCAACATAATGTGAGATGAATATTGGTAAAAACATTCAAATATGTTCTTTAAACAGATCACTCAAGACTCGAGAATAGGGTAGGAGAAAAAGTATACATAGTATACATTAGGTATTCTATACTTGAAGTTAACATGAAAGATCAGTTGATAACTGAGTCATGGAATGAGAGATCGGTAGTATACCGAGTCATTATAGCTACATATTGTTATCTGTTATGAGATTTATTGGCATGGAATGTGTGTTCTAAATGATGTTTTATTTAGAATAGAGAACATTTAAAAAAATAAAAATCCCTTATTTCTAAAGTCTTAAAATGGGAATGTTACAATCAACTTCCTCATGAGTAATTTCTAGATGAATCCAATAACACCATTGATCAAGAGTTCTCTAACCTTAAGATGAAACTCTTATTTAAAATATTTATGTGTCGACAAGGGTGAGGAATTATCATCATTATTATTCCTCCTTAGGATACTCCCATTCCTATTACCTATACACTTAATTTTGGATGCACAAAAAATATGGCTGAGTATGAAACCCTCATCTTAAGTCTTCAAACCAATATCTTACTTAGTGTCCAAATCCTTAACATCTATATGGATTCTAAACTCGTCATTAATCAAGAAAAATACATCTATCAATGTAAAAATGAGGTCCTTAAAAAGTATAAGGATATTTATGACTTTCTTCTAGGAGCATTTTATTTCTACACCCTTCAAAACATCCCTCGGTCATCTAATCATTTTGTAGACACTATGACTTCTCTTGTATCTCTTATCACTTAGAATATAGAATAACTTAAACTCTCTATCATTTTTCATTACATTAAATAACCAAATCACCTTAGCGCACTTTCTACCATCAATCTTGTTGAATCCAATCCTTGTTATCTTTGGTATTCCTAAATATTTGACTATCTTTCTCAATCCATCATCCCCTACAACCCATCCAAAAATGGTAAGAGGTGATTCCTTCAATGTGCTAATCATTATGTCATCCTTTAAAAACATGGTCTCAATGACATCTTTATTTGTTTCCTCAAATCCCATGAATCCACTCAAGTTATCCAAGAAGTCCATGATGACATCTATGGTGGAAATTATAGTGGTTTGGTTATCACCAAGCATTTCCTTCACATGTGTTACTATTGGCCCTCCCTTAATCGATAATTACATCAAATGTTAGTATCATTCTAACCTAATCTATATTCTTAGTCGGGCCTTACAATAGGCGTAGGATCTTTGGCCTTTTTGAAATGGGGACTTGAACTCATCGGCCTTATCAATCCATGTGATTCTAAATGCCATAATTCCATCATCACTACTACTGATTATTTCACCAAATGGGTGAAATCTATTCCACTCGCATTAACTAAGGGTAACTAGATCACTAATTTCAACTACTAGCATATCATTTTCTGCTTCAACATTCCCCACAAAATCATCACAAAAACATAAAGTCCTTAAAAATATATCTAAAGAAGATTTGTTACTCATTCAATATTAATCTTATATTATCTTCTCGTATACTATCCTTAAGCTAATAGCCAAGCCAAATCCACTAACAAAACTCTTCATAATATTCTTACCAAGACTATTGCTAAATCAAGTTGTAGTTGGCATCTTCATATCCCCTTAGCTCTTTGGGCCTATCAGACCAACATCCACACCTCTACAGTGCTACCCCTTTCTCTCTTATATACGGATATGACTTTGTCCTTCCTTTTGAGTTCCAAATCCAATCTCTACATGTCTCTCTTTACAACTTCATTTTTGATGATGATTATTTCCAAGAGCGTCTAGCACAACTTGAGTTACATGAATGTCATCTTTTACCTCTTTAACATAATCATGTCTACCAAGAGTTCATAAAACGTGTTTATAAAAAATACCTCAAGGAGCATGAATTTAACATTAGTGACATTGTCTTAAAATAAAATTAGAACATCACTACTCTAGAAAGGAGTTAATGTGGAAAGTTTTTTCACAACTTAATTGAACCTTATATTATCACACATAAGTATGGTTTTTTGAGCCTATCATTTGGCTTCTCTTTATGGTAAACTGAAACATAATCTCTTAATGCATTACACTTGTGGCATTTCTATTTTTACATACTTACCAATGAGAACTTAGTCATATGAGTGTTCATATATCCATCACTAACCTCTTCCATCTTTCATCGTAATGATTCAAAATTATGTGGTCTACCATCACTTTCCTACTTGTGACCATGAATATGGGCAGCGAAAATATGCTCATAGCATATTCTCAGTAAGGAAAAGTTCCTCCTTTTAGGTGAGAAACACATGATACTTACATCCACTTCCTTCTTACTTACCTACTAGAACCACCCTAAGGATCCATAGGTGTCACTTGTACACTTGTTCGGATTCTCATCTTAAAAGTTATCTTATCCAAAAGAAAATAGGTTGCTCCCTCGAAGGATAATTTCTCATAAATAAAAATATCTAAAAGAATAGACTGATCCCTCAAATGGCAACTATCATGTATATTTTATCCCGACATTCCTAAAATAAAAATCTAAAACTTAAAAGTAAATGAAAAATGTAGACCACTCCTTGAAGGATTGCTACTAGCTTATATCATGGAAGTGAAGGCTTCCCACATTGATCAACCTTCTATATAATCAAAATAAAAACCATAAATTTAAAAAAGAAATCATCCTAAGAAATATTCCCACTTTGATAAACTTTATCATCCATGAAAAATTCCCACATTGATTAGTTTGTACCATACTACTCAAATCTAAGGCATAGACCTAGGAACACCCACCTAAACAAACTATATTCTCATGTACACTTTACATCTAAATGCCTTATGTCGTGTCGACATGAGGTATATAATTCCACCTTACATATTTTCCCTCGTGACCCTTGGGATTACTAAATACCGATGGTTGTCTCTGTTAACACATTCTATTGGCTATAAGTCCATTTCCTTGATTAGTTCCTTGTCTTGTTTACCTCCAATATGGTTTGAAGCATCATTTCTTCATACACCCTTCCTAAAATAGGGTATTGTTTACCTCTTTTTCATCACCTTGTATCAATTCGAATCCTTTATCTCACATCTATTTGTTTCCATCATTCGTTTTCTATCTATCACACTAAATTCTATCCATATCATACTCTCCCTAATCTCACCATCGCATCCATGACTACGTATATATTTATAAATCCAATATAAATTTCTAAACATCCACCATGTTTGTGTATCAAAAATGTGTCTGCCATATCATATATATATCTAACATATTTATAAATACATCACATCATTTGTATCCATTATCTATGTCATAATCATGTCTAACAACTATCTATCCATTTCCATCACATCTATTTATCATCTATATATCCATTATGAAACATCACGTCACATCCATTTTCTATTCTAAAAATACATTATAATAAAATCCATAACCATCATATAATATCTAAAACATAATCAAATCATAATAAAATCTATACAACATCTATCTCTAATCAAAATCATCAAACACCATCTTAATCTAACATAATTATCATCAAAGCCATAAATGTACACATGAAACATGATAAATCATGACAAAAATCATATATATACATATCTTTATCTAAATACATCAATAAATCCATAATTGGACAAAAAGGTCCTTGTCTCAAATATGATAAATCATCAAAATCTATGAACTGTACATCTAATAATATAAAATATTACCCCGAGATAGGTGTTTGTGCCTCTCTCTAGGCCTCATCTCCTTCATCACAGTCTGATCTCTCCATGGCTATGCCATGCTCACTATGATCAAAAATGGTATCAGCTTGTGTTGTGCCCTTGTCTTCATCTAAATACATCAATAATTCCATAACTAGACACAAAGTTCCTTGTCTCAAATATGTTACATCATCAAAATGTATGAACTGTACATCTAATAATATAAAATCTTACCCCGAGCTAGTGTTTATGCCCCTCTTTGGGCATCCTCTCCTTCATCACAGTCAAGATCTCTCCACGATCCGTGCCATGCTTACTTGTGATCACAAATGGTATCACCAGAGTGTTGTGCCCCTATCTTCACACTACTCTAAAATATGTGTTACGTAACTTTGTACTCGTGGTAGCCTCAATGTCATAAAGCAATAATAATAGTGCACCTCCCCTATTAGTGTCATGTAATTATCTAGAGGAACAATACCTAGGGAAACAATCTTACCAGCTCTCTCGATGTCGTTGGTGCCCCACTCTCGACTCTACTACTAATATAGGACCAAGGTTTCCAAATTAGGACCTGTAGGACTCTCTCTACCTCTTATATTTATCTTTCTACTAAATGGTCATATCCCTCTCCTAGCACACTACTATAGCATCCTAGAGTGTTGTCTATCTCTCTAGAAGTGCCTAATCCCTCTCCCCGATGGGTAGTATCCGACTTTTTACGTAAGGGGACCATCTCCAATATTTTCCCACCATCGAAAAATTCATCACCTTTAGGTGCTACACCATCCTATACTAGTACCTCCTCCTCCACATATAGTCCTACCTAGACCCTCTCCTCCACCATCTAGGCCACCCATTCCACTATCATCCACTTAATGAATCAAACTCCAACTCTAACATCATCATAGTCATCCCATATTATTCCTTCCTCCACTAGTGGATCTTCCATCATGATACTAGGAAGATCTCGCTCTTCCTTGTCCCATCTATACCCGATAGGCTCCTCGGGTAATGTCCGGACTACCCCAAACTATCACATGACCGGTGGAAACTATACTACCTCCACCATCTCAGATCTCCTCCCCGCATCCATCTAATCCTCATCATCCCCACAAACTCTGCATATTCCCTAGGACATGGAGTAAAATCATGGTATGGCCACCATAAAACATTATTACATCCAGCTCCACTAATCTCTTTGTGTACCACTCCTCTCCTCTCTGCCCTATCTACATGATCCCGATAAGCTCGCCATCTCATAAATCCAAGAGATATCTCAATATGGTCACGTACCACCCATGAAATCCTCGGTGGCCTAATCACCGCATTATTCTCGTAGTCCCAATAATGTAATAAGAACCCCACATCTAATCCTAACCACCTCTTGGTCGCATACATCCATAACTAATGATAAACCTATGCTAACAAGGAAGGCCCAAAAGTAAATACCCTTTTATGCTTTACAATATCTTCAAATACTCCCACCAACATCCATGGAAATATTACACCACAAGAGTCTCGGAAGTGTATAGTAGGATATAACCATCATATCCACACATATCAATATACTCCTTTACACTCCTAGCTCATATCTAGTTTAATACTAAAAATCCCCGAGATGGGAAAGTAATTTTTGGGTCATCGGCTCTAAATAGCCATGTCAATACTCCCAATTTACTATCAATAATTATCAGTTCTATAGGCTCCCCATGTTTTGGAAGCCTCAAAATGCGGTATACATCCTCAACTTTGACTATCATTTCACCATTCCTGAACCAAAATTTTCTAGTCCATACCTCTCATATGCCTACTAGCATATTCATTACTCCTAAATCTAGTAAAATCCTTTGATAATATTGAAATCCACCCAACCCTACTATGGCCAAGTGGTCCCACTCTGCAACAGTCACATATCCTCTAATATGGTCGTATAGGGCTAGTACTTTATCTCGAAGATATAGTGTCCCTAACCTGTAAAATCCATCAAACAAATAAAGCATTAGCATATCATCATTAAAATCAGATCCTTTATCATCCAAAATAAAAAAGTTCACATATTAACCCTAGTTGACATGGACCCACTTGGTCGATGCCTTCTAGCTTGGGTCACTACCTTACTAGGCTTGGTCGATGGCAATTGTACCCAATTTTTGGTGACCACCCCTAGCACTGAATCCAAAATGAGTAAAAATGAAAAATAATAAATAAAAACATTTAAAATTATTAAAAAATATGCTAAGGATTAGGAACTTACCATCCTCTGAGTCCTCTTGCAATTCCTAGCTACTCCACCAGCCTCTATCTCACTCCAATTTTTAACTCTCCTTTTCACTTAGAGCTCTCAATTATCAATTCTAACATTAGTCAGCTGACCTAGGGGATTATATTACCCACCAACCATGGTCACCACCAACCCCCTGGTTCATCTCCGTTTAAGCCCTAGTCACCACTAACCCTTCTTGTTTGCCATCGACCCATCCTTACTTTTCTATCAATGTCACTTCTTATCTACTTCTAATCAATCCTTTCTTTTAAATTAACTTTCCTTTCAATTTTTCCTTATGTGTTGCTTATACCAAACCTTTCTTTGTCCCACTAGACTTTTCTATTTATATCATCTTTAATTTTGCATCCAACAACCTACTTTGTGGCCATCTTCATGTTCCCTATTGGAGCACCATTATTTTACTCTTTTCTATTATTGTCCCACCTAGAAACTTATTTTCTTTTCCTCCTTTATGAAGGATATATCGCATTCACTTACCCCCTCTCATTTTTTTCACAACCCTTGTCTTGACCATCTTCATATTTGTTTACACATAGTTGATATCTTCCTTTGACCCATTGATCCCATATCTTACACATCTATTTGAGAGGATTCCCCTATATTCCCTCCATCTTGCATTTGTTTACACTAAATCACAGTTTCATATGACATTACCGTTGTCTCCATTAAGGCCATTATTTGTTTACTATTGAAGTGATTCTCACATCACTACCATATTTTTTATTTATTTTTAGTGTTTATTTATCCTCATTTGGGATATCTTATGTCATCATCTTCTTTTTCTCATCCTTTCCACCCTTTCTTCCTTCATCTATCTATTTCAAAATCATGACCAACTTCCCTTCATGTCATCGACCCTATTTTGAGGGGAGTACCTCATCAGTCATATTTTATCTTTTACCATTCTTGTCTCATGGATTGTATAATGCAAACCACTCAACAAAAAGGGGTAAATGTAGACACAAATTTTTAGTATCGCCACCCCTCATCCCGCATTATTTTCTGCATACATACCTATCTTCCCATTCAATTCCCCTTTTCCTTCTAAATTTTATTTATCCCTTTAATCATTATTTCCCATCTTAAACTCCTATTAATTATACCCTTTGTTAATCTTCCCTAATCATACCTAATCACCATTAATTAATCCTAAATCCACAACTAATTATTTTATCCATCCTAAGTCCTCCATTTTACCATCCATAGGTTTGAATTTAATAAATTCACCTCACATTTGTCTTTATTTAATATTTTCCACCTCCCACCCATTTATCAATCCTAAGCAACCCTAACTAGTCCTCACATTTCACAACCCTAATCCCATGTCATAAGGTATCATTGCCTCGATCTCATGACCCTTTACCACCAAAATAGACAGTCTCTGTAATAATTGGTGATCCATATGGGTTGTCGTCGACTCTATAAAGCTTTCCCTACACCTCCTTTTCCTAGGATGTAATTTTGGAGACTTCGGGGTTTCCTATGATCTTGCCTTTGTTTTTTTATCTCTCTTACAAATTCCATCATCACCTTAGAGATATTAAGCTTCACTCTTGGAGATTTTCAGACATTTCTTATCTTCCATGTTTGGATCTATTATTACAATTTCATCATGATATTCCTCATCAAATACTTAATAGGTTCAAAAATCATCTAGAGCTCTGTATTTATCTTTATAGGTCTTTATTTCTCACATGTAGATCATAATTCATGTCCATCCTTTTCCCATTAAACCATAGATCACCCCGGTTTCCATGAACCCTACCTGGTCGTCGTCCCAACCATTTCCCATTTCTTTATTTTTTTTCATTCATCCTACCAAATATCCCCTTTTTTATCCCACAGTCATTGAATCCTTATATCTTGTCATCCTTACCTTCTGTCACCTCAAATTTGTTCTACTAGCTCTAGTCATCTTTGACTCGGCTAGGTCGTTGTTGACTAGATCATACTTCATTATATTCACCTTCGATTTCATAACTTTCTATCATCCTTTTTGTCAAGTCTTGTTCTTGTTCTCTTGAAATTTCTTGTTTCTTCATCTGAGCCTCATCACTAGCTTTAGATCTACTTCTAAGGCCTTCAAATCTACATTTTATGTCATTTTTTCACTTCAATTTCTCTAGTTTTCATTGACTAGGTCATGTAGTCTCATGTTTCCATTAACCTACACATGTTTGGTTTGATTTTTCTTAGTTCGAATCTCATCATTTTTATTAGATTTTAGGTTTTATGTTTTTGTTCACTTATCTACTATATCCAATTTTTCGATTGATTTTATCAATTTTTATCAAAATCATGGGTTGACATATATCGTAAGAAGTTTTCATTTCTTGAAACTAACATTGTCGAAAACCCAACCATCTATATACTAATCCATATTTCTTATTAAGTTCTCTTTATTTTGCACGTCACCTAGCTTGCTGCGAGGAGGGTCTCTCATTTGTGCTCATATCCATCAGCACCCCATCTAGAGGTACCTTAAAACCTATCATAATTGGAGTTACTTTTTCTCTTCTTATCATTTCACTAATATGAAATAAGTGCAAAGAAAATTTTCTAACATTCTGGCACTCCTAGTGGGACCACCCTTCTTTGGTGACTCTTGTTATTTATTTTCATTTCCATTTTCTTCTATCCATCTTCTACTAACCTCATAGGAAGCAAAATTTCTTTTTGATTGCATGTGTTGGTTTTTTCACTTAGATATGCTTGCTTGCTTAAAAATTAATAATAATAAAAAGGAAAAGCATTTTCTAAGTATTCCTATTTTTTCCATATTTACTTCTTTTGCATCATACTTTCCTTTATTTCTTGATTGTATTCATTGAACATAAAATTTCATTTTGGATCTAAATATAGCATTCATATCTAATTGGAAATCTAGTCTAATTATGAGGTTAAATCTCAACATACACTTTTATCACACACATCCAAAACACATGCATCAAAACTACACATCTAAAATTTTCCTCCTAGGTGTAACTATTGGGTGTAACTATTGGAATTCCATCACTCAATATGAAAGCCACCATAGTGTTCTAGCTATGTTAAAAAAAAATTTGGCTATCGTTTTATTAGCTAAGCACCCGACTCCCTTATCATTGTAGGATCATAAAGTGAGGAGGTAGGCCCCAATACTAAGCCCTTGACTGATAATCATCTTCGATTTGGGCCTCATGTACCTTTGGGTATATTGAGGACTCTAACCAAAACTACCTGAAACCATCCATAGATTGGCCTTTTCCTAGGCTCCCTTCAAGCCCATTTTTCATTTCTTTTCACATCTTTAATAATCAAGATAATCAAAAATTTATTGTGTTACTTGTTTGAGATAATTAAAAATCAAATATTTTTATTTTTTATTTCATGTGAATTATTGAACATTCCCAAGAAATAAAAATAGAACAAAACATGTCATCCAACAACATTCCTATCTCCACTACTTCCTCCCAACAAAATTTCACCATTTCTATCATTACCTCCACCCCTTTGGTAGCTTATTATATATTTATTCAACCAATGGTCCACATTTCCTCCCTTAGATATTCTCAAGCCATCCAACCTACCACCTATGTTGAAACCAAGCCATTTATTTATCATCATTACGTCTCATCTAGACCATCAACACCCCCTTTGCCACCTCTATAGAAGCATTTGGGCCTCCTATCATCCCGTATGAGTGTGTGTAATTCCAAGAGCTTCTTGATTCTAATCCATTTTACCTTCATGACTATCTCCTTGCTAAGTATACTGACCTCCCATAGATGGACCTACTCTATAAACAATTTATTCTTACCATTCCCATCTTGAATCTACTCACGTCCTCACATCACAACTTTTTGTATTTTCCCCTAGAGATATGAATGAACTTACAATGGCCCAACATGAGCTTGATCCTCACAAATCTTCTTCATAATCACTCACAATCACCAAACCACTCAATTAATGGTCCCCATTCCACCTAATTTACCTTTTTCTAACACTAATATCACCTCTTATATCCCCAACATCTCATCATCCACCATGGTTATTAGTCCTTCAGTCCTATTATCACAAGAGTCTCATTTTATTCCTCCACCACCCAAACAACATAATTAAACTTTACCCCTTGTTTCCACTTCCCATGTCCATGAAAATGTGAACATTTTGTGAACCCATCCTTTTGAATCAACTCAAACCTAGAAACCTCCTCTTTGAGGTACTTTCACTACATACTTCCCAATCAATCAACTCAAGTATCCCAACAATGCATTACTTACATCCCAACTCACCCTATATCAAACCAATCAAAAGTCCCCATCTCTCAATAACTAACTGAATCCCATCATTCTTATACCATCCCTATTTTCCAACAACAATATTTATCTTAAATCATTCAATCACAACCCCTCAATTACATTCCCCGTATCAACCACTTCCACCAACACCTATTCATCCTCAAACATATAAACCTTACCAACAACCTAACCCATACACTTCATATGTATCAAAATATAATCCTTAAACTTCTCAACCCAAACCATGTAATGATCTCATGCAAGCATTGTTGAGTATAATGTCTAATATTGAAGTTGTTACCTTGGGATACAATACCACCTTCTCCTATGAACAATTTGTAACAAACCTATCAATCCTTCTGTCCCCATACAACCCTATCCCACTCATTATGAATTACCAAAATTATTTAAATTAAATAGCAAAGAGAACCCACAATAGCACCTCCATGCTTTTAGAAATTTATTCTACCTCATTTCTCATGATCAATACATTATTCTTTGTGCATTCCCCATGTCATTATACGGACCCGCGTTGGATTGGTATGATGAAATTCCACAACATTCATTATTTTCCTTCACTAAACTCTTAAATCTATTACTAGAACACTTTTCAATTAATATTGTGTGTAATATCACCATCACATACCTCTGCACCATTAGATAGCATGATGACGAATCTATCATGGATTTTATCACACGATGGCGTGGCATAATCAGCCAATTATCATTATCCCTTCCACAAAATGAATTAATCAAACTTTAATCAATGTTTTGTGTGAATCATATTTCCTCTACTCTTCAAATACAATTATTTCAAACCTTTGAAGAGGAATTTACAATGGTTCACAAACTTAAACTTTGTGCCCTTGAGAAATACCATATGAAACTTCAATCAAATTAACCCAAGTCTAAATTAACTAAATCCTCCATACATGGTGAAAAATATAAAAATGCAGCTAGCTCCATTGTGGTTAAATATTCCTCCACATTCACTTCTCATATGAATCCTCCACAAATATCTCCTAGACTGCCTCCTAACTATACCCCTCTTTGGGAATACTATAGTGAAATATTTGACAAGTTAATGGTAGTACTTATTATTTTCCTTACTCCCATCCAACCCTTTGATGAATCATGACCCAAAATAGCATGGTATTGTGAGGAACATTACTATAAATATCATCAATTCTAAGGTCATGACATTGAGAAGTTTTGTACTTTTAAATACCTCATCCAAAAACTCATAGAATTTGGTAACCTCCAAGTGAATAACCTTAATGCACCACAAAATAAACCTCTCGACATCTTAAAACAACATTTCCCTAATCATCCGTTAAATAATCAAAATATACTCTCCACATCAATGGAACCTAATTCTAATACAATCAATACTATAAATCAAGAATCAACACAATCACCTACACCCATCATATGATCATCCATTGTATTTTATTATATCTTAGAATCTTACCCTATGTTCACAACTTCATCAAAATCTACACCTATCTCTACACCCATTATATCTACCTCAACTATGTCCACAACTACCACATCTATATCAATTCTAATTACACCCTCTTCTCCATCCATATCTACCACATCCCCATCTATCACATCTATTCCTTCACATATATTGTTGGGCCTCGGAATAATGGCTAAGTATAAGAAGGAACATGGTTGTGTGGGACCTATATGAAAAAGGGCACGTGGGGTGAAAGCACACAAGACAAGGGTTTTAGGAGGGTTTAGTAAAACCCATGACGCGTGCACTAGGAAAATTAAAGAGTTTCAAAATTATCCATATTCGAATTCGAGAAGCGCATGAGAAAAGTGTGACCAGAATGAGCATGCGGAGTGGATAAAGTGCCACTTGGAAACTTGGTGGTCAAGAAAGGAATATTACATGCGATGGAATAATCGAGAAATACATCATTACAGAAAGTGGAGAGCTCGGATGGGAAGAAACATGCTCCATTGAAGGACCACATGGACACTTGGAAATTAATCTATTACTATAGGAAGGCATGGTGGTGGATGATAAAGCTATATATAGATATGCTTAGGTAGAAGGAAGGGATGAATTATGGAGAAAAGTGTGTGTTCACTGACATCACATAGTGATTGAAGAGGTGAAGATCTATAGAAATAGTAATGGGTTCTATGGAATATCATTAGGAGGATGATATGAGAGATGACATAACTAGGGGGATGGGTCTATGATAATTTTTGTAATATGGGAAGCATAGTTAGGATTTTTGATGCATAAGTCTTATCTACATTGATGCATTGGTCTGATTATGGCCTTAGGGAATGTAATGTGGTTATTGAACTAAGATCAATAAGGAATATATGGTTCTATTATAGATATACATTATTGGTGGGTTTAAACCCTATTGCATCTTCTTTATATTATGAATCATATTTTTTATCTATTTGATGTTTCTCTAGTTATCTTAATGGGTATCTTAATATAATGCCTCATCTTAAGCTCTTAGAATGAATGCATGGCTCTTTACCTTTTTGCATCTAAGTTTCTATCATTAATTAATGTATTCTCACTAGACTCACATAACAAAGGGGCTCGCCACCCGTGCATGCCTCAGTCGAGCACCCATCACCCGCTGGGTGATAGGTCAGTGCGTATAGGCTTAGACTTGTTCTAAGGGTATAAAAATGACTACATCTTGGTTCCATTACCGGGACCTCTTTTAAAAATTATTTTGAGAAATGCATAGATCTACATCTTTATCTAATTGATGTGTGATGACTGAGCACCTAGCCTTAGAGAGTGTTTAAGCATGGTTTAGGAGCATGGAGGATGAGTTTTCTCAAAGGTTCAATGTTGGACCTAAGTTTGATGCACATAGATGGGTAGAAGAGAACATGTACCATGAGTTGTATGAAACTTTCTTCTACTGCTTTCTAGTAGAATTGTATGAATGGATTTTAACATATGCATCTAGATCAATTTGGTACTATAGATTGTGTATATGGACCCAAGATGATTACTATAACCTAAAGGATGCGGGTCTGACTTGGACGCATGTTGTTGATCACTAGTGGAAAGGAGTGCTGACAAGTTATACTCTAGAATATTCCATTTCTACGTATTCTTGTCTAGAGGTTGTTGAATTCAAATTCCTAAGGGAACCCAAAGGATCATTTTTACGTGTTGTCCCTTTGGCTATGAAGATATTGATCATTACCATAAGTTTAGATGTATTTCATATGGCTAGCTAAGCTTCTCTAAGTGTTGGGAGAGGAATTTAGGGTGGAGGAAGATGGCAGACATTACAACTGAAAAGGAGAGGGAAGAGAGATGACTCAAGTATAATGAATCTCGTGAAAGGGAGATGGCTAGAAAACAAAAGGTTGTAGATATGATGGATCTATGGAGGTAGATATTGTGGGAAGGAGTTGAGTTTAATGCAGAGGATGTGGAACCTGAGAAGTCTGTGCTACCCCATCTTGGAAAGTGTAGGAGAGAAGCCCCTTCAACTTCTGATGAGAGTTCATCACATGGATAAAAGAGGTCTGTCGATGTGCATCGAACCGACACAGTGACTAACCCTTAGCACTTATTTTTCTAGATAAAGGGAGAAGTAATGTTACTCCGATTCGTATCGGTGGAAGTAACTGATCTATGCCTAGGAGATATAATTTCTCATTTGGGACATCTATGGTTGCACAAAACCATTATTGTGTTTGGAGGAATATTTGGAAAAGGTGTAAATACATAAATTTTTGGTATCACGTATGGGAGTGGTGTGGGATACACAACTATTAGTGGGACAATATCACAAACTATCGGTACGCTTCAATGGGATGTTGGGGACACTAGGTAACCACTTCAAGCCATTTTTGGCTATAAGAGGTGGATATGGTGGTGTAGGGACTAGAGGAACTAGTGGATCTAATGGATCTAGAGGATCTGGTGGGTTAGGAGGGACAAGATCTGGTGCATCTAGTGGTAGAGGAAACATGGGAGGAAACAAAGGTTCTAGGTTAGGTCGACATGTAACACCCTTGACAGCTGTTATTTTCCTCTGAATTTCAAGTGTTGACATGTGATTTTCCTTATAAGGATATGTTATTTTGATTATTGGAAATCATGCTTGATATAGATAAGTATTTTATGCTCTTAATATCCTGTGACTGAATTAGAATGGCTTTCCTGAATCCATTTTCCACTTCTTGTAGGTAAGTTGCAATCTGGTTTAAGAGTTGTAGACTTATCTTTTATCTGACTCATCCTTGGATCAATTTTAGTGATCCAAGGAATGTTTTAAATCTATTCAGATTGAACGAATGGTGAATTGACATTCCATGAATTAAGAAACATATGGACTAAACTTTGTAGATACAAGTTCTTTGATTTTTGTGTGAACGTGTTTTCATTCAGTGGTATGTTTTGCTTGGGTCTTTGGAGATCGACCATGGCAGGTCATCACTGATGTAAATGGAATTGCAGCCTATTCACGGCATAGGAGAGATCTGGGATCCTATATAGGACTAACCTATGGGATCCTAAGCTAGGTAAAAATATTTCCTACCTAAGCTATGTCACTTGATAGAATTCTGATTCTAACCTAAAGCTTCTTATTCTGCTATGATTGGTTGATTTGTAACCTAACCTAAGCTTGGTGCTAATGGAATTGGAAAGGTTACTAGGTATTAAAATTAACCTAGATCCTAATACTACAAGGTAATATTGTGATCTAACCTAATGCCTAAAACTATTGTGTTTTGAATTAATTTTCCTATGTGGAAATTACCTAAACCTATTTGCTAAGGCCTATGGTGGGGGTTAGTTGTTAGTGTTATATCCTAAGGTATAAATTTTAATCTACCTAAGATATAACCTAAGCAAGTAATCTATCCTAAACTATTGGGCATGAATGAGGACTTATGTGGTTGCATGTATTGGGGCGATGGTTCCTAATGCATTTATGATGTTTATAAGGTTTTAAATGTAAACAGACTGCTAGCTTTAGCAGGGGCTAGTGGGCTTGGCAGAGGCTTAGGTGGTAGCATCACTAAAATTAAAATGCATGTTATTTTGGACTTTGAATTCACCAGAACTAGAAGGCGGTGGAAAGGAAGGATAGGCGGGTAAATAGGAATTAATGGAATTTATTGTTTTTAGTTTTTGAGCTCAAACCATCTTGGAAGGCATGCAGCGTATTTTTCTTGGGTTGTTTCACTTTGCATGTTTCATGATTTTTGCTCTGCATGCTCTCTAGGTTTTTCGAACTAGCAGATTGAACTACACTTCATGGCTATTTTTGAAGTTTCGAATCTATTTTCGTTTCGTGGAATGTATAAGAGGAATTTTGGAAAAGGAATTTGGTTTTTTTATCTTTTGTGGAGAAGAGGAGAAGAAGTGATCTCAGCTAGAGGTCTTCTTCAATTTGACACGATACTATCGTGCATGATAGGCTCTAATCATTAAAATCTCTTGCTTTATTTTAAGTGTTTTCATAAAAACAACTCTGCTTTGTTGATATTTGTACATTACATATTCTATCTGGTTATTTGGTTGCTAGGTTTATTAAATCTTGTATTCTTGGTTTTGAATCCATGGCTAAAATGGTTTTGTGGGAAACTTAGGTTGTGTTGTTTTAGCACAAGAAATGTGCATACAAGAATGAAGTTGGTAAATCTTCTTGGCATTTTTTAGTTTTTGGTAATTATTTTTGGTTTCGATGATTTTGTTGCCAATAAATTACTAGCTGAGTATTATGGAAACTCTGAGTTTCACCTGTGTCTGTTGAGATTAGTGTTTTGTGAACTTGATGTGTTTTGTGATCTCGAGCTGGTAAAGAGCTCGTGTTTTTATGGAAGCTTGTATGCAAGTTTGAGTTCTATCTGAAACTTGTTGAGTATTTGGGAACTGCTGTTAGGTTTCTTGGTGCTATGATGTTGGTGTTTGTTTCATAAATATAAGGGACTGTGATTAAGCCGTAGATGGCTTGATTCTTATTTTCCATCTTGTGAAAACTTTGATAGTTGTTGAAATACGCATATTACTTGATACCTGTGTTGTATTGTCATGGATAATATGGACTGTTGTTAGTCCACATAGGGTTTGGTGCTTGTGTTTTATTATGACCATATGAACTATTATAGAGAGTTCATTAAGAACATGGCCTTTGTATTTTTTTGGTGTCTAGTCTGAACTCTGTTAAGGATCTTACAATCTGCTTAAGTTTGATAAAATGATTAATTGAAAATGGAAGCTCTATTCTTATTTTGAACTATTCAAAATTTTATCCATTACATTATACCTAGCATTACGATGCGGGAGTTTATATTAACTCAAATATGAGGTAATGTGATGTAAATTGATTCAAGGAAATTGTTACTTATTGTTGGAAATGGAAACCTGAGCAAGGTGTAGGTTTAGTTTGGTATTCTTTCTGGTTTTCTTTGTTTAAAGGTGTAAACTAAAAAGGGAACATAATGTTTCCCGAACTTGTTTATAATCAATTGAATGATTTTCATCTTGGTGAGAACTTTTGCTCAACATGGTGCTCAGATTTGTAAATTGAGTCTTGGGCGAACGTATTTTTAATATGTTGTTAGATCTTGTCATTTAATTTGAGTTTATTACCGGAGTGAATTATTTTAAACTCAAAACTCTTAAAAAGAAACAGTTGCATGTGCATGGAGAAAACTTGAAATAATTTCTTGTGAGTTGCTTGGTAAACTCTCTGAGATTTTGACTAGAATTATCTTTGTAGTTTATCATTCTTATTGGGAATTCAATAGTTTTACTCTTGAAGTAATATGTTGAAAATTATGGCAAATAATATTGTCTTGATTGAGCTCTTCAGTAATTCTAAGTGCTAGTTCTCACTCGGATTTCACTTCTTGTTAGGTCCATTAAAAGAATTTAGAGCCTATAAAAGAATTAATTATGATTCTTTTGTGACTATGGGCTATGTATGACCTTCATTGTTTTAATGTTCCTATTTGAAATGGATCTCTTGCTTATAATGGGAAGATTTTTAAAGAAAAGTTGCATTAGACTCCTTCTTACTTTAAAGTGTTCTTGTTCTTTTTTTGGGAACTCTTATATGAACTTAAACTGTATATATATTGAAAAAGGGATTTTGTTAATTAAGTTGAAGGAAATGATTACTGGGTAGGATCATTTCTGTTAAGCTTCTTTTCTAATGCAGTTGGAATAAGTTCATTTGTTTGGAACCTTCTGTTAATTATTCTTTTAGGAAAAATATAATCATTACTTGATTAACCTTCTCATACTTATCATTTGACTGAAATGAAATAGAAAGAGAATGATGACTAGGTTGTTGAAAAGAGAATGCAAACTTGCTTGGTTGGTGATGATCCATCTTTCCTTCTTGGATTTTTATATTATTTTGTTCTGATGAATATCTTAAATGTTTGATTTTAAGGTAGTTAATCTTAAGTTGAAACAAATTAGGTCATGATGTGAACCTATTTCTACTTTGCGGATATTATGTGTTTTAGTATAGTGAAATGGCTTCTCTTCTTCTTGTTTAGAAGTTAGATGTATCATCTTAATGAGAACCATGTTGTAAACACTTCCTTTGTCTTTTGGTAAAAATAAATGTTGTATTCTAATTTGAAAGGTTTGGAAATAATGAGATATTATGATCTATTGTTTGTTAAAGGTAATTGATGGGATCAATTACACTTTAAATTGTAAGACATATATTATAGATTATAATCTGCTCTTCCCTCATAGAAGTGAATTTAGATTTATTAATGCTCTTCTTTTCTGATTGTTATTACTTATGTTTATTGTATGATATACTAATTTTTCATTAAATTAGGGTGTTTTATTGAAACAAATATTAGAATGCACTTCGTTTTAAGGATTAGTGCTTATCATGCTCAGTTCTTTGAACTAACCAATACTAGCAATTTTTGTAGATGGACTTCGTAAGTGATAAAATAAGGCACAAACTTATATGATGCACTGGCTGATTTAAGTTTGATTCTTTGTGAAGACTTCGATTATTTCTTGAGTTGTATTGAAAGGAAAAGTTATATTATTTTTAGAAGGAAGGTTGTTGTTATATAGTATGCCTAAAATTCATAAGTCTTGTAAATGTATAAGTTTTGAAAATGAATTGAAATATGAGGATTTACTTGCATTGGTTGTGTAAATTAACTTGTACTTTTGTAAAAGATAAAATCTTATCTGGTTGATATTATTCTTATTATTTATATGAATAAATGTGTATTCTTGGATAAGTAGCATAGAAGGGAATTAGAGTAATTTCCCTAAATGAGGTGTAGCTAGATAAGTTGCAAAATTTAACATTCTTATCTAAGTAATTCAATATAGTAAGGTGATGTGTAATGAACATATAATGAAAACTATCGAAATTGTAAAAGACATAAAAGGGTGTGTTAAACCCTAGAATTTAACTATGAAGAGGAAGAATCTTCCTCTCTATTAAAGATATAAACAAAAGAGGAAGATATGATTGCTAATCATTAGACTTAATTATAATAAGTCTGTTAAGTTACAGCCTAGTAGGTTGTTACACTTCCTTAAGCGGATAAGTCATTTTAAAAGGAACTTATGGTGTTGTTGTCCTTTTTTTGGATAACTGGTTGTTAAGCCAAAAAATAATGAACATTGAAAGCAATCTTAAGTTAATAAAGTTCTTTAAGGATTAATTGAATCTGATATTTAAAAGAACTTAAGGAGTGTTGGATTTAGGGTTTAGCAGGGTTGCTAAAAACTATTTTTAAGAATCCAAATTAACTTAACATAAGTAATCTCTTGGGGTATGTACATCTCGATGAGGCTATTCTGTAGGATGTTGGCACACACCAACTGTAGGGTTGTACCTTCAAGAATATTAGGATCTTCTCGAGGATACAACAATGCAGTTGACATGTGGTAACACCCTTCTGCATTGATCATCAAGATCTACACACTTTTGGAATTGAACTTAGTTTTCCTCTAGGACTGGATAGTAGCATAGTTAGGATATGAAGTATCCCTCTAGGACTCAGGGTACCTTGGCACACGAGGTTGACCTAGGTTGACACAGTATGCCAATATACCCTAAGTCTTTGTGAGCCTCTTCCTATCATATCCTATGTTGTTAACCTAAACTAGGGTTAAACCTTGGGCAAGTGGATTGATAGAAGTCAGTAAAGGACATTCTAGATAAAAATAGAGTGGGGTGAAGGATGTATTCTGGATTGACGAGTATGTCATCAAGGAATAAGTAATATGAATAGTGTGTTAGAAATATTTTGCCAAAGTATCGCAAGCTGCTGATTGTATTATCTTATGTCACCTAGTCTAAGGATTGTGATGTAAATGAATATTGGTAGCAAATATTCAGATAGGTTCCTTAGACAGATCACTCAATACCTAGAATGGGGTAAGAGAACCAAGTATACATAGTATACAGAAAAGTATTCAATACTTAATGTTAAACATGAATAGATTGGTAGTTCACCGAGTCATGAAATGAATAGATCGGTAGCTCACCAAGTCATTATAGCTGCATATGGTTATCTATTATAAGAATGGTTGTTATGGAATGTGTGTTCTAAATTATGTATTTAGAACAGAGAACATTATTCATGCAAAAATAAAATTCCCTTGTTTCTAAAGTCTTAAAATGGGAATGTTACATCTTGGTATCAGAGTTGAAGGTTGTAGCTCTTAGACCTATTGTGTCCATAATCTAATAAAAACTTGAATTTTCTTGTAACAGAAAATGGTTAGAACAAGAGGAAACGTTGCGAATAATGCTCTACATGATGGAGCAACAATATCCCAAAAACTTGATGAGATCCTTGTTGCCCTATTGGACACAAGAGATCGTTTGGTTGTACTTAAAAAAAAGTGATGGGTAATGAGGAGGAAGAAGAAGCTGGTAATAACAATCAGCCACCTCCTAAGGATAACCCCAATTTGGGTGTTGATAATAACAATGTTAATGTGCTTGTCTAGTCGAAAAAAAGGCAAGGTTAGCAGTTGAACTCACCAATGATATAAAAAGGATAAGTCCACCAAAGTTTGATGGCACCACGTTAGGAGATGGAGCTGAGAATTGGCTTAGCAAAATGGAGAAGTACTTTACAATAAGGAACTTCTTGGAGGAAACCAAAGCTATTTAGGGAGTGTATAAAATTTCCCATGAAGCATCTTCATGGTGGAATAACCATAAGGTGAGTTAAATATTGATGAAACTAACATCACTTGGGATCAATTTAAAAGTTATTTTAGGCAATGTTGGCTTTCACAACTTTATTATGATCAAAAATGACGGAATTTCATAACTTAGCTCAAGGAAAGTTAACCAGTAACTAAGTATTGGGAAAGGTTTACGAAACTCCTCAAGTATGTACCTCAAGATTTAAACCGATGAGAAATTTTAGTTAGGAAATTGTAAGCTATGCAACTTAAAAAGGCCAAAAATAAGGGTTGTATCTTATATGCAGTAAAAATTTCAGAATCTGTAGAAGAAAACAAAGATTTTATGGAATGTTATCCACTACATGGAACTACAGTGATGTGTTTCTGGAAGAATTACCGGGTTTACCACCCAAAAGAGAGTTTGACTTCACGATTGAAATCAAACCAAGTATTGAACCTATTTCTAAAGCACCCTATCAAATGACTACCACAGAGTTAGTAGAGCTTAAGGCTCAGTTGCAAGAAATTTTGTCTAAGGGTTTGATTATACCAAGTGTTTCACCTTGGGGAGCACTAGTGATGGAACACTTATATTGTGCATGGATTATAGGATGTTAAACAAAGAAACGATAAAAAATAGATACCCACTTCCTAGAATTGATGATCTATTTGATAATATGCGTGGAGAATCGGTATATTCTAAGATAGATCTTTGATCTGGATATCATCAATTACGAATTAAGGATAAGGACATTCATAAAATAGATTTCAGGACAAGGTATGGACATTATGAATTCACAGTTTTACCCTTTGGATTAACTAATGCACCTACAACTTTTATGAACTTAATGAATAATATCTTTCAAGAATACTTGGACAAGTTTGTGCTTGTATTCTTGGATGACATTCTCATATATTCTAAAAGTGTTGAGGAGCATCATGAACACTTGAAAATAGTTTTGGAAATTCTAAGAAAGAGATGGTTGTATGGTAAGTTGTCCAAATGTTCTTTCTATGACACCAAAGTTCACTATTTGGGTCATGTTATAAGTAAAGATGGGATTGTTATAGATCCTTATAAAATTATAGCTATAATCGAGTTTCCACACTAAAGAATGTACATGAAGTTAGAAGCTTCATGGGCCGTGGGGTTATTATAGAAATTTTGTTAAGGATTTTTCTAACATGGATGCACCAATAACTTCATTGCAGAAAAAGGATAAGAAATTTTTTTGGAATGATGAATGCAAATCTACTTTTAAAATTTTGAAAAGTCAGTTGACTTTAGCACCTATTTTAGTTGTATCTAATCCTAATGGAGATTTTACTATTGTAATAGATGCATCTAAGGAAGGTATTTGAGGTATTTTTTTACAAAATGATCATGTTGCAGCTTAGCTTATGAAAGTAAAAACTTTCATTACATGAGTAAAATTATGCTCCACATGATTTAGAGCTTGCTGCCATAGTTCATACACTTCAAGTTTGGAGGCATTATCTCGCTTGGTAAAGTTGAAAACTGATCATCTTGGGCTAAAGTACATTTTCACTTAGCCAAATCTGAATGCGAGACAACAAAGGTGGTTAGAGTTTTTGTCTCAATATGATTTTGACATAAGTTATATTAAAGGAAAAGAGAATAGAGTGGCTGATGCTCTAAGTCGTAGGAAGCACATTTCTACTCTTATAACACTAAGAACTCAGTTTAAGGATGAAGTAAAAAGTGTTATGGAATCTGATTCTTACTTTCAGCAAGTAAAAATAACACTTGCTACAGATCCAAAAGATGAAAGGTATAAATTTTTTCACTTTGATAATGAAGGAATCTTATGATATGAAAATAGAGTATACATACCTTTGCTTAATGATTTGAGAAAGAAATTGTTGGCTGAGTTTCACAATTCACCTTTTTCTGGACACCCTGGCATTACAAAAATGCTTGCTAATATAAAAAGCAATATTTCTGGAAAGGAATGAAAGAGGATGTTGTTGATTTTGTGACTCATTATCTTGAATGTCAACGTGTAAAAGCGAAACATATGCACCCATCCAGCTTTTTGTATCATCATAGGATACCATAGTACAAATGGTAGGTAATAAGCATGGATTTTGTATAAGGATTTCCTATGTCAAGAAATAAACATGATTTTATTTTGGTATCGAGTTGATAAAATAACAAAAGTAGCTCACTTTATTGAGGAAATCTAAAGGATGATTCTCCTATTTTGGCTAAAAATTTTATACACAAATTTTCGATTACATGGAGTACCCGAATTAATCATATCTAATAGAGACCCTAGAATGACGTCAAGGTTTTGGAAAATGCTTAATGCAACTCTTGGAACTAAATTTCATTTCATTTCTTTGTATCATCTAGAAACATATGGACAGATCGAAAGAGTAAATCAAGTTTTAGAAGATATGTTATGGATGTATTGTATGGATCAGCAGTATAAGTGGGAGGAGTATCTTCCATTAGTTGAATTTGCATACAATAATACATATCATGCTTCTCTTAAGATGGAACCTTTCGAGGCACTTTATGGAAGGAAATGCAGAACCCCTATTTGTTGGGATAGCATGGAGGATAGAGAGGTAATTAGACCTGAAATCCTTACAGAAATGAAACAACAAGTTAAAATGATTCGTGAATGCTTGAAAGAAGAAATAGATAGGCAAAAGAGTTATGCTGATTTAAAGTGGGTTGACAGAAATTTGAACTTGGTGAGAAGGTTTTTCTTCGGGTTAAACCAAAAAGAGTTCTATAAATCTTGGCAAGGCTGACAAGTTATCACCTCGTTATGTGGGACCTTTTAAAATAGTTGAAGTAATCAATCTCGTAGCTTATCATTTAGCACTACCACCTGATCTGTCACGAATGCGTGATGTTTTTCATATTTATTTACTTAAGAAATACATTTTAGATTTATCACATGTGTTAAATTAGAATTCCTTGCTGGTCCAAGACCCAAAAATAATTGTGGTTAAACCCATTCCAAAGGTCTTTGAAACTCACCAATTGCATTTAAGAAATCAATGAATAAGTCAATATAAGGTCTATTGGGACTAGTTTAGTGAAGAGAGTACAACTTGGAAAAATTTAGAGGATATGGAAACTTATTTTCCATATCTCTTTGAACAAATTGAATTTGTTGACTGATAAAATTTTTATGATTTTATCTTTATATGACATTAAGTAAGCCGATTTTGGGCAAATATTTATTTGATTTGAATAAAAATTTATTTAATGTTGATGTTATCCAAAATGAGCCCCTTGCTCATTTTGTGGCTAACTCCCTTCATTTCATTCCTCCCTTGTGTCTCAGTCAATTTTTTTTCTTTTCGGCACTCAAAATGTTCTGGAAATGGCACCATTGGATAGAGCTCCTTCTCAACTTTCCAGAAAGGTAAAGTTTTCCTCCTAACTCCATGTATTTTTGAAGTTATGGCTCGGTGGAGTTTTTGTGGGAAATTTTCCCTGGACAGCCTGCCGCCAATCAGAGAGCGCCATGTCAGCAATCAAGTGGTGGAGGGCAGAGAGGAAAATTTAGAAATTTTACTAAGTGTTTGGTGCAATGGAAAAATCTTTTAAGGGAGTTCTGCCGACCAATGGGAAGAAGCCACGTGTCCAGGTGGGGAGGAGTTGGGAATTTTTCCCAAGGGTTGGCATGAACAAATTTTTGCCCATAGGGCCCGCATCCAATGGCATTGCGCCACGTGTCCTTAGGCCGAAGGAGTGGCGGAGGTGGGGAAATTTTTTCAAATTTTTTTCTAAGTATTGGCGCCATGGAAAAATCTCCAAGGAAGGCCTGCGATCCAATAGGATGCCACATGTCCTCGGAAGGGTGGAGGTGGAGGAAAGATTGAAAATTTTTACCAAGTGTTTGGCAAGGTTTCAGAAGGAATTTTGGCCCGATGGATTGCCAACAAATGGGATCATGCCATGTGTCCAAGGGAAAGAAGTTGGGAAAATTTCCCAAGGGTTAGTGCAAGTAAAATATTCCGGCCTAAGGCCCGCATCCAATAGCATGCCACCACGTGTCACAGGGTGGTGGGGGTCGAGAGGTGTGAAAGGATTTTATCCTTTTTACCCAAGTGAGGGAAATTTTAAAAAAATAAAGTCCACCCCCAAAATCTCGAGCCAATAGGATCATGCCACATGTCCACGTGGCGGTAAAAAATGCAAGACAGGCCCGCGACAAAAATGAAGAAGACAGGCCCGCGTCCAATGGGGTTGTGCCACATGTCTAACTCAGAGAAGATGGTCAACAATGACAAAAAATTTTAAGAGAAAATGCCCACGGTGAATCACATCATGCCACGTGTCCTCGGGTCATCCAGCTGGCGAAGAATTTTTGGAAAATTTTCCAAAGGCCGAAACGATGGGAAATGAAGCAGGCAGGGTCCGCAAAAAATCAAATCATGCCACGTGGCACTAGGAGTGGTGGGGCATGGAGATTTTTGGGAAATTTTCCCAAATGCAAAAAGTGGGAAAATTTCAAATTTTCAGCCCGCCAACCCATTTTGGCCCTGTTTTGCCCTAAATTTTCAAATGAGCATAACTTTTGATCCAAAGCTTAGTTTTGGCGTTCTTTATATCAATGGAAATCTGGTGAAATTATCTACATGATTCCAAGGTCAATTTTGTGTTTTGGTGGAGTTTGGAGAGAGAAAATTGGAAAATACCTCTGGCACGTGGAAATGAAAAAATGACATTTCAACCACCATTTTTAATGTAGAATGGCTCACATTCTCTCCCAGCATGGCAAAAATGTCAGGGAATGGAAACTTTTAAGGATGCCCATGCTGTTTTATTGCATTTTGGTTGGTGGTTGAAGTTTCTCTCATGTTTTCCCATGTTTCTCTCTCCTGAGCTCGAATGGGCATTGTTAAAAGCCAGATTTGGCTCATTTTGAAGGGTTGGACATTTTTATGTTTTGTAGGCTCCCTCTTTCACCCTAGAAAGTGATTTTGTGGAATACCAGACCTCTTTCAAGACTACAACATATTTTCTACCTTTCTGTTGATGTAATGCATGTATTTTGATATTGGAAATGACAATGCAAGCTCTGTGAATGAGTTTCAGTCCTCTTCTTGTGTTGTTTGATTCATCCATGATCTTTCATTACATTTTATCAGTTTGTGCATGATGTTTTGCTACATTTCTATAATTTGTGTCAATTTGCAGAAGTAAAAATTCTCACCACTCCTTTGGTGCATCACCTTATTAGCATTAGTTTTAATTCTTTTGCATTCTCTATCTCTGTCCCCTTGGAATTTATAGTAGGATTTTGAGTTTAAACCTCTACAATTTTCAAGTAATACACCTAATCAGAGGAGTTGAGGAACCAACCTCTAACCTGGAGATTCTTTTCCCACTTTTACAAGTCCCACACTTGGGGAAAAGATTCAATGTTGTGCAATCACACTGGATGCTAAAATGTCAAACTAGAAATCTGATAGAACATTCAGAGGGTGATGCTTGATTTGCACTAATAGTTCTGGCATGCCCGGTGGGACCTATGAGGTCTTCATCTTCATTGCAAAAAAATTGATGTGCATTTTTTGCAAGTTTCTTGCTTAAAAGATCCCTGAATTACACATCTGGCGACTCCAAGGAAGAAGAATCAGCTGGTTTTAGTAGAATAGACCTAAAAACTCATGAGAAGAATCACCATAAGGTCAAGAGTTGGAGAAGAAGAAGTATTGTTTGAGTATCTGCAATTATCTCCAAGAAGAAGAAAAGAGGAAGAAGAATCCAAAGGTCTCCATCTCCACCAAATAGAACTCTATCAACTCCTCCACCTGGTAGACCTTTCATCCAATCAACAAGGGTTCTAAGGCCAATCAGAATGGCACAACACAACCCATATGTCAATTTCACTAGCAGCAGCCCACTTTCCCTCAATGCACAGAATCCAATCCCAGTTGCAGCATTGAAGAACATTCCATATTTTACTGGAGAGAATCAGACCACTCCTGGTGATCATGTCAAAGATATTGCTAATATTTGTGCAATCCATGAGATTGATGAGATGCAAGTTGTTGTCAAACTGCTGGCATCTTCATTCAAAGGGAAGGCTTTGCAATGGTTCAGGAGCCTTGCTTCAGGTTCTATCCAAAATTGGAACTAGCTTTGTATAGCCCTCCATGAGTAGTTTGGAGAAAAGGGGGATAACTTGTCCCTTCTAGAACAATTGACAACTATCAAGAGAGCTCCCAATGAGCAGCTGACTGACTTCAACTTCATATTTCAAAGGACTTGGGAGATAATTCCAATGGCAGTAAGGCCAACAACAGAAGGTGCTTTTCTATATTACCTTAAAGCTTTAAATTCTGATATTTCTATGTTAATTCAATCCATGGGAGGCACAACTATCCCTGCTGCTTATAACATTGCCATTAGAGCTGAAAATTGTCTGATTCAAGTTGGTAAGCTAGCTCCTAGGCCTCCAATGCCATTGTATCCAAATCTAGAGATCCCAAACACTAGTCAAGCACCTAATATAGCTCCTATTCCCACTCCTAGAAATCAGAATTCAAGTGAAGCTTCTACTTCATCTTCTAGTGCCTCAAATGAACTTCAAGAAGTCATGAAGCAATTGCAAAGTTTAGGTAATGAGCTGGTTACACTCAAGAGGCAATAAGCCCAAAGTTTCAGGCCTTCTTACTAGCCTCAAGCTCAGCCTAACACGTAGCCATATCAGCCTCAAAGACCACCCAATCTAGCTGCAAATCAAAATCAAGCAAGGCCTCCTGCCAACAGACCATTTCAGCCCTATAATCCCAATGCTACATCTGCCTCTAAAGCACTAGTGCTAGTGCAAAACAACATAGCTCAGGAGTATGATTGGTGTTTCCCATGCAATGAACCTCACAACCAAGTCTATGTGCTTCAATGGTGCTCTAAATCAAGCCTTGATGGTAACAAAAACTGGTGTGGAGGGTGAAGGGAGTCAAGGAAATAATAAATAGAAAGAAACATCCCAGCAACAATCAGCTCCAAATGATACCACACTTGTAAACTGGTAAGTAGAAGATTTTTGTGGTATGAACCAAACAATCTCTCAAAGTGTTGCAGCCAACACAAGGTCAAAAAGGAGAAATTTAGGTGAAGGAAAGCCATTGACTCCAAGTAATCCACAACCTTCTACCACTCCAAAAACTGTTGGTAAACAAAATGCAGTTCCAAACATGCAAGGACCACCCAAACCAGCTCCTAAGCCAACACAGATGCCAGTTTTTGCTGCCCATGTGCAAGGAATGAATGTGCAGCTAGAGGACAAAAAGAGAGATGCTTCATCTCCATTCAACATCATTGATCAGATGAAGAAGACAAATGTGAACATATCAATGTGGGAATCACTATCCATCCCAGGCCAAAGAGATTTTCTACAAGCTGCCATAAAGGACTGGTCAACTTCAAATCAACAGACCCAAATGCAAGAGAAGGTACTCACAAATGCTGCCCAACCTAAAGGGAATCATGAAGGACAACAAGGTAAAATGTTGAAGCCCCCTCCATTCTATGTTTCATTGATCATTGGAAACCAATTAGTACACAATTGCATGATTGATTCCGAGCAAGTAGTTCAGTAATGCCTAAGCAAATAGCTAATCAATTGGGGCTTCAATATGAAGTCATATCCAAAGGGGTAGTGCAATTGGATGGGACAATAGTAACAACAGTAGGAGTGATTAAAAACTTGAGTCTCACTTTGCATGCATGCCCCAACATTGTTGTTTTGCAAGATGTCTCGGTGATAGATCTTCCACCACTCTTTGCCCTATGTTTGTCAAGGGATTTCACAGCTAAGATTGGAGGTTACTTATCTACTGATTGGTCACACATGTTGTTTAGAACAAGATATGGAACTAAGGCCATAATCAAATCTGAGCCTATTGCAAACTTTCACATTGAGCCTCACACTCCAAGCCAAATCAATACCAATTGTTCAGCATTTGATCAAGAGGATTATCCAAGCACTGATGAAGCTGACACCAAGGTTGGAAGCATCCCAAATTTGAATCTTGATGAATGGGAAAGCAAGGTGCATGCTTTTGATCCTTATCAAGAAATAGAAGAATCTGAGCTAGGAGTCTATTGCATGCATGAAGAAAATCAGCCTATTCCTAGCATCACCAAGCCAGACCACAAGGATGACAATGAGGTATGGTAGTTTTTCTTTGATGGATCAAGAAGTAGATAAGGTGTAGGAGGGGGAGCTATGCTTGTTTCACCTCAAGGAGTTAAGTATTATTCAGCTTTTAGATTTTAGTTTGCATGTTCTAATAACACTGCTGAATATGAAGCCTTGATACAAGGATTGCATTGGTCAATCAAGAGAGGAATAAAGAACTTGCAAGTTTTTGGTGATAGTGAGTTGATTGTCAACCAAGTTAAGGGGCAGCATGCTGCCAAGAATGATCTACTCAAGTGCTACAAAAATAGGGTGTGGGACCTCATTGAAGATTTTGAGGGTTTTAGCATCAAATCCATCCCTAGAAAAGAGAACCAAGTTGTTGATAGGCTTGCAGCAGTTGGAGCAGCCTTTGATGTTGTTGAAAGCATCAAAAAGGACAAAGTACAGCCAAGAATTCATGTGATTGTAAGACCTTTAGTGCCAGACAACAATGTAAGTTGGCAAGTGTTTGAAAATGATCAACAAATCATCCATTTCTTGCAAGAAGAGGCTGAGTTCTCAGTTAAAAATCAGAAAATTAGAATAGCAGTATGGTGATCAAGTGGTACAACTAAGAACCAACAAACTACCAAAGGGACTTGTAACTTTGGATTCCATTTTCAATCCTAATGATCAGTTTAGGAAGGAGAAATCAAACATCCAAGTCAAGGTAAAAGATTCAATCCCCATATTGGTGGAAGAAGGCAAGTCACTCCAAATTGGTAAAATGACAACTGAGCAAGAAAGGTATGAGTTCATACAGCTTTGTCAAGAATTCCCTGATGTGTTTGCTTGGAGCTATGAAGATTTGAAAGGTTTCAATCCCAAGTTAGCTCAACACACTATTGAATTAGACCCAAGTGCTAAACCCACCAGGCAAAAACAAAGGCCAGTCAATCCGCACCTAGAGCCTCTCATGAGAAAAGAATTGAATAAGTTGATAGAGGAAAGTATCATATTTCCTATCAAGCATTCTAGTTGGGTAGCCAACTTGGTTCCAGTTAGAAAGAAGAGTGGAGAAATCAGATTGTGTGTTGACTTTATAGATTTGAATAGAGCATATCTCAAGGATCATTACCCACTTCCTTCTATGGAGCAGATTTTACAAGTTGTTGCTGGCTCTGAGAGGTTTTCATTGCTTGATGGCTATTCAAGGTACAATCAATTATGGTGAAGGAGGAGGATCAATTCAAGACATCCTTCACAACCAAATGGGGGACCTATGCATATAGAAAGATGCCATTTGGGTTGTCCAACGTTGGGGCTACATTCCAAAGGGTAATGGACATGGCATTCAAGGATTTGATTAACAACATCGTGCTGATATATCTTGATGATATCACTATTTTTCAAAAAATGCAGCAGACCATCTCTTTCATTTAAGACAAGTATTCCAAAGGTGCAGAAGATTTGGGGTATCCTTGAATCCCAAAAAGTGTATTTTTCTAGTTCATGAAGGAAAGCTCCTTGGCCACATTGTCTCCAAACAAGGATTAGTAATTGATCTAGAAAGAGTTGAAGCCATAAGAGCACTACCATTTCCAAGTCATAAGAAATCCCTTCAAAGTTTCTTGGGAAGGATAAATTTTATTTGGAGGTTTGTCCCAAATTTTGTAGCCCTAGTCAAGCCTATCACCAAGATGTTAAAGAAAAGCATAGCTTTCAAATGGATGGAAGAAGGCAAGGCAAGTTTTGAAGCAATCAAAGAGGCCATCTCACAAGCTCTAACTCTCATTAACCCATATTTCTCCAAGGATTTCGTCCTCTATGCATTTGGAGGTGATGATACTATTTCTGCAATTTTGGTACAACAGAACAAAGACAATGATGAGCAGCCAATTGATTTCTTTAGCCAAAGCCTGGAGGACTATGAGGTGAGATATTCCTTCATTGAGAAGCATGTTCTAGCAGTGATTAGGAGCTTGAAGAAATTTAAGCATCTAGTTTCAAACAACAAGGTTCAACTGCTGGTTTCTCATGTGGGAGTTAAAGACTTCCTCCTCAATAAAGACCTAAATGAAAAGAGAGTAGGGTGGATTACTCATGTCATGGAATATGACATTGAGATCAAAGTCACCAAGCTGGTTAGAGGAAAAGGATTGTGTGAGCAGCTGGTTTTGAACAAACAAATAGAAGCATGTAATGAGAAAGAGGTTGTTTTGGCGTTGCAAGACAGCCATGAACAAGGAAGCATTCAAGAAGAAAATGATGGTGTCCTCACTCCTTGCTGGACCCAAGACATAATGCACTTCCTACACACAAGCCTGTGCCCCCAGAGATGAATAAAACCAAAAGGAGACACTTTAGATTGTAGGCTGTCCCATATGCTCTTGTTGATGGTGTTTTATTCAAAAGGGATGTGAATGGAGTGCTTCTGAGATGCATTAGGACAAATCAGATTCACAGAGTGTTGGAAGAGTTCCATGGTGGACCAGATGGTGGTCATTTTACACCAAGAGTGATAACTCTCAAGATCATGAGGGCTGGCTATTATTGGCCCAATATTTTCAGTGATTGTTATGCATGGATCAAGAGGTGCAAGAATTGTGCATTCTTCACGGTAAGGAGAGACTAGCTTCCCTTCCATTGCATCCAATTTCAGTTGACCAGCCATTCATGCAATGGGGTTTGGACTTCATTGGATTCATTAACCCAAATTCAAGCCAAGGACACAAGTGGATTCTAACAGCAACAGATTACTTCACCAAGTGGACTGAAGTAGTAGCACTCAAGGAAGCAAATGAATCTAGCATCCTAGACTTCTATGAAGGGATAACAACCAGATTTGGCATACCTGCTACAATAATATCAGATAATGCATTGGCATTCATTGGGTCCAAGGTAACTGAATGGGATGTCAAGAATGGGATCTACCTAAGTACTTCATCAAATTATTATCCTCAGGGTAATGGCCAAGATGAATCTACAAACAAGAACTTGTTAAGAATCATCAAGAGGACTCTTGATGAAAATCAGAGGTCTTGGCATACCAAATTGAAATCAGCCTTGTGGGCTGATAGGATAACTCCCAAGAGATCTATAGGTAATTCTCCATTCAAGCTTGTTTATGGAAGAGAGGCAATTTTTCCCATGTCACTTGAGTTGCCAACATTGGAACTCATGAAGCAGTTGGAGTTGTTGGAGTTTGGACCCATGGAGGTTAGGTATGTAAAATTGATGGAGCTCCAAGAAATCAAAATCAGGCATCCCAAGCAATGGAGAAAGATCAAGCCTTGATCAAGAAGACCTTTGATAGAAAGGCCAAGGATAGATCTTTCCAAGTTGGAGATCTAGTGTTAAAATGGGATGCAGACAGAGCAAAACCAGGGAGGCATTCAAAATTTGATGCCATTTGGAGTGGCCCCTACATGGTCACAAAGTGTAAGGACAACAATGCCTTCCAATTGTCTACATTAGATGGTGAAGAATTATAGATTCTCATCAATGGAATCCATCTGAAGCATTGTTACTAAAATAAATTCTCCACCTTTTACATATTAGCTTAGGTTTTCATTCCTCTAAGTGCTTATGCACATGTTTTGTTGTAGATTAGCTTTACTTTCCCTAAGTGCTTTGGCACAAGCTTGTTGTTCCAGAAATGTGTTTTGTAGGCCTTGCTCCAATCAGATGGTGTTGTGCCCTCCATCTCCCTCCTTGCATTGTCCTAATCAGTAGGGGTACTGAGCAGAGATTTGATGACTCCATGCCCAATGGATTGCTTCAGAAACTAGTAACTTCATCCAGCAGGCAGATGACCCCTCTGAGTCACCAAAATTGTTATCCAAAATGAGCCCCTTGCTCATTTTGTGGCTAAATCCCTTCATTTCATTCCTCCCTTGTGTCTCAGTCAAAATTTTTTTCTTTTCAGGCACTCAAAATGTTCTAGAAATGGCACCATTGGATAGAGATCCTTCTCAGCTTTCCAGAAAGGTAAAGTTTTCCTCCTAACTCCATGTATTTTTGAAGTTATGGCTCGTCGGAGTTTTGTGGGAAATTTTCCTTGACAGGCCCACCGGCCAATCAGAGAGTGCCACGTCAGCAATCAAGTGGTGGAGGCGGAGGAAAATTTAGAAATTTTACTAAGTGTTTGGCGCAATGGAAAAATCTTTTAAGGGAGTTTTGCCACCAATGGGAAGAAGCCACGTGTCAGGCGGGGAGGAGTTGGGAATTTTTCCCAAGGGTTGGTGCAATTTTTTTTTCCCATAGGGCCCACATCCAATGGCATTGCCATGTGTCCTTAGGCCGAAGGAGTGGTGGAGGTGGGAGAATTTTTTCAAATTTTTCTAAGTATTGGTGCCATGGAAAAATCTCCAAGGAAGGCCCGCATCCAATAGCATGCCGCCACGTGTCCTCGGAAAGGATGGAGGTGGAGGAAAGATTGAAAATTTTTACCAAGTGTTTGGCAAGGTTTTAGAAGGAATTTTTGCTAGATGGCCCGCCGGTGAATAGGATCGTGCCACGTGTCCAAGGGAAAGAAGTTGGGAAAATTTCCTAAGGGTTAGCTCAAGTAAAATATTCTAACCTAAGGCCCACATCCAATAACATGCATCCCACGTGTCACGGGGTGGTGGGGGTTAGAGGTGTGAAAGGATTTTATCCTTTTCGCCCAAGTGAGGAAATTTTAAAAAAAAATCTGCCCCCCAAAAGCCCGAGCCAATAGGATCATGCCATGTGTCCACGTGGCGACAAAAAATGCAGGACATGCCCATGAAAAAAAATGAAAAAGATAGGCCCGTGTCTAATGGGGTTGTGCCACATGTCCAAATCGAGAAATATGGTCAACAGTGAAAAATAAATTTAAGAGCAAATGCCTATGGCGAATCACATCATGCCACGTGTCCTCGGGTCATCCAGCCGGCCGGAGAATTTTGGAAAATTTTCCAAAGGCTGAAATGATGGGAAATGAAGCAGGTAGGGTCCACAACAAATCAAATCATGCCACGTGGCACTAGGAGTGGCGGGGCATGGAGATTTTTGGAAATTTTCCCAAATGCAAAAAGTGGGAAAATTTCAAATTTTCGGCCCTTGCCAACCCATTTTGGCCTGTTTTGCCCTAAATTTTCAAATGAGCATAACTTTCGATCCAGAGCTCAGTTTTTTACGTTCTTTATATAAATGGAAATCTGGTGAAATTATCTACATGATTCTAGGGTCAATTTTGTGTTTTGGTGGATTTTGGAGAGAGAAAATTTGAAAACACCTCTGGCACGTGGAAATGAATAAAAATGACATTTCAACCACCATTTTTAATGCAGAATGGCTCACATTCTCTCCCAGCATGGTAAAAAATGTCAAGGAATGGACTTTTAAGGATGCCCATGTTGTTTTATTGCATTTTGGTTGGTGGTTGAAGCTTCTCTCACGTTTTCCCACGTTTCTCTCTCCTGAGCTTGAATGGGCATTGTTAAAAGCCAGATTTGGCTCATTTTGAAGGGTTGGACATTTTTATGTTTTGCAGGCTCCCTCTTTCACCCTAGAAAGTGATTTTGTGGAATACCAGACCTCTTTCAAGACTGCAACATATTTTCTGCCTTTCTGTTGATGTAATGCATGTATTTTGATATTGGAAATGACAATGCAAGCTCTGTGAATGAGTTTCAGTCCTCTTCTTGTGTTGTTTGATTCACCCATGATCTTTCATTACATTTTATCAGTTTGTGCATGATGTTTTGCTACATTTCTATAATCTGTGTCAATTTTAAAAGTAAAAAATGCTCACCACTCCTTTGGTGCATCACCTTATTAGCATTAGTTTTAATTCTTTTGCATTCTCTATCTCTGTCCCCTTGGAATTTATAGTAGGATTTTGAGTTTAAACATCTACAATTTTAAAGTTATACCACCCGGGAGATTCTTTTCCCACTTTTACAAGTCCTATACTTGGGAAAAGATTCAATGTTGTGCAATCACCACTGCTAAAATTTCAAACTAGAAATCGATAGAACATTCGAGAGGGTCTTTGCTAATTTGAACTAACAATTGATTGATTTTGGAACTATAAGGTTTTGAAATATTTGAATTTGGATAAGACAAGTGAATGAATTGATTTCCCTTGATTTAAATTGTTAAAAGAGTTAATCATCGGGATGATGATTCTTTTTAGGAGGGAAGCATGTAACACCCTTGACAATTGTTATTTTCCTCCTTTGCATTTCAAGTGTTGACATGTGATTTTCCTTATAAGGATATGTTCTTCTGATTATTGGAAATCATGCTTGATATGGATAAGTATTTTCTACTCTTAAGATCCTTTAACTGAATTGAAATGGCTTTCTTTAATCCATTTTCCACTTCGTGTAGGTAAGTTGCAATCTAGTTTAAGATTTGTAGACTTATCTTTTATCTGACTCATCTTTGGAGAAATTTGAGTGATCCAAGGAATGTTTTAAATCTATTTAGATTGAATGAATGGTGAATTGAAATTCCATGAATTAAGAAACTTATGGACTAAACTTTGTAGATACAAGTTCTTTGATTTTTGTGTGAACGTGTTTTTATTCAGTGGTATGTTTTTCTTGGGTCTTTTGAGATCAACCATAGCAGGTCATCGCTGACATAAATGGAATTACAGCCTATTCATGGCATAGGAGAGATCCGGGATCCTCTATAGGACTAACCTACAGGATCATAAGCTAGGTAAAAATATTTCCTACCTAAGCTATGTCACTTCATAGAATTCTGATTCTAACCTAAATCTTCTTATTCTGCTATGATTGGTTAATTTACAACCTAACCTAAGCTTGGTGCTAATGGAATTGGAAAGGTTACTAGGTATTAAAATTAACCTAGATCCTAATACTACAAGGTAATATTGTGATCTAAACTAGTGCCTAAAACTATTTTGTTTTGAATTAATTTGGCTATGTGGAAATTACGTAAACCTATTTGCTAAGGCCTATGGTTAGGGTTAGTTGTTAGTGTTATATCCTAAGGTATAAATTTTAATCTACCTAAGATCTAACCTAAGCAAGTAATATATCCTAAACTATTGGGCATGAATGGGGACTTATGTGGTCACATGTATTTGGGCAATGGTTCCCAAGGCATTTATGATGTTGATAAGGTTTTAAATGTGAATGGACTACTAGCTTTAGTAGGGGCTAGTGGGCTTGGCAGAGAGGCTTAGGTGGCCGTATCACTAAAATTAAAATGCATGTTATTTTGGACTTTGCATTCGCTTGGTGGAAGGCGGTGGGAAGGAAGGATAGGTAGGAAAATAGGAATTTATGGAATTTATTGTTTTTCGTTTTGAGCTTAAACCATCTTGGAAGGAATGCAAGCGGATTTTACTTGGGTTATTTCACTTTAAATGTTTCACAATTTTTCTCTACATGCTCTCTAGTTTTTGGACCAGATAGATTTAAGCTGGACTTCATGGCTATTTTTGAAGTTTTGAATCTATTTTTGTTTCGTGGAATGTATGAGTGGAATTACGGAAAACGAATTTGGTTTTTTGATCTTTCATGGAGAAGAGGAGAAGTAGTGAGCTCAGTGGAGGTCTTCTTCTATTTGACACGATACTATCGTGCATCATACGATCTAATCGTTAAAATCTCTTACTTTCTTCTAAGTTTTTTCATAAAAACAACTTTTCTCTATTGAGATTCGTACATTGCATGTTCTATCTAGTTATTTGGTTGTTGGGTTTATTAAATCTTGTATTCTTGGTTTCAATCCATGGCTTAAATGGTTATATGGGAAACTTATGTTGTTTTGTTATAGAACAAGAAATATGCATGCAAGAATGAAGTTGGTAACTCTGCTTGGAATTTTGGGTTTTTCGTAATTGTTTGTTTCATTTTCGATGACTTTCGTTGCTAATAAATTACTAGCTAAGTTTATGGAAACTTTTATATCCACCGTGTTTGTTGAGATTAATGTTTTGTGAGCTCGATGTGTTTTGTGATATCGAGCTAGTAAAGAACTTGTGTTTTTATGGAAGCTTGTATGCAAGTTAGAGTTCTGTCTGAAACTTGTTGAGTATTTGGGAACTGCTGTTAGGTTTCTTGGTGCTATGATGTTGGTGTTTGTTTCATAAATATAAGGGACTGTGATTAAGCCATAGATGGCTTGATTCTTGTTTTCCATCTTACGAAAACTTTGATAGTTGTTGAAATCCACATATTACTTGATACATGTATTGTATTGTCATGGATAATGTGGACTGTTTTTAGTCTGCATAGGGTTTGGTGCTTGTGTTTTATTGTGACCATATGAACTATTATAAAGATTTCATTAAGAACATGGCCTTCGTATTTTTGGTGTCTAGTCTGAACTTTGTTAAGGATCTTACAATCTGTTTAAGGTTGTAATCGGGTTTGATAAAATGATTAATTGAAAATGGAACCTCTATTCTTATTTTTAACTTTTCAAAAGTTTATTCTTTACATTCTACCTAGCAATGTGATGTGGGAGTTTATATTAACTCAAATATGAGGTAATGTGATGTAATGCGATTCAAGTAAATTGTTACTTATTGTTGGAAATGGAAACCTGAGCAAGGTGTCGGTTCAGTTTGGTATTCTTTCTGGTTTTCTTTGTTTAAAGGTGTAAACTAAAAGGGAACATAATCTTTCCTGAACTTGTTTATAATCAATTAAATGATTTTGATATTTGGTGAGAACTTTTTCTCAACATGGTGCTCGGATTTTTAATTCGAGTCTTGGGCAGAACATATTTTTTAATATGTTGTTAGATCTTGTCATTTAATCTAATTTTATTACTTGAGTGAATTATTTTACACTCATAACTCTTAAAAAGAAACAGTTGCATGTGCATGGAGAAAATTGGAAACATGGTCTTATGAGTTGTTTGGTAAACTCTACGAGATTTTGACTGGAATTATCTTTGTAGTTTATCATTCTTATTAGGAATTCAATATTTTTACTCTTGAAGTAATATGTTGAAAAGTATGGCAAATAATATTGTCTTGATTGAGCTCTTGGGTAATTATGAGCATTAGTACTTACTCAGATTTCTCTTCTTGTTAGGTCCACTGAAAGAATGTAGAACCTATAAAAGAATTAATTATGATTCTTTTGTGACTATGGGTTGTGTATGACCTTCATTGTTTTAATGTTCCTATTTGAAATGGATCTCTTGCTTATAATGGGAATATTTTTAAAGAAAAGTTGCATTAGATTCCTTCTTACTTTAAAGTGTTCTTGTTCTTTTTTTGAACTCTTATATGAACTTAAACTGTATATATATTGAAAAAGGGATTTTATTAATTAAGTTGAAGGAAATGATTACTTGGGAAGGGTTATTTCTCGTTAAGCTTCTTTTCTAATGCAGTTGGAATAAGTTCATTTGTTTGGAACCTTCTGTTAATTATTCTTTTAGGAAAAAGTTAATCATTACTTGATTAATCTTCTCATACTTATCATTTGACTAAAATGAATTAGAAAGAGATTGATGACTAGTTTGTTGAAAAGAGAATGCAAACTTACTTGGTTGGCTAATGATCCATATTTCTTCTTGGATTTTTATATGATTCTATTCTGATGAATATCTTAAATGATTGATTTTAAGGTGGTTTATCTTAAGTTGAAACAAATTAGGCCATGATGTGAACCTGTTCTACCTTGCGGACATTATGTGTTTTGGTATAGTGAAATGGTTTCTCTTCTTCTTTGCTTGGAAGTTAGAAGTATCATCTTAAAGAGAACCATGCTATAAAAACTTCCTTTGTCTTATGGTAAAAATAAATGTTGTATTATAATTTCAAAGGTATGGAAAAATATTATGGTCTATTTTTTGTTAAAGGTAATTGATGGGATCAATTACACTTTAAATTATAAGACATATATTATAGATTATAATCTGCTCTTCCCTCATAGAAGTGAATTTAGATTTATTAATGCTCTTCTTTTCTCGATTGTTATTACTTATGTTTATTGTATGATATACTAATTTTTCATTAAATTAGGGTGTTTTATTGAAACAAATATTAGAATGCACTTTGTTTTAAGGATTAGTGCTTATCATGCTCAGTTCTTTGAACTGACCCATGCTATAAATATTTGCAGATGGACTTCGTAAGTGATAAAAGAAGGCACAAACTTATATGATGCATTGGCTGATTTAAGTTTGATTCTTTGTGAAGACTTCGATTATTTCATGAGTTGTATTGAAAGGAAAAGTTATATTATTTTTAGAAGGAAGGTTGTTGTTATGCAATATGCCTAAAATGCATAAGTCTTGTAAATGTATAAGTTTTGAAAATGAATTGAAAGATGAGGATTTACTTGCATTGGTTGTGTAAATTAACTTGTACTTTTGTAAAAGATGAAATCTTATCTGGTTGATATTCTTCTTATTATTTATATGAATAAATGTGTATTCTTGGATAAGTAGCGTAGAAGGGAATTAGAGTAATTTCCCTAAATGAGGTGCAGCTAGATAAGTTGTAGAATTTAATGTTCTTATCTAAGCAATTCAATATAGTAAGGTGATGTGTAATGAACATACAATGAAAACTATGGAAATTGTAAAGGACATAAAAGGGTGTGTTAAACCCTATAACTTAACTAGGAAGAGGAAGACTCTTCCTCTCTCTTAAAGATATTAAAAAAGGAAGATATGATTTTGAATCATTAGACTTCATTATAATAAGTATATTGAGTTACAATCTAGGTGGTTGTTACACTTCCTTGAATAGTTAAGTCACATTAAATAGAACTTATGGTGTTGTTGTCCTATTTTTGGGTAACTATTTGTTAAGCCAAAAATTAACGAACATTGAAAGAAATCATAAGTTAAGAAAGTTCTTCAAGGATTAATTGAATCTAATATTTAAAATAACTTAAGGAGTGTTGGGTTTAGGGTTTAGCATGGTTGCTGAAAACTATTTTTAAGAATCCAAATTAACTTAACATAAGTAATCTCTTGGGGGTATGTACATCTCGATGAGGCTATTCAGTAGGATGTTGGCACATGCCAACTGCAGGGTTGTACCTTTGAGAATATTAGGATCTTCTCGTGGATACAGTGATGTAGTTGACATGTGGCAACACCCTTCTGCATTGATCATCAAGATCTACACACTTTTAGAATTGAACTTATTTTTCCTCTAGGACCTGATAGTAGCATAGTTAGGATATGAATTATCCCTCTAGGACTTAGGGTACCTTGGCAAACGGGGTTGACCTAGGTTGACCTAGTATTCCAATATACCCTAAGTCTTTATGAGCCTCTTCCTATCATATCCTATGTTGTTAACCTTAACTACGGTTAAACCTTGGGCAAGTGGACTAACAGATGTCGAAGAAGGAAATTCTAGATAACAATAGAGTTGGGGTGAAGGACATATTTTGGATTGATGAGTATGCCGTCGAGGAATAAGTAATACAAAAAATATGTTAGAAATATTTTGCCAAAGTATCACAAGTTGTTGATTGTGTTGTCCTATGTCACCTAGTCTAAGGATCATGATGCAGATGAATATTGGTAGAAAATATTTAGATAGGTTCCTTAGATAGATCACTCAATACCTAGAACACGGTAAGAGAACCAAGTATACGTAGTATACAAAAATTATTCAATACTTAATGTTAAACATGAATAGATCGGTAGTTCACCGAGTCATGAAATGAATAGATCAGTAGCTCACTGAGTCATTACAACTACATATGGTTATCTGTTATAACAATGGTTGTTATGGAATGTGTGTTTTAAATTATGTATTTGGAATAGAGAACATTACTCATGCAAAAATAAATAAATTTCCCTTATTGCTAAAGTCTTAAAATGGGAATGTTATAGGACAAGGGCCTTAGCCACCCATGTAACTATTTTTTGAGATGTCTTTGCACCTACCAGACTATAGAGGTATTGAGGATGCTACAGAGCATGTGCATAAGTGTGAATCGCTATTGCGGGCAAATGGGATCACTACCCTAGAGTGAAAGGAAAGTCAATTTGTAATAATGTTATAGGGGTGCCCACATAGCATGTACCACAAGAATGACCCCCACTAGATGGTCATGGATTACACTTTTTTGAAGAATTCCTTCCTAGCGGAGTTTTGTATCCCTAAGTTGGACAAAAAAGCATCGGTGCCATAAAGGAGATCCAACAAGGAATGGTATAGAGTGTGTGAGATTACAATTCTTAGTTCAAAAATTTCTTATCAAAACTATCCTATGAAATACACCCCTCTCAACACCCTCAATGGTTTTCTGGGGGATTGATAACACCATTTAGAAGGGAATTGTCAAGAAAGGCTTTCACTGAGACCCGCTCGAGGCATTGGAAGCTACCTTTCTCACCGAGGCTATTAAGAGCATCGATACTGGTGTTATCCATTTTCTGGAGGCTCAAATTGTTGTATTGGCCAAGAAGTTGGAGATGTATAAAAATTCAGCACATGAGGTTAATAGTGGTCTTTAGTGCACAGACTGTGAAATGGAGGGGCATACAAAGGATAGTTGCCCTTGGAATTTGGTACACGCCATGGCGGTAGATTGTGAGATTTTCCATGGGGATCATGATGCAAATAAATTTCCTCTACTATAGCATGTAATCTGCAAGAATGTTTCTTTCTATTGCAAGATTTATACCTCTACGACCAATGATACCAAGGATTATAGGATGATTGACTAGATTCATGATGATATTGATCTTGGTGTACACAAGACTAGCCTTGTAAGCAGTTCCAAAGATGATGATCACTACTATGAAGGCTACATTGAAGGGGAAGCACATGGAAGAGGTTTTTGTGGAGGATTTTGTGGTCGCATTAACCACAACGGAGGAAGAAATGAGTTCTCACATGGAACTGTTATGATTG
This sequence comes from Taxus wallichiana var. yunnanensis, assembly GCA_018340775.1. Classification (NCBI taxonomy): domain Eukaryota; kingdom Viridiplantae; phylum Streptophyta; class Pinopsida; order Cupressales; family Taxaceae; genus Taxus; species Taxus wallichiana. The sequence goes on along the minus strand of CM031242.1, from coordinate 292,595,272 downwards.
CAGATCGACGAAGCATTATAAATGTGAGTGTCTTGACTTGCAATGCTTGTGGTGTGGAAAAAAACATAAGTAGGAGTGTCTTGAGCAGTTTGAAAACACGAGCCAACATCACCAAAAGGATAAAGGAATTGGTATGGTATGTATAAAGAAGACCAATCCATAGTGGATGCCAAGAGTGGCACGTGAGTCGGGATTAGAACTGTGCTAGTGATGACATGAGTAGGGGTAGCACTTGTAAGGGATATGACAAGAAAAAAAATGGTTGTTAGGGAAGAAGTGGTACATGGGAATTATCTGTACCTTTCTCATCGAAAATAGGTATATCAAGAGACTATGGATGTGATTCGGGGATTACAAGAAGAGATCTAGTGTTTAGAGGAGTAGTCTAGGCAATTAAAGAAAAAGAAGAATGTTGAGGCTCCAGAATGGACCTAGATGAGGTCGGGGAATTATCCAAAAGGTTAAGGTAAGAGAATATAATTCCCTTTCTAGCGTAGAATGGTTATAGGAGAAGGTACCATGCACTAGGAGATAACATGAAAGGAAGGTTCTACATGCCAACCTTTGTCCTCATGGCCGGACTATGATAAAGAGATCACATTGAATGCAGTTGTTGATGGGTGGCTTCTGAGAAATATCCTCATTGACACAGGAGCAGAGGTATATGTTCTTACCTTGGATGCATGACATCAAATGGGAAGGTACATTACAACCATATTTGAATGTGTTGTATATGGAAGAAAAGATAAAGGCAATGACTATTTGAGTCTTGAAAGATGCGGTTATCACTATTCAAGGGGCCAAGTTCACTAGGGACTTTGAAGTCTTGGCGCTCACCAAGGTGGATAATTTTCTAGCATTACTTGGGTGCCCTTGGTGTTATAAAAACAATGTCAACCTATGGTTTAACAAGGGGTATATCAATTTCGAGAACCAAGAAGAAAGGGTGATCATACCTTTAACAGATGGGAAGTCAACACCCTATACTGAGCCCTTAGGAGAGGAAGTCCTTGAAAAAATCTATGTGCGTTCCATCAAAGATCCTGAGATAATTCATCCTACAGAAGGGGTTATCCAATTTGAAGATGCTCAGTCGATGAGTGATACAACTAGCATAGCATGTGACAATTGGGCACATGAGACTTATGAGTTAATTGGGTGACAATTGAGAGGATCTATAACAAGGGTGATGAAGGCATGCTTATTCAAGCACCTAGGAAGAAAGAAGCTACCAATTTACTCTGGAGGAGCGAGCCCTGATGATTTCTTATGAGAAATGGAGGCTCAATGGAAAAATGAGGACAAAAGAAAAAGTATGCTTAATTATAACTTTCTCAGATTCCAGCGCATTAGTGGCCAACTCATCGTGAGAGTCTCTTGGAATGGCACAAGGTAAGAGTCACATTTTCTATAAGGTTCTATAGAAGCAATGCACCCACTGTTATCCAAGACTACCATGGCAAAGAACCCCTCTTCCCATATCCAAGCATGTGAGAAGGCCTGGATGGAAGGCACGAAGCTTTACCACCTTCATTATGGGTGCATAAGTTATATTCCACCTTATAGGGTTATGCGTGTACATGGTATATTCACTCTGAGACATGCCGTTAGATAGGTAATTGGCAGGAATTAACAGTTGATCTAATTCAATCATTTGAATATCAAAGTACCAATCCATCAGTGGATAAGGCATTGTAATTTTTCAAGCACCTTACAATGGGAGATAGTGTTATGGCAGAAGATATGTTACTAAATTTGTTTAGGTGAACCTAATTTGGAGACATGTTTCAATGAAGAAGAATCAGATAGATACAACTTTAGCGCATTTTCATTGAAAAGGAAAAAGGCAAGATGGTCTATGTAATAGATGGTGAAGAAATGGAAAGTCTAGATGTTAACCATTCTGAAGGTACACATAAAGTCATAGATAGCGCTAATGAGTGAGCATGCACCTACCATGAGCCCTTGAAAACAAAGAAGGTTAACATTGGGATAGAGACAAAACCTAAGGAAGCTATCATTGAGGATTATTGGTTGGAGGAAGAAGTTTCAAAAATAGTTGATCTATTGCATGAGTTTCAAGATCTATTCTTATGTGGGTACCATGATCTCAAAGGTGTTCACCATTCCTTGGGGGAGATGAGGATCAATTTTAAGGAAGGTATATACCCAATTTGGAAGAGACCCTATCGGATGAATCCAAACTTGCATGTAAGATTCAAGGAGGAGATAGATAAGATGATAACATCTGGTATCATTGAGGTTGTGGAAGAATCATAGTAGATAGGCCCAATGGTCATCGGTATCAAGAAGGACAAAAGGAAAAGGATCTATTTTGACTATAGGGACTAGAATTCGTGTATGTGTCATTGATCTTTTCCAACCCCCTTTATGGAAGAAATTCTAGGAGTGGCTAGGTGTGAGGTCTATTCCTTCACGGATGGGTTATCAGGGTATCACAAAGTTAGGATAGCAAAGGAAGATTAGAAAAAGAAAAATTTTACCACTGAATGAGGAAGATTTTCCTACATGGTCATGGCTTTTGGATTGAAGAATGCACCTGTTGTATTCTTGTGCATCGTGGTACAAACATTTCAAGACTTCATCCACAAATTTCTTCAAGTCTACCTGGATGACTAGACTATGTATGGGCTGGTAAAAGACCATTGTGACAATTTGAGGCTAATGTTTGAGAGATATCGGTAGTTGAGGATATCCCTCAACATTAAGAAATGTGTATTTGCTAGTCCATTTAGAACCTTGTTGGGACATATTATATATAAGGAGGTCTTGTTAGTGGATCCCGACAAAATTTGTTATGATTGTGGGATTGGGAGAGCATACTAGTTAGAGTGTAGTGTGTGGATTTCTTGGGCATATGGGGTACTACAGGAAGTTCATCAAAGGATATGCAAATATTTTCTTGCCCTTAGAAGAATTACTAAAGCACAAGAGTGCATTTCATTGGTGAGAGGTGCAACAGAAGGCATTTAACACTTTGAAGGATAGAATTTTCATTGCACCCATACTATGCTTTCCTTCTTAGGATAAGCATTTCCATGTACATTTTGATGCCTCAGGAACAACCATTGGAGTAGTACTAGCAAAACCTAGTGAGGGGATTATTGATCACCCCTTGTGTTTTGCAAGTAGGAAGTTGACACCAACATAACAGAATTACACCACTACCGAGCACGAGGCACTGTTAATGATCTATGTGGTGCATACGTTCAGGAAGTATTTTCTAGCAACACCATTTATATTATACATAGATCACATGGCACTAAAGTAATTTGTAAACAAGCTAGTTTTACAAGGGCACATATGTCGTTGGGTCATATTATTTCAAGAGTTTGAGTTCATGGTGGTTGTAAAACTAGGAAAAAGTAATTCAAGACCTGACCACTTATCAAGGATTGACTCAGGAGAGGACACACAGAGTATTGAGGATACCATGCTAGATGTGAAAATTTTTACATTACATCATGCACCTTAGACTTAGAAGATATTGCGATATTCCTTAAAACAGGTGTGGTACCAAATGAGATGAAGGATTTGGAGAGAAAATAGTTAGCAATATGCATCATGCCCTACATGTTGATTAGTGGAGATCTATACAAGTTAGGCCATGATGAGGTTCTATGATGATGCATATTAGAACATGAACTCATAGAGATTATGGAGGAAGTGCATGGTGGTATTCCAAGAGGGAACTATGCAGGAAATGTAAGCTGTATGAAAGATTCTACTCGCGGGATCTCAGTTAGAAACCATCTACGAGGATTGTATTGAATTTTACAAGGCCTGTGACCATTGTCAGTGCCTTGGAAAACTTGGAAAGAGGGATGAGATTCCATTAAGGCTGATAGCCAGCACAAATCCATTTGAAAAGTGGGCAATAAAATTTGTAGGACCAATTTCACCAGCCATGTGAAGGACTGGTTTGTGGTATATCATTACTTACACTAATTACTTGACAAGATGGGTAGAGGCAACACCTACAAAGGATTACACTGCAATGACAACTACTATATTCTTATGGGAAAACATAATCAATAGGTATGGATGTCCTTTGAGCTTGACAAGTGATAGGGGTACACATTTCTTAAATGAAATAGTTAGGATTTTGTTAGCAGAATTTATGGTGGCCCATCACAAGACTACCCCTTATCACCCTCAAGAAAATGGAATTGTTGAAGCGTTTAACAAGATATTGAGTCACATGTTGACCAAGATTTGTGATGTTGGAAGACAAGACTAGGATGATAAAGTATCATCCATTCTATGGGCGTACGGAAAACCTACAAGATGTTAAATAAGGCCACACCATTTCAATTGGTGTTTGGTGTGGAGGTTATTTTTTTATTTGAATTCATGTTACCATCGATGTGTATAACGCTTGCAATAGGATTGGTTGATGAACAAGCACTCGAGGAAAGGATTGATAAGTTGATGTAGTTAGACGAGATACGATCACTTGTTAGCTGGATTCAAAAGACTGAAAAGGCTATACAAAAGGCATGACATGATTGTCATATCAAGAACAAGTAGATTGAGGTTGGGAAGATGGTTCTATTATATGACTCCAAGTTTTTACACCATCATGGGAAGTTGAAAGTATATTGATTGGGCCCTTACATCATCTCGTACATCCTCGATTCGGCACATGTCGATTCTTGAGAGTTGGATGGGACAAATTTACCTTTCCATTTTAATGGGAGTAAGCTAAAACCCTATAAGGGTAAGTGCAGCAAGTTGGGGGATAATTAAGTGGACATCAAATCCTGAATTTTACATCAAAAATAGAAAAACATCAAATTTAGTCTTCTGAGACTTAAACCATGTCTAAAAGTAAAAGATATGTCATAAAAATGGTACCATCGCACAGGGGAGATTGTTAGCTTTGTTGAAATATTGATTTTAAAGTGAATAGAATAGGAAAAATATCATTTTATAATTTTTACTAATAGTAGGTCTTTAAGACACTTTTTCTCGTGAATGTTTATGTCTACGCTTAAGAATCCTAATTTTGTTTCACTTGTCGAGAATGTAATAAAAATTATACCATCCCAACCATGGTGAAATTATATACATGTTCAAAAAAATTGATTTCAATATTTTTTGATGAAGTTATGGTGGGCAAATAGAAAGTTCTCTGTTTTCTTTATGTTTTTAGATCACTTTCACGGAAAAAATCATAGAAAATAAAATATTGCTCAAAAAAATACAAAATAAAATCTATCCCACGATAAATAGCGGTATCTAACTTCTCACCAAAGAAAAAATATATATATGAATTTTTGGTCATCCAAATTGTGGGAAAATGGACTATAATCTTATAGGCGTTTTTTTTTTAAAAACCAAGTCATTGAATTTTGTGTGTTTAATATAGCTAAACTTGTCCATTTTTTAAAAAAAATAGTAGTTTAGAAACTAGATTCTGGATGCTATGATTCGTATTGATATAATTTTTTATAATTTTTGCTAATAATCCCTACAAGTTGATATTATGTTGTTATTTGCAATATGATGTCCACTTATGACCCCTTTTTTTTCCCCAACTTGCTGCACTTACCCATAATAAATAATCCTTCCTTGTGTTTGTAAATAAGGTAGTACTCCCGAGTTATATTAGGATTTCCCTTTATGTATTTCCTTTCCTCGCGTTTCCCTTTCTCATTGCTTATTCCTTGGTAACCACTTATTACTTCCAAAATATTGTGTATGTGCAGAGGACCACACATTTGATTTAGTGTGGGGTGGAGTAATATAGAGTAGTGTGAAGTGTGATACAAGCTAGAAGTGAAAGTTATAAGGCCACGATGAATTGATTAAAGGCACAAAAAATAAAATAACACGTGTGGAAATGGTGGATAAGAATTTTTGTGTCAAGATAAAACTTTACAAAAACCATGTACATAGAAGGAAAATTCATGATAACATGAGGTAGGCAAGAGAAAAAATTAGGTCAAGGACAAAAGAAGTGCCTTGACCTTGTAGGTGAGCACGTAAGAATCTTTGATTAGTTAGGATTTTTGCATGCCGAAGAAGGTTGTAAAATATTTTCGCTAGGTTTGGGTGCATGGGTAAGGGCACTTAAGGTTAGATTTAGTGGAAAAAGATGCATTTAATGCTAAGTACATTGGTAGGTGGTGTAGCATTTATTGCTGGAAAGGAGGAAAAATCTATAAGTATGAAGTCGAGCATGTTATTATTTACCTTGTGATTATGAAATTGAAGAGCTCTTATGAACTAGGGAATCTGTAAAGAGATATTTGTGTGAAGAAGGAATCATAGATATCTGAGTGCGTGACTAGGGTTGATCTGCAAACTAGAGTGGAAGGAGTACATGGGCATAGGGAGGAAGTTTCAGTGGAATACATTGTCTTGTGGAAGAGTTTTCCAAGTTATGGTTCTACAGCTAGGGCACGAAGATAAAAGGATTATTTCATGGATTTGAGCTATAGGATTGGGTAGAGTTAGGAAGAAAAGAAAGGAAGACAAGTTTAGGGTTTTTCGACAAGTAAAAATGGAACCAAAGAAGGTGACTATTTCACCAAAGAAGAATGGCAAGGGAAAGCAAACTTCGCAACACATTTTAATTAGGAGTGTTATGCGAGATGCAATACCCATATGGAGTATTGCTTGGGGAAAGAATGAGTATTTAATGTTAGTAAGATGGCTAGGAGTGACTACAACCATTGCATGAGTACCACTTAAAAGGATATGACATTGGAACTAGTTCATCTAACTCGATACAAGGATGCCAAAAGATATGTTGATCGACAATGATGAAGTGAAGGTGAATTTTGGTAAGGTTGGGATATCACAACTAAATGAGTTTCCCTATTTTGGAAAGCTCGAGTGGTTATACCAGTGGTTGATGTCATGTGTGCATGAAGACCACTTCTATTTTGTAGGCCACAAAATGTGCATAACTCCTTAACTCATATCAAATTTCACTAGCTTGATTTGCAAAGGAGACTCCATAGATGACGACTTGGAGGATAAGGAGGCCATAAAGGAGATAGTAGAGGCCTATGACTAAAAGAAAGGTTCACATTACTTTGATATCATAGATATCCCTGACCCTGTAATGAGGATGGCTGATCGCTTGGTTATAAATGTGAAAAGTCAAGAAAGGTGGACCCAAGTGAAAAAGGCATGGTTGAACGTATGCTTGGAATATCTCAACAGGAACCATTTATAACTTGTCCATCTAAATTTTTGATGAGATCATTAGTAGAGCGTAGGAAGGATAAAAGATAATGTTTTGAAACATTCTCCTTGCCATCATGTTCTCGAGATATTAGAGTTGCACCGATGGGCCGAGATAAGTTCATATGGAAGTACCCAAAAGAGGATCCCTCACCCGTAAATAGATTTAAGAAATATACATGTGATACCATGACAACCACTCACAAGGCATGCCTGGAAAAATGGTACAAGTGAATGTATGATGCATTTAGGGAAGAGTGGAGGATACCTGAGCAATTTCCCACACTTGTAGGTGTATATCAACACTTATGCATCGGAAGATTCACTTTGATGGATGGGACCAAGATTCCATGATGCAAGTTGCCATTTTCCTTCACCATGCAATACTTCCAACTGGGGGTCAACCATTTTAAGGAGGCCAGAAGAATAAGGTTTGAACTTAGTGAGGTAGACCAAGACCACCGTGAGTTGTGTCAAAAGCTTATATATCTAAAGAAGCATGCATATGTGGAGAATTATGTCTCCCACGAAGTTCAGATGATGAAGCCAATCGTTGGGAGGACGGTAATAAGGGTATAATTGTGCATCAAGCCAATGTTTAAAAAGGGTTCCTACCTGGAAAATGATGTCTCCATTACTGAGGACCCCACAAGAAGGAAGAAGGTTGCACCGAAGAAAAGGGAGAGGGAAGCGTAGGAGAAGAGATTACCAAGTGTGCAAACAACACAATCTGTGGGTGCACCGAAAGCAAGTGATAATCCAAGAAATTACACACCCATGAAGAAGTCCCAAGTTAGGGAGAAGACCCCATAGAAAAGTCTCAAGAGTAAGAGGATCCTCCCACACAAGAACAGTAGCCATGGAGGGAGTAGACCACTAGAGAGAGAGAGTGTGTGGGAAGAGTCTCCTATCTTTGGAATCACCGATTAGGAAGAAAAAAGGTGGTGGAGAGGGAAGAATCGGAGGGAATGGAGGCTTCGAGGCCTACGGGGGTGAGAAGGATGAAGATGAGGATGAAGATATTCATAATTATCATATGTATGATATACACGATTCATAAGAAGAAAGGAGAAAAGAGAAGAATGGAAAGGAGAAACATATCCTCAAGGAAAAGGGGTGACCGAAGAAGTGAACATAAAATATTAGAGGACCCCAAGCCTCACCAAGGAACAAATATGAGAGGCCACAGAGAGAGAATTTCCATGCATTATCAAAGAGTTAGTAGAGAACGAGGTATAGTGTAGCACGATGAAATCCTCAAGGAGATAGAAGAGGAGAGCATTGGAAAAGAGTATGGCAACATGGGAAAAGACCCCAACCTAGCAGTAAGATTTCCAAAGGTTGCACAAATAGGTGGGAAGAGTGTAGTGGTAGAACAAGGGAAAGGAATGGGTTACATCAATGATCCAAGCAAGGTGCTACATGTGTGCTTCTAGAGCATCATGCCAATAGAACAAATCCTGGCCATGCCCTCATTTGATGTAGAAGGTGCATACCCACGAACTAGGAAAATGTTATCTTGGGCATTTGAATCCCATGTCGATGAACCTAAGTTTGAGGTAAGCCAAGGGGCACTAATGAAGATGCCAGAGACAAAAGGGATAAACCCCTTGGTTAATGCTCAACAGTTTTCAGATGAGAAATTTTGTAATGCACTCAATAAGGTTTCAGTTGAGGTTGAGGCCAGAATTTTTGGAAGGAATGATAGGGTGAGATTCCTAGAGGTGGAATTGGAGAAGGAGGAGGAACTTCTCAAGAAAAGAAAGGACCTGAAACAAGAAGAACTAATCAATGCATAGCTAAGGCACGAAATGAAAGAGGAGAAGGAAAGGGTATGCAAAGTATATAAGAAAATTGAGATGATTACGAGATCATATTGTTTTAAATTATCCCGACCTAGCACCACCCGAGTAAAAATATGAATAAACCTTGTAGTTCCTAGAGGATTTGAACTACATCCTCACAATGGAGAGGTGGCCACTTGCCTTATAATATGCATAAGAGCACTTTGCCACACTAAGAAAGGGAGGAGAAGTTGAAGGTGGTAGAGATCATCTCTCGGTATACCAAACTTCGTGTCGATGTAAAGGCCGCCGCTGCTCAAGTTATTGAGGATACTTATGATAACTATGCTAATAGGGATAGGGTAGCAAGCATTTTAGTTGCTACACATGAAGCGAGCTCAAGGAATTTCAAGATAAGAATAAGGGAAATAGAGAAGAGAGGGATAAGATCTTGACCAGTGGAAAATAAATCAGAAGCTATCAAGACCTTGTGGGGCTCAATAAAAAAATGGCTGAAGGAGTTATATCCCCAAATCACCCATAGAATGGATACACTCGATGACATTAGAAAACAATTGGAGGGTATTTTCAATATGATGAGTGTTAAGAGGGAGAAGCTAAGTTTTTAGGAGGTGAGTGCTCTAGTAGGTGACCTCTATAAACAAGCACAAATTGAGGTAGAGGCTTGGGAGAAGCTAGAGGTAGATATTAGAAAGGATTTCCCACTCCTCCAATAATAGAAAATTTATTTTACATTCCCTCCATTATTTAATTCATTATTTCCTCATTATTCATTCCTTCATTCTTTATTCCAACTATTCAGAGTCTTCCATTCTTTATTCATTGAAGGAAGGTGTTCCCATGAATGGAGAACATGCTTAGTGTGGGGTGATGTTGGGCCTCAAAATATTGGCTAAGTACAAGAAGACATGTGGGCACATGGGACCTATATGAAGAAGGGAACACGGGGTGAAGGTGCACAGGACAAGGGTTTTAGGAGGGTTTAGTAAAACCCATGGTGTGTGCGCTAGGAAAAGTAAAGGGTTTTGGGACTTATCCATATTTGGAATTCCTAGCAGCACATAAGAAAAGTGTGACCCGAATGAGCATGTGGAGTGGATAAGGTGTTAACCTGACAACTTGGTGGTCAAGGAAGGAATATTCCATGTGATGGAAGGATCTAGAAAGACATCATTGTAAGCGGTGGAGAGTTCGAGATGGGAAGAATCATACTCCATTGAAGGACCAGGTGGACACTTGGCAAGTGATCTATTACTTTAGGAAGGCATGTCAGTGGATGCTAAATCTATATGTAGAGATGCTCGGGTAGAAGGAAGGAAAAGGATTTTGAGAAAAGTTTGTGGTCACTAACATCACATAGTGATTGAAGAGGTGAAGATTTGTATAAATAGTAATGGGTTCTATGGACTCTCATTAGGAGGATGATAAGAGAGATGGCATATCTAGGGGGATGGGTCTGTGATCATTTTTGTAATATGGGAAGCATAGTTAGGATTTTTGATGCATGAGTCAGATTTTTAGTGATACATTAGTCTCACATTACGGCCTTCAAGAATGTAATGTGGTTACTGAACTAAGATCAATAAGGAATATATGGTTATGTTCTAAATATACATTGTTCATGGGTGTAAACCCTAGTGCATCTTCTTTATATTATGAATCAAATTTGTTATTTATTTGATGTTTCTCTGGTTATCTTAATGGGTATCTTAATATAATGCCTCATCTTAAGCTCTCAGAATGAATGTATGGCTCTTTACCTTTTTGCATATAAGTTTCTATCATTGATCAATGTATTCTCACAAGACTCACATAAAGGAGGGGCTCAACATGCGTGTGTGCCTTGGGTGAGTGCCCAATTCCCACTGGGTGATAGGACAACACACATGGGATTATAATTGTTCTAAGGGTATAAAAATGACTAAATATACCTATCTAAATGACCACCTTAACATATTCATCTCACATCCCTACATCCACACCCACTCCTACAAAAATTAAGTCTGCTACCATGACCATACCCACATAAACATTCGAATCTATGTCCACATCCATACCATCTCTTGAAACATCTATTCCACATACACTCACACTTAACATAACTACAAATAATACTCTCACCTTATTTATAACCCCAACCATTACTACAAAAATGAACCTTAAACCTATCCAATATATAACCTCTATAGATATCATCAAATAAATCATACAAAAACCACTCCCACCTTCAATATTCACATCTACAACATAATATACATTACCTATTTCTTCCTCGATAGATCCTTTGATTGAAATTTTCATCATTCCTACCAAATTTAAATCCTCACAATCAAATTACAAGAACCTTGGCATTCCCATATAAAAATCCCTCACACACCCACAATTTTTTTTTAGGTTCTTTCTCCCAAGACTAACCCTTCTAAGCAATCTCATGTCACAACATCACTCTTAATAGCATCAAAATGCATCTTAGGGACAACCCCCATGTAAAATCCCCATTATCATTAAATATAAATCGAAGTCATATTATTCTCCCTCCAAATTTGAACCCCTTTAAAATCATCTACATCCCCATTATCAAATCAGAATCCAAGCCATCTAAGTCACCAATCATCAAAACTGAAACCAAGACAAAACCACCTTCTTCTTATTTTAAGTCCAAAATGGAATCAAAGGCTCCCATAAGGCCTCATTAAATAAAACCATCCCTCTTACCCTCATCCACCATTCTTAAAACCACTTCATATGAAACCTCTTCCCTAACCACCCTTGTTGGTTCTTACAAAAAAATATTTCAATGCCTACTTTAGTAATATGCAATCACCCTCCAACCTATCAAACCATTTAAACCACATGGCCCAATAATTTCATCATTAGATTATAACATCATTTGTGCATACCATAATCCACCCGGACATGATACAAAACATTTTGGCTCTCCAAACTATTATCCATAATCTTATCGATGAAAATTGTCTTATTGAAAGGGATTACCCTATTTCATCTACCAATCCCACTTCTTCATCCCAAATTTCATCCACTAATATCTCTAAATCTCCTCATTTATCCAATAATTTTGTTTCCATCCCTCCTCCAACCATGACCTCTCCCAAAGATGGTCCTCCTCTCTTTATTAATTTTTTCAAATTTCCACTCATTCTCACCCACTGAATTCCAACCACCTACTCAATTGAAATATAAATTCATTATCACCAATCCCTTGGTGATCTTAATCTTTCACCTTAGTCATCAAAACCTAAAGTGTCTATCTTAGCTACCCCTAGGCCTAATGTTATTCAATAGAGAGTTATGATATAACTTCATCAAGCCCTATTTAATATTTCACTTTTGAGCTCATCCAAAGCTTCATGGATCATATGAAATCTATCATTGAAACTATCAAGCGTATACCTACTTCTAATGATGAGTCTCATCCCTTTTTGGATCTTTTAGGAGTAGTTTCGATTTCACCCCCATATATTTTACAACACCAAAATTCTGATATATCACTGAAGAACTTGACCTTCCCTTTTTCATCACTATGTGTATTAAGGATACATTCATATGTTATTATATGATAGATATTGGGGATAGCATAAAAATAATCCCATCCCACACCTTTGATCAACTCAAGCTTACCAATTCCTTTGTCACCCAATCATCTGTGGTTCTTTATGCATTCAATGATGTTATTGCCATAGCTTTGGGCGTTATTCTTCTTATCTGTGTTTGTGAAAAACTCCTCCATGAGGTCTTCTATATCATAGAGATGGAGTTCTAATACAATATCCTAATTATACAACCATGGTTCAATGCATTATGTTCCTTCCACCATTCATCGATGCATCAAGTATGAACATGACAAGAAAATTTTAACTCTCCCCACTTTGAAACTCATATATTCAAATAATGTCACATGAATTATTGTCCTAATGATGCACTCATCCCCAAACAAGATTCTTCTGAAGCATCTGCTAGCTCATTTGTCTCTGTGTCTAAACTTACCAATGATGACTCCTTAGACAAAGTAATGGATCTTATCACGCCGAGGAGTATCATCTTCTCGAAATTAATGCCCTTCCCACACCTAATTAACTCGGTGGACCCGATAAATATCTAATGTATCAACCTAACAATAGTGATATCATTCCATTTGGTCTACCTCATCTTAAAACCCATCTCATATATGGTGGAATCGATCACCCTTCCTCCCACAGTCATGATAAACCACACAAAAAAACATATACCAATGATTTCAAATTTATTTACAAAAAATCCTTCATCTACACTTATCTCCATCACTACGCATGGAAATTATTTGGAATGGGGCATTATAAATAGGGAATGCATGAACTCGTCATTGATAAATATCATAAAACTCAAGAAAAATTTGGGTTGGGATATAAGGAACAATCTACCAATGCTCTCCCTTCATCTTTATCTCTCATGTACATCGACTCTCCATCTTCTTCATCCCATGAGGTTATGGATACATATGACACTGTGTCTATCTACTCTATATGTTTTTATCTCAACCATTACCTTGGGACCAGTCACTTATCTATGTGAATGTTAATCTAAGTCCATCCCTCTTCAATTGTCAAAGATGATAGATGAATATTACCCTATCATTGAAATTCTTTGTGAACTGACCATGATTCCATCCTTTCTTACATGGGGGTATAAGATTCTTATCTTCATAAGACCTTACCACTAGAAACATCCACCTTTTATTAACAAATTGACCATCGACATCAATATTAAGACTCTAAAAGAGATTTGCATCTTCAAATTGGTTCATTCCCTAATCCGTAAGATCTTGAATCTTTCATAGCCTTCCTTTCTCGACATAGCCAATCCTTCACATGGTTATACACCAACATGTCGGGTATCATTCCTTCCATTTTTGTCCATAACATCATTACCTTTCCTAACACTAAGTTAGTTAAGAATAAGCTTTTACACATGCATCCTTGAGTTTACATCCTTATGAAAAAGGAGTTGTAACACCATCTTTCGAGATAATTTCATCATCCCTATCGAATATCTACAACAGGGTTTCTAATATTGTACCCATTTCCAAAGCCTCTAGAAATATCCACATCTGCACTAAATTTTGATATCCAAACCTCACTTTCCCTAAAGAATATTTCCTCTTCCCAACATTGATAAACTCATAGACCTTACCACGGGCCATGAGATACTCTCTTTATGGATGGTTTATCTACGTATAATCAAATCCTCATCACACCTAAAGAAATAAATAATACCTCTTTCATCACTCCTTGGGGGATTTCTATATTGCATTATTCCCTTCGGTTTAACAATGCATGAGACACCTATCAGCTAGCCATGACTTACATATGTCATGATCTCATACATAAGAGTAAAGAAGAATACATTGAGGACCTCTTGGGTAAATCCAAGCATCTACAAGGCCACCTTTCCATCCTTGAAGTCATTTTCAAGCTCCTTATACACTTCTTCCTCTGTCTCAATCTAGCCAAGTTTGTGTTTGGAGTGTTAACTGGTAAAATCCTTAACTTTATCATTTGTATAAGGGGTATTGAAGTTAACCTTGCCAAAATTAAATTTATCCTTGACCGACCCCTTCTTCTAATATAAATTAGCTTTCTTGCCTTGTCTAACTTCAATCCATCAGTTTCTTCATCTTGCAACTCTTTGACCGTTTCCAACCTTTTCACAATCTTGTTTGCAAAGATATTGAATTCAACTGGAGCATAATTGTCAAAGATCCTTTGAACATCTCAATCAGTATATTTTATCCCCTCTTATGCTTACCCATCCACACGAGGGGGATCCTTTCTATCTCTATATATCCACCTCTAACCATGCTCTAGGGTCCATGCTAGTACATTGTGACAAGAAACGAAGGGTCTTCTCAATCTTAAAATATATGTTGTCACTGCCTTCCATATTCCTAAGACCATTCATTCCAAGCCTTATCATAGTGATCATATCACTTGATGGTTCATACTCATGACTGATTTTCACCTAGAGTTAATCTCTCATAAATCAATGAAGGGTGAAGTTATTACTAATCAACTAGTTAATGCCCCTCTTCTTGATAATCACCTTCCTCATGAGCAATTTTAGATGAATCCATTAGCACACTTGAACAATATTTTTCTCCCTTAATATGGAATTCTTCTTCAACAGATCTAAGTGTTGACAAGGGGGAGGTGCTGGCATCATTATTATTCCTCCTTAGGATAATCCCATTCCTATCTCCTATAATCTTAATTTTAAACCCATAAACAATATGGTTAAATATAAAAGCCTTCATCTTGGGTCTTTAAACCATTATCTTAATTGGAATTTTAATCCTTGACATCTATGGGGATTTTAAACTCATCAATAATCAAGAAAAGGCATATATAAATGTATAAATGAGGTCCTTCAAAAGTATAAGGATATTATCGACTTCCTTCTTGGAGCATTTGATTTCTACACCCTTCAAACCATCCCTCGGTCATCTAACAATTTCACATGAACTATCTCTTCTCTTGCATCTATTATCCATTAGACTACAAAAAGAATATAAATTATCCATCAGCATTAATTGCATTGAAAACCTAGCTCATCTTAGCAAGCTTCCTAACATCAATCTTGTTGAATCTATTCCTTGTTATCTTTGGTATTCCCAAATATTTGAATATATTTCTAAATACATCATTCCTCCGACCTATCCAAAAATTATAGGAGGTTCTTCCTCCAACGTGTTGACCTCTATGTCATTCTTGGTGAAATCCTATATAAGCATGGCTTCAATGGCATCTTTCTTCATTTCCTTAAATCCCATTAATCCACTAGAGCTATCTAAGAAGTCCATGAAAAAAACTATGGTGGAAATTTTAGTGGTTTGAATATCACCAATAGTTTCATTCATGCAGTTATTTTCCCTCCGTTAATCAATACTAGTATGAATATGTCAAGAAATGCATCAAATTTCATTATTATTCCAACCTAATCAACATTTGTATTTAGGCCTTACATTCAGCCCAACATCTTTGGCCTTTATCACAATGGGGACTTGACCTCATCGGCATCATCAAACCATGTTCTTTTCAATACCGTAATTCCATCATCAATGCTACTAATTATTTCATCAAATGGGTGAAATCCATTATAATCACATCAATTAAGGCTAATTAGATTGTTAGTTTCATTTATCAACATATCATTTTTTGCTTTTTCCCCAAAAAGTCATCACAGCATACAATGGAAAGTACTTCAAAAAAATATCTCAAGAATCTTTGTGACTCATTCAATATTAATCTTAGCTTCTCTTCTCCATATTATCCTCAAGCTAATGGCCAAGCTAAAGCCACTAACAAAACTCTTTGTAATATCCTTGCCAATACTATTGATAAATCAGGTCATAATTGGCATCTTCATATCCCCTTCACTCTTTGGGCTTATCGAATAGCATCCACACCTCTGTGGGCACTACCCATTTCTCTCTCATCTATGAAATTAAGGTCATCCTTCCTCTTGAATTCCAAATCCTATCTTTACATTTCTCTCTTTGTGACTTCATTTCTAACCAATATGATCACCAAGAGCATCTATCACAACTTAAGTTGTTAGATGAAATTCAACTTCTCTGTCTTTAACATCATCATGTCTACTAAGAATGCATCAAATGTTCTTATAAAAAAATTAAGGAGTGTGAATTTAACATTGGTGATATTGTCTTAAGAGAAAATCAGAACATCACTACTCTAGAAATAATTCAACACAAAAAAATTCTCCTAACTTGATTGGACCTTATATTATCATGCTTAATTACAGGTCTAGATCATATTGTTTAGCTTATCTTGATGGTAAGTCATAAATGGAACCTCTTAACACATTACACTTGTATCCTTTCTATTGTTAACATACTTACCAACATGAACTTAGTCATCTCAGTGGTCATACATCCATCTTTAGCCTCTTCCATATTTCATCGTAATGATTTGGAATTATGTGGTCTACCGTCAATTTCCTATCTATGACCTTGAATATGGTCACCATGGCTCTTCTCATAGCATATTCCTTAAGGACAAGTTCCTCCTTTTAGGTGGGAACCCCACAATCATTACATCCACTTCCTTCTTATTTACCTACTATAACTACTAAAGGGTCCACAAGTGTAATTTTTACGCTTACTATCCCATCCTAAGTGGTCTACCTAGATATCCCCATATTTTCCATAAAAATTAAAAAAATAGATGCTCATCTTATAAGTTATCTTATCCAAAATAAAAATACTTCTTCCTTGAAGGTAAGCTATCCATAAATAAATATATCAAAATGAATAAACTAGTCCCTTGAAGGAAAACTATCATGCATATTCCATCCTACCATTTCTAAAAGAAAAATCTAGACCACTCCCTCGAAGGATGGCTACTATCTCATATCATAGAAAAAGAGACTTCTCAAATTGATCAACTTTTATATACTCAAAATAAAAAGCATAAAATTAAACAAACAAACATCCTAAGAAATATTCCAACATCGATCGACTTTCTCATCCATGAAAAACTTCCCACATTGAGCATTTTTCACCATACTACTAAGATCTTGGGCATAGACCTAGGAATACCCACTTAAAGAGAACCTATATTCCCGCATATGAGTTACATCTAAATTCCTTATGTCATGTCGACACTAGGTACATCAAGTACACCTTCCATACTTTCCCTCATGACTAATGGTTATGTGCTAACACCTACTATTGGCTATAAGTCCATTGCCTTGATTGGATCCTCTTCTTGTTTACCTTCAATCCAGTTCAAAACATTATTTCTTCAAATTACCCTTACTATGATAGGGTGTCATTCACCTATTTTTTTCACCTTCTATCAATTCTAATCCTTTCTATCTCATCTATTTGTTCCCATCATTCATTTGTTATTTACCACTCTAAATCTCATCCATATCATACTCTTCCTAATCTCACCATCTCATCCATGAATATGCATATATTTCTAAATATATTATACATTTCTAAACAACATCTACCTTGATTGTGCATCATAAATGTGTGTTCCATATCATCTATATCTAATGTATTTCAAAATCCATCACATCATATGTATCGATTATCTATTTCATAATAATGTCTAACAAATATCTATGAATTTCCATCACATCTATTTATCATCTATATATCCATAATAAAACATCACATCACATCCATTTTATATTGTAAAAATACATCATAATCAAATCCATAATCATCATACAACATATTAAATCTAATCAAATAATAATAAAATCCATACAACATTTAATATAATCAAAATCATCAAGAAAATGTAAATCTAACATAAGTATCATCAAAGCAATAAATTTACAAATGACACACAATAAATCATGACCAAAATCATATGTATACATATCATCATCCAAATACATCAATACATCCATAATTGGCTACTAATATTCATGTCTCAAAGATAATAATACATCATAAAATATGTGAATTGTACTCAAATATTGCCCCTTAGGGAAGATGCATGTACCTCTCTCTAGGCCTCATCTCCTCCATCATGGTATGGATCTCTTTATGGATGTGCCACACTTGATGTGCTACTAAATGGTGTTGGTTGTGTTATGCCCCTTGGTACTCACTACTCTGTAAGATACATTGTGTACCTCTACACTCATGGTAGTCTCGACGTCACAATGCACTCATAATAGTGCGCCTATGCTACTAATTCCATGTACTCACCTATAGGAATATTACCTATTCGAGCCATCTAACAAGCTCCCTCTAATACCACCGATACCCCACTCTTTGATTCTGCTACTAATATAGGACATAGGTCTCCAAATTGGGCCCTTTAGGCCTCTGCTTCATATATTTATCTCACTATTGAATGGCTAGATCCCTATCCTAGAAATATATTATAGCCTTACGGTGCATTTCCTCGGTATCCTAGTGTGTTAGGTCCCTCTCTTAATGGGTTGTATCATGATTTTTGTGTAATTAGTCCATATCTACTTCTACCCCACCGTCTCCACCCTCATCACCTCTAGGTGCTACACCCTCCTCTATAGGAACCTCCTCCTCCTCATCTAGTCCTTCCTCATCTCTCTCCTCCCATGCATGGGCCATCCAAGCCATTGTCATCCAATCGGTGAATCCAAATACAACTCCAACATCACCATTCTCATCACATAACACTCTTGCCTCCTCTATTAGATCTTCCATAACAGAACTATGAATATCTCGCTATGTGTCTTCTATTTGTATATGATAGGCTCCCCAGGTACTATTTGCAATACCCCAAAATTCCACATGACTTGTGGAGATTGTACCACCTCAACCATCTCGGGTATCTTCCTCTACACCCATCTAATCCTTCTCATCTCCACAACCTCCACATCTTACCTAGGTTATATAATAAAATCATGGTATGGACGTTATTGGACTTGATGTACATCCATCCTCGTCAATCTCTCTATGTACCAATTCTCTCCTCTTTCCCCTATCTCTGTGATCTTGATTATCTCACCATATCATAAATCCAACAAATAGCTCAACATGGTCACCTACCACTTGCCTAATCACTATAATATACTTTTAGGCCCAAAAATGTAATAAAAATGCCATATATAATCTTGACCTCCTCTCGGTCACATACATCCATAACTCATGATAAACATGCATTATTAAGGAAGCACCTAAATGAAATACCCTCTAATTCTCTACAATATCTTCCAATACTCCCACCAATGTCCATGGAAATATCATTTCATCAGAGTCTAGAAGTACATAGCAAGAGATAACCATTATAACCATAGACATCAATATATCCTCACCACTCTTGGCTCATATCTAGTCTCATACTTAATATCCCCTGGACGGACGTGAAAGTAATCTATGGGGCATCAACTCCAAATAGCCATATAAATACCACCAATCTATTATCTAAAGTGATTAGCTCTATGGGATCCCCACATATCAAGTAGCCTCAAAATAAGGTATACATCCTCAAGTGTGATTTTCATCTTGCTAATCCTGAACCAAAATGTGCTAGTCCACACATCCCATCTATCTACCAATGTAATCATTAATCCCACATCTCACATAATCCTCTGATAATATCAAAACCCACCCAACCCTACTACATCCAAGTGGTCCCACTCTGTATCAATCATGTCTCCTCTAATCTGATCATATAGGGATGATACTCTTTCTCAAAGATATAAAGTGTCCCCGGCATACAAAATCCATCAAAAAAATCAATCATTATCACACCTTCAGCAAACTCATATCCTTCATCATCCAAAATAAAAAATTTCACATCTTAACCATAGTCGATGTTGACCTAGCTTGGGTCAATGCCTTTTATCTTGGGTCACGACGTTACTAGGCCTAGTCAATGATGATCATACCCAATTTCTTGTGAACGCCCTAGCACTGACTTTAAAAATCATAAAATGTAAAAAATAAATTTAAAAATTAAAAATGCTTTAAAAATAGGCTAAGGCTTAGGCACTTACCATCCTTCGAGTCCTTTAGCACTTCCTAACTGCTCCACCGATCTCCATCTTGCTCTAATTCTCAACTCTTATTTTTCACTTAGAGATCTCAATAGTCAATTCACATATTTCAAATGGGATTAGTTGGCTGACCGAGGGTCATATATATCCCATGAATCATGGTCACCATTAAACCCCTTGGGTCACCTTCACTTCATCCCTAGTCACCGCCAACCCTACTTGTTCACAATCAACCCATCCTTAATTTTTGATCAATGTCACTTTTTTCTCCTTCCGATCAATCTTTCCTTTCAAATTATCTTTTCTTCCACTTTTTCTTTATGTGTTTCTTATACCACACCTTTATTTGTCCCACTAGGATTCACTATCTATCTCATCTTTCATTTTGCATCCGAAGCCCCCTTTGTGGTCATCTTCTTGTTTCTTATTGGGGCACCATTTTTTTACTCTATTTATCATTGTCCCACCCAGATGCATATTTTTAATTCCTCCTTTATAAAGGATATCACATTCAGTTTTCCCCCTTATCATTTTTGTTGTGACCATTGTCTCAACCATCTTCACATTTTTTGCACATATTTGATGTCTTCCTTGACCCTTTGGTCCCATGGATTTCACATCCATTTTAAGCATATTCTCGTTGGATTCCCTTCATCTTGTAGTGGTTTTCACCAAATCATAGGTCCATAGAACATTGCCATCATATTCATTGAGGTCATACTTTTTCCCTACCGAATTGATTATGAAATCACCACCATATTTTTGTTTATTTTTAGTTTGAATTTATCTTCTTCTGGGATATCTTATATTATCATCTTATTTTTATCATCCTTTCCGCCTTTTTTTTCCTTCATCTATCTCTTTCAAACTTGTAATTGACTTACCTTAGTGTCATTGACCCTGTTTTGAGGGGGAAAACCTCATCAATCATCTTTTAGCTTTTCTTGTTTTTGTCTCATGGCTTTCCCAATGCAAACCACTCAACAAAAGGACAAAATGTAGACACCAATTTTGGTATCCCTACCCCTCATCCCATTTCATTTTCTACATACATACATATATTCTCATTCAATTCCACTTTTCCCTTCTAAATTAAATTTATCCCTTTAATCATTATTTCCCACCTTAACCCCCTCTTAATCACACCCTTAATTAATCTTTCCTAATCATCCATAATCACCATTAATTAATCATAAATCCCAATATAATTAATTTATTCTCCTTAAGTCATCCATTTTACCATCCTTAGGCCTACATTTAATAAATTCACCACCCTTTTACTTTATTTAATATTTTCCACCTCCCACCTACCCATTTATTCATCCTAAGCAACCTTAACTCCCCACCTTTCAAAACTTTAATCTCACCTCATAAGGGCTCATTACCATGACCTATTTACCTTTCAAATAAAAAAATGGATGGGCCTCCACAATCAACAATGACATATCTAGGTCACCATTGATCCTATAAATTCATCCCTACCCCTCCTTTTCCCAAGATGTAATTTTGGAGACTTCGGGTTTCTTGTGATCTTGCCTTCATTTTTTTATCTCTCTTATAGATGCCATAATCACCTTGGATATATTATGCTTCACTCTTGGACATTAAAAGAACTTTTTTATTACAAGATTGGATTTATTATTACGATTATATCATTGTATTCCTCATACGATCTTTTATAGGTTTAACAATCATCCAAGATCATTGTCTCTATCTTTTCGTGTCTTCATTTCTCATCTACAAATAAATGTACTTGTCCATCCTTTTCCCATAAAACCCTATATCATCCCTAGTTGTTGTCAACCCTACTTGGTCGTTATCAATTTGTTTCCCATTTCATCGGTTTTTAAGTCATTCAAGTATGCCAATCATCCCCTTTTGGATCCTACGGTCATTAAGACCCTAAATTTTATCATCCTTCCCTTTATGTCACCTCATATCTTTTCTTCTAGCTCCAGTATCAATTGAATCATCTAGATCGTCATTTACCGATGATTTTTCATTGCATTTACCTTCAAATTTCATAATTTTATTACATCCTTTACTCACAATTCTAGTTCTATATCTGTTATAAGTTCATATTTCTTCATCTCAATCTCATCACCAGCTCCACATTTACTTCTAAGGCCTTCAGATCTGAATTTTCTCCCATTTTTTCACTTGAGTCTCGCTCCCAGTCATTTTTGACTGGGCCTGTAATCCTGTGTTTCCATCAACATGCACATGTTTGGTTTTATTTTTCTTAGTTTAGTTTCTCATAATTTTTATTAAATTTCAAGTTTTATTTTCAATTTAGTTATCTGCTACATTTAATTTATCAATTTATTATATCTATTTTTATTAAAAACATGGGTGAACATCTATCTCAAGAAGTTTTCACTTCTCGGGACTGACATTTTCAAGCAACCCTCCCATCTATCTACTAATCTATTTTTCATGTTGATTTCTCTTTGTTGTGTAGGTCACCTAACTCACTACGAGGAGGGTCTCTCATTTTCACCCATATCCATCAACATCCCATCTAGATGTACATTAAACCCTCTCATATTGTATTTTCTTGTTCTCTTGTTATAATTTCACTAATTTGAAACAGTATGAGCAAACTTGTCCACTAGATACACTCACTTCATACGATTACAAAATAAACCTAAAGCTCCCTAAATTGTAAAAAGGAACATTGATAGCCATTAGGGAAAAAATATCTATAAGGATGATTTTTACTACTAGGTCAAGGCATCAATTTCTATCATCTACAAACACTCAAACATCCCTTCTTCATATATTTTAGTAAGATTCAAAACTCAAAACAGCAATTTTCCAAGAGCTTTCCTAATCTAGCTACATCTATTTAAATATTTCATGATAGGTGGAGAAAAATGTGTGGTTTAAGGCCTCTTTGGAAAATTTCCAATGTATTTTATGCTTTGAGGTTCCAACCACCAAACTAATACTTGTTTTGTAGGGTTTCTCATCCATGGTTAAGTTTTAAGATCTTGTTAAAAAATTATAGAACATTTTAGTATGACCAAGAACTAGGGATTGATAGTGATAAACATTTCTAGGTAAGATAAATTACAAAAATATTATAGACCTAGAATCCAAGTAGGTCCAATACCGTAAAGTAGGGTCAAGACTATACAGATGGTCTTGATAGAGTTATATAGTCCTAACTAAGGTTATTTTGCAATCATATTTCTAAGAAAAAGCATCATCAGTCTAAAATATCCTTGTTTTAGCATTCTATACATAGATAATTTCCTAGATCCATCTATGATCAACTAAGTGCACTCATTTTCTTATGTTTTCAAGTTTATGTCTTTTTAATATATGAGTCGCAAAAATTAATGTGTTGTTCTGATGTTGAATCATTAATATTAAAAGTTATTTAATAAGAATAACCTCTTGTAACTCCCCTTACATCCTTTAGTGTACATAATACACTAATTCCTATATTTCACATAATCTAATAATGGTATAAATAACTACATGCACTCGTGTAAGGTCAATCCTCATGTAGTTTCCTATAATATTATTTGAGTGTGAGTGTGATATAAGATAACCCCTTTTGTTTCCCTCATGTATCTTAAAATGGATAATAATGGAATAAATATAGAGTATATAATGTACCCAACATGGTAGTAGTGTGACTTTGTATGCTATATTTATGTGACTTAACCCTTTTTCCTTAAAATCTTTTAACAATGCTTAAAGATACTTTTCTCTTACTAAAACATTGATCTAAGACATTTTTATAATTGTAAATATACGAAACTAGAAAATTTTGACATATTTACAATTTATATGTAACTAATTTAGGATATATTTTGGAGATTTTTGAGTGCTTTTGGAATGATATTTGCAATAACCACTTGTTATATTTATAGGTGAGTTATAAAGTGGTATTTACTTGTGTATATAGCCTTCGTAGGTGAAATACAATAGTAATGCTACCCTTAAGAAGAATAAATGACTAAATAAATATATTTAAATTGAAAATCAATTCAAAGAGTTTCAAATTGTAGGACAACATATTTCATTCAAGATTACATTTCACATCCTCACCAAATTGTATGATGAAGGATAGGATAGGTGTTATGTAAAATTGAAAGGTGTAACATGTTACACAATGATAGTTTACTACTTTGATTAATTAATATTTCCTAAATTTATAAAAAGTGGAGTGTAGAGATGATAATATCATGACAAATATATGAATATGTACTGATTGGAATTTGAATGTTAATATTTGTCTAAGAAAGGGAACATAGTCAAACTTGTCATTTCCAAATTCCAAGTTACCAAATTTTAATGTCTATAACACATCTTCCTTGCTATAATCTATTTCAAAGTTATGGTAATCCAAAAATTCCATATAATACACAAAAAGGAGGCTAAAAGGTGGTTTTCTACATTTGCAAAGCCAAATAACTTTATGTAAAATTTCCCATCTAATCCAATATAAAAATGGTATTGTGCATATTTTAGGATATGTGATAAACACTATATAGAGGAATATCCCACATCAGATAAATAACATAAGGATAAGTAATCATGCAATGTAAAAATGGTGAATTATGTGCTTAAGGAAAATGTGATTCTCCAAGTTGTCACTAAACTACATAGGAAAAGAACAAGGATTCAGACCCATGGAGATGTTTTTGGAATATTACATATGAAATATAGAAGAATGTAAATATTTCACTTCTTTTCTTTAGTAATATTTCCTAAATTTATTAAATAATAGGGAGTATAGATTAGAAATTCATAAAATATCTATGAATATGTACTAATCATACTTTTAATGTGAGCATTTGTATAAGAAATGGATAGTAGGGAAGCTTACCATTGATAAAGGAAAAGTTACCAAATTTAAATGTTTACAAAATGTCCTCCTCAAGGACTATATGAGGGATATTAGAATCTAACTCGGGGTTGGGGTACTTTACAAAGGCCGTATAATGCACAAGAGGGAGGCCACTAGGGTGGTTAATGTATACAAATAAAATGTGAAATTATGGATCAAAACAAATAATAATAAAATGTGATTGTTCATTCATGCCTCCTTGTAATCTCGATGATATTGGATGAATTTTGGAATAAAGCATCTAGATTATTTAATATCTATGATCAAATGGATATGGATTCTCCAAAATTATTCTAAATGGAAGCATATTTTAGCTACAAGAAATGAAAATGATTTGATCTTGATTGAGTGATTTTTCATTAAGTTTTGGAAACTTTAGCACATATTGTTTTTGAATAAATATTTCATGTATTTTATTTTATTCACCCAAAAAGTGACATGAGTTTTAGCTTGGAGAGAGTTTTTATTTAATTTGGAAAGCCATGATTCAAGGGATATGTTTTAGTTAACTCAAATCTATGATTTGATTTAATTTAAACTTTCCATCTTGAATATAATTAATGATTTTTAGCCTTAGTCATGATTAGATTTTCTTTAGTCAACTTGAGATGTCAACTAGTGAGGTGGAAATGGATAGGTGGAGGATTTATTAATTATTATGATATTAAATTAGCTAATAAAATTAGCTAATAGGGTAGGAGATGAATAATAAGGGTGATATGATTAATTAATTAATCCTAGGAGTGAGGTGCAAGTGTAATAAGGCTTATAGTATGAATATTTAATAATTTGAGACCATGTGTGAGTGATAGGGATGATAGAATTTTAATCGGGAGAATGTCATTATGGGTCGAGGAATAACATAATATATCAATAGGGGTTTAAAGTGGTCAAAATGGCCATAACATATTGTGAAGTAATTACAAGATTATTTTAGAGGTTGTGAATGCATAACAAGATATTTTAAGGTGTCTATATCTCCCCTCTTTAACTTGTGTTATTATTAATTAATAATTGAAAGATAGTAGAAGCATGTATATGAGTGAAAAAATGGTGAAGAAGTGTGATGGAATACTTGATTTTCCCTTGTGACATATTTGGATGCCTCAATGGGTCTGGATTGTGCTAAGGGAGTTCCTCCTCAAGTGGATAGGTGATGCAATAAAATGGTGGAAAACCACTTGATAAGATGAATATGAGACTGTTGTGGGAGACTTAGAGAAAAAGGGATCATAAAATGACATTAGAAGGGTCAAAGGCCAAAATTAGGGTTTTATGACCTAAATTAGGGTTTGGAAGAAGGATTAAATAGAGGGTTGGGTGGGAGAAAACATTATCGGTCATTTTTGCTACTAGAATTTTCTTTCTATACATTATTTTTATGTTATGAGATTGTGGCGAGAGATGGAAAAAGATCCTACATATATTCACCACATGGACCAGGTTTGAGATTACATATGGGATCCTGACAATGACAATTTGGCGACTACACAAAATTTATGAATGTAGTGAATTTATTACAATTAATATATATATATATATATATAAGTATTTGAAATTAAATTTTGGTGGAAGGATGTACCTGCT
This sequence comes from Taxus wallichiana var. yunnanensis, assembly GCA_018340775.1. Taxonomy (NCBI): domain Eukaryota; kingdom Viridiplantae; phylum Streptophyta; class Pinopsida; order Cupressales; family Taxaceae; genus Taxus; species Taxus wallichiana. The sequence goes on along the minus strand of CM031242.1, from coordinate 292,568,278 downwards.
CTACCTTATGCCAAAAGTGCATTAGCAAAGGCTTTCTTATGTTAGTGTTAATGTACATATAATAGCATAGAAGGAAGTGTGTTATCATAATGATTATGTTAGTGTTATAATAGTTGCATTAGCATAATACTAAGTGTGTTAGTGTGTAGTGAATTAGAGTGATAATAATTGTGCTAGTGTAAGATTAAGTGTGCTAGTGTGAGTCATTGGATTAAGTAAGGTGTAAAAGTGATAAAAATGTGAAAAATGGTTGGTAATGGAATAATAAATGATTTGTTATGTGTGTAAGAGATACTATATGCATTATAAATATGAGAGATATATTCACGATTGTGAATATTTGAGATACGAATGATGCATGCATAATGGAGAGAACTATGGGTGGTATTGGAGGTAACACACTTGGAACACATAACGAAAATGCCAAAGATTAGACTAGATCACTCCTTGTTGACTTCTTTAGAGGAACAATAGAATAACGAGTCTAAAATATCTAGATTGTTGACTGGGATATATTTGTGAATTAGAGTATGTGTACCACATAATGAGGGTGCATATGTAGGTTCGATTGATTCGGTGGGAAAGGAGAGAATCACAAATCTAGGTGTAGACACATCTACTATTTACATTAGAGGATATTAATGGATAGGTTATGGTGGTAAACATTGTAGATTTTATAGAGGATGATAAGGTAAATTGACTTCATATCTACTTGATGGCTCTTATCAGTAGCTACTTATTGCTTGATAAGACTAGGAGACACTTTCAGCTTAGGTTGATTGGTGTGGTTTCATATTTGTTGGATGCGATTATGTTTGCATGGGACCATGTATAATAGTGCAATTATATAAGGATATGAATATGGTTGTATACAAAATTAATAGGATTTTTGCCAATGACTCTACTATAGATTTAGGCATGGGACCATATAGCGAAAGGGTCATCTGGAGAGGATATTGAGAAATAGGAAGCAAGAGGAGATAGTTTTGGGATGGGAGATAGTAGGTTGTGATTAGAGAGGTCACTGAGGATACCTAGCATTTTATAGATGATCTATATATTATTTACATGTGCATCATATCACATGGAGGTGAGAAATACTCTATAGGTAAGTGGCAGGCATGAAAGAGCTAGAGACAGTGGAGGTGGCTCATTACATGATTGGGATCCGATCATATATTATTGAATGTTATAGACTTGATAGGGTCATGTTATAGATAAGAATTAGATAGGATATACCAAATGAAGATTAGTGGTATACATGGATAACACGAATAAATATAATTTTTTTTCCATGCATCGGCCTTACATAGAAAGGACCAAGCTTATAGGATTTTTAGCACATGTGTATGATGTAGAAGAAAATATCATGGATGCATGTGTATCAATAGGTTATCTATCTTAGTACGTCATGATAATATTGATTTATTTTACCATTCGTCAGAAGTGATGGTAACATGGATAATAGTAGAAGTGAGAGTAACACTATGAAAGAGAGGTAAGAGTGGGATAGGTCGATAAGGCCATAAAAGAGGATGTGGTAAATGACATGACCATGTGCTTATATGAGTACTAATACATGGAAATGTACAATGTGTACATGCACATATTTAGGACCATGTAACGATACAGAATATGTTGGATAACGTGTATAGGTATAGGGTGTACATGTTCTAGTCGTATAAAGAGGCCCTAAGTCTAGGAGGAGTAGATGGGGATAATGTATGGGGATATGGGGATGGAGATAAAGATGATGACTGAGGAGATAGGGGAGATGCAGATGTGTGTAATCATATGCCAGTAGTACAACATCCAAGTCCATTAGTAGCGAACTACACATAATAAATCCATAGAGAGATATAGAAGTGTCACAACTAGATGCTTCTCTTATTATAGATTAGAATTTATAGACATAGTTGGATTTTATGAGGGTTTATGCACAACATATGACATCGAGAGAGAGATTGGTTAGTGATATAGTTGTAGTAGGTTATAACAAAGAACATTGTGGCCTATCATGTGGTTGAGGTGAGTGGGATGGGGGATATACTATAGGAGTTAGTGACAACAACTCATGATGTGGGTTATTACAAATTCTAGTATGAGGAATCCATCCCATATAATTAGAGAGAATGAAGATATAACCAGAGGATATGGAAAATTTTAGAGAGATTATTTAGATTACATGGGCCATCTAGATGAGCTAGATATGTCCAAATGCTACCATCGAGGTGAGGTGGTGGACCAAGTAGTCTAGGGGTGTGTAAGAACCATTGTTGACATTGTATTATAGACATATATTTATTATATATATTCCTCATGATGAAGGAACATTCATTATATGGATTACCTTTTGATATGATAATGTATATATGTATATGACATTTTTAAGACATTATATAATGTATATATGACATTTGTGAGACATTGGACATTGTATATGATGATGTATATAGATGATGATTTGGGTGGTTTTATAGATGATGTGTTATTGTTATAGATGTATGTGTAAATGTTAGCAATTAATTATTATTATTGTTTATTTTTGTATTTGTAAATGAGACATAAGATGATATGAAATGATGATGCGACTAACATTTCTCATAGCTTAAGTTTCCATTCATATTTTTTTATTTTTGAGAAACCTACTTTAATTTTCATAATAGATTTAGCACCATGCTTATTAAATAACCATGAAGATAAACCCATTATGTGTGTAAAAACTTATACAAACAACACACAAAAACTAAAAACAAACCTAATATACACAATTGATGTTTACACCATGGCTATAAATGAACCAATATGGTAAACAATAAAATTGTAACTGGTCAAAAACTAACTAAAAAGGTAAAAAAACCAATATACATAGTAGATGGTTGCACCATGGCTATAAATTAACAAATATGAAAAATAATAAAATTTTAATTTCTTAAAAAACTAACTCTAAAAGTAATAATGTATAAAAACTAGTATAAATACATTTAACTCTACCCCTAATGTGTTGCATAGTGTTATGGTTCCTAATATTACACCCTAGGGACCAGGAAGAAATGATGAGGAAATATGGCTTTAAGAATGATAGATATGAAGGTAAATTTCATTATTAGCCAGTGACATGTCCAACAATCTCATACAACTAGGTCTAAGAAGTGATTAGGAAGTACCTTTACAAAGGGAATGGCTAAATCCCGCTACTTATGGGTCTTCTGAATCGGGGTAACCTAAATGGAGGAGAGATGTCACAATTTTATCTCATTCACTAGTGTGTGTTAGTAAATTTGAGCTAAGCATATCCATGGATATAATACCCACTCGTAAGATTTACCACATAAGTGTTGCCTATACTTAATGCATCAAACAAAGGTCACTCAAGACAAATAACAAATTATTGAGATAAATCATCTCTACATAAGGAACAAGAGCAGGAACTTGATGATGCTTGGAAAAATAATCTTTATACATCAAAGTAATTATACTCAGGATAAATTAAGGTAGTTTAAATTACATACGAGGCACATGTATGGTGAAAAAAATTTCTCAAGGTTCTTATTGGGGTAGGACGGTAGGGAACTTAGTTAGAAAGAAGGATGGAGGATCATTGGTTTTGTAACATTAGTATGTTGCTGAGTGCCATGATGGATTGATATTTCTCCAAAATGTAGAGAGCACATAATCAATTTAACAAAACTTTTAAGATAACATTTACATTTATTGATACCTAATTCTCACAAATGTTGCACACAAACTTCGGGATTCCTAACACAAACACTTGAGAAAGAAACCCCAATGAAATATTCACTTCCTCTACTTCACACACCCAAGATACCCTCAAGGGATGAAAAAAATGACTCCAAAGTAATTTTTCCACAAGGGTTTTATAACTGGACCAAAATACTATAAAATATAGCTATAAAACAGTACTCACGTAGTAACCAAAGAAATGCAACAACTAGAAGATGAATTTGTGTACTCTATAGATGAAATAAACATAATATTGTAATAAAATTGTATTTCCTTGATCATATATTCATATACATAGTGGAAAAGATGATTAAATCAAAGAATACTATTCCATCAATATGAGTTTCACTAAGAGGAAATAAACAAATCCACTCAAAAGCTACTAATGGCTATACAAAGGCAACCACTTTAGCATAATCTCAAATTTTGGAATAATTAACATTACCTTGATGATTAGAATTCAGAACTAGAGTAATAAGTATTAAAACTACCAACCATCGACCCCTAGAATGAGGTCGGAGCCCTCAATATTATACAACAATTACCAAAGGGAATATTTCAAAATTATCTAAGAGAACCACTTGATTTGTCAAGATGGAACATCATTTAGATTGTTTAAGGAATATGGGGAATATTATTTTTAAAAACTTTCCTTATCCATTTGATTTCAATTATCATTATGTGCACGCTCTTTTGGGAAACCTATTACTTGTCACCATCATCTGATTTGACCTCCCAAATGTTCCAATTTATAACACAATCACTCCCGCAAGCCATTTATCATAATCATAACACCACTCATACAATTATTTTTAAAAAAATACTACAACAACTATGGCCATTAATGGATCCTACAAGTTACATAAGTGGCCAATCCTTTTTAAGTTGTCATTTGTGCTTTTTGAGTTACAACTCCATTTTAATTTAATCAGTGAAACATCTATTTAGAATTCCATAGAAACTTCATATCATTAGAAATATAATCTTCATCGAATGAAATTGACCTATTAGAACTATTCTCTATCCATTTATGCGCCATATTTCAAATTTTTGGCCTTGAAAAATACTTCATCGAAAGGTCTTTGGGATTTACAAAGGGTCCAACAATTGATCCAAATATCTTGACCGAGAATGTAGTGTAGATAGTTTTTGTGAACAAGCTTACAATAATGGTACCCATATTTGTATATTTAAGGTTCTTCTTCATCACCTCCTCCAAATACAAGACCATGTCACAATCTATTCATTGAATCAATTCTAGCATCATCACCTCCCAAATATTAAAATGGGAATCCCAAAGAAATATCATACTTCACTCCTGCATTAATAGACAATGATCTACTAGAATTTGAACCAGTGGGTGACTCCCATAAAGAAAATCCATTTTAACTTGACAGATAAATTCCCTTGAGAAGGCACTTACATTCCTAAAGAACTTGATTGTAAATCCCTTTGCCTATGAATAAGTGTGAAATAGTACTTCATTATCCTACAACCAAGCCCAAAAAAACTCCACCTCTACAAGATACAAATCTCTGTGAGACTAAGGTGTACCCAAGGGGGGAATTGACCTGTTGGAATGGGCTAATCCCCTTCAAAATAAGTCATATCTAATCCAAATTCTTAATGGTCCCCAAGTAAGAATTCACAACATGATGGTGAAAGGGATGTCCCACTTTGTATAGTTGGAGATATACACTTTTTTGTATTACCAATGAGAAAGATTTTATCACCTTCAAAGAGAAGTTTCTTCATCCAATCCCATATTTTATAAAGGATTTTGTATAAATGGAAAAATGATTGTACTAAGCATAGTATCTCGTATGTAATTTTTCATATATTACCAATGGAAAGGGCCCCTATAGAATCACCATTTTTACTTCGTATGTTAAATATTTTCTCTTCATGTTCTATTTTAGATTCATTTTCCTTATAGATTCACAACATATCCTAAATTGACACACTATTCACCATGAAATCAAATTCCATGGAAATCACTCGAAAGGACATTTTGACATCATCAAAATCACTAAATTCGAGAATAGGGCCAAAAGTTACAAGTAGATATGAAAAACCTTGTTCATGACACACCATGAAACTTAGCGCATTTCCTTCCTTCCAAATTCATTTTTGCATGGAACCTTGATGGAACAACATCTGGTGTTGAATGATAGGACCTAGGGCATATGGTTTGTGAAAGTAGTTTTCATTTTGCAATCACAAACCGTGGGGCTAAATCGATGCATTTTTCTTCCCGAGTTATGAAAACACATCACATGCCCTCGCAGATTGGGCCCATTCTATATTCATAAATTTTAAAAAACCTACCCTATGTTGATTTTAAATTAAAGTTTATCACCTACCACTATGCCATGTATCTATCATTGGGACCCATACTTTGAGGATAATTTTTCATGTATTCATTATATAGAAAATGTGAAGTGTAGAGATGTTTGGAGTACCTAGTCCTAATTTGTGAAAACAACATGCCATGTATTTCTCATGTCAGGTCTTAGGGATTGGGAAACATATTTCATATGTTCACAATCATCTATACTTGGAAAGTTTACAAATGAAAGGATAACCCACTAAATTGATGTGAGATGTTAATGAAAACCTTTTTCGAATTGGGTATATGCGTGCACATTACAGCTTTACATAGTTTGCAAAGTTGAGAGTGTAGTCATGAAATCACATGTTTACTATTAAATTTATATCTCCAAGTATGTTAATTCATATATGGATCTTTCACAATAGAATTATTCACTAGTGACCTATTTCTAGGGTTTTGTGGTGAGTCGAGTCATCCTTGTTATTTTTCTAGTTCATTTATCAATTGTCTCTATAGTTTTGGCCATAGTTTAGATTGTCTTAGATTTCATAGTAATCTCGGTTGTCATCTTTTAGTCTACACTGGGCTCCCGAGGTGACCCATTCCATGATTTTAGGTTTTCGTGTCATTATAATTTGTGTTTTTAATTTCTTTATTTAAGGTCACCCTCGGGTCACCCCGTGTATTCCCTAGGTCATAGTCGAAAATTCATGTCACTAGTGTCGAAATTTGAGAAAGATATCCCTATATAAACAAATCATACTCACTACATTATGGGCAGACATCACACACATCAAGGAAGCTATCTACTAAGGCAAAAGACTGCGATCACACAAGCACAATGGGAAAAGGGTTGTATTCTTTCCATTCTATCCATTATTTTGCATTTTACATCTAGTTATTGCCCCTTATTATCATGTCATTCGCGCTAGGGCATCCTAGGCACAAAATTACACACACACACACACACCAGAACTACATCAGGGTCCATAATGTAGTGCAGTGCTCAACATTAAGTCCACTAGTTTAGCGGTGAGGATAGTCTCACCCCAAAGAACCTTTTGTCTTACAAGTCATTATTCAGTTCATCCGGTGAATCTAGTGCGATAGACATGCGGGGTTTAAAATATCCTTGTAACACCTCCAAACACATATCATAAGGTTTTTCATAGTTCCCAGGACCCAAAATCTAGACCAAGGCACCTTGGGGTGCCTTAATACACTCCTCGGGGCCTCAATACGAGACATACATGAAACATTTTCCCTTGCTGAAGTCATTCGGTCATAGCTGCACAATCCACCTATCGATGCCGCTACGAGTCCAACGTACAAAGTGAGGTAAGTTATTTACTGAGTTATTAAAATATCCCTTTCATTTCTATTATTTCAATCAATTCAAATACAAAGGAAAAATATTTAGATCTAGCACTTCGATATAGCACTTAGTTTCTATTTAGATTAACTCATAAAATAGTTAAAACCCCTATTTTTAGTTAATCATTTTGGTGAACCCATCATTTCAAACATTGTTGCTTTTTGATTATCTGTCATTAGCATATCTCTTCTTTTTACTATCATGTCACATTTTAGCATCAACCCTATTTATAATGAGGCTACCATTGCTTTGAACTTACAACTTTATATAGTACTCTTATGACCTTACCCGATGCCACTCAACAACTCCTCCTGGAAGGTCAAAAACATGTGCCCACCAATCCTGCTAACTCTCCTATCAACATATGCCTTGTTAATGACCCCATTACTTTTACTCATTGTACGTCATGTCATCTGTTGGATTGTAATCCTTCTTATTCTTCTTTTGATATGCCACCGGATGTTTTAAATATTTCTATCATTTATTATCTATTAGCCATTGATTCCCAACTTGGTCTTCCTTCTATCTCTCCTCTAGTGAATCCTATCACTACTCCCATGTCTCCTATCACTTCTCATTATATTTCCCTAGCATCCCATTCTAGTTCATCGGCACATTCTTATTACCTTGATGATCCCATTGATAGTAGTGTTTCAGCTAGCATTGACCGTTTTACTTCATCTCTCATTCCTAAAAATTCTCCTTCTTTTTACACCGCTAAGAGTTCCTCCCCTCTTCCATCATCTTATTCTCCTAAGGTTACTTCTACCATAGTGCATGAGTCTCTATCTATTGTTGTTTCTTATCATTCTACTCCTAACTTATTAATACTTCCTTCTTCCACTTCACCCACATCACATGTTACTTATATTAATTTTATTCAAAATTTCCCTTAATCATCTCGTGTGGCTCCTTTGAAACACACTCCTTATGCATCTTTATCTTTGTAGCCTACTATTTCCCCTTTTGATATACCCATGATCACACACAATGGTAAGCTTTAACCTCTTAATAAAATTGTGTCATTTTCTTCTATTCCATCACATGACATCCTATCCCTCATGCATGTCATAGGAAAACTTCAGTCTTAGGTTCACTCTCTCACCTTAGAAAGTAGGGCTTACTATGCGTCTATAGATAACAATTCCTTGCATGGTAATCCCATTCCCAAAAAAATCCATAACTCAACCTTTCCTAAAGATTTCACAATGCCCACATTTACATGATTTGATGGTACCAATGACCCTCATACTCATATTGCACATCATCACACTCTTATGAACTCTTATTCCAATGATTGGATATTACTTAAGGCATTTCAATTTAGTCTAGTTGATGATGCACTTAAATGGTATACCCATATTCCTTTTGGATCTATTAGAACTTTCTACGACATGGAGGATGCCCTCCTTCATAGGTTTATTATCAATACTAGTCTTGTTGGTGTTCTAAACGATCTCACCCCTTTGTCTTGAACATGCCTTCAAAAAAATTTATGTTGTCTGGTTTAGCCATGTGAAAAATGTGAATTCAAACGTTAAAATCATGCTAAATCCATCTAAAAATCTCATTTTTAGGTTGTTTTTCCTCTTTTTCGGTCAAGGATTTTGTTATACATATTATTATTGAGGATCCCTAAAATTTTTACCGTGAATTGGTTTTAAACCATGAAAAATGCCTTTATATACCATTCTCAATTCGTGTTACAAATTTCATGTTTAGCTCCATCACCTAATGATAGGTGGAATTTTCTAGTTGGTTAGGGTTTGACCGATTTAAGTTACAAAGTTAAAACAATTGTATAACATCAAAATTTACTAACTTGGCCCCAAGTCCCGACATATATTCCTTCAAATATTTGTAATAAAAAATGAAAAAACATAATTTGACTCCACCTCCGAAGAAGTATGTGTGTCACGGGTTGCTTGAATGCGGGGAATCGAGCCCGATTGCATTTCTTGACACTTTGAGGTGATAAAGTATAAAAGTGTAAAGAATATCCCAAGACCCGCCAAAGACATGTGGTGCTTTCTCATGTAAAGAGTGAGGAAGTGGGTCAATGGAGCAAATTGGTAACTTTTGGTTCAATTGAGAAAGAGAACAAATATTCATAAATGGCCTATAGCTCCACCACCATTAGGATGCAACCACATTTCAAACTCAGGATGGAATTCAAGGGTGGGTGATCAAGTCAAGTAACTAAATGTTTTTGCATTTAAAACACAATGAAAAAGTTTCTCCAAGCCCACATTTCTTAAGGCTATCCATGTGGACAACTCATATTTAAAATTGGGAAAAGAAAAATGGAGGTCCATGATGCAACATATTAATGAATGCCACCATTAATGTGTTTATAGACACCTAAATTTGGTTACATTCCCCTTAGCCCCTGATCGGATAACCAACTTAAACATGGGCACCTAACCATGGCCCCCTTTCACCCCACATTAATAATTCATTTAATTATTTTTATTAAATTAAATACCCATCCTCACAATATCCATTATTTTACTACCTTAATTGACCTAATTTCCACCTCACCTAGACACCTCATCTAGCCACCTCACCCTAGACCTATTATTGGCATGTTTCCATAACTAACAATAACTAATTCTTACTTGCATTAATGAGCAAAATTTTTCTAACCCTAATATCAATGCCTGAAATCTCTCTAACCACATTCCTGCTCATTATAAGGGAAGATTCCATTCTGATCCATGAGAAAAAACCAACTTGGCCCAAGAAATTAGAAAGATCTACCCATTTTAGTAAACCTAGGGAATCCCACCTTAATCGATGCCAGTTAGACCTAAAGCAATGTTGATCAAGACAGAACCATCGTCGATTACCATTTATTCACCTTAGTAACCTTGTTTTTGGGTTGGCACATTCCAAGACCAAAGAAAATGAGAAGAGAGCTGCATGTTGTTGAACCAAAGTCTTTTCACACATCCAGATATCCATAGCGAGCACCAGAAAAATCCAGAAGCATTGCACTCATAGTGACATTCCGGAGGCACCACTATTGCACCAAGCTCCATCCCACCAACTGATCCTCATCACCACCCAATCATTGGACCTACAACATTGGTAAGTGTTTTATTACTGATCATTTCCATTTCTATTCTACCCATAGAGTTGTCATCATTTTTGTTATCATTCCTTCATTAATATTTCCATTCCTCCATAGTCTACTTCCTGAAAAACTCAAAAACCTCACCCATCCCTTTATCAGATCACCTACCCTAGCCCTTCCATCTCTCTAAGTTCCCTCAACATTCCCATAGGCCTCGTCATCCCCTTCTTTAGCTCTATCTAACCTCACCTAGACTCTGTAATAAGGTTTTATTGAATTACTATCACTGATGGTACCGACATCAGTTACCCATGACCGTCGTCGGTCTCCCCCTAAACCATCATCAGTTACACCAAAATAACATTGATCTATTTTTTTGCACCTTTGTCAATAACAAAACCATATAACCTACCACCAAGTGACCTAAAAACCGAACCCGACCTTGACCTAAAAAACCAAATCGACTATAGCCTAGCATGTTATGCTAGATTTACTTATTATGTTTAAATGAAATACCTAAATCATATCAACTACAAAGTATGAATTTTCTTATTTCTCACATTAAGTTATTTTAAATAGTGGATTGACAGGCATCGGGGAGTATCACACTTTACTGGATATATCACACACTAGGCAGTCCAATGTCATATATTATTTAACTATTCTTTTGTGGTCTTATTTTCTATTTTAGGTAGTTCCTCCCGGCTAAAAGAAATATCTCACAATCGGCACTAGATCGAGAAATCGAACGCATGCAAAAACCATCAACCAACCCATTTAATAATTATTCCCACTATCACATAACCTTATCTATTTCATCATTCAAAAACTAAAGAAAATAATGAAACAATGTTTTTTACACAAATTAAGGAGGAACTTTGAATTTTTTACCAGTTTCTAAGATTTAAACACCATTATTAGGAGCATTTATTAGAGGAAAATGTGAGATTGATTGAAGAACATGAATTAAGAACATGAGATTGAAAATTCTTCAAATTAGAGCTGAACTACATGGATATTTACCTAAAAATGGGTAAGAACTATAATGCTCCTATACTCTTATTCATTTGCAAGGAAATTCAAAGTAAAACTAGGGCATTAAAGATGAAGACAATGTTGTGTATTTTTATGTTTCATGTGGAATCACTAGTGATCTGGATAAGATCACAGATACATATTTGATGAATGTCAATCTGAATGAATTCTTGAAAATATTGAATATCCATAATAAGAGTGAATCCATGAAGGAAATTCAAGCTAGAAATATTGATTTAGCTAGTGCTATTCCACCCTCAATACGCTTCCCAACTTGTAAAAATTTGTGCCATGAATTATGATCTAGAGAAGAGAGGAAGTATTAGATGGAAGTGGCAAAGTGGTATTAACTTTGACACCTATAGCCATCAGGATAATGCTAAAATTTCCTATGATTAAAAATCTAATAAATCAGGTATTGACTTAGCTTTAAAATATTATGAAATTAACAAAAAGGACTATGCTCACTTATAAACACCAAATTCATTTTAACGAGAGAAGAAATCAACCATTTGAATACCTAAAATACTTGTTAAGGCACAATTCATTGAGGAAGGATAACATGTGATGGTATTGTTGAGTCAAATGGTTGGATTAGAGGCAAAGAATGAATTCAAGGAGTGGATGCGTACCTATATGTGGATAATTTTTTAGAATAAGGTGAACATTTTTGGGAAACCTTCATTACGAAAACTTCATGATCATATAATAGCATTAACAATAAATATTAATATGGGTGGCATTGGAGAACTCGAATTCTACATGATGATACATGATCTACAACATTGTAGGCCAAATGCATTTCCCTAGCCTTGTGCTACTTGATGATTTCAAAAATACCAATTGCATGATATTTTTCCCCAATTATAATTAACTAATTGGAGAGGAAATGTAAGATTGGTAAATGATGCATTTTTTGCACCTATTATGTGCTTGTTTAAACTAGAATGGGAATATTATAGGATTTCAAATGAGGTTAGAAAAATAATAATTCAGCATGGATTTTATTTCATTCAATACAGAAATTTTACGTACATCGGTGGTCAGTGGATTTGAAGGCCAACCATGTAAGCTTCCACAATATTTAGATGAAAAAATGGCCTTACGTGAATTGGCAAGACAATTGACACTAGTTCACAAACTAATTGCTTTGGAAAACACAAGACAAACATCAAGTTTCCCATCAAGATTGAAAGGTACTCCTGCCCTTTAATTATAAAGGCTAGATTAATTTAATATGAGATGAAAAGGTTTGAGATGGAAACATTTGATACAGGGCCAATTATGACATTAGGTGGGTATTCAATAATCTTACAAAAAAATTTGAACACAAGCCTTAATTTGAGGATTATTATATGAATTGTAAATATTACAAGGAGGTCGGGATAAGATACTTCTCAAGAATGAACCTCACCCAAATTATAGACTTCAAGATTGTTGTTATTCTGAGGGATTTGTGGATGATCCACATACTTGTGAATCAATATTACCTTGATCAAAAGGTGGAGGGACAACCAATGGCCCCCTTGAGTTGGAATGAAAAGGAATGAGGTGATTCATGTGCCCAAATAACTGATATAATGAGAAAAACATTGAATTGGTTAGCCCGAAAAAATTGATTTATCAATTCAAAGCACAAGAGTTCTTAATAAATTCAGGGATTTGGGAAAATTGAAAGATGACCTTCCTCCCTTAAAATAAGGAGCTCACAGAATGGATCCCTTGGGAGGAAAGGCCCCTATTTGCCTTCAATAAGGCCTACCATAGGAATAGTGTATGAATGGACTTTTGCTACCAGTGGAACTGGTACTTCCATGTTTTTCTAGAGTAGAAAAACTGAAGAAATTCTCCTAAAATCAATATAAAATGCTACTATCATTTTGCAGTTCCACTACAATCAAAAGGAAAGGGTCTAACTACACAAAGGGCCCCTCTAGAAGTGTTTCTAGAATCTCCTAATATTGAAAATATAATGAGAGGAGCCATAACTAGTGGAAACATCCAATAAAAATCACATAATGTTGAAAGAAAGGTGGCACTAGATATTAAGAAATTTGAAAGGGTGCACAAGAGACACAAATTTGTGTATTAGCCAATTCTAGTAAGAGAAGATTCTCATACACACATGAAACATACGCACATGGATGAAGTGATTGACCCTATAGTACAGGAAAGGATTGATATTTCCAAAATACAACATGTAGCATCGGGCCTTTATTTTCATCTTTGTCTTTAAAGAGGAGTGACAATTGGGAGCACTCGGGAAAAAACAACTCAAGTAATGTGATGCCTTGAATGAAGGTGTGAAAAACTTGTGAAAAATTTAGATGTTAGTTGAAAGTGTCGTTGTACCTTCATTTTAATAATTGTAAGATTTAAAAAGAGTCGGTAGAGATAGTGGATGTTGATATGGGTGAGGATTTTACCACATTAGATGCATTTAACATGTTTATTGATGAACAAATAATAAAGAATGTAATTTTCTTCAAATGAGTTAAGAAGTATAAAACACTACTCATATGCCAACCACTAAAATTAGAGTTAAAATATCAGGTATGTATTCTCCGCTTATCGGGAAAAGCTAGAGTTGAACAAGCCAAAAGTACCTAGTGAAAAAATGTAAGTACAAAGGTATTGGATGAGAAGGATCCCTCCCATGAAGTCAAGGTCACTAAGGATAGTGAACCATATCAAATAGGGAAATCATGTAGATGAAAAGATAGAAGAGGTTGCATAAGATGCAACTATTAAGGATAAGGTTGTTGATAGTGTGGATGTAAAATATTTGGGTAAAGTTAAGGAACCAATAATGGAAAGCCAACCCACCATGTTACAACATGAGGTATCAATAGAGAAAAAATATGATAATGTGTTAGCTCATCAGCCTCCAAAGGAGGTGGAGGTCATGGAAGGAAAAAGAGTTCCTGTAAGAGAGATATCAACTCAAGAAACTCCCCAAAGAAAGGTTGAGATTCTATCAACTGAAGAAATGAAGAAAGAACAGATTATAATCATTAATGTAACTCAAAAGGAGAATGGCTAGACCTAAAATCAAGATAAACGAGGAAAAAATATCATGGGAGTGCTAGCACATGATGAGAATAAGGAGATAATTGTTGGAGCTGAACAAGAAATTCAAGTAGAACATCAATCCAAAATGAATAAGATATGTTCAAGGAGTTGGTGGTTATCCCCAAGAAACCTCAACAAGAATTGTAAGAAACAAAATTCAAGACCACTCTTACAAAAGGTTGGATGGGAGAGTTGTTCTCAAAGTAAGAAAAGGAAATTGTCCCTGTGGAGGCTATAGATCTCACAACTCTATCTTTTCCAAAACCAGTAAGAACCTCCAAAAGGGCTATATTTCTCATAAAAATCATATTGATCCACATGGATCTAAAAATTAAAAGTGGCAATCCCTCATAAGGGAAAGAGAAGATAAAATATAACAGCGAATGATTATAGTTTCCAACTTATTCCCTTAGGAAATCCTTTAAGAGACCAATTAAAACAAGAAGTATCGAGATAAGTGACTTATTGCAGTAGGTTGATGAGGATAGAATAACTAAGAAATAATTAAAAGAACAAGTTAAATGTTTGATTTCTAGTCTATAAGAATTAATTGGTAAGTCTAGTCAAACTCAAGTAAGTACCTCTACCAACACTCTTGAAGGAATGGAAAAAATTGATAAGGCTATTAAGAAATTTCAAGTTGTGGAGAAAAGGGTTGAGAGGTTTACATAAAAGGGAAAAGAATCAATTGAATAATCCAGGAAAAAGTATGAATAACTCAAAAAATAAACTTAATGAAATTGATGAGCTAATTGAGCAGTGTGATAATGCGAAATCTTCTACTTTGAAGTAATTTTTCCCAAGTTAAACTATATAATCAACTTAGTGATGAATTAGTTGAAAAAAGAAGGATTGTGCCACAAGAATTTAAGGGGAACTCAAGATGCTATAGAGGAGTTAGCATGGTTCAGGGTGGAAGTTTTGAATGGAATCAAAGAAAATATAGAATCCAAAAGGAAATGGGTTGATGATACCTTAGATGCTATTGATTCAAAACTTGAAGATATAGTTTTTAACAAATTCAAGAAAAGTTGTGGTGATCTAAAGGATGAATTTTTGGTTAGTTATTTTGAGAAAAGCATTCAAAAAAATGAATTTTCTTATGAAGTTATTAAAATAATGAGGAGAATTGAGAACCAAATTATAGAATTGAGGGCTAAACCATTAGAGTTTAAGTGAAAACTAGGTAACTGTGTGGATGCAATAAATAGGAATATTTTTATCTTCTAACACCATATAGGGCTGAATGAAGAATACATCAATGAGATTTTTCAAAGGCATGATGCATACATGGTAAGGCTACCAAAAGAAGAAGAAGCAAGAGAAGAAGCTGAAGAAGAATAGGATGCAAACATGAAAAATGATGAACAAGCTTAGGCTTTCATTCTTAAAAATTTATCTTCTTTACATATTTCATTTGTAACTGATTTTTTATTTGATATTATTGCTTCATGAAGGATGAACATTACTTTTAAACTTGTTCTTATTTTATATAAATTGTAATTTGATACAATGCATTATATTTTTATATTGCTTGGATGAAATTTTATGTCCATTATAAAATCATATAAACTAATGAGATGTTTGGACTCTATGTATTTTGAAAAAAAAAAATGGGGATCTATAGGGGCCCAAACCCATGAAAATAAATATTACATATATCCTCAAGAGTTGTATCACAAAAAAAGGGACAATAACAATAAAACTTTAGGCATCCAATACCACAAACTCCTTTACCATAAAATCCTCTCTACAAAGAGGAAGTTTTTCACTAATTTGTTTTTCCTAAGCCCATGTTCATCCATCCCTAGTGCCATTTGAACAAAAATAATGTCTCCTGCCAGTGTGTGAGACATGCCCATTGAAAAAAGGTCATCCATACTAGATAAGGGACCATCTAACAGACTAATAAATTCTAACCGCCTCTTGTAAGAAGAGACCCATTCACCCATATCCAAACCACCTTTAGAAAATGCCCTTTTTCCTCTAGTTTTGGTATAAGAAGTTGGTTGAGAAGCTTGAACTAGAAGGGAAACCACAACTGACTTTGGAACAACTAGAGCAAAAGGCATAGAGGTAAAGAAGGCTGGAGCAGAAAAGGCATGGAGGTAGTAACTTGGAGTGGAGAAGCTTGGAACTCACTCACCCTTATGTTTTTTCACAAAAGGAAATGATGGTTCAAGAGCTTGAGGGGTGTAGTCATTAGTTTTTTCCTCCAAAACTGAAACATGTTGTTCCAATGCATTTATCTTGTGGTAAAGGGAAGGAACTATATTCAATGAGATCTCTCCATCCAACACATATGATCCTAGGGGATATCTTTTACAAAAAATGCTTCATTAAAAATAAATGGGCATACATGATTGCCTATACCATGCACACTAGGCCTTCTCACCATCTAAAATCTCCTCAAATCATCAAGAATTTTGATACTCAAGCCAGAATAGATGAAAATACATCATCTGAAAGGAGAAAATACATGGACTTATCTTGACAAGCCTTCTAACCAGTGAAACTCAAACAATTACAGCTGTCAAAGGCCCAGTATAGTCCTCAAGGTCATCAATCTCAAACAAAATTCTCAAAAATGTTTCATCTAGACCCCATAAATCAAAAATAGAATGCAAATATTTAGAGGATATCTCCTTCAAGCTGGATGCTACTAGTGTTTTTTTGCCATAATGTAGATGAATTTCCTCAAAATGCCTATACTTAGAAAAGAAAGTATGAATTGGTGAAGTAGATGGTGTGCTTTTATAGGAAGCTCGAGACACATGAGTTGAGCTGGATATAATTATGGTAAAATTTCCTCTAAGATCCAAATAAGATATCTACATGAGGAAATTAAAATTTGAAATGAATTGGCATTGGAAAAAATGGTGAATTGATATGATTTGACAAAGAATCATGCATGGTAACTAACCCAAAAGGCATGAAAAGAAGTGTGCAACATCCAAAATGGATTTTGGAAAAGCAAGTAAGAGCATCTATCAAATCAAATCACTTAGAGGCACTCAAAAATCATCAAAAGAGGATATCTAGTCACCAAGTGAAAAATAATAATTAAATAAATGGCCAAAAGTGATGACATAACATCCCAATCATATGTAAATAGAGAAAAATACGTGAAAACATCATATTTCTCACACTTGGAAGCATTTGATGAGTAATCTCCATGAGAATAACATAAATTGAATTATATATTGTAAAGAAGGATATTCCTTTGAAGATCCATGTTTTTGGGGGGAAAATTGGGGAGTAAGTGAGAAAATATAATTATATAAATGCGATGAGAATACTCTCACATAAGGGGGTTAAATTTTCTAAAATTTTAGAAGAGAAAGGAAAACTGAGAGAAAACCATTTTTCCCAAGAACTCATCTGAGAAACCTATTAATTTATGTAATATTTCAGATTAAATCATGTCAAGATGGTTGCAAGTGTACAACCATTAAAAACATTGAGACTGTAAATCAAACTTTCCCTTGCTGATAAATTTGATTGATCTTTGAGTTAATTTTGTTTTGATCATGAGCATTTTTTTATTTTTTAAGATGAAATATTTCAAAATAGTTATTCATGTTCCATTGCATTCTTATATTAATAATCTCTCTAATCACACAAAAATTTATCCTTCTAGTAGCATCATGGGAATTTAATTGTATTGTGATAAAGAGATTTCATTTCATATGTGCAATAAACAATTTTAAAATTCATTATGTCTCCATTTTATTAAAGGTCATTTTGTAATTCTTTGAGTTATCTTAGGCATGAAAAATTCTAGATCCCTGACATTTTATTGAGTTTTTAGCATGATATTTTGTGTTTAATTTCTCAAATATTGTGTGAAACTATGCATTCTTGGGCCTCCATGAATGTACATCTTCTAGTTGAAGGTGCATTGTGAGCTATTTGAGGTGTTTTTGTCTTTCACTGGGAAGATTTCCCAACATTTGTTAAAATTTCTAAAATTTGGTATAATCAACTTTATCTTGCTTAATTCCCCAACCAAATACATCTAAAACCAAAAAATCCCACCAAAACTACCCATGCTTTCCTTGTTAAAGACAAAATATGCATAAGAAAGTTGGTTCCATTGTTGTCTTTAGTAGTCTAAGCCTTGTTTTAGGAGACATCTTGCATTGTCTAAAGTGAAACTCATGAGAGTTAGAATTTGTTGAATTGACCATGTCTTCCTAAGGTTATTTCTCAATTTCCTTATAAAGGAGTATCAAATATTGTTGATATATTCATTCCCCTTACAAATACAGACTACAAAATGGGTCCTCTCACCCTGGCCGAAGGTAGAGCCTAAAGTAGGAGGGTAGGTCATACCCTCAACATGGTGCTACCTAAATTCTCCAAGATCAAGTGATAAAAATATGATGAGATCCATCCTGGATACAAAAATGACACAAATCTAGATCCATCATCCTCTAAGCATCCTTCTCATTCTATTGATGTTGCTTAGCCATAAAGGGAGAACCGATTTGGGTACCAACACCACTTTTGATGCCATTTCTAGGGATATTTGTGTAAATATTGATAAATATCAACCTCTGGTAACTTTCAAACATGTTTAGATGTAAATACATGGTCTAGACATCATCCTTTGTTGAGATTTGTGAAAATTAAGCAAGATCAAAAGTTATTTACGTGATATTTCCTAGTTTATGTAAGCTTTTCACTAAATATTCTTGATTAGAAATAAATAATGACAAAGGATGCTAAGATTTGTCAAGATTTATTGAAATTAAGTACTCATTTATAGTTGATAAGTTATTTGTAATGTTATACACATCTAAGGTGTAAATCCTTAGTGATGACTCCATATTTGTTCAAATTTCTAGTAAATACTAGTGTCTTAAGATTTGAAAATTGAAATTTTTGTTGATATTTGTAAATATTGGAAGGAAGAAGGTCCTTCTTTAACAAATATCCTACTAGAAGACTATTTCCAGAATCTTGGAAGAACAAATCCAAATAAGAAACAAGTCTGGAAAGCTTTGGGGGTCAAAGATCTAGAGAGAAGAAGTAGTGCCTGTGGTTGAGAGTGACCAACCTTTGATAGAGGATTATTCTAGTTCCTCTAACAATTTCTAGATCAAGTAGTCCTCTGCCAATTTATATACTCCAACTGGTGAGGGGCCATCATTTGTAACTAATATAGGTATTCCTCATCTTCCTCCTTTATCACTTAGAACTAATAGGGTTTTTGTGAGACTGAGTCATTAAAGGATATTACTTTGAAGATCATACACTTTCTCAAAACCTCCTATCCCACAATGTTTTAATCCTCCTATAGGATCACCTCCTCATAATAACATGGATCATCCTCCACCTATACCTTCCTTTTTTGTCAATGTGTTTAGACCAATAGATTTTAGAGGCATGGTTGGGTATCCTAATGTTGTACCACAAGATGTAAGAAATAGGTTTCCAAATTTTAGGAAATAATGCCATCACTGGTGATCAACACTTAAAACTCTTTGTTAATATGATGGAGGATTTTTAAATAGAACATGAAGATGTATATGTAAAGTTATTCATTCACACTCTTGAAGAAGATGCATGTGATTGGTATAAAGCTTTACTAGAAAACTCAATAGATTCATGGAATGAGATGAAGAATTCCTTCAGATTATAGTATGGGGATAAGACATGACCCTAGGTTCCTCTTATCTAAGTTTGAGAATATAAAAAATAATCCCAATGAGCCTGTTCAAGACTTCAATACCATATTCAATAAGACTTTGACTAGATTGCCCATAATTTTGAGGCCTAGTGATGAGTCTTTCCTAATTAAATATTCTGATGCTTTTGACAAGAAAGATTTATTATTATTTGAGGGATAAGAACCCTATAAATTTAAGGCAGGCCTTCACCATGGCCTTGCAAATTGAAAACAATATTAAGGTAGCTGGAAAACCTCCTAAGAGGGAGGGTGTCAAATTGATTAATCCTAAGAAACCTCAGTCAAGTAAGGCAGTGATCTGGAAGAAGTTGTGAAGAATCTAGGGAGAAGTTAAAGAAATATCTTATAAGATTTTCAAAGTAGAAAAATGAATAGGATAAAAGCTCTCTCAAGGCAACACCAACCTCAAGGCCAAAAATTTTGGAAATCATCCTAGAGGTGATCAAAGATCAGATGAGAGAGGAAAAGGGCCCATGGGATCAGGAAATAAACAACCACAACTAAGAGAAAATAAGTTGGTCCCTGATCCTTTGACTACTAGGGTTTCCATGGTAGAAGAAAACCATGTTATTGATTGTGTGACAAGTGTTTCTTGCCACATCCCCCTGTGATCTAAATGAGGAAGTTGAGGGGGTAGATGATGATGAGACTTTTGGTGATGTATGCATGATGGAGTGCCCTGATAATCCACAACAAGGTGCCACTTCTACTAAATTTCTAAGTGCAGAACTAATGTAGAGTGTTTTTGGGACTATATTCACTGGGTATCTCCTTTCCCTTCTAATGATGATGTTGAAGTTGATATGGTGCATGATTTTGAATTACCCAATCATGAATTTGAGTATTTAAGAGCTTTAATGATTAAGAAGTATGATGGGGTAACTCCTTCTAAAGAAGATAGGTAATTTGTTGATGAATGCAGTGGTTTCTCAAGAAAAGGATTACAATCTGAGAAGTAGAGTTGTCAAAGGAGGAGGGCCACAACCCAAAAAAAAATCTCTTCTCACTAACATCCCAAAGGACCCCCTAAAAAGGATACACCTAGCAAAGGTCCAGTCACTCTAAATAAATCTGTATCCCAGTTCATGCCCAAGTTGTAAAGAGTCTCATACCATAAGAAGGGGAGTCACTCTCCCTCCCAACATAGTCTTACCCAAGTACATCCCCTGTGATATAGCCCAGATGTTGAGTCAAATCAAATTCATTGTGCCTATTTTTGAATTGCTTAGGATCCCTAAGCATAGGAAGAGGGCATTTGAGTACTTGGGGTTCAAAGAGGAAGTAGTACCCCAAGAAAGAATGTAAATAATGTGGATACTCCCCTGTCATAGCAGAACTGGAAGTGCCACAAGAATTGGAAGACCTGGGAGAATCACCTGAGGTATATTTGGGTACTTCTCTTGTTGAATCTCATCTTGATGTTGATCCTTTTTATACTACTTTAATCATCAAGGATAGATTAGTGCACAACTACATGTTTGACTCAGGGGCCTCATGTAATGTGATGCCTCTTGAGGTAATGAATGAGTTGATATCAAAGTGACAAAAATTTTGAAAGTTTCAATGCTATGGACTCAAGGGAAGTACCGTGATTGGGTATGTTAAAGGATTGGTAGTGCAGTTGGTAGCTTACCCGAAAATGTTTAACCATGAATGTAGTTATTGTGGATTGTCCTACTAAGTGGGGAATGTTATTGTCAAGAAAGTGGGCATGTTAGTGTGGGTGGGAGTGTGCAAATGGACATGTCATATGCAACCATACCAATATAAGGAAGCCTTGTTAAATTGTATGGAGAAAAAAATGTTACATCTGATTGAAGATCCTAACAATGCTTCTTATGAAGTGTTATATACAGATGTAGATGTTGATAATTTTGTGGGCTATGTAGATTTTAAAGAGCATGGCATTGATAAGTGTAAATGTCTTGAACAAAATAATATCCTCATGGAATTTGATGTTTGATGGAGCTTTCTCCAATTTGGGAATAATGTTGGTGTTGTCCTTGTGTCTCCAAACCAAGAGACTTTCAATTTTCCTTTAAACTTAAATTTGAGTGCACTAATAATATTGTAGAATATGAAGCATGCTTTTGGGTTTAAGGATTTCTTGGAGGTATGGTATCAAGGATATTATTGTTAAAGGAGATTAAAATTAGTAGTCAAAAAAGTTAGGAAACTATATGCAACCAAGA
The DNA here is from genome assembly GCA_018340775.1 of Taxus wallichiana var. yunnanensis. Classification (NCBI taxonomy): domain Eukaryota; kingdom Viridiplantae; phylum Streptophyta; class Pinopsida; order Cupressales; family Taxaceae; genus Taxus; species Taxus wallichiana. Next base: position 292,545,757 of record CM031242.1, on the reverse strand, counting down.
ATCAAATAATGAAACAATATAAGCATGTAGTTTGGGATTTTATTGAAATGTTTGACTCTTTCAACATAATATATCATAATAGAAATCAAAATGTTATTGCAGATAGGTTGGCAGTATTGGGATCCAGATTTGAAAATTATACAATGTCTCCTTATTGTGACTATGATATAGAAGTGTTATCAAGACCATCTTGTCCCTAACAATGTAAAACATTGGTAGGTCTTTGAAGATGATGCCCAGTTTAGAGGTTCTTACAGAATAAAGGAGAATTTACAAACCAATGTATGGACTAGGAGACCAATTTTTTTTGTGATGGTAAGGAAACCCTATTTGGAAAATATATCATTCAGTTGAAGACTAACACCATTCCAAGGGGATTGGTTGCTCTAGAGTCAAATTTTGATAATGTTGATAGGGTTATTCATAGACATATCTCAGCCTCAAGAGATGTGGAAGAGCATAATTTGGGGACTAATGAAAAACCTAGAAAATATGGCTAGGTAGAAATTTGAGTAAGGAAGAGAAGTAAGTCCTATTTCAACTTGTTAAAAAAATATCAAGACTTCTTAGCATGGTCTTACTCAAAGCTAAAATCATATAGGGAAGACCTTTTTCAACATGAAATACCTTTAGAACCTAATGCTAAGCCATTTAGGAAAAAAAAAAGGCCAATCAATCCACTCCTTTCCCTTAAAATGCAAGATGAGTTAAAGAAATTAAGGGATGGAGGCATCATACAACCAACAAGATATTCCTCATGGGTGGAAAACCTAGTGCCAGTTAGAAAGAAGAATGGGGATATAAGGTTGTGTGTTGAATTTAGAAATTTGAATAAGGCCTCAATCAAAGACAATTATCCTTTTCCTAATATGGATAATATGTTTGTAATTGGTCACTGGATTTGAGTTGTTGTCTACTCTAGATGGATTCTCAGGGTATAACCAAGTGGTAGTAAAGCAATCAGAAAGAATCAAAACTACTTTCACTACTCCATGGGGTACCTATGTGTATGTGAGAATTCCATTTGGCTTGATGAATGTTGGAGCTACCTTTCAAAGAGATATGGATGTAGCATTCTTAGGTTATATCAATGATTTTATTGTTGTGTATCGGATGATGTGATAATGTTTTCAAGAAAGAGAAGTGATCACTTGCAACATGTGGAAAAGATGCTACTGAGGTGTAGAGAGTATGACATCTCATTGAACCCTAAGAAATGCCATTTTGGGGTTCAAAAAAAAATATTTAGGGCACATTGTATCTAAGGAAGGGGTCATGATTGATCATGAAAGAGTGGAAGCTATTGGCAAAGTTCCTATTCCCAAAACTAAGAAAGGAATTCAATCCTTTTTTTAGATAAACTTCATCAGAGATTCATTTCCAATTTTTGAAATGACTATCCCCATCACAAGTATGCTAAAGAAGGATCAAATTATCAAATGGGAGGAGGGAGCTTGTCCAAGATTTCATAGGAATCAAGGAAGCACTAAAAAATGCTCCTGTCTTAGCAGCCCTTGATTACAAAAAGGCCTTTCAAATTTTTTTTTTTCCTCTGAAAATACCATTGCATTTGTACTATTGCAGAAGGATGAGGAAGGAAATGAGAGGCCAATTTATTTCTTCAGTAAAACATTATAAGGAGCTTGAGTTGAAATACACCATCATGGAGAAGCAGATTTTTCCTTGGTTAGAGAAACAAAATTTTTAGGCCATATATCTTAAGCTCCAAGATTATAGCTTATGTTCCCCACACTATGGTCAAAGACATCTTATCAGAAATGGAAATCTCTAGTAAAATATGTCGATGGGTGAAAAATTGTAGGAATATGACATGGATATTCAGACCACTAAATTGGTTAGAGGTATAGGCCTGAAAAAGCTAATGGAAAAAGTAATCTCAAGTAATGGAAGTAAATGAAGTTAAGGAGGAAAATATGGATGTCCATGAGAAACTAGTCAACTCTACATGGTATAAGGACATCATATTTTACCTTAGGAATTTGGAGTGTCCTAGGCATTTAGATAAGAATCAAAGAAGGACACTCAAAACTAGCCTCCTAAAAGTACATCATCACTGATTATGGGTTGGCATGGAAGAATCTGAAGGGTTCTTCTAAGATGTATTACAAAGATGAAGCTCCCAAATTAATTACATATTTTCATGGGGGAGTATGTGGGGATCATTTTTTGGAAGAGTAACTTCCCATAAGATCTTAGAGGGAAGGTTATTGGTGGCCCACACTTTTTAAGGATACAACCTTGTTGGTAAGAAAATGTGAAAGTTGTCAAATATTTTTAGGAAGAATGAAGGCCTCAAGTGCTCTCCCACTACAACTAGTGTCAATTGAAGCCCCTTTTAAGCAATGGGGTATGGATTTTGTTGGGAGATATCAGATCCTTCAAGTGTAGGCCACAGATGGATATTGGTGGCCACTGATTATTTCACCAAATGGGTTGAGGCTATCCCTACCAAGAAATAAACTCATCATATTGTTATGGATTTTATTTTAAATCATATAATTTACAGGTTTGGAGTACCTACAAAGATAGTTGCTGATAATGCCATGAGCTTTTGAGTTAAACCATTAGTGGCCATGTGTCAAGAGTATGGGATAATCCTAACATATGCATCTAACTACAACCCTCAGGAAATGGACAGGATGAATCAAGAAACAAAAAAATTTTTGAAGATAATTAGAAGAACACTAGAGGTTAACAAAATAAGATGGGGTGAGCAGTTGAAGTTTTTTGTTTGGGAAGATAGAATCACTACTAAGAGAGCCACTAGGAAAATCCCATTTGAACTAGTTTATGGAGTGCAAGCCCTTCTTCCCTACACATGCAATTATCCTCTTACCAATTCATTTAGCAACTTGAGGATGAAGAAGTTCATCCCTTATGATGCAAGGATCAATCAAATTGTTGAGTTAGATGAAGAAAGAAGAGAATCCCACCAAAGGCATCTAAAATTTAGGGAGAAGCTCAAAAGGTTATTTGATAAAAAGGTAACTCCTAGAAATTTTAATGTTGGAGATCTTATGTTGTTGGGATAGTAGGGCATGAGGATAAGGGAAACATGGAAAATTTGATGCATTATGGATGGGCCCTTATTCCATTGATATCAGAATTGGTGAACACACTTTCTTCTTGAAGGATATAGATGGAGAATTACTTGAGTTTCCTATTAATGGAAGGCACTAAAACATTTCCTTGATGATTTCAAAAAGGTATGAATAAGGTATGAATCAATGTATATATTATTTTTCTTTTTTTTTTTTTTTTTTTTTTGTGTGTTTTTTTTGTTTCCTTTTCATTTTCCTAGTCTACAGTGACTAATTTCCCTAGTTTCTTGGTACATTTTGAGAAATGTGTTATTATCACATGACCAGTGTGTTTTCTCTTAACTCCATAACCCAATAGAACTTTGGCACTTGGTCTACTATGTGTGTGTTGTGTATGGTTCTTGTGGCACCCACGGGGGTGCCCATCCCCAAAGTTGGAGCTGTGTTGGTGCTCAAATGATCTCACCCCTTTGTCTTGAACATTCCTTCAAAAAAATTTTTATGTTGTTCTGGTTTACCCATGTGAAAATGCGAGTTCAAACATTACAATCATGCTAAATCCATCTAAAATCCCATGTTTAGGTTTTTTTCCTCTTTTTTAGTTGAGGATCATGTTAGATGTATTGTTCTCAAATATCCTTGCAAAAAATTTGATCATGAATCAATTTTTAAATCATGAAAAATGCCTCTATATACCATTCCCAGGTCATGTTGCAAATTTCATGTTTGGCTCTCACTCCCGATGATACGTGGAATTTTCCAGTTGGTTGTGGTTTGATAGATTTAAGTTACAAAGTTACAATAATTATATAACATCAACAATTTTATAACTTGGCCCCGAGGCTCGATGAATATTCCTTCGAATATTTGCAGTCAAAAAATGCAAAAAAAAAATTGACTCCACCTCTAAAGAAGTACACATGTCATAAGTTGGTTGAATGTGGGGGATCGGAGCTTATTGTATTTCTTGACACTAAGGTGATAAATTATAAAAGTGTAAAGAAGTTCCCGAGACCCACAAAGACACATGGCACTTTCTCATGTAAAGAGAGGGAAGCGGGTCATCGGAGAAAATTGGTAACTTTGGGTTCAATTGAGAAAGAGAACAAATATTCAGAAATGGCCCATAACTCTGCCACCATTAGGATGCAACCACATGTCAAACTTGGGATGGAAATCAAGGTGGGAGATCAAATCAAGTAGCTAAACATGTCTACATTTAAAACATGATGCAAAAGTGAAAAAGTTTCCCAAGCCCATTGCATAAGGCTATTCCATGTGGATGACTCATATTTAAAATTGGGAAAAGAAAAATGGAGGGCCATGATGCAACACATTAATGAATGCCACCATTAATGTGTTTTTACACAAATCAAGGAGGAACTTTGAAGTTTTTCAAATGCATTAAGTTTTTTTCTATCATTTTATAATATTTGGACATTGTTAGTTAGCAAATTTCTTGGAGAACAACATGAGATTGATTGTAGAACACAAATTGAGAACCAAAGATTGAAAATTATTCAAACCAGAGCCAAAATACATGGATATTCACTTGAAAATTGGTAAGAACTAAGAACACTCCTATACTCTTATTCATTTGTAAGGAAATTCAAAGTAAAACTAGGGCATTAAAGATGAAGACCATGTTGTCATGGTTTTCTATTACTTCCAGAATCACTAGTGATCTAGACAAAATCATGGATACATTTGATGAATGCTAACCTAGATGAATTCTTACAAAGATTCAATAACCCAAACAAGAGTGAACTAATGGAGGTGATTCAAGCTAGCAATATTGATTTTTAGTGGTGTTATTCCACCCTCAGTACACTTCCCAGAACTAGTAAGACTCTATGCCATGAATTATGATCCAGAGAAGAGGGAAGTACTAGATGGAAGTGGTGAAGTGGTATTAACTTTGACACCCACAACCATCAGGATAATGCTAAAATTTCCTGTGATTAAAATCCAATAACCCTAGGTATCGACTTAGCCCTACAAGATTATGAAGCTAAGAAAAAGGACTATGCCTAGATTATAAATACCAAATGGATTTTAACAGAGAAGAAAGCAACCACTTAATCCCTAAAAGACTTGTTAGGGCACAATTCATTGAGGAAGCAAAGGATGTGATGGTATTGTTGAGTCAAATGGTTGGATTAGAGACAATGAATGAATTCAAGGAGTGGATGTGCACCTATATGTGGATAGTTTTGGAGAAGAAGGGGAACATTTTTGGGAACCTTCATTGTAGAAGCACTTCATGATCACATGATAGCATTAAAAATAAAGATTAAGATGGGTGGCACTGAGAACTCAAATTTTACATGACCTACTTGTTATAATATTATAGGCCATAGGTGTTTCATTGCCCTTGTTCCATGATGACATACTTGATCTACAATATTGTAGGCCACAGGTGTTTCCCTGGCCTTGTGCCACATGCTGATTTAAAAAATGCCAAATGCATGAATATTTTCCCCAATTACAATTGAGTAATTGGGAAGGAAATGTAAGATTGGTAAATGATGCATTTTTTGCACCTATTATATGCTTGTTTAAACCAAAATGGGAACAATATAGGATTTCATATGAGGCTAGAAAAATAATGGAGTATGGATGTTATTTCATTCAATACATGAAGTTTACATACATCAAGGTCAGTGGATTTGAAGGCCAACCATGTAAGCTTCCCAGATATTTAGATGAAAAAATGGCCTTGTGTGAATTGGCAAGATAGTTGACACTAGTTCACAAACTAATTGTTGGAAAACACAAGACAAACATCAAGTTTCCCATCAAGATTGGAAGGTACTCCTTCCCTTCAATTATAAAGGCCAGATTAATGGAAGATGAGATGAAAAGGTTTGAGATGGAAAGGTTTGAGGCAAGGGACAATTATGACATCAGGTGGGTATTCAATAATCTTGCAAAACACTTTTGAACATGAGCCTCAATTTGAGGATTATTGGATGAATTGTAGAGATGAGGAGGAGGTCAGGCTAAGAGACTTCTCAAGAATGACCCTCACCCAAATTATAGACTTCAAGATTTTTGTTATCCTTGAGGGAGTTGTGGATGATCCACATACTGTGAGTCAATATTACCTTGATCAAAAGGTGGAGGGACAACCAATGGCCCCTTTGAATTGGAATGAAGAGGAGTCAAGATGACTCATGTGCCCAATAATTGATGTAATGAGAAGAACATTGAATTGGTTAGCCCAAAAAAACATTGATTTATCAATTCAAAGCACAAGAGTTCTTAATAAATTCAGGATTTGGGAAAATTGAAAGATGACCTTCCTCCCTTAAAAGAAGGAGCTGACAGAATGGATCCCTTGGGAGGAAAGGCCCTCAATTTCCTTCAAAAAGGCCTACCATAGGAATAATGGATGAATGGACTTCTACTACCAGTGGAACTGGTACTTCCATGTCTTCTCTAAAGCAGAAAACTGAAGAAATGCTCCTAAAATCAATGCAAAATGCTACTATCACTTTTGCAGTTCCACTACAATCAAAAGGAAAGGGTCTAGCTACACAAAGGGCCCCTCTAGAAGTGTTTCCAGAATCTCAGAATACTAAAAATCTAATGAGAGGAGCCATAACTAGTGGCAACATCCAATCTAAATCACAGAGTGTTGAAAGAAAGGTGGCACTAGATATTAAGAAATTTGAAAGGGCACATAAGAGACACAAAGTTGTGTATGAGCCAATTCTAGTAAGAGAAGGTGCTCATACACACAAGAAACATAAGCACAAGGATGAAGTGATTGACCCTCTAGTACAGAAAAAGGATTGATGTTTCCCAAGTACAACATGTAGCATTAATGCCTTTATTTTCATCTTTGTCTTTAGAGGGAGTGACAATTGGGAGACTCAGGAACAAAAACTCAAGGTAATGTCTTATCTGATCCAGTAGATAGTGATGTCTTGAATCAAGGTGTGAAAATTTTGAAGCCATGTTAGTTGAAAGTGTCCTAGTGTACCTTTATTTGAACAATTACAAGAGTTAACAAAGAGTCGGTAGAGATAATGGATGTTGATACTTGGTGAGGATTTTACCACATTAGATGCATTTAACATGTTTATTGATGAAAAAACAGTAAATAATGTAAGTGATCTTCAAATGAGTGAAGAATTAGAAAAAAAACTCATATGCCAACCACTAAAATTAGAGTTCAAACATCAGAGGTATTCTCTACAGATCAGGAAAATCTAGAGTTGAACAAGCAAAAGTACCTAGTGGAAAAAATGTAAGTACAAAGGTATTGGATGAGAAGGATCCCTCCCATGAAGTCAAGGTCACTAAGGATAGTGAACCATCTCAAACAGGGAAATCTGTATACATGAAAAGATAGCAGAAGGTTGCACAAGATGTAATTTGTTAAGGATAAGGTTGTTGATAGTGTGGATGTACAAGATTTGGGTAAAGTTAAGGAACTAGTAATGGAAATCCAACCCACCATGTTACAACATGAGGTATCAATAGAGAAAAAATATGATAATGTGTTCTGATCACATCCTCTAAAGGAGGTGGAGGTCATGGAAGGAAAATGAGTTCTGCAAGAGAGATATCATCTCAAGAAACTCCCCAAAGAAAGGTTGAGATTGCATCAGCTGAAGAAATGAAGAAAGAACATATTGTAATCACTGATGTAACTTAGAAGGAGATTAGGCCCCCAAACTCAAGATCAAGAAGGAAAATAGTCAGGGGAAGTGCCAACACAGGATGAGAATAAAGAGATAATTGTGGGAGATGAACAAGAAAAGAAGGAAGAACCATCAGTCCAAAATGTACAAGAGATGTCCAAGCAGTTGGTGGTTGTCCCCAAGAAACCTCAACAAGAACTATAGGAAACAAAATTCGGGACCACTCTTATAAAAGGATGGATAGGAGAGCTGATCTCAAAGGAAGAAAAGGAAATTTCCCTATGAGGCTATAGATCTCACAACTCTATCTTTTCCAAAACTAGTAAGAACCTCCAAAAGGGATAGAGTTCTCACCAAAACTCATACTAATCCACTTGGGATCTAAAACTTTAGAAGTGAAAATCCCTCATGAGGAAAGAAAAGAGAAAATATAACAACCAGTGATTATAGTGTCCAACTTATTCCCTTAGGAAATCCTTCAAGAGACCAATTGAAATAGGGAGTATCAGAGGCAATAAGTGACTTGTTGTAGAAGGTTGATGAGGATATAATAACTAAGAAACAATTGAAAGAACAAGTCAAAGCTTTGAGTTCTAGTCTACAACAATTAATTGGGTAGTCTAGTCAAACTCAAGCAAGTACCTCTACCAACACTCCTAAAGGAAGGAAAATATTGATAAGGCTATTAAGAAATTTCAAGCTATGGACACATGGGTTGAGAGGTTGACACAAAAGGGAAAAGAAGAAATTGAAGAAGCCAGGACAAAGTATGAAGAGCTCAAAAATAAACTTAATGAAATTGATGAACTGATTGAGTAATGTGATAACAAAATCTTCTACTTTGAAGGAATTTTTCCCAAGTTAAACCATATAACTCAACTTAGTGATGAATTAGTTTGAAAAAGAAGGGATTGTTCCATAGGAATTCAAGGGAACTCAACATGCTATGGAGGAGTTAGCAAGGATCAGGGTGGAAGTTTTGAATGGAATCAAAGAAAAGATAGAAGCCAAAAGGAAATGGGTTGATGATACCTTAGATGTTATTGATTCAAAACTTGAAGATATGGTTTTTGAAAATTCAAGAAAAATATGGTGATCTAAAGGCTGAATTTTTTTTAGTTATTTTGAGAAAATAATTCAAAAAGATGACTTTTCTTATGAAGTTATTAAAACAATGAGGAAAATTGAGAACAAAATTATAGAGTTGAGGGCTAAACCATTAGAGTTTAAGTGGAAAATGGGTCACTGTGTGGATGCAATAAATAGGAAGATTTTGATCTTCCAACACCATACATGGCTAGATGAAGAATAAATCAATGATATTTTTCAAAGGTATGATGCATACATGGAAAGGCTACCAAAAGAAGAAGAAGAAAGAGAAGAAGTTGAAGAAGAAAAGGATGCAAGACATGAAAAATGATAAACAAGCTTAGGCTTTTCATTCTTAAAACTTTATCTTCTTTTCATATTTCATTTGTAACTGATGTTTTATTTGATACTATTGCTTCATGAAGGATGAACATTACTTTTAAACTTGTTATTCTCTTATATAAATTGTAATTTGATACAATGCATTAGATTTTTATATTTCTTGGATGAAATTTTATGTCCATTATAAAAGCATATAAACTAATGAGATGTTTGTACTTTCTGTATTTTGAAAAAGGAAAAATGGGGATCTATAGGGGCCCCAACCCATGAAAAGAAAGATTACATATATCCTCAAGAGTTGTATCACAAAAAAGGGACAATAACAAGAAACTTTAGGCATCCAATACCACAAAATCCTTTACCATAAAATCCTCTCTGCAAAGAGGAATTTTTTCACTAATTTTTTTCCTAAGCCCATGTTCATCCATCCCTAGTGCCATTTGAAAAAAATAATGTCTCCTTCCAGTGTGTGAGACATGCCCATTGACAAAAGGTCATCCATACTAGACAAGGGACCATCTAACAGACTAAGCAATTTTGACCACCTCTTGTAAGAAGAGACCCATTCACCCATATCCAAACCACCTTTAGAAAATTCCCTTTTCCTCTTGTTTTGGTAGAAGAAGTTGGCTAAGAAGCTTGAACTAGAAGGAAACCACAACTAATTTGGAAAAAAGAGAAGAAGGAGGAGTAGTAACTGGAGCAGAAGGCATGGAGGTAGTAACTTGAGCAGAAGGCCTAAAACTAGACTCACCCTTATGATTTTTCACAAAAGGAAATGATGGTTTAGGAGGTGAGTAAGAGAGGTGTGTGTAGTCATTGGTTTTTTTCCTCCAAAACTAAAACACATTGTTCCAGTGCATTCATCTTGTGGTAAAGGAAGGCACTATATTCAGTGAGATCTCTCCATCCAGCACATATGATCCTAGGGGGATCTCTTTTACAACAAATGCTTCATTACAAATAAATGGGCATACATGATTTCCTATACCATGCACACTAGGCCTTCTCACCATCCAAAATCTCCTCAAATCATCAAGAAGTATTTGATAATACTCAAGCTAGAAATAGATGAAAATACATCATCTTAAAGGAAGAAAACATGGGACTTATCTTGAAAAAGCCTTCTAACTAGTGCAACTCGAACAACTGCAACTGTCAAAGGCCCAATATAGTCCTCAAGGTCATCAATCTCAAACAACATTCTCACAAATGTTTCATCTGGACCCAAAAAATCAAAAATAGAATGCAAATATTCAAAGGATATCTCCTTCAAGATGGATGCTACTAGTGTTTTTTCCATAATGCAGATGAATTTCCTCAAAATTCCTATACTCAGAAAAGAAAGTATGAATTGGTGAAGAGATGGTGTGATTTTATAGGAATCCCAAGACACATGAGTTGAGATGGATATAATTATGGTAAAATTTCCTTTGAGATCCAAATAAGATATTTGCACGAGGAAATTAAAAGTTGAAATGAATTGACATTGAGAAAAAATGGTGAATTGATATGATTTGACAAAGAATCATGTTTGGTAACTAACTAAAAAGGCATGAAAATAAGTGTGTAACATCCAAAATGAATTCTAGAAAAGCAAGTAAGAGCATCCATCAAATCAAATCACTTGGAGGTGCTCAAAATCATCAAAAGTGGATATCCAGTCACCAAGTGAAAAAGAATAATTAAATAAATGGCCAAAAGTGATGACATAACATCCTAGTCATATGTAAATAAAGAAAAATATGTGAAAATCTCATATTTCTCACACCTGGTAGCATTTGATGAGTCATCTCCATGAGAATAACATAAATCAAATTATATATTGTAAAGAAGGATATTATTTTGAAGATCCACGTTTTTGGGGGAAATTTGGGGAGTAAGTGAGAAAATAGAATTGTATAAATGTGATGAGAATACTCTCATATAGGGGGGTTAAATTTTTTTGAAATTTTAGAAGAGAAAGGAAAACTGAGAGAAAACCATTTTCCCAAGAACTCATCTGAGAAACCTATTAATTTCTATAAGATTTCAGATTAAATCATGTCAAGATGGTTGCAAGTGTACAACCATTGACAAGCATTGAGACTATAAATCAAACTTTCCTTTTCTAATAAATTTGATTGATCTTTGAGTTAATTTTGTTTTGATCATGAGAATTTGTGTTTTCTTTTAAGATGAAATATTTCAAAATAGTTATTCATGTTCTTGTTGCAGTCTTATATTAGGGATCTCTCTGAATCACACAAAACTTTATCCTTCTAGTAGCATCATGGGAATTGCAATTGTACTGTGAGAAGAGATTTCATTTCATATGTGCAGTAAACAATTTTAAAATCATTATGTCTCCATTTTGTTAAAGGTCATTTGTAAGTCTTTGAGTGCATCTTAGGCATGACAAATTATAGATCCTTGACATTTTATTGAGTTTTTAGCATGATATTTTGTGTTTAATTTCTCAAATATTGTGTGAAACCATGCATTCTTGGGCCTCCATGAATGTACATCTTCTATTTGAAGGTGCATTGTGAGCTATTTGAGGTGTTTTTGTCTTTCACTGGGTGGATTTCCCATCATTTGTTAAAATTTCTCTAAAATTTTGTATAATCAACTTTATCCTGCTTAATTCCCTAACCAAATACATCTAAAACCAACAAAATCCCACTAGAAATACCCATGCTTTTTCCTTGTTAAATCCAAAATATGCATAAGCAAGTTGGTTCCATTGTTGTTCTTTAGTAGTCTAAGACTTATTTTTTCTCAATTACCTTATAAATGAGTATCAAATACTACTTGTTGATATATCCATTCCATTTACAAATATAGATTGTAAAATGGGTCCTCTCACCCTGGCCAAAGGAAAAGCCTAAAGTAGGAGGGTAGGTCATACCCTCAGCATGGTGCTACCTAAATTCTCTCGAGCTCAAGTGATAAAAAGATGATGACATCCATCCCTAGCTACAAAATGACACAAATTTAGATCTATCATCCTCTAATAACCCTTCTCATCCCGTTAATGTTTCTCATCCACAAAGGAGAACTAATTTCCATACGAACAAGTCCTAGGGTCACATACGATCATATTCTAACGCTCCATCAGGGATCTTTCAAACCTATGCAAGATTACATCTTATGCTTTAATGCATAAATCCATCAAATTATTTTTCATCCTAATGATTTAGAAAATAAGTTCATCTTTTGTCATGGTCTTATTCCTCCTCTAAAGAAATGCTTATAGTATGATACTTGTGAGTCCTTTATACTTTTGTGTTACAAGGTTATTTATCTAGAACAGGACATTCTTGCTTCTTCTCTAGCAGATCCTTCCCACATTTCTTCAATTACTAGGCCCTCTGCTCTTCCACCTACACCTCCAGTTCTACATCCTTAGTAACCTCCACCATTAGCTAAAACTCAAACAAACCATGCTAATCCTACTCCACCTCCTAACAACAATCCAAATCAACCTGTATCTCAACCCAAAGTGCAATGGAAATAACCTCAATCTCCTCCTCCATCTCCTACACATGTCTCTCCACCTCTGCAACCAATTACTACCACTACTACTTCACCATAGTACCTTGAGCCTTTGTGTTTTTCACCTAATTCTTGACCTCATGATGTATTGCATATATTACTTCTGAGCGATTAATTTGGCTTCCTTCTAATCACCACCACCCTCCATAATGTTTGTAATGCCAACATGAAAATATTAATATATTTACCACAGTATTAATTGACATCATGCCCATGATTTTCTTGCTTTATGTGAACGGTTTCAACATTTAGAGTACATTGGTGTCATATATTTTTCATCTCGTGAGTGATCATTGTCTCCTTCACCATGACACTTTGAATGCATACACCCCCTGAGTCTCCTACACATGGTACTCAGTTTGTTCATCAATCACAACTATTACATGCATGATATCCACCACTTCTATTGCTTCTACCCCCATATTCATTACATCCACATCATTTTCACTATCCATCACATGCACCCCATGGGTTTCCATCATTCTCTACATATCCCATGGTCACTCCATCTGATACACATGTTATTCCATACACTCATGCTTCATCCATTCCATATGCATCCACCTCCCCTATCATCCCGGTTTGTAGCTGATCATTATCACCTTACCTTATGATGATGCACTTGTCTTCTTATGGTTCTTACATGAATATTGAGGGATTAATTTTAAGAACCTTTCCCCACATGCTCCGCCATTCATCTAGCACACTTCAATCATTTATTGATGATGAAATTTTTCTTATGTGGCTCATACTTAATATTGAGGGTCTTATCATATGAGCCTATTCATTCATACATTGGGGGCATCATTAACCCCCTTCCTATTTTCATCACTTTACCATATTACTATTGTATTACATTTTTGCATCTTCATTATGCTATACTTACCTTTTTCACAAGTATTCTATTATCACCATTATAATACATACGCACTACATAATATATTCATCTCATCAATCAAATTACATTAGTTATCTACATCATCATAAAAATTTATATTCATCACATACACTACAATACACATACTAGAACAATAACCATACAACCATATGATATCCATTACATAACACTACCAAAACATCTAAAATATAAATCTCATATATATAAAAAATAGGTGTCCATACATATAGCGTTCATATGATCATCATAACAAAAACCTATTTCACCACTTTGGGAAAGACCCCATACATCATATATAATCATCGCTATCAAATATCATCATCACTATCACTCTCATGTATCATGAGAGACATAGAAATCAACACCTCACCACCAAAGTGATGCTATATTTCACATCCACGAAACTTCTCCACTGTCTACATGCAACATGGAAATATCCATGTTCGATCGAGAAGTGAAACTACAAATCCACATAACAGGAACACATCCTAAGCCAAGGGACCACCACCTACCACCTCTTAGGAACGATGAGTCTCCTCACATGCCTCATCCCTCTCACTAAGTAGTACCATACATGTCGCCGCTACTACTATGGATACCTTCTCAAAAGAGGGGCATGCTACTTTGTGATGTCATCCATGCACTCTAGTATCCCTCCACATAATACATTGTTAGGCACATTCCACATCAATGTGCGGATAGAAGTGTCTACTATCAATGACCAATAGGCATCTCTTGCATACACAACATACAACCTCATGTTAGTCAACCACATACAAAACATAACACAAAAAATTCATTAACAACAGTAGAATACACAAATACTTACAATCTTTAATCTCTACCGCTACGGGGTCGGGATGCCACCCTCACCCACTCCTCATCTGGTAACTCTATAGCACCCACAAATACTAGATATAGCAACACCCATCGATGCCTGCCTAACACCTACCCTCTTAAGGGCTCTAATGGCCCATAGCCATATATATGGCTCTAGGGGTACATCCTGTGCCATCTTAAATTTCTGCAATAATCTCTTCACCTGAAACACCTCCACTACACCTGGAAAGTAGTCCTCTAACCACATGGTTATCCGAATACATCACAATTTTTTGTATCCTCGAGCCATCCCCCATAATCGTGATATGGCCTCCATATCAATGACTCAGATCCCATCCTATCTATCAAGGCCCTTAATATATTATTGTCCATCTTCCTACCATGAATATCCACCCACTGTCAAGAAAATATCTCTGCAGCAAGCCCACTCCCATTGTGGCCTCCGCAACTAGTCTCAATATGGCTATTTTATCATATGCCCATACATGTATTAGTGTGGTGGCCCTTATACCTCCACCATGCTCATCCTGTGTGAATCGATACAAGTCCCTATACATGTGACATAACACCCACCATGTGGACACATATCTCATCCCATCATCCTTTATCTACTGACATATGTCATGCATCTTATACAAAATAACGACACCCCCTCCCCCCACTACTATACATGATGTTATCACTCTGCGATGAACTTCTACAAATGTAAAACCCTTTACTAAAAATCACATCCAAACTAATATGGGTCTCCGTAGGAACTTGGTACCCTACAAAATATCATTTGACGAGTGCATCTTCCACTCCATATCCACTACCACCATCACTTGTAATCTCTCCCCAACCACTGGAAACCGCAATATGCGATATACATCCTCTAACATTGTTTTCATCTCTCTTGTAGGAAACTAAATTTTTCATGTGTACGTACTCCACCTCTCACACAATGTAGTGAACATAGGCATATTATGGGGCATATCCCCCATCTGTGTTATATGCCATAGGCTGGAATGATCCAACACATCCCACTCATCATCGACAAACCCAATCCCACTAATGTACTCAATTTCGACCACTTTGCAGAACTCCCTCGAGTGGATACACATTTGTACAACACAAAACAATAATGAACACAACTATTAGAAAACTTTCCATGATAAAAAATAATGACTCAACATATTAGAAACATATTCATAGAAGTACCCAAAAATCAACATTTTTTCAATTAGGGCACCCGAGAAATAGGAATGGGGCACCCTACATCAAGACATTAGCACTGGATCTAGGTGCTCCAGTCCCAAGGATAACTAGTGCCCTCACCACTTTTGTCTAGGTCCAAAATGCCAAGAAAACTAAAAAACTCAAAAATGCAAAAATTCACCTCAACAGCCTATTCCACCCTCTATTTAAGAAAAAATAACACACTTACCAACTCTGCGGTAGTACACAATGCTTCTATAGTCACTACTCTCTTAAACCAGGTCATACATAATGGTCTCACTTGAGGCATCCTCACTTGCTTCACATACACTCTTAGACTCATGCCGAAAAAAATGAAGTGACAAGTCACCTTTTCACTTTCCTATTTATAACCCCATTATGAATTTTACCTTTACTATGGTCACCATTTTTCACTTATCATCACAACTAATACATGTGACACCATTTCGGCCATATCTTGAGCATTTTTACTCTAATTTGCACCTTGTTTGCGAATACTTTCTATAATTCTTCCTACCATCGTAATACACATGTTTTCACACGTTATACATTGTATTGATATTTTGTGTTCCTTACAACCACATTTTAACCTTTTTCCATTACTTTTAGCTTAGAGTCCATTCCTCTCACCACTCCCTCTTTCACCGAAATGGGGGCATATCATTAGGGGTCCCCCTATAATCCCCATTATGTTATCACAAGTTATATATATCATGAATCCAACACCTCGCAACTTATACCATGATATTTCACCATCAATCTCCCCTAATGACCTAATCTAGGGAAACAATCATTTAACATTTTCCAAAACACCTTCACGTATCATAACTTATCAATTTCCCCCCTAATGACCTAACATGGGGAAACAAGCGACTAAAACCCATCTTACGCAAAATCTTGTTAATTCCTAACAACCTTACCCTAATGACCTAACCTAGGAAAATTAGCAAAAACCTTGCCACAAGTAACCAATTGAAAACAACCAATCAACCAATCAAATTCACGAGTAATATCCTAGATGACCTATCTTGGGAGTCACATTCATAAATGACATAACTTTGGATTTTATTCTATACTCTGTGTTTACTTCTAGATGACCTAATATGGAAGCCATCTCATTTTATATTGCACTCATTTCCAAATGACCTAATATGGAAGCCATGTCATTTTCTATCATGCTCACTTCAAGATGACCTAATATGGAAGCCATCTCATTCTCTATCGTGTCTTCTTCCTCATGACCTAACGTGGAAGCCTTTACATTACAAGTAACACCCGTAAAGTGGGGAAATATTTCCTTTCCCCTTATCCCGAGTCCTACATGGGTCAACTATTTAAGTTAAATTCATTTGGATCCAAAATCACCACTTTTTGATCTGAGTCTGTTTGCAGCGGCTAGATCTTAGGGATGTAGTTAAAGCTTGGAGAATAACACACTTTTCTCCCTACACTCTTCCTCTAGCATCAAGACACCCAAATCCTCCCATCATTCCATTCATATACAAGCGTTCGGGTTGGGAACTGATCACTCCCTACCCACCTATTCAATATTTAACCACATTTAAAATCATCACATCATCATTTTCATTTTCCACACTTCATCGTGACATTACACTTTTACATTGCATGTATTGACTTGTTGATCAATGGTTCGGCATACTTCTACTATACATCTACATGTTCTTCTATAGCTTGGGCTTCTCTGGATTTTCTCAGGTACACATATTTATCTAATTTATGTTACCAAGATTTTCACTCACCAACATAAAGTGGGGAAAATGTAGTCACAAAATCACACATTTACTATTACATTTATATTGTTGGGTATGTTAATTTATATATGGATCTTGTACAATAAAGTATTCACTAGTGACCTATTTCTAGGGTTTTTAAGGTCACCGAGTCGGACATCTTGGTTATTTGTCTAGTTCATTCATCGATTGTCTTTGTATTTTTGACTATATTTTAGGGTGTCTTAGATGTTGTAATCATCTAGGTTATCATATTTTAGTCTACATCTATGTGCCTAGGGTTACACTAGGATGCCCAGTCCATGATTTTAGGTGCTTGTGTCATCGTAATTTATGGTCTTAATTTATTTATTTGAGGTCAGTCCTAACAATCACCCTATGTATTCCCCTAGGTCATAGTTGGCGCGTTTCAAGTCACTAGTGTCAAAATGTGAGCAAGAGCTCCCTATATAAACAAAGCACACTCACTACATTATGGTCGGATATCACACACATGAAAGGAAACTATCTACTAAGGAAAGGGACTACATTTGGGCTTCTTCTACATCTACATCACATCTTCATCCAATAAGCATAAAGGGGAAAGGTTTGTATTCTTTCCATTCTATCCAATATTTTTCATTTTGTATCTAGTTATTACCCCTTATTATAACATCATTGGTCCTAGGGCATCTTAGGCACAAAAATACACACACGTACTAGAGTGACATCAGGGTCTGTAATGTAGTGCAACGCTCAGCATTAAGTCCACTAGTTTGGTAGTTGAGGATAGTCCAACCCCACTAACCTTTTGTTTTACAGGTCATTATTTAGTTCATCTGGTGAATCCAACATGATAGATAGGCAAGGTTTTAGATCTCCTTGCGACACTGCCAAACATAGATCCTAAGATTTTCACAATTCCCAGGTGCCTGAGAATCCGACCATGCTTTGCCTCGGGAGCCCTAGTACACTCGTAGGTACATTAGTATCAATAGATAGTCAACTTATGCCCTTCTTGAGGTAATTTGGTCATAGCCTTCCCGGTCCCGATACTATTTTTCTATATTCCAACGTCTGATGAGGTAAGTTATTTATAGGTTAGTAACATATCCCTCTCATTTCTATTATTTCAATCAAATCAAATACAAGGGAGAAATATTTAGATATAGCACTTCGATATAGCTCTTAGTTTCTATTTATATTAACTCCTAAAATAGTTAAAACCCCTTTTTTAATTAATCAAAGAGAAAGAACTAAATGTAAAAATAATAACTTAAAGAGTGTTCCTTTCTAGATGGTGAAGAAATTATTACATCACTCATCTGCCAAATTATACAACAACCTCCTTCCTTCACCAAATTTAGTTTTTAAAATGTTCCTTTAACAATAACTAATATGGGTAATAAATATTAACACATGAATCATAATTCAAGGCAATAAGAATCCAAATTGAGGGATGAGTGAGATGTTAAAAGATTGTGACAAAGGAATATAGTATAAAATTTGTCACCAAAAATGGCTCTATTTTGAGTATGGGTTCCCGAAGGGTATCTAAAGAACCACAAAAGGAAATCATGGGAAAAAAATATCAGGTGCCAAGTCCATTGGGCTATGGAATCAAACATGAATACACAATTAGTTCACTAAAATATTTAAGGATCTCATAGGTTGTAAAAATTTCCAAGGACACCAAAAAGGGGGTGAAGGGAAAAAAAGGGATCAAAAAATAAATAGAAGAAACTATACAACTGTATACATGGGCCCTCTTTGGTCCATAAAACTACAAAATTCCATCAAAACCGCTAGGATCTTCAACTTTAACTTAGTCCTCAACTAGAGCATATCGAGTCATGAATTTTTTTGTCAATTTTATCAATGATAAGGCCAAAGATTAAAAACAACATCTTCCTTAAATCCTGCAATTGTGCTCCCATTTCAAAATGTAGCATAATAAGTACAACATGAGGAACACAATCCTCCAAACCAAGGTACGAATCATACTTCAATATAAAATCACTTGAGCTATTATTTTCCTTTTAATTACTTAACTCATGGAATGACCATGCCGAAAAATCCCAGATTCCTTCAAGAATCTTATACAAGTTTGTTTTTCATGTTCAATCAAGTTACCATTTTACTGCACCTTCCTAAATTAAATGAAATTACCAAGACTAAAGCCAGTGCACTTACCTTCAATTAGGACCAACATGATCACCTCCACTACAAGATCATCAATGATATCCTTAAGACTTATTTTTCCTACTGAAGAAATACTTGATTTATGTGGAATTTTTTTCTTCAAACAAGGTTAATGTACCAACATAAAAGTGATCCTTATCCTACCCAAACATGGGGACATGGTCTACTTTCAAATGAATATTATTCTTACCAAAGCAATACATGTTGTTTCGATAGAATTCTATGAATTAGAGACAACCAAATTCACAGAGGCCATAAAATAATCATTGTCATTGTAACATGAGAGAGGATCAACAAGCTATTCAACATAGTCCTCTTCATTAAATAGAGGTGTGCTAGCATGTTCTTGATCATCTAAAATTGAGATATGATATACAAACCGACTATTAGCTGAAATATGATCTTCATGACAAAATTTAGAAAGATAAAACTACTCATTAAGTTTTTAATCATCTTAGGGGTAAAAAATGTGTGCTTTACAATAAATAGGATAATCTTGCACAAAACCATTAGGGGTATAAAGTACACTAACACAAAGAATCTTAAAAAATGTACGTGTAGTTGATTTTTCCTAGGAGAAAATTTGGTAATATTACTCAAGGCATGGCTCATGTTATTAGATCCTAGGATAGAATTTATTTATTTCTTACTCATAAACTTGTATTCCTTGTCTTGATCTACCAATGCATCAAGTGCTAAACATATATATTACTTCAAAGGTATCTTCCAATCATACATTTTTATTTATTTTAGTCCTTCAATATCCAAATCCATGATAAGGGAGCGTGTTAATTTAAATTAACTCTATTACACTACTACCTTTAGAGGATAAATAACATACCTTCATGATAGATTCCCAAAATCATATGTAGTTTGAGCAAAAAAATATCAGTAGAGGTATCACCCTTTTCCAAATTCACCTGATTATCCAACATGAAAACATCATCAACATCTAGTTCAAATTTATCAACAACACCATTTAAATCATATCAATCACATGGATCATGAGGCATTAATCATCTATCACACCATAGACTAAAGTGATAATTTTCTTCAACTTCTAGAACATTATCATTCACAAGACCAATATTTATAACTAATTTCTCAAATTCTAATGATACTAAACATGTCCCCTCTCAACATAGGATGAATCATGGGATCCTCTTCTAGGATTCTTACCATCTTTTATAACATTGTTCTCAATCTACACAATTTTAGTAAAATTCCTTCTCATAGTTCTAGGTTCTTTATTTTTTAAAATATGGTTGTTATCTCATTGCAACACTTGGTCAAACATGAATCATTATCTAGCCTCAAACTAATTGGTGAGTTTCCCAAGGCTTTACAAGATCTTGTGTTGAATAGTTGTGCATACTTGTGTGGATCTTTTCTAATGCTTTAAAATCCAAAGAGGGGATCTTAGGATCATATTCATCACTAAACTGAATTCTAAACACCTATATCATTTCATCCTAACAAAGTAATGATTTCTATGGTAATGAATTGAAACAATCCTTTGTATCTTCTTGTAATGTCTACAAAAATAATTTTATAAAAACATCTTCAAGTTCTATTTCATATTCTTCTATAGTTTCTTCAAATAATATAAGATTTTGATCACCATCAATAATAATATTTCCTTAAAAACAAGGAAACCTAACTCTTATTCCAAAAAGGATTTTATTACGGTACCCAAGCATTCCCCCAAATTCTATAGGTTTGAAAGCTTTAGTTCTAAAATGAGCTTTAGGGTGAAATTGAGATATGTTGTTAACAACAATATTTTCAATAACGTGAAAAAAACCATGAGTATGTATCCAAAGTTTCATACCTTGAAAAATTCACTCCATATTAATGATTTTAAATTCTACAAGGCTTTACAAGATGGACCATCAATAGGATAATATTGTAACAAGTACTGACCTGATCATTGTAAATGTGGGTGGATTCTTTGTTATGTAAGAAAAGTAGCACCATGGGATTATAAGTTCCAGATCCCTACTTTTTTCTAACATAGGACCATCTCTTAAGTTGTGGGACTTGATACTTGAGAGTGACCTCCAAAGAAGGCTAACTTCCACAATATAATCTAATGATAAAACTACTCCTAGACTAATCATTCCAAGGAACAGGGAGATAAAGGGGGTTAGAAAGATGCATGGAAGAGAAATCCTAAGATAAAAGGTATTGATAACACTAGAAAAATGGTGTGCAAATATCCTAGTGAGGGAGAAGGAAAATGTAGTAAGGAGAGGCTAGACAACTATGACATAGACCCAAGGCTTCATTCACCATCTATTCTCCATGAAACACAACAATATGAACCTGCAAATGAGAAATACATGCACAAAATACAACAACAAGAATGGAGAGGCAAGGAAATACAATAGAACAAATGCTAGGGTTGAAGGAACAACACAAAACACATATTTTATTTCTTTTAGAATATACACATTCCATTGCATGTGAAGAATATAGGCACAAGAACACTTATCAATCCCATGTGAAGGATTACAACTCATTGGTGTTGAGAATTTTTTTGACATATTTTCCCCACATCCTAGAATATCCCCCTCTCAAATGAGAGATTTAACAATATGTAGAAGAAAATGAGAAAGAGAAAAGGGATGAGAATACCAAAATATTCCCATAACCACCAACCAAATGCATTAAATGTCTGAAAAGGGGCATGGGCATTCTGGAAAATCCATCTCTCCATGACCTTTTTCTTGTTGGAGAAGGAACAAGGCCATACTTTATTAAATCTAGTTTTTAAGCTACTTGCAGCTATACTCTTAAATGTTGGAGAGTATTTAAACTTTTTCACATATCTAACCTTAATAAAATTAAGAAATCAAAGAATGATGAGATCTTTTTGAATATTCCAATTTTTTGAAAATCGAGCATATGGGTGAAATTTATGTCCATTTTAAGTTCGGGGGTCGAGGGTTGAAATTTGTTCCCTTGACGGATCCACAGTCCACATTTAAATCATTTATCCCATTTTCTCCTTTTTCTTGTGGGTATTTTAGGTGTTTAGATCACTGGATGAAATTTTGAAGTGTTCCTTTTGTTCCTTCTGAGCCCACATTTTTGGTTCCCTTGCATCCAAATTTCTCTACACTACTTAGTGCCCTTTTGTGTTTTGGGCTGGTATTTGATGCATGGAACCATTTGTTCCATATAATTATTCCCAACATGTTTGGTTCCTCCACAGCATCCCCGATCCACATTCCACTATCTTGCCATTGCACCTTTGTTTGTTTTTTTATTCTCTTCCATGGGTAACTCACGTTCCTATGGAACCTATTCTCTGCACCGACCTCGGTTCTCCACACTTCACTCCAATCCAATTACGCTATTCTTATCCCTTGTTTTGTGGAATTTTCGGGATGAAGGGAACTTATGACCCATGAGATCTAGTGCATCATGTTCCTAAAATATTCACCCCACTGCAATACACTAAAATGGCCATTTTCTCATTTTCCTCAATTTTTCTAAGTCCTTAGGCCAAGTAGAGTGTTGAGGATTTAGGTAAGGAAGAGAGTAAGTGTTCTACACCCAATTTATCAAATTTTACTATTCTTCCAAATTTTTGGCCAAGTGCTAAAATTGAACCCTATAGAGAAGAGAAATTAATCTAAATGATTCCAAATGTTGAAAACATGAGAAATACTTGAAATTTCAGATTCTCCACCAAGATCCCATAAAATTCCTAAGTCTAATTTTTTCAAGTTGTCCATTTTTCCATGGGGGAAATTGATAACGATCGCTACTAGAGTACACACTTTATAAATTTTAGGTTACCCTATCTATAGATAATATGATACAAGTTAATAACATCTTTGTAGTAGTAACCAGTGTTTTACAAATAAATCCTCATAAAACCTTTTTACTCGAGAACTGATTACATGCAAATCTTAACTACCAAATTTAGCAAGACCCAATCTATCCCGAATAATGGTGTCACTCATGTGTTGGTTCCTAATATTACACCCTAGAGACTAGGCATCAATGTTGAGGTAAGATGGATTTGATAATTATAGATGTGAAGGGAATTGTCATTGTTATCTAGGGACATGTCTAACACTCTAATGAAACTAGGTCTAGGAAGTGATTGGGAAGAACCTTCAAAAAGGGGATGGCTAAACCTTGATACTATTTTTCTCTATTTGAAATAGGGTGAGAGAACCCAAGGGAAACACGAATGGAGGATACATGTCATGATATGGTCTCCTTCAATGGTAGGGGTGAGTCAATTTGAGATAAGCGTGGCCATGGATACAAAAACCACTTGAAAGAGTTGTCATATAGGGGCTACATATACTTAATGCATCAAACACACATCACTGATAAAGATAACAAAATGATTCACATGAATCATCTCTACATAAAGAGTAAGAGAAGGAAATTTATGATGCTTAGAAAAATCTTTACACATCAAATAAATTACACTCAAGATAAATGAAGGCGGTGTAAATTGCAGAAAAACAAATGAATGGTGAATAGATTTCTCAAGGTGCTTGTATTGTTAGGGTGGTAGGGAACTTAATTAGAAAGAATGATGGAGGATGGTTGGTTCTATAACAGTAGTATGTTAATGAGTTCCATGATTTTCTGATATTTCTCCAAAATGTATAAAGGACATAATTAATTTGATACAAATTATAAGAGAACATTTTTAATTCATTGATACCTAATTCTCACAAATGTTACACACAAACTTTAGAATTCCTAACACAATCACTAAGAAAGAAACATCAATAAATTGTTTAATTCCTCTACTTCACACATCTAAGATACCCTCAAGTGATGAAAAAAATGACTCCAAATTAATGTTTCCACAAGGGTTTTATAACTGGACCAAAAGACATCAAATCATACACTACAAAGTAATACTCACACAATAACCAAATAAATGTAACAACTAGAAGTTGAATTTATTTACTTTATAGATGAAATAAAGATACGATTTCACGATATTGTATTTCCTTAATCATATATTCATATACATAGTGGAAAAAAATTAAATCATAAAATATTATTCCACTAATATAAGTTTTAGTAAGGGGACATAAATAAATTCCCTCAAAACTTGCTAATGGCTATACAATTAAATCACCTTAGCATAATCTCAAAATTTGGAACTATGAACATAACACCTCAGATCAAAATATCGAACTAGAGAAAAAAATATTAACAAAGATACCAAAATTCAACCCCTAGAATGAGTTTAGTCCCTCACTCTTATGCAACAATTCTCAAAGGAAATATTCCCAAATTCTCTAAGAGGAACACCTGATCCGTCAGGGTGGAACATTATTCTAATTATTTAAGGAATATGGGGAGTATTATTTTCAAAAAACTTTCCTTATCCATTTGATTTAAATTATCATTATGTGCATACTCATTTAGGAAAACCCATTACCTATCTCCATCGTCTGATTTGACCTATGAAACGTGATAATTCATAAGACAATCACTCCACTAAAAAATTTATGTTAATCATAAGAGCACTCATTCCAGTTTGTTTTGAAAATATATGCAACATCTAGGACCATTAATGGATCACACATGTGGCATAAGTGGCCAAATACTTTTAATTTATCATTTTTTCTCTATGAATTACCATTCAATTTTTCTTTATTAATCAAACATCCATTGATAATTACATATCAACTTCATATCATCGAAATAACATCTTGATTGAAAAAAATTGACCTATCGAGAACCATGCTTTGGCCATATATGGTTCATCTTTTAATTTTTCAACCTGAGAAAAATACATCATCGAGAATGGTCTTTAGGATTCACATCTTTCTAGTAATTGATCCCGAGAGCTAGATTGAGAATGTGGTGTGGATAGTTTTTATGAATGATCATTCAAGAATGATACCCACATTTTCTATATTTCAAGTTTTAATTCATCACCTCCTTAGAATAGAATACCACCTCGCATTCGATGTATTGAATAAATTTTAGATTCATTTCTTCCCAATAATTAAATTGGACATCCCAGGGAATCTCAAGATTACTTCACTCCTGCACTATTGGAACATGATTTGTTGGAATTTGAACAAATGGGTGAGTCCACGCTAAGAAAATTTTTGTTGGTTGATGGATAGATTCCCTTGAGAAGTAATTTGTAATAAATTGATTACAAATCCCACTACTCCACGAAGAAGGATTAAATAATCTTCCACTAGTGCAAAACCAAGTCCAAAGAAACACCACCTCTACAACACATAACTCCCCATGGCACTAAGGAATATATTGAGGGTAATTGACCTATTTGAATGGGACAATTCCACTCGAAATAAGTTGAAGATAATATACATTATAAATAGGACATGGGTAAGCATTCATGACCTTATGGAGAAAGGAATGTCCCACCGCATGGTAGGAGATATACAATTTGTGTTCTGTGCTACCAACGAGAAATATTTTATTACCCATAAAGAGATGTTTATTCGTCCACTCCCCATCTTTATGGAGGAGCATGTAGAAATGTAAAAGTGAGTATACTAAGCATATTATATCATATGTAATTTTTCATATATTTCCAAGGGTAGGGTAACCTATATAATCCTTATTTTGTTACTTCATATGAAAAATATTTATTCTTCATATTATGTTTCAGATTCATTTTTCCATATACTTTGTTACGTTAAATATTGTTTCTACACATATTATATTCACAACATATCCTAAATAAACTCAATATTCACCATGAAATCAACCTCCAAGGAAATCCCTGAGAAATATGTTTTTGATGCCATTGGAATCACTAGATTTTCAGCACATGTCTAAAATTTATAAATAGATATCAAAACCCTAGTTAAGGCCCCACCATGAAACTTAGTACATTTCCTTCAAAATTCATTTTGTTCTTGGACCCCACGGAAATACATGTTGTTCTCAATGATAGGACATAGGGCATCAAGTTTTCTAAAGAATTTTTATTTTGCAACCAAAAACTATGGGGATTCATAGATTAAGTTTTCTTCTTGAGTTTTGACAACACATAATGTGCCCTTGCTAAGCTGGGACCGTTCTATATTCATAAATTTAAATAAACCTTCCCTTTGTTAATCTTCGCAAATTCAAGTTGTCCACCAACCACTATGCCATGTATCCTCCCTTGAGACCCAAAATTTCAGGAGAATTTTTCATGTATGAATTATATGTAAAAAATGTGAAGTACAAAGATGTGTGGAGTACCCAGTCTGATGTGTGACAAAAACATGCCATATGTTTCTCATGTCGAGTCTTGGGGCTTAGGAACATCTTACATATCTTCAGAATCATGTAGAATTACAAAGTGCGTGAATGAAATGAGAATCCACCTACTTTTGTAATATGTTATAAAAAACCTTGTTGGGGATTAGGTATGTTTGTGCACATTGAAACTTTTCATAAATTGCAAAGTTGAAGAAAATAGCTTAATGTATAATCAATAACTCAAAGGGTTTTCCTTTCTAAGAGGCGGGAAAGTATTACATCACTTAATAAAAAATTTATCTATTCAAATGTTCCCTTAATAGCAACTACGAAGGAAAATAAATATTAGCATATGAAGAATAATTCAATACAACGGAATTGAGATCGGGGGAATGAGTGAGATGATATAGAGATGGTGATGAAAGAAAAAAGTGTTAAATCGGGAACCAATACATGGAATATTTATTGATTTTATTTTTCCCTAGAAAGGATGCATGTAAGGGGTAAGATGATTTTTGATTGATTGGGTCAATTCCCCCATGTAAGGATATATGGAAGGGAGTAAATTAGATCCGATATTTCCCCAAATGAGGATACACACAAGGGATTTAGATTATTTTTTTTTGATTTATTGATATTTGAAACTAAAACCAAGATAAGATTCAATGTGTTGAGCTTTGGGATTTTTATTTGTTGTAAATGTTTTGGTTTTTTAGATAGTTTTTGATATTTTTGTGTATATTTTTGACTAATTTTATATATTGTTGGCAAATTTGGAAGAAATTTGTAGTTATTTTTTTATTTTTTGAAATATATTGAATGTTTAGGGATTTGTAATTTTTGAAAGTTTAGGTATTTTAAGGTTTTTGAATGTTTATGGAGCTAATGATAAAATCTACCCCAAATCCATCCGAGCATTCATAAGAATAAAAGATCTCTATGAGACCAAGGGAAGAATGATAATGGATATAAGTGAGTATGAATATTATAGAAAATTATAAATTTCATAATTACAAGGATAAAACAAGAGAATGTGGTTTGAGGTGATATGGTAAGTGGAAAATGATGGAGTGATATAGGTGGTTATGCCAAAATGCCTTGAGAAAAAATGGTACTAATGGATGATTCAATAATAGAATATTTTCATATGAAACACATTCATGGGATATTTAAGATCTTGTTCATCTTACGTCTATAGCTCGTTTATGCCGATCTGCATCTTATAGTGATAACATAAGGATCTAACTAGTTAGGTTCAAATTATGCTTGATTTTCCTAATCATGTGTTGTGTTTTTCTGAATTTATTTTAGTACAAGATTTCTGATCTAAAACTTTATGGTTTTTATCCATATGTTGACAACGAATTCAATTATGATACACTTTTAAATGGTTTAAGGCATTAATCCTATTTTTATCTAGGAGGTGAAGTTTAACATGATTATCCTATCTGTATTCATCTTCATTGATCAAATATTTGAGGGATATATAGAGTTATGGGAGCTTGACCTCTATGAGTAATACAAATTCAAATTCATATACAAGTGAAAAAGGTGTTCCTCCTGTTGGATTATGGTAATATGTGTGATAGGCCTAGAGGGTGGGATAGACTTGTGTATGCCAATTATGGCCATGTTTATCGACAATATTTGCCAAGATGGATTTGAGTTTTTATTGGATGCTTCAAATTTTTCATTACATTTTGGATAAAATGGTGTGGACCAATGGAGGCAAATATGGAAGCATTTGGCTATCTCTTTAACAATTTTATTTTAAAACGGCATACCATTATTAGTAACAATAGAGGAAGGGATGCCAAAATGACATATAAGATGGTTAAATATGAACTTGGAAATTTTAGTTCCAAAGATATAAGTTTGAGGCATGACCTCTACCCATTTGGTAAAATATTTAGTTACGGTGATAATGAATGTATGGCCATTAGAAGATGTGGGTTTTATTTTTCCTATAAGGTTGATCCCCCATTGGGAGAAAGGCCAAGGTGTGGTGATTAGTTGAAGAGATTATGAAGGTACATGAATGAGATTGTCATGTTGGTGGCATGCCAAATATTTCTTAGAAACTCTACACACATTAGACTCCATAGTGAGCCAATATAACCCACACATAAAATATTTTTATCTAAAACCATGTCACTTATGTGTGCACCACATATAATATTATCAAAAATTAACCCCCTCCTGAATTAATTTATATAACTCCCGTAAAATGGACTTATCCATTTAAAAAATATTTTGAAGTTCAAACAGATTCTTTAAAGGTCTACACCTCCAAGAAATTAAAAAATTACCTTTGAAGGAAAAATGGAAACATTTCAGCACTTTCCATAGCCAATGCATTCCACAAAACTCAAGTACATGGAATAAAATGAGTTTCATAGGTGTTTGATTCGAAACATCCAATAAAGGTTAAAAGGTCAATGGGACACACGGTCAAATATGAAGGAGACATGCGGTGCAAATCAAGGTGGTCGAAGTGGGACACATGTCACCATTCTGACAAACTTCAAGGAATTTACGTCTTACCGATGTAAAATCCATGGAATCAACCAAGGTTGATACCATTTCAGAGTTAGAAAAGGTTGAAATCTCAATGGGACACACAGTCAAAGCGGATGTATGGCAGCATTCTATCACACTTGAGTGATGGAATCGACTAATCTCAAACCCCGAGTGAATGGAATTTGGTAAAAGGCTTTAGACCCTAGTGGTTTGGCGGGTGAATAAGCACACATGGCAGCATTTCTATGGAGCCAACAATGAAGTACAACAAAATAGAAATCATGATGCCAAGATGACCAATGAGAGGAAAACAAGAAAGAAAGAGATATCGACATGTGTCGTACATGGATATTTATCATTGGCTCACGTTTCACGGTTGTCGATTAGGGTAAAATAATAGTCTGACATTGTGAGGAGCATGTATATTTCTCATTGGACTATGCTTCACACTCTAACAAGGTTCTTATAAGTGAGGACTGACATTGAGACATGCATGGAACTTTCTCATTGGTTTATGATTTGCGATGGATAATGGTGATTTCATAAGGCCCTACCCTTTAACCAATGAAAGGAAAACACATTAAAAAGGAAAATAAATGCACATGTAGAAAAATGTAATCCACGAAGCCAATCAAACACTACCATGTGTCACTCTCCCATTCATCCCAACATAAAAAATTCAGATGGCCATAAGTTTCACTCCAAAGCTCCAAATCATGCAAAATCGGTCTTATTGGAAAGGTCTCCTTCATCCCTTCAATTTGGAATCATCATAATAATAAATTTATGGTATTTGGTGGGAGAAAAGTAGAAAAATGGTTTGGGTATTAATGTGTAATTACAGATAGGTCAATCACTCGAATTGATGAAGTATGGGGATCTTACCTTCTCCTAGAAGAAAAAGGAAATTAGGGAACAAGTTTAATAGGGTGCCATGATGTCTTTCAAAAATTAATGAATGATTAATGGTGATTGAAGCTTAAAATCCATGTTGCACACAAAGAAAAATATTTTCATTAATGAAAATATCAAATATGATATCTTTCTCTCTATTTTCCATCTTCTCTCTCCATTATTCTATATATTTTAAATTGATTCTTCTTTCAAAGGAGCTCTCTTTGTTGTAATGACACCATGTCAAAATGTTGGAAAACTTCCCATGAGTTCATGACCTCTAATTTTGTCTCTGCAATGTATTTGTGCCTTCTTCCAGGAATGTAATGGTCTGTGCATATCTTCAAGTAATAAAATTAGGCTTTGTGGTACATTTGTCAACCCTTTTCTCATTTTATTGTATCTTACCCCTTTGTTTATTTTTGCATTTTGTGTGTATTTCCTACTTTTATGTTCCATTTTTATATGTTTTCAATGCGTGGAAAAATTCATTCTACATGGTTCTGTCTATGGCACATCTATCTGCCCTCTCTACCATATTTTCTCTCTTTCCTTCCCCTTGTGGAGAGAGATCAACCCCTTTTTATGGTACTATTAGAACCCCTTTTAGCTTAGTATTTCCCTTTCATAAATATCCTTCTAACCCTTGTCCCTTATAATGTTTAGATTAGGATAAGTTAGATTTTATTTCTACTGTAGGATTAGTTTTAACATTAGGATTAAGTAGAGGAATTGGCCTTATATGGAGGTTTGTCTCAAGTAGCAAGTCCCAAAACTTGAGATACAATCCCATGCTACCCAGATAAATTGATTTTTCATCCACACATTCATGCAAATCAAAGGTTAATTTTGTGATAAAATTTATAGCATACCCGATGCGACATGTATTGAAATATATATATTTCATAGGTGTGTATCCTAGCCACCTTGGGGCCTTCACCGCATAACAGTTTTGACACACTTGGTGAGACATAGTTTTAATTTCTTTACATCCTAATTTAATCAACTAGATGTGTTATTGGTGATATTTCATCATTTGGAATCATTTTTAAGTACATCTGGAGACTCCACTATTCCAACAAACCCATTATCTCATTTTTAGACATTTCCCATTTCCTTCTTTCCATTTTCCTTTGTTTCCTTTTTTTCCATTTTCCTCTTTTGTGAAGTTGTGCAATCATGGATTCATTTACTTGTTTGGACTCTAATTTGTAGTATTAGTACCATGTTTTCTCTCTTTCCTTCTCTTTGTGGAGAGAGACCATCCCCTTTTTCTAGTGCTATCAACATCCCTTTTAGCTTAGGATTTCCCTTTCATTCATCTCCTTCTAACCATGGTCCCTTGGAATGTTTAGATTAGGATAAGTTATATTTTTTTCCACTGGAGGATTAGTTTTAACATTAGGATTAAGTAAAGGAACCAACCTTCTCTGGAGGTTTGTCTTAAGTAGCAAGTCCCATAACTTGAGAGACAATCCCATGTTACCCAAAAATAATGATTTATCATACACTCATTCATGCAAATAAAAGGGTTCTATTTTTTTTGATAAAAGTTCTAGCACACCTGATGTGACAAGTATTGAAAGATACATATTTCACGGTGTGTATCTCATCCACCTTAGGAACTTCACTACATAAGAGTTTTAGCACATTCGGTGGGACATAATTTGAATCGCTTTACATCTTCATTTCATCAAGTGGATGTGTTCTTGGTGAGATTTCATCCTTTGGAGGAAATTTTAAGCACATTTAGAGACTCCGCTATTCCAAAAAACCCATTATCTCATTCACAGACCTTTTCTCTTTCCTTCTTTCCATTCCCTTTCTTTCCTTTTTTTCCATTTTCCTCTTTCATGAAGTTGTGCAATCATGGATTCATTCCCTCATTAGGACTCTCATTTTCAGTACTAGTACCAATCCCCTCCATCCCCATATTTTCAAATTCCCTCTCCAAACTATCTCTACGAGCCCTATCATGATGAATATACATATAACCTAACCCCCACTAATCCATATGGTTATCCTTTTAACCATGATTTTTTTCAAGAACAGGGTTATGCGGGTGATGGTAGAAAATTCATGATAGATGTTGATTTGTAGAGGAAAATAAAATAAATAGAGGAAAACATGGGAAGATAAGGGTTACATGTGCAATAAAGGCATGTAGAATTCGTTTTAGGGTCCTTTGTTCTTGGGATGGCCCTATGCAAAATGTTCACCATCAACATAAGTTATCTTTTATGGATGAGATGAAACCTCATTTAGTAGAGTGGATCAAAGTAATGGAGGCTTATAAATATATTGTTACAAAAACCCTATCAATGGGGTAATCCTATGATACCATATTACATCCCTTCCATTCCTCCTCCCAAAACTATACGATCTCGACCTGATTTTCATGTTCTGGTAAAAGAAGTGCTTATATATGTCAAGGCCAAGATATTAAATTAATATAACAACAAATGTTTACACACATTATATAAAAATTTATAAACATAAAATAAATGAAATAAAGTAAAGAACATTATAACAAAGTGACATGAAATTTAACTTAGAAAACCCATAAATGGGTAAAAAACCACGGAAGAATAATCCACTATAGAGAAAATTTTACAATACCATTGTAGTAATTCCTTCATCACTTCTACTCCATGTATTTAATTAGAATCCATTGATTTATGTGATTATATCAAACATGACTTATAACCATATTTAAACAACCCAAAGGGTTATAACCATATTAAGTGACGGGGCACACCTCCCTGATTTAATTAGTTGATTAAATAAATTAACCAACCCCTAATATAAAGTTTATATTTAAATAATATGAATATAGTTTATTCTATATTATTTAAATATAAACTATATATTATGATGCACTTAATATTATAGCCGCATGTTTCCACTTGGAACATGTATGATTTTCCATTTTGTACATATTTTTGTAGAATTTTGTTGTTGTTTGCATAGTCCATTATAGAAGGAAAAGGAGTGTTCATGGTGGAATCAGGTAGTTGGAACAATTTCTAAGATTTATTTAGAGCTCCACGAGATCAATTTCAGATAGCGATCACTAAACAATTACGCTTTCATGCTAATTTCATAACGGATTCAGGAGACAAATATTCAAAGAAAAAAGATCGGTTTCTTGAAAAGTTAGGCTTATCTCCATGCCCAATGGATGCTTTAAGGCTACCGGTCTCTTCATCTAGTAGGAAGATGTCCCCTGGAGGTCTCCAAATTGTTATCCCAAATCAACCGCCTCTCAGATTAATTTGGATAACTCATTTAGAATGGACTTAACTATTTAAATAATCCTTGGATGTTCAAACACCCATCAAAGTCTGCACTTTGCACCAAGAAATTTAAAAGTTTTTGAAGGACATGTGGAATAATTCTAGTGCTTTCCATAGCCAATTCATTCCACAGACCTCAATTCCATGGAATATAATGAGTTTCATAAGGGCGTCGGTTCGGGAAATACCCAAGTAAGGTTGAAAGATCAATGGGACACGTGGTCAAAGATGGAGGTGACACATGATGTAGATCGAGGCGGTCAAATTTGGACACATGTTTCCATTCCGGTGAACTTTAAGGAATATACTCATGGTGGAGGTAAAGTCCACGGAATTAACCAAGGTTGATATCATTTTAGGTTTAGGTAAGGTTGAAAGGTCAATGGGTCACATGGTCCAGAGTAGACGCGTGGCGAATCTGTCATACTTCGGGTGATGAAACTTGACAGGATCTCAAGCCCCAAAGTGAATGGAATTTTGTAAAAGGAATCAATTTTGGGTGGTTTGGTAGGTCAAAAATGTAGTTCCCACTTTCCTTGGACACTATTCAGATACTGATCCTGACACTATTGATCACATTTTGGATATTATTATGTTTTGATGTAGTATGATGTATCAGGGATTATTATGGACATTATTATGTTTTGATTAGTATGATGGTTAGATGTTAGATCCTGGATTAGTATTGATCTGGATTCAGATATTTTGCTTGATGATCAGTGAGACATTATTATTATTATGTGGATGATGATATACTGGTTGACATGGACAGGTTATTGATGTTGATTTTAGACATGTGACATTGATATTATGAATAGCTCTAGCATAGGGATCTATTGGATGATGATATAGTTGCAATTGAATTTAATAATAATGATAAACTCTTGATATTGTTGTGATTTGGATTTAATAATTATATGTTGATTCTATATCTTCTTGGATGTTCTGATATGGCCACGAGGCCAAAGGAGGTATTGTCATTTTGTAGGTTAAAAATCACAACAATGTCGGGACTGGAGACTAACCATATTGGAATTCAGTGTGAAATCAACAAGGGTCACCATGGCAACTGTGTTTGATCGGTGTGTTGTGTTGTGTTAGGATTTCCATTATTGTGACCTTGGGGCATATATGTGTTTTATTATGTATTCCCTTTTTAATTATTGTTGTATGTATTTTATTTGTAATGTGCTCTTTATTTTAATTATTTTAATGTGATAGTATAATGTGAGAGTCTTATA
This sequence comes from Taxus wallichiana var. yunnanensis, assembly GCA_018340775.1. NCBI lineage: Eukaryota > Viridiplantae > Streptophyta > Pinopsida > Cupressales > Taxaceae > Taxus > Taxus wallichiana. The sequence goes on along the minus strand of CM031242.1, from coordinate 292,511,015 downwards.
GTTAAATTTCAATTAAATTAATTGGGATGTGGAATATAAATTAAATGTTATTGTCTTGGTTGAAAATGAAAATTGACTTATATATATATATATATATATATATATATATATATATATATATATATATATATATATATTATAACCATGTGGTAAATAAATAAATCTTTATAAAAGATTGTAATAAATAAATGTCATAAATATAAATGCATGTGTAAGAAATTGTAAGAGGATGTAAGAGTTGTGTAAGTAAAATGATAGATTGTGTAAGGTAGATTTTGGAGTGTAGAACACTCCATCCTCTTTGAAACTCGGATTTGGTCTTGGGAGCCTAAATTGGAGGCTTGTGGGACAAGTTAAACTTGTCCCACACCTCTCAAAATCCTCCACCAACCATGATTATTATTTTGGAGTCAAAATCAATCTATTTTATTGTATTTTGACATAAATTTGTGTAAGTATGGATTGCACTTGTCTTACAAATTTTAAATGCATTCCTTTTGGGGTATGGGCTACATTGTGTATATAAGTAATTTTGTCATATTTCATTTATGGTGATTTATTTGTTTGATGTTGAGTGCTTTTTGGGATGAGGAAAAATGATGTGGCATCCCACTTGGAATCCACATCATCCTCTTCCACCTTCTCCCTTAAAATTTGAATTCCTCCTCATTTTGAGGTTGTTGAAAGTTGGAGATTTCACTCTTGGGTCAAATTTCTCTTGCATTTTTGGAGCTTGCTTGGTGGAAGAAGTGGATTTACTTGTGCATGCATTCCTCTTGCTGATTTGGGACTGGTTTTTGTGCAACAAAGAATCTGCTATTTTGGAAACAAGTCTCCATTATGGAGAGGTAGGCTCCCACTCTTTTAAAATTGTTGTTTTTCCCTCTTTTAGCATGAATTTTGAATGTGTTTGTGTTTGAAATTCTTAGAGGGATGGGTAGAATTCTTAGGGCATGGTGTGGAGAGAAGACTATGAGGTTTATCAGAGGAGGGATAAGGGATTTTCCATTGGCACTTGTCTTGTGGAGGGAGTGTTGGTTGGGATCCACCTAGGGAAAAGAATATGCTTGCATTTCTTACTTTGGGGAGGTATAAGGGATGAATTTAGAGGAGGGATAAGGAGGGGTTGAGGAGGGATAAGGTTTATGGGATGGTTATGTTTTGGTGGTTTTTTTAGGTGGATGCCCAATTCCAACATGAGAGGCATAAGGAGACCTCCATAGTTCTTGCTCTTGCTTTTCTTGCTTTCTTGGAGAAGAAGCCTTTGTTTTGATTGAAATTGTTTTTTGTATTTGAGAACTACATCTTTTTTGTTTGTGCATTTTCTTTTGCATGTGAATGTATGTTCTATGTGGAAGAAGCTATGTTTCCTTGTGTTGTTTTATTATGTTCCATTCCAATATGGTTGGGGCTCGGGGGCCAATGGGGAAAGATGGCTTCTCTTTTCCCATTAGATGTCTTGGTTGGGTGGAGAGTGTTTCCTTTCCCCCTTGCTTTTGTGATCAAAAGATGAAAGAAGAAGAAAACAACATGCTGCTATTTGGAGAAAGAAGAATACAGTTTGACAGTCATATCTTTTGAGAAAAATCTTGTAATCCCTTCCCACTTCGTGTGGATGAGTTGTATAATTTTTTAATGTGAAGCCACTGTATGGTAAATGGAAGTTCGAAATTTAATTGAAATGTAGAGATGAAACATTCTATTCTCTTTATTGGAAAAGACTGTCATACAATTGTAGATTTAACATTGAAATTCAAATGTAGAAATGAATTGTATCCTTCTATTTAGCTTGAAAAGAAAATGTGAAGAACATTTCATACTTGTATTTGAAATTTGAAATCAGATCAAATTGGAAAAGAGATCAGTTGTAATGTTATTTGATTTTCAATAAAAGAATGTCATTGGTTCTTGCAAAATTGTATTGTTGTCAAAGGATAAATTTCCATTTTGAAAAGAATAAGAATCTCTTTTTTTTTTATGTTGAGAAGATGCATATGAAATGAAATTAAATGTTATTCCTTCTTGCAAAATTGTATATTGAAGTGAAAATTCAGAGATGCATTTTCATTAGAGTTGAATGTTTGATTGATGAAGCAATGTAATGGGTTAAGTTAGAATCTTATTGCTCATCCAAAAGACAAATCACCAAATCAATTTTAAAGGCACAACTCACTGTACAAAATCTAAATCTGGTAATGTATATTTTTTAATTAAAAGAATAGTCCACTTTTATACTTCCCAATCAATTTAAAAATACTATGAATTAACATGCTAAGACTATTTTGAACCCATCTTGACAAGGAAAGTTTGAGAAAACAATTCAATTAATCCAATTTTGAATCAATCCCCTTCCTAGGTCATTTTTCTGTCCCTTGTTGGATAAAAACACAACTTGAATAAATTGATCAAATTGACACCTTTAAAACATTCTAATTCTTCCCTAAGTTGATCCTCCATGTTTGTTTGACATGTTGAGTGGAAGAAGAGTTCAAATTTTATCAAATTTACAAGTTTGAAACTGCCAGTTATGCAATTAAAAACCCTACAGATCATTTATTCAAAATTTACCTTTAAAACTCTATCAAAAATCAAAATTGATGATTTTTGTGCAAAGAGGACTCTGAGAGATTTCCGGAAAGTCCTCATTTTCCTAAAATGGAGCTTCCTATAAAAATTTATGGCCATTTGAAGTTTTACTTCAAAATGGCCATCCCAAACCAAAAATGAAATAATTCGACCTTAGAAAAATTTAAATTTTGAACTTTAGAAAAATTTCTTAAAAAGTTCTGTGGCCCCCACCACCCTCTCATCCTATCAAAATTCACCATGTGGCACCTTGGAGGCGGACCCTTAGTAAAACTTAACATTTTGAAAATTTTGCCTTGGGAAAATTTTCCCAATTTTCCCCGCAACCCCGCGGCCCCCAACCAATCACGTGTTGACACGTGGCAGGGGGGTGCACGGATCAAAATAGAAAACTTAACCATTTTTTCCTTTGGAAATTTTCACTTTTCTCCCCGCAACCCCATGGCCCCGCACCAATCATGTGTTGACACGTGGCAGGGAGGGCCCGCGGATTTAGAAATGAAAACTTAACTTTTTGCACTTTTGGAAAAATTTCACTTTTTCCTCCGCCGACCCGCATCCCCGCAGCCAATAGGGTGTTGAAATGTGTCCCCATGGGTGCATGGGTCCACACAATTCTTTTAACCTTTTAACCCCTTGGGTGAAAAATCAAAATTTTCTCTACCGCCTACGGCCAATCACAAAGCGCCACGTGGCCATTTGGGCAAGCACGGAGGCACGGAGGAAAATTTTCTTTGAAAAACTAGAAACTTGGTTATGGAAAAAATTTATGTTTTTCCCCGTAACCTTCCATCCCGGACCAATCACATGATGACACGTGGCATTTGGGGGTGTCGGCGGGGGCGCGAAGGCATTTTCTCCCTAACCCCGTGGACTTCTAAGGGAAAATTTTCCCCTAAAACTCCACCCAGCCATAACTTGAGTTTTACAAGGAGTTAGGAGGACTTCTTTATATGGTTGGAAAGGTGAGGAAATTTCCTATCCAATGAACCTAGTTTAGGAAAGTTTTGATAACTCTAAATGTGTGAAAAATCTAGTTGAAGTTTAGGGCTTGTTAGAGAGCAGGCCTTGGGATAAATTTCTCCCTGAACCTTAGTAAAACTTGTAACCTCCAAATTGGAACCTTGTAAACTTGTTATAAGATAAAAATGGAAATCTTGTGTTTGGTTAATCAGAATCTTTTCCGAACCTATTTAGTTTCAAACTAGTATCTTGCTACTTGTTTGTAGACCCTTCTTATAAAAAAATTTATTCCATAATTTTCCTAGTTTGTTTCTTGGTCTCAAGTGGTAGTTGAAGCAAGAATTACAAAAAGGACACATGAAAAAATTTATGCGGAGTCAATAATGAATTCTTCCCGGATAGAAGATGTGATGCGAAGGCACAACTAATTAAATAAAAGCATGAAAGAAAGAGAGATATGACATATGCAATACATGGATCTTTCTCATTCGCTCACATTTTATGGTTATCATTCGGAGTAAAATAACAATATGACATTATGAGGAGCATGTAGCTTTCCCATTTTTCTATAATTTACACTCTAATAAGATTCTTATAACCTGGGACCGACATTAAGACATGCATGGAGCTTTCTCATTTGTTTATGCTTAACAATGGATAATGGAGGTTTCATAAGGCATAACCCCACAACCAATGAAATGTGAACACGTGGAAAGGAAAATCAATGAACATGAAGAAAAAGGTGATCCCTAAACCAATAAAATGTTACCATATGTCACTCTCATGTTCATCTCGGCATGTAAAATTCAAATGGCCATAAGTTTCACTCTAGATCTCCAAATCACACAAAATTTGTATCATTAGAAAGGTCTCCTCAATCCTATCAATTTATCATCATCATAATAATAAATTTATGGAATTTCATGGGATAAAAAGATGAAAATTATTTTGGTTATTAATATGTAGTTATAGATAACTCAACCACCCAAATTGATGAAGTATGGAGCTCTCACCTTCTCCTATAGGAAAAAGGACATTGGGGAATGTGTTTAACAGGTTTCCCATGATGTATTTCAGAAATTAATGGATGATTGATGGTGGTTGAAGCTTGAAATACATGTTGCAAGGAAAGAAATATTTTCATTAATTAAAATTTTAAATCTGATATCTTTCCCTTTCTTTTCCCTCTTCTTTCTCTGCATTCTTCTATATATTGTAAATTGATACTTATTTTTAAGGCATTCTCTTTGTTGTAATTACACCATGCCAAAATGGTGGCTAAATTCCCATGAATTCCAGACCTCTAATTTGGTCTTTATAATGTATTCTCTCTTTCTTCTAGGAATGTAATGGTGTGTGCATATTTCAAGCAATAAAATTGGACTATTTAGCACATTTTTCCTGGCCTTTTATAATTTTATTGTATCTTTCCTCTTTGTTCATTTTTTTACATGCTTTGTGTATTTCCTACTTACAGGTTTCATTTATTTGTGTTGTCAATGTGTGGTAAAGTTCAGTATACATGGTTATTATCTGTGAAAAATTTGTCTTCCCTCTCTCCCATGTTTTCTCTATTTCCTTCCCCTTTTGGATAGTGATCTATTAAACATTTTTCATAATCATACATGTTATCATTGATGTCAAGATTCATTGATGAAAAAATTAGTTAATGTCAAAATGAATTGATGGAAAAAGAGTGAATACATAAAGAAGATGAAGCATTGGAAATATCAGCTCACAAGAGAAAGCATCGAGAATCTAAGAGCATGTGAACAAGTTTGATTAGTAGTGTCAGCTCTCGGAGAGGCTTTAGGATGATAAAGGATAAATTCTAAGGGACTTAGTCATTTTCTAGGCAAGCTATAAAGATAAGGAGAAAGCCATTGAAGTTTAAAGATAGTCACAAACTTTGCATGAAGCCACAAAATTCAAAGAATAGTTGTTAAGGATTAGCGAAACTACAGGTAAAGGAATGATGTCACCAAAATGTAGGGAGTCAAAGAACAATCTCTAAGAGTAAAAGTGAAGCTGCAGAAGGAAAGTGAGGGTCGCAAGCATAGGAATGAAACTAGGAAGCAACATGGAGCCAAAGGATAAGTCACAAGTGAGATAGGTAAAGCCACAAAGGTGAAGTCACGATAAATACATAAGCCACAAATAACTAGAGGAGCCACTTTGAGGAAAAAGATAGTCATGGAAGACTATAAAAGCAATAGAAAAAGAGATAGAGTCATCGACATGGAAAAACATCATGGGAAGATAGCGGATAAGGAATAAATATGCATGATATTGTAGAAGCCATGAGAAGCATAGAAGAACTTCACATAACTAAAAATCCGCTTGGAAGGAAGAAATGCCACGAGATAAAAGAAAGGAGTTGCGATACAAAATAAAAGGTCAAAGAAGCAAAAGAAAGTCGTGAAATGATGGAATATGAACTGGACAAGGGTCAAAGGAAATAAAATTGATTCAAACATGTACTAGTGAGATTTGGTTCTCCAAAGTAGATGATGACTCAATTGTCATGTGATAACGGCTAAGTGCACGACTTGAAATCCACAAAGAACAATGAATTCCACTGCTCCAACTACCAAAAATTAATTCTTGTTGACTTCAAAGTAATTTAGGTATACTCCCATGAATATTCCTAATTCCAAGGCAAAAATTAAATATTGGAAAAGAAAGGGGCTCATTTATTTTTGATCATGAGGAAATCGTAAAAATATAAGAAATATTTTTTTAGGAGTCGCCTTATATAAAAATTTAGTAGATGCATAGAAGAAGGAGAAATTAAGCTAAAGATAGCAAGAACAAAATATGGAGCTAAGCAAAGATGCATTTCATAGCTTAGATTCTCGGGTGAAATATTAAGAAGTGTGTATGACACATAAATCGAAGAAAGGTATTGCTCGATTTGAATAAAGGAATGAATTTGAGATAGAATGAGTAGTTTCTCAAGTGGGAAAATTATACACCAGAATCAAGACACGATAGGAGAGAATATTCTCAAGATAAAAATGATGCATTCAAGTTGAATAAGTGAAAGAAGAAAAGAGGCAAAAGGAGTAATGCAAAAATGATGGAAGATTCTGGAAATTCATCGGACGCATTCTGATTGATGAAATCAGCAACAACACTTTCATGAGATGGAGAGATGAATAATTGAAGATCTAAAGAGTAGAGAGAATAGAGTAATTGCATTCGATCAAAGTATTTTTCTAAGAAATAAACGACACGTATCCATTATTGAACATCTAATGCCAATGAAGTAGAGACAAGTAGAGAGATGTATAAGAAAAGAATACATAATCGCTTGATGCAGCTTTTTTGAAGAGAGGGTCAAGGAGGAGATGAGGAAAATTTCATTATAGAGAGGAAGCAATAACATGTGGTAGAATTATAAGGATCTAGTGCAAAGAGAAAGAGAAGAATTGTATGCGAAGGAGATAGCATTATAAGATGAAAAATTGATGTGTAAAGAAAAGAAAAAGTATGATACATTGAATGTGAAGAAAGGAGAGACCAGAAAGAGGTAAAGAAAACATTGCATATCTAACTTTGAAGAGTGATTGTAAATGAATGAAACAATAAGGTGATCATAAATAGTTTTGTATGGAACAAAAAGACTAAATGATCAAAATTGTTTAAAAAAGTCTAAGTTGTAGCTTAGCATTTACGAGGGGATGGTAGCCTCCTTGTGGTTAGCTTCTGTAGAAGATCGAGTTTCAGCTAATTAAATTAGGGATTAGTGCCTCACTAAAAGAATCTATTGTGATGTGTAGTATTCACTTATCTATTTTTTATGTGTAATTTTATAAAAGGTGTAAGGGTTTAGTGCTCATTGTGTTTTTGGTGACTCACTAAAAATCTTGTAAGATGTGTAATATTCTTGCAAGTCCTTTCTTTGAGTAATATAAGCAACAATTTCAGTTGGGTTTTGTCTCGAAAGGGTTTCCCACATTATATCTGGTCTCCTCATGTAAATGTGTGTGTGTATTATTCTTATTCCTAGTCTCATGATCAATATTGCGTGCTTATAACAATTAATAATAGTTAACATCAATAGATACAAAAAATAAAGAGGAAACTGACTATAAATTTTATTAGCACTGATTTACCCCATTCTCGGTGCTGAAATTTCTAACAATTGGTATCGAGAGGTGGTTATCTTGTGTTAATCCTAACAGCATGGAGGTGATCCTGAAGGCATAAGTATGAAAAAATAAACTTACGAAAGTATCGGGATGAGGTTCATACAGAAAAAATTAATGATGGAAATGGAAGGTTTCAATAGCTCCATAAATGATTCAGATGATGAAGACGCATAGGTCAATCTAGAAGCTAAGTTAGAATGTGCTCTAGAGGAATTAGAGAAATCAAGCAATCAAAATAAGAAATTGAAAGCCTACATCACTTCTTATGAGAAGCACATCACTCTCCTTGAGAATAAATTGTGCAAGGAAGAACAAGATAATGCTCAAGAATGGAAAAAATTAGATAAAGAATTGATTTATCTCAAACTTAAGGATGAAAAAATCACCAATCTAAAAACATATGTGATGGAACAAGAAGAGAAAATCAGACATCATGAAGAAATGGTGATCCAAATAGAAAAATAACATGAATAAAATATTGAGGAACTTGAGTAACAAGAAAATATAATCTCTAAAGCTCTCAAGGAAAAATTATAGAATATGAAAAACTTAACATAGCCATGAAGTCACTCCGAGATGACCTAGAATAGGAAAATCAGAAAATGTGAAGAACAACGAAGATAAAGATATTGTCACCTAAAGTATGAAGGGGAATTGAGGACTCTAGAAGATGAATTGAAACAAGAAACTAATCATCAAAATGACATGAAAAGAAAACACGGAAATTTTTCTAAAATAGAGCATAATGTATGTCAAGAAATTATTTAAGTCAAGAAAGAAGAATGCAATTGATTAAGTTGTGATCTAAAGACTCTCATAAAATAATTAGAGTAATCAAAGTAAAAGGGGTTGAAATATGAATCAAACCATGAGAGTTGCAAAAGATGCTCAGAGAATAAGAAGGATGAAATGGATGGTTCTAACATGTAACCAAACAAGATGCGAGGCCAAGGTGACTAACATTGGATGATTCAAGTCAATCAAATAACCCAACACTTCTAGGTATGAGATAAAATTTAATGGATATTTTTACTCATTATATGGTTTTTTCATAAGGCCATGGAGTGCAAACAACTCAAGATAGAAAAATAACATCCATGGAGGGATAACATATCTGAGTCTGAGAAGAATACGACATGTTTCAATTGTCAGGAACAAGGAAACATTGATAGGTAATCTTAGAAATATCCTTGAGAAAGTTTAGCAATGATCACTCACATTCAGATAAAAGGATAAATCATGTAATGTGTTATACATGTCATAAAATTGGGCATTATTCAAAGCACTGTTGTCAAAATGAACAACCTAAACACAGTAGTAGACCTCATACCTTCAGATGGAAAGAAAAGAAAGATTCTACCATAAAGATATCTCCTAAGAATCATACAAAAACCACCAAGACTCAAAATATTCTGAAGAGAATAAGATGAGATGGGTATAAATGATCAAGGAAGAAAAACTAGAATTCAAAGAAGAAAAGAAGGAAAATAAATTATCGTGGGAAGATGAGGTGGAAAATCATAAATCTAGCACAAACAAAGTAACAACGAATGATGATGAAGGCATGAAGGAAGAAGATAACTGAGTGTAAGAAATGAATAAGTTATTCTTCAAATAGCAATAGATGAAATGCAGTATATGTGTCTCACTGGCATATAATTTGAAAAAGGGAGGTCAAGGGACATGATAGTCATGCCAAAAAGTGTAGTAAATAAAAACATCAAAAGAACAAGAACCCAGAAAGATAAAAATGAGTCATCATGTCACTATGGTGACTATCTACTACTTTGATAGAACCTAAGAAGACACAATATACCTTCTCTAAGTTTATATAAGGTATGCCAAATCTAGAGGAAACATGGTAAAAATTCCATCATGGCCAGATTAGACAAGAATGAAAAAAATTGCTAGTTTGTGGCAAAAGTTGTAGTTTAATTGAGAAAGATGTTAAGGTATGTCACATATGATTTGCTCCATGTTATATAGTGTTGTGCATATTGAATTCCTTGTTTATTCCCCTGAGTCGACATGGGAAAAAATGTTGTCAATTGTTTCCTATTCATGTATGTGTCTCCTTAACCTTGTCATTGGTATAAGTCAAGTGAGAAGTGGTTCCATGAGAGAAATCTTGAATCAATGAACAAGATGGTTGCATGGTAAAAACTAAATCAAAATACGTATGATATTATTTGTGTATGTATGGATGTGAGTGTTTATGTCATAGTTGAGTCATCAATTGGATGGTTGTTATTAGCAGCACATATCCATGGTGGAAAATGAGTCATGTATAAAATCCTCATGTTTTGAGTGTTGAAAGAAGAGCCTATTCAAGTGTCAAAATCTTGCTTTAGTGTGTTTTTGTCACATGTGAATCTTGATTCTGAAAATTCCAATCATAAGCTTCTTGTGTCAAGTCTATTTTCATGATCCCTCAAATGCAAAATGTGTGAAGTACATGTGCATGTTCATTATATAAGTGCATATTCTAGAATTGTCTCTGTCACATAGACTACTAATATGAGTAAAGTAATGCAAGAATTTCATAGTCTGCAAGTGTGAGGAAAGGTGATAGGATCTATATGAGTAACCAATAATGAGAAAGTGATTACAGACTACAAGTATGGAAGATGGTGTCTTTATTCTTGAATTCCAAATGGACAGATTAAGCTCTCAAAGATGTTGTTGAAAAGTATTAGATGATTTGATGGTGAAGATGTCTTCTAATGAGTACCCTTGCATAACAATTGATGTAATAGTTGGTATCTCCAAACTATGCATACCGCATGCTCATAAATATGTTTTTGAGAAGATTCAAGATGAGTTAATGACTATCTATGGATGAGATTGGAGAAAGTGGATAGGTTACAAGACTGAGTAGATTAATGCATGCCATAAGAGGAAATAGGACACTAAGCAATGGATAAGGGTCAGGACACTAGAGACCAATAAATTAGAAGAGGACATTGACATCGTAAGAAAGTGTTTGAGATAGAAATCATGACATACAAGATGAAATACAACCTCAACAAGAGAAAATGGAAAAAGAGATCTTGGTGCCAACTCAAGACAATTGGAGTGAAGCGAAAAATGCAGAAAATAGATTGTTTTAATAGTTTAAAGAAAATTATTATCTTAGGGGGATCCACTAGTGATCAAAAAGATCTGTCTTGCTACTAATAGGAGATAAAAATATGGAACATAGTCCTAGGGGGAGCATTCTCGTGAAATATAAGCTCCAAAATAACACCAAACAATATTTAGGCGAGGGGGAGCTAGTTTACTAGCACATTACTACAATTGGTATCATCAGCTCAGGAGGAGCATTGCCGTGAACATACCAAATCAAGTGGATCAGAAGCATGAGCCAAGGGGGAGCCTCTTAAGGTAAGAACATGATGAATCTATCTTACCAGTGTATTCAAATTTTTATGGCATAGTTGGTCCTTTGTCATTGTTGTCAAAGGGGAGAAAAGCGGAAGAATCGAAACCATAATTGCAGTGTTTTGTCATCAACGGTTATAGGTTTTTGGGTGTGTTTCCATCAATGAAAAAGGGGATATTTTTGAACCTTTTTCATTGTCATATATGTTGTCATTGATGTCAAGATATATTGATGACAAAATTATTTAATGTGAAATGGCATTGATGGAAAAAAGAGTGAATAAGTAAAGAAGATGAAGGATTGGTAGTATCAACTCATAAGAGAAAGCATCATAATCAAAAAGCATGTGAAGAAGTTTGATTGGTAGTGTCAGCTCTTAGAGGCTTCAGGATGATCAAGGATAATTTCTAAGGGACTTAGTCAATTTTTGAGCAAGCCGCAGAGACGAGAAAAAAGGCTGCTAAAGTTCAAAGATAGTTACCAAATTCAGCATGAAGCCACGAAACTCAAAGAATAACTTCTAAGGCTTATGAGAAGCTGAAGGTAAAGGAATAATGTCACCAAAATAAAAGGAGTAAAGGAACAAGCTCTAAGCGTAAAAAGTGAATTCACAAAAGAAAAGTAAGTACCGCGAAGAAACATGGAGCCAAAGGACAAGTCACGAGTGAGATAGGTAAATCTGTGAAGGTGAAGGAAAACTCACATATAAAGAGAGAATCCATGAAGAACAAGATAAGTTGTTGAGGATGGAAGATAGTTACGGAAGACTATAAAATCCATAGATAAAAGAGATAGAGTCTCCACATGGAACAAAGTTGTGGGAAGTCAATTGAAAAGAAGAAATCCACATGACATTATAGAGTCCATGAGAAGCCTATAAGAAGCGTGGATAACTAAAAATCCACTTGGATGGAAGAAATGTCGTAGAACAAAGAAAGGAGCCACGATACAAAAGAAAAGGTCAAATAAGCAAAAGGAAGCTACAAAATGATGCAATATGGACTAGATAAGGGTTGAAGGAAATCAAATTGATTCAAACATGTACCAGTGAGAGTTAGTTCTCCAAAATTGATGATGATTCGATGGTCGGTGATTACGGCTAAGTGTACAACTTGACCTCCGTAAAGAACGATGAAGTCCACTATTCCATCTACAAGAATTTAATGCTTATTGACTTCAAAGTAATTTATTTACACTCTCTATGAAGATTCTTGATTCCAAGGCACAAATTAAATATTGGAGAATAAAGGGGCTCATTTATTCCTGATCATGAGGAAATCCTAAAAATACAAGAAATCTATTTTAGGAGTCGGATAATAAATAATTTTTGGCAGATGCATAGAAGAAGGTGAAATTAAGCCAAACATAGCAAGAAAAAAATCTGAATCTAGCATCATGCATTTCATATCTTAGATTCTCTAGCAAGAAAGAAAGAAGTCTACATGAAATGCAAATTAAATAAAGGGAACGGGTCGATTTGAATAGAGGAATGAATTGGAGCCAAAATTGTTAGCTACTGGAGTGGGAAAACTATGCACCGGAGGCTCAAGGATTGACAGGAGATAATAGTCTCAAGAGAAAAAATGATGCATTCAATTTGAAGGAGCGAAAGAATAAAAGAGGCCGGAGGAGCAATACAAGTATGAGGTAAGATTCTAGAAATTGATCAAATGCATTACAGATTGATGAAATCAGCAAGAGCACTCTCTTGAGCTGAAGAGATGAATAATTGAAGATTTGAAGAGTAGATTGAAGAGAGTAAGTGTAATCTAACCAAGGATTTTTTCAAAGAAACAAATGACACAAAGACGTTGTTGAACATCTAATGCTAATGAAGGAGTGAAAAATAGAGAGCTATGTAAGAAACAAATATATGATTGCATGATGAAGATTTTCTGAAGAGAGGAACAAGGATGAGCTAAGGATAGAGTAATTATAGAGAGGAATAAAGAATATGTAGCAAAATTATAAGGATATAGTGTAGAGAGAAAGAGAAGGGAAGTGTGCAAAAGGAGATAACATTATCAAATGAAGAATTGATGTGCAGAGAAAAGTAAAAGTCTTATATTTTGAATGTGAAGAAAAGAGAGACCAAAAAGAGGTAAATAAAACATTGCATATATAACTTTGAAGAGTGATTGTAAATGAATGAAACAATAAGGTGATAATAAACAATTTTGTATGGAACACATAGACTAAATGATTAGAATTTATGTAAAAAAAATTCTAAGTTGTAGCTTAGAATTTGTAAGGGGTTGCAGCCTTCTTATGGGTAGGTTCCTAGAAAAGATCAGTTGTAGATGATTAAATTAGGGTTTGGTGCTCCTTGTGGGGTTGGTACCTCATTAGAAAAATCTCTTGTGATGCATAATATTCACTTGAGTTATTTTTTGTGTGTAATATCAACAAATTTTTAATGGGTTGGTGCTCCTTGTGGGGTTGGTGACTCACTAAACAAATCTTATAGGATGTGTAATACTCTTGCAAGACCTCTCTTTTATTAATATAAGAAATGATTAAGTAGGTTTTATAGTGAAAGGGTTTCCCACATTATATTTTTTTCTCCTCATTTGAGAGTGTGTGTATGCTTATTTTTCTTATAGTCTCATGATCAATATTCCATGCTTATAACAATTAATAAAAGTTAACAACAACATATACGAGAAAAGAAAGAGGAAATTGACCGTAAGTTTTATCGCATTGATTCACCTCCCTCTCAAAGATTGAAATCTCTAACAATGATCAACCAATTTTCTAGTGATATCACCACCCCTTTAAGCTTATGATTTCCCTTTCATGTATCTCCTTCTAACCTTGTTCCCTTGGAATTTTTAGATTAGGATTAGTTATATTTTATTTCATTGTAGGATTAGTTTTAACATTACGATCGGTAGTAGAAGAACCAACCTTATTAGGAGGTTTTTATCAAGTATCAAGTCCCATAACTTGAGAGATAATCCTATGTTACCCAAAAACATTGATTTCTCATCCACACATTCATGCAAATCAGAGGGTGGTGTTTTCTAGTGATCACATATACTAGCATGTACCTCAACTAGAATTTTTTTATTCATCTTGCTTGAGACATATTGGGATAGTTCCATCATAGCCTCTACGATATAAGGTTTTGACATGGATAGTATGTGTAAAGCACAATGTGTTAAGGCTCGATTGTGTTAGAAGTTCATATTTTCTAGAAAAACATTATCGTGGATGAAGGTATAGATATCATGATAACAATGGTTTTCAGGAAAAAATATTTCACATATCATGGTTGACTCAGGAAAGTTGTAGAATGGAATCAAAATATATTTTATGAGAAACTCATTATGTGTTTGGTTTTTACAAAACTCAAAAAGATATCTAATAGTCACCATTGCATCCACTAGCTTATATGTATGTGAGAAACTTCTTCAAAAGTGATAAGTTAAAAATAACCCTTAAGGATATCAACCGTAATATTGTATGTGATCAATTTTTTTATCCTTGACTTGATCAATGACCAAGAGAGAATCACTATAAACTATTAACTCCTTGAGATTCCATTAAATAGTGAATTTCAACCTAACTATGAGAGATTTGTAGTCAATAATATTTTTGGTACAAGGGAACCTAATGCATAAATCTTTTAAAATGACATCACAATCCGATGTGAATACTATAATACCAACATCTTACACATGGATATTACATGGTCCATCAAAAATAGAGACCAAGAGGAACTACATCAATATCAAAGCGTTCCACATTTGATAATTCAAATTGAATAGGTTCTAGTCCCGGAAGTGGTTCTAATACAAGTTGATTTGCAAGGGCTTGTTCATTGATAGATTTTGCTTGGAAAAATCTATAAAATTCACTAAGTAAAACAAACTAGTTATACATTCTTCATGTTAGAACATGTGTAGATAGTAGATAGTATATGGTAGACAGTAGATAGTAGCTAGTAGCTAGTAGCTAGGATATAGAAGATAGCAGATAGTAGATAACATATAGCAGATAGTAGAGAGCAGATAGCGGATAATAGATAGCAGATAGTAGATAAAAGATAGAAAATAGTGGATAGCAGATAGTGGATAGAAGATAGCATATAGTAGATAGAAGATAGCAGAGATAGCAGATAGCGAGATAGTAGATAGCAGAGATAGCGAGATAGCGAGCGTAACAGGTCTTGAGAGAGAAGCATGATAAGAGTGTGTGTCGGAGAGAAGAAGTGCATGATAAAGTTTGACAAATGATTAGAGGATGAGAAGAGAGATGAAATAGGAAGATAGAGAAGAAGAATGGCTAAAAAGTGATCACAATCTATTATGAGAGACAACACAAGTAAATTGATCAAAAATATTGTGAAGAAGATAGAGTGGATGCTTAACAATTGGGGAGTTGATGCTTCCTTGTAAGTGGTAACTTATAGAAGATGAAGTTGAACCTTGGTTGAACTTTTGGGAGTTATATCTTCAAAGAAAGTTGTGGCTTTTTAACATTCCCTTTTTAAGACTTTAGAAACAAGGGAAAAAAATTATATACAATGTTCTCTGTTCTAAATCAATATAATTTAGAACACACATTCCAATACCAAACTATCTCATAATAGAAAAGCATATACAACTGTAAATGACTTGGTGAAATGCAGATCTCTCATTTTATGACTTAATGATGTGTATACAACATATACTTGGTTCCTTTACCCTTTTAGGGGTACCCATGTGTTTTTTAAGAGGCCTATTTGAATATCTATTACCGATATTCATCTAAAATCCTACTTCTTAAACTAGGTGACATAGGACAACGCAACCAACAAATTTGTGATACGTTGGCCAAAGTTTTAAAACATGTCTATCATGTTTACATTCCTTGAAAACATACTCATCAAATGGAATAAGTTGCTCACCAAACTTTCTTTGTTATCTAGAGTCGTCTTTCCTAAATCATGTCACCAATCTAATTCAATATTGCATAATGGAAAAGGGAAACAACATGTACTAGTGTGGAATACTACTCATGGTGACTAAGGGTACATAGACATACTCAATCGATGTAATTTGATTTGGTGTGTCTAGTTATCCTAAGTTATATTGAGTTGACCTCAACACTAGTTCATGTTCCTATCCCTGCATAGGATAGAACCGTGATCCAGTCTTACCTTTGTGATAATCAAGTTAAACAAACTGAGTGGGGTGTTGAGACATATCAAATACATCATAGTATCCTGTAATGACCCCTGTCATTACAAAGGTACTACACTGCAGTTGATGTGCACCAAAATCTAACTGAGTTTCCTCAACTAGACTAACTCACCTAAGATTACAAGTTTATTAACCCATTAATAACTTCATTAAATATTAATTACCGCAACACCTAAGGATTTAAAATTTTTATTTAACCTAAAAGGTTTCAAGTTGAAGTTACACATGAGGCAGGTATGTAGGTAAAATTTGATTCCTAACCACTCGATTACATGTTTGATTTTATCATTTAAATGAAACAACTTGTATCATGTAATGAAACAATAGATCTTATAGTTATGAAACTATGTTAATTAGTTCCTTACTTATCTCAGCCTACCTTAAATAAGTTCCTTGTAAACCCTTTTAATTTTAAATTATTTCAAGTGTTTTGGATTATGATTAGGAAATCTATAAAAGGAAGTATATCTGGCCATTTCCTTACATCATTCGTAACACTTTAAACAAATCTTTAAAGTATAAATCAATGATTGAACTCAAGGGAATTATCCCTTTTTCCCTATGTCATGGACTAATGTCTATTTATGAAAAGTAATTTCATATGTTATAAATACATCCATAATTCATACACATATATATCTATAAAAATCAATCATAGATCTTTTATGTTGCTTATAGATCTACGTATTCAAATTATTAGTTGCATCTCTTTTATTTGATGACCATCAACTAAGTTTTCATATTCAAAAATCATAGTTTTTATAACACAAGAACTATGAATGTCCAATCTCATATATCTAAAAATACATATTCTAATCTCCTTCATTTATGATATTACTTAGTAATACATCCTAATTCATGACAAGAAGGTATTACATTATAGTATTATTTAGCAATCAACACATATTTTTATTCATCAAGAATGAGTGATACATTCCCTAAATTCATAAGAAATTCAAAAAATTTAAAGTATCATAATAGAAGCACAAATCTAGTTTTATTACAACTCTCTTTTCTGACAAGTACATATCAAATAATGATGCCACATATCATCATAACAAAGATATAATTTCTTTAATAAAATATATGTAACTTTCTATATGTCTTTCTCTTTTCATCTTTTATGAAATCCATCTACAAAATTTTTAGCATGGGTCAATTCGTTGAACTGATCATGATAAGCACTATAACATTGAGACATTGTGCTTTTAACTAAGCTGTTTCATAAAAAGAAATCTGTTGTTTATGAAATAGTCCTGAAAACATAACCAATAATAACAGAAAGACTTTTCCATAAAAGAATACAATCCAGAAGAAGAGAGAGATGTTTTAAAGTTTCTAATTCTAGGTAAGGATTAGTTAATCATCCTATCAACCCTATATTTTCATCAATAGACTCTTTTCAACATGTTGGAAATAAAACAATAGTGTTAAAGAAAGGGAAATTCATATTTCATCCTAACTTTACCTTATCATTCAATTTCCAAATTAAGGTGCCTCATTTACCAGTTCTAACTTTTGAGAAGTAATTCTAGATATACAAATATACCTTCCAGAATACGTATACAGTTTTGCTACTTCAAGTAAACATCCAAATCTATACATGAAGAAATAATAGTCAACAAATAATTATATTCCTATCTAAAATCATAACTGAAGCAGGCTTAACAAGATTCTAAATTAGATTGATTAAAGTTTCATTTCAGTGCTCCAAATAAGGAAGACATAATCAATAAAATCAACAAGATAACTCATAGAAGAAATACTCTAAAAGACCTGAGTGGGTTCATATCAAGTCCAGCTCAAAGGATCAGTCATAATTTACCCCCTGTAGTCCCAATAACTACACACTTAAAGCATTCATAAACCAAAAGAAGAACAAGGTACCAATCAGAGTTACTCAAGTTTCTACCAACCACTAACAAGTCCAAAAAGGGCATGATGATAAAATTTTAGAACCAAACTAAAACAATATCATTCCTTAACCTATGCTAGAGTTCACCCTCAGGAATGATTACAAGGATAACACATGATTAAAATTCCATAATTAAGAAAGAGATTTCAACCCATGTCCTCAAGAGCCTCTTCAAAAAAATAGTCTAAATGATATCGAATTATCTTAAGAATTCTAGCCAATATATAAGTTACAAAGAAGGAAATAGTTAAACATTTAACAAATTCAATTTTCCCAACCCAATTTTGGAAAAAATCAAATAAAAAAAACAATAAATCAACAAAACCTCCCTTTAAACAAAATCGATGGATCATTAAAGCACGACAAGGAGGGAGCCTCAATCATTTCTCATTTCACGACTATTCAGTCACTCCATGCTAACATGGACAAATCAAAAAGGGAACAGATCACTTCAAGAGAAGAACATGAATAAATTTAAATGTCCCAAAGAATCAACAAGTTTAACATGAATCACATAATGTAACTCAAAGTTGGATAACCACAATGATCCAAGTGAAGAACAGAACCCCATAACTTATGACAAGAAAAATTGTTTTTCCATCTTCCACACAAAAATTTAACCAACATTCACTTATTAAACCAAATAACAAAGAATCAACCCAACTAATTAGAATTAAAGTGAAAGTAAGGAAGGTGAGTAATCATACTCAGATCAATCTAGTTCCTCAATAAACTATCTATTAGCAAATTAAGGAGAAGAAAAAAATCATTCCATGAAATTTATTTTCCTAAATTTCAACAACACCAACGAATCAGAGAGAATATTTTCCACACTTATCAAGATCTGCCAAGGTAACTAAAATACCAAAATGGGTTTATGAAAAATAATAAGTAATACAACAAAACGTTACCTTAAAACTTTTGAAGGCATTCCCTCTTTACAACTTAGCTAGACAAGGCTCAACGAATGAGTAAATACTTCAGAAATTCCCAAAAATAAAGGTGTTCTCAATCCAACACAAGATGAGTTTTCCATGGAGAAATGGATTATATCTACTAGCTAGTTTGAACAGAACAATGTCTCTATTTTTATTTTTATTTATCAAGAGGACAACTCAAAATGAAGAGTTTACAACATCCCGAACAAATACTTACAAAAAAAACCAATTTTTCCTTCAAGATAAATTCCCAATGACAACATTAAAGAGGCATGAAAATTAGATCTATAGATTTTCACAAGCCATACAACTATTAATAGCATAGAAACATCCACAAAATTTTCTAGTTAGATAGAAAACCATAATAACTTGTTTCAATGGTGAAAAAGTCCAAATCTACAAATGAGCTAGCATTACAACCATAGTTCACATTTCATTATTTCCTTTCACACTCTTAAATAGAGAACCAGTTTCTATTCAGATAAACAACAAAACACCAATGAAGAAATAACTTAAACGATCAAATAATCAGAACAAGAAGATTTTCTTAAAGAGAAGAGTTGTTTTTATGAAGCACTTAAGTAAATTAAAAGGACTTAATGGATAGGGCCTATCATACATGATAGAGATCATGTATTCACTTTTTACAGAAAATATCCAAGTAGAACTTTGATTCCTTCCTTCGAACGCCAAAAATATCCTCAAAACCTTATTATTCTTCTTATAGTTTTCACAATGCCAATTTTATCTTGTCACGCCATGAAAGGATAAACATTCATGAAAGAACTCAAACTGGAGGTTTGAAGAGCTAAAACCACATGCGAGATATTAAGCTTGAAAAAGACAAAATGACAAAAATAGAACTAAAACCCTTCTTTCTTCTTCCTAGAAGTTTTTCACCATTTTCCAAAAATATTAAATGCAAAACAGGACTGACATTCCTTCCCCATCTCCCGCCACCACCATCTTATGTTTGACAATGACTAAATTCAAAATTGCATGCAACTAAAACTTGGTGGAGGTGCCAACTCATTCCCCCATCTTTTCTCATGCATTCACCAATTTTTAGCAAGACAAAAGTCTTTAATGTCCACTAATGCCTCATAAACACCTAGAAGATGGTGCCACCAAATTTCCCCTTGCATGTCATCCCATAGGTCCTTTTAGGTTAGCCAACAATTAGTCTAGGTTCAACATTAGTTTAGGAACTAACATAGGTCCTTAGGTCTAAGTCTAAAGTTTTAGTCTTAGGTCCTTTAGTTATTAACATCCCACATTAACAAAAGAACATAGAAACTTAGGATAGGTTACAAATTTAGGATAGAGTTACAAATTTAAGAAACATAGTTTAATTACGTTTGCAAGTTTACAATAATAATTACATCCCACACTTACTAAAGAAGATCCAAATTACCATCCTAGATCATGTGTGAAGTAGGGAAGTAGAGATCATTCGTGACTTCAGTATAGTCATAGTTCAAAGATCACATGATCTATCCAGCTTGGTCATTATGACCACAAAGTTTATAAATTAGAAGCATACCTTGGATCAATGAAATTGATCCAAGGTAATGTTGTTTGCATCCCAAAAATTATGAAAATTGAAGCTCAAATTTTTAAGTGCAACAAAGACTTAAGGATTAATTTATCATTTCCAAAGAAGAGAATTATTTAGCATAAGAAGAGATGAATTACCTCATTTTCTATATAACATAAACATGGCAGAATTGTACCTATTTTATAAGATAACATATTATCTACTATAAACATGATGTCATAGATCATAAGAGTACATTGTCTTAAGACAAGAATCACATGTCAACGATTGTAACTTCCAAAACATAATTCATCATAGATATAAACCATGTTAGAGGTGTTACATATCTCCCTCTTAAAAAGCATCATCATCCCAATGATTAACTTAGTCCAAATTCTCAAACAAGAAAAATAATCTTAATTATAGTTCTTTCATTCATAAGTTCACGAACAGAAACTAGATTTGAGAATTTTCCTACTCTCATAAATTATTATAGCATTAAAATAGTTTCGCAGTACTAATGAGTATAGTACCTTCCCAAAACTAGAAGAATTATTGATAAGCTAAAAACAAGGTCTTTATTTGTTATCAATCAACAAAATTAATTCTATTCAAATAAATGAGGAAAATCAATTTTCATATCCTCAAGGTTTTCCCATGTTACGCTTTCTTCATTAAATTGGTCCCAATATACCTTACATTAACTAATTTCACAATTTCTCAAGTACAACTAGTGAGTTTCCAACACTCCAATGGGTTTAACCACAATTATTCCTAGGTCATGGACCTGCAAGGAATCCAAATTTAACACATGTGATAAATATGAAACGTATTTCTTAAGTAAATAAATATGGAAAACATCATACATTCATGGCAAAGTAGGTGGTAAATCTAAACGATAAGCTATAGGATTTATTACTTCAACAATTTAAAAGGGTCCCAAATAACGAGGTGATAATTTGGCTGCCTTTCCAAAGGTTATAGAACTCTTTTTCGGCTTAACCCGTAAAAATACCTTTTCACCCAGCTTAAAATTTATCATCAACCCTTTTCAGATCTGTTAACATTTTTTCTATCTACTACTACTTTTAAATGTTCTTGAATCATTTTAACTTGTTGTTCCATTTTAGTAAGGATTTCAGGTCCAATTATCTCTATGTCTTCAATGTTATCCCAACTAATTGGAGTTCTGTATTTCCTTCCATACAACACTTTGAAAGGTGTTATTTTGAAAGATGCATGATATGTATTATTGTAAGAAAAATAAACTAAAGGAAGGTATTCTTCCCATTTTTATTAGTGATCCATGTACTACATTTAAATGGTATTCGAACTAATATTCAATTTAGTTCCTAAGGATGTATTAAGAATTTGCCAAAATTAAGATTTCATTCTAGGGCATCTATTCGATATAATCAATGATGGTACTCCATGTAATATGAAGATTTCATGCACAAATAAGTTTTTCAAAATAGGTGAGTCATCCTTAAAATTACCAAAGCAACAAAATGTGCTACTTTTGTAAGTTTTTCAACAATAACTAAAATAAAATCATGCTTATTTATTGACATAGGCATCCCCAGAACAAAATCCATGCTAATTACCTACCACTTATATTGCATGGTATGCTATGATGATATAATAAACTATCTAGATGGATATGTTTATCCTTAACATGCTGACATTATAAGTAGTATGTCAAAAATTACTTATGCATTTCTTCATCCATTTCCAAAAATATTGTTTTTTTATATTAGCAAGCATTTGTGTAATACTGGGAAGTCCTGAGTAAGGTGAATTATGAAATTACTCCATTAAATTTTTCCTTAACTCATTTCCCAAAGGTATATACACTTTCTTATCATATATAAATATTCCTTCGTTATCGAAGTGAAAAAATTTATATCTCGGGTCATTTAGATCTATAGCAAGTGTTGTTTTTACTGCTTTGAAAGTGTAGTGCCCTCCATTTTACACCCACAATTACAACAGTAAAATACCAGGATAATTTTTTTTTGACTCACATTGGTCATTACAAAATTCCACAAGGACTCCCAGTCAGGAAAACTTGACAATGTATACGACACTTACAAAAGTCATCAAATCACATAGACACATGATAACACCATATACATGCTGACACTACACTTTTCCCAACGGAAGGTTGCTAGTAGAGACCCAACCACAAGAACCTAACTTCAAGAATGGTGAACCCACAACACATCATTACTTTAAATGTATTTTAGTTATGATTAGCATCCCAAGAACATTGTTATGTAAGCATAATTTTCTCTCTTTTTCCATCTACAAAATCTTAAGTTCATTCCATTTTTTTAATTTACAGTTCGACCAATTTAGGTTGGCTTCCTTTATGCATCACGGAAATTTCCATAACTTACTGGCTTATTTGGCACAATTCAAATCACATATACAATACTTAATTATCTTGTTCTTATGTTAAGAATGTGCTTCTCAAATGTTTATTTAATGTTTAAAATTTACCCTTGCTACACAAGTGAATCTAACGTGATGTCAAGGTGAAATCTTGGGATTAAGGAAGACATAGATTTGAAATAGATTTTTCCCAAGAACATCCATCGATCACGGAATAGTTATTTCACTACCATTATTATTATAGTTCAATAACTTGTTAAATTCCAAATTTGATTTTTATATGTATATCTTTTGTTTTCTCGACGTTTGGTCACACCAAGGTAATTTATATTCTTTGCAACGCATGAAAAATTTTAATTAAGTTATAAGGACTCCAAGATTGACCTCAATCCTAATCTCCAATCTCATGTGTAGCATTATATGATATGCTCTTACATCACACTAAGGTCTCGTTCTTAGCATTGTTTTGTAATTAGGAGTTACAGAAGTATTTGACTAACATCTTAAAGGGGTACATGAACGGAAGAATTATAACTATACATGAACCACAAGTGACACCTACTAATCAGCTGAGGTTTAGTTTCTCCCAATATGCACTTAATGGTCCACACCTCAACTATATGAGAGTTTAATGCAGGGGACATATTTATACTAACCACATTCAAAAAATACCAAGATGTTATTTTGATAGAAACCAAGGTAGCACCATTTAGTCGTTCCTTCAAACAAGGACTCATAAGGTGACTTCTAAGGTGGTCTTCAACACTCAACCTGGTGTCGACCTGAAGAGAGGGCATTCTTCTCACGATTACCAAAACTAGAAGGAAACCACATACTCTGGATAAAGTTGGACCATGTCATTCCTAAAATATGGGTTCACGACAATGTCGCTAGACATAATGACTATGATGGTAAACTCCAACTAGGGGTTTTATTTACCTAACCTAGAGTGTTCCATCGAGTGCAAAGCTTAAGTTCATTCTACGGTCTTAAATTTCTTATATGGTAAAAAGGATCACACATGCAGGCAAGTTATGCACGAATATTTTATTAAGGTTGAGTGTTCCCATTAAAACTCTTTATTATGTTTGCAAGGTAAGAAGATAACCCAAAGAATTAATTTAATCATTTATTGAATACTAAGAAAGTACTACAAGATATTAACTTCAATTTCAATTTACTATGTATAAATCAAACCCTTTTTGCCATACACAACTAAGAAACAAATCAAACTGGTGATTAGATGCACATTTACTAAGGTATCCCTAAAACTAGCATCTCCTACATATTAAAAAATTTCAATTATAAATTTTCGTAACAAGAGACTACATTAGATAGTTATTCATTTTAAAATGACCTATAAAATTACAATAATAATAATTAAATTACACATCACCTTTTTCATCGTCATTCTTCCATCCTACAAAACTTGAGTGAGGAAGATATCAGCGATAAATCACTAGCATGGCATCCACCCTAATCAATCACAATTATCATTTTTCAGTTTCCCATTTAGATAAGATAAAATTACAATTTGTAATAGAAACAAAAAGGTTTAGAGACATGTATTCATTACATTTCATTTTTCTTCGTTTTGTAACTCAGGAGAGAGAAAGAGAAGGGAAGAGAGAGAAAACACCGTTTGGTCAAAAGTTATAATACACACAACAAGTTTCATTATAGTGTTTTAAACAGTTATTTACATGTGTTAAACATTTTTAGGGTGATTTGGCAACCCTACAAGGTCCCGCAGCTTTCTATTCTTACATTTTCTCACTAGCTACAAAACGTTCAAAATGGGCTCAGAGGCTAAGAAACTGCTTCCAAAGGTTATCTTCCGATGAGCACGCACACCACGATTAACTTTCTACGTGTCCCTAGATATACCAAGAGTTCATAGCAATTGACGGAATTGAAAAAGAGTGAACGGTTTATGTTTGGTATCTAGTTTGAGGGGGCCAGAGGGTCATAGTTCACCCAACAGAAAATGACAAAAGTTAGCTCGAGGGCCCGTAAAACCGTGCCCAAAACAAACGTTCAATGGAGGAGAATGCAATGAGACATATCCTACTAGTTCCCCTATATAAGGATAATTCATCAGAGTCGATGGGACTGAGAACTAGAGAACCATTTTTAAATGGCAACAAGTTTTCTGGAGCGACAAGATGAAATTGGACCAGTTTGACCTCGTCAAACTATGATCGAAGGCCTACAAAATGGCTTCGCCAAACTATCCCGAAAAGTTCTCTTTCCTATACTGAATGTTCCATGCAATTTTCTAGTATAAACACTAGAGGTTTGCGAAGACGGAAGTAATTTCTCCATCTAGGTTTCAAATGACAGGTTCAAAACGAAAGCCAACTTTCTAGATTTAACAACTTTCTCTTGTGCTGTAAACCAGTGTAACAAGGCTCCTATAAGAGCATCAAAAGGATGTCATATGTTCATTTTGGGTCAAACCAAAGGTCAAGGTGACTCCTCATATACCAAGGTACACGAATGAAACTTCACATCTCGTTTCCAGAGTTACGAAGGGTACTTAGTGAGTCTCCGAAAATTACAAAATTTAACTATTTAAAACAAGGAGAAGGTCAACTTTATCAATGGGGAGTCAAATTCATCTGGTTGATAAAATGATATTGGAGTGATCAAGAAGGGTAAGAGTTTTCTAAATCATCTCGAAGTGAGGGTGATAGTTCATGGTTTAAAGTAGACGAGTTATAATGACTTCGAGAGTTGTGACACGACACTTTATTGTTTTGTAATGAGTTGAAGGGACATTTAACTGTATTAAAAATCCTAATAATTTAAAATTATATTTAGTTGAAAAAGAGAACTAAAACATGAGAATTATGAGAGGTAAGGGAAGAAGAACCATGCCTAGAAATGATGAGTGAAACGGTACAAGGGGCTCCAAGTGGTTTACACTCGTGATCCGTCGAGACCACCATTGTTGCCATCTGATGCCAGGTAGTCACGTGCAAACCAAGCCATTCGTTGTGAAACCATGTCTCATCAAAAAGAACCATTTTGTGTTTTCAAGAAGTCATCACGATCCCAGAGACCACATTTTCTATGCCAACAGATCACACGCCTTTTCAAAAAAATTCCTTTTTGTGCAAACAAATACTCGAGGAACGGATTTCAGTCTGCTTAGGATGCTTGCAATACAATGCATAGACAACATTAATTAATGGTTCTAACAGAATAGTCCATAAGCTTACACTTGGAAGAGGTGAGACAATAATGCTTGGCATGATTCTATAAGAGGCACTCATGCCATCAAAGTATTTACAACCCTCATGCACTGAACTCCGCATGGCTAAAAGCTAATTAAATCAAAAATGAAGCTTACAAGGTCAGGGTAGGTTCCATAAGACCACATCTCTTGAGGCATTCTACCAAAAAGATTACAGAGGCCCCCTTTTTACACATCCATTTTATGCATATGCTGCCATCATGGCATTCCATGAGACAACATTTCTTTGAGGCATTCTATCAAACAGTTCAATGCCTTTTTAATAGACCCATTTTTTTGCATAACCTGCTATCATTGTAGTCCCTGGAACTGCATTTCTTCCCGCATTTAGTCGAATAGTTCACATGCTTCCATGTTTTACATATGTATCTACTAGGGCACTTGTGACTGCAACATCTAACAAAGTTCCTCGGCCATTTTTTCTTTGTGTATGCTTCTGAAATTTGCATACTTGTCTACTGGCGCACTTGCAACTAAAACAAACAAACTCCCTTCTCCAAAATGCTTTGATGGACATCTGCAGCAGTTCCAAAGCTCTTATTTTGGCGTAGGATGGGAGGTACGCTAGCAAGGAAGTCTGAATGAGGTTGGAGACCTATGCACGGGGGACAACGTGACTATCTTAAGAGGGAAAACCTATGTCTTCTGTATGTTGCAAACAAAAATGCATCTCTAGAGAGCTACTTGAATCATTTTTCATATAGATCAAACACTAAAACAACACCCAAGTTATGAGATGCGAACGTAGGTGTGTGGCATGGCCTAGGAGGATGTTAAAAATGTGACAAACCAAACAGACACAAATCCTCCGTCATTTTGCTTGATTTTCCCACGCAAGTGTGTGGCACCTTTTTACAAAGGAGGTGGGAGGAGGCCCAACAACAACCAACACGTGATGGCACTCTATGAGATGTCATCTGGCGAAGCATTTCTTGGGGACAGTCCAAAGAAAATTCCCTAGTTTTGTTCAGTCCCTACCCACAAATCCAACCTAGTGTTTTTACATTCTGCCCTTCTCTACTTTGCCCTAATCCGCCCTCACAAAGAAATCATGGGTTTTCTTAGTTTTAAAACTTTTACTTTAATTAATTTTTTTTTTTTTGTTTGTTTTAACTAGATAAAAATAAAAACCCTAAATGAAGTAAAATAATAATAAGCACGATTAATGATGATCACCATATTCATAATAACCACACAAATTTATCAATAATAATAATAATCACCCTCGACAATATAAATTATAATATTATTATAAACATTATTTTTATGATTTTACGGCTAAAACAATGATAATAATTATTAATCCTATTAATGGCGACGACCAAGCAAGCCCAAAAAATGAGAACCATATTTTCCTTTAACTGGATAGTTGTCCATGACGTTACGAGGTCCACAGTTGGGGTGTCGAAAATGAAACGAAAGGAAAGAAGGAGAGGGAAGGTGATAAATCTTCACTGCGACCTGACAAGGACAAGGTCAACAATGGTCAACGAAAACACCCACACACCAATCTCCCAGGCTTAGCAACAAGGTCGTCATGCCAAGGACTGGGGGAACATCGAACGGGGCATTACATCCTCCTCCCCTTAAGAAAGCATCATCCTCGATGCGACATACAATGAAGAAGGAGAAATGGTAAACAACAAGGAATGAATAAGGTGAAGGCACACGCTAAGGTTAAGATTTCAGACACAAAAGCACGGTCACGGGGTGGCCCTAGGAACAATTGGTAGAAATTTCAACTTTCAAGGTTTTGTGAAGATTGGCAGTTCTCTCTCATTCGTTATTTCATTAATCTCTTCTATTAACATTATTCTTAATTCAATTCCTTTAGAATCTCCTTTTTGTAGAATTTTAGTTTATTCCTTCTCGTGGGTTCCCATCATGAACTATAGTCATAACACCCTACCAGGGTCATACACAACACTAAAATTTCAAAAGCATACTTTTACATACTTTCACGACCATACCACATCACAAGGGTTTCACCAAACCATGGAATGAAAATGAGTAGACCACATAACAATTAATTTCTAACCATCACGTCCTAGACATATATCTAGTACACATATATGACTAATAAACAAATCAACACGTTGATACATATACAATGGGTATCACATGACTCACAAAAATCCATGACTATAACAACATAGTTTCAAATCCATTATCCAATAGTCCATACCAACCAAGAGAAGAGTCAAACCTCAAACATAACAAGGTGTCAAAAAGGCTCACAAGGGTACACATAACTCACTATACCAACTCCCCACATAACAAGACATCACGAAACAAACCCCAGATATCTCCAAAAGTACAGGTAAAACTCCATATATCTCCTAAAGTATCATAAATCAACTCCATATAATCCCCCAAGGCATCAAAAATAATCTCCATATACCTCCCAAAGAGAAAGAAACATAGTGTCAAAACCAAGCTGGGTCACTCAACCATAGAGCCCCATCAAGAATATCAGGTCACTCAACCATAAAGCGCCATAAAGTATAACAGGTCACTCAACCATAGAGGCTCATCTCCTTCCTCCTTTCAAATGAGGCCAGGTCACCCTATGGCCCTAGGCACATAGAACCCCATCACCCCCAACCCAAGTGACATAATAACTCGTGGTTCAACAACCCACTAGTTATCTATAACTCCTTGGGGTGTACCCCCATACAACGAAGCGGGTCCATAGGTTCAACCACTCCATGGTTAATCCCATGACCCTATTCCAACACATTACACATTAGAACCATCATAAAAATCCAATCAAATGCCAAGTGGAAAAATCAAAAGCCTTGGGCTAGGCTACAAATCTTTTAAATATGAAAAGAAGGTTTTAAAACTAAGAAAACAAATGGCTAATTAGCCATGGTTAGTGTAAAATCCAATTGTTAATGCAACAATCAAATAAATGCCCAAAATATAAGAACATGTCAATCAAGAAAATGGCTGGTTCTAGCGAAAAAGAGAAAGATTAATTTACGAATAAAATACGTAATGAGAAAATAGCACATCAAAATCACTATGTGGCCTCCTACCACCACTAAAGGGGTACTCATCGAGTTGCTGGCACTCAGACATCGAGCCTCAGCTCATGAAAATATACATGTAACCATAAATGAGTATATCAAATAATGTAACTGTCATCATCTCTTCCTGAATCATAACTCCAAACTCCCACAAGGATCAACATAGTCAAAATCACATAGGATTATTCAATGAACAATCCAATAGGAAAGAGCAGGGGACACAAGGTTGCATAAGTTGAGCCTAAGGTGGTGCGCACCCACAATATACTAAGCAAGCTCGAAGTATACTAAATAGATAAAAGTGGGTTTTCAGTCTATATAAGACTCCACTTTCTCACTTGTACTCAGCTCAAGATTATGACAATCTAGTCCATGCCTCCTCTCTCTACACATACACTCTTGACAATTTATCCCCTTAGGGTCATCTAGTGTAAGGTCCACAACATACACATAACTACATCACTAACACAATGGTAATTCACACACAACAACCATAATGCATTACGCATGGTATATATATATATATATATATATATATATATATATATATATAACACAATCATTACTTTCACGAGTTACGATACATCACATTACCACATCCTACACCCAAAGTGCAATAACTATTCACAATAGGGTTCATAGGCTCACTGTATGCCCCTATATCACAACATGAATCATTACATATTACATAAATCATACATACGATGGACATAGTAACATCACAACATAACATTCATTTACTACATACAAGGTGATACACACATTTATTCAAAACATGGTAAAACATCATGATACAATTCAATTCACTTTACATCAATCCAATCATACAACATATCGACAAACCCACATATCACAATATGCCACAATGCACCAACATCCCGTCATCCACATTAGAATTATTTTCACACATTCCAAGAAATAATTCACACGTGAACTCTTCATAGAATCCACACGAAGGAGAGAGAAAACTCCCATCCCCAATACATCAACAGGATAACAAATGCACACTAAGTGACATACACCTCATGTGCATTCACACTATCACAATTACGACATAGATCACATCACTCTTAAAACACATTACTCTTCCAATATTTATCACCATCATGAAACACCATCCCATCATGCCATCATGCGTAATCATCAAAACTCTAATCTATCCTAGAGGTTTGAGAGCATGAACCTTGCTCTGATACCACATGTAGTGCCCACCATTTTACACACACAATTACAACAGTAAAATACCAGGATAATTTTTTTGACTTACATTGGTCATTACTGACAAATGCCACAAGGAATCCCAAGTCGAAAAACTTGACTCATGTATATGACACTTACAAAAGTCATCAAATCACATAGACACATGATAACACCATATACATGTTGACGCTACACTTTTCCCAATGGAAGGTTGCTAGTAGAGACCCAACCATAAGAACCTGACTTCAAGAATGGCGAACCCACAACACATCATTACTTTAAATGTATTTTAGTTACGATTAGCATCCCAAGAACATTGTTATGTAAGAATAATTTTCTCTCTTTTTCCATCTACAAAATCTTAAGTTCATTCCATTTTTTTTAATTTATAGTTTGACCAATTTAGGTTGGCTTCCTTAATGCATCACATAAATTCCCATAACTTACTGGCTTATTTGGCACAATTCAAATCACATATACAGTACTTAATTATCTTGTTCTTATGTTAAGAATGTGCTTCTCAAATGTTTATTTAATGTTTAAAATTTACCCTTGCTACACAAGTGAATCTAACATGATGTCAAGATGAAATCTTGGGATTAAGGAAGACATAGATTTGAAATAGCTTTTTCCCCAAGAACATCCATCGATCACAGAATAGTTATTTCGCTACCATTATTATTATAGTTCAATAACTTGTTAAATTCCAAATTTGATTTTTATATGTATATCTTTTGTTTTCTCGACATTTGGTCACACCAAGGTAATTTATATTCTTTACAACGCATGAAAAAGTTTAATTAAGTTATAAGGACTCCAAGATTGACCTCAATCCTAATCTCCAATCTCGTGTGCAACATTATATGATATGCTCTTACATCGCACTAAGGTCTCATTCTTAGCATTGTTTTGTAATCAGGAGTTACAGAAGTATTTGACTAACATCTTGAAGGGGTACATGATTGGAAGAATTGTAACTATACATGAACCACAAGTGACACCTACTAATCAAATGAGGTTTGGTTTCTCCCAATATGCACTTAATGATCCATGCCTCAACTATATAAGAGTTTAAGGTAGGTGGACATATTTATACTAACCACATTCGAAAATACCAAGATGTTATTTTGATAGAAACCAAGGTAGCACTGTTGAATCGTTCCTTCGAACAATGACTCATAAGGTGACTTATAAGGTGGTCTTAAACACTCAAACTGGTGTCAGACTTGAAGAGAGGGCATTCTTCTCATGATTACCAAAACTAGAAGGAAACTGCATACTGTGGATAAAGTTGGACCATGTCATTCCTAAAATATGGGTTCACGACAATGTCGCTAGACATAATGACTATGAGGGTAAACTCCAACTAGGGGTTTTATTTACCTAACATAGAGTGTTCCATTGAGTGCAAAGTTTAAGTTCGTTCTACGGTCTTAAATTTCTTATATGGTAAAAAGGATCACACATGCAGTAAGTTATGCATGAATATTTTATTAAGGTTGAGTGTTCCCATTAAAACTCTTTATTATGTTTGCAAGGTAAGAAGATAACCCAGTAATTAATTTAATCATTTAATGAATACTAAGAAATTACTACAAGATATTAACTTCAATTTCAATTTACTATGTATAAATCAAACCCTTTTTTCCATACACAACTAAGAAACCAATCAAACCGGTGATTAGATGCACATTTCCTAAGGTATCCCTAAAACTAGCATCTCCTACATATTAAAAAATTTCAATTATAAATTTTCTGTAACAAGAGACTACATTAGATAGTTATTCATTTTACAATGACCTATAAAAATTACAATAATAATAATTAAATTACACATCACCTTTTTCATCGTCATTCTTCCATCCTGCAAAACCCACGTGAGCAAGATATCAACGATAAATCGCTGGCATGGCATCCACCCTAATCAATCATAATTATCATTTTTCAGTTTCCCATTTACATAAGATAAAAATTACAATTTGTAATCGAAACAAAAAGGTTTAGAGACATGTATTCATTACATTTCATTTTGCTTCTTTTTGTAACCCATAGAGAGAGAAAGAGAAGGGTAGAGAGAGAAAACACCATTTTGTCAAAAGTTATAATACACACAACAAGTTTCATTATAGTGTTTTAAATATTTATTTACATGTGTTTAACATTTTCAGGGTGATTTGGCAACCCTACGAGGTCCCGTAGCTTTCTATTCTTACATTTTCTCACTAGCTACAAAATGTTCAAAATGGGCTTAGAGGCTAAGAAACTACTTCCAAAGGTTATCTTCTGATGAGCACGCACACCACAATTAACTTTCTACATGTCCCCAGATATACCAAGAGTTCATAGCAACTGACGGAATTGAAAAAGAGTGAACGGTTTACGTTTGGCGGCTAGTTTTCCGGGGCCACTGGTCGTAGTTCACCCAGTTGTAAAATGACAAAAGTTAGCTCGAGGGCCCAAAAAACCATGCCCAAAATGAATGTTCAATGGAGGAGCATGCAATGATACATCTCTTACTATTTCCCTATATAAGAATAATTCATCGATTTGATGGGACTGAGAACTAGAGAACCATTTTTAAATGACAACAAGTTTTCTGGAGCGACAAGATGAAATTGGACTAGTTTGACCTCGTCAAACTGTGACCGGAGGCCTACAAAATGGCTTCGCCAAACTATCTCAAAAATTCTCTTTCCTATACTTGAATGTTACATGAAATTTTCTAGTATAAACACTAGAGGTTTGCGAAAGACGGAAGTAATTTCTACATCCAGGTTTCAAATGGCGGTTCAAAAGAAAGCCAACTTTCTAGATTTAACAACTTTCTACTGCTGTAAACCAATGTGTAACAAGGCTCCTATAAGAGCGTCAAAAGGATGTCATATGTTCATTTCAGGTCAAACCAAAGGTCAAGGTGACTCCTCATATACCAAGGTACATGAATGAAAATTCACATCTTGTTTCAAGATTTGTGAAGGGTACTTATTGAGTCTCCAAAAATTGCAAAATTTAACTATTTAAAATAAGGAGAAGGTCAACTTTATCAATGGGGAGTCAAATTCATCTGGTCAATAAAATGATATTGGAGCAATCAAGAAGGGTAAGATTTTTCTAAATCATCTCAAAGTGAGGGTGATAGTTCATGGTTTAAAGTAGATGAGTTATAATGACTTCGAGAGTTGTGACATGACACTTTATTGTTTTGCAATGAGTTGAAGGGACATTTAACTGTATTAAAAATCCTAATAATTTAAAAATCTATTTAGTTGCAAAAGAGAACTAAAACATGAGAATTATGAGAGGTAAGGGAAGAATAACCATGCCTGGAAATGATGAGTGAAACGGTACAAGGGGCTCCAAGCGGTTTACACTCGCGATCCATCGAGACCACCATTGTTGCCATCTGATGCCAGGTAGTCACGTGCAAACCAAGCCATTCGTTGTGCACCCATGTCTCATTGAAAAGAACCATTTTTGTTTTCAAGAAGTCATCTTGATCCCAGAGACCACATTTTCTATGTCAACAGATCACACGCCTTTTCAACAAAATTCATTTTTGTGCAAACAAATACTCTGAGGAACGGCTTTCAAATACAATGCATAGGAAGCATTAATTAATGGTTCTAACAGAATAGTCCAGAAGCTTGCACTTGGAAGAGGTGAGGCAATAATTCTTGGTGTGATTCTACAAGAGGCACTCATGCCATCGAAGTATTTACAACCCTCATGCACTGAACCTGCATGGCTAAAAGCTAATTAAACCAGAAATGAAGCTTTCAAGGTCAGGTTAGGTTCCATAAGACCACATCTCTTGAGGCATCCGCCAAACAAATCACAGGCCCTTTTTTTACACATCCATTTTGTGCATATGCTACCATCATGGCATTCCATGAGACAACATTTCTTTGAGGCATTCTATCAAACAGTTCATCACCTTTTAACAAACCCATTTTTTTGCATAACCTGCTATCATTGCAGTCCCTAGAACTGCATTTCTTCCCTGCATTTAGTCAAACAGTTCACATGCTTCCACATTTTACATATGTATCTACTAGGGAACTTGCGACTACAACATCTGACAAAGTTCCTCAGCCATTTTTGCTTTGTGTATGCTCCAAATTTACATACTTGTCTATTGGCGCACTTGTAACTAAAACAAACAAACTCCCTTCTCCAAAATGCTTTGATGGATGTCTGTAGTAGTTCCAAAGCTCTTATTTTCGTGCAGGATGGGAGGTACACTACAAAGGAAGTCTTAATGGGGTTGGAGACCTGCGCACGGGGGACAATGTGACTATATTAAGAGGGAAAACCTGTCTTTTGCATGCTGTAAACAAAAAACACATCTCCAAAGAGCTGCTATCCCATTTTTCATCGGGATCAAACACTAAAAACAACGCCCAAGTTGTGAGATGCCACGCATGAGTGTGACGTGGCCAGGGAGGCACTTGAAGACGTGACAAACCAAATAGACACAAATCCTCCACCATTTTTCTTGATTTTCCCACGCAGGTGTGTGGCACGGCCTGGGAGAATGCTTTGGCATGGCTAGGAGGCTGGGAGGAGGCCCAACAGTGATGGCACTCCATGAGATGTCATTTGGTGAAGCATTTCTTGGGGACAGTCCAAAGAAAACACCCTAGTTTTGTTCAGCCACCACCCACAAATCCAACCTAGTGTTTTTTGCATTCTGCCCTTCTCTACTTTTCCCTAATCTGCCCTCACAAAGAAATCACGGGTTTTCTTAGTTTTAAAACTTTTACTTTAATTATAAATTATTTTTCTTTGTTTTAGATAGATAAAAATAAAAACCCTAAACAAAGTAAAATAATAATAAGCATGATTACTGGTGATCACCATATTCATAATAACCACACAAATTTATCCATAATAATAATAGTCACCCTCGACAATACAAATTATAATATTATTTTTATGATTTTATGGCTAAAACAATGATAATAATTATTAATCCTATTAATGGCGATGACCAGGCAAGCCCGACGAACCGAGAACCAGATTTTCCTTTAACCGGATAGTCGTCCATGATGCTACGAGGTCCACAGTTGGGGTGTCGACAATGACCCAAAAGGAAAGAAGGAGAGGGAAGGTGAAAAATCTTCACTGTGACCTGGACAAGGTCAACAACGGTCAACAAAAGCACCCACACACCAGTCTCCCAGGCTTAGCAATAAGGTCGTCATGCCAGGGACTGGGGGAACATCGAATGGGGCATTATAGAAAGTAAGAATCATATTCCATGATACTTTTTACCTCATCCTTAAATTGAGTTCTCAAAGTTATAAGTGCATTAATATGTTTCCTACGACTTAGTGCATCTACCACTATGTTTTCTTTTCCTTTTATGTAATTTATGTCAAAATCATATCGTCACAAAAAAATATAACCATCTTCATTTTCTTACATTCAGATTTGGTTGAGTGAAAATAAATTTCAGCCTAAGATGACTAGTCTTTAATTCAAAAGGTCTTCCTAAAAGATATTGTCTCCATACTTGAAGTGTAAGTACTATAGCAACAAGCTCTAGGTCATGGGTAGTATAATGCAACTCATGTAACTTGAGTTTTCTCCTCTCATATGCTATTAGATGTTGATTTTGCAACACAATATCTCCGAGTCCTTCTCGGAAACATTTTTAACTACTTTGTAAATTTTTCATTAGGATCAGAGTACAACCAAAATAGGTACGAGAGGTTAATTGATCCTTAAGATTTTTAAATGTTGATTCCAATTTTTCACTCCACACAAATTTCTTATCTTTCTTTTGAAATGAAAGTATTGGTGCAATGACCTTTAAAAAGTCCTTAACAAACTTTCTATAGTAGCCAACAAGACCCCTAAATTTTTTGACTTCATGTACATTCTTAGGTGTAGGCCACTTAGCTATTGCAACAATATTTGATGGATCTACAGCTATTCCATCCTTACTTATGACATGTCCTAGATAGTGCACTTTTGTCTCATAGAAAGAACATTTGGAAAATTTACCATAAAATATTCTTTTCCTTAATATTTTAAGTAGTATTTTAAAATTCTCATGATGCTCATCAATGCTTTTAGAATAGATAATAATATCATCCAAGAATACAAGTACAAACTTGTCCGGTATTCTGAAATATTTTATTCGTTAAATTCATAAAAATTTAGGTGCATTTGTGAAACCGAAAGGTAAAATTGTAAATTCATAATGTCCATACCTTTTCCTAAAGGTTGTTTTATGAATATCTTCATCTTTAATTCTTAACTGATGATACCCAGAGAAAAGATCTATCTTAGAATATATTGATGCACCATGCATTTGATCAAACAGATCATCAATTCTAGGAAGTGGATATCTATTTTTTATTGTTGTTTTGTTTAACATCCTATAATCAATACACAACCTAAGTGTTCCATCTTTCTTTTTCAAAAATTACTGGTGCTCCCCAAGGTGAGACACTTGGTCTTATCAAACCTTTAGACAAAATTTATTCTAATTGGGCCTTTAATCTCTACCAGGTTCAACAATATTCATTTGATATGGTGCCTTAGAAATAGGCTCGGTTCCTTGTTTTATCTCAATTGTGAAATCAAACTCCCATTTGGGAGGAAGACTAGGTAGTTCTTCTATAAACACATCACTGAAATCCCTTAATAGCAGATATTTTTCCAAGAAATTACTATCCCCTTCAGTTTTTTTAGAAATTTTTACTGCATATAAGGTGCAACCTTTGTTTTTGGCCTTTTTAAGATGCATAGTTGACAATTTTTTAACTGAAATCTCATGTTTTATCCCTTCGATGTCTATTGTTTTCTATAGGTCATTAAGACAAGTAGTGTGTTTTTCAAAATAGTCTACTTTAGCCTTATGTTCATCAATCCAATTAACACCTATTATGACATCATAAGACCCCAAAGGAGAAACATAAAGATCAACTTTAGTGGAAAAACTAGGCAAGTCTAGGACTAATCCAAAAATACACTTACTAACTGTGTGAAAACATTATTTCCATGATGTACAGCCCAAGATTTTTCAATGTTTCCATCTTTTCCTTTTAGTTGTAAAGCTAATTTACTAGAAATAAAGCATTTAGTAGCTCTAGTATCTAAAATTATAGTAACAAGCATACAAAATAACTCACCTGGCACTTCTATAGCCGTAACTTGATTTTTAACTTGTTTATCAGCTACTGCAACATGTATCTTATGTTGTTGATTGATGTCATCCTTCTTTAGAGGGCACTGATTTGCATAATGATGTTTTCCATAGTTGTAAAAGCCCCCTACTTGTCCTCTTTTAGGTTTAAATTTATTTTCAGCCTTGAAATTGTTGTTCTATTCTCTATAGGATTTCTTTCCATTATTATTGTTCTTAACCAAAGTGTTTCAAACATTTGTGGAAGGTTTATTTGTTGTTGTTTTCTTACTGTTATCAGCAAAAAAGTTTTTTTGGGACAAAACTTCTTCCATGTCCCCTTTTTGGGTGTAAGAGATGAATATGAATTAGGAATTTTCTTTCTGTTTTCTTCCTTATGGGCAGAGATTGCTTTTAATTTCTATTCCTATCGAATGGTTTTTTCTACAACCCCCTCCATGGTGGTTGGGTTGTGAACATCTACCTCACCCCCTATGATAAGGTTTAATCCCATTATGAATTTTTTTATCCCGAACTTCTCATCATTTTGATATTGAGGTCGTACTTCATAATTTTAGTGAACCTCTCACAATGCTACTGCTACGCTTAATTTTTCCTAAGTTAAGTTCTTAAATTCAGTCATCTTTTAATCATAATAAAGTTGTGGTAGCCAACGTTTCGTAATGTAATTTTTAAATTGATCCCAAGTGATGCTTGACTCATCAATATTTATTTCATCCTTACATTTGTCCCACTAATAATATGCCTCATGGGAAAGCTGATAAGCTCCCCATACCACTTTTGTTTCCTCTAATAAGTTTCTTATTACAAATTACTTCTCCATTTCACTAAGACAGTTCTCAACTCCATCCTCTAGTGTAGTTCCATCAAACTTAGGTGGACTTATCCTTTTTATATCATTTATGAGTTTATTTTCTAACCTTTCCTTTTTATTTTTAGGATTATTGGGTACATTTGCATTAGCATTTGTAGCATTATTATTATCAACGCCCAAATTCCCAAAGCATTGGTGTTGTCCACCGAAGGTGGCTAATTATTATTACCAACATCTTCTTCCTCCTCCTCATTACCCATAACTTATGGTTCAAGGACATCCAAATGGTCTCATTTGTATAACAAGAAAGCAAGGATATAAACAAGATTTTGGGTGCTAGTTTCATCTCCACCATGTGGTAGGTTATTTGCAAAGATTTCCCATTGTTCTAACCATTTTCTTATCGTTAACAATAAAATTAAGTTTTTAATCATATTATAGACACAATAGGTCCAAGATTTTTAACCTTTAGCTCTAATACCAAGATGTAACATTCCCATTTTAAGACTTTAGAAGCAAGGAATTTTTTTAATATCTATAATGTTCTCTATTCTAAATAAACATAATTTAGAATGAACATTCCAATACCAAACTATCTCATAATAGAAAACCATATGCAATCAGTAAATTACTTGGTGGAACAACGATATCTCATTTTATGACTTAATGATGTGTATACAACATATACTTGGTTCATTTAACCTTTTAGGGGTACCCAAGTGTTCTTCTTAAGAGGCCTATCTGAATATCTCATACCAATATTCATCTAAAATCCATCTTCTTAAATAAGGTGACATATGACAATGCAACCAACATCTTGCGATACTTTGGCCAAATTTTTAAAACATGTTTATAATGTTTACATTTCTTGATGGCATAATCACAAATAGAATAAGTCCCTCACCACACTTTATTATTTATAATGGTCTTTCCTGACTCATCTCAGTCCAATTTGATTCAATATTGCATACTAGACAAGGGAAGCAACATGCACTAGTGTGGAACACTAGTCATGGTGGCTAAGGGTACATAGACATACTCAATCAACATAAGTCAATTGGGTGTGTCTAGTTATACTAAGTCAACAAGGGTTGACCTTGACACTAGTTCATGTTCATATCCCCGCATAGGATAGAGTTGTGATCCGAGTCTTACCTTTGTGTTAATCAAGTTAAACAAACTGAGTGGGGTGTTGAGACATATCAACTACATCAAATTATACTGTAATGACCCCTTTCATTACAAAGGTACTACACTACAATTGATGTGTACCAACATGTAATTGAGTTTCCTCAACCGTACTAACT
The DNA here is from genome assembly GCA_018340775.1 of Taxus wallichiana var. yunnanensis. Lineage (NCBI taxonomy): Eukaryota > Viridiplantae > Streptophyta > Pinopsida > Cupressales > Taxaceae > Taxus > Taxus wallichiana. Next base: position 292,471,192 of record CM031242.1, on the reverse strand, counting down.
CACCTAAGATTACAATTTTATTAACCCATTAATAACATTAAAGATTAATTACCACAACACCTAAGGATTTAACTAGGTTATTTAACCTAAAAGGTTTCAATTTGAAGTTACATGATGATGCGGTATGTAGGTAAAATGTGCTTCCTAACCACTCGTATACATGTTTGAGTTTATCATTTAAAAAAACAACTTGAATCATGTAATGACATAATAGATCGTATAGTCATTAAAGTGTGTTAATTATTTCCTTACTTATCTCAGCCTATCTTAAATAAGTTCCTTATAAACCCTTTTTATTTTAAATTCTTTCAAGCATTATAGCTTATGATTATGGAAATCATGTCAAAGGAAGTATATGCAACTATTTACTTAAATCGTTCATAACAATTTAAACAAGCCTTTAAATTATGTCTCAATGATTGAGCTCAAGGGAATGATCACTTTTCCCTATGTCATGGACTAATGTCCATTTATGAAAACTGATTTCATATGTTCTAAATACACCCATAATACATACATACATACATACATACATATATATATATATATATATATATATATATAAAAAATAGTAGATCTTTTATTTTTCTTATAGATCTACTTATTCAACTTATTAATTAGATCTCTTTTATTTGAGAACCACTAGATAAGGTTTCATATTCACAACTCATAGTTTTTATAACATAAGAACTATTAAGCTCCAATTTCATATCTCTAAAAATACATATATTGATCTCCTTCATTTATGATATTACTTAATAATACATCCCAATTCATGACAATAAGGTATTACATTATAGTATTATTTAGCAATCAACACATCTTTTTATTCATCAAGAAGGAGTGATATATTCACTAAATTCATAAGCATTTCAGAAATTACAAAGTATCATAATAGAAGTACAAAACTAGTTTTATTACAACTCTCTTTTCCGACAAGTACATCTCAAGTAATGATGCCACATATCATCATAATAAATGTACAATTTCTTTAATAAAACAGATGTAGTTTCTATATGTCTTTCTCCTTTCATATTTTATGAAATCCATCTGTAAAATTGTTAGCATAGGTCAGTTCATTGAACCAAGCATGATAAGCACTATAAGCATTAAGACATTGTGCTTTTAACTAAACTGTTTCATAAAAAGAATTCTATTATTTATGAAACATTCCTATAAACATAACCAATAATAATCAAGAGACTTTTCCATAAAAGAATACAATCCAGAAGAAGAGATAGATGTTTTAAAGTTTCTAATTCTAGGTAAGGATTAGGTAATCATCCTATCAACCCTATTTTTCATCAATAGACTCTTTTCAACATGCAGAAATAAAAAATAGTGTTAAAGAAAGGTAATTTCATATTACATCCTAACTTTACCTTATCATTCAATTTCCAAATTAAGGTGCCTCATTTACCAGTTCTAACTTTTGAGAAGTAATTCTAGATATAAAAATCTAGCTTCCGAATATGTATACATTTTTCTACTTACGTAAAAATCCAAATCTATACATGAAGAAATAATAGTCAACATATAATTATATTCCTATATAAAATCACAAATGAATCAGTGGTCGCTAAGAGTCTAAATTACATTTATTAAAATTTCATTTCAATGCTCTAAATAAGGAAGACATAATAATTAAAATTAAAAAGATAATTCATGTAAGGAATACTCTAAAATACCTAAGTGAGTTCATATCAAGTCAAGCTCAAATGATAAATCATAATTTACCCACTATAGTCCCAATAATTACACACTTAAAGAATTCATAAAAAATAATAAGGTACAAATTAGAGTTGCTCAAGTTTATACAAACCACTAAGAAGTCGAAAGGGGCATAATGATAAAAGTTCAAAACCAAACTAAAACAATATCATTCCTTATCCTATGCTAGAGTTCACCCTCAAGAATGATTACAAGGATAACGTGTGATTAACATTCCAGAATGAAGAAAGAGACTTCAACCCATGTCCTCAAGAGACTCTTCAACAAAACACTAAATGATATCAAAGTATCTTAAGAATTCTAGCCAATATATCAGTTACGGAGAAGGAAATAGTTAAACATTTAATGATTCAATTTTCCCAACCCAATTTTGGAAAAACTCAAAAAGAACAAACATTAAATAAAAAAACCTCCCTTTAAACAACATCGATGGAGCATTAAAGCACAACAAGGAGGGAGCCTCAATCAATTCTCATTTCACGACTATTCAGTCACTCTATGCTAACATGGACAAATAAAAAGGGGACATATCACTTCAAGATAAGAACATGAATAAATTTAAATGTCCAAAAGAATCAACAATTTCAACTTGAAGCACATAATGTAACTCAAAGTTGGATAACCACAACGATCCAAGCGAAGAACAAAACCCTATAACTCGTGATAAGTAAAAAAAAAAATCCATCTTCCACACAGAAATTTAACCAACATTCACTTATTAAACCAAATAACGAATAATCGACCCAACTACTTAGAATCACAGTGAAAGAAAGGAAGGTGAGTACTCATACTCAGTTCAAGCTAGTTCCTCAAGAAACTATCGATTAACAATCAAGGAGAAGAAAAATATCATTCAAACAACTTTCTTTTCCTAAATTTCAACAATAGCCAATGAATCGATAGAATATTTTCCACAGATATCAAGATCTACCAAGGTAACTAAAATCCCAAAATGGGTTTATCAAAAATAGTAATTAATAGAAGAAAATGTTACCTTAAAAATTTCAAGACATTCCCTCTTTACAACTTAGCCAAACAAGGCTCAACAAATGAGCAAAGACTTCAGAAAATTCCCCAGAAATAAAGGTATTCCAAATCCAACACAAGATGAGTATTCCATAGAGAAATGGATTATATCTACCAACCAGTTTGAACAAAATAATGTCTCTATTTTTATATTTTTATTTATCAATAGGAAAACTCAAGATGAAGAGTTCACAACATCCTAAATAAAGACTTACAACAAAACCAAATTTTCCTTCAAGCTAGATTCCTAATGACAACATTAAAGATGCATGCAAATTAGTTCTACAAATTTCCATGAGCCATACAACTATTAAAGAAAACCGTAATAACTTGTTTCAATGGTGAAAAATTCCAAATCTACAAATGAGCTAGCATTACAGCCACAATTCACATTTCTAGATTTCCTTTCACATTCTTCAACAAAGAACCAATTTGCATTCGATAAACAAAAAAACACCAATGAAGCAAGAACTTAAATGATCAAATAATCAAAACATGAATATTTCCTTAAAGAGAAGAGTTGTTTTTAGTAAGCACCTAAGTAAAAGTAAAAGACTTAATGAATACAACCTATCATGCCCGATAGAGCTCATGTCTTCAATTTTCATAGAAAATCTCCAAGAAGAACTTTGAATCCTTCCTTCAAATGCCAATAATATCCTCAAAACCTTCTTCTTATTATATTTTTCACAAAGTGCCAATTTTATCTTCTCACACCATCAAGGATAAGCATTCATGTAAGAATTCAAACTTTATGTTCAAATAACAAAAACCGCATGCAGAGCTTAAGCTCAAAAAAGACCAAATGACAAAAATAGAACCAAAACCCCTCTTTATTCTTCCAAGGAGGTTTTTACCATTTTCTGAAAATATTAAATGCAAAACAAGACTAACATTCCTTCCCCATCTCCTGGCATCTCCATATTATGTTTGGTAGTGACTAAATTCAAAATTACATGCAACTAAAACTTGGCAGAGGTGCTAACTCATTCCCCCAACTTTTCTCATGCATTCACCAATTTTTAGCAAGACAAGTCTTTAATTTCCACTAATACCTCATAAACACCTAGAATATGGTGCCACCAAATTTCCCCTTGCATGTCATCCCATAGGTCCTTTTAGGTTATCCACTAGTATTTTAGGTTCAACATTAGTTTAAGAGCTAACATAGGTCCTTAGGTATAAGTCTAAAGTTTTAGTCTTAGGTCCTTTAGTTATTAACATCCCACATTAACAAAAGAACATAGAAACTTAGGATAGGTTACAACTTTAGGATAAAGTTACAAATTTAAGAAACATAATTTAATTAGGTTCCAAGTTTATAGTAAGAATTAAATCCCACACTTACCAAAGAAGATTCATATTTCCACCCCAAAACACATGTGAAGAAAGGGTATCGTAGATCATTTGTGACTTCAAGATAGTCGAGTTTAGATATCACATGATCTATCCAAATTATTCATTATGACCAAAAAGTTTATAAATTAGAATCATACATTAGATCAATGAAATTTATCCAAGATAATTTTTTTCGCATCCCAAAAATTATGAAAACTGAAGCTCAAGTTTCAAGTGCAAAAAAGACTCATTGATTAATTTCTCATTTTCAAAGCAAATAATTATTCAGCATAAGAAGAGATGAATTATCTCATTTTCTATATAGCATAAACATGGCATAATTGTACCTATTTTAGTAGATAACATATTATCTATAGCAAACATGATTTCATAGATCATAAGAGTACATTGTCTTAAGATAAGAATCACATGTCAACATTTGCAAATTTGAAATAGAAGTCATCATACATATTAACCATGGTATAGGTGTTACATGCTTGTAGAAGGTGAAGTGGCAGCTTGACCAAATTTCGGATTTGTAACTTAATGTTGAGTGGATGTTCAAAAGTGAAACCATTTTAATATTTACATGACATTTGTCCAAGTTAGTTATTGGTTTGAGTTATTTTTCTCCCTTGAATGGTTTCCCACATTAATTTTTTTCTATATATGTTTTATCTCATGTTTATTGCTTGTAAATGTTGGTATGATTTGATCATGGCTAAGTTAAGTGAATTGAATTATCTTTCAAATTTTGAACAAGAACTAATTCACCCCCAATGCCTAGAAGTTCCTATAATTAGTATCAAAGTGTGGTCCTCTTGAGTGAAGTTTAATATATTGGAGGATCTATTTGGATAAAAACCATGGGTACACTATCTGAATACATTATGAAAAGGAAGTATGAGATTGCTTAGTCATTGATTAATGGATTGAAGAAATAAATCAAACTTATGGAAGTTGATCATGGCAAACTCCTCAAAGAAATGCAATATATAGTTGAAAGTGTGGAAAAAGCACTCGAAGGAAAAATTAAATGCTTTATTAAAGCATAGAGAAGAAATAAGAATATTTAAGGATGAATTAGAGGATGTAAACAACATATTTAAGATGTATGGAAAGATGGAGAAGAGTATTGAAGTTCTTAAAGAAATTATAGAAATTTACAGAGAAGCAGATGATAAAATAGGTATAGGATTCAAATGAAAACCTATGAAAAAGAGATAGAATAAAAGGTTGGTCTAAGCATGAAAACATGTAGGAAGATGACAAAGGAGATAAAAATAGTAAGACCTAAGTTAGTTAGGAAACCAAGTGCGTCTAGTTATGCAAATTATTTCAATGGTTACTATTTTCTTGTCATAAATTTGGACATAGAGCTAAGGAGTGTACGAAGCATACTATAAATGAGCACCCATGGAAATATTGTAAAGATGATTACTCAAAAACATATTTTGTTTCAACAAAGAAGAGAAATTCCATACTTTTGCCAAGTATTGTCTCTATGAATTATATAGTCAAAATTAGAGAGATAATGGTCTAAGAAGAAAGAATTATGTGGTGTGATTCAATTATCATAGATAAGGACATTTTACAAAACATTGTTATATACCTCCTAGATATAGAAACAAGATTCATGCATTCAATAGGCAAGGTAAAAATACATTCAATATGAAGGAAAAATCTAAGAATGAGACCAAGTTAGCCATGTTTGAGAGAGACACTGGAAAGAAGAAAGTGAAGTACATATACAGAGTCAAGGAAACAAACTCTAGTCCTAAAAAAGAAAAGAATGACAAGAAAATAGTATGGGTAGATGATGAAGAGATAAGATGATAAATGATAGTACATAGGAGAAAGGTAGAAAAAGATTATGTAATCCAAGAAAACAATATTATCCCTAGTTGTGGTAGAATAAATATATGAGACACATCATATGTTATTGTAAAGAATCCAATTAGAAGAAGAAGACACAAAAAATGAGGTTCTGATACAAGAACATCTTCTTGATTTTTGAAGAGCATGAAAAAGTTTGAATAAGCCTTCTCAAGGCATTCTCATCATGTATTAAGAGTTCATAATTTCCCTCCAAGTTTCAATTTTGAAACATTTTAAATTGTGATGTAAAATATCTTTACCATAGGGGTAAAGAGTAAAAATAGGTGTGTTAGGTGTGCATGTAAAGTTTCTTGTGAGTGTGCTATGTTGGCAGGAGATTCCACAACATTAAGGAATCAATTTAATCTAGTTATGATTGTTTCTAAGTTGGTAAGAACAATCTCTTTCTTCCTTTCATGCATAGTTGAGATAAAATATCATCAAAGATAGGAGTCTAGACTAATATGATAGAAGTCAACAACTAAGATAAGCTAGTTTTAAGGAGAAGGGTTGAATTCCATTAAGTACATATATGGAGAGGAATATTTTAGGAGGAAGATATTGAGATGGTGAGTGGGTGTGTAACAATTATATGATAATGGTATTGTATGACTATCCTTAGTCTTTAATGAAACTTATTTGAATTATATAAGCTTCATAGATCATAATATTATCATTTATTGTATGTGTCTCATTAGTTTATAATGTAATCATGTATGATCCATAAGCTTTAAGTTTTGTTTATTGTATTTTACATTGTTTAGATGAACTTTACACAAGGGTTTACATAGGAGGTGGCCTTGAAACTCAAAAATCAAGAAAAAATGTTAACTAACACCCTAATTTCATAACAAAAAGTTGAAGGAGTTGATTTAAAACCCATGAAAAATTATTAGAACTCTAAAAATTGTGTTACAAGGTTTTTATAGCCATTTCTCTCTTCATGGACTAGATATAGGGAAAGGAAGAACTATTTTTGTGCCTAATAGAATTCATCTAGATTTGGACAAACTATATTACTTATCATGAAAAAGAAGTGTGCAAAGTGTTGGTCATCAAAATCACACCCGTGTATCAGATCTGGAAGATTTGAGTCATTTGTGAAAATAATGGAACCATCCCCAAGTTGAGTGACCTTGCATGCTTGGGATGGATCTCTGACAAGGTTGATTCCCGTATCTAATTATACCAAGCTACCGTAATCCTAGTGCTGAAGGGCAAAAATGAACTAACAATTCCAAGGGACTAGGGATAGAAGGATAAAATGAAAGGAAACCTGCACTAAGAGGTGATAACACCAAAAAGAGGGATGAACACTATGTGTTTTGAGAAAAATGAAGGGAAATGCATGAAATAAGGCTAGGCATGTGTAGAAAAACTTTTAAAAATTATTTATCATATCAGTTTCATGGAACACAACTAAATAAGGAGTTATAATGGTCCTAGAATGGAAAAATGAAAATGTAATGCAAAATAAAATGAAAGAAGAAGGAATACAAACACGTTAGGATAGAGAATAGTCACAAAATAATGCTTCTATTACTTCTAGAAATGCACAGAGCTATTACAATGGTGAAAGAGGCTAATATCCACATGCAAGAGCCAGATCTAGAGGTTTGTGACTTAGAGTACAAAAAATATGAAGTCCTTAGAAAAATGCGTAAGGATCCAAAATGTCCAATGTTAATAATGAGCCCAAATCTTACATTTATATATGAATCCATGGAAGAAGAAGAGGAGGGAAAACCTAAATTTGAAATATAACCACCAATAAGAAGCATTTGATGTCTCAGAATCCATTTGAAACTCTTTCAAATATGTTTTCGTAAGTTTGTTTAGTGTGTTGAAGAAGGAAGGAGGGTGGATCATATCAAATTAGGTGGTTGAGGCAATTAGATCTACTTATTAATGCTTAAAAGATGTTTTCCTATTTCTCACCTACTAGATCCGTCAAGAATTTGAATTTGAATGTCTAAGACTATAGCCTACATCATCAACTATCTATTGATACTAGGCACATGCCGATCAGAACTATGTAGTAAGAGATACGGCTCTCGAAGTTTATCGAGTTGTCTCGTGTACACAAGACACGTGACATGTGTGGATTGGCTAAAAGGATGACCAAATGTGAAAATTTTCTTATCATTTCTGCCACGTTTCACTCATTTTTTTTCAAGGATTTAGCACCATTTTGACATGCATTAACTGGTTGCATGTGGCACACTCAAGTGTGTCAGAGGATGAATTAGCATAGAAATGTGTGAAAGGAGGGCACAAAGATAGTTCATGTAGAAGAATGAGGCACGAGAAGGATGTAGAAGGAAGGAATGCAAGGGGAAGATGGAACAAGGAGGAAAAAGAAAAAGGAAGAAAGGGAAGTGCACAAAGGTGTGTGAGGAGAAGTAGTGAGGTAGGTGAGGAATTTGCAACCAAGGGAATGTTCCAAGTGAAATTGAGCATGCATAACCTTACAATGAAGATCTCAGAGCGAAATTTTATACAAGTTATCTAAATAAATGGGAGAGTTATTTGGATAAACGTTTTGGTGAATTTCATGGCCTTCTACCTATTAGATGAAGGAGATCAGTATCCTAGAGCATCCATTGGGCATGGATTCTGTTATATAATCATGAAATTCTGATCTACATCTTTGAAGAACTACCCTTGAAGTCACTTGAAGGATCATTTCTTCACTCTATTTTGAATGACACCCTAGTTTAGCTATGTTGGCATCTAATTTTAAGACCAAGTCCCCAACTTTAAAATATTAAGGCCTAGAATTTTTGTCAAACCATTTCTTTGTTATTTGTTGATGTTGCTCTATCCTAATCGTGACAAAGTTCCTTGATTCTTAAATATTAACTAGCTCTGTCATTCGATTTCTCTCTAATATGCGGCTTCAAATTCCAAACACGGGAAAGCGCTAATGAATTCAATTCTAGTGTTAGAGGAAGGGTAGAATCCTTTTCATAGACAAGATTGTAAGGAAAATTTCATATTGCCTTTTTAATTGTGATTATATCTTCCCAGCATGTGGAAGACCTTGGTATGCCACTATATTTGGCTGATGCCCATTATGCATTTCATGATTTTGATCAGGTTCTTTTTTGTTAATTCTACTAGACCATTGCCTTGCGGGTAATAGTTGGAAGAATTATTCAGATAAATTCCCAAATTTAGAGCCCAATTAGTGATTCTGGTTCTAAGGAATATTTTTGCATTATCAAAGATAATGGTTTGAGGAGTGCTAAACCTTGTTACTATACCTTCAAGAAATTCAAGGATGACTGACTCGGTTGATTCTTTGGGTAAAAAATCTTTTTTCCATCTGGTGAAATAGTTTGTAGTTGTTAGCACCCCCTTGTGTTTAGTGCTTGAAGGTGGATTGATCATGCCTATGAAATCGAGCCCCATTATGCAAAAGGTTGATCTGCTTGAATTGGTTAGAGGGGAAGCACTACAATTATTTTCTTTCCTGCAAAGAAAGCACATTCCTTTCATTTTTTGACCCACTTCTATGTGTCTACAAATAGAGTATGCCAAAATATTCCTACCATTATAATCTTCATTTTTGTAGTTTTGGGAAAAAAGTGTCCACCAAAGAATCCATCGTTAAATCCTGCTAACACTTTTTCAGTCTACACGCTGTTGATACGTCTTAACATCATGCCAGCAAGATTTTTCTTGAAGAGAAGTCCATCAATTGAAACATAAGGGATAAATTGTAACCTAAAATTTCTTCTCTTTTGCTTGTTCATTTTATTTTGTTAGGATAACAAAAACACTCGCATCAACACCATAAGCATAAAGTATGAAATCCTTTAAGTAATCTAGGTTGATGAGTGTTGGCTCACAAGAAATTTATTGCTTAATCTTGTTGAAGCTTTTCCTTCATTTAGTTTTCCATCCAAGGCTATGTCCTTCTTGAGCATTAGGGTGATGGGATGAACCAATCCTCGCAGTTAGGAATAAAATGCCTAATGAAATTGATCTTATGAAGGATGGACTACAGGGGCCTTTTTGTGCACCGATAGGGAGAGAGATAGGATGGTTGAAACATGCTCCAGATCAATTATGATGCCATCCTTTGAAACCACATGGCCGAAGAGCTTTCCTTATGCTACTATAAAATTTTACTTCTTGGGGTTAAGAGACACCCCATACTTTCTACACCTCTCAAATACTTTCTCCAGGTGCACCATATGATCCTTTCTTTGTTTTGAGAAGATGGTTATGTCATCAAGGTAAACCAAGATGAAATCATTGATGTAACCTTTGAAGGAAATGTCCATGGCACGCTGAAATGTAGTGCCTACATTTGATAGACCAAAGGGAATATTTTGATACACATATGTTCCCACTTGGTTGTAAATGTTATTTTGAATTGATCCTCTTCCTTGACCAGATCTGATTAAAACCTGAATACCCATCTAACATTGAGAATCTTTGCATGCCACCACAACTCTAGAGAATCTAATCCATCAAGGAAAAGGGTAATGATCCTTTAGATATGCCTTTTTCAAATATCTAAAATCAATAAAAAGTCGAGTTTCACTATTCTTCTTGTGCACTCGAACGAGATTCATGACCCAAGTAGAATATTTGATGGGAAAATAATTTTTACCTCAATGAGTTTAGATAATTATTTTCTCATCAAGGGCTCTATCTTTAGATTGAATTTTCACCGCTTCTTTCTCGATGGGTTTGATACTAGGATCAAGGTAAATGGAGTGTTGAGAAACACTTGATCAAAAATTTAAGGTCTTCATAGTATCATAAGAATCTATCAATGTATTTTTTATAGAGAGAGATGAAGGCCTACTTTTCATTAAGTCTTACTAAGCATCAAATCCTTTCGCACACAATAGTGACTCGGGGAGTAGTCTTCTTACATGGGGAACATATATTTTTATTTACCTCGAACTCATCATCGTGATAAAAAATTTCTGTAAGGTGACCAACCCTTTAGGTAGGTTATTTGACTTCAGTTGAATCACTTGGTAACCATAGCTGTCATACAATTTAGCTTGCATGCTTGATGAGAATCTAGCTTCATTTTGGATGAAGTGGATGATCTCAGGCATCACTATCAAACACTTTCCGTGATGGTATTTTTGTCTAGAATGGATGTTCGATCACCATCTTAATGTGTTGAGTGTTTCCTTTGAAAAATTCCTCAAAGAAGAGAGAACTATGAACCAAGCACGACCATTTGATCAACTTCCTTATTCATTTTATGCGGCACCACCTATATATTTAGAGCATCAAAGCTCTCAAAGAGGTCCCAAAATCTATGCTTATAAGATTTGAGAAGCTTATTCTTTGCATGGAACTTGTTGGTAACCTGGTGAATAAGAAATTTTGAGTCCCCAAATATTTGTAACACATTAATCCCTTTTTTCTGAGCAATGAGAAGGTCATGCACTAGCGCCTCATACTCTGCCACATTGTTAAAATATGTGAACTATAACCTATGAGTGAAGAATAATTTCTCATCCTTAGGAGAAATGAGAAAACTCCTGCTCCCATGCCATTTCTACTTTTGGATCCATCAAAGTATAATTTCCATAGACCAGGTTCAACTTGGTCTTTTTTGAGCATTCACAACACATCTTCTTCTTCAAGAATGCAGTAAGTACCAAGCCTAATTTCATAAGCTTCTAGTTCTTCAACATATGGGTCAAATTTATGGTGCCTCTCTACCCATTCATCAAGTACTAGATTAGGAATAGAAGGTGGAAGAGGCTACTCTTCAGGAACTAAATATTTTTCCTCTTGGATTAAACAATTGGCTTGGAGAGGAGATGGGACATATGAATCTACATGATAGGAAAATATTGTTTCAACTTGTATGGTAAATTGGGTACCATACCTTGTCTTGAGTAACATATGAGACCAATCAAGATAAGTAACCACCCACTTTTGCAGTAAATTTTCTTGATAGGCATAGGGAAAAAAAAGGAAGTAGGTCAATGATAGATACCTCTTGAGTTATGGTGAGGCTTGGGAATGCATGAAGGGTTAACTCAAGATCCTTGATGATTCCTAGGATGGTCATAGTTGAACCATCGAGTTTTAAGACTCCTTTTTTTAGGGGGCTATACTCAAGACCTAGGACATCAACTATCTTCTTAGGCATAAATGAAGTGCTCGCACCTGAGTCAATTATATAGTTATGGACAAAATGTTTTCCTATGATCAAGGACACATATAAGTGTGAGGTTTTGAAAATATTACTTACTTGTTTCTCCTCTTCTTGTTAGATAATGATAGAAGTGTGTAGCTTATGAATAGTTGGATCAGCGTGCGGAAGTTAGGACAGGGTTTCATACAACAGATCCTATTGAGATGGAATGGTCAGAGCATCCCACATTATGACATTTATATCTGTATTATTCATTTGATCCTCAATGCTAAATGGAATACCCATTAAATTATGTATTTATGGAACAAAAAAATCCTTCCTTAAATGTTCTAACATGGAAGTAGGGGCCTTAGCTGAACCTAAGGCTTAGCCTACCAATAGAGGGGAACGCGCTACTTCACAAGGAGATTTGTGTAAAAAATATTGTGTAGGGACTTGAACATTTTTACCACTAGATACCCCGCTACATCTTTCTACTTCTGAGGGTCTACTTTTGTTGCTAGAATTGTGGCATGTGCATTAGACTAGAGCATTATCTTCTTGTATCTTATGTTGTTTGCAACTTGGGCATGTGGTCTTCTTGTGTCCTCTGTAGCTTGGTTGATTGCACAAAAGTCTTCAGTTTCAAATAACATCAAATTGGAATTAGGAAGAACCTCTAGCCTTTCTTGGTTCTCTATTTCAGGTGCACTCATTGAAGGTTCATAGCTGGAAGCATTTTGAATCATGTAGGCTTGTGTGCATACAACATTGGCACAATGATATTGACTGTGAGGCATGTTACAAGGGAAGCACCACTCTAAATCCTATGCTAAATTGTTCTAAACTAGAACAAGCACTTGACTTGTGTTGGGTGTTGGAAGAGAGGGTATAGGAGGAACAACTTGCAAGGGAAGATGTGCATTAGCATGTCATCTGTCATTCTATTGGTTGGGTGTGTATCTTTGGTTTCCATATTGATTCCACCAAGGCTGACTTCTTTGGCTATGTGCTTGATTAGAACTACCTCTATAGGCTTGTGCATGTTGCTTCTCTAATGATATGACCTTGTTTGAAAAATTTCTAATCAAGTTCTTTAATTCTTCATCTTCTTTCGATGTGCTAAAGAGTAGGATGTTGATGCAATAGGTTGTGCAATTTACTCAAGAATAGGAATATGGGCCACAGAAGGATGGGGTGCTTGTGAAATCTCTAGGAACAAGGGCATATGCAGTGTAGGAGATATCTTTCCCACCTAAATAATACTATTTTCCACCCTTACCACAATATTATAAGTGGCTTGTAAAGTCCTACCTCCCATGGATTGAATCATAACTTATATATCACAATTTAGCATCTTTAAATAATATAGAAAAGAAAGTTTGGTTGTAGGTCTTAGCACAAGAGGGATTCTGTCTCAAGTCTTCTAAAATCTAATGTTGAAATTAGTCATATGCTCATCGGGCACCCTCGTTGTTCTCAATTTCTCCACCAAAGACAAGTGATCTAACTTATCTTCAAAATAATTGCAAATAGGTTTTCCCAGCTCATCCCAGGTGGTAATAGATCCAAGTCTCAAGCCTTGGTACCATTGAAGTGTTTTTCATTTGAAAGAGGCTACAAGTATCCTGACTACTACATCATCATGTGTGATCAAGTAGAGTGAACATATGTTTTCTATATCTTGGATATGCTCCTGAGGGGTGACTTGATTATCACTAGTAAAGTATGGAATACTTTTGAGTGTGCCATTTGACATATCATGTTGCATGACTAGAACCAGGGGACTTCCTCTAGTGAAGTTAGAAAATTTCCTTAGTAGAGGAGGTGGCTGATGTGCCATAGTAGGGAATGTTGTCTATCTACTATGAGGAGGAGTTGAATGGGCACAACACGCTGGAGATGGAGATGCACACATTGGCTTTCTAGAATGAACTCTTCTTGGGGATAGATGGAGGAACTCAAAGGAATATTCAGTTGCTGCACTTCTCCTTGTATGCAATCTTCTCGTGAAAGGAACTCAGGGTAGCCAAAAAAATATCTGTAGATATTGGGAGTCGCCAAATGTCTAGAAATACTAAGTCCACAAACCGTAACTTAGTAATATTAAATTTAAGCATTCATTACTTGTCCCACAAAGCATGCCGAAACTGTTGGTTGTCAAACTCACACCTGTGTCTCAGATCTGGAAGAGCTGAGTCATTTTTGAAAATAATCTAACTATCCCTAAGTTGTGGGACCTTTCCTACTTGGGATGGATCTCCAGACAAGGCCGGTTCCTATATCTAATTCTACAACTACTACTACTCTTAGGGTCAAGGGGAAAAATAAACTAACAATGCCAAAGGACCAAGGATAGAAGGATAACATGAAAGGAAACCTATAGTAAAAGGTGATATCACCACAAAAGATGGATGAACACCGTCTCTGCTCTAAGTGAAAATGAAGGGAAATGTGTGAAAGAAGGATAGGCACATGTAGCACAACTTAAAACATATTTACCATATCAGTTTCATGGAACACAACTAAATAAGGAGTTGCAAGGGACGTAGAATGGCACAATGAGCATGTGATGCAAAAGAAAATGCAAGAAGAAGGAATACAAACATGTTAGGATAGAGAATAGTCACAAAATGATAATTCTATTACTTCTGGAAAAGCACAGAGCTGTTACAATTGTGAAAGAGGTCGATATCCACATGCAAGAGCTAAATCTAAAGAACTAACACTCAAAGTATAGAAAATATGAAGTCATTAGCAAAATGCATAAGGATCCAAAATGACCAAAATTAATAATGACCCTAGCTATTACATTTATAGATGAATCCATGGAAGAATAAGAGAAGGAGGGAAAACCTAAATTTCAAATACAAATGGCAATAAGAAGCATTTAATGTCTGTAAATCCACTTGTAAATCTATCAAATATATTTCCCCAAGTCTGTTTGGCATGTTGGAGAAGGAAGGAGGGTGGATCATATCAAATTGGGTGGTTGAAACAATTAGATCTACTCATTAATGCTTAGAAAGATGTTTTCCCATTTCTCACCTACCAAATCCACCAAGAATTTGAATTTTTAGCACTGTACCCTACATCAACAACTATCGATTGAGACTAGGCACACGCCGATCAGGGATCTCTAGAAAGAGATACAAATTTTAGAATTTTGTTAGAGTTGTCTATGCATGCAAGACACATGGTGCCCGCAAATTACGTGAAAGGAAGACCAACTCATGCAAATGTTATTATCGCTTCTTTAGATGTCACTCATTTTTTTGTTACAAGGATTCAAAGAAATCTTGGAGTGCTTCGAATGGTTATGTGTGGCACACTCAAGTGTGTTAGAGGATGGAATAAATATAGTGCACATGGAAGAATGAGGTGCAGGAAGGAGGCAGAGGAAGGCACACAAGGGAATATGGAACAAGGAGGAAAAGGAAAATGGAATAAGGGGAAGCATGTAATGGTGCATGAGGAGAATTAGGGAGACGCATGAGGAATTTGTAACTAAGGGAATATGCCAAGTGAACTTGAGCATGCACAACCTTGCAATGAAGAGCTCAGAGCTAGAAAGTGTATACAAATTATCTAAATAGCTCAAAGAGTTATTTGAATAACACAAAGTTTCAATTTGATCCCGACATTGTAAGGAGATCTTAGGTACAAAATTATTACATGATGAGAAAACAAAGTGAGCCGAGGAAAGTGGAAATTGATGCAATTTTGGTAATTTCTCATGTTTTAAGGCTTAAGAATGATATTGATGATGTATTAGAGTATTTTCAAGGTGTTCATGATTTCTTATATGGTGTAAGAATTCTTTTTTAGCCAACTGTTACACCACAATCCTAACCTAGGCCTATGAAAGGATTGTCTAACCTTTGTTTCCTCAAATTATTTCTAAGGAACCTTGCAGAGGTTATATAGATTTTAAGTTTCAAAAAAGGGTTTTGAATTGGTGGTTATAGTCCTATGATCATATTCCTAGTGAGTGAATATTTCAAAGAGCTAAACCTAAGACCGATAGTATCAATAAAGTAACCTACTAGGAATACATGCGCAGATAAGTTATGGTATATAGATAAGAGAAGAGATCTTATACATGATCATGGAAAAATGGATTTGGAACTCCAATATAGTGATTTCAATGGATGTTATCATGTATGGAAGCCCTAATATACCTTGTTTCCATTATGAGTATAATTCCTTACTCTAGGATAGAGGTAAGGCCTAGGAAGATACATGTTGTTGAATGTATGTTATAGAAATAAGATCAAAGCTTTGAAAATGAAAAAGAGATCAGGGATAGAAAATAAGATAGATTAAAATATACAATTTGAGCCATATATAGAAAAATTTATGGAATCTTAAAGAGTGAGGATAGAGTTCCAACTTCTCATGTATAACCTAGGGTATAAGGAATAAATTGAATAAGCCAAATATAAATAAGAGTAATAAGAGAGTAAATATGTACACAAGTGATGAAGTCATGTTAAATAATTAACAAAAATGATTGAAGTCTATAATCTACATTCAGGTCTCATATTTTAAAGACAAGGCATTATTCATTATCCTTTCTAGCTAAGATAAGATTACAAGATAGAGGACTCGGGTTATAATTTCACATTTCATGCCTAGAGGTTATTGAGATGAGCTAAGAAAGGCACCATTTTGGTATCAAAGTAGGGTTTAGAAGAATTTTTTTAATTCAAATTTGTTACTAATGATGAAACGTTGAATGGTATAGTGCATATTACAGGATATTGTATGAAGAGACTACAACTAGGAAAGGTCTATAGTGGATAGAATGAAGGATGTTTGGAAAAGGATAATTCTAAGTATAGGTGAAGCCCAAGAAGAATTAAAGATACCAAGGCGAAACAAACCTAGGTGAGACAACCTGAATAAACTAAGAAACTAAGCTAAAAATACCTAGGTGAGGACTAAAAGAATTAATAGACCAAGGTGAAAAATATTTGGATGAAGATCTAGTGAAATTTATAAATTGAGAAGAGCAACTGGATTAGGATAAAAGAGATGCCATAGAAGAATAAGAGACCTAATATCATATGAAGAGATAAATGAGATAATATATATAATAGATAATTTTTGGTTTATGATTGATACCATGATGATCCAATAAGTTGGATGGATGATAAGGAAGAGGGTGAAGTGGCCAATTAAGCTACTAATGGAGAAGAATATGAGGCAAGATCTGATTCCCTTTGAAATAGAAAAGAAGAAAGGTAATCATAGAAAAATGAATAATGAGTTACCTTGTGAGGAAATTAAAAGAGTTATTATTGTAAATAACATGAAGGAAGAAGTTTCTAAAGAGTAACTTGACAAATAAATCATGAATAATGAGAGAGTGTCCATGATGGAGGCACTCATGAATATATTTTGGTATTTTTGTTATTTCTAACTCTTTATTTCAGTTTGTGTATATAGGGATGAAATATGGTCTTGAGAAGATCAAAATCATGACCTTGAAGTGGAAAATAAATGGGTCAAGGAAATAACCCATGAGGAAATATGAAGAATATATGAAAGATATTTTAGTAGCTCAAGAAGAAGAGATACATTTGGTAGCATCCAAAGAAGATAATAACAAAAGCATGTAGCCAGAAAAGGAAGATATAGATGATGAACCTGAATTATATGATGCATTGGGAGATGAAATAGAGAAATTACATCAAAAGGAAGATCCCTTAAGTGAATAATTCTTGACAAAAGGTATGAGCATGCATTATAATGGTGAGAAGGTAAAGATACATAAAAATTTTGATTATTATTTTTGTATAGCAAATAAACTACAAAAATCCAATTCATACAAGAAAGCACATATAGACATGAGGTTTTCAAGATGAAATTAGCTTCTAAATCTTATATTTATAATTCCTCTAAGAATTCAAATGTTGATGCACATTTAAAACTCTAAAAATTTTTCTTATGATCATGGCTACATAGTTCCTAAATGGCTTAAGAAATCAGATCCTAAGGTAAAAACTCAAGTTTGGGTAGCTAAAAATGTAAGAAATTATGGAGATACACCTTAATAAGATGTAGATGATAGTGATGGGAATGATAATATGATAATGAAACAAAGAATCATATAGGAAAATATTAAAACAAGCTCAAACAAGAATAAGAGTGAAGGTGAAATAATAACAAAACAAGAAGCATTCCATGAGAATGAGAGGTATATAAGAGAAATGAAAGGTAAATAAGTTGTTTATGATGATTTAAATGATGATGATTGTGAATATACCTTTAATTTAATGTCTCAAATCAGTTTAAGTGATGAAATATGGAATGAGATACCTATGATGACTAATGTGCAACAACGTGAAGATTCTTAGTTGGCATGCAAGGATCGTTGCTATGATGATCAAGTGATTATAGAGGATGAGAGTACATTGAGTGAAGAGTATTTATACCTCTTGAATGAAGCTAATGAATACTTCTTAAGATAAGAATAAATAAAGGAACATACTGATGTAAAATAGATCCTAGAAGAGGAAAACAAAGACTTAGTTCCTAGATATGATGAAGGCAATGATGAAATAGATGATATAACATTGCATGAAGAGTTGAAAAATATTGAGTAGTTGTTAAATAATTCTAGGAGACTAAATATAAGTTCAAATCAAAGTGAGAGCATCATTTATCAGCTAGATAATGAGGTAAGAAAAGGATAAGATAAGATAAAAGAGATAGATTTGAATAATGTAGATTAAGAAATAAAATAAAATGAAGAGAACCAGTAGTAGAAAGGCACTCAAGGGGATGCATGGCCCAAAATATTTTCATATAATATTTCATTTGATGTTGTGAGTACAAGTTTAGAAGATATTGAGATGAATCAGGTACATGATTCAATGAGAGAGCTCATAGAATGAGAAAAAAATAATGATGAGACATGGACATGGAAAGAGATGAGAAGGAAGACCTACAAGAAGAGATAAAGGAGAAAGAAGATTAAGGAAAAATACTACAACAAGGAGACTCAAACACAAATACTAGAAGAGATAACATGGGACCCTGACATATAATGAAGAATGATGAAAACACTACATTTAAACTGGAGTTAAAATCATTTCCTACCTAAGGAGTATGATGTAGGAGAATCTTCTTGATTTTTAAGAGCATGAACAAGTTTTAATAATCCTTCTCAAGTTATTCTTAGCATGTATTAATAGTTCATACTTGCTCTCTAAGTTTCAAGTTTAAAACATTTGAAATTGTGATGAAAAATCTCTTTACCATAAGAGTAAAAGAGTAAAAATAGGTTTTTAGGTGTGCATGTCAAGTTTATTGTGAGTGTGGTAAATTTTCAAGAGGTTCCACAAAATTAGGGAGTCAATTTCATCTAGTTATGATTGTCTCTAAGTTGGTAAGAACAATCTCCATCTTTCTTGCATGCATAGTTGATATAAAATATCATCAAAGATAGGAGTCTAGACTAAGATGATAGAAGTAAACAACTAAGACAATCTAGTTTTAAGGAGAAGGGTTGAATTCCATTAAGGAGAGATATGGAGAAGAACATTTTGGGATGAAGAGATGGAGATGTTGAGTGGGTGTGTAAGAATTATATGAGAATGATATTGTATGATTATCCTTAGTCTTGAATGAAACTGGTTTAAATTATTTGAGTTTCATAGATCATAAAAGTATCCTTTATTTTATTTTTCTCAATAGTTTATAATGTAATCATGCCTGATCCATAAGCTAGAATCTCTTTTTATATTATTTTACATGGTTTAGATTAATTATACACAAGGTTTTAGATAGGTCAGTGGCCTTAAAACCCCATAATCAATAAAAACATTAACTAACACCCTACTCTCATAATGAATGGTCAAAGGAGGTGATTTAAAACCCATGCAAATTTATTAGAACTCTTGAAATTGAGTTATAAGGTTTTTATTGAAATTTGTCTCTTCATGGTCTAGATCAAGAGAAGGCATAACTATATTTTTCCCTATACAATTCATCAATATTTGGAGGAAAACTCTTCCTCGACCTGACAATGAAGTTTTCAAAGTTTCAATTCAATCTTGCATGTGTAAGGAGATATCATGTACATAATTATTGCAAGATTGTGAGAAGACAAAGTGAGCAGGGATAGTTGAAATTGATGCAATTTTGGTAATTTCTCATGTTCCAAGGCTTAAGAATGATATTGATGATTTATTAGAGTATCTTATAGGTGTTCATGATGTCTTCTATGGTGTAATCAATCATCTTTATCCAACTGTTACACCACAATCCTAACCTAGGACTATACAAGGACTCGCTTAGCTTTGTTTCCTCAAATTACTGCTAAGGAACCTTGAAGATGTTATATAGATTTTAAGTACAAAAAGGTGGTTTTTTAAATGGTGGTTAGAGTCCCATGATCACATTCTTAATAATTAAATATTGAAAAGATATAATCCTAAGACCTATTGTATCAAGAAATTAACCTACTAAGAGAATAAGTAATATAACAAGGTATATAGATAAGAGGAGATCTTATTAATGATCAAGCAAAAATGTCTTTGGAACTCCAATATAGTGATTTTAATAGATTGTATTAGGTATGGAATACCCAATCTACCTTTTTTCCATTATGAGTATACTTCCTTACTATAGGACAGAGGTAAGACCTGTGAAGATACATGTTGTTGAATGTATGTTGTAGAAAGAAGATCAAAGCTTTGAGAATAAAAACAAAGATCATGTATAGAAAAAATATAGATTATGAATGTTTGGTCTACTAAAGCATGCCATTTGAGACATATATAGATCAATTCATGGAATGATAAAGAGTGAGGACAATGTTCTAACCTTTTATGTATAACCCGGGTCTAATGAATAAATTGAATAAGACAAAGATAAAGAAGAGTAATAAGAAAGTAAAGACATACACAAGTTATGAATTTAGGTTAAATAATTAATATAAAAGGATAGACTTCTATAATCTACATTTAGGTCTCATATTTTAAAGACAAGGCCTTCTTCATGACCCCCTCTAGTCAAGATAGGACTTCAAGATAGAGTAATGTGGGTTATAATTGGACATTTCATATGTAGAGGTCATTGAGATGAGCTAAGTATGGTACTAGGTTATCATATCTATAATTTCATCCAAAAATATTCATAAGGTATTAGGGGAAAAAATAGATAAGATAGAGTCATCATGTGTTTTTTATTACTATTTATTATCCTAAGGTTCTCTAATAAGAACTGTGTGCCTTCTTTAGGCTTCCAGAAGGCATGTATCACTTGAAGGAAGAATGATGAGTTTTGAAAGAAATTTCTCATCTTGTAGCTACTAAACCAAATCTTATCCATGATGATCTTGAGTAGACTCATCATGTTATTCTTGTTAGTTCCTTTCTCAAAGTCTATATATGCAAATTTTATTTGTGTAGAGTTCTTGAAAGTCAAGGTTGTTCACCCATATAAAGAACATAGTTTCCATGCTATTATGTAAACTGTCAAGGTGATATCATACATATTAGGTCTATATAGAATTTTGAGAAGTCTTTCTTGAGTATCTAAGTATATGAAATACTGATTTGTTTTTCATTAGGTTTTCCCCACCATATCTAGCCAAGTTTTCCAAAAGGTCATCCCTTGTAGTGTGCATTCCCAAGAAGATATAAGATTGTGAAAACATGTCTTATGATCATGATTTTTCACAAGGTTGTCAAGTGTGTCATGGTTTTCAAGAGTCCATGGTATGATTACATGTATAGTAAATTAATGTTAAGATCATGCCCATCAGATAGACATTCAAAGAAGATTCAAATGCTCTAGGTATGTATTGTGACCTTTAAGGTACTGTAAGGTAAATTCATCATCAATAGGTGTTGATAAGAGACCTTTCATGTTGCATATGTGTATGGAATAAAAGGTAATTTTATCTACTTCTTTCATTACGTCCCTTGTATGGTGTGTCCAAATAAATTACTTGAATATTCTCAATGATGTTCAACCAAAGGAAAGGGTATGCTTACGGTCATAAGGTCTATGTTAGTATAAAGGTTGTTGTGAAAATTTATTAATATCATGTATGAGCATAATGTTAGGTCTATTCTAAATCTAACCTCTATAGTCATGGTCAAGTATGAAAAAATTTTCTATGATATACTATATTATCTCTTAAGAAAATTACATATACAATACTCCATAGGATACACAAGTCACTAGCCCTTGCAATAAGTTATGATGAATAAGTATCAAAACTTATGGTGTCCTTAAATAGAGAACAAGATCACAATATAGGTAAAATAATTGTGTGTCCTTAGTTTTAATATGAATAAGGGTTAATCATATTGCTCTGTCTAGTTCATCGTGAGGTAATGAACTCTATAAAGGTCAAGTTGTCTAGAGTGTGAGTTTGTTAAATGAAGTTTCAAAATATGTAGTATTATATGTACAAAATGATAAGGTAAAATTTAGAAAATTTGGTTTGAGAAGGATTTTGCATCATCAACAGGGTATAATAAACCCTACATGGCCAAAGTTAAGCTTAATGAATGGTGGTGAGATCTGTAACAACTCTTGTAACTTTAAGGTATGTAGTTTTAAAGAAGGAAACACTGGTGTAATGATAAGAAGGACATGACACATGTAATATATGAAATATATATAGTGTAGTAATATGGTTGATGAGGTTTGAAACAAAAATTAGGAATCCACATGACAAAATTATTGAAAAATATTCTCCATTCCAAAAGAGGTCTAAGTTAAAAGTCAAAATAAAAAGATGTTATCGAGTACAATATGCAAGAAGAATGGAAGACTCTCAGTAATAATGTAAGTTGGTTGATGTCGAGGAAGTGTCAAAGACCTAACTTCATATTTTTGGTGCATCAATAATTGGTCATTAAAAATGGTAGTAGTGTGAAGGACAAGTGAATAATTAATAGGAATATCAAAACTAAAAGGTGATATTTTCAATTATTAGCAATATTAAAAGATCGTAGGTGATCTCTATGAGATTGTAATGATGGTTCTAATGAGTATATGAGAGCATATTCATATTTTTGGATGCACAGAGATCTACCGATAAATAAATCATGTTGAGGATAAATATACAAACCTTTGACCGAGAATTGAGGTTTTGAAATTTAGTTTGAATAATGTTATGCAAAATTACTCTCCTAGGGTTTAGTAACTAAATGAGATGTGAGAAGGTCATAATCAATTTCAAGACTTCAGATTTTTCACATAACATCTCCACACCCAATGTAAGAAGAACCATTGGAGAATAGAGACAAAATGAAGAGGAAAACATCACAATTGATTTTGGACCCTAAAATATTTCCTAAGTACCAAGAGGAGCATGTGCGTAGGATCAATAGATAGAAGGCGCTCAGTGAAAATTGCATAGGAAAAAGGGGTTTAAGAAGTGTTTAAGTTAAACCAGGGATCGCGAGAGGAAAAAAATGGGTTTAAAGTATGTAGCCATATTTGGCAACATGGAGTCACTCAAGGAAAAATGTTAGGACCTGACAAAGCATGATAAGTGGATAAGATGCCATCCTAGAACATTGGAGGTCAAGAAAAGGATATTCTACACAGGAAATATTCCTAGAGGCATCATTATAGTTAGTGGAAGGTTTACAAAGAGGATAAGCATTCACCAATGGAGGACCACATCGACACTTAGCATTTGATATTATCAGGAGAGAAGTCATGGTGGTGGACAATAGAAAGATAGACAGATATACAGTGCGAATAAAAAGTGGAGTAGAGAAAGATAAGGATAGTAACAAAGTGTTGTAGAAATGTTAGGAAATGCTAAGGGTTTTGAGTTCATAGTGCTATGGTTTAGAGTACTTAGTACTAGAGGGTTGTAAGGGATACCATGAAGTATATGTATGGGTTCGGGATTTGTAACAAGGGATATACTAGGGAAAAGCATAGTTAGGATCTTTGATTAGATAGGTTTGAAGGAGTAGAGTCTCTTTCATTTGATGTATATGGTCTGAGATGACCCTTTTGAATGTAATATGGCTACCAGAACTCTGATAAATCAATATACATGGATTTATTCTATACAACTTGCTTATGGGTATAAACCCTTATGTTATTTGGCTTACCATGACTCGAGATCTAGTTTCTTGTACTTCTTATTATGTTATTTAGATTTCATGTTTCATTAACGTGTAGATCTTTTAGTTATATCTTATACCTTTTAAAGTAGAAAAATGTACTTCTATTTCTACAAATAATCCTCCATTTGTGGCAGATATATCTTGTAAATCTCACATAAAGGAGGGTCTTGGTGCTACTGTGCACACCTTGGGTGAGCACCCAATGTATGTTGGATGATAGCCAATGCATTTGGGGTTAGGAAGAAGTATTGACGGTAAAATAATGAATACATCTTGGTTTTGTTACCGAGACCTCTTTTGAATTTATTGTGAGAGAAATGTTTAATGAAGGAGCACTTGACCTTGGACAGTGTCAAAGCATGGCTAGAAAGCACAAACGATGAGTTTTCTCACAAGTTCTGTTGATACAAAATCACAAAGACTCCTGGGACTCTGCAACGCGATGGGTTGAAAGTCTCAGTGCGACTGCACAACATGGAGCTTTTCCCAAGTGTGGGACCTTGCGAAATCAGAAAAGCTCTCCGGATGAAGGCCGGTTCCTATTCCTCTGTTCAGATGCACACGTAAAAATGCAGAGGGTCTACTCAAAACCTAATCTAATTTTCCAAGGAGACAGGGGTAAGAAAATGCAGAAAATAAAACCTAAACTAACAGAGGTGATGCACCGAGGAATGAAGAACACCTGTCTTGCCAATAAACACAGACCAAAAATGTAATGCAAGATCATGCACAGATAACCAGATTTACAGTGAAAGATCAAGAAGATGCAAATAAACACTGAGAGGGTTGATAATCATCCACAGACATGCATTAATTTTCTCCAAAGATTGATACAACACACTGCAAAATGCCAAGAGGCAAAGCTGCATTACAGTTTTAAATGGGAGGTTTTAACTCCACAGATTCACCTGCCAAAGAGAAGAAGGGAGGGGCAAAACAAGAATGTCCAACCTTTAGAAAGAAGCCCCTCCTTACAATTTATAGGAAGAATGAGAGAGAGAAGAGAGAGAAAGTCCAAATCTACCCCAACCACCTCAGGTTGTATTTAATTCATCTCATTATGGTGGTAGGTGAGGACCATATCAAACCCCAAAAGTGGCAAACTGTATTTTGAATTTTTAAGAACTTGTTCCCACCCAATTAAAGATATCCAGTTGTAGTTAGGTAGAGGACGCCGTAGGCTTTCTGAAAAGTCCAACCTTGTGTGAATCGGAGCTCCCAGTCAAAAGTTATGGCCATCTGAATATCTGGGTCAGGGTCTGCTTCCTGTCAGCGCTCAGAATGTTGCGCCTCCTGAAGGTGCGCCTTGGCGCATCCATATGCATGTTGACAATCCTTTTCATGCGCCAAAGGTGCAAATATGTTTGTGTCAACAACCCTTTTTGTGCGCCAAAGGCGCATTCATTTGCATGTCAACACTCTTTTCTGTGCGCCAAAGGCGCAAATATGTTTGTGTCGACACATGTTTACGTGCGCCACTTTACCTGCGCCAAGGGCGCAACTTTTCCGTGTCAACATTCCTTTCTGTGCGCCAAGGGCGCGTCTATTTCTATGTTGACATCTTCTTCTGTGTGCCAAGGGCGCATTTACATTTGTGTCGACATCCTCTTATGTGCGCCAAGGCGCAACTTTTTCCCTGTTGACACTCATTGTTATGCGCCATTTCCGTGCGCCAAGGGCGCATCCTTTACATTGTCGACATCCATTTCTGTGCGCCACTTTCCTGCGCCTTGGCGCATACATTCTCATGTTGACACTCATTGTTATGCGCCATTCTGTGCGCCTTGGTCATGTCAGGCATTTGAGCTTCTTTGATTTCTCCATTCTCCTGCTTGTCTATATCTACCCGGGGGGAAGATATATACAACAAGTTCAATATTGGATCTAAGTTTCTTGCATGAAAATGAGTGGAGGAAAAATTGTATCATGAACTCTATGAGACATTCTTCTGTTGTTTCCCAATAGAGTTGTATGAATGGCTATCAAAATATGCATCAAGGGCAAGTTAGTGCTATCGATGTTGTGCTTAGACCTAGAGGAATATCAACAATTTGCTGATGCCAATCTTACCTAAACCTGTGTTATTGATCACTAGTGGAGTAGAGTGTTGACTTGTTATACCTTAGAATATGCTATTTCTACATCTTCTTTCACAAAGATTGCTGATTTTGAGTTCTTGAGGTAGCATCGTGGATCAATATTATGTGTTATTCCACTAGATATAAATATCCTAGTCATTACTTTGAGTTTAGAAGCATTTCCGATAGCTAAAGTTCTGTTAGGCGCATGGCACGAAAGCTAGCGTGGTAGAGGATGACAGACCTTGTGGATGGAATGGAGAGAGAGGAGAGGAATATCAAGTATAATGAAACTCGAGAGAGGGAATTAGAAAGATAATGGAAAGCTACATGAGTGATGAATTTATGGAGGAAAACATTGCAGGAAGGATTTGAGGTTCACATGGAGGATGTGGAACTTGAGAATTCCGAGCTACCCCATCTTGGTAAATGTGGAAGATAAAACCCCTCGAATTTTAGAGAGATATATTCATATGAAGAAAGGAGAAGAGAAATAGGCATGCATCTTAATCCACATGATGACTAGACCCTTGCACTTAGTTTTCTAGTTCCTCGATAAGTGTTGATAATCCAAAGTATCGTATTCGTATTCGAGTGACACTTAGGAGGTATGATTTTTCATTTGTACATCTATGGATGCACAATAATTTCATGTTTTTGGGGGTATTTTTTCTAGAACAACATTTGGGCAAGGTGTGGGATCATAAGTTTTGAGTATCGCATCTAGGAGTGGTGTGGGAAACACATATGGGATTGGTTTGGTATCAA
Organism: Taxus wallichiana var. yunnanensis; assembly: GCA_018340775.1. Taxonomy (NCBI): domain Eukaryota; kingdom Viridiplantae; phylum Streptophyta; class Pinopsida; order Cupressales; family Taxaceae; genus Taxus; species Taxus wallichiana. The sequence goes on along the minus strand of CM031242.1, from coordinate 292,444,133 downwards.
ATACTGTCTGTGCACATTTTAGCACAATAGAGGGTTCATAGGGAACAACAATGTTAGGCCCCTTGCCTATGTTAGGAGGAGCATCTGGTGGATTTGGAGGTGTTGGCACTAGTGGATCTAGAGGGTCTAGTGGTGGAGGTAACATCAGAGATAATCAAGGTCTTAGATCTGGCGAACAAGGTCCACAACACCATCAATAGGTGTTTTATGAGATGTTACTCCACTTACCTAATTACAAGGGTGTTGAGGATGCCATGGAACATGTACACAAGTGTGAGTTTCTATGGCACACAAAGGGAATCATTTCCCTAGAGCAAAATGCAAGTCAGATTTATGACCACATTGCAAGGACACGCACATAGTTGGAAAATGAAGTATGAACCACACTAGAAAGTGGTGGATTACATTGCGTTGCATAATGTATTGTTAGAGGAGTTCCACATACCTGAGTTTGAAAAGAAAAGCATCTGCGCATTGAAGGAGATCTAATAAGGAATGGCTGAGAAGGTGCGGGAGTATGAAACATGTTGTAAGATTCTCATATCCAAGTTATCTTATGACATCCATCCTTCATAGCATGCTCAGTGGTTCGTTGGAGGATTGATCACACCGTTCAAAAGGGTGCTTTCACAGATCCGTGTAAGGCCTTGGAGGATGCCTTACATGTTGAGGTAGTGGGAAGAATTGATATAGGAGTTAGTCTATTCCTAGAAGCCAAAATTGTTCAATGGAAAAGAAATATGGAGAAATTATCTGTGAACTTGGCTCAAGAGACTCGCAGACGGGTTATGGTGTACGGATTGTGAGGTAGAAGGGAATACGAAGGAAAGTTGTCCTTAGAGTTTGGTATGCGTGATGATAGTAGACTGTGAGATTTTCCATAGAGATCATGATGCAAGTAGGTGTCTGCTACTGCAACGTGTGATTTGTAAGAATGTGTCTTGCTATTGCAAAATTTTCACCTCTACTACTCATGACACTAAGGATTGTAGATTGATTGACTAAATACATGATGTTATTGATATTGGTGTGCACTAGAATAGTATTACAAGTAGTTCTAAGGATGAGGGCCATCATTATGAAGGGATCATGGATGGAGGGAGTCATGGAAGAAGAGTTCGTGAAGGACTTCTAGGTCAGGAAACCGTGGAGGTAGAAGAAGTGAGTTCCCACATGGAACTTGTTACAACTATGGGTCTATGGAACATTATAAGTGTGAATTCCCGATCTACTATAGTGCTCTTGGTGTGGAAAGAAGAACAAGTATGAGGAGTGCCCAAAATTATTTGAACACATGAGCCAGAAGAAACGGAAGGATAAGGGCACTAGGATGGTGAGTGTAAAGTGTGTTGATCAATAGTGGATTCCTAGAATGGCATGTGAGTCAGAGTTAGAACCTATACTTGGTGAGGACATGAGTTAGGGCTACACATGCCAAGGAGATACCAAAGCAAAGGCCACTGATTACAAGAGAATAAGTGGTACATGGGAAGTATCTAGACCCTACACATTAGAAGTAAATATATCAAGAGACCATGGATGCAATCGATGTCTTCAAAGGTAATTTCAGTGTTGAAAAGAGAAATCCCAAAAGTTAGAGTAGAAGAAGAGCATTGAGGCCCTTCATTCGGATATAGATTATTTTAGAGAAGTGTGTAATATGTTACACTAAGAGAATATCATTCCTCTATTAGGATAATGGTTAAGAGATAAAGTACCAAGCAACTCGTAGGAGAGCACGAGATGCAAATCTCGCATGATAACTTTCCTCCCCCACAACATTGTCTATGATAAAGAAATTACCTTGAATGCAGTTGTTAAAGGATGGATCTTAAGCAATATTCTAATTGACACAGGTGTGGAAGTTAATTTTCTCACCTTAGATGCATGGAATCAAATGGTAAGGCCCCCAATACATCCATCTTCAAATTTGATGTATATGGCTAACAAGAAAAAGGTAATACCCATTTGTGTTTTAAAGAATGTTGCTATCACTATCCAAGGGGATAAATTTAGTAAGGACTTTGAATTCTCAGTGCTTGCTGATGCGGAAAACTTTTCAATGTTACTTGGGTGCCCTTGGTTGTCACATCCTACAATTAAATGTATGTTTTAAGAGGATAAGTCGTGAACTATAGAATGATTTACGAAGGTTGGGTAAGATACATTATTGTGTAGTTGGGTATACAACTACACATGCATGTGTGTACCCTAAAAAGGATACACACACTTATGCATAGTTGCATGTACAATTATGACATAGTCCTTGATGTCGCATTCGTAAATCACTTAGCATTTAGGACTTATTATTTTTCTCTTTGATGATTGCAGTACTAGTAATACATATTATTGTACACCATGCTATGAGGAATGTTATGGGTTACTTACCCATTTGGAGTTAATATTTTAATTTATTATTGTACATTGTTGATACTATCTTGGATTGATTAAATGGTAATTATTGGGCCCTAGAATATTGGCTAAGTACAAGAAGGAACATGGGACCTAGTTAAAGAAGGGCACGTGGGTTGAAGGTGCACAGGGAAGGGTTATAGTAGGGTTTTATATAACACACAGAGCATTCACAAGGCATGACAATTTTTGGGACTTATCCATATTTGATGTTCCGATAAAGACATGAGAAAAGCATGACCCATCTAGCATGCGAGTGGATAAGGTGCCATCCTGGTGGCTATAGGATCAAAAATGGAATATTCCATGCATGCAATGGAAGGATCCAAAAGAACATCATTACATATAGTGGAGATATTGGATCAAAGGAGGAATGCTCCATTGGAGGACCACTTGGACACTTGGAATCCAATCTATTACCTTAGAAGGCATGGTAGTGAAGGTAGAAAAGCTATATATTAAGTTGCATGGATAGTAAAAAAGGAGGAGAGATATACATAGGATCATCCTGAGAGAGAAGAGGTGGTGGAATAGGGGTGAAGCTCTGCAGAAATATAATGGAGGATTCTAAGGGTTGGGATTAGTTAAAATATAGGAGTGATGGCATTTTTAGAGGGATGGGTCTATATCTATCTTTGTAAAGGACATAGTTTAGTCCCTCATGCATGACCTTTCTCTGCATTATTATATGGGTCTGTTATGGCCTCAAGGAATGTAATGTGGTTATTTGACTTGTTAATATGAATATAAGCCTCTATTATAAATCATATTTGAGTTCATAAGCATAATCCTAGTGAATTTTTGTTGTGTATGAATCAGTTTTATATGTTGTTTGTTATATCTTTTATGGATGCATTAATATGATAACTCACCATAGGTTCTCATAATGAATGCATGGTTCTTCCCATTATTTTGCACTTAAGTATCTATCATAGATGAATTATTATCATAAGACTCACATAAAGGAGGGGCTTGATGACCACGCATACCTTGGGTGAGTTCCCAATGCCTCTTGGGTGATAGGTCATCATGCATGGGATTTTACTATTAATTTAAGTGTATAAAAATTACTACATCTTGGTTCCATTGCAGCGAGACCTCTTCTCGAAGTTTTGAAAAATGAAATGCATTTTGGTCCCCGTGATGCATAATGATAGAATGACCGACCTTAGAAAGTGTTAAAGGATGGTTCAAAATCCTGTAGGATGAGTTTTCTCAAAGATTCAACATTGGACCTGAGTTTGATGTACATAGATGGGTAGAAGAGAATCATGCACCATGAGTTTTATGAGACATTCTTCTGCTACTTCCCAAGTAGAACTATATGAATGGCTTTTAACATATGCATCCGAGATAAAGCTGGTACTAAATATCACGCATATGGACCCAAGATGAATATCGAGGTCAGTAGGAGGCGAGATATGACTTGGACATGTGTTGTTAATCACAGTGGAAAGGAGTGATGACCAGGTTATACTCTAGAATATTCCATTTCTACGTATTATTTCCCGAGTTTGTTGAGTTCAAGTTTTTGATGGAGCCTAGAGGATCATTTTTGTGTACTACTCCTTTGGCTATGAATATCTTGATCATTACCCTAAGTTTAGAGGAATTTCCCATGGCTAGCTAAGCTTCTCTAAGTGCTAGGAGAGGAAGATAGGGTGGAAGAAGATGGTGGACATTGTGACTAAAAATGAAAGGGAGGAGAGATGGCTAGACAACGTGAGGTTACAAGTGCGATGGATTTATGGAGGTAGACATTTTAGGAAGGAGTTGAGGTTCATGCGTAAGATGTGGAGCCTAAGCAGTCTATGATACCCCATCTTGGGAAGCGTGGGAGAGAAGCCCCTTCAACTTTTGATGAGAGTTCATCACATGGAGAAAGGAGAGTTTTCAGCACGCATTTGAACCCACCTAGAACCAACCCCTGGCGCTTGGTTTTCCAAATCAAGGGAGAAGTATTGTTAACCTAGTTGGTATCGGTGGGAGTAACTGATCTATACCTAGGAGATATAATTTCTCATTTGGAACATCCATGGCTACATAAACTATTCTGGTATTTGAAGGATTTTTTGACAAGGTGTAAGTATGCAAGGTTTGGGTATCATGTCCGGGAGTGGAACAGAAACATAAATGGAAGTGGGATAATATCACAAACTATCGGCATGTAGTTCAGTGGGATGTTGGGAACACTAAGTGTGACCACTTCAGTGCCATTTTCCCAATTTAGGAGGTGGATCTGGTGGTATAGGGGATGGAGGACTTAGTTGATCCGGTGGGTCAAGATCAATGGGACCTAGTGGATCCAAAGTGGATCTGGTGGACGAGGAAACATCAGAGGGAACCAAGGCTCTAGATCAGGAGGACAAGGGCCTCAGCCACCTCCACAAGTATTTTTTGAGATGTCATTACACTTACCAAACTATAGGGGTATTGAAGATGTTGCAGAGCATGTGCATAAGTATTAATTACTATGGTGTGTGAAGGGATCAATACCCAAAAGTGGAAGGAAAGTCAATTTTCAACAACATTGCAAGGGATGTGCACATAGTTAGTATCGTAAGTATGACCTACATAAAATGATGGTAGACTATACTACATTATAGAATGCCTTCCTAGAAAAATTCTATATCCCGAAATTTGAACAAAAGAGCATCAGTGCTCTGAAGGATATCTAACAAGGAATGGTAGAGAGTGTATGGGAGTATGATGCACATTTCAAGACTCTCTTGTCTAAACTATCCTATGACATTCATCCTTCTCAACATGCTCAATGGTTTTTTGGAGGATTGATAACACCGTTTATAAGGGATCTGTCACACAAGAATTTCACAGACCCACGTGAGGCATTGGAATCTACCCTACATACCGAGGCTATTAGGAGCATTGATACTGGTGTTAGTCCTTTTCTAGAGGCTCAAATTACTACAATGGCCAAGTAGTTGGAGAAGTTGTTTGCAAACTCAATGCATGAGGTTTGTAGTGGGCTTTGGTGTACAAGAATGTGAAGTGGAAGGGCATGCAAAGGATAGTTTCCCTCAAAAGTTGATACGTGATATGGTGGTAGACTATGAATTTTTCCATGGGGATCAGGATGCAAGTAAGTGTCCTCTACTACAACACTAAATCCACAAGACTGTTTCTTTCCATTATAAGATTTATAGCTCTACATCCCATGATACCAAGGATTACAGACTAATTGACCGGACTGATCAATGATGCTATTGATCTTTTTGTACTAGACTATGCTTACAAGTAGTTCCAAGGATGATGATCGTCGTTATGAAGGGCACGCAGATGTAGGAGCACATGGTAGAGGCTTTCATGGAGGATTTTGTGGTCATAATAACCATGGTGGAGGATGAAGTGAGTTCCCATGAGGAACCTGTTATAAATGTGGATCTATAAAGCATTATAAGCATGAGTGTCCTAGTCTACAATGCTCATGGTGTGGGAAGAAACATAAGTACGAAGAGTTTCTAGAACTTTATGAGCATATAAACTAGCAACACCGGAAGGAAAAAGGCATTGAGATGGTGAGCATCAAGAAATATGATTCACAATGGATGCCAAGAGTGGTGCGTGAGTCAGGACTAGAACCTGTATTGGTGACGACGTGAGTAGAGGCCACACGCACCAGGGAGATGCCAAGATAAAGGACACTAGTTTTAAGAGAAGAAGTGGTACATGGAAAGTATATGAACCTTGCTCATCAGAAGGAGGTGTATCAAGAGACTATGGATGTGATTCAGAGTTTGCAAGGGGAGATATAATGTCTAAAGGAGAAATCAAAGTAGTATGAACAAAGGAAGAATGTTGAGGCTCTAAAGGATGACCTGGACAAGGTCAAGGAAGTATATAGGATGTTAAGGAAAGAGAATTTTATTCCCTTGCTAGGAGAATCATAGAGGGAGAAGGTACCACGTGCCGAGTAGAGCGTAAAGGAAGGTTTTGCATGCAAACCTTCCTCCTCACATGTTTGAATATGATAAGGAAATTACATTGAATTCAATTGTTGATGGATGGATTCTAAGTAATATCATCATTGACATGGGAGAAGAGGTTAATGTTCTTACCTAGGATGCCTAGCATACAAGACTAAGGAAATTCCCATTGGAGTCCCAAGGATGCATTTATCACCATTAAAGGGAAAAATTTCACCGAGACTTCAAAGTCTTGGTGCTCGCCTAGGTAGACAACTTTTCAAGATTGCTTAGGTACCCATGGTGTTTTAAGAACAATGGCTACCTAGGGTTTAACAATTGGTATATCATCTTTGAGAACAAGGAATAAAGTATGATTATTAATTTAATATATGGGAAATGAGCACCCTATACTAAACCCCCGGGAGAATAATTCCTTGATATAATATATGTGTCCTCCATTAGAGATCCGGAGATAATTCATCCGATAGAGGAGTTATCTAGTTTGAAGATGCACGATTATTGAGTGATACCACTAGCATGACATGTGACAATTGGGCACATGGGACTTACGAGTTGATTGGGTGATAGTTGAGAGGGTCTATAATAGGGGTAATAAAGTCATGTTCACCAAATTCCTAGGAGGGAATAAAGTGTCGAGTTCCTCTGGAGGAGCATACCCTGAACTTTTCTTGCGATAAACGGAGGCTCAGTGGAAGAATGAGGATGAGAGAAGGGGAATGCTTAGTTATAACCTACTTGGAACTACAATACACTGTGGGCTACACATCGAGAGAGCCTCCTAGAATGGTGCAAGGTAAGAATCACATTCTTTGTAAGGTTCTCTAGGAGAAACATGCCCACTATCATACAATAATATACCATAATAAAGAGGCCACCTCATTTGATATCCAAGCATGTGAGAAGGCCTAGATGGGAAGCACAAGCATTACCACCTTTGTTATGGGTGCATAAGTTATATTCCACCTTACAAGGATGTGTGCACACATGGTATATTTATTTTAATTTTCTTCCTCAAACAAGTAATCAAGGAGTTGGCGGTGATCTCATTCAAGCTTTCGAGTATAGGAGTACCAAACCATCAATGGATAAGACATTACAAGCAATCAAGAACCTTACTATGGGAGATAGTACTATGGCATAAGATAGGCTACTAGAATTGATAGGTGAGCCTTATTTGGATACATGCATTAATGAATAAGAATTAGAGGAAGTACAGGTTTGAGTGCGCATGCATAGAAAAGGAAAAAGGAAAAATGATCTATATAGTAGATGGTGAAGAGATGGAAACTTTGGATATTAACCATTCTAAATATACGCATGAGGTCATAAATAGTGCTGATGAGTTAGCACACACCTACCATGAGCCCTTGAAAACAAATAAGTTTAACATTGGGACATAAACATAACCTAAGAAAGATAAAATTAGGGACTATTTTTCAGAAAAATAAGTTTCAAAGGTCATTGATATGTTACGTGAGTTACAGATTTGTTCCCTTACGGGTATGATGAACTCAAAGGAATCCAATATTCCTTAGGGAGATGAAGATCAAATTGAAGAAAGGTGCACAAATGATTTGGAAGATACCTTAATGGATGAATACAAATTCGCATGTATAAGTCAAGGAAAAATTAGAAAAAATGATAGCATCGGGAATTATTGATGTTGTGGAAGAATCAAAATGGATAAGCCCAATGGTCATCATTATAAATAAGGATAAGGATTTGTGTGGACTATAGGGACCTGAATGAAGTATGTGTCATTGATCCTTTCCCAACCCCTTTTACTGAAGAAATTTTTGAGGGAGTAGCCAGGTGCAAGGTCTACTCTTTCATGGATGGGTTCTCAGGGTATCACCAAGTCAAGATTGCAAAGGAAGACTAGAGAAAAAAAATTCTCCACCGAATGGGGAAGTTTTGCCTACATAGTTATGGATTTTGGATTGAAGAATGCACCTACTATGTTCTCATGCATCATGGTACAAGCATTTCAGGACTTCATCCATAAATTTCTTCAAGTTTACCTGGATGAATGGATTATATATGGGTTGGTGAAAGACCATTGTGACAATTTGAGGCTGATGTTTGAGATATGTCGAAATTAAGGATATCCCTCAACATTAAGAAATGTGTCTTTGTTACTCCATTTGGAACCCTGTTAGGACATATTATATGCAAAGAAGGCTTACTAGTGGATCCTGCCAAAGTTTTAGTTATTATAGGATTAGGGGAGCCTACTAGTCAAAGCATAGTGTATGGATACCTTGGGCATACAGATTACTATGATAAATTCATCAATGGGTATGCCAAGATCATCACACCCTTAGAGGAATGGCTAAAACACAAGAGTACCTTTCATTTGGGAGAGGCGCATAGAAGGCATTTGACACTTTGAAGGATAGACTTGTCATGAAGCCCATACTATGTTTTCCTTTCGGGATAAGCCTTTTCATGTGCATGCTGATTTATCAATGAAAACTATGGGAGAAGTACTATCAAAACCTAGTGAGGGAATTTTTGATCATTTTTTCCCGTAGAAATTTGACACCATTAGAAAAACATCACACTACTACTGAGCATGAGGAAATATCTATTATCTATGTGCTACATAAGTTCAAGTAGTATCTATCGGCAACACCATTCATATTCTACACGGACCACATGGCATTGAAATACTTGGTGAACAATACCCTTTTGTAAGGGTGCATATATCATTAGGTCCTATTATTCCTAGAGATTGAGTTCATAGTGGTTGTATAACCGGGGAAGAGTAATTCAAGACCTAATCACTTATCAAAGATTAACTCGGAGGAGTATGCATAAAGCATTAAGGATAACATGATGGACGCATAACTATTTAGGTTGTAGCATGTGCCCCTAAGATTTGGAAGATATCATAGTATTCTTGAAAATAGGTGTGGCTCCAGAAGGGATGAAGGCTCTAGAGAGGAAGCAATTGGCAATACTTGTCGTAACCTACATGTTCATAAATGGAGACCTCGTATGAGTTAGGTCGTGATGAGGTTCTACACCAATGCATATTAGAACATAAACACATATAAATTATGGATGAAGCACATGGTGGGATTGCAGGAGGACACTATAAAGGAAATTCTACTGAGTAGAAGATTTTACTAGCAAGGATTTGGTGGAAAACCATTTACCAGATTGTATTAAGGCTTGTAAGGCTGTGACCATGACCAAAGACACCTTGGAAAACCTAGGAAGAGGGATGAAATTCCCTTGCGACCACTAGCCAAATGATTAACCATTTGAAAAATGGGAAATAAAATTTGTAGAACCAATTTCTTCATCGTGCGAAGGATTGGTTTGTAGTATATCATTACTTGTACTAATTACTTAACACAATGGGTAGAGGCAATGCCTACGAAGGATTTCACTACAACAACAACTACTATATTTTTATGGGAAAACATAATCAACAGGTATGGTTGTCCTTTAAGATTAACAAGTGATAGAGGTACACATTTCCTCAATGAAATAGTCAGGATTTTGTTATTAGAATTTATGGTGGCCCATCACAAGACTACCCCCTATCACCCATAGGTGAATGGAACTCTGAGGCACTTAAAAATTACTAAGTCACACACCGACTAAGATCTCGTGACATTGGAAAACAATATTGGGATGATAAAGTATCATTTTTATATGTTCATACATCCCTACCTACAAGAGGTTGAACAAGGCCACACCGTTTCAATTGGTGTTTGTCACAAAGGCTATTTTTTTAGTTGAATTCATGTAACCATCTGTTACACCCTTAATTATATATCTTACATGGGATGGATATAGCTAACTTGTGGCTATCATAACTTCTTATCATGATGTATCTCTTTCATATATGATCTATTATCATTGGTTGGTTGGCCTTGTTGATGGCCATATCATAGGAATAGTATAAATAGGGGTTAAAGGTAGTGGATGATCATTATGTTGAGTATTTGAGTCTTATTATATGTTTTGGAGGTTTCCCCCTTGAAGTGGCCAAGCTATTCTACTTTCATATTGAGAGAACTTATCTGCAATATTGTGTTATTTGGTGTTCTATTTCTGGTGATAATCATAATTAATCAAGTAATTTCATTACAAGTGGTATCAGAGCTTGATCTCGGCCAGGATGACGTCAAACCCTAATTTTGAAGGTTCGAGATATATCTCAAGATTGGTAGCATTTTTTTCTGAATTTTTTTGTGGTGTGGAGAAATAAGTCAAGTAAGCTTCTCTCCAAATTTCAATAAGTTTTGACTCATTTTAAAAAAGTTATTACAGCTCTATATTTATTCATAATTTGGCTCCCTAGGGTGTAATTTTTGGAAAATTTTCAAATTTATTATATTTTCGAAAACCCTCAAAAAACTAGCTAGGGTTTCTTTTTTATAAATTCCTATATTCGGCCAAAAAAATTATGAAACCCTAAACCCTAAAATTATGCCCTATTAAGTCTACCCCTAGGCCCAAACCCTTCGTCATGGCTAGTAGATCTACCCGAGGCCAAGGAAAAGGAAAAGAAACTCCAGGAATGACCCCAAATAAGGAAGATATTGCTTTAGAGTCTACTGGTTTAGGAGTATCTAAGGTGGTCATCTAACTTTAGGAAAGGGTTAACAATATGGTGAGTAAGGATGACCTTAATGTTGAGCTTCATCAACTAAAAGGTAGCCTTAGGAGTGAGATTCAAAAGGATTTTCATGCAATGCAGCAGGATTTGTTGCATATTATTTCAAATACAACTTCTAATGCTAGTCATATGGGTTCCACTAGAAATGGTCACACAGATACAAATCACTCCAATCATGGAGGATCCTTTAATCATTCAAGTGGATCTTCTCACCAATGGAGGGGCATGATTCCAAAAGTTGAAATGCGTAAATTTGATGGAAAGGATCCACTCAATTGGATTACCCAAATGGAAAATTTCTTTGATCTCCATTAGATCCCAGGAGGACAAAAGGTAACTATGGAATCCTTATATCTAGAAATTGATCAATTTGTTTGGTATCATTGGTTATGTGCTTAAAGGCGTAAGAATTGCCTAAATGTCACTTGGATAGTTTTCACTAAAGAGCTTCAATTTCACTATAGTTCTAGTGTTTCTGAGAATTACTTTAGCCAATTAGCAAAGTTACGCCAAACTAGTTTAGTTAAGGAGTATGTCCATCAATTCCAAAATTTATCCTTGCATGTGGAGGATATTAGAGAAGAGTATTTGAATGACCTATTTCTGGGGGTTTTAAGGACCACATTGAACATGAGGTATGCATGTTTAACCCACTCAAGGTTGCTGATTCTATTATCATGGCATGTCGAGTAGAGGAAAAATTTCTTTCTAGTAGAAGGTAGTCCTTTTCTAGCATAAAAGATTGTAACACCTTGTCTCCTTCTTACCCTCAGCCAATTCAGTTGACACCTCAACAAATTGAAGAAAAAAGAGCCAAAGGGTTATGCTTTAACTATGATAGAAAATATGGGCCAAATCATAAATGTTCTGAGAAAAATTATTCTACATTGAAGGATCTAGTGATGAGGAAGAATATGAGGCAACATCAATAGAGGAAGTGGAAAAATTAGAGGAAGAATCTGAGATCCTCAGCCCACTATTTCATGTCATGCTCTATCAGGTATTAGTACTCCACAAACCCTTCAAGTTGTGGGTTATATTAAGAAGAAGAAGGTAACAGTCTTGATTGATTCAGGGAGCACACATAATTTCATCAATCATAAGTTGGCAGCAAGACTAAATTGTTTCATCTACCTAGCACCTAAATTTCAAGTAATGATTGTAGATGGTGGCACAGTCCAATGTTTAGGTAAATGCCATAAATTCAAAATCATGATGGGTGATTACACATTGGAATCTATGATGTTTTCTATTCCCATGGGAGGAGCTGATATTGTCTTAGGTGTTCAGTGGCTCACTACTTTGGGCACCATAGAGATAAATTTCCAGGATCATTCGAGGGTAAAAAATTTGAACTTCAAGGTCTACAAGCTAAAGATCCTCTAGTGGTAAGTTCTCACCAAATGTAGAAGATTCTTAAAAAGGGGTCTGAAGGTTTTGTAGCTCAATTATTCTCTATAGAAGTCCAACCGCAAATGAAGGTATTGCATCCTGATCTTCAAAAGGTTATTAATCAACATGTAGTTATCTTCAAGGAACCAAGAGGATTACCACTTGAAAGAGAGCATGATCATGCTATTCAGTTGATTCTAGGAAGCCAACCCCCCAACATCAAGCCTTACAGATATCCATATGTGCAAAAGAGTGAGATCAAGAAGATGGTGGAGGAAATGTTGGGAATGGGTATTATTCATCACGAGTTAGAGTGCCTATTCTGCTCCCATGGTGATGATACATCACAAGGATGGAAGATGGCACATGTTTCTAGATTAGAGGAGCTTAACAAGTTCACTATCAAAGATAAGTTTCCTATTCCCATCATTGATGATTTATTAGATGAGTTGCATGGTGCCATTTATTTTAAAAAACTAGATTTGCATTCTGGGTATCACCAAATTAGAGTCAAGTAAGAAGATATTCATAAGAAAGCCTTCAGAAATCATCAAGGCCATTATGAATTCCTAGTAATGCCATTTGGTCTTACCAATGCTCCCTCCACATTCCAAAGCTTGATGAATTCAGTATTTAGACCATTCCTAAGAAAGTTTGTCTTAGTATTTTTTGATGATATACTAATCTACAACAAATCGTGGGAGAAATACTTACATCACGTCAATACTGTATTAAAAGTCTTAGAGCAACATCAAATTTATGCCAAGCCTTTGAAGTGTTCTTTTTAGGGTACAAGAAGTGGAATACTTGGGCCGTATTGTTTCTCATGAAGGTGTTAAGGTGGACCCTCAAAATATCTAGGGCATGGTGGAATGGGAAACCCCAAGAACCCTCAAACAATTATGAGGTTTCTTAGGTCTCACAGGGTATTATCATAGATTTGTCAAAAAATATGGTAGTATAGCAGCACCACTCACAAAATTATTGAATAAGGACTCCTTTTAATAGAATGAGGAAGCATCTAGGGCATTTGAAAAATTGAAAGCAACTATGTGCACCAATCCAGTATTAGCAACCCTAGATTTCTCCAAAACTTTCATAGTTGAGTGCGATGCTTCAAGAAATGGAATCAAAGAAGTACTAATGCAAGAAGGACACCCCATTTATTTTGAGAGCCAATAGATAAAAGGAAATAATTTGTTAAATCCCACCTATGAAAAGGAAATGATGGCAATACTACATGTAGTTAAACAATGGAGACCATACTTGATGGGTAGACATTTTAAGGTAAAAAATGATCATGATAGTTTGAAATATTTCTTAGACCAATGTCTATCTTCAGAAGAAGAAAAAAATGGGTCACTAAGATGTTGGGATATGACTTTGAGATTCTTTATAAGAAAGGAAAGGAAAATTTGGTAGCCGATGCTCTATCTAGGAGGGATGAGTCTGCCAAAGCATTGTTATGTGCCATATCTATACTAAATATAGATTGGGTAGATCAATCACGTGACGAATGGAAGAAAGATGCAACCACACATACTCTCATTCAAAATCTCTGGGTAGATCTGTCCATATCAGCTCAATTTATATGGAAGGGGGATACATTGTGGTACAAAGATCGGTTATATCTATGTAAGAACTCTAAACTTAAACACCATGTTCTTTCAGAGCTACATTCTTCTCCAATAGGTGGCCATGTTGGGGTCCTAAAAATATATCATAGAGTTAAGAAGGATTTATTTTGGGAGGTGTTCAAAGGAGATGTTCAAAAATTTGTGGCAGAATGTTTGGTTTGCCAAAAAAATAAGGGCAAGACCATTAAGACACTTGGTCTTCTCCAACCTCTTTCTATTCTTAGTGAGAGATGGGAAGAGGTATCAATGGATTTCATCACATGATTACCTAAATTAGAAGGGAAAAGTGTCATCATGGTCATGGTAGATAGACTTACCAAATATGCTCATTTTTTTCCATGGCTCATCCTTTCACAACTAGTACAATTTCCATCTCTTTTATGGATACAATTCAAAAGCTCCATGGCACACCAAAAATTATAGTAAGTGATCATGATCCAATATTTACAAGTAACTTTTGGACTGATTTGTTCTCTTTTCTAGGTACCCAACTAGCCCAGAGTTCCTCTTATCATCCCCAAATAGATGGGAAAATTGAGGTGGTAAATAAATGTTTAGAGGGATATCTTCGATGTTTTACTTCAGATAAACAAGAACGTTGGGTGCAATGGTTGCCACTTGTAGAATGGTGGTGCAATACATCATTTCATACCTCCTCCAAAATGTTTCCATTTCTGGCACTTTATGGGTACCATCCTCCATCACTCATATCTAGCTTGAAGGTCAAACCAAAGGTGAGAGCAGTCGAAGATCACATTCAGCATCAGCATGAGGTACTCTCTAGTCTTAGAGAAAATTAGAAAAGCGCAGTACAAAACCGTATGAAGCAACATGTTGATGAACATAGAAGTGATTGAAACTTTGAAGAAGGAGACTTTATTTTTGTAAGGTTACTGACCATATAAGCGATTATCCTTAAAACAAAAACAAAAGGATAATAAGCTTGCTCCTAAATACTATGGTCCTTACCGAGTTTTGCAGAAAATTGGTAGTGTGGCATATAAGCTAGAGCTCCCTCTAAGAAGTAGAATACATCCAGTATTCCATGTTTCTTGTTTAAAGACAGCTTATTGGGCAGCACATTTCCACCCAATCAAGCTTCCAAAACTAAACGAGGAAGGAAGGATCATATTGGAACTTAAAATCATTCTTCATACACACACCAAAAGACTGAGGACCGAGTTGTTACAGAGTACCGATCAAGTGGAAGAATATGAATATTGAGGATGCATCATGGGAAGATGAAGTATTCATGCAGCAACATCCGGGCTTCCCAACACCCTTAATTATAAATCTTACATGGAATGGATATAGCTGACTTGTGGCTATCATAACTTCTTATCATGATGTATCTCTTTCATATATGATCTATTATCATTAGTTGGCCAGCCTTGTTGATGGCCATATCATGGAAATAGTATAAATAAGGGTTAAAGGTAGTGGATGATGATTATGTTGATTATTTGAGTTTTCTTATATGTTTTGGAGGTTTCCCCCTTGAAGTGGCCAAGCTATTCTACTTTCATATTGAGAGAATGTATCTGTAATATTGTGGTATTTAGTGTTCTATTTATGGTGATAATCATAATTAATCAAGTAATTTCATTACACCATCGATGCATATAACACGCATAGGAGGTTTGGATGATGAACAAGCGATGGAAGAGAGTATTGATAAGTTTATGTAGTTAGACAAAGGAAATCACTTACCAGAGGGAGTTAGAAGACATAAAAACAACACAAAAGGCATGACATGATTGTCATATCAAGAATAAGCGATTCAAGTTGGGAAGATGGTGTTGTTGTATGATTCCAAGTATCTTTTCCATCCCGGTAAGTTGAAATTCTATTAGTTGGGACCCTACATCATCTCATACATTCTTGATTTAGACACTTTCCAGCCACAAGCACTAGATGGGATGAGATTACTGTGCCATTTCAATGGGAGTAGGTTAAAGCCCTATTATAAATAAGTCTTCTTGGTGTTAGTAGATAAGACATTATTTTCAGTTAGCTTTGAATTTCCCTTTATTCTTTTATTTTCTTATGTTTCCCTTTCTTGTTTCTTGTTCCTTTCTTTTTGTTTCATTTTGCATCTTGTGCACCGGTAACCACATTATTTTTCCAATTTTGTATGCACAAAGGACCGTGCATATTTTTAGTGTGGGGTGGAGTAATGCAAAGAAAATTATAGGCATATAATACAAATTGAGTGACCCAAGTAGAAGGAAGTGTGTAAGATTGAGAAAACGCGTGAGGAAATGGTGGATAATGAATTATGGTGTCAAAAATGATGTAATAAAGACCACGTAAAAGGATGAAGAGTGCATGAACAACATGAGGTAGGTGAGGGAAAAAATTAGGTAAAGGATAGAAGAAGTTCCTTTGGTGCTATAGATGCACGTGTAAGAGTCTTCGGTTAGATTGGATTTTTGAACATCAAAAGGTTGTAGAAGGTTTTTCACACAAGATGTGGTGCATGGGTAAGGGTGCTTAAGTTTGGCCTAGTGGGAAAAGATGCATTTAATGTTAAAGTACGTTGGTAGGTGGTATATAATTTATTTATGGAGTAAAGAAAAAACTATAAATATAAGGTCGACAAGTCATTATTCTATCTTGTTATTATGAATTTTAATCAATCTTGTGAAATAGGGCATTCAAAGAGATTTTTGCAAAGGATGAAGAATCTTAAAAATCTAAGTGTGGTAATAGTGGAACTGTAAACTAGGAGGAAGGGGTACATTGGTGTAAGAGAAGTTAGATTATAGTGAACTGTCTTGTGGAAGGTCTTCCTAGTTAGGGTTTGGCAGCTAGGGTGTGGAGATAGAAGGATTTATTCTAGGAGTTGAGCTTCAGAGTTGAGTTTGGAGTTAAGTAGAGTAGCAGAGAAGAGTAAGAAGTTCTTAGTTTATCCCGATAGAAAGCATGGCACCTAAGAAGGTGACTGTTTCACCAAAGAAATAGAAGGTCAAGGGAAAGGGAAAAAAACCACTACTGTCATGAGTTCCAATGAAGAATGGTATGCAAAAATGTAATACCCAAATGGAGTATTGCTAGGAAAGAAGTGGGTTTTTCACTTAAGACAAATGGCCATGAGGTATTATAACCATCACATGATCACAACTAAGAAGGAAATGGAATTATATTTGGTTTTTCCAACTAACGAAAGGACACCCGATGGGATGCCTATATACAACAATGAGGTGAAAGTCAAATTAGAGAAGTCGGGGTTATTACTGAACTATATGAGTTTCCTTATTTCGAAATCCCAAGCTCCTTTATTAGTGTTGATGTCACACATACATTACAATCACTTCTACTTTGCACGGTGCAGAAGATGCACATAACACCGTAGTGTATATCCAAGTTCATAGGCCTTATTTGCAAAGGATAAAGTATAGATGATGATCTAAGTGACAAGGAGCCTATCAAGGAAACAATAGCAGCATATGACTACAAAAAGGGTTTACAATACTTTGAAATCACAAATATTCCATACCCTTTTATGAGGATGGTCACATGCTTGGTGACCAATATTAATGATAAGGAATGATGGATGCAAGTAAAAATGCATGGCTAAATGTATGCCATAAGATATCAAAGGAACCATCTCTAACTTGTCCACTTTCATCGGGAATGAGATCATAAGTAGCATGCAGGAAGGAGAGAACATATTATTTAGAAACATCATCCTCACCATCATCTTCTCAGAGATTGGAGTGCTCGATGGGCCAGAAAATTTGGCTTGGGAGTATCCTGAAGAGAACTCCATGCCTGAAAAAGGTTTTAAAAGTACACTTGTGAAACCATGAAGGCCACTCACAAGGCACGCCTAAAGAATTGATACAAATGAATGTGTGATGCATTTGGCATATATTGGAGGATCCCAGAGCAATTACCCACACTTATGGATGGAGAAGCAAAGTTTGTAGTATACCAACATTTCTGCATTGGTAGATTTACATTAACAAATGGGACTAAGGGTCCATGGTGCAAGCTACCCTTCTCCTTCACCATGCAATACTTCCAAGATAGAGTCAACCAGTTTAAAGAAGCCAAAAGACTAAGGTTTGACCTTAGTGAGGTGGACCAAGACCACCGTGAGCTACGTTTAAAGCTCGTGTACCCTAAAAGTGTGTATATGTGGAGAAGTATGTCTCCCATGAAGTGCAAATGATGAATCCCATGACAATGTTGATCGCCGAAAGGAGAATAATAAGGGTGTATTTGTGCATAAGGCCTGAGTTTGAGAAAAACACCTATTTGGAGAGTGATGTCTCCATTCTTGAAGACCCCACATGGAGAAAGAAGGCTGCACCAAAGAAGAGAGAAAGATACGAGGGGCAAGAGAAGAAGGCACCAAGTGTGCAGACATCACAATTTGTGGCGTTCCTGAAGCAAGCGTTAAGCGTAGCAATTATGCACATGGGAAGAAGTCCATTATCAAGGAAAAAACCCAAGAATAAGAAGTGTCAAAGAAGGAAAATCCCCTCACACATGAGGATTCACCAAGGAAGACGTCACCTAGTAAAGAAAAAAAATAAAATGAATAATATCATGTACTTGAATCCCGAGAAGGAAGAAGCGAGAAGGTGAAAGAAGAGGTGGACTTAGAGGAGACATAAAGCCTAGATGCCTACATTGGAAACAAGGATGATGACGATCCTAAAGGAGGTGAAGACCATCCAGTATATGATGTAAATGAATCGGAGGAGGAAGAAGTTAAAGAGTAGTATAACAAGGAATAAGTAAAGGATAAAGGCAAGGGGGTGAGTAAAGAAGTAAGCACCAAAAATAAGAGAATCCCAAGCCTCACCAAGGAGCAAGTGGAGAAATCAATGGAGAGATAAGTGGTAGGCATCATGAAGGCTTTTGTGGAACAAGATTTGGGTGGAGCATGGACAAAATTTTGAAGGAGATGGAGGAAGAAAGCATTGGGAAGGAGTATGGAAGCATGGGTGGGGATCCCAAATTAGCAGTAAGCTTCCCAGAATCTACACAAACATGTGGGAAAGGCATAGTGGTGGCACAAGAGCAGATATTGGGATACATTAATGATCATATCAAGGTGATATGTGCATGCTTCCAAAGCACCATACCATCAAAACAACTCACTGCTATGTCATCGTTTGATGAAGAAGGTGCATATCCCCAAACTAGGAAGATGTTATCTTGGGAATTTGAGTCTCATATAGATAAACCTAAGTTCAAAGTAAGCCAAAGATACCTGATGAAGGTTCCAAAACCAAAAGGAGTAAATCCTAGTGAATGCTTAATAACTAATCGATGAATAGGTCTATAATGCGCTCAATAAGGTTTCAATCGAAGTTGAGGCTAGACTATTCGGGAGAAATGATAGAGTGATATTTTTGGAGGAGTAATTAGAGAAGAAAAATAAGGAGCTCATGGAAAATATCAAGGACCTAAAGCAAGAGGAGTTGATCAGTGCTCAATTGAGGCATGAGCTGAAAGAAGAAAAAGAAAAGGTGTGTGAAGTCTCCAAGAAGGTGGAGATGATTATGGATGCCATTGTCTTGAAGCACCCTGACTTAGTGCCACCCGAGAAAAAGTATGAATCATCCTTACAATGTCTAGAGGATTTGACTCACATTCTCATGATGGAGAGGTGACCACTCACTTTAGAGTCTATAGAAGAGGTACAAGCATGCCAAGAGAAAGAGGAAAAGATGAAGGTTGTTGAGATTGTGGCTCAATACACTAAACTTCTTGCAGAGGTAAAGGCCGTCGCAAAATCATCTGAAGCTACTTATGATAACTACGCTGATAGAGATAGAGTGGAAAGCATCTTGGTTATTACCCATGAAATGGAAATCAAGGAGTTCCAAGAGAAAAATAAGGGGAACAGAGTAGAAAGAGATAAGATCCTAGCCAAGGTGGAGAATAATTTAGAAGCAATCGAGACCTTGTGAGGCTCAATCAAAATCTTACTATAGGAGTTACCCCTAGATCACCTGCATGATGGATGCGCTTTAAAATTTGGGAAAGTAGCTAGAAAGAATTATTGAGACCATGAGCACCAAAGGGGAGGAGATGAGTTTTGAGGAGGTGAGCACCACGGTGGTTGACCTATATCAGCAAGCTCGAACGAGGTCGATGCTTGAGATATTTTAGTGGCAGAAATAGGGAAGGATGTCCCTCTCCTCCAACAATAAACAAGTTCCCCATTCTTTAATTATTTCTCCCAATTCTTCATTCCTTTATTCTTTCTTTTTAACCATTTTTAAGAGCATGTCATTATTTATTTTATTAAAGAGTGTCTCCGAGGATGAAGAACAGACGTAGTGTGGGGTGATGTTGCGCCCCAAAATATTGGCTAAATACAAGAAGGCATGTGGGCGCGCAAGACCTATTTGAATAAGGGTGTGTGGGTTGAAGGCACACATGGAAGGGTTATAGCAGGGTTTTGTAGAACACATTGGATGCATGCAAGGCAAGACATGTTTTGGGACTTATCCATATTCGACATTCCATGAAGCACATGAGTAAAACGTGACCGTTCTAGCATGCGGAGTGGATAAGGTGTCATCTTAGCAGTTGTATGATCAAAAAGGGAATATTCCATGCATGTGATGGAAGGATCTAGAAGAAAATCATTACACATAGTGGAGAGCTCGGATCAAAGGAGGCATGCTCCATTGGAGGACCACTTGGACACTTGGCATCAATCTGTTACCAAAGAAGGCTTGGCGGTGAAGGTAGAAAAGCTATATATTGAGGTACGTGGATAGCAAAAAAAGGAGGAGAGATGTACATAAGATCATTGTGAGAGAGTAGAGGTGGTGGAATAGGGGAAATTCTCGGTAGAAATATAATGGAGTATCTTAAGGGTTAGGATTAGTGAAAATATAAGAGTGATGTCATTGTTAGAGGGATGGGTCCGTGTCTATCTTTATAAAGGACATAGTTTAGTACCTAATGCATGACATTGCTCTGCATTATTATATGGGTCTTTATGGCCTCAAGGAATGTAATGTGGTTATTATACTCATTAATATAAATATAAGGCTCTTTTCTAAATCATATTTTTGTTCATGAGCATAATCCTAGTGCATTTCTATTGTGTATGAATTAGTTCTATATGTTGTTTGTTATCTCTTTTATGGATGCGGTATATGAAAACTCACCCTAGGTTCTCGAGAACGAACTCATGGTCCTTCTGATTATTTTTCACTTAAGTATCAGTCATAGATGAAGTATTCTCACAAAACTCACATAAAGGAAGGTCTCGACACCTATTCATGCCTCGGGTGAGTGCCCAATGCCCACTAGTTGATAGGAAAACACGTATAGGATTTTATTATTAATATAAGGGTATACAAATGACTACAATAACATGCCGATACGGTATTTTTCATTCACAACATGGCCGTACTTAAAATTTTTTAAGGTTGGCAACTATGTTTAAAAGTTACAAAACTTCAAATTACTATTGTTTGCATCGAACCATGTTCCCAACTTTGCAAACATATTATAGTGATTGTTTTGTGACCACCATTAAATATATGGTTAATAAGGTCACTCCCATACTTCATTGGCCGAGCTTATAATATAATTCTTAATGGTAAATATTGTTAGGCCTACTATGTAAATATGGGTAATGAGGAACCCAACTATAAACTTGTAAGTTTAAGAGAATTATTTAAGGATTCATTAACTAATTATGTTTTCACGGGTATCATCATGTATGTAATTGATTCATTTACTTAGCATAAGGATTAATGATTTATTTTTATTATGGTCCCAACTATAATATTCACATAGGTTACAAGATTATCATCTCATGGTCTTAGACCATAGGTAGGAAGGTTACTCGTAAGGTTAATGATGGCCTAATATCTTGATCTAAAATAAAGGCATTAAACGTATTATACGTATTAGATAAAATGTGCTTGGTTAGAAGGTTATATTATTTAGTTTTAAGTTTCATCCACCATGGCATATTTTTGAATATTCACTCAATTGGGAAATCGATCCAACAGACCCATACAAGGACTTAGTAAAATCATTTTGATCATATCCTTAGTCAATTTAATACCACCGCCAACTTTGAATAGAAATGAAATGTATTAAATAAAAGACACACTATGTCGCACCATAGAATTAATGCATTTAAGATGGTATATATTTCTTTGTAGAAGTGATACTTCTCTAAGATTATACGGTATACCACCAAGTTTGGTTGCATTCTATCTTTGTTTTCTTATAGCTATCTTCTCTCAACCCTAACTTCTTCTATTCAGAACTCCACTACTACTATAATGGTGCATGGTTCTCCTAAGGTTTTTTCACGCTATTTTTCAGTAGATAACAATAGAGCTTTATAGCTAAAGATGCATGGATATGGAACTACAATACAAATATTTTAAGATACGATCAGATGTAAAATCTATTTATATAAAAAAGGGTTTCATTTTTATTTAGGTTAATCTGTGGGTGTCTCGTTTAGATATTTGGAGGGTTTGAAGTACTGGTCCTTGGGTGATAAAGGAAAGGAATTTTCCTAGTTTGGAAGATCGTCAATAAGGAACACTTTCAAAATTTAGGCATGAATTGTTCCTATTATCTCTTTATAGATTAACCCATTTTGTATTTTCATGATAGTGAAATCTTTGTAGTAACTTTTGTTATCCAAAATTCACCCTCAAGGTAATTTTGATAACATACATCAAATTCTTTAGTCCCAGGCAAATAGATTGAGTCAGGGCAAAAATTTTCATGTTTCTAGGGTCCCCTCATATTTTTCTAACTCCCCTGTCCAAGTAGAAGAGAGCAAGTTCTGAGAAAATGTGAAAAAATTTGCAAAAAAGCTCGGGCCAGGAAAAATCACGAAAAATGGCTAAGTCCTAGTCCTAGAAGCATTTGGGACAAGTGGGACAAAAAGGCGCGGATCGGCCGAAATGAGCACAGGCGGCCCCGGAAGCAATTGGGACATCTGGGACAAAAGGACGCGCGGGACGCGGAAATCCGAACTGGCCGAAAAGAGAAAAAATTGGTTAACTGCTGAGAGGGTCGCCTTTGGGACAAGCGGGACAAAAAGACGCGAACCGCCGAACCGGTGAAATGAGTCAAAGCAGCCCAAAACAGCTTGATCGCACGGGGCCCCTTGCTGGTGCCAAAAACCGAACCCGAATCGCGAAATGAGAACTTTTGTCCCGAACAGTTGGGACAAAAGGGCACGAACCGGCCGAACCGGGCGAATTTGTCCCAGACGGTCCGAAAGCAAATGGGACATATGGGCTACGAGTATGCGAACCGGCCGAACCGGGCGAAATGGGAACAAGCAGTTCGAAACAACTGGGACATTTGGGACAAATGGGCGCAAACCGGCCAGTTCGCCCGAAATCAGCACAAGGAGCACTATGCTAAATGGGACAAAGGGACGCGCGGGATGCGAAAAGCCGAAATGGCCGAAGGCAGGGAAGAAAAGTCAACGTTTGGTCCACAAACTTCAAACGGCCATAACTTTTGACTCCGAGCTCCGATTTTCATAAAATTGGACTTTCTGGAATGAGCACGACGTCCTCTACGCCACAAAAACTGGATTTCTTAATTTTAATGAGGGTAGATATATTTAAATAAAAGAAACATATTCGGCTCCATTCGATACCAATGCTCATTCCCACAAATGATAGAAAACGCCTGCCAGACCCAAAATAGCTGCCCACACTCAGAAGGCCATAACTTTTGCATTTCTCAACGAAATTGCACAAAATTGGTACTGTTGGAATTGTGGTTCCGAGACCGATGCATATAAATCAAGAAATTCCATATTTGATAAGAAATTGATTGAGATTTTTAAGGAAACGTGGCGGGTTCGCAGTGTTTTATTTGGTAGTGGAGTGCAATTAAGAGGCATGGTCATCATTCTTTCTCTCTTGCAGCACATGGGATAGTATGGGGAGCCTTTTGAAAGTAATTTATAACCATTCCACTCAATTTAATGCTTCTTACAGGTGGTTGAAGGACAGATTTTGGGATTTCCATTTTCCCTTCTCTTCTCCTTCTCATTTTTCTATAAATTGGAGTGTTGGGCTCATTGTAAAGAGAGAGAGTTTTTGGGTAACAAAGCTCTGTCAAAATTGCTTTGTGAAGCTAGTGTGTTGCAGGCCCTTGTAGTGGACTCCTTGCATGGTGATCCAGGCCCTTATCTTGTAATAGATTGAACTGTGCATATCATGAAGCAATAAAATATCAGTTTGTGGATATATCTTCCCCTGCTGTGTTTCCTTGCATTCTTCTTGCCCCTTTAATCTTTCTACAAGTATATTGTGTCTATTTATTATGTTCCCCCGCAGGAATTCATTATCATTGTGTGTGCTTGGAATATTGCTGTGAATGCATTTTGCTGGATTATGGTGAACTGTCATCACCTCTTCTAGTGTGCACTTTGCCTCTGTATTTCACACATTTGGAGATTACTCTCACACCCTCTTTTTCTGGTGTATCACCACTTTAGTGTAGGCTTTCATTTTATGCATTCTCTTTCCCTGGTCCCTTGAAA
This sequence comes from Taxus wallichiana var. yunnanensis, assembly GCA_018340775.1. Taxonomy (NCBI): domain Eukaryota; kingdom Viridiplantae; phylum Streptophyta; class Pinopsida; order Cupressales; family Taxaceae; genus Taxus; species Taxus wallichiana. The sequence goes on along the minus strand of CM031242.1, from coordinate 292,419,587 downwards.
TTTAGATTAGAAACAGTTAGCTTATCTGCATTAGAGTAGATTGTGGCGGGTAGTTTAGGAGCAAGAACCGCTTTCTCTGGAGGTCTATCTCAAGTAGAAAGTCCCACAACTTGGAGATAGTACCCATGTTATCCAATCACACTTTGTGAGTTCAAATACATGCACAGGGGTGTGCTTGTGATTCGGTGATAACAACTTTTACTTTCAATCCTTAGAGATGTGATCTATTTATTTTTCAGCTATTGTAATAAGAAGGAAGATGTGTCTCTCCATTTTGAATAATTACCTATAACCATTATTTGGATTTCTGTAATTATTATTTAGTACCCACATTAAATATTAGATTTTATTTCTTTTCCTGGAAGTGAATGATTTTGGGTATGATGTATACAGTGAAAAAATAATATCAAATGATATGTACTTGATGGTATAACCAAGAATAAATGTTATGGTGTTTCACCATTTTCTTTAAATTTTTGAATGATTTAATAGATAGGGCTATGGGCTAGGAGGAAATACCTATAATAGAAAACAAAACCATGAAAGAGAAGTTAAATGATATATGACAAAGGACTACCTAGCGTATGGTAGCTATGGGAGTGTGATACTTCCTAGATGAGTATCAATCCACGCTTTAAAAGAAATTAATGTGATAAATAATTAAATTAAATCTGTATTTGATATGATTTAGGTATCTCATTCAAGTATAATAAGAAAATCCAATCACAACAAAGGCTAGGCTATAGTTGAATCTAAAAGATGAGGTGACTATTTGTCAAGGTACTTGGGACTAGTCGGTCTTTGATTACGGGTTGTTTACGTCAATTGATAGGAGGTTGTTTGGTTGTGTTCTTGGGAAGGGTATAAAACATAGATACCAATGTCAGGTTGGGTATAACCAATGACGATTAAGGAGAACAACGATGATGGTTATGGGTAACCGGTGTCGGTATAGTAGGGCGACATTAGTTCAATGAAAACCTTATTGTAGATTCTAGGTGAGGTTAGATGGGGGCTAAAGAAGGGGATGAAAAGGTATATGGGAATACTTGAGCACACTCGAGAGAGGTGGAAGGGCCAAGATAGATGATCTTATAAATAGGTGGGTGAGGTTTTTGAGTTTTTTAGAAAGAAGGCTATAGAGGGATTGGAATGTTAATATAAGAATGATAAACAAAATGGTAAAGAACTCTATGAGCAATATAAGAATGGAAATGATTAATGATAAAAACAATTACCAATGTTGCAAGTGTAATGGTTAGGTGGTGGTGATGATCAATTGATGGAATGGAGCTTGGTAAAATAGTGATGCTTTCTATAATGTTACCATGAGTGCCAATGCTTCTAGATCTATCTTGGTGTTGGACATGGATGTCTGGTGTGTGAAAAGACTCAGTTACCTTGCATGCATCTCTCTTCTCGTCTTCTTTCTCTCAAAATGTTCCAACCTAAAAAAAAGGTTCCTTAGGTGAATAAATGGTAATCGGCGATGGTGGTTTCGAGTTGGCCACGTCAGTTTAGGGGTGACCAAATCGATTAAGTTGGATTCCCTAGGTTTACTAAAATCGATCGACAGATATCTCTTATTTCTTGGGCCAAGTTGGTTTGTTCTCACGGATTAGAATGAAATATTGCCTTCTAATGAGTAGGAATGTGGTTAGAGAAATCTTAGGAATTGATTTTAGGGTTAGGCCAAATCTTAGCTCATTAAGGAAATTAAGACTTAGTTATTGTTAGTTATGGAAACATGTCAAGAATAGGTCTAGGGTGAGGTGGCTGGATGAGGTGCTTAGGTGAGGTGGAAATTAGGTCAATTAAGGTAATAAAATATAGGATATTGTGACAACGGGAATTTAATTTAATTAAAATAACAAAATAAATAATTAATGCGGGGTGAAAGGGGGCCATGATTAGGTTCCCATGTTTAATTTGGTTATTCAATTGGGGGCTAAGGGAATGTAACCAAATTCAGGTGTCTAAATTTTCCCCTTTTTGTCACGTAGCTTGTATTGGTAAGTGATGCTAACAAAAATAAGAATTGGGTGCCCTGTGTGTGGGTGAAGGTGATCCCCCTCAAACTAGGAACTGATGAGGTAGAATATAGAATTGGTGAGTGGTTTGATAAAAGGTGGATGTGATGAAGAGGAAGGTGGACAATGGGGGTAATGGGGTAAAGGTCCAATCAGGTAATCAAGGTAATTGGTCAGGATCAAAGGTAGTGACAATCAAACCAACACACATGTATAAACTACAGCATGGTACCAAGTTGAAGAGAATGCAAAATCTACATCGTCTAAGCTCGATAGGTTTATCCAAACAAGGTTGAGGTTATTCTGGTATCCAAGGTATATGATATGGTGTGGAAGAACATCGCAGGTCAGGTGTAGGGACATGTAGGAATTTTTCGATACACAAAAGGTTGGGTCAGGATAAATGGCACGACAATAGGCAAGGTAAGGTCATTAGCTCAAACAACATGGGTAACAGTGTTACAAGGTATAACAAACACATGGGCTCATAGGTCATTAATAATGTTATGGGTCCATGTAGCGAGGTCACGACATGAGAAGGAATGAGGTATGAGTAAAATAACAAGTCCCTAAATGTAATTAAGGATAAGTATAGGTAATGTAGGCTTGGAGGTAGGTTGCGAATAAGGGTGGGTAAGGTCAAATGGTGGATGGGTTGGTTAAGTTAGAGCTAAAATGGGAAAGGGTATTTGATAAGAGTATGACAGGTAACCGATGTTGGTCATCTTGAACCATTTACGATTTAGGTAAACCGTGGTTTCTTCTAGGTGCATGACCAATGTTAGTTTAGGTACAACCAACCACAATGTGCTAGGGCACAAGACCGATGTCGATCTAGGTATAACCGATGCCGGTTAGGTCGGTATGGGTATATAAAAAAGAAAAATCCATATAATACAAATTCATTTGTATGTTTTGGATTTTGTGAAAATGACAAGAGCATGAGACTTTTGTGCCTTGTCGAGAGGAAAGTACATGGGGCTGTACTGAGATCAGGTGGAGAGATCCAGTTGGAGAGGAGAGCCAGGTGGATGGGTCCATGAGATCGGCTGGAGGGAGGTGATTGGTAGAGAGGTTGGAGGGAAATTATAGCATGGTGGAGGCGGGAGAGGGTTTGTGTGGACCACTGGCATAACGGCCAGACATGCCACCACAGAGCCGACATTGAGATGAGGATGGAATCAGGTGGGTTGATGATTATTCATCATTTATGATCAGTGTATTCATTTTTTTGAAACATTTTTGATATGTATACCGACCTACGTGCCGAAGATGATGAGGTTGCATATGAGAGTTTTTGTTATTTTTGATCATATACCGGCCTACGTCTTTGAAGATGGTGAGGTTGTATATGAGATATTTTGAGAGATTGTGATTATTATTTATATCTATGTTCACATGTATGTTTACATAGACTTTCTATTTATAGATGATGGTATTTATAGTATGGATGGTGTACATGTTTTAATTTTCATTGATATATATATATATATATATATATATATATATATATATATATATATATATATATATATCAAGTGGATTAGGCCTGATAGAGTCAAGGTCATGTAGGCATGGCAGAGTCAAGTCTATTTAGGCATGGTGGAGTCAGGTCTATTTAGGCATGGTGGATTCAGGTCGGTTTAGGCATGATGGAGTCAGGTTGATGTAGGCATGGTTGAGTTAGGTTGATTTAGGCATGGTGGAGTTAGGTTGATTTAGGCATGGTTGAGTTAGGTCAATTTAATGTCCAAGTTTTTGGTAACATGAGAGACAAATGTTGATGTATATATTGGGTATGGTTTTTAATTTCCAAATTTGTGCCATAATGGAAATGTGAAAATGATAAATGGATAATTTGATGATGTAATAAAATGTGTATGAGTTGATGCTTATTAGGTTTAATTTCCATCTATTGATATAAAATAGAAACTAACTAGGGTATAATGTGAAGAGGAAAGGGAAAGGGGGAACTGGTTAGGGTAAAAGTGGCGAGCTAGCCTCCAGGACCCCATGCCCTCGATTTTTCTCTTACATAGTCCCAAAGTGAAAATGGACCTCAAGTCGATGTAGTTCTCCCATAAGCTAGGGAAGATTGTGATGAAGTAGAGGAATGGATTGATAGGCATTTAGGCATGGCTGAATATAGGTCATAGGCATGATTGAGTGGTTTTGAAATACAAGTGTCAATGAGTTGGTCCTGTATATGGTAATCAATAAGTAATGAGGAAGGCAGATGGTAAGAGGTGGTAAAAGAGCCACTTAATTGATAAGAACCCTAATGAGTCGATCATACCTAAGAGGGGATCATGAACAAAAGACCCTAAAGGCATTACATAATGGACCATTCTAAAGGTGAAGAAAATCACATTATCATGAAATGTCACATTTGCGGCAAGTCCCTTGAGTAAAGAGGAAATTAGGCAAAAAGGAAAGGAGGTGAGAATGGGTGATTGAGTGTAACTTAGTGTACGACAGCGTGTTTTTCAGAAAAAGAAACCAAAAATAAAAAATAAGCAAGCCCATGATGAAAATTTCATCCTTTTCTTCATTTTTTTGTTTATAGTAGACTGATCGATGTGGGAAGTCTATATGGGATGAGTATATTATCTCCTTGAGGTCTTCATGAAGTTAATCGATGCGAGGAAGCTTCTGGATATTTATTACATTTTTGTAATGACTTTATATAGTTTTCCTTTAAGGGAGAAGTCTATTTATAGTGGTGGAATTAGAGTGAAGAGATGTCCCTTTTGAGGGAGTCATCTTTTGCTAGAATTTTGACTCAAGGAATTGTATCCCTTTTTGTTTTTGGACATTTAAATCATAGAAAAAACTATAGATGAAGATTAGGTTCTTATTTAGAAGAAAATACCATAGCACACAAAAATTAACTATGAAATAGGTTGTTTTGAGTGATGAACGACCATGAGATTCCATCTTGAAGAAGATGAAAAATATCCATGAGAATCATGCTACAAGTAGAGTTGTGGTACTCATATTGAAGATAGGGCTGAAGGGTGACAAGAATCACATGATTCTTTTTGCGTCACAAATTCTCAAAAATGGGTAATATGGAAGGTGAACAGCAATCAAGGGACGAGTGATCAATTGACAAAAAGTGATATAGGACTCGATATCAACAATAAAATGGTCAAAGATATATAGTGTTAAGGGGCTCGAGTTTGGGTTTACCTTTGAGTGAAGATAAATGATAAGAACTTGATCCATAGACATGGGTACGATATAGGCTCCAAGCCAATTAGGAGAAAATTTTCCGTTTACTTTTATCTTATTAGTTACATGTTTATTTTCTTTCAGGATGAGGTCATCTACCTGGAAGGTTCATTCCTGAATGCATTTTTCATATGCAAGTTTGATACACTTTTGGTAAATTTGGAGATGGTCAAGAGAATTGAGATGGCATTCATCTAATAACTCAAGTTATGCCAAACAATCTTGGTGAAAGTCATCGTCATTGAGCATGTCTTGTAGTGAGATGTAGAGAGATGGAATTCGAGAGGTAAGACAACCTCGATACTGTAGACCAAAGAAAAGGGTATGGCAGCCATTGAAGTTTGAATACTAGTACGATAAGACCACAAGGTGAAAGGGATGTGTGTATGCCAATATTTCCCAGTATCATTGACTAACTTCATAAGAATTTTGTTCCATGTTTTATTGGTTAATTCAGCTTGACCATTGTTTTGTGGGAAATAAGGTGATAAGAAACTAAGTTGGATGCCAAAAGCATCACATAGTTTGCGTAGGGTTTTGTTTTTGAATTATTTTCCATTATTAGTGATAAGGTGGTGAGGAACACCAAAACGAAAAATGATGTGATGGTTGATGAATTCACATATCTTCTTAGCTTTTGTAGAAATGAGAGGAATGGCCTCTACCCATTTAGTGTAATATTCGGTAGCAGTTATGATCCATTGGTGGCATTGTGAAGAATGGGGGTTGATCTCACCGACAAGATCCAAACCCCATTAAGAGAAAGGATAAATATATTGTGTGACTTGCAAGGCATGACTAGGTGTGTGATGGAGATTAGCATTTTGCTTGGCATTTCACGCAATGTTTGACATAATCATAACAATCCACAGTTCAGTTTGGCCAATAATAGCCTAGGTGAAGGATGTGTTTTACGATGGCTAAACCACTAAAGTGACCTCCAACAATTCCATCATGGACTTCCTTAATGGTGTAGGGAATTTTAGAACTTTTAAGGCATCGTAAGAGAATGTCGTCAAAGCTGCACTTGTAAAGAAGACCACTTATAATGATATAATAGGTAGCACTTTTAAGAAGTCCATTATGAGTGAGATAGGTGGGTAAAATGGAAAGGGAAGGATAGTCTACATATTTCTTATAGACAAGGTCATATGGGTCAAGGGTAGTGGTTCCAATGGAGTAGACCCCATGAGGTAAATAAGAGGATGATTGTAGCCTTTGTATGGTGACAAAGATTTTAGAGTCAGCAGGTGAAGCAAGTATCTGAGAATCCAAATAGGCCATGGTATCCACAAATTTATTAGTAGAACGTGGGGTGGTTTAAATTGTATAAGCTCACAAAGGTAGTCAAAATTATGTATACATGCTACTTATACTTTTGAAGAATATCATTACGACAATCGATATATACCATTGACTTGGTTTATGACTAACTAAGAATCACCAAATATATTTATTATCTTTACATATAAGGCATATGCAGCCTGGAGACCTAATACGAGTGCTTCATATTCCATAATGTTGTTTGTACAATCAAAATCGAGTTTGAAAGAAAAAGGCATAAGTTCAACCTCAAGGAGAATGAGGATAACACTACACCCACCCCCACACTGACACTTGGAGCCATCGAAGAAGAGTGTCATTTGGTAGGTAGGTTCATCCAGGGAAAGGGTAGCTATAGACTCATCTGGGAAGTCGAAGTTAGATGGTTGATCCCCAAAAATAGGTGTGTCGGCTAGTTGGCTAGTGATAACCTAGCCCTTAATGGAATTTTGATGAATGAACTCAAGGTTAAGATCAGCAAGAAGCATAAGAAAACTTGCGGCACGTTGATGTTGATAGGGTTTGGCATACATATAGTGTAATGGGTTAGTATTAGTAATGACAAAGTTATTTTGATTGAGTAGGTAATGGCGGATTTTGGTGGTGACGAAAAATAAGGATAAAAAAGTTGTTTGGCGTGGGTATATCTAGTTTCATAGTCTAAAAGGGTACGACTTATGTAATAAACCGCTTTCTCTCTATGTTTCTCGTCATGATGAGTGAGCATGGCACCTAGAGAATGGTCGATGGCATAAATATATAGATAAAAGGGCTTATCATCCTTAGGAGGAATAAGAACTAGTGGTAGAAGGAGGTATTGTTTTAAGGATTTGAATGCTTTATGGCATTCATCATCCCATTGAAGGACACATTTTCTTGAGCCGATGATGGAATAGTTGATAGCGGTCAGAAAGCTACGAGATAAAATGACCAATGGATTGTAACTTTCCTTGTATGCTTTGAAGTTGATGAAGATTAGTGGATGAAGGCATTTCCAGAATGGCCTTGACTTTAGCAGGATCGAATTCTATGCCACGCAAAGAAATGATGAAACCTAGGAGTTTTCTAGAAAGTACCACAAAGACACACTTCTTTAGTTGAAGACACACACAATACTTGATGAGTCGGTCAAAAATGACTTAAAGGATAGACAAGTGTTTAGTTTGATGTTTAGATTTGGCCATAATATCATCTACGTAACCTTCCAGTACACGATGCATGATGTCATGGATGATGTAAGTCATGGCTCACTAATATGTAGCACCAGTGTTTTGGGGGCCAAAAGGAATGAATCGATAATAGAAGGTCCCCCAAGGGGTGATGAAGGTAGTCTTGTGTTGATCCTTTGGAGCTACTAATATTTGATTATAGCCTGAGAAACCATCCATGAGCGATAAAATTTCATTGCAATAGTGATATCAACTAATTGGTCAATGCTTGGTAGTGGGAAATTGACTTTGAGATGGGCGAGGTTGAGGTCACAAAAATCCGTACAAATGTGGAGTCCCCCTGTCACCTTTGTGATAGGAACAATGTTAGAAATCCATTGGGATAATCAATGGGTAGAATGAAGGAAACCGAGATAAGGTGCTGAAGTTATTCTTTGACCAGAAGAACAATGCGAGGATGCATTTTCTGCAGCTTTTTTATGGGTTAGGTATTAGGGATTGTTACAATATTGTGGACCACAATTTTTGGGTCAATACTGGGCATATCAGCATAGGACAAGGAAAATGTGTTGCTATGGTCCCAAAGGAAAGAGGTGAAGGCTTCCTATTCAGGTAGTATCTAAGGACCGATATTTAGAATGTACGGGTCATCCCGGTGTTAATGTTGATTTCGATGGTTAATTCATTCAACATGGTTTGTGTCTCAGAGGGTAACGACCGATGAATATAAGATTCTTCCACACCAAGGTAGGTGAGGATGGACTCATCATCCTAACATTGAACAACATTAATAGAAGGTGTATCATCATTGATCATGTCAAGATATAGGAATGGGAGAGAAGATGGAGCTTCGCCATCACATTGATAGGTCAGTAGTCCCAAGGAAATGGTGTTTACAAAAAAAAATTAGGAGGAATAGATTTAGGATCTATGGACTCCATGGGTGAAGATGGTAATGTGGGTGAATGAGATGGGGAAGATTTCCCATCCTAGATGAGGTCGATACAAACCTTCTTGGAAGGTGGAGCATCAAAACCAATGCCAGTACAATCATTGTGTTTATAATTGGTATAGGAAACGATAGTATGGTGGCCCTGTTTGTAAAAGTGAAGCCAAATCCTTTCTATGTGTACCAATGGAATAAAGTGTGAGAGAAGTGGTGGTTAGTGAGGGAGTGTAAGTCGATGAAAATGGTTGGGTTTAGGATGGAGGTTTGGGTTTATAGGTGGCAATATCAAGTCCCCATACGTTATATTAGTGCGAAGGTGAGGTGGGCCATAAGGAAAAATGTCTTTGATGCGGATGTCGAATCCCAGGGGTGTTGGCATGGGTTCCCATACTCTTGTAGGGTAAGGAAGGTGTCGATATTGTATAGGTGTTACTCCCCAGTGAGGCATTGAAAAACACCTTCTAAGGGATCGATGTCGGTATGTGGGTAGTAGGGATGGATGCCTCGCTAGATGATGGGGAAATAGGCGAGTCAGCGATAGAGGCTGCAACTGTAGTGGGTATAGCAAGGTTAGATATAAAAGAGGTGGTGGCGATCAGGGCAAATGGGCTAGTAGGTGAAGGTGAATTAGGGATAGTGGCAGATTCCTTGACTAGTACAAGCACATCATTGGGTTGGTATAGCATGTTACAGGTCTTAAAAGGTGACGGGTTGGCAGGGATGGTGTAATTATGTCCCTCATGTTCAAATTTGAGATAACGGTGTAAATTTGAAGGGACACAACCCATGGCATGGATCCAAGGTCAGTCGAGAAATAATTTACATTGGAACTCCCCTTCTAGGACATAGAAAAGTTACGAGACAGGTGCGAGGGGACCCACATGGACATGGAGAATAATGGTACCTAGGGTAGAGGTCATGGCATCATCGAAGGACTGCAACATAACTAGGTTACCATGCATGTAATTGGAAGGTATTCGCATTTGGTCATATGCATGAGAGGAGATGATGTTAATAATAACACCACCATCGATCATAATGTGTTGTATGTGTTTATTATCAATAAGAATGGAGATGAAAAGAGCAGGGTTGGGGTCATCGAGGCCGGAAGGGAGTGATCTCTTCATCCGAAAAGGCTGAGAGGGTGGCTACTTGGAAAATAGGTGGGAACGTAGAGGAAGGAGATGACCTAGTGAGAGAGGCTACATGGTAGGGGGTAATGATGGAGGCCACGGGCGTGGGGTCATTTGGTAAGACGAAGGACCTCCATGAGCTTTTGACGATGTGACTCGAGAGGTTTGGACGAGGTCATATAAGGACATTTTGAGGGAGATTGGTGTAGTTGTTTTAGAAATTTTCCATGTGTTACCCCATTGGAAATAGGATATACATGACCTCGAATGGTGACTTTGGGTATGGAGTACGCAGATGGTATGTTGGGTATAAGTTTGGTGATGGTCCAGCTTGCTTTTTGCTTACCCTTGTCTTTCGAGGATAGGTCACAATGTTGATCATGTTAATCGAGGGGATGTGGATAAAGAGGGTGTGTCATGGAAGGTATAACATCATGAGGACAAAATCCTAGTGGGGATATGATCCTTGTGAAATGAGTAAGGAGCATTGGCATTTGGGTAATGTTTTGGCCAACTCTCTTATACGAGACCATGTTAATCTCGAATCTCGGGGTGGATCAAAGAGTTTTGGGGTTGGAGATTTTGGTCACTAGGTAGGTAATGGGAGAATATTTGAGGAAATTGGAAAAGGAAAAATTGGGTCCTCATCAAGAAGATCGTCATCATCAAAATTCTCTTCGGTAGGACACAATTAGACAAGAGAAGTTTATAAAGCCTTAAAGTTCTCTACATTGTGTCCTAACACACGATGGTAGGTGTAGATTTTAGTTTCGTCAAACCCTTTTGGTTTTTGTTTGAGTGGGTCATAAGGTTTAAGAGGTGGTAATGTGATGAAAAAATTCTCAAGGAGATTGGTTAAGATTTTGGCATAGGACCCTACTAGTGGATCACAATGGGAGGTGAATGTGGGTTTGGGTATAGGTATGGCTGATTATGGAGGAAGAGGATTTATAGGAGGGGGAGTGGGTTGGTCTACTAGTTTGGTGTGTGGTGTGGTATTAGGTTTTGGTTGCATCTTCTTGGGTATGGGCATGGTAGGAGAGCTGGCGATGGAAGGTTTGGTTGGTTTAACTACCTTATTAGAGGGTAGTGGATTTTTAGCTTTAAGTTTCCCCTTTTTGGGAAAAGGTGACATGGGTGTATGATATGTGGAGGGAAACATAGATGGTGGAAGAGGATGGGTTACCCAGGGGGTAACTAAGGTGTTTCGAGAGATGGGTGGTAGAGGTTAGGTAGAGGGTGTGAGTTAAAGAGAAGAAATTGTCATGGGTAGTGAAAAATTTATTGATGGTAGTGGAGGTATGGGTGGTAAGAAGGGTACGGGTGATGGTGGAAGTTGTGTGGGTTACTCTAGTATATTAGAAGTACATGATGAGGAAGTGGGTTGTTGTGTTCTCGGTTTACCGGTGGACGGAGGTTGCTTGGTTAGGGTCGAGGGTGAGGTCCTCGGATGGACGGACAACGTGGAGGTGAGAATGGTGTGGTAGGTGAGGTTTTGTATGAGGCCCAGGAGGTTGGGTCTTTTTTAGGGTTCGGGGTAAGTTTAGTGTTAGTTTTGGAAGATGTGGCTAAATCTAATTTGATGGGTGGGTGAGTAAGGCTAGCTTTCGGTATGACCCCTAAGGTAGTGATAGGTTTAGGTAAGGGAGATTATATAGGCGTGGGTAGGTGTTTGGGTGTAGATGTATGTTGGTTTATGGGTAGAGGTGTGAGTTGGGCTATGGGTGGTGACGTGGAAGGTGTTACAATAGTCATGGTTGTGTTTGGTTTGGTCACTAGAAACACCTTTGGATAGATAGTGGAGGTATTGGTGAGTGACAACGCATTTGGGTCAAAATTGGAAGTAGAAGGCATCCCCAAAGTAAGGATCCATCAACATAGTATAGGTGATCAGCCAAGCATGAAAATGGTATTTTTTTAATTAGGAATTATGTGGATTGAGTAAAAACCCTATAAAATGTTTTTGAGATACAAGGAAATGGCTAGCCTCAAACTCTATGGGTAAGAGAGCTAAAAGTATATTAGCGAGGATATTGAAGGTCCTGATGGTGAATGCTCATCGAAAGGAAATGGTATTTCGATAGGATTCTCCATGGGTAGAGAGAGAGGATAGGCCAAACAAGATGGACTCTCCTTGTGATGGTGTAGGTATGGGACATGCATTTCCTATGAGTAGGAGAGGTGTCATTGACAACTACTTGGAAATTTGAGGGGTTAAAGGTGGTGTGCTAAATATAGGATCTTCCACGAGTGAAGGAGAAAATGAAGGGGGTTCCTCTGTGGGTGGAGGAGTAGATGAAATAGGTTCTTGTGCAGGTAGGGGAGCTTGAGATAAGATTTCATATATGGAAGGAACATGAGGCAATTGGGAAGTAACTAGTATGTCATCGAAAATAGCATGGACCTCATGGAAATTTCTATCATTGTTTGACGTGTCACCAAATTGGTTGGAATATAGGGCATGATTAGGGAATGGATTCTTGAAGATGTGTAGGATTTGGTTAGCGGGTGAATTCGGGCTATCCAAGACTAGATCTCCATTGTCTAACATTTCTTGGATGATATTCTTGAAGGTGATTTAATTATTGTCTCTATGACCTTTAACACGATGATAGTTGCAAAATTCACATTCATTATACCATGTGGGCATGGGGTGCTTAGGGTCAAAACTAGTGTCTATTTTTATAGGGGGAAGGGTAATGATGCTAACCTTGAGAAGATTTTCCAAAACAGAAGAATAGGGTTCTACTATCAAAGTGTATTGTCGATGTTCTTGTCTAAACTCAAAAGCTTGGATAGGAGAGATATTAGTAGGAGGTTTGACTAGGTTTGATTGATGAGGGGGGCTAGCCTTGAGAACTATGGCATTGGAAAATCCTTTGGGTTTTGAATAGGTGTTTTGGGGTTTCAAAGATGAAGAATCATCATTTGATTTGAACGTGATGTTATTGTTATGAAGCTGAATTTTATTCTCTTTGATAGCACAAATTTCCAATTTTCGTGTCATGGTGAATGTCTCGTCAAAAGTGCAAAAGGTCTACACTTATAGTGTTGATAAGATGTGTATAGCACAAGCATGAGTAAACAACTCTATGAGTTCAGTTTGAGGTAATTGAAATGTGAGTTGGTTGATTAGGCTGCACCAATGAGTGACAAAGTCAGCGATAGACTCATCATTGTACTGTCGAGTGGAATAAAGATTAGTCATGGTAACCTTCTTAACAATTTTGATGGAGAAGTGATCTAAGAAGGCTTGGGCTACTTGATTAAATGAATAGATGGAGTGTCTTGGTAGCCCACTATACCATTCCAATGCAGGTCCTATCAGGGACATTGGGAAGGTCCGTAGGAGTAAAGCGTCATCATGGGTGATTAGGTAACACCCATGTTTGAAATACCACAAATGCTGCTGTGGATCTTCTTTACTATTGAAACAGTTGAATTTTGGCATTTTCCAATACATAGGGTATGGGAGAATAAGGATGGATGGGCAAATGGACTTATTATAGATTTCATCGTAGGTGAGAAAATTACATGAGCCCCAAACCGATGCTTCTAGTGTCTGCATTTTCTCCATCATCAATTTGATGAGATCATTGGTAGGTTGTGATGGAAGGGCACCTCCTGTGGCATAAGGGGGATGGTATTGAACCTGTGATGTAGGTGACATTCCATTGTATGGTGATGCCGAATAGGGAGGTTGAGAATAGGGGACTGACATAGAGGGCATGTATCGAGAATGGGTGATAGACGAGATAGGAGTTGTTGATAGTATGTGTATGTAGGTGGGATGGTCGTAGTGACTCTAGTAGCGATTGGGGAAGCTTTTATGGGATGGAGAGGACATGATTCTGGAATGGAGTAGGGGTCACTAACACCATAGGTGGTTGTGTTGTAATGGGTATTTGTGAGATAATGGGTGTGGATAGGTTTATGGTCCTGGTTGGTAGATGAGAGGACAACCGATACTACAGTGCAACCGAGGCCAGACACATCACCATAGCGGGTATGGGTCCTAGCTATGAAACCATAGGGGGTGAATCAGGTGAAGGTAATTCCACATTATTAAGGGCTGATGTAGAAGCGTTAATAATGGTAGGAGAGATGGACACATGCATGTCATATATCAACTGACATGAGGAGTCTCGAGTGGAAGAGTGGGAAAGGTAGAACTATAAGGCCACCGGATTACTCGGTCAAGGATTCAGAAAATTCCTCTTCACCTACGGAAATGGTTGTAGGTATGGTTGGATCCATGGATTACGGGACAGAGGGTGGTGAAGGACTAGATGGGATTGGTTGACAACTTGCTTGAAATATAAGAGCGTTAGCTTGATTATGAGTCAACACCATGTGAATTAATGTATATCAGGTGATTTTGTATGCTGTAGATAACACATGAAGTAGTGGGGATGAAGAAAATAGGTGTCTATAGGTGGATTTGGTTAATGAATCAGCTAAGAATTAGAACATGGTAACCAACGCGGGTTAAGGATGATCGATGCCGGTTCAGGGGTAACCGAGGTCGGTTACTGTGAGAAAAGAACAATTTTGACCAAAGTGGGCAAAAAATGATGACAGTCAGATGAACAAGTTATATGATGAATGTTTATCAAAACTTTGAGAGTACAAAGACTCACAGGAACTCTGATAGTGAAGAAAAATGAAATAAGGGTTCTTTAGGCAATTTAACCCAAAAGAATAGAAAACTAATGCTGGTTAAGAAAAACCGATGCCGGTTAGGGGTAACCAATTCCGCTTATTGTGAAAATTGTAAAGATGCGAGAACAATGGATTTTTGTGAATTTTAATCAAATAAATAAGTAACCCGAGGTCCGCAGGGATGATGCAATGAAGTCTTTACACACTCAGAAGAAGTCACAATACTCCAACTGTGATTGTGGAGTGTGCAAGGAAAAAGAATAGAAAATGGAGAGACGTATCCTCCCACCTCAAAATGCACGTCAATCAAATGCTAAAAACACACATCCAAAAAGTGATTTTAATATGTGGATCTTATGATATTTAGAAGACTGAATCATGAATTTAAAGTAGAGTTTTTAGTGAGGAAGGCTTCCTACGAAGAAGGATATCTAAAAGGAGAGGTTTCATGTATGTTATGGTAGGGACGGTCCATCCTCTGAGATAATGACTTGACATAAGTAATGAGTTGGGGATTACCTATCAATTGGATCATGTGATCACTAACAATTGTTCCTAGGTAAGATGTTGTTTAAGAAAGATGTGTATATTTCAATTTTGTGCAGTTTGGTAAGACACACACAGAGAGAGAATGTGCTTTCTATGATTCTTTGTGTCAACCATCAGCTAGGAATGACTTCCAGCATATAGGTTACCCTAATTTTAATGTGAGCTAAATGAATCAAATCATAATGTAATGCAACCAATTTTAATCCCAAATCGAAAAATTACGTTTGATTAAGAAAAATGATGAATAGGAGAGGGTATACTCTTTCACTAAATGTAAAAAGCAAGAAATAAGAATGATTACTTTTAAATGCACCAATAGAATTGTTTATTTTAGAGAAATTAGAAAGAAGAGAAGATTACCAGAGGAGAAGATTAATGTGTAAGCCTTTTAAGGAAATAAACACATGAATTTTTCCTAGGAATGAAGAAAATGTAATAGAACCCCTGATGGGTCCCACCGGGTGTGCCAAAATGTTTCACCATTTTCTTTACGTTTTTGAATGACGAAATAGATAGGGTTATGGGATAGGAGGAATACCTGTTAAATGGGTTTCCGGAGGTTGATGATTTTGTTCGACTTCTTGACCCAATGCCAATTGTGAGAGATTCCTTTTAGTTAAGAGGAACTACTGTAATAGAAAACAAGACCATGAAAAAGAAGTTAAATGATAAATGACATTGGATTTCCTCAGATATGCTAGTTCTAGGAAGTGTGATACTTCCAGATGGATGTAAATCCACTTATTAAAATAAATTAATTCAAGAAATAAGTAAAGACCTACTGTAGTTAATATGATTTAGGTATCTCATTCAAGTGCAATAAGAAAATCCAATCACAACAGGCTAGGCTATAGTAGGATCTAAAGGATGAGGTGACTGTCAAGGTACTGGAGACTGGTTAGGGTCTGATTCTAGGTTGTTTAGGTCAACTCGTAGGAGGTTTTTGGCTCTATTCTTAGGCAGGGTATAAAACATAGAGACTAATGTCGGTTGGGTATAACTGATGATGGTTAAGAGATACTTGATGAAAGTTATGGGTAACCAAAGTGTCGACAAAGAGGATGACAATAGTTCAATGAAAACCTTATTGTAGAGTTTAGGTGAGGTTAGATGGGGCTAAAGAAGGGGATGGCGAGGTCTGTGGGAATAATGAGAACACTCAGAGAGGTGGAAGGGCCAAGATAGGTGATATGATAAATAGGTGGGTGAGGTTTTTGAGTTTGTCAGAAAAGAAGGCTATGGAGGGATGGGAATGTTAATATAAGAATGATAATAGAAATGGTAACAAATCTATGAGTAGAATAAGAATGGAAATGATTAATGATAAAAACACTTACCAATGTTACAGGTCCAATGGTTGGGTGGTGGTGATGATCGGTTGATGGAATGGAGCTTGGTGCAATAGTGATGCTTTCTGGAATGTTACTATGAGTTCCAATTATTTTGGATCTATCTCGATGCTAGCTATAGATGTCTGGGTGCGTGAAAAGAATATGGTTCTGCTTGCATGCATCTCTCTTCTCATCTTATTTCTCTCAAAATTTTCCAAACTCAAAAACAAGGTTTCTTAGGTGAATAAATGGTAACTAACGACAGTTTCGTGTTGACCGGCGTCGGTTTAGGGGTGACCAATGTCGGTTAAGGTGGGATTCCCTAGGTTTACTAAAATGGGAAGATATCTCTTATTTCTTGGGAAAAGTTGGTTTGTTCTCGTGGATTAGAATGGAATATTCCCTTATAATGAGTGAGAATGTAGTTAGAGAAATCTTAGGCATTTATTTTAGGGTTAGACCAAATTTTAGCTCATTAAGGCAAGTAAGACTTAGTTATTGTTAGTTATGGAAACATGCTAGGAATAGGTCTAGGATGAGGTGGCTGGATGAGGTGGAAATTGGGTTAATTAAGGTAATAAAATAATTGATGTTGTGAGGATGGATATTTAATTTAATTAAAATAATTAAATTAATTATTAATGTGGGGTGAAAGGGGGCCATGATTAGGTGCCTATGTTTAAGTTGGTTATGCAATCGAGGCTAAGGGGAACGTTACCAAATTTAGGTGTCTACATATGGTTTATTATATATGATTACATTATGAAATACCATTCTTACATCTAATGCTAACTATGTTATTAGAGTTGTCAAGAGTAATATTGTATTATGAATGTCGAATCCTCTTATATGAATTATGGGAAATTGATGTAGAATGAAACTTGCTGGAATATTTTTTTAGATGTCTCGACTATATTTTATCCTATGTGAGTAATTTAGATGTTTTTTTGGGTGTCTTATATTGAAGCATAAGTTTCCTTCCTTCATTACGAATTTATTGATATTCATTTGATCGGAATTGTTCAGTGTCCGAGGTATTGTTAGAAAAAAATATTTTTAATCTCATTGACCTTCTTACAAATCTCAATTACTTAGAAGTGATCATGTGTCTACATGGTCATCCTTGTGTGTTTTCCATTGGGTGGGCTTGTAGGACTCGTATAGTCAATCTATGTAAATAGTTTTGTTTTATTATAATAACGACTTCTTCAATTCTTCCTCTAGTAGAAGATGAGGCAAAGGGGTTACTTTTGTTTAATTGAACTAAGAACCTCTAATTTATGTTATAAAATAAGTGATATTATTAAAATAAAGTGTTATTTATAAAATATATCCTTTTTAATGTATCACATGTGACTTTAGCTGATAATTTTCGTGATAATGTTGTTAATTAAAGGCTTATACAATTTGCGTATGAATATGAAATTTAAGATTGAACCTGAACTATATATGTGTAATTGCAAAGCTTGATCTATTCAATGTAAATATTATTGTAAGGGATTGCATATGATTTATACTTAAGTCCCTAAGAGGAAAATAAGATTAGTTATAACATAGATTATTTAACAAATATTAGTAACCCCGGTAATAACCAAATGTTTCATGTGGTCGTAATTCTATCACGAATGTAAAAACATTGAACAAGTGTACTATTCCCATGCAAGTTAAAATGATAGCCTTGATGTAATGAATAATGACTATTCTTGATAGCCTCGGTAAGTTGTAGATAAGTATCACTACCGACTTTATCAGATTGTTGAAGGATCCTAAAGACATGCTTTACTACTAGATTTTATTTAACAACCAAGTGAGAATTAAAATTAAAATTTTGGGTCTAATTAACATGGAAGCAGAATATTTTCAATGCATATACAAAATATTATCGAACAATAAGGAATTAAGTTGTATAATGCAAATGAAGGTATAAATGTATATCATATCTAATTCATCTCCTTAGTGTGATTTAGTGTGACTCAATATTGTCCTTGAGGATGAAACCTCACTTCAAAATCTTAAATTCGAACTATCATACTAATAGAAGTATGGCTAGTACTTTATAGTATGACTGAAACTAGATTGTGGTATCTTTAGGTACGTAAGAACTATGAAGAATAGGGAATGGGATATTATTCTCATCTGACCTAGTTTATCAATTTTAGTATCCATTAATAGATATTAATGAAGACAATAAAAAATTTGAAAGAATTATGAGGTCTAGTGGTTGGATGATCCATTATGGGTTACATACATTTCAAGGATACTTCAGTATTTGAATGCATCCTTGAGTAACCTATGTTGAATTTTTTTGAAAGTATAGCACCATGATAAAGGATGATTAAAATCCAAGGGGAAACATATAAACATGTGTTGACAATATGAATATGCTATAATTTTATTGTATAGGTATCTTAACATCAATATTCCTAGACAAAAGAATGTACTCCATAATAGGACACTTTGATTACCATAAATACCTTTAATCCTATTATGATCCATTGATTAAATTTTCAAGACTCGCTCTCTTGATCAGTAAGAAAATATTTTAAAAATAAAGAGGGATAAGAGTTATTGATATTATAATTATGTTGGTATTATTTGAATTCATGTTATGTAGTATAACCATCTATGGCATAGGTAAGAATTGATTGAACAAGGAGCTATGTTTAGAAAACTTATACATGAATAACAAATTATGATAAGAAGATTATATGTTCTAATGTTAAATATTAGTAAGTGAATAAACAAGAAGAGCCTACCGTTGATAAATGCACAATTTCATTAATAAAGGTTATATTTTGATACCACTAAGTTAGTAAACGAATACAATAGGTTTACTATATGATAATTACACTACATGTAAGTATATTTTTCTTGGGAAATTATAAATGTACCTACCTAGTAATTAGAAATGGACATAGATGAAAACTAATTTTTCCAACTATGAACATCAGGAAATGATGGCTAATTAACTAATCGAATTTCAAAACACATAAAATTGGGAATTGGGCACATGAGAACTTTTAAGGACAGTAGCTTACTTATCGGTGAGGATAAGAGGGATTTTGGGATCTTACCGTAAATACCCCCTCGGTGGTATGGGACATCGAGGAGGTAGAATCGTATGAGTCCTTAATCATGGGCTATCTTGTACTATTAAGAGGGTCTTTTGAATGAATTATTAATGATTACTTAACAAGCATAACAATGAACCTAATAAAATTATTGTTGAATGATATTCCATATAACTGAATAAGTGATTAAGTGAGATGAAATTTTCTCAATGATGAGTGTGTCGTCATAGAACCAAGCATGGTAACCGTAGTGTGACTATTGATTACACTATCATGATTTCACCAAGATCTAGGATGAGACATGCCTGGTGGGATTCTGTGGCAAAACCCAGGTAGACACTTAGAGAGTTTCATTTAATTTTCATTCTTGTTTAAGGAAAAACCAAAGAATACACTTGTTGTATTGGCTTGCAAAAGATCATTGAGGGGGATTGATTAGGATCTCGTATACTCTCATCAACCGTAATGGTTTATGACAGTTATCAAAAATGGATTACATTAAGGTTTATGTTGGATTTAAATATATGGGTATTTAAATCATGAAGCATAAAGTTAATTAAAAAAATTCCCTAGATGTTAAGTGACAAAAGTGGTTGTTACATTTTGGTATCAGAGCTGAAGGTTGCAGACTCTTGGACTTATTGGGTCCTTACGCTAATTTAAATTCTTATTTTGTTTTATTTTTAAATAGATATTAGAATGATGTACTTGTGAAGAAATAACCAAGTCATATTTTTTTGCATGTTCAATGGTGTAAAAGTTAGACAAGATTCTAGAAATCCTTCAATATACCCAGAACCGGATAACTACCTTAGAGTAACTGGTGATGGGTGAAAATGACAAGTTGGATGAAAGACAACTTGAATTTGTTAGTAAAAACAACAAGGAGTTTTTGAATGCTGAACTGACCAATGGTGACAAGTTTTGGACTTACAAACCCAAAGATGAATTAAACCCAAAATTGGGAGACACATTGGATGAACATGGACCTTTTTCTGATAAGGTGATATTCAGAAAATCCAGTAGGCTAAAACCGAATCATGAGACATTCCAACTCATAAAAAGGAGAAGAATCATAAGAGTGTTAACTCTTCTTCATCACAGAATGATAAGAAAATGTGGTGGAAGAAACATAACAGGGAAATGTGTTCTTCCAGAAATAAAAATGCACAAAATCTCACTTGTAATAACTTTGTAAGAAAAAGAAGAATACTACTTGCAAATAGCAAGATTAGATGTAGTCAAACAAGACCTACTAGAGGATGTTTCATGTGTGCTAATGTGCATTATGTCAACCATTGTCCTTTAAAGAAGATAAAAATGCATCAAATGATGAAGCATTTTTCTAAGACAAACAACTAAGGAAAGGAACAAGTATCCCTAACAAGATGTTGGGGAAGTTGTGAAGGATTACCTAAGGAAGTTGTGGAGTTTTATTTATCTAATGGATAGTGACAATTAATTCAGAAGTCTGAATTTTCTTTGTAGTATGAAAAAAAAATTACTTAAATTTCAAACCTATATATGTTAACGTGGCATGGAATTATGTTTCCTTTTATGGTTATTTCCTTATAGAGTATTGGAATGTTTTTCTATGGGCTAAATGATTCCATTAGGAAGCTTTACATGGCAAGATGCATGTTTTCTCATCTATTGGTTGGGTAGTCATACCATTTTGAGTGTTCGAATTCTTTTACCTATGTCAAGACTTTTTTTACTAATTCACTTCCTTTTATTCACTTACAAATATGTGGACTTACTTCTATTTCTTAAAAAAGTGGTTAATAGAGTATGTATATACCCATTTATGGGGCTATTAGAAGTGAAAGACTAATATGAATATGTAACAAAGCATAAGAAATGACTGATCCTATAGGCTCTTGAGATAGATTTCTATGAAAATATTGTTAGCTCATAACCTCCATGATGCCTGTGAGGATGTTCATATCCATTTCCTTCTTGATAAGTGTGACACTAAGTCCCTATGCTCGGTGGTGTTTGGATTGAGTGAAATCTGTAGATTTTGGAAATAGATAGTCTCAAACTTATCAAGAATGGGTCTTGAGATATGTGGGTTGATGACAACTTCCTTGAGTTGATTTCTTTGTGTTCTTTTTCTACTACTGAGATCTACTATCTCTTGGTTTGCATATCGATGGAAGTTAATTGGGAGGAATAGTGATCTAGGAGTCACTTTTCTTGAGATTGGAAAGGGTGGATTTTAGCCCAATCATCTATTAAATGACCCTAGAACAACGAATGGAAATTTTTTATCCATCAACGTCCTTATCTTTGTTAGGATGAAGTAAAGGAAAGGTTTTCTATGTTGGGATGGCTTAAAAATTTACTAGTTAATAAGATGAACTAGGTGTGGAAAGGAGTACTAGTCCTTGAGTACTCTTTTGAGGTTTCTATATTTAAAATATGACCCTTAAGAGGGTACTTTGTCTAAATCTGTATTAAGGAGTAATATGGGTGAATGAATAAATGACTTGTTTGTGAGGTGTCTTTTGTGAATAGATTATTAGCATTTAATATATCGAGCATGAACAAACATAACTAGAATTCCTTAGTATGGTATAACTAGAGTATCATATTATTTTATTAAGAAAATTCACCCATACATAGATTGGTAAGATAATAATCTTGAGGTTCATCTACTATTGTAAAAAAATCATAATTTAGTAATGTAGTTTCTTATTAAATGGACTTATGATATATTGCCTTAAATACATATTCAATTCCAACATAAATTAGTTATTATTGATGCAAAAGCCAAGAAAATGCTAGTAAATATGAGAAATAAATAAGTATTTATGGAAAGGAAAATGTATACCATTGTGTACATTTTAAAGAAAATTAGTAATTACACAAGCCAAAGGTCTAGAAAGACAATCAAGTGACGAAACAAAACAACTTAATAAACTAGTAGGAAGATTGAAATATGAGGTTTTTTTCTTATTTGTTCTATAATATCTCGGATTGTTTTGACTATCTCGTATTATTTATCCAATGATATTCTGTGTACATAATTGATATTAGTGATGAAAAACCATTTTCTTTGATTAAGTGATAAGTTTTATTGAAAGGAAAGCTATTACAATTTGACAAATCCTAGTGTAGATCTGAAAAATTGTAATTTTTATGAAAATGATGATTGTTCTCCAAATTTTTGATATCATCTGGGATTGATTGTTACGATATTTACTAATGAAGTAAAAATAAATAAATAAATCATCGATGTATGATGATTCATTAAGAGGGGAAGTATGTCACATCCCACAATTCAACGTATGTTGTTGGAGGATAAGTCATGAATTGGAAAATTATTTACAAAGGTTGGGTAACATAAATTGTTGTGTAGGTAGGTATGCAACTACACATATGTGTGTGTGCCCTGAAAAGGATACACACACACTTACACATAGTTGCATGTGCAACCACACTGTGTAGTTCTTGATGCCAAACATTCGTAAATCACTTGGTATTTAGGACTTATTCTTTTTCTCTTTGATGATTGTAGAAATGGTAAAATATATTATTGTACACCATGCTATGAGGAATGTTACAGTTACTTACCCAGGTTGGAAGTAATATTTTAATGTATTATTGTAAATTGTTGATAATATCTTGGATTGATTAAATGGTAACATGCCAATACCGTATTTTTCATTCACAAATGTCCACACTTAATTATTGTTAAGGTTGGAACTATGTTTAAAAGTTACAAGGATTCAAATTACTATGGTTTACATCAGCACCATGCTCCCAAATTTGCAACATATTGTAGTCATTGTTTTTCCACCACCATTAATTCTATGGTTAATAAGGTCACTCCCACACTCAACTAGCCTAAGCTTATAATATAAGTTTGAATGGAAAATATTGTTAGGCCTTCTACATAAATTTGGATTATGAGGAACCCAACTATAAAATTGTAAGTTTAAGAGAATTATTTAAGGATTTATTAACTAATTATGTTGTCATGGGTATCATCGTATGTAACTGATTCATTTACTTAGTCTAATGATTAATGGTATTATTTTTATCATGGTCCTAACTATAATATTGGCATAGATCAAGATATGATCATCTCATGGTCTTATACCATAGGAAGGAAGGTTACTCGGTAAGGTTAATTATGGCCTAATATATTGATCTAAAATAAAGGCATTAAAAGTATTATATGTATTTTATCAAATGCAATTTTTTGGAAGGTTATATTATTTAGTTTGAAGGTTCATCCACCATGGCATATTTTTGAATATTCACTCAATTGGGAAATTGATCTAACATACCCATGAAAATACTTAGTTAAATCATTTTTATCACATATTTTGTTGATTGAATACCATTTCCAACTTTGAAGAGTTATGACATGTATTAAATAAAAGGGCCATTACATGGCATCATAGAATTAATGCATTTAAGATAGTGAAAATTTCTTGGTAGAATTCAAACTTCTCCAAGAAGATACCACTAAGTTTGGTTTCATTCTATATTTTTTTTGGTAGCTATATTCTCTCAACCTTGAGTTCTTCCTTTTACAACTCCACTACTGCAATAATGGTGCATGGTTGTTCTAAGGTTTTTTCACTCTATTTTCAGTAGATAACTATATAGCTTTATAGATAAAGATGCATAGCTATGGGACTACAATACAAATATTTGAAGCTACGATTAGATGTAAAATCTATTTATGAAAAAGGTTTTCATTGTTATCAAGTTCAATCTGTGGTTGTCTCGTTTAGAGAATTTGAAGGGTTAAATTACTCGGGTCCCTCACAGTGCCGAAGGAAAGGAATACTCCTAGTTCGACAAATCATCAATAAGGATCACTTTCAAATTTCAAGAATGAATAGTTCCTATTCTCTCTTTATAGTTTAATCCATTTTGTATTTTGATGATTGTAAAATCTCTGTAGTAACTTTTCCTTTCGATCCATAGAGATGTGATCTATTTATTTTTCTGACTATCGTAATAAGAAGGAAGACATGTCTCTCCATTTTTTAATAATTACTCGTAACCATTATTTTTATTTCTATGATTATAATTTGGTACCCACATTAAATCTGAGGTTTTCTTGCTTTTCCTAGAAGTGAATTATTATGGGTATGATGTATATAATGATGAAGTAATACCGATCGATATGTACTTGATTGTATAACCAAACATACATTCTTATGGTTTATTATATATGATTACATTATGAAATACCATTCTTATATGTGATGCTAACTCTATTATTAGAGTTGACAAGAGTAATATTGTATTATGAATTTTGAATCCTCTTATATGAATTGGAGGAAATTAATGTAGAATGAAACTCGTGGAATATTTGTTTAGATTTCTCAACTATAATTTCTCCTATGTGATTAAGGTCGATGTATTTTTGGGTGTCTCATCTTTGAAGTATAAAATTCCTTACTTCATTATGAATTTATTAATATTCTTTCAATTAAGAAGCTGTACTAGGTCTAGGGCACTTTGTTAGAACAAAATCTTTTAAGTTTCATTGACATTCACACAACTCTCAATTACTCAGGGAGTGATCATGTTTCTACATGGTCATCCTTGTGTGTTTTCCATTAGGAGGCTTGTAGGGCTGTATAGTTGATATGTGCAAATAGATTTGTTTTATTATAATAATGACTTCTTGACTTCTTCCTCTAGTAGAAGATGAGGTAAAGGGTTTAATTTTTTTTAATCAAACTAAGAACCTATAATTGATGTTATCAATGAATTTCTATTGTTCATTCTAAATTCATTGTGTTCTATTTGAATAGGTAAGCCGAGTTTAGGTATTCTTGATTGGGAAAGAAATTAACAACATAATTTATACATTTGTATGACAATGTATAAGGATGTTTTGGAATACTATGATTAAATTATATCGTAGTGTTATTAGGAAGTTCACTAATAATACAAATAATGATGTTAATTGGTTGACAAGAAAGTGTATTACTTTTTATCCTAGAATGAAAACTGTTAATAATGATATTAGTATTAATCATTACAAGTAGCCATTTATGCAAAAACAAGAAATGGTTAAATTATGTATTTTTATATTGTTTGATAACTATTATAAAAATTATAGTATCTAAATTGGATGAATTAAAGACTATGGAATCTATTATAACATATGTGTGAGTATTAATAATTGAATGTTACTAAGTTATAGACATATTGACATTACAAATATACTCATTTTAGTAGATGATTTTGATTGTCTAACCTTAATCATTATATAATAAATACTTGGGTGTTTACAATTCATTTATTAAATCACATAAATAAAAAACCAATGTATTTCAATGTGTTTTCTAAAATGTTACAAATATGTTATATGCCCCTTTTTGGTCAATTTTAGGAATTTTATTGATGTATTATTTCCTTTGT
The DNA here is from genome assembly GCA_018340775.1 of Taxus wallichiana var. yunnanensis. Lineage (NCBI taxonomy): Eukaryota > Viridiplantae > Streptophyta > Pinopsida > Cupressales > Taxaceae > Taxus > Taxus wallichiana. The sequence continues at coordinate 292,393,737 of CM031242.1, read as the reverse complement.
GAAAATACTAAATCCCTTAAGGTGTTAATTAAGAATAAGGACTATTCATGCCAACCATGTTGGACTGACCATGTGCAATATGTGCATTAACATTTTTAGGCTGCGGGGCCGAGGATATTCTGAATAGTAAAGAGAATAAAAATGACCTTCTTAATTAATTGTATAAAATTTTGCGTATGAAGATGATGAAGAAACATTGTATTGAATTGAAACATTTTTAATGAAATAATGATATATTTTATGCCCATGAATTGTTCGAGCTATTGATATAAAAAAGTGATATTTATAAAATAAAATTTTATTTATAAATGAGATCATTTCTAATGTATCACATGTGACTTCATTTGTTAATAAAAGGCTTATGCAATTTGCATATGAATATGAAATTTAAGAGTGAACTTGAACTATATATGTGTAATTGAAAATCTTTCTCTATTAAATGTAAATATTATTATAAGGGATTGGATCTCATTTATAATTTAGTCCCTAAGAGGAAAATATGAGTGCTTATATCTAAAAGGAACGATAACCAAATTGTGCCAAGCCAAGAACATAGATGCTAATCAAACATCATGATCAATAAGATGAAATTAATTCACCAGAATAACTTTACATAAACCTTTGCAAACAAATGAGTAGTAATATCATATATTATTATGGAACTCAATGAAATACAATGAGAATGGGCCTTGATTATATAGGCAAGGAATAACAATATAAGAACCAGTCAAGGTTGTAGATCAAGCCATAAATCATGGAAAGAACTAGTCATCAAAGAACTAGTCAAGTCCATAGATTTATGAGAGAACTAGACATCAAGGATCTAGTCTATACCATAGATATAGGAAAGAACTAGCCAATACCATAGATCAAGGAAAGAACTATACCTAATAACTAGATAATATCTCATAATATCTAAATAAATAAAAAGAAATATCCATGCACATAAGTGGGTGAGGATAAATACAATAATGTACCTAGGTGAACATGAGCTAAGGTCAATACCTACTCTAACACACCCCAAGTGAAGCTAGGGGCCAAAATAGAAGTTTCATGTCCATAATATGAGTCCCAAAAACTAGGCCTGATGAGGTACTCATGTACAATATATCCATGAAGAAATCTTGAACTAAAAGAAAGAAAGAATCCTGTTAGAAGGAAAGAGAAAGAAGAAGAAGAAGGAAGATGTTCTCACGAACACCCCCAAGAACAAATTCTGAAATCCCAAGCATTCCACGCAACTCAAGGTAGCGAGGTGATGCAAAAGGCTTCGTAAAGATGTCTGCAACCTATTGCTTGAGTTAGAATGTACTCCAAGTAAATAACTTCATCCTAAATGTGCTGATGAATGAAGTGGATGTGTATCTCAATATGATTGGTCCATTGGTGCTCAACTGGGTTACGAGAAATGTGAATTGCACTTTGGTTGTCACACCAAAGTACAGTCGGTGAATCCTATGGGAATCCAAACTCTGTCAATAACTGGTGAAGCCAAAGAATCTACTGACTCACTATAACTACTGCCATGTACTCTACCTCTAAAGATGAAAGTGCAATAGCCTGTTGCTTTTGCACGCCCAAACAACTGGAGAAGAACCAAGATAGAAAATATAGCTAGAAGTGGAATGCTGTCATCAATAGAACCTACCCAATCTGAATCTGTATACCCAACCAACTGAGTAGAGCCCCTAGTGTAGTGTAGGTTAAAGTGGGAAGTGCCATGCAAATAGTGTAAAATCCTTTTAGTAGCCTGCCGGTGACTACTATGAGGATAATTTGCAAACCGAGATACAAGCCCTACTGCAAATGAAATATCAGGGTGAGTATGGGTCAAGTACATGAGACTCCTAATCAACTGCCTATACAATGTAAGATCACAAAGTGGTGTGGTACATGTGGATGTAAGAGTAACTCCAGACTAAAAAGGAGATGGACTTGGATTGCAATCAGCCATATCAAAGTGCCTAAGAAGATCATGGGTGTACTTTTTTTGACTCAAATGAATCCTTGAATGTCTGCAAAAATCAGTAAACTAAGGAAATAATGTAATAGTCCAAGATCTATCATGTCAAACTATGTAGAAAGAGCCCTCTAAATAATCTAAATGTGGGAAGAAGGGCTACCATTAAGTAATGAGACCCTCAACATACAAAACAAGTATCACAATATCCTCACCAACATGTTGGAGATACATTGTATGATTGAAGTGAAATGAACAAAACCTGTAGATAGATAGAAAAGAATCCATATTCTCATACTAATCCCGAGGGTATTTTTAAGACCATAGAGAGACCTTTGGAGCTGAAAAACAGAGAAGAATCTGAACAAATCCAAATCCAGGCCGCTGAACATATATATTTCCTCTTGTAGATCTCCATGTAAAAAGGAAATCTTCACGTCCATCTGATATACGGGCCACCCCTATGATGTAGCAATAGCAATTACAAGGTGTACAAAATCCATCTTGGCAATGGGTACAAAAGTCTCAGAGTAATCAATACCTTCAACTTATGAAAAACCCTTTGCAACAAGACAAGACATATACTTATCAATAGACCCATCAGCTGTGTACTTGGTTTGGTATACCCACTTACACCTAACCATATTTCTTCCTTTAGGAAGAGATACCAAATCCCAAGTATGATTCTTCATCAAATAAGAATACTTACTGTCATCACATCATCCCACTCTTGTATCCCATGAGCCTTTGAAAAAGACTGTGGATCCTCAAAAACTTCCTAACACAAAATTCTAGAACTAGTAGAATGTGTGTGATGATGCCTAGTGGGTGGAAGATCCTCTATGAAAGGTGCTGCCTTAGAAACTATAGTACAAGCCCACTTAGGCATAATGACTACATAAGTGGGAATAGGATCCTCAATAACATATGTAACCTCCTCATTAATATCCTCAAAGAAAGGATCCTCAAGATGAGATGAAGAAGAAAAAAGAATTGAAGAAGATGAAGAATCATGAGGAGTGAAACACTTATCAAAGTGAACATGTGTTCAAAAAATAACATCATGTGTATTAGGATCTAAAATACGATAAGATATCATGTCCTCACAATACCCTACAAATATCAAGGGTTTACTCTTCTTATCCAAAGCTTTCCTTTTCTTCTTTGACACAAAGGCCCAAGCATGGCTCCCAAAGACTCAAATAAAAGAGACATCTGGCTTAGTGTTGGACCAAGCTTCCTCTTGAGTCAAATGCTCAAGTGCTCTATGTGGTGTGTGATTTTGAATATAGTTAGCACAATTAACTACTTTTTCCCAATAGATAAGAGGTATATCTCTAGAATGCATCATACAGTTAGCCATTTCCTTCAAAGTTCTATTCTTCCTTTCTGCTAAGCCATTCTATTGCAGAGTACGAGGAACAAAATGCTAGTGAATAATGCCTTGAGTTTCTAAAAAGTTAGAAAATCATTACTAAAGTACTCCCCCATTATCGGTATGAAGGTTTTTATGCTACTAGAAAATTGTTTCTCAACCAAATATTTGAAGACTTAGTGTGAAAAATATCACTTTTATATTTGAGAAAATAAACCCAAGTACGCCTCAAGAAATTATCAATAAATGTAAGTGCATATTAGCTCCATTGAAATATGGGGCAGGAAAAACCATCAAGTCACTATGCACAAGCTCAAGCGGTGAAGAAGCTCTCTTGGATAAATTCTTAGGAAAAGGATCTTGGTGTTGTTTCCCTAATACACAACCATGACAAACTCCCTCAAGATAAGAAACTCTAGGAAGACCATCTACCATGCCATGAGTGCTCAACTCCTTCAAATATCTATAATTGAGATGTCTAAATCTTTCATGCCAAAGCTTACTCTCTGAATCTGCATGAGAAATCAATCTTGTCCCTATAGAAGAAGTGTCATCAAAACCCTCAAAGTGATATAGTCTAGAAATATATTCAACAATACCCTAAGCAACCAATGAATGAGGCTCAAACAAAGTTTGTACTTCTACTCCATGTGGTGTAAAAGTCACTGTTTTTCCTTGATCAGAATGAAAAATTTGATATACAAAAATAAAATTTGTAGTGATGTTAGGAACATAGAGTGCATCTTGGATATTTCCACCATCAAGCTATATATCACCTTTTCCCTCAATAGAAACAAAGGAAGAATCTTCAACCTCAATTTTGGAAGTAGAACTCAAACCTAAAGAAATAAAAGACTCTTTGGAAAAATTCATGTGATGAGAAGCACTAGAATCTATAACCCAACCGCTGCAAGTGGTGAATGATATCTTCCAACAACATTAAGTATTTTCCATTCTGATTAGAAGGAGGTGGAGTGGAGATAGAAATTTTTTGTTTCTTGACTGCATCCTCTAAGACTTGCATTCACTTATAACACCTATGTTCTTCATGATTACTACCCCCATAAAAAGATCATGAATGGCTAGACTTATTCTTGGATTTAGAAGACTCTTTGGGTTTTGAGTTGTTTTCTTTGGGTTTAGGAGCATTTTGAGATGGATAAGGTGTGGATTTGGTTTTACTATTTGGTTTTCCCTTGCCCTTAGGATTAGATGTAACTAATGCCTTTTGAGAGGTGGAAGACTCAAGGTTAGACAATTTGGATTCTTCCCTAGTAAGTCTTTCACAAAATGTTTCTAAGTTAGGCATTTTGAATGTGTCACCTAAGGCATCCATGCTAGAGAAAAAGGTAGAAGAAAAAAATTGGAATGGTCCTCTCAACTTAGATAGAATCAAGTAAACACACTCTTCATCTTTCTTATCTCTTCCACTCCCCTTCAATGTGTCAAAAATGCTTGAACTTAGTAAGATAGTCTATAATTGTTGGAAAATATTTAGGATTAAGAGAGGTGATCTCAATGTAAAGTTGCATGGATCTCATATGATCCACCCTATCAAATAAATCCTCTAATTTCTCCCATATTTTGAAAGGAGAGTCACACTTTTCCAAATGAAACAAAATACTGACACTTACATAAGTTCCTATCAAACCCATACACACTCATCAAATTTGCACTAGTACTAAAATTTCTCATATTCTTTAGTGAAAACTGGTTTTGGTTTAGAAGTTAAAGCCCATAATCCTTTCCACTTAATTATTATTTCCATTCTTGGTTTCCATGTGTGGTAATTATGTGTTGTTAATGGTTCAACATGATCTAATACAGAAGTAGATGCCATCCTCAAAAAATCACCAAACTAAATGCAAGAACCAAGCAATGCAACAAGATCCCCAAGCAATGCAATAACAACCCCCCAGATTTTGGCACTTTATAATGAGTGTGTGTTACAATATGGAACTTTATAATTATAGTGTGATTCTTAAAATAAATATTTCCAATGGAAAAAGTGCGGAAAACAAAAACTTTTACAAAATACATTACTCAAAACCGAGTTACCGATCAAAAGTTACAAGCTTTTCAATATTATGCTCTACTATACTCTTGCCTTCACCACACAAATAAAATGAAAGGGGGCTAGGGTTAAGCACCTACTAGTAGGAATCACAAGCTTTAATCCCTCATATGACCATACCATATGACCAGGGGCTAAGAATTTCAATGGGAAAATAAAAAACCACGAAACCTAGAAATCATTTTGCTGGTTTTTCTTTGCATAACATGAATCCCGAGGTAACCCACCATGGTTCTCTACACAAAAAAAAACAAAAAGATGATTGCCTCTCGAAATGGTCAAGTTTACAGTCGATCTTAGGGTTTTTCCCCCTTCTAGATCCAATGGAAGCCTCTGTTTTGCATAAAAATACATGCAGCAACAAAATACGAGCAAATCCCAAAATATATGAATATATAAAAAAATTATTTGCAAAATAAAACTTACAGATGGATGTCAATAGCAATCTCCTTCTCTGATACCATAAAAGGAACGATAACTAGATTGTGCTAAGCCAAGAACATAAATTCTAATCAAACATCATGATCAATAAGATGAAAGTAATTCACCATAATAACTTTACATAAACCTTTTCAAACAAATGAGCAAAGAATATCATATATTATTATGGAACTCAATGAAATAGAATGAGAATGGGCCTTGCTTATATAGGCAAGGAATAACAATCTAAGAACTAGTCAAGGTCATAGATCAAGCCATAAATCATGGAAAGAACTAGTCATCAAAGAACTAGTCAAGTCCATAGATCTAGGAAAGAACACAGTCAATACCATATATCAAGGAAAGAACTAAACCTAACAACTAGATAATATCTCCTAATATCTAAATAAATAAAAGAAATATCCACACACATAAGTGGGTGAGGATAAATACAATAATGTACCTAGGTGAACATGAGATAAGGTAAATACCTACTCTAACAAAATGTTCCATATTGTCATAATTTTGTCACGAATGTAAAAACATTAAACAAGTGCAATCTTGCCATGTGAGTAAAAAGGGTAGCCTTGAGCTAATGGATAATGACTATTCTCGATAGCCTCCGTAAGTTGTAGATAAGTATCACTACTGATTTTATCATTTGTTGAAGGATCCTAAAGATATTCTTTACTACTGGAATTATTGATAACAACCAAGTTATAGTTCAAATTAAAATTTTGGGTACAATTAACATGGAATAAGAAGATTATCAATTTATATACACAAGATTATCAAAAATAAGGAATTAAGTTGTATGATGCAAATAAAGTTATAAATGTATATCATAAGTAATTCATCTCCTTAGTATGATTTAGTGTTATTCATTACTATCCTTGAGGGAAGAAACCTCACTTTAAAAGCTTAAAGTAAAGCGTCATACTAATGAACTATGGCTAATGATTTAGAGTATGAAAAAAATAGAATGTGGTATCTTTAGGTACAAAAGATTTATGAAGAATAAAGAATGGGAACTTATTCTCATCTGGCCTAGTTTATCAATTTTAGTATCTATCAATAAATATTAATATATACAATAAATGATTTGAAAGAAGTCCCAAGTTGGATGGTTGGCTGATCCATTATGGGTCACATGCATTTCAAGGATACTGCGGTATGTGAATGCATCCTTGTGTAACCTATGTTGAATTTTTTTAAAGTATAGCACCATGACAAAGGATGATTACAATCCAAGGAGTAACATATCAATAGGTGTTGATTCAATATGTATATGCTATACTATTATTATATAAGTATCTTAAGATTAATATTCCTAGAAAAAAATAATGTACTCCATAATAGGACACTTTGATTACCATAAATACCTTTGATCCTATTATGAGCCATTGATTAAATTTTAAAGACTCTTCTTAACTATAAGAAAATATTATAAAAAGAAATAGGGATAATAATTATTGATGTTTTTATTTCTTTAATAGATAATATTTGGAAAAAAGGCTCCAAGGGCCCATTACAAAAGATATATTACAATAAAGATCCAGTACAAAAAAATGTATCTATAAAAAAATGGACAAAAATGGCCCATGTCAAAAAAAGAATGGCTCAAACAAAGCCCATTCAAAATAGAAAACAACAAAGAGAAAACACTACACTAGTTAGTAACAAGTCAAGAACGAGATTTAAACACACTTTTCCCTAGTCCTCGAGCTCAGACCAACACCATCCACATGGAAATCCTCCTCATTATAACTACTTATATCAAGCTGCCTCTTCTTTCCTTTGTCCTCTACAACCATCCCCTGGAGGGTATCTAACCTATTTTCTAAAACATTATCTCGGCATTTGACCTTTGCATCCCCCGCATCATATTTCGATTCTCAGTACTTTAACTTGACAAAATGAATCCTCTAAAGCTTCAATTTTACTGGCAAGAAAGTTAAAAATAGTGTTTCCTTCCACCAACCCTTCCTTAGGCTTATACTCTTCAACATTCCTAGTAATATTTTGTAATGTTGTCACTACATCCACCTCCTTCATAGCTCTCTCTTTCATTTTATTAAGCCTAATCCTATCGATAGAGAAATATGATCTTCCCAATCATCCCCAAATCTTATACCAGCCCCCTAGTTTATAAATTCAGCTTACCCAATTTAACAAGCAAGAGGATTAAACCTTGATGAAGAAGGACCTCTGTTTTTTCCTCTTTAAAATTCTTAACCAAAAATTACAGAGAATTAAACAAGTAAAAAGGAATACTCATCCTCCTTCCTCTATGAAAATGGTTTTAGAAGCATTAAATGCTGAGAGTGCAACTTCCGATACTTCCCATCCGAGTAATATACTTCATGATATAGAAACAAACTTCAGCCCACCTCCCTAGCAGAGATTTATGAGCAATACCATCCTCCATAAAACAATTTCTCATCATTTTCAAGAAAAATATGGACCTCCTCCTAGAGGTGAGTCCTATCCTTAAACACTTTACAACCACTGTAATCCATCTTTGTAATGCTTCTAATTAACTCCTCAGAGACCAGAAAGCTTACACCCCTCATAGTGACAACACCATTATCCCAAACCATAGAAAATTCCCTCGAGATATTTTCATCAAACCCCTTAAAATCTACATAAAATAAGAAATTCCTCCATCCTTAAAATATCCCAAAGAAAAGTATCTCTTTCCAAACTCACAACAAAGATGGTTCAACCCTAACCCTAGCCCCGCCCATCTCGAAAACCATAGAAATGGAAGCTGAACCAATATTCAATGAAACCGACATAAAAACTTGAAACAAACCTTTAAATAACTAATCCATGCCAATGCATACCCTGTAATGATAGTCACAATAAATCTCACACACTGTGAAATTATATCCAGGATAGCACATATCCTTTTCTCATGCCTGAATCTATTTTTCTGCATTAAGCATGAATTTTGTACTTTGAGGCAAGTCCACCTCACTCCACCACCACATTTTATTATGAACCCACACCCCAATATTAGCTAATGTGTCAACACACATATTAGCTTCCCAAAAATGTGATTAAATTGAATATTATCAAATTTAATTATAGTCTTAGCATCTCTAATAATAGAATCTATATTAATATGATGCTTAGATAGGCCCTTCATCACATTAACAATGTATAAGGAATCTCCCTCCACTTGAATTTTCTTTATTTGCAAAGAATTCTCCCATTGTAAACCAATTAAAAGAGCATAAGCCTCAACATAGTTATTTGAATTATTTCCAATAGGCTCAACATAAGCTAAAACTAGGGCACCCACTTCATCTCTAATAATACCACCTACTGAAGCTAAACCAATACTTCCTTTTGCAGCTCCATCAAAATTCAATTTCATCCATCCTTCAAGGAGAAACCCATTTATCACTTTTCCTAACCATATCCTTCAATAGAGAAGCTTGTTGTACACACTTAGTGATACCTAAAACTTGAATAATCTCTTTCTCATGCTTAGGATACCCTCCTTGCTCTTTAATCTTCACTATAGAGAGATTATTTACCAGATCACCTAAAATGCTACTCCCCACCCTCATAGTGTTATTTTGTTTATCCCTAAAAATTTGACCATTCCTTTCAAGCCAAATCCCCACAAAAAATGAGGCAACACAAAAATCCAAGCCTTTGAAAGGCTTAAAGACACAAAATGACTTGTCCATTGCCCATACCAATCAACAATAGTCTCTGAAAGACCCAAAAATTTGAAAGATACTCATCACATAAATCATAACCCTTCTAGAAAAGGGACACTGAAGAAAAAGGTGTTGAATAGATTCACTATCATTTTTACACAAGATACACCAATTAGGGATCATCATTCCTTTCACCTAAGTTATCAATAGTTAAAATTTTATTCTGGAAAACATGCCAAAGAAACAAATTAACCTTTGGAATAAGATTCTTATCCCATAAATTTTTCCAAAATGGTTGTGAAGGAGGACCATTTCTTGCTATACCATACCCAGTTTTTACCAAATACATACCATCCTTTGTCAAAGACCATATTAACTCATCCTCTTTCTAGACTACAGGTATGTGTAATCCTCTAAGATTAACATTTAATATTCTGATTCTTTCCTTAATTTCTTCATCCTCACCTTCCCATTCCAGGTCTTTCCAATCCCATCCCCAATCAGATCTATCCCAATAATCTCTAATCAAACTTCCCATAGACATCTAAAAATGAGCAACCACTTCTCTCCATTGAACTTGATTAATTAAAGGAGCATCAACTAACCACCAATCTTCCTAGAATCTAATTTTTGTACCATTCCCTATTAACCACTTACTACCCTTCAACAAAATATCCCTGCATTTACCCAAACCATTCCAAAAGAAGGACCCATCTAGAAGAGCAACATTAGAGATAAAAGAGGCTTGATCAAAATATAAATACTTAGCTTTTATAATTCTAACCCATAAGCCATCTTCATGCTCCAAATGCCAACCAATTTTAGCCATAAGGGCTAAATTCATACTTTTGATATCTTTCAAACCAAGCCTATGAAATTTTTTTGGAAGGGTAAATTTATCCCATGCCACTAAAGGAATTCTATCTTTTGATTCAGTTCTCAACCATAAAAATCTATGTTGAATATAAGTAATAATATTTCTAATTTTTTCGGCATTTTAAAAATTGACATCAAATACACCACCAAACTTTGAAGGAAACTTTGGAGTAATTGAAGTTTACCTTCCTGAGATAACAAAGCTCCTTTCCAGGTAGCCAATTTTTTTGAAATCTCATAATCATAGGATTATAACTTTGCAATTGCATCCTTCCCTTAAACAAAGGAATTCCAAGATAAAAAACATGGCAAATCCTATATAGGACTCTCTACAACGTCAACAATTATTTTTAAATTTCAACATCCACATTAAAAAAGAAAACAAAGCTTTTCCTAAAATTAATGATTTGTCTTGTAACCTCCTCAAAATCCTACAAAATCTCCTTAAACACTATTGCTTCAGCTTGAGTTTCCTTACCCAAAAGAAAAGTATCATCCATAAATTGTTGCAAAGCTATAAGATCTAGACCATTAGAAACAACTAACCCATGCAACTTATTTTTCAATTTACAGTCAACACAAAGTCTACCTAAAGTCTCTGCCACAATGATGTAAAGAAAGGGAGAAAGAGGATCCCCTTGCCTTAACCCCCTTCTCAATGAGAAAAAAACCTTCGATTTCCCATTAACCAAAATTGAGTATTTTGTAATAGAAATACACTCCATTATCATATCAATAAAATGATTATGAAAACCCAATTTTCCAATAATTATTTTAAGAAATCTCCATGATACTCTATCATAGGCTTTATTCATATCTATTTTAAGCATCATGGCCACCCTTTTTGAAATATCTATTGAATGAACAACTTCATGAATAGTTATCACACTATCTAAAATCTATCTACCCTCCACAAAAGCTCCCTGATTTGGAGATATGAAATATTCCAAAAACCTTTAATTATTAATGAAATAATTTTAGTTATTATCTTATAGACCATATTACATAGGCTTATTGGTCTAAAATCTACCACTTTTTCAGCACTAGACATCTTAGGAACAAGATCTATGAAAGTACTATTCACCTCCTTCAGAGCTTACCATGCATAAAGAAGTATTGAATAGCCTCTTCCACATCTTTATGAATGATTTCCCAAAAAGTTTGGAAAAAAAGAGTAGGAAATCCATCGGGGCTAGGGGATTTATCCCCTTCCAAATAAAAAACAAGTAGATATCTCCTCAATAGATGGAATTTTAATCAATTCAACATTATCCTGATGAGAAATAACTGATTGAAAAATATTTGCAATATCACTTTCCTTACCCATATCAGGTTCCCTTCCTACTGCCAATAACTGAGAAAAAAACTAATAAATTCATGTGAAATATCACCCTGATTCTTTATCCTAACTCCTCTTTTGTCTTCTATTTCTAGAATAGTGTTATTGTTCTTATGCATAGAAGTAGTAAGATGGAAAAAATTTGTATTCCTATCACCCTCCTTTAACCACAAAACATGAGAATTTTGTTTCCAATAAGCCTCCTCTTTAGCTTCTAAATTATGATATTCTGTCAAAAGGAATTTCTCCTTATCTCTCAAATCTTTTTACAAACCTTTGTTATCAATTTCATCCTTAACCTTATTTAAAGCTTCACTAATCAAATATTTTTGAGCAAAAATATTACCAAACGTTTCTTTATTCCAAAATTTCAACCTAGTTTTAACATTCTTTAATTTTTCCACTAGCCTGAACATAGGTTTACCTTTAACATCAAATTTCCAGCTCGACCTAATTTCCTCCTCAATACTAGGATGTTGTAACCACATCTTAAAAAATCTAAACGGCCTTCCTCTTACACCATTACTTATACCAGTTTGAAGGAAAATGGGACTATGATCAGATCCAATTCTTGGTAAAGCAACCAAAGACACATCAAGATGTTGTAACCAAGATAAATTAATGAGAAACCTATCTAATTTTATTTGAATCATATTTTCCCCAATCTCCTATTCGACCATGTGAAAGGAGATCCTTTCAACTCAACATCCACCAAATTACAGTTAGCAATAAATTCAGAAAATTCCCCCATACTATCACTGTAGACACCTAAACCACCTTTTTATCATCCATACACAATGGAGTATTAAAATCACCTCCAATTAACTAATTTAACTCTTTAAATTGGCTACAAAATTGACCAATATCAATCCAAAGTTTTCTTCTTTCTACCACCAAATTGGGAGCATAAATATTTGAACAAATCCACATAGACCCATCACTCTTCTCTTTGAACAAGATAGCTACATGATAAAGAGATTGACAAAGAAAAGTCTATTCTCATCATTCTAATTCCAAAAAGTAACCAAACCCTCGAAGCTCCTACCAGGAGACACATTACAACTCAGATCTAAACCAAACTTTATTCTTTACCTCACTCATTTTTTCTTTAGACATCTTAGTTTCTTGAATCAAAAAAATATCAGGCTTATTCCTTTTCCTAAAAGATGATAAAATACTTTATTTATTAGGGTTATTTAAACCCCTAATATTCTAGGAAATAACCTTCATCTCAATTTATTTGGTGAAATGCTCTCCTCAATGGAGCACTGTCTACCTAAATCTATTTCTTTAGCTGCTGCTTTCTCCTTTTATCCCTATTTGATGTATTTCCTTTTCTTGCAGGAGCTTTCCCACAATATGCTTTAACTTTTTCTTGTTTCGGAGCACTTCTTGTGTTGATCTTATTTTCTTCTAACACCTTCTTGATCATATCCAGATTGAGAGAACAAGAAAATTCCTCCACTTGAGACAAAACCTTCTCTTCCTATAACAAGGCTTCATTCTTTTTGATAGATCTAAAAAAATTGGATCTAAAACTTGCTTATTAGTTTGTTGAAGCTCCATAGGTTCCTCTTCTACAACAATCTTCTCATTTTGGTTTTGAGACCCAAGGTATTTTCCTTCAAGATCCTGATCTACAACATCCTTAACCTTCCATTATTCTTTTTGAAAATCCATTTTTAGTTCCATATTTTCTTGAGCTACAACTTCCTCCAACTCCTCTACCTGTAGCAAATGAAACTTGTTTAAAGACAAATTATTTAGAGGTAACTTACTAGTTCCTTCTTCTCTCAATGATTCCTTTTCTTTTCTTTCCCAAGTATGCTTACCTTTCTTACCCTCCTTACATTGTCTTTGCTCATGTCCCATCCACCTACATTTCTAGAAGAACAAAGGAGAAGCTTCATACTCTATCTTCTGGATCCATTCACCAAACTTTGATTTAAGTTCTATTTCCTTTCTCAAAAAATTACCCACAGGAACAATTACACAAAAATGAGCATACATTAACCTAGTTCTTTCCCTAGTAACCGGATCAAACACCAAAGACCCTAGAGCATTTGCAATGTCTGTTAAGATTTCTTCTTCCCGAAATTCCATTGGAAGTCCCAGAGGTTTTACCCAAATAGGCAACTCATCAGTCTCTCCTTATATGGATCAAACCTTGGGTACCATTTTTGGACCAGAAGACTAGATCTTCCCATAATCCAAGGGCGTCCCAACAATTTTTTTTTACAATCCATTGAGTTTGAAAGATTAATGATAAAAAACCCATTCACATAGGAAGCTATTTCCAATGATCCCTTAGGGTTCCACTTCCTTTTTCCCATTCTCAAACCATTCCACATTTGGTCTCGATCCATAAAATTTTCCAACCAGAGCATATTCCATCCTAGATTTAGATTTTTCTGCTAACCCATCAGGGATAACAATACTTAAAAGCCCATATTTTTCCACAGTCATAATGTTTGAATCAAATGGATGATTCAAAACTTTTGTTCTACGACCTAGAATTTTGTCATCACATGAGGGAGAATGTAAGGTATTACCTTATACTTGAACCAAACATGGGTCTTTTGTAACTTACGCAACACCTTGATCTTAGGGCCCCTGTGTCCCGCAAACGATTCGCGCCCATTTGGTTTTTGAAATCCTTGATCCTCTCGCTCCCACTCCCACTCCATTTTGATATTATATTTTGAGTTATTGATATTATAATTATGGTGGTATTATGTGAATTCATGTTATGTAGTACAACCATCTATGGCATAGGTAAGCATTAATTTAACAAGGAGCTATGTTTAGACAACTTATACAAGAATAAAAAATTATGCTAAGAAGACTATACGTTCTAATGTTAAAGATTAGTAAGTGAATAAACAAGAAGAACCTCTTGGTTGATAAATGCAACATTTCACTAATAAAGGTTATATGTTTATGCCACTTTGAGTTAGTAAAGGAATACATTACATTTACTAAATGATAATTGCACTTCATGTAAGTAGATTATGATTGGGAAATTATAAATTTACCTACCTAGTAATTAGAAATGGATATAGATGAAAACTAAGTTGCTAACTATGAACATTAGAAAATGATGACTAATTAACAAAATTAATTTCAAAACACGTAAAACTAGGAATCGGATACATGAGAACTTTTAAGGATAGTAATTTCCTTATAAGTGACGACAAGAAATATTTTAGGGATCTTACCGTAAAGACCCCCTTGGTGGTATGGGACATTTGAGGAGGTAGCAATGGTATGAGTCCTTTAACACGGGTTGTCTTGTCTTTATTAAGAGGGTCTTTCGAATGAATTATTAAAGATTACTTAAGAAGCATAACAATGAACCTAATAACACTATTGTTGAATGATTGTCCATATAAATGAATAAGTGAGTAGGTGAGATGACAAGTTATCAATGATGAGTTTTTGTTATAGAAACGAGCATGGTAATACATGTCTCTAATACTATGATTAAAGTAGTGTAACTACTAATTACAATGTCATGATTTCACTAAGATCTAAGCTTAGAGATACTTGGTAGTATTTCGTGGTA
This sequence comes from Taxus wallichiana var. yunnanensis, assembly GCA_018340775.1. Taxonomy (NCBI): domain Eukaryota; kingdom Viridiplantae; phylum Streptophyta; class Pinopsida; order Cupressales; family Taxaceae; genus Taxus; species Taxus wallichiana. The sequence goes on along the minus strand of CM031242.1, from coordinate 292,378,454 downwards.
GAACCTAGTTAGACACTTAGAGAGTTTCACTTAATTTTCATTCTTTTTTAAGAAAAAACCAAAGGGTACACTTGGTTTATTGGCTCATAAAGAGTGTTAAGGGGGATCGAGTAGGATTTGTATACTCTCATACAACTGCACATGGTTTATGATGATTATTAGAAATGGATATCATTAAGGTTTATGTTGGGTTTAAATATATTGGTATTTAGATCGTGAAGCATAAATTTAATTAAAAAAAATTCCCTAGATGTTAAGTGATAAAAGTGGTTGTTATAATTTGGTGCTATAAGAACAATGTTGACTTACAATTCAATAAGGGGTATATAAGTTTTGAGAACAAGGAGGAACATGTTATCATTCCTTTGACGGTTGGGAAGTCATCACCTTATACTGAGCCCTTAGGATAATAAGACCTAGATAGAATTTATGTGCACACTATCAAGGACCTTAAGGTTTTCCAACCAACAAAAGAAGGCGTTATTCAGTGGGAAGACACCCACTATATAAGTGATACAACTAGTGTGGCATGTGACGATTGGGCACACAAGACATATGAGTTAGTCGGTAGGTAGTTAAGAGGCTATGTGACAAGAGTAAGAAAGTTGCACTCGGTCGGGAACACGGGAGGAAATAAGTTTCCATGTTATACTGGGAGCTAACCCTGATGTTTTCCTATGAGAAATGGAGACCCAATGGAGATGAGAGGTTGAAATGAGGAGTATTCTTATCTATACCTTTCTCAGGACTGCATCATGTTGGTGGGAAACCCATCGTGATAACCTTATCGAGTGGTGTGAGGTAAGGATAAAATTCTTTGTTAGGTTTCTCTCAAGCAATGCACCTCTTTTATACAATATTATCATGGCTAAAAACATTCCTCATTTAACATCCAAGAATGTGAGAAGGCCTAGATGGAAGGCATGGAAGCATTTCCTCCATCTTTATGGATGCATAAGCTTTACTCCTTATAAGGTTACATGAGCATATGATATATTCACTCAAAGCTTCACCATCGGACATGAAACTTGTAGGATATGACGTGATCTCCTTTAATATTTCAAATATTAGAGTACCAATCCATTGATGAATGAGGTATTGCGAGGTTTTAAGTGCCTACCTATGGGAGATAGTTCCATGATGAAGGATAAAATACAAAAATTATTGGGTGAACTCCGCTTAGAAGTGCACTTTGATGAGTAAGAATCGGAGGAGGTACAACTTGAGTGCTTATGCATGGAAAAAGAGAAAGGAAAATTAGTCTACGTGGTAGAGGGTGAAGAAGTGGAAAAATTGGATGCTAACCATACTATTGGTACATGTGATGTTATGGATAGTGTTGATGATAAAGTGTGTGCCTACCATGAACCCATGAAAACCAAGAAGGTTAACATTGGTTCGGAGGCAGAACCTAAGGAGGCTATTATTAGATATTACTAGATAGAAATGAAGTTTTTAAGGATCATCAATCTATTGCATGAATTTCAAGATTTATTTTTGTGTAGGTACCATGAGCTTAAAGTATTTCATCACTCCTTCGGAATAATAAAGATCAAGTTAAAGGAAGGTGCGTGCTTGATTCAAAAGATACCTTATCGAATGAATCTAAATTTTTGTGCCAAATTCAAGGAGGATATTAACAAGATGATCGCATCGGACATCTATGAGGTTGTTGAAGAATTAGAATGGATAATTTTGATGTTCATCACCATTAAGATAGATGGAAGGATAAGGATTTTTGTTTATTCCGTATTTTAATGTGGTATGTGTCATTGGCCCTTTTCCAATCCCCTTCACCGAGGAGATCCGGAAGGAGTATCTTGGTGTGAGATCTATTCTTTCATAGATATATTCTCAAGAGGACCAAGAAAAGATAACTTTCACAACTGAATGGGGAATGTTTTCCTACACAGTCATGCCTTTTGGACTGAAGAATGCACCTACTATTTTTTGTGCATTTTCATTCAAGTGTTTCAAGACTTCATCCATAAGTTTCTTCAAGTCTACCTTGATGATTGGATGGTTTATGGACTAGTAAAATACCATTGCGATAATTTGAGGCTATTTTTTTTTGAGGTCTTTGGCGGTTGAGTATATCTCTCAACATTAAGAAATGTGTTTTTGCTACTCAATTTGGCACCCTGTTGGGGCATGTCATATGTAAGGAAGGCTTACTGGTGGATCCTACCAAAGTTGTCGTTAATGTGGGATTGGGGGAACCTACCAAAGAAGATCACGGTGTGTGGATTCATTGGGCATACAAAGTATTACCACAAATTTATTAAGGGGTATGCCAAGATCACCATGACATTGGAAAATTTATTGAAACACAAAAGTATATTTTATTGGGGAGAGGCGTAGCAGATGACATTTGACACATTAAATAATATGCTTATCATCACACCTATATTATGATTTCCATCTTGGGATAATCCATTCCATGTACATTTTGATGCTTCAAGGATGGAAATTAGAGAAATCTTAGCACAACCTGGAGAGGGAATTATTGACCACCCCATATGCTTTGCTAGTAGGAAGATAACCTTAGTAAAAAAAACTATAATGCTACTGATCACAAGGTATTTTCAATGATTTGTGTGGTGCATAAATTCATACAGTATCTATTAGAAACACCATTTAAATTCTACATGGACCATATGGCATTGAAGTACTTAGTAAAGAAGCATGTTCTAAAAGGGCACATATATCGATGGGTCCTACTATTTCAACAGATTTGAGTTTATGGTTCTTGTAAAAGCTGGGTAAGAGTAATCTAGGGCCTAACCATCTATAAAGGATTGAGTTGGGAGAGGATGTGCAAATCATTGAGGACATAATCCCATACACATAACTATTTAGATTATAACGCGCACCCTCCGGCTTGGAAGATATTGTTATATGTTTCTCAAAATGGGTGTGGCAATTTGGAAGGAATGAAGACTTTAGAAAGGAAAAAGTTAGCCATACACACCATGCCATACATTCTAATTAGTGGATAATTATACAAAATAGGACATGAAGAGGTTTTGTGTTGGTGCGTGGTAGAGCATGAACATGCTACAATCATGGAGGAAGCACATGGTGGAATTACAGGACACTATGCAAGGAATGTGACCGTGTGCAAGATCCTTCTAGGATGTTTTTAGTGGGAAACTATTTACAAATATTGTATCAATAATTGTAAGGCATGTGACCACTATTAGTGCGTTAAATAAACCAGGGAAAATAGATGAAATGCCATTAATACCGATTACTAGTACAAAAACATTTGATAAGTGGGAAATTGAATTTTTAGGCCGTATTTCCCCTTCCACGTGAAGGAAAAGTTCACGCTATATCATTACATGCACAACTTACCCTATAAGGTGGGAAAAAGTAGCGCTAAAAGGGATTACACAACGAAACAACAACTAGGTTCTTGTGGGGAAATATAATCAACAAATATGGATGTCTACTAAACTTAACAAGTGATAGAGGTGCTCATTTCTTAAATGAGACAGTTAGAATCTTAATGAAATAATTCATGGTATCCCATCACAAGAATACCCCTTATCACCCACAAGCTAATAGGACTAATTAGGTATTTAACAAAATTCAAAATCACATGTTAACCAAGATTTATGATGTGGGAAGAAAGGATTGGGATTCTAAAGTTTCTACTATGTTATGGTCATATCAGACTAATTAAAATAGACTAAACAAGCCCACACCTTTTCAATTAGTGTTTGGTGTAGAATTTTTGTTACCTATTGAATTCATGTTACCATCGATGTGTATAGCACACACAAGAGGGTTATATGATGAACAAGCACTTGTAGAGAGGATTGATAAGTTGATGAAGTTAGATGAGAGGGGGCTATTGCTCACTGGAGTTAGAAAATAGAACAAGCCAGGAAAAAGGCATGACATGATAGACACATCAAGAACAAGTAGTTTGAGGTTGGGTAGATGGTTCTATTATATGATTTCAAGTTTCTACACCATCCTGGAAATTCAAAGTCCGTTATATGGGCCCGTACATTGTATCTTATATACTTGATTCGAGACACTTTCCGATTCAAGTGCTAGATGGAACATAGTTTCCAAGACATTTCAATGGGATTAGACTAAATCCCTACTACAAAAATTCTTCCTTGTGTTTTTAAATAACGTAGTATTACTAGTTAGCCTAGGATTTTCTTTGGTACAATTTCATTTCTTCATGCTTCCCTTTCTTGTTGCTTTGTTTTGTGTGTGTTTGTGCGCTGGTAGCCACTTATTATTTTTAAAACAATTCTATGTGTAGAGGACCACACATACATTTTTATGTGGGGTGGAGTGATGTGACAAGTTTTGGAAGCTATGATTGTGGATGGCGTAGTTGAAAAATAAAAAACACGTGGATTGGAAGATCACGTGTGGAAAAGGTGAACATAAGGGAAGGATGGTGTCAAAAGGATTTGAGAAACCATGTATAAGGGTAAAAATCACAAGAGAAACATGAGGTAGGAAGTGGAAAGAAATTTTTCCAAGACATAGAGGAAGAATTGACTTCGGCATGGGAGAAAGTGTGAAGAATTATATGGTCAAGGCAGTTGTGCACCAAAAGGTTACGGAAGTGTTCACGTAGGATTGAGTGTGGAGGAAAAGTATTGAAGGTTGGTGTTGGAAAAATATGCCTTTATTGTGAAAGTATGTTGGTAGGTGGCATGGCATTTATTATGCGAAGAGAAAAAGTTATAAATAGAAGATCGGGGGTGCATTATTTTCTACCTTGCGTTTTAAGTTATCAAAGAGCTCTCATGAACTAGGGAATCCTTGTGAAGAAATTTTGAGAAGAGTTGTGAAGATTTACATGCATAGCTAGTTTGATCAGTGAACCAGAGTGGAAAGAAGTACACAGCGTAAGTAAATAAGGTTGTGTGTAAGAACCCCATGGGTGTTACGTTGTCTTGTGGAAAAAGAGTTTTCTAGGTTAGGGTTGCATAGCTAGGGTAGATGTTTTGAAGGAATTTCCTCAATGGAGTGGAGCTGAAAAAGTTGAGAAGAGCCGGGACCGGGAGAGAGAAGAATTTTTAAAGGACCCAATGAAGGAATGACACCAAGGAAAGTAGAATATTTTTCATCGAAGAAGGGTAAGGGTAAGGGAAAATAAGCCATGTCTACTAGTTTCAATGAAGAATGGTACACGAAATACAATACCCAGATGACATATTACTTAGTAAAGAATGGGCGTATCACATCAATAAGATATCCATTAGTGATTACAACCATCAAACAAGCACCATAGAAAAATAAATAACACTAGAACCGGTTTTCCCTATAGAGAAGAGGACACTAGATGGAATTCCCATCTATGATGATGAGGTAAAGGTGAAAATAGAGAAGTCTCAGGTTGTTGCTGACTCTATGAGTTTCCCTCTATCGAAAATCCTTAGAAACTATATCAATGGTTGATTTAATGCATGCATGAAGACCACTTCTATTTCGCAAGTTGGAGGATGCACATAACCCCACTAATTTCTAAGTTCACCACCTTATCTATAAAGGAGATTCATTGGAAGATGATTTGGAAGAAAAGGAAACCATTAAAAAGAATGTTGAGGCTTATGACAACAAGAAGGGTTCACACTACTTCAACATTTCTGTAATTACTGAACCAATAATGAATATGGATGCACACGTGGTCACAAATTTGAATGGTCAAGAGAGATGGACACAAATCAACAAGGCCTAGTTGAATGTATACCAAAAGATATCGGAGGGTACCATCTATAACCCCTAAAATTTTATTATAGAGGAGATCATAAATGTCATACACAACAGAGAGAAGATCATGTTTGGTAATGTCCTCATCTCCATTGTCTTTTCATAGATTGGAGTACACGATGGGGTGGATAAGTTTTTATTGGAGTACCCAGATGATAACCATCCCCTACCAAGAGGTTTGAACAATATACTTGTGACACCATGATAGCCACTCATAAGGCACACACTGGAAAAGTAGTATAAGTAAATGTGTGATGAATTTGGGGCTGAATGGAGAATACATGAGTAGTTACCCTCATTAGTACAAGGAGAGGATGAGTTTTTTGTATACCATCATTTTTGAATCGACACATTTAATTTGGTAGATGGAACCAAGATTCCTTGGTGTAAATTTTCTTTCTCCTTCACGGTGCAATACTTCTAGGTGGGTTAATCGATTAAAAAGGAAAATAAACTCATATTTTATCTAATTGTAGTAGATCAAGACTACCATGAGATGTGTAGGAAGATAATATACCACAAGAAGCATGCCTAAGTGGAGACATATGTCTCTCATGATGTGCACATGGTAAAACCAGGAACATTTCTGTTGCGAAGGAGGATAATAGTGAGGGTGTATTTGTGCATAAGGCCTAAGTATGAAAAAGGTGCTTATATTAAAGATGATGTCTCCATTCCTAAGGACCCCACCACAAGAGAAAAAGGTTGTGCCAAGGAAAAGAGAAAGAGGAGAGGCTCCTGAGAAAAAGGTGCCAAGAGAACAAAAATTACGAGATAGTAGGGGCACAAGAGTTAGGTTCGGAAAAATTACTTACGTCCACCTAAGAGGTCTTCCTTGAGAAAAGAGTCATCACAAAAGTAGGAATCACTACCAAGGAAGAGTCACTATAAAATGAAGAGTCACCAAGAAGGGAAATTCTCCTAAGAAAGAAAAAGAGAAGTCCCTGAATTAGAGTCACTAGTAAGGAAGAAGCAAAGGGTGACAAAAGGGTCAAACTCAAGTGAAATAGAAAGCATGGAGGCCGACAAGGGAGATGAAGATGATGAAGAGTATGATGAGGCTCAGAATCATCCTGTGTATGATGTACATAAGTCAGATGAAGAAGGAAATGAATATAAGGATGAGAAAAAGGAAGGCGCCCATGACAAAGGGGGAGTGAGGAAGTAAACATGAAGGATTGGAAGACCCCAACCCTAACAAAGAAGCACATTGATAACAATATGGATATGGAAGTGGAAAGAATTATCCAATAGTTGGTGGAGCACAAATTCAAGCATAGCACTCAAGAAGTGCTTAATGAAATTGAGGAAAGAGTGAGTATGGAAAAGGAGTATGGAAGCATGGGTAGAGAACCCATCTTGGTATTAAGATTCCCTAAGGCAGCACGCACAGTGGAAATGGCATAGCAGTGGTGTAGGAATAATAAATGAATTAAATTAATGATCCAAACAAGGTACTACACATGCATTTCTAAAGTAACTTACCAATAAAAACTCCTCGGTTGGTCTTCTTTTGATGAAGAAGGTGTGTACCCACACACAAGGAAAATTCTATCTTTGGCCTTTGAGTCCCACATTGATGAACCCAAATTCAAGGTAAATCAAGATGCATTGATGAAGATACCAGATGCCAAGGTAGTAAACCCTCTGGTAAATTCCCAACAATTGTTTGAGGAGCAATTTTACAATGTGCTCAACAAATCATCAGTAGATGTGGAGTCAAGACTCTTTGGTAGAAACTACGGGAAAAGGGTCTTGGAGGTAGATATTGAGAAAACAAATGAGGAGATCTTTGTTTGGGATAAATAAATAAAGTAGAAGTAATTGATTAGTGTGTAGTTAAGGTGGGATCCGAGGGATGAAAAGGTAAAGGTGCATGAATTCCATAAGAAGATAAAGGCCATTTCTGATGCCATTATCTTGAAGCACCTAGACCTGGACTGCACGAGCATAAATACAAGTCAACCACACACTTCTTGGAAGACTTGACCCACATCCTCACCATGGAAAGACAACCACTCACATTAGAGTTAGTAGAGGATTTGATATCATGTCGAAGGAGGAGAAAAATTAGAAGATTGGGAAGACAAGGAATCAATACTTGGAGCTTTGTGCCTTAGTAAAGACTGTTGTGTACATGGATAAAATCTGTATGAAAATTATGCCAACAGAGACATGGTAGCAAACATATTAGTTGCTACACACGAGGTGGATCTGAAATAATTTCAAAATAAGTAAAAAGGACATAGGGAGGAGTGTGACAAGATCCTAACCTAAGTTGAGAAGAATTTGGAATCAATCTAAACATTGTGGGGTTTGATTAAGAATAGGCTAAATGAACTATACCCCAAGTCACTCGCAGGATGGATTCACTACATGAACTTATCAAGTAGCTAGAAATAATTGTATATACACTGAAATCTAAGAGTGAGGAACTTAGTTTTGATGAAGTAAGTACATTAGTGGGTGACCTACTTTAGTAGGTGTAGGGAGAAGTATAATATTGGGAGAAGATTGAGGAATCCATGAAGAAAGAGTTCCCACTCATCATGCAACAATATCATATTCTTCTATTCTTCCATTCTTCCATCCTTCCATTCTTTAATTGTTTAAATACCTCTATTATTTATTCTTTGAGGATTCATAATATTTACGAGACGAGAACACACGTAGTGTGGGGTGATGTTGGACCCTAAAATATTGGCTAAGTACCAAGAGGTGTGTGTATGCAAGATCAGTAGGTAGAAGGGAACTTAGGGAAAAGTGAGTAGGAAAAAGGGGTTTAATAAGGGTTTAAGTGAAACCAGGGCATGCACGGAGGAAGAACAACGATTTAATGGAATTAGCCATATTTTGCAATATGGATTCACTTGAGAAAAAATGTGAGGACCCAAATAGGTGTTATAAGTGGATAAGGTGATATCCTGGAACATTGGAGGTTAAGAAAAGGATATTACACGTAGTGAATATTCCCGAGGCATCATTATAGTAAGTGGAAGGTTTGCAAAGAGAATAAGAATTCACCAATGGAAGACCACATCGACACTCGACACGATCTTCTTAGAAGATAATTCATGGTGGTGGATGATGGTCCTATTTAAAGAAGTTATTGGGATAGGAACATAGATGAGATAGAGAGATATACAGGTGGAGAGTAAAATGGGGAGTAGCGAAAGAGAAGGAAAGTAATGAAGTGTTGTAGAAATGTTGGGAAATGGTAAGGGTTTAGAGTTCTGGTGCTAGGGTTTAGAGTACTTAGTACTAGAGAGTTTTAAGGGATACCATTAACATCGGTACTAGGATCTGTAACAATGGATATAATGGGGAAAAGCATAGCTAGGATTTCTTATCGATAGATTTGCAAGAGTAGAGTTCACCATTTTTGTGTTGGTACCCAATTTTTTCTCTTTTTCAATCTCGAGAAATATTTTCATGATGCTTGAAGACGAGATAGATCATGATGTGTGTCATTTTATAGCCGAGGATGTGATCTAATTGGCACTCGTCATTTGTGGAGATATGGATAGCACTCAAATAGGACTTGATCTTTTCATAATTATTTTAGGTTGTGCCTTTCAACCAAGGTAAGAGAACCTATTTTGTAACCCTCAAATGGTGAAGGAGATGAATATATCCGTCAATTTGTGTAAATAGTATGAAAAGGGCCTTGGGAAAATATGATTAACACTCCAAATCTAACTTTCAAAAGTTGTCACTTCCATATTATGGAGATACTTTCAATACAAGGCAAGGGTTACTGAAGACATTTTGAAATCCTGATATGTTCTGCATACTTTAGCAAATGGATTTTGATCTTTTGTGGGTATACAGATCAAAATAGGGGTAGTATGGGGTAGGAGTAGTTGTTTAGAATGATTTTTGGTAGGATATTGACAATACAAACTTGACTATGCCGGATCTTTGACACCCTCTACAACATTTAAATAACTATCGGATAAAATGCTTCAAAATAGTCGGGATGTTCTTTAAACTAGAAGAGATACACAAATGGAGGCCTAGGTTTGAAATCTTCACACAATCTTTGAGATCTCAACATAAAATCTTGAGTTAAAGGACTCAATTAAACATCAAAATATCTAATCAAATCACACCTAACGTACCCCCAAAGGCTTACAAGCAATATCTATAAAAAAATGAAGGTGGAGTGATTTAAAACTACTTATTTTCAATGCCAAATGAAAGCTCTTTTGATAAATGAAATTGCAAATGCCACTAAACTATCAATAAGGATGAGTTGTGTGATTCCTAAATATTTCAATGCAAGATTACAACAAGAACAAGGAAAACTATTTACAGACATTTAAACATGATAACAAACATCATACTGTCCAAAATAACATAGATTAATTCAAAATCTTGTTAGATTCATTAGCAGGGGAGAGTTTCAGGAACAATCTCAGAGCTGTGTGATGGTTATACACTTATAACCAACTCATCATGAATGAAGATCTAACACAGAAGACATTAACCAGTTTTTTGGAGGGTTTCTCAGAAGATGAGATTCTCTCAAAATTTTCTTGTGATTTTCAATTTTCTGACCTTTTGCATGTCTCAAAACATGCATTATATATCTCTCTATCACAATTGATCCTTCTTTCCCAAGAAAAGAATATCTTATGCAATATTAGTTAGTTACAAATTCACTCATGTCTTTCTCAAAGTGACACTTAACCAATTTTGCAAGGAGGAGATACCGGGCATGCAAAAAGAAAATTATTACAAATTTTCATCATTCCTTGTCATGGGAGCATGTATTCTTCCTTTGGCACCCGCAACATCTTCCTCTTCCATAATTTCACCTTTACACTTTCTAAATTTGCCTCTTAACTTTTGGATTTGGTATTTCACATTTCTGCTCAAGCCCGAACAAAATTTCATTTCAAAAGTACCTCAAATTTTTAAATTGAATTTTCAAATTGATTCCATTGATCCTTGAAGGCAAAAATGACATGCGTTCACCAAAAATTTGATCAAAATTCCACACTTTCTAGAGAAAAAGGGTGGCCAAACTAAAAAATGCATAGTTACCATTGATCTGCCTTTCTCCCTTCAATCTGGGCCCTCCACGTGTCACAATGTGATTGGAAATGGGTTTGGGATCACTTTTTGATATTTTAACACTTTTGGAAAAATGTAAAAATTGACATTTTTCTCCACCCCTCTGCCCTTGATATTTGGAATTGACATGTGTCCCAAGGTGGGTCCCATCGGAATCGTAACTCGATTCTACACATTTCCACCCTTTTTGGAAAAAGGAAAATTTTCACAATTATCCCCATAGACCCGCACCTCTGCTTCTATCCCTGACACATGGCGATCAATGCTTTGTTGTGGGGTTGTGTTTCTCCTTTTGATTTCTCACCTTTATAGGACAAAAGATAAATTTCCCACAAAGACCCGACACTCTGGAATCCCTTCTTTTGATCTGAGCCATACACATGGCTCAATCGTGACCATTAATGGAGTTGTGCCTCATTTGGCAATTTTAATCCTTTATGCAAAAATGGGAAAAAATATCAAGTTTCCCCTAAGGCCCAAAGTTCTGCCTCTAACCCTACTATGTGTCCACTCCCGATTACCCGCGGACCCGTGACCCTTTCCACAACTTTTTTCCCTTTTACCAAAAACAAAAAAATTCTAATTCTTCCGACCTTCCATCCCACTTTTGATGAAAATATGACACGTGTCCACCTCTGATTCACTGAGGGCCTACGCTCCGAAGCTGCCATGTGTTCCATTCTATTTCGTTATGGGCCTTAGGAATTTTCTTTATAATTTAACTCTTTTTTCGAAAATGCCTTAAGGCACAAAAATACCTACCCATCTACCTTAACTCTACTTGTGACACATTTACCTCCTCAAAGTCTGATTTTTGAAGTCTACACAAAGTCCGATATCTCCATTTTTCTTTACGATAGGAACAAGGTTTGCAACGTAAGATAAATACCTTATGGGCTAAATGATCCATCCCTCCTTTAGTTTCTTCAATTCATGTTGCATTTTCATGGAGAGGAGTGGATTAATTGGCCTCTACTTTTGTTTGAATGGCTTGGCATTTGTTTCAAGAGGAATCTCATGCTGAAATAAGTCCTCTCTATATGCTTTCAGCTTTGAATAAGACCAAGCAAGACAGTCCTAATATTTCTTCAATAGTTGAACATAGGACTGTTTTTCCTCTTTGTTTAGATTACTTCCTAACCAAAATTTTCTTGGTTTATCATTAGTGCCCAAGTTATTCTCTTCCACATCCCTTAAGGTAGACATGTTTCTATTGATGATGTAATCAACATTGTCAAAATTTGACTCAAGTGTAATAAGACATCTAGGAATGGTGTTAGTTTTCAATTGGATGATATCCTTTCCAAAAAAAGTCTCTCTTCCTTCACTCACACATACCATTGGTTCCCAATCAATATTCTGATCTACAAACTCACCTTGATTTTGTAATAACCTTTACACTTGAGCATCATCATTAAACACTTGCCAATGCTTGATGTTGTCAGGGAAACCGCCTAGTTAACACTTCAATATTGTACTCACAATAAGGTGAAACAATGTAATTTCCAAACCTTGACCCCAACACTACCAACTTATCGGTAGTAACATTGAAACTTCTGTCATGATGCACAATGTTGAAAGAATCAAACATCTCAATTAGATCCCAAACCGCATGTTTGTACTATTTCATCTACTGATTTTTGTAGCATATAGTTTTTTTATTTGTTTGACAACTAGCCCTAAATATCCTTTTGCAATGATGTCCTTGACACCATACTTCCATGTAATTCTCGGACCCAACAACAAGGCTTCATACTCAAAGCAATATTGTTAGTACATTCAAAATTAAGCTTAAAGGAAAAGTCAAACTCTTCCAAGCTAGGAGAAATCAGAATTATACTAGCACCATTTCCAAATTTGGAGAAAGCTCCATCAAATAGCCAAGTCTAAGGAGAACTTACCTGTTCAAGGCACTTCAATGATCCATCTTGTGCTCCTTACCATCAGAAACCCAACAAAATTATCAACATCAACATCAACAAATAATACTTCATAAGAAGCATTGTTCGGATCCTCAATTAGATGTAACATCTTCTTTTCTCCATAGATCTTGACAAGACTACCTTCAATGGGAATGGTGGAAAAATACATATCCATTTGGACACTCCCTCTAACACTTGTAGCCCACTTTATTGAAAAAATCATACCCCACTTGGCAGGGCAATCAACAATCACAACATCTAATTTTGAATTCCTCCCAGGGATAAGATGCAAGTTGCACCACCAAACCCTTCACACAACCAACTACCAGAACTTCTATTGAGTCCATGGAAGTACACTTTCCATAGGATATTATCACTTTGATATCCAACTCATTCACGACTTGTAGAGGCATGACATTTCATGATGCACCGAAATCAAACATACAATTGTGAAGTAGTCTATCCTTTATGATAAAAGTTGTAAAGAATGGATTAACATTCAATTAGGAATCAACCAAGGATGTACCCAAGTATACCTTAGGTTTTTCTCCAAGATCATCTACTACTTTTGGTGTTTCAAGGTCTGTAATGATCTGAGGAGTTTCAACAACATTTACATTTCTTCTTGAGGTACTCTTCTCCTCTTTCAATCCTAGGTACTCAAATGATCTCTTCTTATGCTCAGGAATCCTAAGCAACTCAATTATTAGAACACTCACTTTGGTTTGGCTCAATACCTGGCTATGTCACATGGAACACTCTTTGGCAAGAAAACATTGGAAGGGAAATAAGCTAATTCATTAGATGACATGGAATTCTTGGCAGTTTGGGCATGAGGAGGACTGTATTTTTTCCTTAGGACAACAGAGCTTTTGGTAGGTGTTTCTCTTCTAGGATATTCTTTGGGAATACTTGTAAGAAAGGGTGTTTTAGGTTTGGCTTGAGGCCCAACTCCCTTAACAACCTTTCTCCTAGTGTTATACTCTTTCTCTTGAGCCACAACAACATTCATTAACAATTGTCTATCTTCCTCCAAAGGTATACCTCCATCATACTTCTTAATCATCAAATCTCTTAAGTATTCAAAGTCATTGTTAGGAATTTCAAAAGCTTGCACTACATCAACTTCAAGAGTATGAGGGGAAGAAAGACTTATACCCATTTGATGCAATCCCAAAGGTTGTAGCTATCCTTGCACTTATTACCTTAATTGATGTTGATCCTTCTTGTGAGGTATAAGAATAGCCCACCATGCAAATATCATCATCAGTACCATCATCATTATTATCTTCACCATCTTGTTGGTCCACTTCACATGGAGGATGGGGTAGAAAACACCTATCACACCAATCAATATCAACAACTTCCTCAACAACAACAACCCTCATGTGCTTGAGGATGTCTACTTACAGACCCCATGGGTCATTTCCCTCTATCATCAAATCTCTGATCACCCCTAAGATAATTGGTAAATCTATCATGGTTTTTTTTTTCTTTTTTTTGACCTTGTGAAGTCTACCCAGTTCCTTCTTAGCTCTTTCCAACTTATAGAAATCACTTTGACAATCCCTACCAAATTTTTCACCACTTCCTCCAAGTCTAAAATCTTTCTTACTTGAGGATTTTCAAGGTTTATCGGATTTACACCATCTCTCTTGGGAGGTTTCCCAATTTCCTTAATGTTATTTTCAATCTGCAGCGCCATGGTAAAGGCCTCGCTTTAAATTGGTAGGGTTCTTATCTCTTAGGTAATAGGCTACCTTCTTATCAAATGCATTTGCATATTTGATCAAACATAACTAATCACATGGCCTCGAATTAACTGGAAGCCTTCTCAAAGTTTTTTTAAACCTTGTGTTGAATTCATGAACTGACTCATTGGGGTTCTTCTTGATATTTTCAAATTTAGATAATAGAAACTTAGAATCATTTTTGTCACCATATTACAATCTGATGCATTCTACATTTCAATCCATGAATCAATAGAATTATCGGTAGATCCTTGTACCAATCCCTTGCATCCTCTTCTAGTGTATGAATGAACAATTTAATGTACACATCTTTATGATCAATCTCAAACTCCTCTATCATGTTAACAAAAGTTTTAGGTGCTGATCACTAGCTATTGCATTGTTACCTTGGAACTTTGGCAACCTATTCCTTACATATTATGGGACAGCATTAGGATAACCAGCCATTCCTCTAAAGTCTACAGGACCAAAGGTGTTAGCAACAAATGAAGTTCTAGGCTAAGCCATATTATTTTGAGGTGATCTTGGGGGTGACACAAACTGATGAGGAGTGTGAGGTATTTAGGGCTCAATAATATGGTTCACAAGATTGGTATTCTTTAGGTGCTGATTTTCTTGGAAAGTTTTATTTGAATTGAAACACACATGTGTAGATTGGAAAAGGAACTTACCAGGTACAACAGAAGGACCTTCACTAGTTGAAGTAAACAAGTTTATGAGAGGATTTCTTGAATCAGAATCACTGGAAGAAGAGTGATAATCCTCTACTAAAGGTTGATCTCTCTCACCAATGGATATTCCTTTGCTTGATGTCTGACCTTCAACAACCTTCCAAACTTTTATTTCCTCTCAAACTCTCTTTCCCAAATCTTGAAATAACTTTCTACTTGGGTCCCTTTTGAAGAGAGATCTTCTTCCTTCCAATTTTGTAGAGATTAGCAACATAAAAATAAATGATAGAAAGCTAAGACACTATTATTTATCAAGATCAAATCAGTATGGAATCACCACTGAGGAATTTCACCCTAGTTGTGCAAATGCGCTAAAATACTCTGTCAAATACCTATAAGTACTGAAAATCTTGCAAAAATTTATAGATCAGACCTTCCTTTTCTTGAATCTATCAACCACAAATGCAAATGAAGTGCAACTACTACTGGAAACTGATAAAATTGTAGGCAAAACTTATATCTTCACTTAATCCTTACAAATTTGATTATAAAATGATGCTTCAACAATGTACTTGAATGTAACATTTGTAAGAAACATTACCAGGGTTTGACATGTATCCAAATATCTCAAATATTTTCAACAATTCCCCAGCAATGGCACCACTAGTGTTGGTACCCAATTTTTTTCTCCTTTTCGATCCGAGCCACGTCAAATATATTGCATGAAGCTTGAAGAAAAATAGATCATGATGTGTTTCGTTTTGTAGTCATGGATGTGATCTAACTAGATCTTAGATTTGTGGAGAGATGGATAGCACTCAAATAGGACTTGATCTTGTCCTAACTTTTTTAGGTTGTGCCATTCAACAAAGGTAAGAGAACCTATTTTGTAACCCTCAAATGGTGAAGGAGATAAAAAAATCCCTCAATTTGTGCAAATAGAATGAAAAGGGCCTTGGGAAAATACGATCAACACTTCAAATCTGAATTTCACAAGTTTTCACTTCTAGATTATGGAGATACTTTAAATGTAAAGCAAGGGTTACTGAAGACCTTTTGAAATCCTGATCTCTTCTACATACTTTAACAACTGGATTTTGATCTTCTCGTGGGTATACGAGTCAAAACAGGGGTAGTATGGGGTAGGATTAGTTTTTAGAATGATTTTTGGTGGGATATTGACAAGACAAACCTGACTATGTCAGATCTTTACCAACCTCTATAACATTTGAAAAACTATCAGATAAAATGGTTCAAAATAGTCAAGATGTTCTTTCAACTAGAAGAGATACACAAATGGAGGCCTAGGTTTGCACTCTTCACACAATATTTGAGACCTCAACACAAAAGCTTGAGTTAAAAGACTCAATTATACATCAAAATCTCTTATCAAATCATGCCTAAGGTACCCCCAAAGGATTACAAGTAATATCTCAAAAAATGAAGGTGAAGAGATTTTAAACTACTTATTTTCAATGCCAGATGAAATCTCTTCTAACAAATGAAATTGCAAATTCCACTAAACTATCAATAAGGATGAGATATATGTGATTTCTAAAGATTTAAATGCAATATTGCAACAAGAACAAGGAAAATTATTTGCGAGACATTTAAACATGATAATGAGACATCATATTGCCCAAAATAATCTTGTTAGATTCATCAAGCGGGAGAGTTTCAGAACAATCTCGGAGCTGTGTGATGGTTATACACTTATAACCAACTCATCATGAATGAAGATCTAACACAGAAGACATTAACCAGTTTTTTGGAGGGTTTCTCAGAAGATGAGATTCTCTCAAAATTTCCTTGTGATTTTCAATTTTCTTGACCTTTTGCATGTCTCAAAACATGCATTATATATCTCTCTATCACAATTGATCCTTCTTTCCCAACAAAAGAATATCTTATGCAATATTAGTTAGTTACAAATTCACTCATGTCTTTCTCAAAGTGACACCTAACCAATTTTGCAAGGAGGAGATACTAGGCATGCAAAAAAGAAAATTATTACAAATTTTCATCATTCCTTGTCATGGGAGCATGTATTCTTCCTTTGGCACCCGCAACATCTTCCTCTTCCATCATTTCACCTTTACACTTTCCAAATTTGCCTCTGTAACTTTTGGATTTGGTATTTCACATTTCTGCTCAAGCCCGAAAAAAATTTCATTTCAAAAGTACCTCAAATTTGTGACTTGAATTTTCAAATTGATTCCATTGATCCTTGAAGGAAAAAATGACATGAATTTGCCAAAAAATTGATCAAAATCGATGCAAAAAACATATTTCCACACTTCCTGGAGCAAAAATGGTGGCCAAACTGAAAAATACATAGTTACCATTGATCTTCCTTTCTCCCTTCAATATGGGCCCTCCACGTGTCATAATGTGATTGGAAATGGGTTTGGGATCACTTTTTGATATTTTAACATTTTTGGAAAAATGTAAAAATTTGACATTTTTCTCCGCCCCTCCACCCTTGAGATTTGGCGTTGACACATGTCCCAAGGTGGGTCCCATCGGAATCACAACTTGATTCTACACATTTCTACCCTTTTTTGGAAAAAGGAAATTTTTCACAACTATCCCCATGGATCCACACCTCCACTTCTGTCCCTGACACATGGCAATCGCTACTTCGCTGTGGGGTTGTGTTCCTCCTTTTGATTTCTCACCTTTATAGGACAAAAGCTAAATTTCCCACAAATACCCGATGCTCCAGAATCCCTTATTTTTATTTGAGACATACACGTGGCTCAATTGTGACCATTGATGGAGTTGCGGCCTCATTTTGCAATTTTAATCCTTTATGCAAAAATGGGAAAAAATCTCAAGTTTCCCCGAGGCCCGAAGTTCTGCCTCTAACCCTACCACGTGTCCACTCTTTATTACCCTGGTGGACCTATGGCCCTTTTCAAAACTTTTTTCCCTTTTTCCAAAAATTAAAAAAAAATCTAAGTCTTCCGCCAGCCTTCCATCTCGCTTTTGATGAAAACATGACACATGTCCACCTTTGATTCGCTGAGGGCATGTGCTCTGAATCTACCACGTGTACCATTCTATTTTGTTGCGGGACCTAGGCATTTTCTTTGTACTTTAACTCTTTTTTCCAAAATTCCTTAAGGCACAAAAATACCCACCCATCCACCTTCACTCTGCTTGCGACACGTGTACCTCCTTTGGGGCCTGCGGAGCTGTGGGGGCAACTTACACTTTTTTCCAAAACATAAAAAATGTTAAGTTTTTTTAGCAGACCCAGTGAACCTTGTCTTATCACAAAGAACCACATAGGAGAATATTTTGAGCTAAAATTTGACGGGTAAAGGACACCTGTATGACCATAAAAAATATAAAAATGCTAGCGATGTCCTAGAATGCTAAAGATGAATTTGACAGGTAAATGACGCCCACCGTCAAAACACAAAAAATGTCAGGAATACTCAAAATCAATTTTTTCTTCATGGGTGAGGAAATTTTTGATCAAAGGACAAATGGAAAGTTATTCAAGGAAATTTACAACCATGGCAAGGGATTTTTGAGGGAAAATAAGTATAAAACGAACAATTTCAAGCTCCAAAGGCTAGGAAAACATGGGAAAAATGGTAGAGGCATTTGAATGGGAAAAATTAGGGCAAGGTAATGAGTTTGCAAACAATCCAATGCACAAGAATGGAGCTATAACTTCACATCATCAATTTCATGAGGAAAAAATGTTTCAGAGCACAAAGAGCAAAGGGGAAATGTGGAAAAACAATAGAGGATCAAAATGGGCACCAACATGATGTATATGGTTTAAGATGACCCTTTTGAATGTAATATGGATATTAGAACTCGATAAATCAACATACATAGATCTATTCTGTAAAATTTCTTATGGGTGTAAACCCTTATGTTATTTGGCTTATCATGACTCGAGATCTGGTTTCTTGTACTTCTTACAATGTTATTTAGCTTTTATGATGCATTAATGTGTAGATTTGTTAGTTATATCTTCTACCTTTTAAATTAGATGAATGTACTTCTATTTCTACAAATAATCATCCATAAATGGTGGAACTCTCTTGAAAAGCTCACATAAAGGAGGGAATCAATGCTCGTGCACACCTCGGGTGAGCACCCAATGTATTATGGATGATAGTTTGGTACGTTTGGGGTTAGAAAGAAGTATTGAGGGTAAAATAATGACTACATTGATGTGAAGTCTTGTAGATGGGTGTTACAAGACCTAATGGAAATGGTTTTGTGGATTTTGATGAAATCCTTATAAAGAAACTCACAATAAATGTTTTCATAGAGATAAAATGTCAAAATGGGTAGTATAATTGGTCCTTAATTTTTCAAGGAAACCACCGAGAGAAAAGATATGCTTAGAAAATTGGGAAAAGAGGATTAGAAATAACTAGTAAGATAGGAAAGAAAAAATGGGGAGTGTGAGAGAATTTTAAATAGAATGGCTATAAAATTGGAGGCACACCATTACTAGAAAAGGGGTGTTGAAAAATTTAATGCTTTCATTCTGGGTAAGCACAGATCATATATTCATGAAACCACCAAATCGTTTCCTTGAGAACATAAGTAAAAAAATTGGAGGAAGTTGAGGTAATTGTGAAGTATATTTTGCATTTGGTCTTATTCTAGTGATGTATTTACAAGTGCATGATATTAGGAAAAAGAGAATCGACATGAGAAAATAATCAAGGTCAAAAAGAAAAGTCTTTCTTTTTTATGCTAAGTAATAATAAAGAAGACTATATCTTCTCTATTTACTCTATACAAATCATGAAATGAATAGGTATGTAAAGTTTTGATGATGAAATAGAATAAATGATGAGGAATTGTTGATCAAAATCTTTAAAATATATAATGCTTCAAGGAGGAGCTAGTGGTATAGGCACAAGATGATCGTAAACTAGTAATTATGGTTAATTACTAAATATCTTTAAGAACATTATACAACTAATTCACAACCTAGGAATAATTTTAAATTCATATCTTAATGTGATGTTCACATTTCAAACCTTAAATCTTGTGCTTTCAAGTAGATAGAGGTGGTATATACCCAGGAGGAACATTGGAGGAATGTGACATGAGATAGGCATGATTCTAAGGAATGTCAAAGTTCATTCAAAATTCACTAAAGATCTAATACAAAGATCTATATACAGTTTAAGGACAAGTTGGAGATAATGAGAAGATAAGGGTCTATGTGAGTTTGGCTTGTAAAAATGGTCTTTTCCCTCAAAGGAGGTTTTACAGTCCTAGGGGGACCTTGTGAACAAGTAAGTTTACCTACATTCATTTTTGTCATTGGTTGTCATTATTTTCATGTGAAGTAGTCAATTTGTCTTTTTCATAGATGTCAAAGGGGAGTAGTGAACCAAGAAACATGAGAAAGTGGTCTTGTTAGTGGTAGTTTCCATCAATGACAAAGGGGGAGATTTTTGGATGTCACAATTATATCTTTTCATTGATGTTAAAAAATTTCAAGTGGTCCAAGTGTCTTCATGAGGTGTTAAGTTATGATGTCAAGTGTTTAGCCATGGTCTAGGTGCATGGTCATGTAAGAAATTTGTGTGATTGATTCCTTTGAATTATCCCATGGTTGTATGTCTATGAGATGTATACGAGTCTATATCAAGCCAACATGGCTAATTCATGAAGAATCGTGTCACTCAAGACCTAATACTAGTCTTAGGTCAAGCAGGTTTTCATGGAAACATAAGAAATAAATGAAGGAAAAGTAGGGAAAACATTATTGGAGCAGTATGAGATGGCACAACATGCATATGAGGATTATAAGGTCAATAATAAAGCTTATAGGGAATGAAGATGGTCATTTTTAATCTTTTCAGTGAAGGAAAGACTAGTAGGAAAATGAGGATGATGAGCCAAGGTATGATGATGCTAATAAAGCATGGAATGAACACAATATAATGGTAGATAATGTTTATATGGCTTCACAAGTATCTAAGAAGGTTAATGGAGCACTTACATAGGTTTGTATAGAACAATTTCTCGAACTAAAGACCAAATGCTATCAAAATGAGATGGGGTAGATATTTTGAGAATGAACTATAAAAAAGTGGCCATTAGAAATTGTGGATGGAGTTGTGAAGCTGTGGTTAAAATTTAAGGACCAAAGAATTTTTTTGTTGAATATATTGAAGTTTTACTAAAATTGGGTCAATAGAGATGGGTTAAAATAGTGACCTAACTTCTTAGCATTCTGTTTCACCGAAAAGTTGCGTACGTATGAGAAAAACATATAAGTCAAGGGTGAGGAGGAATACATGTGATTTGAAGGTAGAAGGTAGAGTGTGTGCATTTTGATTTCTCGATCTAGTGCTGATTGTAAGAACTTCCTTTTCTAGGAGGAACTACCTAAAATGCAAAACAAGAAGAAAAGAGGAATATTAAACAATAAATGTCAATGATTGCCGCCTAGCATATGCTAGATCTAGGAAGTGTGACACTTCCAATATGGTTATCAATACACTGTTTAATATAATTCAATACAAGAAATAGTGTAAATAAACAACATTCTACTGTAGTTAATATGATTTAGGTACCTCACTCAAATACAATAAGAAAATTTATTCTAACGGGTTAGGTTATGATCAAATTTGAACGTTGGGCGGTGTAGCCAAGGTGACTAGGATAGGTCAGGATCAAGTTTTGGGTGGTTTATTTTATTGGGTGAATGGTATGAGGTTGTTGTTATAGCCAATATTACCAGATACATATACTCACTTTGTCTGGTATGACCGATGCCAGTTGAGAGGAAACCGACAATGGTTTAGGTTAACTAACATTGGTAGGCTTGCGCTGATAAAAAATCAATAAAATTTGGTTTTGGTGATTCTCTATGATTGCACAGAGAATGGGAGAATGAGGATTTGGTTGCCAAAGATGCTAATAATTCTTAGAGATGTCTAGGGTCAGCTATATAAAGTTGAGTTGGTTATAGGTGGTTATGTGGAGGGATTAACAAAAAGGGTTGGAGGTGATGAGATACAAAGGAGACTAGGACTCTCCAATGAGATAGAGAAAATGATCTAAAATAATTATGGAAAGACGTAGATCCAAATGTACTTACTTGTGATTGAATACTTGGTGATTGGATGAGGGTGTTGATTTATCTATGAAATTGGTTGTCATTTCTATGACAAAGGTGCTTCCTAGAACGTTACAGTGAATGCTTAGCCTTCATACTAGTCTTGGTGCTAGTTTAGGACGTATGGATTTGCAAGAGGGATATGGTGCGTGCTTGCATGCAAATCTCTCTTTTTTCAAAATGTGAACTAATTCTTACATCATGTGGAACAAGGCTACCAAATTGAATATATGGTAACCAAAAATGGTTTAGGGTGACTAGCGTCAATTTCATGTTGACCGACATTGGTTAAGGCGAGATATCCTAGGTTGCCAAAATAACAGATCTTGGCTATATTTTGGCCAGTTTCTATCCACTTTTCAGATCCAAAATGGTATATTCCACATAATTAAGTGTTCATGTGATTAGAGGAAGAATAAGCATGTAGTGTTAGGGCTATACTAAGTCTCAATTAGTTATGGTAAGTAGATAGTGCGTCCTTGTTAAATGGAAACATGCTAAGAATAGGTCTATGATGAGGTGTTATAGGTGATGTTGTGGGGTGAGGTGTCTAGGTGAGGTGTAAATTAATTTAATTAAGGAATTTATTAATGAATATTGTGAGAATGGGAATTAATTTAATTGTAGGTAATTAAATTAATATACATGAGGGGTAAAAGGGGAGTGTGACCCAAATTTGGTGTCTACATTATTCCCCCTTTTTTCACATATCTTTTATTCATAAGTGGCATTGAATAAAATAGGATGTGATTGCCCCATGTGTGGGTAAGAGTGGGGTTTCCACATGTGTGGGTTAAGGTAATCCCCTCAAACCAGAACCGATGAGGTGTTATACGAAATTGATGAGTGGTTTGATAAATTTGGAGTCAGGTGGAAATGAAGGTAGGTGGGGAAGGGTATAATTACTATGGGAAAGAGTGATGGTCAATTTAGGTAAGAGGTAATAGGTCGGGGTCAAAATGGGTAATAGGTAATGGTGAAATCATGTAATAGGTAATGGACCAGTGGTCAAATTGGGTAACAGTAATGGAAATAAAACACCCACACAAGTATATATTGCAACATGGTACCATGTTTAAGATCTTTCAAACTTTACATCTTCCAAGGTTGATAGGTTTATCAAAACAAGGGTGAAGTGATTCAGTATCCAAGGCATAGGATATGGCCCAAAAACACAACATGGGTCGGGTGCAGGAATGTTTAGGTATGTTCTAGTACACCAAAGGTTTGGTGGGATAAATGACATGACAATAGAAAAGGTATAGTTGTTAAGTGAAAACAACATAGGTAATGAAAGATCACAAGGTATAACGAGTACACAAGGTCAATGGTCACACCAAGTAGGTCAGTCCAAATAAATAGGATATGGCATGGGTAAGGCCAAGGTATAAGTAAAATAACAAATCCTGAGACATAAATAAGGAAATGTAGGGGTAGTTTGGGCTTGTAGGTAGGTGTAATAAGTATTGATGACGTCCACAGATATCAATCAATGAGATGTTTAAGTTCAAAATGGGAAAAATGGGGTAAAAATGATATTAACAGTAAACCGATGTCGCTTATAAAGTAACTAACATTGGTATAGTATGACCTTCTTCGGTCAAGTCGGGTAGGGTTAATAAAAATAAATATCTATATTTTACGGATTCATTTTAACTTGTTGTCATTTGTAAAAATGATAGAATGGTAGTGCCATCATGGAAAATGATAAGACGAGGTGGAGAGTTGAGTTGGTGAGCCTCGTAGTGGGTGATTGGATTTTGGTAGGCGGGTCCATGAGATTAATTGGTTTCATTATATTGGTTGTAAGGTGAGGAAAAATTTGGTGATGACGGAGGTAGGAGAGGGTTCGGGTGGACCACAAACATAGTGGCTAGACGTACCACCATTCCGATGACACTGAGATGAGGTAAGATTCGAGCCTCTTTTGTCATTTGGGTTAAAAATGTTTTAAATTGGTTTGGGTAAAAGAAAATGGTGGTTTTGGGGAAATGAATTTGCATTTGTAGGTAAAAAATGAATGAAACGAGGGGGTCCAATATAGTCTAAATAGGGGTGGGAATGAAGATAGGGTAGGTTTGGGTAGGGTAGATTAGATGTTTTAGGTTGTTTGTGAGAAAATTTGGATAGGTGGGGGTTTAGTTATTTAATTCGCAATGAGACTAATGTTGGTCAGGGTTGGCCAACGTTGGTTGGCCTCGGTGACATCGGTCAAGTTTGAGATGACCGACACCAATGAAATTGAACCGAATAGGTTAAGGAAAATTGGTGACGATTAAGGTGATCAAAAGCTAGTTAGGGATGAGGAGAAATATGGGTAAGGAATGGTTAGGGGGATGGAAAAATAGGAAAGGAAGTTCTCGGGAAGTGGGATGTAGGGAAAAGATAGTAAAAAGTGGTATTTGGGAAATGGTGGGGGTCAAGTAGAATAAGGGACAATAGGTGTAACATTATAGTAGGAAAAAGGGTAGTTGGTAGGGTTGTGATTTTGGTAGTGTGTGGAGGGAAATAATCATTTCATGTAATAGGTGTGTTGGGTATGGTCAAGGCTAAACAATATTGTGGTCTGTTAGATGTAGGCTAGGGACCAGCTATGGATGACGGATAGAGTACCACCTCTTTTGCTAGTGGTACGATCTAGTGTGATGGTAGAGGAGTGGAGGAACATGATAGATGTTGGCATTATTGGGATTCGACATTTCAGAAATATAGTTCAAGATCCTAACTTGATGGTTGCACTCATCAATAGATGGGATGCATCGAACAATACATTCATCCTACCAAAGGGTGAGATCAATGTCACCCTGGAGGACGTATACAGGATCCTATGGCTATAAATAGTGGGAGACCAAGTTTATTCTATTTCAAGAGAGGCATTAGAGGAGATGATATTGGTAGTTTTCGAAGAGGCGATACTGAATTTGAGATACCATAGCGTGAGCCTGAGCTATGGGGACATGTATGCGGCCCATCCTTAGGAGATGAGGTTGGTTGTCCTGATCATGAGACAATGTATTGCTTTGTGCTACCAAATACATAGGGTGGGAGATTCCCACGAGTGCCGATGGGGTTCTCCATGTCATGATGTTAGATAGGGCCTATTTTTCTTGGGCACCAACATTCTTGGTGCAGTTATATAGAGATCTGTGGGCATATGGGAGGCTACAAAGGTTTAGTTTGTGTTGTACCTTTCTTCTTCACTGCTGGGAATATGAGCACATCATATGTGTGTGTCCAGTTGGTTTTCCCTAGCCTGATGCATTCAATGTGGGCTTGGTCTAAGTTGGTTACAGGCATTGGGTACCTGTTAGGGGATATCTCGTAAATCGCTAGGGCTACACATGATGTAGCATATTACAGTGCATGCTAGAGGGATTTTAGAGGTTGACATGATTTGGAGGCCATATTTTGGCTTCCCTTCATACAAATACATGTTCATGGAATTGGATGAGATATAACTACTCATATGGATAGAGGGACGCCATGCCGACAAACACAAGATGATTCTCATTGACCAGTCGTGCCGATGACAGCTTTAGGTTACCCCAAGACATGCCTCCACCATTCCCATAGTACATGAGAGATGATGTGGAGAGGCCTATGCCTCTACCATAGGTAAATATGTTGAAAACGAAGGAGGAGAAGGTGGTGGACCAATGGATTGATGACATCAAGGTTATGGAAAGATATAAGTAGTTGTGGGTGGCACAACTATGGGTAGTGCCACCGAGTCTAGAGAAGCCTAACCTAGCAACTATTACAATTTAGTGGGACACCCTACAGGGGTAAATGGCCACCCTTTTTACATAGCTGGGATTATTATAGGGGAAACTTACAGGTTCAGAGGTATAAGTTTCCACATTAGAAGCACAAGTGGTATCCTTGTAAGGCTAGGTTACATAGGGACAGGTACCCACACCGGGTTGGAATGGTGAGTGGGGATAGGTAGCCACCTTACAGTATAGGTACCAGTGTCCGTAGGGTCAGTTGGCCACTGTATAGGCTCATATTGTGGCCCTACAGGCCCAGGTCACAGGTGATGAACCCTCACATGCCCAAGGAAAGGGTCCCATATCACAGTACCCAGGTGGGATAATGTCCCATAGCGTAAGGAGGAGGGAAGAGTTCACGGGGATAGGGGCTAAGGTCATCATTAGTAGGACATAGCTCACAAGTTTCTATGAGACCTATGGCATCACCAAAGACAGTGTCAATGGTGAGATTCAGGGATTCCCTAAATGAGGCTAGATATTACTAGGACCACTTAACGAATGTCAGGATAGATGTCCCCTCTTATGTAAAGTATAGAGCACAATAGGCATCAAGTGAGAGGATGAGATATTGCATGCATAATGAAAAGAGTAAAGGAATTCAGTGAGCCCAGAGACAAGGTCAGGGCGAGGCCACTAGTTTACGGAGGCTTGATACAACCGTAGGCTAGGCGGAGGCTAGGCTGATACCCATTGAGGGTGGAGAGATGCTGATAGGGCATTAGACAAGTAGAGAAGAGGAGATAGATGAGACTGACATGGACATCATATGGGATAATAAATGATGTCTTTGTATATCGTCATTTTGTTTATTGTTTGATATATAATCGCCTACGTGCGTGATGATAGTGACATTGTACATGATATTTTTATGAGTTGATTATTATACGACTGTGTGCCAATGATTTTTAGGTTGTACACTGAGAGATACTTGTATGATTTTTTATCAATGTATATTTGATGGATACACATACTTGTATTTATAGATGGTGAGATCGATGGTTATGGTTGATGTACTTGTGCTTTGAAAGTTCTATTTTTATTTGTGTATGGAAGGAAATTAGGTGGATTAGGCATGGTGGAATTAGGTCGGTTTAGGCATGATGGAGTCAGGTTGGTTTAGGCATGATGAAGTAGGCTTTGTTTAGGCATGATGGAGTTAGGTCATTTAGGCATGGTTGAGTTAGGTCATGTTTAGGCATGGTGGAGTCAGGTTAGTTTAGGCATGATGGATTTAGGTTAGTTTAGGCATGGTTGAGTTAGGTCATTTAGGCATGGTTGATTTAGGTCATTTAGGCATGGTTGAGTCTAGGTCATAGGCATGATTGAGTAGGTCATAGGCATGGTTGAGTCTTAGGTGTAAGTGGAAATCTTTAAATTTTAGATATTAACGGTTTGGTCTTATATAGGGTAATCAATAAGTAATTGAGAAGGTGAATGGTAATATGTGACAAAAAGAGCCACCTAATTGATACGAAACATAATGATGCTTCCATACTAGAGATTGTCTTATGAACATAAGACCTTAAAGGCATTGCATGTTTGACTATGTTAAGGGTGAAGAAATTCACATGATCACGAAATGTCGTGTTTGTGGAAAGTACCTTGAGTAGATAGAAAATTAGGGTGAAAAGGTAAAGAGGTGAAAATGGGTGGTTTAGCATAACTTAGTGTACAATGTCCTATTTACTCGATAAGAAACCCATGATAAATAATAGGTAATTCCATGATGAAAAATTTAATATTTTTTTCTTTTTATTTTGATAGACTGATCGATGCGGGAAGTCTATGTGGGATGAGTATATTTTCTCCTTGAGGTCTTCGTGAAGCTGATCAATGCAGGAAGATTTTGATTATATATTTTTTGTGTGCAATGGATAGTCTCTTTTTATGATAGACTATATGTAGTATGCATAGCTTTGTATAGTTGTCCTTTGAGGGAGCAAACTATTTATAACAAAGTGAAATAGAGAGAAAAGATGTATCTTTTGAGGAAGTAATCTTTTTCTAGAAGTTTTACTCAAATATTTGAATCCCAATTTGATTTTAGACGTTTAAGTCATGGAAAAGACTATAGAGGAAGATTAAGCTCATGTTTAGAAGACAAAACCATAACACACAAAGTTTAACTATGAAAGAGATGGTTTCAAGTAATGAACAACCATGGGATTCCATCTTTGAAAAATATGAAAAGTATCCATGAGAATCATGTCATGAGTAGAGCCATGCTACTCATATTATAGATAATGCTTTGAAAGGTGACGAGTAATCACATGATTCTTGTTTAGTCATTGATCCTCAAAACATGTAACATGGAAGGTGAATGGCGCTCAAGGGATGAGTGATCAATATAAAGAAGTTTATATAGGACTTGATTTCAACAATAAAATGTTCTAATATGTAAGGAATTGAGGGGTTCAGTTCAAGTTTACATTTGATTGAATATAAATGATAAGCACATGATCCATAGGTATGAGTACCGATATAGGGTCTAAGCGAATTAGGAACAAATTTTCCCCATTTACATTTTTCTTATTTGGTTACATGTTGATTATCCTTCAAGATGAGGTCACCAACCTATAAGGTTATTTCATGGACATGCTTATCGTAGGCACGTTTGATACATTTTTGGTAGATTTGTAGATGATGAAGAGAATTGCGATGACATTCATCTAACAACTCAAGTTTTTCTAAACTGTCCTAGTGAAATTCATCATCGTTGAGCATGTATTGTAGTGATCTATGAAGAGATGGAATCTAGAATTTGAGAGGTAAGACAAAATCATTACCATGGAATAGAGAGAAAGGTGTAGTTGAAGTTGAAGTACGAATACTAGTGCGGTAAGCCCACAAGGTGAAAGGAATGTGCAAATACAAATCCTTCCTTGTATCGTTAACTACTTTCAAAATAATTTTGTTCAAGGCTTTATTGGTTTATTCTTCTTAGCCATTTATTTTTGGGTAGTGAGGTGAAGAGAAAATGAGTTGAATGCCAAAATCATCACAAAGATTTTGTAGGGTTTTGATTTTGAATTACATGTTGTTATCAGTGATGAGGTGGTGAGGGACACAAAAGTGATAAATGATGAGATGGTTGATGAATTCACAAATTTTCTTAGATTTTGTAGAAATGAGGGGAATGTCTTCTACCCATTTAGTGTAGTATTTAGTAGCAGTTATAATTCATTGATGGAATTGTGAAGAATGAGGATTGATCTCTTTGACAAGATCCAAACCCCATTGAGAGTCAGAGAAAGGCCAAAGGTCTCCTACAACCTATAAGGCATGACTATGTGTGTGATAAAGATTAACATGTTGTTGAAATTTCACACAACATTTGACATAGTCATAATAGTCACAATTTAAGGTTCGCCAATACTATCCTAGGAAAAGAATGCATTTAGCAATCGCTAAGACACTAAAGTGATCTCCACAAATTATGTCACGAACTTCCTTGATAGTATAGGGAATTTCAGAAATTATAAGGCATCGTAAGATAATACAATCGAAGCCACGTTTATAAAGAAGACCACCCATGATGACATAGTGAGAGACACCTTTAAAAAAGGCACACTATTTATTAAGAGTGAGATAAGGAGGCATAATGGAAAGGGAAAGGTAGTTTGCACATTACTTATACCAAAGGTTTCTTGGGTCGGTGTAAGAGTGCCAACAGAGTTGTCATATCGAAATAAATAAGAAAGTGATTGCAACCTCTGATCGTGACAAAGATTTTGGAGTTGGAAGGTGAAGTGGGTATCTGAGAATCCAAGCAGCCATGGTATCCAAAAATTTATTAGTAGAATGTGGGGTGGTTTGAAGTTCATAATGGTCAAAGGTAGTCAAAATTATGTCAACATGGTGTTTATACTTTTGGAGTATTTCATTACAACACTGGTATATACCATTGAATTGGTTTACAACCATTTAGGAATCACCAAAGATATTAATTGATTTAACATCTAGGGAAATGGTGGTTTGAAGGCCTAATATAAGTGCTTCATATTTAGTGATGTTGTTAGTACAATCAAAATATAGTTTGAAAGATAAAGGCATAGGTTCACCATCAAGAGGAATGAGGATAACACCGGAATGTCTCTATCCCGACATTTGGAACCATCAAATAATAAGGTCATCTGGTAAGTGGTATCGTCCAAAGAGAGGGTAGCAATGGATTCGTCTAGAAAATTGAAGTTAGAGGGTTGATCTCCAGAAAGATTTACATCTACTAGTTGTTCAGTGATGGTTTGGCCATTGATAAATTTTTGGTGGATGAATTCGAGGTCAAGTTCTATAAGAAGCATGTGCCAACATGTAACATGTTAATGCTGGTAGGGTTTATTGTATATGTAATGTAAGGGATCAATGTTAGTGATGAAAAAGGTTTCGTGGTTGAGTAGGTAATGACAAAGTTTAGTGGCGACAAAAACTAAGGCTAAGTAAAGTTTTTCAACATGGGTGTACCTAGTTTCACAGTCCAAAAGGGTATGACTTATGTAATAAATTGATTTCTCTCCATGTTACTTTTCATGAGTGAGCATGGCACCTAAGGAATGGTCAGTAGCAGAAATGTATAGGTAAAAGGGTTGGTCATATTTAGGGGGAATGAGCATCGGTGGTTGAAGAAGGTATTGTTTTAAGGCGTTAAAGGCTTTGTGGTATTCATCATCCCATTTGAAGGAGATGTCCTTTTTCAGGAGATGATGAAATGGTTGATAGATGTTAGAAAGTTATAAAATAAACTGATGAATAGATTACAACTTACCTTGAAAACTTTGAAGTTGACGGAGATTAGTAGGTGGAGGCATTTCAAGAATAGCCTTTACTTTAGCAGGATCAAATTCTATGCCACATAAAGAAATGATGAAACCAAGGATCTTGCCTAAAAACACCACAAAGACACACTTCTTAGGTTGAAGTAAAACACAATACTTGATGAGGTGCTCAAATATGACCTTAATGACCGCATCGATTTTCAGCCCGATGTTTGTATTTGGCAAGAAATTCATCTAAGTAATCTTCCAATATACGATGTATTATGTCAAGGAAGATATAAGTCATGGCTCACCGATATGTAGCACCAATGTTATTAAGACCAAAAGGCATGACTCGGTAGCGAAAGGTCCCCAAGGGGTGATGAAAGTAGTTTTTTTTAATCTTTTGGAGCGATTAATATTTGATTATAACCCAAAAAACCATCTATGAGTGATAGCATCTCATGGCGGTGGTGAGATCAACTAGTTGGTTGATGCCCTGTAGAGGAAATTCATCTTTGGGCAAGCTAAGTTGAGGTCATGGAAATTTGTGCAAATGCGGGGTCCCCTTTTACTTTTGTGATAGGAATGATATTATAAATCCCTTAAGGATAATAAATGGGTAGGATGAAGGAAACCAAGAGAAGGTGCTAAATTTCTTCTTTGACAAGAAGGAAATGTGAGGATCCATTTTCTGTAGCTTTTATTTTATGGGTTTGGCATCATGAATGGCTACAATATTATGGACCACAATGTTTGGGTCAATATTGGGAATATCAACATAGGACCAAAAATAGTTGTTATGGTCCTAGAGGAAAGAAGTAAAAGCTTCCTATTCATTAACATCAAAATATTGGCCTATCTTTAAGATGTGTGGGTTGTCCCAGTGTTAATGTTAATTTCAATGGTTGATTCTGCTCAACATGGTTTGTGTTTCATAAGGTAACAACCGGTGAATATAATAATCTTTAACACCAAGGTAGGTGAGGATGGAATCATTGTCTTGACATTGAAGGACATAAATAGAAGGTTTATTGTCATTGATCATGTAAGGATATAGGAAGAGAAAATAATAAGGAGCCTCGTCATCACATCCATAAGTTAGAGGTCCCGGAAATCATGTTCACAAAAAAAAAAGTTAGGAGGAAAAGATTTGGGATCTATGGACTCGTGGGTGAAGGTGGAGACATTGGTGAATGGGGTGGAGAATTTTTCTCATCCTCAATCAGTCGATGTGGGTCTTATTCTAAGATGTTGAAGCAAATCTAATGACAATACGATCTTTGTTTTTATGTGTGGTAAATGGAATGACGGTATGACGTCCTTTCTCGTAAAATTTGAAGCCAAAGCCTTTCCATGCAAAATGGTGAAGGAAAGTATGGGAAAAGGGGTAATTAGTAAGAGATTGGAGGTCAAATTAAAAGGTTCATGTTTGGGATGGAGGTTCGGGTGAAAAGGTGGCAATATCAAGTTCCCCATATGTTAAGTTAGTGCGAAGGTGGGGAGGACCATAAGGGAAAACCTATCCTATGTGATATTCATAACGAGGGTGTTGGTGCAAGTTTCCATAATCTTGCAGAGTGAGGAATTTGTTGATATTGTAGAGGAAGTACTCCCCTAGAGTGAGGTGTTGAAAAAAACCTTCTCGGGGATTAGTAGTAGATATGTGGGTAACGGGGATAGATGAACTACTAGACGATTGGGCAGGAGGAGTATTAGTTGGTTGGGAAATATATGGGTCAATTATAGAGGCTTCAACAAGACTAAGAATAGGAGAGTTGGGTGTAGGAGAGGTGGCGGCAGCATTGGTGGATGGGATTATGGGTGAAGAAGAAGTGGGGGTAATGGTACATGTCTTAACTGGTACAAGGACATTGTTAGGTCAAGACAACATGTTACAGTTTTGAAGGGTGACATATCACCGGGATGGTATAGTTATGCCCTTCATATTCAAATTTTACACATCGATGTAAATTTTAAGGGACAAAACCCATGACATGAATCCAAGGTCGACCGAGCAACATGTTATACTAGAACTCCCTTCTAAGATGTAGAACAATTTTGGGACAATGTGAGGGCCTACGTGAATGTGAAGAATAATGGTGCTAAGGGTGGAAGTGATGGCATAATTGAAGGATCACAACATAACCAGGTTATTATGCATACAATTTGAAGGAATGTGCATTTGATTATATGTATGGGAGGTATGGAAGGAGATGATGTTGATTCTAGCACCGTCATCAATCATAATGTGTCGTACACATAAATTATCGATATAGACAGAGATAAAAAGAGTTGGATCAGGATCATCTGACTAGAGAGGTACAATCTCCTCATTAGAGAAAATGAGGGTGGTTACTTGATGAGTGGGTGTGGGGGTAGAATAATGAGATGATTTGGTAATCGAGGCCATGTGGTGAGGGGTGATAATGGAGGCTACTGGTGTGGGGTCAATAGGTAAAACTTTGATGGATTGTAAAACATCCATAAGGGCTTGTCTATGAGATTCATAAGTTTAGATGAGATCATAAAAAGACATCTTTAGAGGGGATTTATGTAATTTTTTTATCATAGTATGATGGGTGACCCCATCAAAAATAGGGTATGCGGGTCCTCGAATGGTGATTTTTGGTGTAGGTGTTGATGGTATATTGGACACGTGATTAGTTGATGGGCTTGTTTCTTTTTCTTTCACTTTGTCGTTTTGGGAACGAGTGGAAACTTTGATCATGTTAATCAGAGGGAAATAGGTGGATGGAGAAGGTATGTCATGAATATTATAACGACATGATGGAAAAAATCCAAATACGGGGTAATAACCTTGTGAAATAAGTAGAGCACACTAGTATTTAGGTAGTGGTTTGGCCAACTCTAGAATACGAGACCATGTTGATATCAAATGTTAGAGGTGGATAAATAGGTTGTGGGGGTGGAGATGCAGGTGAATGAATAGGTAGTGAATGAATATGTGTGGTGATTGGTGAAGGTGGAATAGAGTCCTCATTTAGAAGATCATCATCGTCAAAATTTGCTTCAAGAGGACATAGTTAGAGAAGAATGGTTTTAAGATCCTTACAATTCTCTACACTATGCCTTGAAACATGATGGTAGGTGAAAATTTTAGTTTTGTCAAACCCTTTTGGTTTGGGTTTAAGTGGGTTGTGCGGTCTAAGTGGTAGTAATGTGATGACATAGGTCTCTAAGATGTTGGGTAAAATTTTGGCGTAGGACCCTACTAATGGATCAAAGTGGGAAGTGAGTGTGGGTTTGGTTAAAGGTGTGGATGATTGTGGTGGAAGAGGTATTATAGGATGTGGAATATGTTTGAACACTGGTTTAGTAGGTGGTATTATCTTAGGTTTTGATGGTACTGTTTGGGTGAGGATATGGTAGATGAACTAGCAATGAAAGGTGTTGCAGGTTTAGCTACCTTGTTCGAGGGTAGCCGTTTCTTGTCCTTGGATTGCACCTTCTTGGGTAAAGGTTGAGGTGGGAGGACATGATGTAGAAGGAAAATCAGATGGTGGTAGAGGATGGGTTAGCCATGGTGATAACAGAGGCGTAGTAAAGGTTTTCGGTAGAAGCCGGGTGGAAGGTATGGGTTGAGGAGAATAAATTTACATAGGTAGTGATGGGGTTATGGTATCTGGTGGGGGTATAGGTGGTAAGGAAGCTACAGGTGATGGTGAAGGTTGTGTAGGTCGATTGGATGTAATAAAGGATCATGATGAGGAGGCGGATTGCTACGGTTTTTTTCCATTTGGTAAGAGGTTTCTTGATCGAGTAGATGGGTGAGGTCCGAGGATGACGGAATGGGTGAGGGTGTAAAAGGTGTGGTGGGTGAAATTGGTGTATGAGGCCTAGAGGGTTGGGTCTTCATTCTAGGAAGAGGAAAAATTTTGGCATGGGTTTGGGAAGACATGGCTAAGTCCAATTTGACAGTGCATGGGTAAGGCTTGATGTCAACATGATACTCGAGGTAGTGATCAATCTAGATACGGATGAAGATATAGGTGTGGGTAGGTTCTTAGGCATTGGAATGGCTTTAGTTGTGGGTAAAGGTTCGGATGTAGGTAGAGGTGATGAAGAAGAAAGTATTTTGATGGGAATGGTTAGGGTTGATCTAGTTGCTTTGGAAATACCTTTGGATAGTTCGTAGAGGTATCTTTAGGAAAAAATTGCATTTGAGTTGAAGAGGGAAGCCAAAGACGTCCCTAGAGCATGGAATTATCAATGTAATCCAAGAAATCAAAAACTATGAAATTGGATTGATGTAAGAGGAGGTGTAGTTAGATTGGTTACAATCCCTATAAAATATGTCTATGAGATAGGGAATCAATTAGCCTCAGACTCTGTAGGTAAAATAGCCGAGATCAAGTCAATGGGATCCTGGGACATTGAGGGAGAGTTTTCCCCAATAGGTAGTGGCGTGTCTAAAGAATATCCCATGGGTAGGAGAGATCGTAGGTGGGGTGAGATAGACTTCTCTTTTGGTGAAGGAGAGAGCAAGGATGAGTCTCCGTGGATGGGAGAGTTAATAATGTTGACCTGTTTGGTAGGTTATGAGGTAGACAATGAAATGGCATTAGGAGAAATCATGTATTCCTTAGTGGGTGAAGGAAGAGATTAAGGGGACTCCTATGAGGGTGAAAGAGTGGAAGAGGTATGATCCTCCATGGGTAGAGGAGCTCGTGCCATAATTTCCTTGATAGATGAAATAGGTGGAATTTTAGGAACGACCGGTGTGATATCAAAAATTACATGAACTTCATGGACATTGATGTGATTGGTTAAAGGTTCACTATTTTTATTAGCTGATGGTTTATGGTTAGGGAATGAATTCTTAAAGATGTGAAAAATTTTATTTATCGGGTGCATTCAGGGTTGTCCATGATGAGGTCTCCATTATCTATCATCTCTTGGAAAATGTTCTTAAAATTTATGCAATTACCGTCACTATGGCCTTTGACACGATGATAATTATAGTATTCATGTTCCTTATACCATGTAAGCATAGGGCGAGTGGGATCAAAACCAGTATGAGGTTTTATGGGGGAAGTGTAATGGCTCCATCTTTAAGAATCTTTTCCAAGACTGAATAATAGGGCTCTCCAATTGAAGTGTACTTCCAATGTTCCCTACTGGAACTAAAAGTTCTAAAGGGAAAGATTGGAAGAATGTTTAACTTGATTAGAAGGATGAGATGGACCATCTTTGAAAACTACCACGTTGGCGAGATCCTTCAGATTTTGAATAATTAATTTGGGGTTCTGAGATGAAGAAGAATCATTTGATTTGAACAAGGTGTTCTTGTTTTGTAGTTGGATTTTTTTCTTCAATGACATGAATTTCCATATTTCGTGCCATGGTGAACACTTCATCCAAGGTATATAAGGTTTTTACCTACATAGTTGGTGAGATGTGTCTAGCACAAGCTCTAGTGAACAACTCATTAAGTTCAAATTGGTAATTGGAATGTTAATTGGTTGATAAGACTTCACCAATGAGAAATGAAATCCATGATAGATTCATCTTCATACTCATTGTTGTGTCAAATATAGGTTGGTCATGTTGAATTTTTGACTACATTGATCGAGAAGAAGTCCAAGAATTCTTGAGGCACTTTTTTAAAGGAGTAGATGGAATTTATAGGTAAATTGTTGTACCAATATAAGGTGGGTCCTTTTAGGGACATGGAAAATGTTTGTAGGAGTAAAGAATCATCATGGGGAATTAGGTGGCACCCATGTTTGAATGACTGCAAGTGATGTTGCATGTCCTCTTTATTGTTGAAGTGATTGAACTTGGGCATTTCCCAATCCATGGGGTATGGGTGAACAAATATATATGGATGAATAGGCTCATTATAGATTTCATCATAGGTTAAGGAGTTACGAGAGCCAAAAAGTGATGCTTCTAATGTCTACATATTTTCCATCATCATCCTAATGAGGTCATTGGTGGGTTATGAGGAATGGGCATCTCCTATGTAAAGGGAGGTTGATGATGGGTGTATGATGTGGATGGCATCCTAGTATATTGGGGTGCTGAATTTGAAGACCGGGAAGGGGGATAGATACAGGGAATGTACCCCAAATAGGCAATAGAAAATATTGGAGGTTACTGGTGATGCATGTAAATAGGTGGGGTAGTCGCAACAAATCTCATGGTA
This sequence comes from Taxus wallichiana var. yunnanensis, assembly GCA_018340775.1. Classification (NCBI taxonomy): domain Eukaryota; kingdom Viridiplantae; phylum Streptophyta; class Pinopsida; order Cupressales; family Taxaceae; genus Taxus; species Taxus wallichiana. The sequence goes on along the minus strand of CM031242.1, from coordinate 292,341,470 downwards.
ATGGGTGGTAGAGACTGTGGGATGGAAAGGATAAGGATTTGGAAGTTGTCGACACTAGGGGTGGTTGTGATGCAACCGGTATATATGAGGAAAATTAGGTAGTTGGGGCCATGCTCAAGGTAGTTGGTGAAGGAATGGTTGACACCATGGGTGTAATAGATGTCATTGGTGCAACAGTTATAGTGGATGTGGGACCTAGTTGAGATACTACAAGGGGTAAGGTGGATAAAGGTAACACTGAGCTAGTGCTAGCTGATGTGGATGTGGTAGCAAGGGTAGGAGGAATAGATATGGGCATGCCGTATACTAGTTGTCCTGAGGATTCTCGGGTAGATGAGTGGGCAAGATAGTATTATAAGGATATGGGATTTTGATTAAGGAGTCTTGTGAACTCCTCATCACCGGTAGAAATGGTGATAGGATGAGTTGGATACATAGGAAACAAGATGGAAGGTGGTGATGGGCTAGGTGGAAGTGGCTGAAGACTAGTGTGAAATATAGGGGTGTTAGCTTGGTTGTGAGTCAACACCATATGAATTCATGTGTATCAGGTTAACTTTATTCTTCCGATGACATAGAAAGTAGGAGGAATGGGAAAAATAGATACTAGTAGGTGGACTTGGTTAATGTTTCAATTAAGAATCAAAACAAGAAAACCAATGCCATTGACCGACCGATGATGGTTTAAGGGGGCCAATGAAGGTTATAGTAACCGATACCGCTTACTATGGTGAGAAAATGAGGTAGAACTAATGAAAAATGAAATGGGGAAAATGTAATTGTGCAAAGTGATATCGAATGGTTGGGAATATAATGATGTCCAGATGGCTTTAAATAGAAAAGATACGACGATGAAAAACCTTTTGGGTAAAATAAACAAAAGAGCCGGTAGCCGACACCGTTTAGGTAAGCCAATGACTTTCGAGATAGGAACTCATGATGGTCATTGGGTGACCGACACTTTGGTTATTGTGAAATCTAAAGAAGTGAAGAAAAATGGATTTTGTGAATTAAATCAAATGAAGAAACAACCTAGAAGACCTGAGGATGATAATATGAGGCCCCGATGCACTCATAAATAGTCATAATACTCCAACTATGATGAAGAGTGCAAAAGGAAGAAGAAAATGAAGAATCATAATCCTAACAACTCAAAATGCAATTTACGAAGAAAGCTAAGAAAAATACATAATCCTATGAGTGAATTTTATGTTACTTTAGCTTATGCTATTTGAGATTGACTTGTGAATTTAGAACAATTTTTTTGGTTGGGAAGGCATCCTATGAAGAGGTAATCTAAAGGGGAGGTTTCAGGTTATGTTTTGGTGGGGTGTTCCTTTCTCGAAATAATGAATGGACAGATAAAACCACTGTTGGCCACCCACCGTCAATCCTCTTATCATGTGATCATTGACAACTTCTTCCGTAAGATGTTGTTTAAGAATATGTGTAAATTCATATTTGTGTAGTTTAGAAAAGAGAGAAGAGAGAAATGTGCTTTCTACAATTTGATTGTGTCAACCATCAGTTGGGAATGACTTCCAATGTATAGGTTGCCCTCAGTTTTAAATGTGAGCTAATAATGTAGCATAAAAATATGAAATGCAACAAATTTTATAACCCAAATCGATTGTTATATTCAATGTAAGAAATAATGAATAGGAGAGAGGAAAATTTTCACTAATGCGAAAGAAAGAAGAACAATTCTTTTTAAATGCACCAAAACAAATGTTTCATTTAGAGCAATTAGAAAGAAGGATAGATTAATAGAGGAGAATATTTAGTGAATTAAAATTTAGAAAGGAAACACAAAAGATGCAACCTATATGAATATAAAGAAACCCAAAAACAAGGGTCCGACCGGGCGTGCAAAAATGTTTCATTGACAAGTTGTGTATGCATGAGAAAAATAGATAAGGTAAGGGTGAGGAGGATTACCTGTTATTTGAAGGTTGAAGGTAGAGTGTGCATGTTATGACTTCTCAATCCAAGTGTTGATTGCGATAACTTCCTTTTTTCTCGGGAGGAACTACCTAAAATTCAAAACAAGACCACAAGAGGAATATTAAACAATATTTGTCAATGGAATGCCTAGCGTATGCTAGATCTACGAAGTGTGATACTTACTAGATGGCTACCAATCCACTTTTTAATACAATTCAATGAAATAAATAACATCCTACTATATTTGATATGATTTAGGTACCTCATTTAAATACAATAAGAAAATTTAATGTAACGGATAAGGTTATGATTAGATATGGATATTGCGTAGGTAGCCAAGGTGACTAGGACATGTCGATGATCGGGTTTTAGGTGGTTTAATTTATTTGGTTGAATGGTATGAGGTTGCTATTATAGGAATAATTACCATATATAGAGACCGACATCAGTATGGTATGACCGATGTTGGTTGAGAGAAAACCGACAATGGTTTAGGTTAACCGACATTGGTAAGGTCGAGCTGATAGAAAACTCAATAAAGTTTGGTTTTGGTGATTCTCTGTGATTGCACAGAGAATGGGGGAATGTGGATTAGGTTTCCAAAGATGCTAATAATTATAAGAGATATATGGGGCTAGGTATAGAGAGTTGGGGGTTGTAGGTGGTTATGTGGAGGGATTGACAAAAATGTGGGAGGTGATGAGATACAAAGGAGACTGGGACTCTCCAAAAAGATAGAGAAACTGATCTAAAATAAGTATGGAAAGATGTAGATCCAAATGTACTTAGTTGTGCTTACATATTGGTGGTTGGATGGTGGTGATGATTGATCTGTGAAACTGGTGGTTAGTGATATGATAGTGCTTCCTAAAACGTTAACGTGAATGCTTAACCTTCAAATAAGTCTTGGTGCTGGTTTAGGATATCTCGATGTGTAAGAGGGATTTGGTGTGTGCTTGCATGCAGATCTCTCTTCTCCAAAACTTGAAATATTTCTTCCAACCTCTGGAACAAGGTTAGAAAAGTGAATATATGGTAACTGACAATGGTTTAGGGTGACCGGAGTTAGTTTCACATTGGCCGGCAGCGGTAAAGGTGGGAATATCTTAGGTTGCCAAAATAGTAGTTCTTGGCTATCATTTGGCTAGGTCTATCCATTGTTATGGATCCAAAATGGTATTTTCCACATAAGTAAGTGTGCATGTGGTTAGAGAAAAAATAGGCATCTAGTGTTAGGGCTAGACTAAGTCTCGATTATTTATGGTAAGTAGAGATTGAGTCCTAGTTAAAAGGAAGCATGCTAAGAATAGGTCTATGATGAGGTGGAAATTAATTTAATTAAGGTATTTATTAATGAATATTATGAGAATGGGCATTAATTTAATTATAGGTAATTAAATTAATATACATGTGGGGTAAAAGGAAGTGTGACCCAAATTTGGTGTCTACAAATTCAAACAAAATTGAAAAGACTTCTTCGATAAATCATAAGAGGGTTTTTTGAAGAGCACTCAAATAAAAAAATTACAATTTTTTTGAGGTCAAATGGTTAAGGGACAAGAAATTAATCTTCGTTTTTATATCATTATTCAAACCCTCACCAAACCATCATCTTAAAGTGATAGGAGTGCAATGAGAATTTTTGTCTTCAAATCAATTTTACAAAATGATACAACCATTTAGGGTTGTCGAGGACTCTCTTTATCCCCATTTGGTGGAATTTTTGTTCTACATGTGTGATTGTACAATACATATTTTCCACTTTTTTTTAAGTATAACCTTGATTTGGAGGCACAAATGGGAGATAATATTGATGTCCATGAATAAATATAGGTGGTTGTAGTGAAAACTATTTGCGAATCTTATCAAGTTTTGATTTCTACCACTAAGATCTAAAACATGCCAAAACTAGTAAAGAGAGCATAAGAGTTTATAGAACAAATAACATGAGTCTAAGTGACTTACGATCATGAAAATGTCAAATAGGTCCTATAAAACGTGTCAAGGCTGATAAAATGACATGGTTAAGTACTTCACGTAGGCTAGGAAAAAGGACTAGAATTGTCATCTCGGACATTGTAGAAGAACAAAGTTATTGAACATGTAAACTTGACATTTCTCATTCATTCCCTTAAGAATAATAATTGATGATGGTGGATAATTTCTTTTTGCAGTGTGAGTTAAATGGCTTGGTTCATAAGAGAATATTTTTAGGTGAAGTATACGCCAAAACAAGACTTGTTCTTAGCTCCCATAAGTCATGTTGATGTTACCTTTAAGATCATGCAATGTTGAGTTATTTTCCATGGAATGAAGCATGATGTGGACCTTTAGAGTTACAAAACATCCATATACTCCTTAGAATTTATTCTTGAATCCTTTTTAGATGGATAAGTGAGAAATTTTGTGAAACCTTTCAAGATGTTTCCTTGCTCAAGAAAATCGATTTGTACCTAGGTCGAATCAGTGTCTCATGAAGAGATTGAAGATATCTTGGCACTCCTAGTGAGTTGAAGGTGGTGTCTAGATCATTCTATTTACTTACCAAGATTTAAAGTGATTTGAAACCTTATTCCTTATAGCTATTTAAGACCATCCATGACTAAATCTCAAGTTCTTAATGACTGTGTGTAAGTAAATGGGAAGCTAGGTTGAGATAAGATCTTCATGTATTGATCAAGTAATCCTTAACATTATTGTGAAGGTGAAAATATCTTGTAAATACATATCATTCAATTTTGATATAATTCTTCAAGTCATAAAACCTATAAGGCATACAAGGTTAAGTCTAAAAGGTTATAAGCATGGAATTCCAAGTGATTCCTTGAAGATATGATGATGAGTGATGGATATGGTTAAGAGATTAGAGAGAAAATTTGAGTGCATTGTAACATACTTGCATGAGAAATACACATGTTATTCAACCTCTTTTCTACAAAACATTTTTCTATGTGAAATAATAAGACAAATATAATTTTTCAGTTACAAAACAGGTCTACAAGGTCATATTAAAATCTTACAAAGGGTATCTGATAGTTTAGAATCTATTTTAGATCATCATTATTTTCCAGGTAATCATGATAGGGTCTGGGAAAGATGAATATGTCGTGATATTTAACATAGAGATAATCATTTCTTCATAGAATTTTTTTGAACGAAAATATTCCTCTTCCTTATTGGATTTTCTTGCTTGAAATTTTAAGAGCCCTTTGGGAGAGGAATTGGAAAATACTCTTCAATATGTCCTTGAAGATATAATTTTTTTACTGCATATGTGTTGATGATGATGAAGAGGAGAACCGATCATGTATGAAGAAATATGTAATTAAGTGAAGGGGATGAAGGAACAGATATGAGAATTTATTTTTGATAGCTATGTTGTTGAAGGTGGATGAAAACATGAAAATCAAAGAGAATTAGATGCATGTGAATGTCTCCATGAATTAACTTGCTGCAACGACATGTATACTTGAGAGAGGAGAAGTTTAAAGGAGATAAATGCATGATAAGAGTGTATGATAGAAATCGGAAGATGATTAGAGGATGAGAAGAGAGATGAAAATGAGAGAATAGAGAAGAAGAATGAGTTAAGAAGTGATCACAATATGTTGTGAGAGACAACACAAGTAAAGTGATCAAAATATTGTGAAGAATATTGAGTGGATGTTCAACACTTAGGAATTTATGCTTCCTTGTAAGTGGAAGATTACAAAATATCAAGTTGATGCTTAGTTGAAGTTTTGGGATTTTTTTCTTGTTGAAGGTCAAGTCACATCTTTGCCAAATTTTGGAGTTATAGCTCCATGGTGAGTGGATGTTGAACAATGAAATCATTGTAAAATTTACTGAGAACATTTTTCCATGTTATTTCTTTGGTACCAATGGGGTTTTCTCTCTTGAAAATTTCCCACATTAAATTTTTCTCTTTATGTGTTCTCTCATGTTTATTTATGGTAAATGATGGTATGGTTTGATCATATCCAAGTTAAGTGAATTGAATTATCTATCAAATTTTGAACAAGCACTAATTCACCCCCTCTTAGTGCCTAAAGAAAATTATGACTGCCTAGAATTCCAACAAAGATAACTATTATCTCTTGAAAGTGCACCATGTAGAGAGATGGTTGCAGGTGTTCTAAGCTTACAAAATGTATCTCTCTTTTGTAGATATAATGGAAACACCTCAGGTCTATGGGTATACCTATTATTGAGGTGAGTCTCCGGTATCAAGGCCGGTTCCTTCTTGATGTATCCTAAACTAATTTTCTAGGGTTTGAGGGTAGAAGATGACTGTAAATGGATTCAAAACTAGGGTGATACACCAAACTTATTTGAGGTCTTTGACTGAGTATATGCACAATTGATATGAAAAGGATTCTAGATACACAAACTAAAAGTTTTCAATAGAATATTAAGGAAAACACTTGATGCATTGAGGGAAAATTTCACAACAATAATGTTTAAGCTATGCATGCACACTAATATTCATGCAGAAATTACTAAATCTGCAACAGGGTAGGATGATTAATCGGGGAGTTTGACATTCATAAGAATTAATAAGACATAAAAAGACTGATAAAAATTTAAAAGGCAAAATATACTTCTCATTTAAGGGGAAAAACATGCAAACTACTTCAGCACACCTATGTCCAAAAAGTTCTTCTCACTAGTATATGGCACTATAACTTGTCTTCCTCTAAGAAAGTTTCCTTCTTTGTAACACCCTCAATAATTGTTATAGTCCAATTTTACATTTCAAGTGTTGACATGTGATCTTCTTCTAAAGATGTGTTCTTTTGGTTGTTGGAGATCATGCTTGATATGGATAAATATTTTATGTTCTTAAGATCACTAGACTGAAATGGAATGGCTTCCTTGAACCCATTTTTCACTTCTTGTAGGTGAATTGCAATCTGGTTTAAGAGTTGCAAACTTATCTCCTTATCTGACTCATCCTTGGATCAATTTCAGTGATCCAAGGAATGTTTTAAATCTACTCAGTTGAATGAAGGGTAAATTGACATTCAATAAAATTGAGGGACATATCGGACTGAACTTTGTTGTTACAAGTTCTTAGATTTTGTGTGAACGTGTTTCCATTCAGTTGTATGTTAGGTATTTGGAGATCGATCATAGTAGGACATCACTGACGTAAATGAAATATAGCTTTTTCACGTCATAGGAAGGATTCGAAATTCTAAAACTAAAGGATTATCATATGGAATCCTAAGCTAGGTAAGAATATTTATTACCTAGTTATGTTACTTAATTGAATTTTTATCCTCACCTAAGCTTTGTGCTAAAGGATTATGGAGGGGTTACTAGGCTATTTAATTTAACCTAAAATCTAATGCTATAAGATTCTCATGATGATCTAACCTAATGCCTAAAACTATTATGTTGAGAATTAATCTAACCTATGTGGAAACTACCTAAGGTAATGTGTAAGGCCTAAGGTGATTAATTCTAAACTAACCTAAGTTTTAAGGGATCTATCCTAAGCTATTTAAATGGGAACCTAATGGGTTACATGCATCAAAGGTGATGGTTCCAATGGCATTTAAGTTGTTGATAAGGTTTTAAGGCATAAAGTCTGCCGGGTTTTGGCGGGCTAGTTGACTTGGCGAAGGCTTATGTGGAAGTTTCACTAAAGATGGAATTGCATGTTAAATGTGAATTGGCATTTGCTAGATTTGGGAGGCGGTGGCAAGGAGAGTTAAGTGGGAAAATTGGAATTAATGGAATTTATTGGTCTCGGTTTTTTTCACAAACCATCTAGGAAACTTGGAAGGTGGATTTGTGGGAGGTTGTTGGTTTTTTCATGCTTTTCATATTTTACTCTGCATGTAGCAGACTGGTTCTTTGAACCAACAATTTGACTTGCACTTCATTGTTATTTTTAACTCACCTGGTCTATTTTCAATCATGGGAAGGTATAAGAGGCATACTGAGGAAAGTTATTTGTTGGTTGATATTTCATGGGAGAGAAAAGGAGTTAGAATCTCATCTGGAAGTCTCCTTCGATTTGGCAGAAGAACTATCATGCATGATAGGCTCTAATATTTAATATCTCTTGCTTTCTTCTAAATGATTCATTAAAATGACTCTGCTCTTTTGAGATTCTTGGCTTGCATGTTTTATTTGGTTATTTACTTGCTGTGTTTTGTAATATCTCGTAAATTTGGGTTTGAATCCTCAAAGAAATGGTTGATATGTGTTTGAAACTATCTTGGTATGTGTTGTTTAGCATGACAGGCATGAGAAACTTGTTACTGTAACTCTACTTGTCATTTCTTGAACTTGTATACAAAGAAGTTTTGTTTTTGAATGACCTTCATCACTGATTATTTTGGTTCCGAGTTTTGGGAACTTAAATCTTGTCTAGTCTTTTGTTAGACCTCATCTTTGTTTAAGATTAAGCTTGTAGTGAACTCATCTTTTGTTTGAGCTAGAGCCTGTATCCAGGTTTGTGTTGTTTGAGCTAGAGCTTGTAGTTGAGCTCGTGTTTTTTTGAACTCGAGATGTGTTGAGATGGTGTTTCATTTTACCATGTATTCAATATCATGTATATAGTTAAGCTTGATTTGGGAATAGTGTTTAGTTAAGGATTTGTATTACAGATTCTTGTCACTCTAAACAGTGTTTTGATTCTCGAGTAATCTTGGAATGTTGTTTTAAGTCCATATATACCTCTGTACTCATGTTTATTCTTGTATTATTCGGGACTATTAATGGGAGTTCATAACGTATACAACACTTGTATTTTATTACTTGTATGGTTTCAAACTTTGGTGAGAAACTTGTGTTTCGTTGGAGTTGGAAATAGGGATTTTGATAAGATGTAAATAGATAATGGAAGCCCTCTACTATTCTAAACTATTAATAGGTATTTGTATTATATATTGCCTCATATTAAGATACTGGTGTATATATAAACTCATGTTGGAGATTTTGTGATTCGACACTGTACATTTAATTTGTTACTTAGTGTGTGGAATTCGTAACTACAATGAGGTATCAGTTTTGTTTTGGTATCTTTTTTGGGGTTTTATTTGTTTAAGATATAAACTAGAATGGGAACATGTTGTTTCCCTGAACCTGTAAATATTCTCTTGAGTGGTCCTAAACCTTTGTGAGAAGTTTGTGTTCAACATTGTGCTCGATTTTGTATTTTCAAGTTTGAAGTGGTTGTATTATAGACATGTTTGATTTGGTTTTGGTATTGAATTGGGTTTTTACTTGCTTTTATGGTTTAAGCTCATAACTCTTTTGAATCGAACTACTTTCTCAAAGAAAAACTGGAAGATTAATTAATTGGGTTGTTGGGTAATCTCTTCAAGATCTTGACTGAAATATCTTGTTGGTTTATTGTTCTTCTTGGAACCCCGATCTATTTGCTCTTATAATAAGATGTTGAAATTTATTGTAATATAGTTTCTGTCTTGGTTGAGCTCATGGGTAATTCAAAGTTAGTTTTCTATTCATGTTTTTACACCTCTTGTTGGGTCCATTAAGTGAATACCCGAGTCTTTTAAAAGGTTAAGGAAATTGTGATTCCTTAGGGATAGTGTGTGGTTTTGAACCTTATTGTTATGCTCTTCTAAACTGAAAAATGAACTCATGCTTTATTATGGTAAAGAATGTTAGGGAGATTGCAGTACGTTTTCTTCTTACATTGAGTTGGCTTTGTTCTCTCTTCTGGGAGCTAGTGTATGAGATTATTGTTTGGATTAGAATGGGAATTTGTTGTTAAGTGTAATGAGATGATTTAAGGATTGAATCATATTTCTAAAAGTTCCTTTTCTAGGCTGTTTGGTTAAGTTCATTTGATTGAAACCTTTTGTTATTGATTCTCTTAGGGAATGGAGATTTATTATGTTGATTAGTCTTCTTGTACATATCATTTGACTGAAATGATGTAAAAAGAGATTAGATGATTTGGTCTTGTTGAACAGAAAATGTAAACTTTTTGGTAGACTATTTGATTCTATATTCCTTTAGGGATGGACATGGGATTTTGTTCTGATGAATATCTTAAATGTTGAATGTTAAGGTAGTTGTCCTTTAAATGAAACAGTTAAATTCATGTTATGAACCTTTTTCGGTTTTCGAATGTTTTGTGTTTGGGCATAGTTTGTAATGGCTATTCTTCTTATTTTGCATAGGATTTAGATGAATCATCCTAATGAGAACCATGCTATAAACCCTTCTTTTGGCTTAAAGCAAAGATAAATGTTGTATTCTATTATGATAGAATTGGGAACAATGAGATGATATGATCTATTGTTTACTTAAGGATAATTGATAGGATCAATTAAACTTTAATTCTGTAAGGCAGATGTTGTGGATTATATTTTGTTCTCCTCTTAGAAGGGAATTCAGATTGGTTAATGTACTTCTTTTCCGATTGTTATTACTTATACTTGGTATGTATGATATATTAATTGTCTCATTAAAGCAGAGTTGTTTTAATGGAACAATTAGTGGAATACAATTCATTTTAAGGCTTAGTGCTTCTCATGTTTAGTTCATTGAACCCGACCCATGCTAGCAATTTTTACAAATGGAATTCATAAGTGATAAAAGAAGGCAAAACCTATATGATGCATTGGCTGATTTAAATCTGATTCCTTGTGGAGAATTCTGATTCGTTCTTGTGATTGTATTGAAAAATAAAAGTAGTATTATTTTAGAATGAAGGTGGTTGTTATGCAGTATGCCTAAAATGCATAAGGCTTGTAAATGTATAAGTTATAAAGATGAATTAAAAGCTAAAAATTTACTTAGATTGGTTGTGTAAATTATCTTGTACTTGTATGAAAAAGATGGATTTCTATCTTGTTGATATTATTCATATTATTTATATGCTTGATTGGTTATCCTTTGTTAAGTTGGATAAAGGGATTTAGTTCAATTTCCTGCTTGAGATTCAACTTGTTAAGTTACGAATATGATGCAATTTATCTATACTATATAACATAGTAATGTAATGTGTGATGAACATACATTAAGAAATATGGAGATTGGGTAGCATATACCCTAACACTTAACATGGAGATAAAGACTCTTTCTCCTTCTTAATTGATTAAACCAAAAGGTTTGTAAATATGATTACAATTTATTAGACTTAATTTTGTATGAAGTCTACTTTATATTGGATATATTTTGGCATTGAAAATTTTTAAATAGTTATTGTACTTTTAAAATAAGATATATTATAATGCTTTAGAATTATGGTTAATTGCGCTTTAACTATGTGATAAAATATTAAAGGAGACCATGAATATAACAAAGTTCTTAATGGACTAAATAAAGAAAATTTAGAAAAGAACTTATTAAGTGTTGGTTTAGGGTTCGGGGGTTGCTTTGAACCCGAAATAATCTAAACTAACAAAATATTAACAATCTCCCAGGGGTATGTACATCTCGATGAGGTAGTTTTTGTAGGATGTTGGCACATGCCAACTATAGGGCTATACTTTCGAGAAGGCTTGGGTCTTCTCAAGAATACAACATTTTAGTTGACATGTGGCATCACCCTTCTGCATTGATCATCTAGATCTACACCTAATAAGAACTCAAACTTGAACTTAGTTTCCCTCTAGTCCAGGATAGGAGCATATTTAGGATATGAATTAGCTTCCAATAGCTCAGGGTTGGTTGGAACATTCGATTAACTTAGGTCAACCGAGCATGCCCATATACCCTAAGCCATTGTGAGCATCTTCTTATAATAGGTTCTGTTCCTATCTTGGGATAGGGTTAAACCTAGAACAAGTGGACTGATGATAGTCAGTAAAGACCAATCATTAAGGAGTGAGGTGAAGGATGTATTCCAATATGATGAGTATGTCGTCTAGGAATAGTGACATACACAATATGTTATAAATATTTGGCCAAAGTATCACAAAATACTTGATTGCATTGTCCTATGTCACTAAGTTTAAAATAATGTGATATTAGATGAATATTGGTAGCAGATATTCATATATGTTCTTTAAACAGATCACTTAGTACCCGGTGTAGGGTAGGATGACAAAGTATATGAAGTATACAATATGTATTAAATACATAAGATAACATAAATAGATCGGTAGCTTACCGAGTTATGGAATGAATAGATTGGTGAATCACCAAGTCATTACAGCTACATATGTTTATCCATTGAATTTGATTGGCATGGAATGTTTGTTCTAAATAATGCTTTATTTAGAACAATGAACACTATAAAAAAATCGTTGTTTCTAAAGTCTTAAATTGGGAATGTTACATCTTGGTATCAGAGTTGAAGGTTGCAGCTCTTGGACCTATTGTGTCCATAATCTGATGAAATTTAAATTTTCTTGTAATAGAAAATAGATAGAACAAGAGGAAACATTGCAAATAACCCTCTGCTTGAGGGAGGAGTGGTAACTTCCCAGAAACTCGATGAGATGTTTACTACCCCGTTAAACACAAGAGATCATTTGGTTGTACTTGAAAAATAAATAATACGTAATGAGGAGGAAGAAGAAGCTAATAACAATAATCAGCCACCTCCAAGGGACAACGCCAATGTGGGTGTTAATAATAACAATATTAACATACCCGTGGAGCCTAAGAACAAAAAGGTTAGGCTAGCAGTGAGAACTCACTAATGACATAAAAGGATAAGTCCACCCAAGTTTTATGGCACCACATTAGGAGACGGGGCTAAGAACTGGTTTAGCGAAATGGAGAAATACTTTACAATAAGAAATTTATCAGAAGAAACAAAGGTGATATGGGGATCATATCAAATTTCACACGAAACATCTTCATGGTGGGACAGCCGCAAGGATGAGTTGAACATTGATGAATCTAATATCACATGGGACCAATTTAAAGGTTACTTTAGGCAATGATGGCTGCCACAACTCTACGATGATTAAAAATGACTGAATTTAAAAAATTAGCTCAAGGAAAGCTAATCAGAATCGAGTATTGGGAGTGATATACAAAACTCCTTAAGTATGTACCCCAATACCAAACTGATGAGAAGTTTAGGATATGGAAATTCATCATGGGATTAAATCCCATTATAGGAGGAGAGGTGGATATTCACAGCCCAACCATGATGGAAGGGGTTGTCGAAAAATCCATAAGGTAGGAACAAAATTAAAGGTAATTTTTTCTCATAAGGAGGAAGTAAGGAAGAAGAATCCCAACTCCTCTTCATCCTCTCTTGCACCCAAGAAAGGACCATGGAATAAATTTGGAATTAAATGTAATTTTTCATCTGATACAAATAAGAAAGAAGCAACAAACAAGTTTGTTGGTAATGCATGGAACAACTTTTCCAAGAACAATAATAACGAACAAAAGTCCTATGGGGTCAAAATGATAACTCTAAGGCTGGAATTAAACCTAAGCCTAGGAAGGGACCTGTAGGAGGCTATTATAACTATGGAAAATATCATTATGTAAATCAATGTCCTTTGAAGAAGGATGAATGTAATCATCAGCACAAGATACACTGCATGTAATGAGTGACAAGCAGGCTGAGAAACAGGCCACACCCATAGAAGTTTTGGGTAAGTTATTTGTTTTACCAATACTATTCTTTTTTATACCAGATCTACTGAATGTTTTATTTCTAGTAAATTAGCATCAAAATTAAAAATAAAAGTTAGAAACATGGATAAAACATGGACTTTATAGTATGGTAATAATGTTGTTCATATGGTTAGTATGTGTCTTTTTGGAGCATTCCTTGATTTACCTAACTTTTCCACAGAGGTTGATCTTTATGTTGCACCTTTAGGGTCTTATGATGTAATCATAGGTGTTAATTGGTTAGTAGAACATAAGGATAAAGTGGACTATTCTGAAAAAAATAGTTGTTTAGACAACCTATGGAAAACAATAGAGATTCAGGGTTTGAAACATGAAATTTCTATTAGAAAATTGTCATCTATGCAACTTAAAAAGACCAAAAATAAAGGATGTACCTTATATGTAGTAAAAATTACTGAATCAACAAAAGAGAGTAGTGATATTATGGAACGATATCCATTGTTACGAGACTTCAGTGATGTATTTCTAGAAGAATTGTCAGGTCTTCCACCCAAAAGAGAATTTGATTTCACGATTGAGATCAAGCCTGGAACTGAACCTATTTCTAAAGCATTGCATCAAATGACTACTATAGAATTAGTAGATCTGAAGGATCAGATTGCATGAATTTTTGTTTCAATTTTTATTAGACCAAGTGTTTCACCTTGAGGAGCACCCATATTTTTGTGAAAAAGAAGGATGAAACACTTAGATTCTGCATTAATTAAAGAATGTTAAACAAGGAAACAATCAAGAATAGATATCCACTCCCTAGGATTGATGGTTTATTTGATTAGATGTGTGGAGCATCGGTATATTCCAAGATAGATCTTATATTTGGATATCATCAACTGTGAATTAAGGATGATGATATTCATTAAACAACTTTCAGAACAAGGTATGGACATTATGAGTTTACGATTTTACCTTTTGGATTAAATAATACACCTACGGAATTTATGAATTTAATGAATAATATATTTCAAGAATACTTGGAAAAATTTGTGCTCATATTCTTGGATGACATTCTCATATATTCTAAAAGAATTAAGGATCATCATGAGCATTTGAAAATAGTTTTGGAAATTCTGAAAGAGATGATTGTTTGGTAAGTCATCCAAATATTCTTTCTATGACACATAAGTCAACTATTTGGGTCATGTAATAAGTAAAGATGGAATTTTTGTAGATCCTTAAAAACTTACAGCTATAATGGAGTGGCTTGCACTAAAGAATGTACATGAAGTTAGAAGCTTCATAGGACATGCTTGCACTACATAGAAAATTTGTAAAATACTTTTCTAAGATAGCTACAAAAATAACTTCCTTACGTAAGAAAGATAAAAAGTTTTATTGGAGTGAGAAATGTGAAATTACATTTAAGACCTTGAAGGAACAACTAACTTCAACACCTATTCTTGCAGTACTATATCCTAATGGATATTTTATGGTGGTAACTCGATGCATCCGTGAAGGTCTAGGAGGTATTTTTACAAAGTGGTCATGTTATAGCATACAAAAGTAGAAAACTTAAGTTTCACGAGTTGAATTATGCTCCACATGATTTAGATCTTGCTTCCATCATTCATGCACTTCAAGTTTGGAGGAATTATCTTCTTGGTGAACCATTTGAGTTGAAAACTAATCATCTTGGGCTGAAGTGCATTTTCACTCACCCAAATCTTAATACAAGACAACGAAGGTGGTTAGTTTTTTTGTCTCGATATGATTTTGACTTCAGTTATATAAAGGGTAAAGAAAATAGAGTGGCTGATGCTCTAAGTCATAGGAAGCACATTTCTTCTCTTATAACGTTAAGAAATCAATTTAAGGATGAAGTAAAAGGTGTTATGGAATCTAATTCTTACTTCTAACAAGTAAAAAAACACTTGATGCAGATTCGAGGTATAAAGGTTTTCACTTTGATCAAGAAGGAATCTTAAGATTTGAAAACTCAAGTAGAATATTATAGTGCTTCACATATTTATGTGTGTGAATAATAATTACATGTGTAATTATTATGGTTGAGAGATTATTGTTAGAGTTGTTATAATATATTGTTTCAACAATATATTATTGTATTTATTGTTATGTGTAGGTTACATGAGTTATTCTCACCCCCACATAATTAGGCTTTGTTGAGATTTTGTAGTTGAGTTAGTTTCTTATATTCTAGGGAAACTCCAGCCTATATATTAGGCTATTGTATTGTGTGAAATATATAGAAAATATAATGTTATTGTGTGTTATTTCCTATGTAAATTTGTTGCTTTGCATTAATATTTGGTATTAGAGTGATGGGAATTTGAATGGAAGTGTGATTTTTCATGTAGGGGAAATACTATAGCTTGAGTTAAGTTACCCGACTAATGAAATATTTATTCAATTTTTACAGATCTGCCTGCAAATTTTGAGCTCACATCCATTACCAACGTGTGCAACAAAATCAGTGACACTCTTGCTCATCAAGCCATCCTTCTAGCAGAGATTTAGCCAAATATTGTTGGAAGAAATGAAATATTGTTTGAGTTTTCTGTGGCATGTCTGAAACAACTTGAATTTTGCATATCTTGGAATATTCATCCACACGAATCCGCTTGATTTTTCCAGTTTTGTAGAAGTGACTTCATCTAAAATATTACTCCATTACTGTAGTGTGGTGGCTCGATTTCTTGGCATGATCCCCTTGATTCACGTTGCTCTACATTCATATGATTTGACAGTGAGCTCTCCAACATTTTTGCACCTGCCCAGCTCGTAGATCTGCATCCAAGTCTTCCATCTGTGTTGCACGTGCCCGCATGTTTCCATCTACTGCGTATGAGACTCTTCCTGCAAATATCAAGGCATTCAACTATATAATTGGTTATTGCATGCACATGGAGTTTTGGTGATTGGTTCTGATTTCTTTGCTTTTTTACACATATGTTGATGAGTTCTTGTGAGGTCCAGCTCCCCGATCACCATCCATCTCTCTATTGGCTCAACGAGTAATCCAAAATAAACTTTTGTAGTTTAGGCATGAAGAACAACCCCAAATTCAAGTAACACTCAGTCATGAACAGATTTTAGGTCAGGTGATGAAATCAAATCTTGTTGGTACCATTGCAGAGATATTGAAAGCACCTTTCCAATGCATTTTTCAGTTTATAAAACGGAGCTCTGGTTGTCAAATTATCAGCAAATCATTCTCTCACTTCAATGAAGCCGTGAGTTTTTGCAGCCATTTGTGATTGGCTATTTTTTTAATTTTTAGCAAAGACTATAGTTTGAAAAATTTAATTTTACTATAGTTTTTGTTTAATAATTGCATTTTAAGGGCAATTATTACATTTTTAGCCAAATTAATATTTTTGGACACCATTTTTTTGGGCCTTTGATATTTTTGGAATCCTCATTTCCTCCGATTCCAACAAGTAGTCACATGATTAATTTTCTCATGATTTTGAGAAAATATTTAATCATTGTGTCAATTTTATTTAAATTATGCCATTTTACAGGAAATTGTATCCTCAATAACTTTTGCATGGTATCTCAAAATTGAGCGCCATTTTTTTCAAAAGTGTATATTTTTTTATTCCCGTCCTATTGGTTCTAATTTTGGGAGAAAATAAAAACTTTGAAAATTACCCTCTATTTTGGCCATCTTGTGGACGCATTATCAGTTGTACCCGACCTCCTTAAATAAAAGGTTTCACATTGAGAGGAGAAGATCAAATACAATGTGGAAACCATGTAGTCTCATGTGCGATTCGGAAGAGTTAAGCATTCATATACAAGAGGCGGGAGGCATCGAGTTGGAGGTCATTCAAAGTGACCTATCGTCGATTGCAAGCAACAACGGGGCCACATGTCAACTTTGGTGACGTGTGTGTGCAATTTGATTTTAGTGCTTCCAAAGGTGGTGTGCCTCGGTTATGAGTGATCTTGTTTTCAATAAGTGAAAATTTCACATTGTAGGGGGAACATAATACCAATGTTCCATTTCCAAAGATGTCGATTTTTCTATGTATGTACAAGCAACAGATTTTAACAGAATTTCCTATGTTATTCCCTACAATGAGATGTGATGAGGGATGAGAATAGTACTTGGCATATCATGATGTGGTTGTAGGTAAACCACTTAAAAACCTTCATTTGTGGTTTATGGTAAACCAATAGCAAAACCACCATTCTTGGTTGTTGGTAATCCATTTGCAAAACCATCACTTTGTGGTTTGTGGTAAACCAATTACAAAACCACCATTCTTGGTTTTTGGTCAACCATTTGCAAAACCATCCTTGAGGTTTGTGATCATCCTATGAAAATCACCAGATCATGAGTAGGTGCAAGTATAAGGCAAGTTTTCCCCATGTTAGCACTAAGGGGGGGAATGTTAGGAATATTATAGTGCTTCACATATTTATGTGTGTGAATAATAATTACGTGTGTAATTATTATGGTTGAGAGATTATTGTTAGAGTTGTTATAATATATTATTTCAACAATATATTATTGTATTTATTGTTATGTGTGGGTTATGTGAGTTATTCTCACCCCACATAATTAGGCTTTGTTGAGATTTTGTAGTTGAGTTAGTTTCCTATATTCTAGGGAAACTCCAGCCTATATATTAGGCTATTGTATTGTGTGAAACATATAGAAAATATAATATTATTGTGTGTTATTTCTGTGTAAATCATTGTTGTTTGCATTAATAAAAACAAATTCTATGTACCTTATAAATGATTTGAAAAAGAAATTTTTAGTCAAATTTCACAATTCACCTTTTTTGGACACCTGGCATTACGAAAATGGTTACTTTGATATAAAACTACAATATTTCTGAAAGGAATGAAAAAGATGTTCTAAACTTTTTAACACATTGTCTTGAGTGCCAATGTGTTAAGGCAAGTAACATATGCACCCATCCGGTTTGTTGTATCCTCATAAAGCATACCGTAGTACAAATGGCGGGTAATAAGCATGGATTTTTTTACAAGGGTTACCTATGTCGAGAAATAAGCATGATATTATCTTAGTAGTTGTTGATAAACTAACAAAGGTAGCAAATTTTATTGCTGGAAATATGAAGGATGATTCTCCTATCTTGGCAAGAAGATTTTTACACGAAATTTTCAGATTACATGGAGTACCCGAGTTAATCATTTCAAATAGAGATCCTAGAATGATGTCAAGATTTTAGAAAAACTTAATGCATCCCTAGGAACTAAGCTGAATTTTAGTTCTCGCGTATCATCTAAAAACAAATGGATAGACTAAAAGAGTAAATCAAGTTTTAGAAGATACATTACGAATGTATTTCATGGATCAACAGTATAAGTGGGAAGATTATCTTCCATTAGTTGAATTCTCATACAATAATACATATCGTGTTTCTCTTAAGATGGCACCTTTCGAGGCATTATATGAAAGAAAATGCAGAACCCATGTTAGTTGGGATAGCATAGAAGATAGAGAGGTAATTGGACCTAAAATTCTTACTAAAATGGAACAAGTTAAATTGATTCATGAACACTTGAAAGAAGAAGCGGAGATAGGCAAAAGATTTACGCTGACCAAGAGGGTTGATAGGAATATTGAATTTGGTGAGAAAGTCTTTCTTAGGGTTAAACTGAAAAAGAGTTCTATAAATTTTGGCAAGGCTTCTAAGTTATCACCTCATCATGTGGGACCTTTTGAGATAGTTGAAGTAATCAACCATGTAGCTTATCGTTTAGCATTACCTCTTGCTTTGTCATGAATGCATGAAGTTTTCCATATTTCTTTGCTTAAGAAATACATTTCAGATTTATCACATGTGTTAAATTAGAATTTCTTACAAGTCCAGGACCCAAAAATAATTGTGGTTAAACCCATACGAGTGCTTGAAACTCACCAATTGCATTTGAGAAATCGAGAAATAATTCAATGTAAAGTCCAAAGGGACCAATTTAATGAAGATAGTGCAACTTGGGATAACCTCGAGGATATGAAAACTTCTTTCCCATATCTATTTAAATGTAAATTGATTCTATACATTGTTAGAATTTTTGTGTTTTTTCTTCTATATGTGACTATAAGAATGCCAGCTTTTGGGTAGATATTTATAAGAATTGAACAAACAACTATTTAATGCTGATTTCTGAACTATAAGTTTTTGATATATTTGGCTTATGATAAGAGAAGTGAATGAATTGATTGTCATTGATATAAATTTTTAAATGAGGTAATCATCAAGATGATGATTCTTTTTAGGAGGGAAGCATGTAATACCCTCGAAAATTATATATATTCCTCTTTTGCATTTCAAGTGTTGACATGTGATCTTCTTCTAAAGACGTGTTCTTTTGGTTGTTTGAGATCATGCTTGATATGGATAAATATTTTTTATTCTTAAGATCACTAGACTGAAATGGAATGGCTTCCTTCAACCCATTTTTCACTTCTTATAGGTGAATTGTAATCTATTTTAAGAGTTGCGAACTTATCTCCTTATCTAACTCATTCTTGGATCAATTTCAAAGATCCAAGGAATGATTTAAATTTGCTCAGCTGAATGAAGGGTAAATTGACATTCAATAAAATTGAGGGACATATCGGATTGAACTTTATTGTTACAAGTTCTTATATTTTGTGTGAACGTGTTTCCATTCAATTGTATGTTTGTGCTTGGGTCTTTGGAGATCAATCATGGTAGGACATTACTGACATAAATGAAATACAACTTGTTCATGGCATAGGAAGGATTCAAAATCCTAAAACTAAAGGATTATCCTACGAATCCTATGATAGGTAAGAATATTTAATACCTAGCTATGTTACTTAATTCAATTTTTATCCTAACCTAAGCTTTGTGCTAAAGAATTATGGAGAGGTTACTAGGCTATTTAATTTAACCTAAAACCTAATGCTATAAGATTATGTGATGATCTAACCTAGTGCCTAAGACTATTATGTTGTGAATTGATCTAACCTATGTGGAAACTACCTAATGTAATGTGTAAGGCCTAAGGTGATTAATTATAAACTTAGATAAGTTCTAAGGAATCTATCCTAAGCTATTTAAAAGGGAACCTAAAGGGGGTCGCATGCATCAAAGGTGACGGTTCCAATGGCATTTAAGTTGTTGATAAGGTTTTTAAGGCATAAAGTACTACCAGTTTTGGCAGGGGCTAGTTGACTTGGTGGAGGCTTATGTGGAAGTTTCACTAAAGATGGAATTGCATGTTAAATGTGAATTGGCATTCGCTAGATTTGGGAGGCGGTGGCAAGGAGAGTTGAGTGGGAAAATTGGAATTAATGGAATTTATTGGTCTCAATTTTTGTTCACAAACCATCTAGGAAACTTGGAAGGTAGATTTGTGGGAGGTTGTTGGTTTTTGCATGCTTTTCAGAATTTTATTTGCATGGAGCAAACTAGTTCTTCAAACCAGCAGTTCGACTTGCACTACATTGTTATTTTTAACTCACCTGGTCTATTTTTTATCATAGGAAGGTATAAGAGGCATGCTAGGGAAATTTGTTGGTTGGTTGATCTTTTGTGGAAGAGAAAAGGAGTTAGAAGCTTGTCTGGAAGTCTCCTTTGATTTGGAAAAAGAACTATCGTGCATGATAGGCTCTAATCTTTAAGATATCTTGCTTTCTTCTAAATGAATCATTAAAATGACTCTACTCTTTTAAGATTCTTGGCTTGCATGTTTTATCTCGTTGTTTTTTTGTTGGGTTTGAATCCTTGGAAAATGGTTGATATGTGTTTTAAACTATATTGGTATGTGTTATTTAGCATGACAGCATGAGAAACGTGTTACTATAACTCGCTTGTCATTTCTTGAACTCCGTATATGAAGAAGTTGTGTTTTCAACCGACCTTCATGACTGATTATTTTTGTTCGAGTTTTGGGAACTTGAATCCTGTCTGGTCTTTATTTGGAGCTCATCTTTGTTTAAGCTTAAGATTGTAGTGAGATTGTCTTTTGTTTGAGCTAGAGCTTGCAGCTCATATTTTGTTTGAACACGAGTTATGTTGAGATGTTGTTTCCTTTGACCCTATATTCAAGTTCGTGTATAGTTAAGCTTGATTCGGGAATAATGTTTAGTTAAGGATTTGGATTAGAGATTATTGTCACTCTGAATAGTGTTTGGATTATCGAGTAATCTTGGACTGTTGTTTTAAGTCCATATATACCTCTATACTCATGTTTATTCTTGTGTTAATCTGACCAAGTAATGGGAGTTCATAATGTATACAACACTCGTATTTTATTACTTGTATGGTATCAAACTTTGGTGAGAAACTTGTGTTTCGTTGGAGTTGGAAATAGGGCTTTTGATAAGATGTAAAAAATAATGGAAGCCCTATGCTATTCTGAACTATTAATAGGTATTTGTATTATACACTGCCTCATATTAAGATACTTGGTGTATATTTGAACTCATGTTGGAGATTTTGTGATTCAACACTGTACATTTAATTTGTTACTTAGTGTGTGGAATTCATAACTACAACGAGGTATTGGTTCTGTTCTGGTATTTTTTTGGGTTTTCTTTGTTTAAGATATAAACTGGAATGGGAACATGTTGTTTCCCTGAACCTGTAAATATTCTCTTGAGTGGTCCTGAACCTTTGTGAGAAGTTTGTGTTCAACATTGTGCTTGGATTTTGTATTTTCGAGTTCTAAACTGGTCATATTATAGACATGTTCGATTTGGTTTTGGTATTGAATTGGGTTTTTACTTGCTTTTATGGTTTAAGCTCATAACTCTTTTGAATCGAACTACTTGCTCAAAGAAAAACTGAAGAGTGGTTTAATTGGGTTGTTGGGTAATCTCTTCGAGATCTTGACTAAAATATCTTGTTGGTTTATTGTTCTTCTTTGAACCTGATCTATTTGCTCTTATAATAAGATGTTGAAATTTATTGTAATATAGTTTCTGTCTTGGCTGAGCTCATGGGTAATTTAGAGTTAGTTTTCTATTCAGGTTTTTACACCTCTTGTTGGGTCCATTAAGTGAATACCCGAGTCTTTTAAAAGGTTAAGGAAATTGTGATTCCTTAGGGATAGTGTGCTGTTTTTAAACCTTACTGCTATGTTGTTCTAAACTGAAAAATGAACTCATGCTTTATTATGGTAAAGAATGTCAGGGAGATTGTAGTACATTTTCTTCTTACATTGAGTTGGCTTTGTTCTCTCTTCTGGGAGCTATTGTATGAGCTTATTGTTTGGATTAGAAAGGGGAATTTGTTGTTAAGTGTAATGAGATGATTTAAGGATTGAATCATATTTCTAAAAAGTTCCTTTTCTAGGTTGTTTGGTTAAGTTCATTTGATTGAAACCTTTTGTTATTTATTCTCTTAGGAAATGGAGATTTATTATGTTGATTAGTCTTCTTGTACATATCATTTGACTGAAATGATGTAAAAAGAGATTAGATGATTCGGTCTTGTTGAATAGAAAATGTAAACTTGTTGATAGATTGTTTGATTCTATATTCCTTCATGGATGGACATGGGATTCTGTTCTGATGAATATCTTAAATGTTGAATGTTAAGGTAGTTGTCCTTTAAATGAAATAGTTAAATTCATGTTATGAACCTATTTCTGTTTTTCGGATGTTTTGTGTTTGGGAATAGTTTGTAATGGTTCTTCTTCTTCTTTTGCTTAGGAGTTAGATGAATCATCCTAATGAGAACCATGCTGTAAACCCTTCTTTTGGCTTAAAGAAAAGATAAATGTTGTATTCTATTATGATAGAATTGGGAAAAATGAGATGATATGATCTATTGTTTTCATAAGGATAATTGATTGGATCGATTAAACTTTAATTCTGTAAGGCAGATGTTGTGCATTGTAATTTGTTATCCACTTAGAAGGGAATTTAGATTGGTTAATGTACTTCTTTTCTGATTGTTATTACTTATACTGGTATGTATGAAATATTAATTGTCTCATTAAAGAAAAGTTGTTTTAATGGAACAATTATTTGAATGTAATTAGTTTTAAGGCTTGGTGCTTATCATGCTCGAGTTCATTGAACTAACCCGTGCTAGAAATTTTTGTAGATGGAATTTGTAAGTGATAAAAGGAGGAAAAACTTATATGAAGCATTGGCTAATTTAAATCTTATTCCTTGTGGAGAATTCTGATTCATTCTTGTGGTTGTACTTGAAAAAATAAAAGTAGTATTCTTTTAGAATGAAGGTGGTTGTTATGTAGTATGCCTAAAATGCATAAGGCTTGTAAATGTATAAGTTATAAAGATGAAATAAAATCTGATAATTTACTTGTATTGGTTTTATAAATTAACTTGTACTTGTATGAAAAAGATGGATTTCTATCTTTTTGATATTCTTCGTATCATTTATATGCTTGATTAGTTATCCTTTGATAAGTTGGATAAAGGGATTTAGTTCAATTTCCCTACTTGTGATGCAGCTTGTTAAGTTGCAGAATATGATATTCTTTATCTAAACTATATAACATAGTAATGTAATGTGTGATGAACATACATTAAGAAATATGGATATTGGGTAGCATATACCCTAACACTTAACATGGAGATAAAGACTCTTTCTCCTTCTTAATTGCTTAAACCAAAAAGGTTTGGAAATATGATTACAATTTATTAGACTTCATTTTGTATGAAGTCTACTTTAAATTGGATATATTCTAGCATTGAACTTTTTAAAAAGTTATTGTACTTTTTAAATAAGACATATTATAACATTGTATAGTTACGATTAATTGGCAGTTTAACTATGTGATCAAACATTAAAAGCGACCATGAATATAACAAAGTTCTTAATGGACTAAATAAAGAAAATTTAGGAAAGAACTTATTAAGTGTTGGGTTAGGGTTTGGCAGGTTTCAAAACCTAGAAATAATCTAAACTAACAAAGTATTAACAATCTCCCTGGGGTATGTACATCTCGATGAGGTAGTTTCTGTAGGATGTTGGCACACACCAACTACAGGGCTGTAATTTTAAGAAGGCTTGGGTCTTCTCGAGAATACAACATTGTAGTTGACATGTGGCATCACCCTTCTGCATTGATCATCTAGATCTACACCCAATAAGAACTCGGACTTGAACTTAGTTTCCCTCTAGGTTTGGATAGGAGCATATTTAGGATATGAATTAGCTTCCAATGGCTTAGGGTACGTTGGCACATCTGGTCGACTTAGGTCAACTAAGTATGCCCATATACCCTAAGCCATTGTGAGCATCTTCTTATAATAGGTTATGTTCCTATCTAGGGCTAGGGTTAGACTTAGAGCAAGTGAATTGATGGTAGTCAGTAAATACCAATCATTAAGGAGTGAGGTGAAGGATGTATTCCAATATGATGAGTATGTCGTCTAGGTATAGTGACATACACAATGAAGTTATAAATCTTTGACCAAATTATCACAAATTACTAGTTGTGTTGTCCTATGTCACCAAGTTTAAAACAACATGATACCGCACAAATATTAGTAGCAGATATTCGATATGTTCTTTAAATAGATCACTCGGTAGACTCGTGTAGGGTAGGATGACAAAGTATATGAAGTATACAATATGTATTCAATACATAAGATAACATAAATAGATCGGTAGCTTAATGAGTTATGGAATGAATGTATTGGTGAATCACCAAGTCATTAAAACTACATATGTTTATCCATTAAATTTGATTAGCAAGGAATGTTTGTTCTAAATAATGCTTATTTAGAATAGTGAACACTATAAAAAAATTCCTTATTTTTAAAGTCTTAAATTAGGAATGTTACATCTTTGCAAGATGTTTGTTAATCTGATGAATGATTTTTGCTATATTTATGTACCTTCTTTTCCACCAATATGTCAATCTTGAAGTTGTAGTTGATTGCTTTACACTTATACTTTTGGGAATTCCTTTGAAACTAAATAAATCTGCTTGAGTTAAATTCATGAAGACCTGTAGCCTAAAATGATCAATTAAATAGTTACACTTTGATTGGAATGGCTAACTATAAATCATGAAGCTTTATGATATGCCCTCCTAAAATTGTTTCTTGACTCTTTTACTTGTTCTGCAACTATGTAGATCTTGTATCAACTTTGCATTTTGAAATTTCCTTTGTTTGCATGGTTGTTATGATTTTTAGATCCACTGTGTTGTTTCCTTTACAATCAAAATCTTAATACTACTTTTCTTGATACTTTGTAATCCTACAATTTCTGGAAGATAAAATTGATCCTTTTTGAACTCATTCTCTTCTCATCTTACGTTATTATGTATTTGTGCTTATCTATAGCTGACATTAATCTTCTCCTTTCTAAGAGCTCTTTTCCATATTCAGACAACTTGTTTGTTTATAATCCATTTCTGAGTTGATGTCTGAGCATTACTTTGAGCATTATTGAACCTTTCTTGATGAAATTTGGAAAAGAGTACCTGGAAATGTGAATTTGGTCCTTTCTTCCTCAGTTATATTTGACTAAGCTGTAACACTTATTTTCTTTGAGATGGTAACTATATCCTTCATCTATTGAATTATGGCTTGTTGTTGGAAGCTGAATTCTGGTAACTATTATCTTTGACCATACCATGCGTTAATTACTTTTTGTATTACTATTTGATTTATCTATAGCTTTCAAGCATGTTGGAAAGATATAAAAATCCATTTTACATGGTGAAGCCCTATCAATTTTTTCTCATATTTCCTTTTCCATTCTGTTTCAAAATTTGTAATCTCGTCTCATTCCAGTTAACTTTAGCCTTTAGTTTGAACTAAAATAAATGCACATGTTATCACCAAATCACAATACCCTATGTTTTGCACAAGTGTGTTTGTTTGAGCTCATAGTATGATTAGATAACAGGGTACTATCTCCACTTTGTGGGACTTGGTACTAGAGATAGACCTCCGAGAGAAAGTTAGTTCTTGCTCCTAAACTCCCTACCACAATCTAATATAATGTAGGAAAAAATAGCTATCCTAATCTAACTTTCCAAGGGACCAGGGATAGAGATTGCATGAAAACAAAGCCTACACTAAAGTGATGATACACCATAAAAGGACAATGAGAATAGTCTTCCATTGTGTGAAAAGTAGGAGTAAAATGCATACTAGAAGGGATGATGACAATTATCCACAACCTAGCAACTACATTAACAACAAGATTTCATGCACACATAATGATAATGGATCCCTACAATAGTATACGGTAAACACAATATATATGCAATGAGATTGAAAGGATAAGAGGGTGCAAACAAACATAGCAGGGGAAGATACATCCACAAACTTGTATCTATTGCTTCATAAGTATGCACAATTCAATTTATTACAAGATAAGGGCATGGATCACAATGAAAGGAATATACTACAAGGGCTTGCAACACACTGGATTCACAAAAAAATTTGACATAGTTTTTCTACTTAAAACTACCTCCCTTACAATGAGCCCAACACTCCAATTTATAGATTTCTAAGAGGAGAGAGAGAGAGGGAAAATGAAAATCCTGAAATCTATCCTTCAACCACTTGCAAGGTGTAGTAAATAAAGTGAAATGATGTTATGTTTCTTGTAAAATGCTCCCCATATTGTCTCATGACTTACATCAGTGACAAATGTCAACCTGTGCTTCATTAATGCATCCCAACCACCACAATAATCATTATTCACAACTAGAAACATTTTCGAAAAATATCCACCGATTATTCATCAAATTATTAATTTCTTGAATGTTGTGTGTTGGGATTAGAAGAAAAATTCCAATGGTACCAATTTCATGCATTTTGTGGAGAATTACAGAAGTTATGGCCATCTGAGTATGTGCAGCTATTTTGGATCAGCTAGGAATTTCTTTCATTTGACAGACTTACATTTAAATGAATGGAGATGAATAAATTTCTTTCATTTTCACATATTCACCCTCATTAAAATTAATAAATCTAGTATTTTGGTGTAGAGGAAGTCGTCCTCATTCCAGAAAGTCAAATTTCATAAAAATCGGAGCTTGAGATCAAAAGTTATGGCCATTTGAAGTTCGGGAGTCAGACATTGAATTTTCCTTTGCAGACTGCAGCTAATGTGAGTTTTCAGGGAACTCATGTCCCACACGTACCTCAATGTTATGGGATTCCTTTCTCCACATTTCCTGATTCAAGTTTCCTTTTCCTAATTGTCCTACCATTGACAGGGTCAGATGGTTTGTTGACCGCCGACTTCTCCACATCTTCTTTGCAATCAGTGTTTTTAGAATTTTGAAGCTTGTGCATCCCAATGTCCCATCTGTCCCACGAACCACGTGGGATAAATTTATCCAAATTTTTTGATTTCCCTTGTTTGTGGTGATTTCATAATTTTTGAGCCCGACTATCCCACAAACCGCACGGGATGATTTTTTCCACTTTCTCCACTTTTAACTAGAAGTGGCCTTTTAAAAATCTGGGTCCTAGCTTACACCTTTGTCCACTGATTGCCTGGGACAAA
Organism: Taxus wallichiana var. yunnanensis; assembly: GCA_018340775.1. Taxonomy (NCBI): domain Eukaryota; kingdom Viridiplantae; phylum Streptophyta; class Pinopsida; order Cupressales; family Taxaceae; genus Taxus; species Taxus wallichiana. Next base: position 292,313,505 of record CM031242.1, on the reverse strand, counting down.
AATATCCACATTTTCCGCAATACACTGTTTAAAGCCATTTTTAGATTTTTCAATTCTCTCTAACTCCTTGAATTTTTTCCTTGGCCTGGGAGATTAGAGAAGAGCCAAAGGACCCCAAACCTATTTTTAGGCCTTAGACCAATTATAATTGCTCGAGACTTAAAGAATTTATGCAAGTTAACCAAATTACCTTGAGGGATGAATTTTGCATAACAATGCCTTTTTATTTGAGTTACGAAAGTATCACTTATTTCTTCTTACCTGTTTATGCACATTTAGATAAACTGGTTAGAAAATATTAGGCTTTTTGGCCTCTCTTTTATTCCATAGTTTTTTCTCTTTCTTCTCTCTCCTTATTTCTGAGTGAATAAATCATGTATGTTGCTACAGAATAGTGTTTAATCAGTTGTGCCTTTGGTACTCATGTAATTTATACCTCCTAATGTTAAGATATCCACCTGCACGAATTTAGACAGTATAGGAATATGGATCAACCCTGAGCTCAATAGTGACATTCTTTTCTTTAATGTTTTTAGGTACAAAGTGTCATTTGCTAAAGCAAAGTGAGGATGAAGATGAAGCAAAGCTAGAGCTAGAGATACATCAACTGAAATGAAAGAAACCCAAGGCAACGATGGCTTCTTTCATACTCTACTTTATTTTTCATGCATATGTAACTCTTACTTCAGTAGTTGTAACTTACTTTTGAGTTACATCCCATGGCTTATGTGGGAACATTTGAAATTTCCTAATGAATAAAAAATTGAATTCTAAAACCGCTGAGTTGTGTATTTCTTTCTGCATTTCAGCTTTATATATGGATTGTATGATGAATTAAACAACTTAATAACATAATTGAATGTATTTAATCATGAAGGAAAGAAATTTAAAATACTTGTAACTTTTAGCAATGAAATTTGACTACTGCAATATGTAATTATGATTGTTGTTCCAAAACCTAACACTTCATCTATTATGCACTTCATGTCTTCATCAAGATAACACTTGTGTCCTTTGGGGCTTTGTGTTATTTGCTGAAGATAATCATGAAATGCAGACTATGTGATCTCTTACATTTTGTAACAAGTAAACATGGCTGCAAATTTCATGTAATCATTAATTAATCCAACAAAAACAATATTGAACTGAAATAAACTCCCCTAGCTTAGGTTCACTTCACCAATGCCATCCATCATAATGAATTTTTAGTTTCCCATTTTTACACAATTGTAAAAATTTTCAACATTTCTAGCAATCTTATGGGGAAATCTTCCTTCTAGCTTATAGACCAATGCCTTTCTCTTGTCCATTGGGCATGGAGTCCAAAGTAGTTGTTTCACCTAACTCTAGATCATTTCTTTGAATGTTGACAAAACAAATAAGGCTAAAGGGCTAGGAGGAATACTTGTTCGGATGGTAGTTGAAGGTTTTTCCAAGCGTATGATTTCTTGATCCACATCCGATTGTGAGATCTTCCTTTTACTTGGAGGAACTACCTGAAATGAAAAACAAGACCACTAAATGAAAGTTAAACAACATATGCACTGGATTGCCTAGCGTATGCTAGATTTGGGAAGTGTGATACTCCTAGATGGCTATCAATCCACTATTTAAAACAACTTAATCTTAATAATAAAGGAAATCCTACTGTAGTTAAAATGATTTAGGTATCTCATTCATCTACAATAAACAAATTCATTCACAATAGGCTAAGTTATGATTGAATCTAAAGGTCAAGGTGTTTGTTAGGGTAATGCGGTACTAGTGAGGGTAAGTGCAGGATATTTTTGGATGTTTGGTGGGGGTTTTAAGCTCTGTTCTTAGTATGAGGGTAAAGACACTAATAACAATGTCAGTATGGTATGACCAATGTCAGTTTAGGTGAACTGGTGATGGTTGTGGGTAACCGACAAAGGGTATGGTCGGGGTATAGAAACCTCAATAAAAACTTGAGGTGAGGGTAGATCTAAGGTGAACTGGAAATGTAAAGGGCAATGGCAAGGTCTCATGTAGGTCTTAGGTATACTCGGGATGCCTAAGAATTTGGGCATGGGAGGATCAGTGGTGTGGGTGAAGGAATGGTCAAGTTTACATGGAGGTAAATGGTGGAGGAATGGAAATGGGAGTAGAAACTAATAACAAAAGTAAAAGAATCTACCTAAATGAAAATGGATAAGTGTTGGAAAAAAACACTTGTTATTGCACGAGCTTGATGTCCGATTGGAAATGGTGGGTGATCAAATGGAAGGAACTTGGTATGGTGTCGGAACTTCCCTGGTGTTCCCGTGAAAGAAAATGGATTTGTGGTTGCTTCAGGTGCTGGCTTTGGATGCTCTGATGCATGTACAAATGCTAGTTCTACTTGCATGCAGCTCTGGTTTCGTCTCTCACTCTCAGAAGATGTGCCAACCTCTCAAAATGTGCCAACCTCAAAATAAGGTTGTTTTGGGGATTAAATGGTAACTCGACGGTAGTTTCGTTGACTAGCAAAGTGGTTTAGGGTAACCGGTGTTGGTTAGGGTGGGATTTCCTAGGTTTACTAAATTGGGAAGATCCCCTTGATTTTATGGGATCTTGTTCATTTGCTCCGTGAATTAGAATGGAAGCTTCCTTTCTAACGTATGGGAATGTGGTTAGATGGAATGCAAGATTTGATTTTTAGGGTTTAGGTAGCTCTTAGTTAGTTATGGAAACATACTAAGAATAGGTCTTAGGGTGAGGTGGCTAGATGAGGTGTCTAGGTGAGGTGGATATGTGGGCATTATCTCAATTATGATATTTAAATAATAAATATTGTGAGGATAATGAATTAATTTTATTAAATTAATATTAGAGTGGGATGAAAGGGGCCATGGTTAGGTGAATGTGTTTAAGGTGTTTATTTGACAAGGGACCAAGGGGAGTGTGACCTAATTTTGGTGTCTACATTTTTCCCCTTTTTGTTGCGTAGCTTGTATTGGTAAGCGACATTGATAAAAATAAGATGTGGTTACCCCATGTGTGGGTGAAGGTGATCCCCCTCAAACTAGGAATTGATGAGGCAAAAGGAAGAATCGGTGAGTGGTTTGATAAAAGGTGAATGTGATGAAAAGGAAGGTGGGCAACGAGGGTAAAGGGGTAAAAGGTCCAATTGGTGAATCCAGTAATGGGTCAGGGTCAAAGGTAGTAATAGTCAAACGCACACACACATATAAACTGCAGCATGGTACCAGGTTGAAGAACATGAAAACTCTACATTGTTTAAGGTCAATAGGTTTATCCAAACAAGGTTGAGGTGATTCTAGTATCCAAGGTATAGGATATGGTCAGGAAACACATTGCAAGTCAGGTGCAGGAACATTTAGGTATGTTCTGGTACACCAAAGGTTGGGTTAAGATAAATGGTCATGGCAAGAGGCAAGGTAGGGTCAGATGTCCACAACACATGTAACATGTTGTTTTAAGGTATAGCGAACACATGAGGTCACCAAATCACTAGCGATGTTCCAGTCCAAGTATCTAGGTCATGCCATGGGAAGGGCCAAGGTATGGGTAAAATAACAAGTCCCCGAGTAAGGTCAAGGTTAGGGGGTAAATGATAAGGTCAAGAAGATAAAATGAAGTGTCCAAGTGAGGTGTAGGTGAGGTACATAAAGAATTCAAGTCAAAATATTGGGGGTAGGGGGTAGGAAAAAGACTAGGTAGGTAAACCAATGACAATTTGAAGGCACCGATCCCGGTCAAGATTGGTCGACCATGGTAAGCTAGGGAATAGGACCGATGTCGGTCCAAGGTAAAACCGTCACCAGCTAGGTCAAGTAGGTTATAAAGAAAATTTTCCATATTTTTGAATCATTTGTCTTTTCTTGAATTGGGGAAAATACAAGAGAGAGAGAAAATGTGGAAAGTGACAGAGTGAGATGGAGACTAATTTAGTGAGCTATGTGGTTGGTGATAGTTGGTCGATAGGTTGATCCATGAGTTAGGTTGGATTGTTGTGATTGGGTGGAGAGTGAGAGGTCATTCAGTGATGGTAGAGGTAGGAGAGGGATCAAGGGACCACCAATGCAGCAGGTTGGAGGTGCCACCATGCAGACGGCAACGAAATGAGGTATGATTCGGGATCTCGAGTCTTTCATTTGTTGGTTATATGGAATTAGAGGTCAGGTGGGTGAAAACAGGTTTTTGGGGGTAGAGAAAATGAATTTTGAAATATGGGAGCCTAAATTATTTAAGATAGGAATGAGGAGAGATATGATTTGGTGAAGGAGGAGTGGGGAAGGGTGGAGGGGGTATTTGGTTAGGATTGGGTGGGTAGAAGGGAACAAAAGAGAGTTTGTAGGAAGAAGGGGGGTTTGGACATCACATTTTTTGACGCGATAGTGACCGGCATTGGTTGAGGGTTAGCCAACATCGGTGGTAGAGAACCGGTATCGGTCACAAAAAGGTGACCGATGTCATTTTATGGGGGACCGAGGTCATTATGGGTAACGGTACTAGTCGTAAATAGGGAAAAAGGGCCCAAAAGGTGTCCCAGTGTTGGGTGGGTGAGGTAGGTAGGGGTAAGAGAATTAGTTATAAGTAAGCTATATTAATATGATGTTTTTTCTAGATGCAGGTGAGAGATCAGTTGTGGATGCAAGACAGGGTGCCACCTCTACTTGTGACAGTTCATGGGGAGGCGACAGTTGAGGAGTGGAGGCATGTCACTGATGTTGGCTTGAGTGGGGTCAAGCACTACCATTATGTAGTCCGATAGTCAAGTCTGATGGTCATTCTCATCGATAGATGGGATTCCACAACCAACATGTTCCACCTACCGATGGGGGAGATGACCGTCACCCTAGAGGATGTGTATAGGATCCTACGATTACCCATATTAGGGATGCAGGTATATTTGATCTCCTCAGAGGTGTCTGAGGAGTTGATGCTTATGGTATTTGGTGAGGGACTGGCAGAGCTGACATTCCACAATGCCAGCCTGAGTTATGGTGAGATGTACCTAGCCCATCCAAATGAAATGAAGCTATTAGTATTGTTAATGGAGGAAATCTATTGTTTTACACTGCCAGATGCAGAGGGTGGGAGATTCCCACGATCACTGATGGGTGTATTACATGACATGATTATGGATATGACCTGCTTTACATCGGTGCCAACATTCCTGGTGTAACTATATAGAGAGTTATGGGCATATGGGCGGCTCCGTAGGTTCAGCCTATGTTGTACATTTATTCTTCACTGTTGGGCCTACAAGCACATTGTTTGTGTTCATCCGATTGGTATGCCCCAAGCAGATGCATTTGAGCCTAGTTTTATTCGGGTGGGGTATAGGTGATGGGTGCCTGTGATAGGAGAGTGCCAAGTAGGTAGGGTGAGACATGATGTGGCCTATTACAGGTAGTTACTAGAGGGATTGTCTGACGTGGACATTATTTAGAGACTGTATGTGGGCTATCCCTCATACGAAAGATGACTCGATGAGATAGATTGCATGAAGATACTCAACAGCATTAGGGGCACCATGTAAGGGAGCACAAGATGATCCCAGATAGATAGATTCGGATGGTAAGTTGGGCTACCAAAGGACATACCCCCACCCTTCCCACAATATAAGAGGGAAGATGTGGAGAGGTAGTTTCTTCTACCATAACTGACACTGCCGATAGGGTAGGAGGAGTAGGTGGCGGCAAGGCAGATTGATGATGTTGGAGGGACATATAGATATAAACATTGGTGAGTGGCTCATTTATGAGTAGTACCACCCAGGCTGGGGCAGGTAGATTTAGCCACCATCACTATATAGAGAGAGGCCCTACAAGGGTAGGTGGTAACCCTAATTAGATAGTTGGGGATGGTACATGGGTAGTTATCAGCTTTAGAGACAGAGGTGGTTGCATTGCATGTGTAGGTGGCTAGTCTATAGGCCGAGATGACCTGGCTAAAGATGGAGAGGGTGATGATGAGCAAGTGGCCACCCTACAGGTGTATGTTACAAGGTTACGGGGCTAGTTAGCCACCACCGACGTGTAGATTCAAGACTATAGGCTTAGGTATAGGCACATGGTGCGAGGACGATGGCACCTCCACAAGCACCGGGACAGGGTCCCAATTCATAGGAAGGGGCAGGACAGGGTCCCATAGGATAGGTACAGGGGTGGAGGCTAATCAGCCCACCACAAATGGTACCCATATCCACATTATGGAATGCCATAGGTGAGGTCAGATATTACTTGGACTAGTTGATGGTGGTCGGGATATATTTTCTATCTTATGGAGAGTACAGGGAACAACAAGCCTCAAGTGAGAGGACTAGATCCCTTATAACATGGAGAGAACATGGGGCCATCAATCTTTGAGATAGGATCAGGGTGAGGCCACCAGCTCACAGAGGCCAAATCTAGGTGATGTACTAGTAGGGACCCAGCCACAGCCTATGGTGGGTGGTGAGATGTTATTAGGCTACTAGATAGGAGTTGAGGAGGAGACAGGGAGATGGATATGGAGGATGTCCAACAGGATGATGCCTGATGCACATCCCTTCATTTTGATGTATTTGATTCATTTTTGATATATACTGGTCTATGTGTCGAAGAGAGTGAGGATGTATGAGATTTTTGTATATTTTTGATCATATACCGACATGCGTGCCGAAGATGGTGAGGCTGTATATGAGAGTTTTGAGAGATTTGGTTATATATACTAGCCTATGTGCCAAAGATATTTGAGAGTTATGTATATGTAGACACATGTTTGGATATTTTTATTTATAGAGATGATGATGATTATGCTCATTATTTGTATACATGGTTGTGGTTATCTTATTATTTTAATGTGTATATATGATGGAAATCAAGTAGTGTAGGCATGATAGAGTCAGGTCATATGCATGGATCAAGTTAGGTTGTGGTCTAGGCATGGATTGAGTTAGGTATTAGGCATGGTGGAGTAGGGTTGTGGTCTAGCCGTGGATTGAGTTAGGTTTTGGGCATGGTGGAGTTAGGTTATGGTCTATGTATGGATTGAGTCAGGTCATAGGCATGGTTGAGTTTGTAATTCATTAATTTGTGCAATTAATGATGAGATGGGTCATGTTTGAGATTTTTTATAGTAACATGTATGATAATGGTAAATAAATGGTAGACATAATGAATGTATGTTTGATGATGATAAAGGTGGAAAGCAATTTGTTGTTTGTTTGGTTTAATTCTCAATTATTGATATAAAAAGAAATCTAACTAGGGTAGATTGTGATTTAGGAAAATGAAAGATGAATTAGTTAGGGTAGAGAGTGGTTGAGCTAACCTCCAAGGGCCCCATACCCTTGGAGTGTTTCCTACATAGTCTCATCGAAAAGGGACCGCAGGATGATGTAGTTCTCCCATGAGCTAGGGAATAATGTGAGGAGGTATGAGAATGAATTGGTAGGTTATAGGCATGATTAAGTCTAGTTTTTTTTTTTTTAATATTTTTTTAAGGTATGGGTGATTTGTGGGCACATTGGTATAGGTGATTTTGAGTTGATTGAGATGAAAGAGGAGAAATTGTAAAAATATAAGTGTCAAGGATCTAGTCCTATATAAGGTGATCAATACATAATGAAGAAGGTTAAACGATAAGAGGAGGAAAGAAAACCACCGATTGGTAAGGATCATAATGGGTGGGTCATACTTTAGATAGGTGGATGAACATCGACCCTAAAAAAACACTACAATAATAACTATGCTAAAGGTGAACATTAGTCACATGATCACCAAATTTCATGGTTCAATGAATACCCTTGAGGTGGTAGGAAATGAAAGTGTGAAGGGTGAGAAGGTGAAAACTAGTTAGTTTATATGGTATTTGGTAGCATGCCTTTTGGAAAGAGATCCAAGGTCACAATGAGCAAGTCCATGATGATTTTTTTTATCTTCACTAATATTTTGAGATAGATTGGTCGATGTGAGAAGTCTATATGGGATGAGGAAATTAAATCCTTGAGGTCTTTGTGAAGCTGATCGATGCGGGAAGCTTCAGATTCTTTTTTTTAAGAGCCCGACATAGTTGTCCTTTAAGGGAGAATTCTATTTATAGAAGTGATGTAGAGAAAAATATGTCCTTTTGAGGGAGTCATCTTTTATTAGAAGTTTGAATCAAGGAGTTAGATCCCATGTGAGGGATTTTAAGTCACGTACAAGACTATGGTGAAGAATTGGATTCTTGTTTAGAAAGCAAGGTGAAACGACCATGGGATCTCCTCTAAAAATCGACGAGAAGTATCCATGAGAATCATGCCATGTGCAACGTCGTGGTACACATATTTAAGAGAAGATAAAAGAGTGACGGGTACGCACATGATTCTTGTTTAATCATTGGTGATGTAGTAGGAAGTGGATAACACTCAAGGGACAAGGATGGAAAGAGGTAGAAAGTGAGGTAGGACTAAAAGTCAATAGTAGAATGGTGAAAGGTGCAAGGAATTAACGGGATTAGGTTCTAGTTAACTATCTAATGAAGATAAATGATAAGCACCTGATCCATAAGTATGATTCAAGATGTATGGTCCAATCCAATTAGGAGAAAATTTGCCCTATTTTCTTTTTTTCTTCTTAGGTTACATGTCGATTTTCTTTTAGGACAAGGTCACCGACTTGGAAGGTTTTGTTTCATTGATGCATTTTTCATAGGCACGTTTGATACATTTTTGGTAAACTTGAAGATGGTTAAGAGCATTAAGATGGTGTTTGTCTAATAACTCAAGTCGTGCTAAATGGTCCTAACAAAAAAATTCATCATTAAGCATGTCATGGAGAGAAATGTGTAGCGAGGAATCTAGACTTCGAGAGGTAGAACAACCTCTGTACCACATACCATAGAAAAGGTGTGGCAGCAAAGGAAGTGTGAATACTAGTGCGGTATGCCCATAGGGTGAAAGGAATGTGTGTATGTTAGTCCTTCCCAAGATTGTTAACCACTTTTGTGGGAATTTTGTTTAAGGTTTTATTAGTGGATTTGGGTTGGCCATTGGTTTGTGGATTTGGCTGGGTCATTGGTTTTTCTAATGTGGCGAGAAACTTAGTTGAATGCCGAAGGCGTCGCAAGTTTTTATTTTTAAATTTTTTTCCATTATCGGTGATGAGGCAATGAGGAACACCAAAGAGACAAATGATGTGATAATTGATGAACTCACATATTTTCTCAGCTTTTGTGGAGAGGAGAGGTATGGATTCAACCCATTTTGTGTAGTATTTGGTGGCGGTGATGATCCATTAATGTTGCTGGGAAGAATGGGGATTGATTTCTCCAACAAGATCCAAACCCCATTGAGAGAAGGGCCAAAGGTCACGGGTGACCCGTAAGGCATGATTTGGGTGTATGATGAAGGTTGGCATGTTATTGGAATTTTACAAAATTCTTAACATAGTCACAACAATAATTGTTGATGGTCAAATAGTAATAGCCTAGGTGAAGAATACGCTTAGCAATAGCAGGCCACCAAGTGACCTCCACATATGCCATCATGAACTTCCTTAATGTTATAAGGAATTTCAAAGCTCATAAGGCATCGTAAGAGAATACCATCAAAGCCTCTCTTATAGAGGAGTCAACCTAGGATGACGTAATGAGAGACCCTTCTAAAAAAAGGACCGTTGTCCATTATGAGTGAGTTCGGGAGGCAAGATGGAGAGGGAAAGGTGTCCGGATATTTTTATACCAAATATCACTCGGGTTAGGGCCAAGTGGTTCCGATAGAGTAGACTTCACGAGCTAAATAAGAAGGTGATTGGATTCTTTGTAAGGTGACAAATATTTTAGAGTCAGGCGAAGTGGGTATTTGAGAAGCCAAGCAAGCCATGGTATCTTCAAATTTGTTGGTTGAATGGGGGATGGTTTGAAGGTCATAACACCAAAGGTAGTCAAGTATGTCCTCATGAAGTTTATACTTTTAAGTGTCTCATTATGACATTGGTATATACCATTGACTTGGTCTACGAACAATTGAGAATCACCAAATATGTTAATGGACTTGACATCCAAGGCATAGGCAACTTAAAGACATAATACGAGTGCTTCGTATTCGAAATATTGTTTTTACAATCAAAATAGAGTTTGAAAGACAAAGGCATGGGTTCACCATCAAGTGGAATGAGGATAATTCCATCCCCACTCCCGCATTGACACTTGGAACCATCGAAGAAGAGTGTCATTTGGGAAGCCGGTTGTCCAGGGGAAAGGGTAGTAATTGACTCATCCGGGAAGTCAAATTTAGAGGGTTGCTCCCGAGAAATAGGCACGTCGGCCTATTGGTCGCTGATGGCTTGGCCCTTGATGGACTTTTGATGGGTAAATTTGAGGTTGAGGTCAGCCAAAAGCATGAGCTAGCATGCGACACGTTGATTTTGGTAAGGTTTGGCATACATGAACCGTAAAGGTTTAGTGTTGGTCACGACATAGGTTTTTGGTTGAGTAGGTAATGACGGATTTTTGTGGCAACGAAAAACTAAGGATAAACAAATTTTTTCGGCATGGATGTAGTGGGTTTAATAGTCCAAAAGAGTATGACTTATGTAATAAACTACCTACTCCCTATGTTGTGCATCACGATGAGCAAGCATGGCCCCCCAAGGAGTGATCGGTAGCTGAGATGTATAGGCAGAAGGGTTGATCATCTTTAGGTGGATTGAGTATGGGTGTTTGAAGAAGGTATTGTTTTAAGGCCTCAAAATATTTGTGGAAGTCATCATCCCATTTAAAGGAGACATCTTTCTTAAGAAGGTGATGAAATGGTTGACACCGATCAGATAATTACGAAATGAAATGGAAAATAGATTGAAACTTACCTTGCAGGATATAGAGTTTCCTAAGGTTAGTGGGTGGAGGCATTTCAAGAACGGCCTTCACTTTAGTAGGGTCAACTTCTATACCACGTAGGGAAATGATAAATCCCAAGAGCTTTCCTAAGAGAACCGCAAAGATACTTCTTGGGCCAAAGGCAAACACAATATTTAATGAGGTGCTCAAAGATGGTTTTTATGATGGTGAGGTGCTTAGAGTGGTGTTTGGATTTAGCAATGAGGTCATCCACGTAATCTTCTAATATATGACGCATGATTCCATGGAAGATGTAAGTCATATCCCATTGATATGTCGCACGAGTTTTTTTAAGGCCAAAAGGCATGACTCGATAGTAGAAGGTCCCCGAAGGGGTGATGAATGTAGTTTTTTTTTATCCTCTAGGGAAAGTAAGATTTGGTTATAACCCGAGAAGTCATCCATGAGTGATAGCATCTTGTGACCAGCGATAAGATCAACCACTTGGACAATACTAGGTAGGGTAAATTCATCTTTTGGGAAAGCTAGGTTGAGGTCATGGAAATCCATGCAAATTAAGTCCCCCGTCACCTTAGTAAATAGGGACAATTTTGGAAATCCAGTGAGGATAATCAATGGGTAAGACAAAGGAAACCGAAAGGAGGTGTTGAAGTTCTTTTTGACTAGAAGAGAAATGTGTGGGTTCATTTTCCTCATTTTTTTGGTCAAAGAATACTTGGCAGAGATCACACAAGGAGTCTACATGGGATAGAAGGCAAGGATTGAAGGCACGGAAGGAAAGGAAGGACCCGCGCATGGGAGGTAGGTTCCGATTTCAGGACTTAGCCAATTTTGGGCATGAGGATCTATTTTTGGAAGATGGCATGCAGAACACATCAATGATGCAAAGAAGTGCACGCCAAGAATTTTCTATATCTTCAAGTGTCTATGTATGGAGACAAGCTAAGAATAGAATGAACACTTTAGTTATCTGTAAGAGGACTATAGATAGCACACTTGCATGTGTGGCTATAATTTTAAATGGCGTGTGGCTATTAATAGAATTTGACCTATTTATAGAATAGTTAAGCGGTGAAGGGAAAGTCCCCACCCTATATATATGATGATTAGGTGCATAGTAAAAGAGAGATTTGTATGTGTGTGGAAAATATAGATAGATATGTATGTATGATTTTGAATACGTGTATCAGATCCATATGTACTTAGATGAATTGATAGTACTATAAGGATATTCTATACTTATTATTATATGGATGATATTGGTTAAACTTAAGTGTCATTCTGTACTTGAGTAGTGCATGTTAGTGTTTAATTATGATTATTATTTAATCTCATTCTTTCATAGATCTGTGGGTAGCATGCATTGTAGAATGATGGATTAGTTATGAGTCTTTATATATCTTCCTTCATCATATTATCATCATGTTACAAAAACCCTAAAGATGGACCTGGTACCTTTGTGCACTTCGGGTGAGTGCTCGCCTAAGCTAAGTGATGTGCTAGTGCAACTAGGGTGTTATCTTGTAAATTCTATGCTGCATCATTGGTTCTATTACCAGGACCTCTTTTTCATGTATTTGCAAGATGGTTTACAATGAATACGTACTGCTTAACTCTAACAAGTATTGAGGAATGGATATATGATTTGGAGGAAGAATATGCATGACAGTTTAGTATTGGATCCGAGTTTAACGCATGAACTTGGGTAGAATGAACCTTTATGAAAATTTATATGAGATATTTTTTGCTATCTTTCCAATAAAAATTTGTGAGTGGCTTACGGCTTATGCGTCTCATTGGAATTGGAGATATCACACACTTGTTTGGACACAGGAAGAATTTCAAGCTCTTTATGATGTTGATATGATTTGGACTTGCATGGTGGATACGTGGTTTCATGGCATTCTAAATAGTTATATTCTAGAATACTCAATTTCGACATACTCTTGCCTAGAGGTCGCTAAATTTAAGTTTTTAAGGTATCCAAGAGGAACATATTTACATGGTATTCCACTGGCGATCAAGATCTTGATGGTAACTTTGAACCTAGAGAGTAAACCGATGGCTAAATAAACTTCACCACACGTGAAGGCAGGAATAGGTTTGGTATTAAGATGGCAGACCTAGCAAAATGAAAAAGAAGAGAGAGGAAAGGTGGCTTAAGTATAATGAGGTGTGTGAGAGGGAAATAGAGAAGTAGCATTCCATTGTAGAAAGTATGGCATTGAGGAGAGATATGGCTCGTGAAGGATTTATGGCTCACGTAGAAGACGTGGAGATAGAGCATTAAGAACTCCCCCATCTTGGAAAGCATGATAAAGATCCATTCTCAGCCTCGCATGGAAGTACGCTAGCAGAGACTACTTGGGCCACAGGCGTGCATCTTAATCCACCTAGTAACCTAGCCTTTGCATTTGGTTTTTCAAAGATCTAGTACGTCAAGTAATTAACAAGCTAGCTTGGGAAGTAGGAGAGTAGAAGAAAGTCAGGGATCAAGTACATTAATGGTAGGACATATAACTTCAATGTTATATGGAGGAGAATTCTTGGGCATGTCATCTGCATAGAATGTGAGTGTGCCGAATGTTGGATTCACCTCTGGAAGTGGAGCTACCACATAGATTGAAGGGTTGACTATAGTACTATTGTCAAAGCACATGGGAGTACATGTACAAGTCCTACTCTAGCTACAGGTGGAGGATCGGGAGGTATAGGTGTTTCTAGTTCTGGTGGATCTTGTAGTTTTGGAGGTAGAGGGAACCCAAGGGGTTCTAGATCTAGTGGTCAAGGTCCACAAAAATCAAAGAATATCTATATGGAGATGTCCCTTCATCTCTTGGAGTATAGAGGTATAGAGGATGCTCCCGAACATGTGCATATGTTTGAATTTTTGTGATGCGCTAAAGGGATCACCGTTGTTGAGAGAAAGGTAAGTCAATTCACTACTTGCATTACAGGGGTGAACTCACAATGGTATAGGAAATTTGACCCTGATCAAACTTACATGGATTATGTAGCACTGAGGGATGCTTTCTTAAAAGAGTTCCATATTCCCGAGTTTGAGTAGAAGAGTATAAGTACACTCAAGGATATCAAGCAAGGCACTACTTGAAGTGTATGTGAGTATGATGCTCATTTTAAGACACTTCTATCTAAGTTGTCTTATGATATACATGTTATCCAAAGATGCACAATGGTTCATTGGAGAATTGATTACACCTTTTAAGAGGGCATTGTCACATAATATGTACACAGATCCATGTGAATCACTAGAAGCAACCTTGTGTGCTTTGAGGTAGTTGGAAGCATTGACACTAGCATTAGTCCATTTCTAGAGGCACATTATAGCTATGACAAAGCGGTTAGAACATATATCAGAAAATTTAGCCCATGAAACACACTCAAGAATTTGGTATACAAATTGTGAAGTGGAAGGTCACACCACGAATAGTTGTCATCGCAAATCTATACATTCATTGTGATTGGACTATGAAATTTATAATTTGAATCATGATGCTAGTCATTTTCCCTTGTTACAACGTGTGATAAGGAAGAATGTATCTTTCTTTTGCAAGATTTTCTGGTCCATGACCCATGATACACGAGGATTATCGGTTGGATCGGTCGATCCATGATGCTATAGACATTGGAGTACAATAGACAAGTATAACAGATAATTCTAAGGCATGAATGAGCACCAAGATCAAGATCATAATCAAACACACTATGATAGGAATGAGAGTAATTTTAAAGGAGGTCATGGAAGATGACGTGGATATTATGGTGGATATGGAGGATGAGGCATGTCGTGGGAGGAGAGTTCCCTCATGGAACAAGTTATATGTGTGGATATCCTGGATCAAGATAGGCGCGAATGTCCTCGTAACAATGCATGTTATTTATGTGGGAAGAACCATATCTATGAAGAGTGCTCAAATTTATATGAGTATTTGAGTAAACAACATAAGCAAGAAAACAAAGGCATCATGATGGTTCAAATCCAGTGTGTGGTAGAAGACCAATGGATTCCCAAGATAAAAAAAGGACCTAAGGCATTGACAGTAAAGATCACTACACGCGTTGAAGCTACACGTGTGCGAGAGGCATTACACCAGAAGCCTATGATTACCAAGGAGGAAGTTTTGCACAGAGGTACCTAGATACTTCTCATCGAAAAGAAGTTTACTAGGATACCATGGAAGTTATAAGGAATCTTTAGGGGAGAGATACAAAGTACCTAAAGGAACAAAAGAAAGCATCGAGAGATGGTCCAAACTGATATCGATGATCTCGTGGGAGGTATGTAATATGTTGTGCCAGGAGAACATTATTCCACTATTGGGAAGTTGGTTGAAAGAGAAAACTCTGCACACAAGTCCTGAGACTGGATGACAAATTCTGCATGAAAATATTCCCCCTGATAGCATTCATTATGACAAGGAAATTAATTTTAATGTTTTTGTGGATGGGTGCTTGTTGAGAAATATATTGATTGATACATGTGTGGAAGTAAATGTGTTGACATTAGATTCTTGGGTACAAATGGGGAGGCCTCAATTACAGCCATCATCTAATGTGTTATTCATGGAAAACCAAACTAAGGCCACCCCCATAGGAGTGTTGAATTATGTATCTATAACTATACAAAGGGCCAATTTTAATGGGGATTTTAAGGTATTAGCACTTGTAGAAGCGATAATTTTCTAGCACTCGGCTTAGACACCATTGGTGTTATGCAAATAATGTTGACTTGAGATTCAATAAGGGATATATCAGCTTTTAAAACAAGGAGCAAAGGTTTGTGATACCATTGATAGATGGGAAATCCACACACCTATGTTGAGCCCCTAAGTGAGGATGACTTAAACAGTATATGTACACGTTATTCAGACCCAGAGGTCAACGAGCCATCAAAAGAAAATCCAGAAAAACAATTGGACAAACGGTTGTTCTTTATGACTCAAAGTTCTTGCACCATCCAGAAAGCTCAAAGTACACTGGTAGGGCCATATGTTATAACTTCTATACTTGAATCAAGTGCATGACAATTATAAGCACTTGATGGAACATAGATACCTTGATTACTTTAATGGGAGTAGGATGAAGCCCTAATATAAATAAGTATTCTTGGTGTTTGTAATAAGCAAGATTGCCATTTATTCTAGGTTTTCAATTCCATATTTCCTTAATGTATTTACTTTATTTTCACTATGCTTTGTAAATTTAGTTGTTGTTTGTGTAATAAGCACACTTGCGTGCATGAAGCTAATTACTATATGAAGAATGTTTATGCACAGAGGACTACACATACCTTTAGTGTGGGGTGGTTGTCGTTATCCAAGAAAAGGACTGAGGGACTTGAAAGGTGAAAGAAATAAGCTACTACATGTGTGATTTAAAGAGGATTACTTCTCAAAAGGTGACCAAGGATGAAGATGGATGAAGGAACAATATAACATGAGGTAAGAGGAGGCCATGAGAGCTTCCATGAGAAGGTGCAAAGGTGACACGGTACTCCGGTGCAGGAGTGCACACTAAAGAGAAGTATGTGACCAGAAGGTAGGAAGGTGCGCTAGAAGGCTATAGTTGGGTGCGAAGATGTACCGCATGGAAAAAATGGATTTGGTCAATGAATGAAGGGATATTTGGTAGGTGAGGAGCAATAAATGCATAAAATATTGAAAAATTTATATAAGGAAGGGATGCAGATTCATTTTTACCATTGCAACTAAGAACATTTGAGAGAAGATCCAAGTGCAAAGGGTGTGAAATCAAGCGTGATAACTAGATGTATTCTTTAAGAAGCTTGCATCCCCAATGGTTACAAGGTTACAAGGTTTCCACCTAGGGAAGAGTTGGATCAAGAAAGGGTTTGATTCGCAGAGTTATAGTAGTGAAGAGGAGACATTAGTAAGGTAAAAATGACACCAAAGAAGGCATTTGTAGTAGCAGCAAAAGAAAAGAATAAGGTGGTTGTTGAGGAAGAAGAGATGGCACCCGAAAGTCATTTTTCAGAGATAAAATACCTAGAAGTAGTTATTTTTGTCCAAGAATGGGATTCACCCATTATAAAAAGTAAGGTGAATATAATCACAGAGCATCAAAGAATAAAAAGGAGATCGACTTACTCATGGTTAGAACCAACAAACACATGGAAGATGACATGCTGGTATATGATGATGTGGGTGAAAATATCTTGAAGAAAATTAGGGTATATCAGTTGTATGAGCTACCATATTTCAGGAAATATGAGCCCTTGTACTAGTGGCTCATGAGAAGGGTTCATGAAGAATGCTTCTACTTTGCAGGATGTAGAGTTAGAATATCATTTGCACTTGTTTCATCAGTGAAAGGTCTGAAAGGCCACATGAGAGGATATAAAAAGTGACCTCACAGATAAAGCCACAATTTTAAAGACCAAGTAGGAGTTGGGATACCTGAAGGGTCCGCATGGAATGGACATACAAAAATTCAAGAACTTTCCAGTTGTACAAACTACAACACACTTGGTTACTAAGTTAAATGATTAGGAGCGGTGGTCACAGGTAAACACCATGTGGTTACATGTGGCACAGAAGATGTCGGAAGGGACAATATACAACATTGATAGCTATATTGTAGAGAAAATAGTTGAGGAAGCATGCACAGGAGGGAAGATCAGCTTTGGGGCTATTCTCTTATCACTTGTCTTCATAGAAATCAGAGTACTAGATGGGCCAAAAGAGAAAATATGGGAATATCCCATAGAGAAAAGTCCCTAGCTGAAAGATTCAGCAAATTTCTATACAAGGGGACTATGACAAATGAGGTGAAACAAAGGGTAGAGAAGTGGTATGATAGGCTCTGCACGAAATTTGGAGAAGTGTAGTGCATTCCAAAGGACCTACCAGTAGTGGTAGGAAAGCAAGTTCATTTTTTTGTATACTAGCATTTCTGCATCACGTGATTTCCAATGAAGGATGGAACTTGGAGCCCTTGGTACAAGTTACCTTAGGCCTTCACTGTAAGATATTTTTAGGAGTCTCTTCGTAGGTTTACCAACACACATAAATTAAAATTCAATGCATAAAATGTAGAATGTGACTACCACACACTGTGGAAGAAGTATGTATACCACCCACAGGAGTGCCTACACAGAGAGAATCATTTCTAAAGTGCTGAACATCAAGCCAATAAGCTTGGCTATAGTAGATTTGGGGGTAGTGCTGGTGTATCTCTAGTTGAAGCTAAAGATGGAGAATAAAAAATATGTGGAAGGTGAGTTTGCACTTCCAGCACCACCAAAAGGGAAGCATACAATGGAGAATGTCCCAACACCTAATCCCTTAGAGCAAATCGAAGTGTAAGATGAGGAGGAAGAGCGTGAAGATAGTGGCGGCTTGGAGCATAGGGGTAGGAAACATCCTACAAGTTAGAGAGAAGCTGAGTGTGCCATTACACCACCTCAGCCACAAGAGGGGGAGGAAGAGGACTTGAATGTGGTCTAAGGGGAGCATAGGTTTAAAAGGGTATTTAGGAGAACAAGGACCCAAGGTGTTACCTAACCTCTATGTGCAGATCACCCCGAATCTCCCCATAAAAGGAAGTGACCACAATAAGGAGGAAGCTGAAGTTGAGCAAGGAGGTAGAAGAGTCTGAGGAGAGTGTGCCTACATCTCCTACACCCCTAGAGAACATAGAAGAAAAGGGTGAGGCATCAAAGGAGGAGGATGAAGAAGAGAGAATACCAGAGGAAATAGCTGTAGAAGATACACAGGACATGGAGATGCAAGCTCTAAATTTGGAGGCTAGAGTTCCTAAGTAGTAGAGGTCTAGAAGGGTGAGTGGAGAGCACATTCCACCAGCCATGGGGTATGCAGAGGACACAGAAATATTTTCCACGCTCGCTTCTAGAGAATAATAACGCAGAAGGATCTATTTAGCTAGGAGTTGATGGATGAAGATATGGTGACTGTGTGAACATGAAATCAACTATCCTAGTCGATGCACACCCACATGGATGAGCCTAATTTTGATGTATGTGAAGAGTCATGTGTGTCGAGGTGATTGAAGAAGGCACCCTAGGATAGACACATGATAGTAAAGTCTACTGTCATGTCAGATGAGCAGGTCAATAATGCGCTAGTGAAAGTTTTAGTGGAGGTGGCCAGAAGGAACATGGATAAATCTTCCACAATCAAGGAACTCTGTGAAGAGTTGAAGACAAAGGATGTGGAGATAACACACATAATGCAAGAAAAGGGACTTTACATAGAAGAATAATGAAGTATTCATAAGCGTTGAAGAGGAGATTAGGGACAATGTAATCAAAGCAAGGCCACACTTGGAGCCCAAGTTGGTTCTCGCTTACATATAGCTACGGTTTCATATCTCTCTTTTAGAAGATGTGCCAACCTCTCAGAAATGTGCCAACCTTGAAATAAAGTTGTTTTGGGGATTAAATGGTAACCGACTATAGTTCTAGGTTGATTGGTAGAGGTTTAGGGTAGTAGCGACGTCGCTTAGGGTGGGATTTCCTAGGTTTACTAAACTCGCGTGATCCCCTTGATTTTCTGGGATCTCGTTCGTTTGCTCCATAGATTAGAATGGAATCTTCCTTTCTAATGT
Organism: Taxus wallichiana var. yunnanensis; assembly: GCA_018340775.1. NCBI lineage: Eukaryota > Viridiplantae > Streptophyta > Pinopsida > Cupressales > Taxaceae > Taxus > Taxus wallichiana. The sequence continues at coordinate 292,294,104 of CM031242.1, read as the reverse complement.
ACAGAATGTGGTTAGAGTTAATGTAGGCTTTTATTTTTAGGGTTTAGGTAGGTCTTAGTTAGTTATGACAACATACTAAGAATATGTCTTAGGGTGAGGTGGCTAGATGAGGTGGCTAGGTGAGGTGGATATGTGGGCATTATCTCAATTAGGATATTTAAATAATAAATATTATGAGGATAATGAATTAATTTAATTTAATTAATTAAATTAATATTAGAGTGGGATGAAAGGGGCCATGGTTAGGTGAATGTGTTCAAGGTGTTTATTTGACAAGGGACCAAGGGGAGTGTGACCTAATTTTGGTGTCTATAACATGTAATCAAAATATACCTTTCTAAAATTCCAACCCTTCCAAAAAAAACTAAAACTGGAAAGGATCTGGTAAACTAGATCACGTGCATGAATGCACTTTATTGAATTGAAAAACATTACAATGTGTAGGAACTACACTTATTGAATGAGAAATCCTACTCTAAACAGACACTGTAGGATTTTCAATAACAAGTGTTTGAGAAACATACCATTCAAAGGAATGGGAAATTCCTCTCCATTCATCCTTGAGAGATGAAATGCATTGTGTTCTTTGCAAGCTGAAATCATGTAAGGACCACTCCAGATTGTATCGAACTTTGTGTGATTTCCTAGATTTGCACGATCAACATCCCATTTTTACATAATGTCTCCTTCATTGAAGATTTTTAGCTTAGCCTTCTTATCAAAAGTTTTCTTCATCTATTTCTGATTCTTTTCCATGTTCATATGAGCTTGATCTCTCATCTCTTGTAACTCCATTAATTCTACATAACGAATCTGTAATGGTTCATTCTCAAGTAGCTCCATCTGATGTAGCAAATCTAGTGTAGGTAACTCAACTGAAATAGGAATTCTTGCTTCTCTTCCGTAAACAATATTGTATGGTGAATTGCCAACTGATCTTTTAGGAGTCACTCTGTTAGCCCAAAGTGTTGAATTCAACATTAGATGCTAAGCTCTTTTGTTATCTTTGAGTGTTCTTCTGATGATCCTTAAAATATTCTTGTTAGTACTTTCAGCTAACCCATCACCTTGTGAGTAATAATTAGATGATGAAATTAAATAAATTTCATGGTTGAAAAACCAATATGTTACCTTTGCACTAAGAAATACTAAGGAATTTTCAGAAATGATAGTTGTTGGATCACCAAATCTGTAAACTATACCTTCATAAAAGGATAGTATCAAAATTTCATTAGCATCCTTCAAGGCTATTGCTTCAGTCCAACATGTAAAGTAATCTGTAGAAGTCGAAATCCACTTGTGTCCTTGTGACAAGCCTAGGTTTATCATGCCAAGAAATTCAAGACCCCACTATGTGAAAGGCTAATCAACTGAAATAGGTTGTAAGGGCAGTGAAGCTAAATGTTCTTTTCTAACAAAGAAAGCACATTTCTTACACTTTCTGATCCATTCAAAATAGTATTTGAATATGTTGGGCCAATAGTAACCAAATTTCATAATTTTTAAGGTTGTGGTATGTGTTGAAAATTACCTCCTGCAGGTCCTTCATGGAATTCAGATAATAATTGTTGAATTCTATCATAATCAACACATCGCAGCAAGATTTTGTTTATATCCTTTTTGAATAACACACCATCAATAAAAACATAAGGTACAACTTGTAACCTAAAATACCTTCATTTATTCTTGTCCATACCTTCCTGGATAAGTACCATGTTGTAGATAGTTAACTAAATCAGTCATCCATCTTGATTCCTAAACTTCTTGAACAAGCTCAGGTTGCTAATTTTCTGGTTGCACCATGATATCTGATTGCTGATACGTAACTTCAGCATGCTATTCTAGATCTTCTGATTCTATAGCCTACTATTTTTCCATATCAACAATTATATGCTCACACAAACCTTTACCTTGAATTGTCTTTGTAACATGGATATCAACATCATATTCCATGACTTTTGTTATCCAACTTGCTCTCTTCTCATTCAATTCTTTATTTAACAAGAAACAAGAACATGTATCTTGTTGTTTGAAAGTATATACTTAAAATTCTTTATTCCTATGACTATTGAAAGTACTTGTTGTTCAAGAACTGTGTACTTTGTTTCATAATCATGCAAAAAAATTTCAAAGAAAGCAATTGGCTGCTCAATATTTTCATCATTAACCTGAGTTAATATGGTTGAGATTTTTTCAGCTCTTGCAAGTGCATACATTGTAAAATATTTATCAAAATTTTGATTTGCAAGAGTAGGATCTTGAGAAATGGCTGTTTTAATTGCTTCAAACCCTTCTCTCCCTTCACTGGTCCAAGAGAAAGTATTCTCTTTCTTTAACATAGTTGTCAATGGTTTAACCAATGCTGCAAAATATGGACCAAATCTTCTAAAATTAATTTTTCCCAGAAAAATCTGTAATGCCTTCTTGTGATGAGGAAATGATAGTTGTGATATGGCTTCAATTCTAAAAGGGTCAATCACTAAAACTTGCTTAGAAACAATATGAACAAGTAATTTACCTTGATGTACTGAAAAGATAGACTTTTTGGGATTCAAAGATATTTCAAACTACGTACACAACTGAAAATTCTGCCTTAGATGTATTAGATGTTCATCTAATTTTTTAAAAATATAGTAACATCATCCAAATAAATTAGTATGCATGTATTTAGCTAGCTGCAAAATCCATGTCCATTGCACATTAAAACATTGCACCAACATTTAAAAGACCAAAAGGAATTATTTTGTAAGCATAAGTACCCCACTTAGTGGTAAAAGTTGTTTTGTACCTATCCTCCTCTAGGAATAGAATCTGATTGTATCCACTATAACCATCCGTAAGAAATAGTCTATCGGAACCAAAATTGTTCTTAAAATCTTATCCATCTTTGGGTAGTGGGTAATGATCTTCTAGTGAAGCTTTATTAAGATCTCTGAAATCCACACATAATCTATTTCTCCATTATTTTTTCGAACATGAACAAGATTGTCTACCCAACTTGAATTCTTGACTAGAAAGATAATACCTGATTCGATCAACTTAGATAACTCTTTCCTCATTAAGGGTTCTATATTGGGATTTACATGACTTTGTTTTTTCCTAACTGGCTTGGAATTTGGCTATAATTCAATAGTATGTTGTTCCAAACTTGGATCAAACCCTTTCAAATCTTGGTATTTCCAAGAAAAAACATCCTTAAATTCCTTACAAAGATTAATAAAGGAAATTTTCTCAGCTAAGGAACATACCTTTCTCGAGAAATAAATTCTTTCCATCATCAACTAAGATCTCTTCATAATTGTTTGCATGTGTTGAAATATTTTTTTGTCTTTCCTTAACTAATCATCAGCTTAAAGATGTCTTCTAATGTGACCAATCCTTGAGGTATTTTATTCATCTTCAATTGAACAATTTAGTCACCATATAAGTGTTGTAATTTCTCTTGATTTACTGCAGAAAATTTAGCTTCTTCTGTAAAAACTCAGTAAATTTGTTCATCATTTTCAAAAACCTACCAATTCAAATCATTATCAGGTATAGAAGGCCTAACAATAATATTTATGTGAGGTTGAATCTCATTGTTTTTAATCTATTCTAGCACTTCAAAACTAGCACCAATTGCTGCAAGTCTATCTGCATGCTTGTTTTCTGTTCTAGGAATGGACTGGATATTAATAACATTGAAATCTTCCATTAAGTTTGAAACTCGTGTCTATAAGAATTCATTAATGGATTCTTAAAAACATTGAAATTTCTTACTTGATTGATAACCAACTCAGAATCACCAAAATATGTAGCATGCTAATACCTCTCTTTCGGCCAAAGTAAGCCATGAATTAATGCTTCATATTCAGCTACATTACAAGTGCATGAAAATTGGAGACTCAAAGCTGAGAAATACCTTTCATTTGTGGGGGAAGTGAGCATCAAACTTGTTCCTTTTCCTTTCTTGTTCTTAGCTCCATCAAAATGAAGCTTCCAAATCCCTTCTGCTGCATTTTCTATTTTGGACAACAAGGGAATTGGTGTGTTTTCCTCGTGTAAGTAATACACACCAAATAGATGTTCTTCAACTTCTTTGAAAGGATCATGAGCATGTTATTCATGTGTATTTTCATCCATAAATAGATTAGAAACACCATCTAGTGCTGAAACATGAGTTGTATTATCGAAATTAGACTAGTCTAAGGCTGCATAATTAGCTAATGCATTAGAAGCGTGAGGCTCGATATGAAATTTGGCCAATGGTTTAGAATTAATAGTAAATTTTCCCATAACATGTGGTGAAGAACAAAAATGACCAATTTGAAGAGAGATAACCTCCTAGTTTTGCTGTGAAATCTCTAGAAAGCATATATCAAAGTAAGAGGTAAATCCACAATAGTAACATCTTGTAATATGTAAACATTCAGACAAGCATGTAATGTTACCTCCAAATTTTATATGATACGAAATGTATTCGTTGCAATTCCATCAAGTTGTACCACACTCTTCTCTATAGGTTCATAATGCAAACCTAACTTTTCTACAATTTCTTTTGGCATAACTATGCTACTTGCATTGTTATCAACCATACAATTATGAACAAGATGCTCTCTAATAATCAGTGAAAAATAAAATGGTGGTGGTTTCTTGATGTCTTGAGCATTTAAAACCTTTTGAACCATCCATTTAAATTCTTTAATGTGGTCATGTTCCATTGTTCCAAGGACCATATCTATTTTTTGAACTTCCTTTTCTACTATTTTTGAAGAAATCTACAACTTAACAAGTTCATAAGAAAGTAGCTCTTGCTGTCCTAGAATACTTAGAGAATCCCACATTGAGATATTAACATTATGATTTTTCATTACATCAACAATGTTAAAAGAAGCAACAGTTTTAGAAACAGAGTCTATTGTTTTATCATACACTTTAGTGAAAACTAATTCTACTTTAGCCACTTTTGATATCTAAGGTATAAATAATCTTCTTAGATCAGGTTATAGCTGTTTTTGTTGTTCTTTACCAGCTGAAACACCTTTTTTTTTTGTGGAAAAATAGAAATGTTAGCTGATTTTGGGCTTGTAGTTCTGCTTTATCAGTGACTATGGGCAAAATAGACCTATTTTTTTGTTTTTGACTTTCTTGGGCCTTTTCTTGATCCCTAGTAGTAACTACAATGAAATCATCCTCACTAAAACTGACTAAGTTTTGTTTAGGTGCTTTCTAAACATAAGTTTCTTTCTTCCCACCCTCCATTTGAGGCATGGACAATGTCTCAGGTTGAGGTTGTGCAACAAGACTTATATTCAGAAATCATTTGTTCAACTTGTAGTTGAATGAGGTTGATTACAAGGTTAACACCATTCTTCTTTAGCCATATTAACTGGGACTAAAGTGTTAGATGGAGTAGGATCCTTTAGGTCAAACTAACTTTATGGAAAATACTTTCTATGAGTTTAATTCTCGCTTGTAAGGTTGTCTATTTTGCTAGTTTTTCTGATAAGGAGCTTGATAAGGCCTACTAGGTAATGCAAGTCTATTTTCAATCGAATTTAGCTTGTTTCCATAGTTTGTAAAGATTTAAACAAACCATCTAATGGGGTTGTAAGATTAGGTTCAATAATGGTGATAGGCTATGGGATAGGTGCCAAATATGCTAAAAAGGAATTAAAGGCCTTGGTGCTAACTTGTTGGCTTGAATAAGACTATTTTTAGCTCGGATAGCAATATCATAGGCTATTGGGAGAGTTTCTCCTCCCATAGACTGAATCATAGTTGAAATATCATTGTTTAGGGCTCTAAGATAATAAAGAAAATCATGATCATCTTAACGTTCGACACTTGCTGGAATTCTTTCTTAAGTTCTGACAAAATGAATATTGAAACTAGCCATAAATTCATGAGGGGCTCTTTTAATCGTAGATATTTATTCTATAAGAGATAAATGATATGAATTATCTTGAAATTGTTTCAGAAATTTACCACCTAATTCATCCCAAGTTCTTATGCTTCCAATCTTTAAGTTTCTATACCATTGCAAGGATTTCCCTTTAAAGGATTCCGCTAAAAGTCTCAAAGCCACATATTCAAGATTAATATTATAGACTGCGCATAGGGCTGCAACATATTTGATATGCTTTGTTGGTGTAACTTGATTTTCACCAATGAATGAAGGTAATCTTTTCATGGTAGAATTAGGGATATCATGATAGACTATAATTCCATCAATTGTAATGAAGTTTCAAGTTTCCCATTTTTCACAAGTGTGAAAATTGTCAACAATAACTGTCATTGCTCTCGGATAAGTGATACTTACATTTTTAGTGCCAAAAGGAATACTTTATAAAAACATACCCCATGGGGTAGTAAATTTTGGTTTGGGAAGATCTTATTCAAAAATATAAATATGATTATAACCATAAAATCCATACATGAGGGAGATCATTTTAATCCCCATTGTAGATTCAACAATCATATCAATACTTGCACTTTGAAATTCATGTTTTAGGCATGTTTTTATATATCACAAAAGTTTGTACGAATTTTGATTCTCAAGGTTTTTATAAATGGGAAAAAAATTGATATCCCCTCTAAATATTAAATTGGTTTAATAAAATCTTCTTCTAATATTTTCTATAGTTCAAATTTGAATATTAACGAAACTTTGGGATGCATTTATCTTAGTATTTATTTCACTAGCTTTGCATTAAGATGAAATACCAAGTGGTGTACCATATTAGAAGGATCCAATACTTTAATATCATTTTATGTCAATGTAGATATATATTATAGCTTAATAAGAAGTGTTGTAAATGGTTCTATTTACACTTCCTGGTATACTTGCACCAAGTTATAAGAGTTTAGGGTGTTCACTTGTACTAATATTGATGTTAGTAGTGTTTTTAACAAAGAAATTGAAAACACAACAACATGAGGATCTATGGGATAACAAAAACATCAACCGAGTTGAACTCTAGAAGTGTGATGAGGTTCCATGTGGGAGACATCATCAGCCATGAAATGTGCATGTAAATAATGGAAAGAGTCACAACATCTCATTTCCTCATATATATGAAAAAGGGAAGCAATAAACATATGAGGTGTTGTGTGACCCCAAGTGCAAGTAATTTTACCTCCTTAAGTCGAGAAGGGGATTTATATTATTGAAATGTATGTAACTCCCATATGAAACACTTATGTACATAATATAATGATGAACCTTACAACATCTAATACCTATGATCTCACCTAAATGAATGACTCACCACATGATGTCGAAAATGACTCGCATAAACACCCCCTTCATTATAACTTAGGATGAGGCAGAAATTTATAAATTAGAAATGTGTGTCGGCAATAAGGCTTGATGAGGCACCCATGGAAAACAAGGATATCAAGCAATGGAGGAAAACCTAGTGGGAAAATCATCCATAACAAGAAATGGAAAACACTCTCTAGTAATCTAAGAAAGATGCCTCAAATAGGTTCTCGAAACTAAGGATCCTGATAAGGTACACATGTATAAAATGGAAATATATCTAGAAAAAGAATAATATTGGAGAAGAAGGAGACAAGAAGAACATAGAAGAATCCATAGAAAAATATGAAATATGTAACTCTAGGAAATCTCCAAGAAGAGTGTCAATGCCATTTTCCTTAGCCAATGGACTAAAGAAGAACTAACCACATCAAATTATGTGCCTTAAGAAGGACATGAATAAATTACTATAATTCTTCCCACTCCATGAAGGAAGATAGAGGCAGAGTATGAAGAACTCTAAATCTAGTCCATGGAAATGTTACATACGTCTAGTAAATGAGTGCACAACAATCAAAGGTAATTTCACAAGTGTATAAATTTTAGAGTATGAAGAAGGAACATCCACTAAAAGGAAACCCAAGTGAATTGAAGGAAATTTAACAACCCCCACAATAGAAAGAGGGTCCAAAAGTAAGGGTGGATCAGTGATGATCTCCAAAAGAGTGGAAGTGATAAGAGTTCTAGAAGGGGAACTCCCAAAAAGGATATACATAACTCCTCTGAAAGTAATGTAGAATGATGAGGAAATCCCCGTACTACATCAAAATTATAAAATACAAAGAGATGAGGAAGGTTATGATAGATACTCATCCCAAGAAGAGAGATTGAAAAACAAAAGAGTGATTTCTAACAGGTATGAATTATCACATGAAGGAAGAGGAGTGGAAAGGGCCTCACATGTTAGAAGTGGTTAGGAGGTAGATGGAATGACAATATGAGGTTGATAAAGAGATTGTTTGATGTATGATGAGAAGGGAGGAGTGTTGACATACTCTGTAATATAGAAAAGAGAAGGAGGAGAGGAATCCTCGAGTAGTATGATCTTCATTAGAAACATAAGAAAATTCTCATCATCGGGATAGGAACAAGTAATTCTATTTCACTAGAACTGTCATCACATGAATGAAGAAGAAGAGGAGACAACTAAATAAGCAAGTGGAAATGGTAATAAATGAAGGGTATCTAAAAAGGATTGAAGGATGCTTTAAATTATGTGGGGAGGATATAATTCTACCACATGAATGTAGAGAGGTTTGGAGACATGAAAATCAAGTTACTAAAACATGGTCACATGTTTCGAGATAGTTTTCAAGATGAAAAGAATCAGTGGAGTACGTGAAATGGACCATGTAGAAAAGGAGGAAGGAACTCAGAAAATTAGTGTTCCTTATAAGAACACCATGATGTATTATTATATCTACCAAGAAGAAGTGATGGAGGCTATAAAGTGATCTTGTGATGCTCAAGTTTGGAAAGATCATCCTCCATGATACATTTGAAAGAAGTGTAGAAATAATGAGAAGAAGGGTGCAGTGGATACACATAAGGTGGAAAGACATTGGACACACCCAAGAATATGTCTGCATGTAATATAACACCCAAAAAAAAACTATAACCCCCTTGTTTTTGGAACTTTACAAATAGTGTGTGATTAAAATAAGGTATGTTCATGCGACATGGGATAATTGACCACTCACCTTATAGTAGGTAGAGAATCATGAAATAGTGGAGGCCATAATAAGTCCTAGTCAGAAGTAGAGGAACAACACACAATTAGGTACAAAAGAGCATAAAAATATAAGGGTACAAATACTACTCAAGGTGTGAAAGAAGGTGTCTCACATCGCAAAAGAGGGGATACCTTTCTGCAAGGATGTGGAAGATTATCTCACTAGTCATAGGTGAAGAGGAACACTACAATAGGTAAGATAGAAAAAATCCTAGAAAACCCAATAACACTATATGGGAGCACACAAAAAATACCCCCTTATAATGATGAATTTTATTAATTTTTTTCCTTTAATTGAGCTTATTCAATTTTAAAAGGCAAAAAAATGCCAAAAATCCAAAAAGAGTGCAAGGAGAAACCTAGATCTTAAAGGGATAGTTGTCTCATGGCAAGTTGGAAGGGTAGCTTGGTGAGTTTTAGGGAGCTTTGTGGTAAAGCTAACATGGAAGAGCTTAGGCAATTTGAAGTAGGTAGATTGAGATGATTCGGTGAGTCATGGGTGAGATAGTGTGGTTGAGTCATATAATTTAGCATGGATGAAACATGGGAGATGTTGAGCAGATCGGGCCATGTGAGGTCATTGAGTTGGTCTCAAGGCATGGGCCGAGTTGGAGCACAAATGGTCATGGATGGAACATGTGGCAAATGAATTGATTAATGCTCCGGATAGGAAAAATTCATGCATCAAGAAATGTGGTGAGTTAGAAGTAGGTCCTCACATTGATGCAAACACATGAGAGATTAACTAGAAGGCATGCACCGACATTAAGGCAATATTCTAAAATTTTAGGTCAATGAGATGGTCACTACAGTAGGCATGCCGAGTGAAACACATAGAGAATAGGATGCAAGGCAAAATCAGAATCCAAATGCACGGACCCAATAAAAACACCTAAATAAGCATGAGCTAGATGAGGAATATCTCGAGGAAAGGCAACCGAGAACAATTCATTACTATGTGAGTCAATAACCAATGTAGGGAAAATCTTGAGAAGATGTGGATGAATGCACAACAAACAGGGAGTTAAGGAAGTAAAAATGTAGGATGCAAGGAGCTACATGACATAAATGAAAAACCAAAATAGACAGAGGTGAACTTGTATGTAGGAAATAAGGGAATGAATGATTGGAGGGGGCTCGATCGGTGTAAGAGTGATGTAAAGAACACACGATAAAGATCATGAGTAGTTAAAGACATTTAAACACAAAATGTAGCGAAAATAAGGTAGACCGAGTTGCAAAGTGAAAGAAGGATCCAAATAAAGGAGTTCACAAATCAAGTTGGGACAACTTGGTTCATATCTTGTAAGTTTGGGTCCAAGTTTGGCAAAAACCAACTTCAAAATCCCATCATAAATGCACTTAAAATTCTGATCTTAAACCCCAAATTGTGACGTGAGCCTACAAAACACCTCCATAATTACATGCAGGTGGGCAAAAACCCTAGAAAAACATAAACATGTGATCCAAGAACCATGAACAATATGTAAAACCCATAGTAATGCTGAATCAATGCATGTTTAGCATAAATGGAATAGCTATTACGACACTTACACATGAAACTAATAGAATGCCAAACCGAGAGTAGTAGGAAAATAGTAAATGATGAATAATGCAGATCCTAACAATGTGTACTCGATACCATGATGAAGAAAGTGAAAATATGACAACACGAGGATCTATAAGATAGCACAAACATCAACCGAGTTTCACTCCAAAAGCATGACGAGGATCTATGGGAGAGTTGGCATTAACCATGAAATGTGCAAGAAAATAATGGAAAGGGTCACAACATCTCATGTCCTCATAAATCTAACAAAGGGAAGCGGTACAAGTAGGGGGTGTTGTGTAACCCTAGTGTAAGTAATCATACCTCCTCGAGTGGAAAAGGGGAGTTACATTCCTAAATATTATGTACGATGCACGGAATCTAATGATGACCCCTACGACACCTAATACATATGACCTCACCTAAGTGAGATGACTCACCACATGATGTGGACAATAACTCACAACAACATACTCTACTAGTATTTTTATTTTTATTTTCCTTGAAAATATGTTGCAGATGATGTAGGTCATCTATTTTATTTAAACGAGATTACCCTCTCTCTAGTGCCTCAATTTTTTTTTCGCTAAGAGGTATGTACTTTTTATTTTTATTATTTTTCTCTTTTTTCATATTTTGTTTCTTGGATAGTTCCTTAGTGAGTTTTCACTATGGGATAATTTGTTTCTTTTTTATTTTATTTTATTCTCTAGACTAGGGTACTTGTTCTTCACAAAAATAGAAATTTTCATTTAGTTCAATATAAAATCCCTTCTTTTGATCGGAAAGGGTATTGGGTCTTGAGTCTTGAGGAATTCTTCGATGACCTTATCATTTTGGAAGATATCCATGGATATGTGATTTAGGTGATCCCGATTTAGGAGACACAGATGTATAAGGTCAAAATCAATGGTGTGGATGGAAAGGTCTTTGAATTGAATAGTGTCAACTAAGTCATCAAAGAGGCTATTTGTGGAACTTGTCTCATTACTTGAGTTAGTATCCTCAAAGCTAGTCAATACATCAAGTAATACATGCATTATTTCAAATGTTCTATACCATAACGATAGATTTTTTTGTATACATGATAGGATCAATGCAACCTTGTTCATTTTTCCGAGAATTTAAACTTTCCACTACATGTTCTTAATAATTTTATTTTCTTTACTATAATCAAGATATTTGTAGCATGTAGACAACCTATCATTATACAACCAAAAATCTCGTAGAACCTTAAAGGTGTTCATCCTCTAGATATCCAAATCATTTCCAATGAGTTATACCAAGACTGTAAATAGGATTTTCTTTTATGTGAGAAACATTAATCATACCATAACCGCATGGAGATAAAGGCAATTTTCCAATATTGAGAGTATTTTGGAATCGATATTCACAAATATTGTTATCATGGATCTTAATCTCAGGTGGAGAAGAGGATGTAGAAGGTATAAGTTTTGAAAGGAATTTTGGATCAATATAGTTTTCATCTATGAAGGGAATGATACAATGAGATGAAGATATATCCATAGAAGGGAAACAATTTATGATATTATTACTTCACTCTAGAAGATTATAATATTCAAATGGTTTAGTATCAACAACTAGGATAAACTATTTACCTTCATAAGGGAAATTAATGTGTTGATGGAAGGTGGAAGGTAAAACTTGCACAAAATGAATCCACGGATGACCAGGGAGAATGTTATATGAGGTTTCAACATCCACAACATGACAAAATGTGTCCAAAATTTGAGTTCTAACCTTTATGGATAATGTAATTATACTCGAGGATTGTCTTTTTCTATTATCATAATGTTGAATAGTAACGATGTTAGTTCCTAGAATTTCCTCATTATGACCAAGGAATATTAATAATTTTATGGAGAAAATATTCAATGTGGATCCATTTTCTATAAGCACTCTTTTGATTTTATGATGGGTTATGAATGCTTTAATATATAAAAAATTGTTATTTTGAATATTTGGATTCAAAATATCATGAGGACTAAATGAAAGAATTGGACTACTAGGTGATAGATTTACAATCAAATCTTGTAAATGTTGAGTATTGATATCCTTAGGAGCAAGCACAACATGATTTTTTAAATTAAGTATGTATTGAATCGTAGGTGATTACTTAAGAAATTCCATGAGGGATATTTGTGTAATCTTCTTCTCCAATTTTTGATAATATTATGATAATATGAGAAAGATTTCACATTGGATATTTTTGGATCAATGGTAGGTCAAGCATTAGGAATTTGAGGTATAGTTTATGTGGATGGATTATTTTTTTAAGTACCCTAAAATTTTTCTCTTGCATTTTCATCGCATAAATTATAACAAGAGAAATCAAGTTCACCACCTAACACAATAAGTTAATACTCAAGTTCTTAAAAACATATTTGTCTCAAGAATGCAAGTTTACATTCAAAAATAAAAATACATATATTAACTGATTCAAGGGATATATTATTTGTAAATATTCTCAAATACACCAATCCAACATGTTTATAAACTTTTAAATGATTAAAACTTCATTTTTACTCATTCACAATATAGACATTAGCACTAGTTTGTAACCCTTCCTAAAGGAAAATCTTGATGACTAGAACACTCCTCAAGATATTATCTCTCACTCTTAGAATTTTTAGATACCTTGAAATCCTTTAATATTATGCCAAAATTTCAAAACCCATCTCCAAAGAAAACATAAGTTATTCTCTCTATACCTTTCTTAATTAGGCTTATTTAGTAGCCATGTAAACACACAAAGCTTATAGCTCAAAATAATATACCAAATTTCATGAAGAAATAATTAGTTTTCTTGATACCAATTATGGTTTTCTTTCTTGATGGTTAATTTCATCCTAAAAATACCAATAAAATTATCCCAACAATAATTTCTTTTCAATTAGGTATATCTAGGTCTTCTTAGATCTTCGAATAAGTTTCTTAGCTTGAATTCCTTCACCTAAGTCAGAAAACCATTTAATAAACTTATACACCATAAAAATAATTATTTCTATATTTTTAGGCCTCAATTCTGTACTATTATCACTAACTCATCCTCTCACTATCATGTCCTCTTTTAACTTGCTCAACAAGTATGGTTCTTATTCTCATTTCAAATCATGTTTCCTCTCTCACCCTTACACTAAATTTTCATAAGTACATCAATCTCATTATTATGTTATAACCCCATATCATATACCTCACTCATGTAATTTTACTATGGTCTTCACCTAGATTGCTAAGAGCATTGTTTGTGTGAAATTTTCAGTTGTTTTAAGGACCAAAACATGACTATCATGATTCCTTTTATTACATATGGTTTAAAGTAACTCCACACTCTTCTAAGTATTAAAATATTGTAACTTACCTTCTTAAACCTCCTATATTATCCTCTCTTCATGCATTCAACATCGCTAAGCATTACTCAAATTGTTACAAGTTTGTGTTATTGACTAGGGAGCTCTTAGGAATTAGTTTTTAGGTTCTCTTCTCCTTGAGAACTTGTATTACCATTCTAAAACTTTTCCCCACCTCAATACTCTATCATTGAATCACATTATTATATTATGGGAAAAACAAAACATAGTTACTCTTATTTTTTCAACTTCTTTACATTACATCCTCAAAAAAGGGTCAAAAGACAATTAAAATTGTATTTACACATTTTAAATCCATCGAATCATTACATAATCTAACTAATCAAATGTTCTCTTATATTAGGTATTCAAACATTTACCATGGAGGTGATAATAGGATGTATAAAAATCAATCTTGTAACTACCTCAAACTTTCATTTAAGACCTTCAAAACTATATGGATAGATGGTTGACTATATATCATTTGTTTTTGGCTAGATGTAGTCTCTAGTTACCTCTTGTTTTAACAACCAACCCCAAATGTGTCGGCACATCATCAATAATAGTCTAGAAGGTCACTCGAGTCACGCGTAGTGTCAAGCCCCTCCTTTATGTGAGCTTTTTGAGAATTTTCTCTCTTAACATGAGGATGTTATACAACCATAAGATAAGTTCACCCATTCTTTGAATTAAAATGTAAGCATTAACTCCTAGTCTAATGTACCAGGGAATAGAATAACATGATTAAGCTAAATGGAAGGAGAATCAAACCATGAGTAACATTGAGAAAACTAGGGACATGTGCATAAACCATAAAGGAAAATGTATAGTTCAAGATCCATTACATAAGTATTTCAGAATCACCTCATTATATTCATTAGTCAAAATAAACTAGCCAAGATTACATAAAAAGAGTTCCATCTCTGGGAATGTTCACAAGATTTTAGAGATTTCATACATTTCGAGCTCACCATTACATACTACATATCTCCATAACATCTATTTCTCTCATGCTCTCATACCTCTACAAATTTTCTTGCTCATCTCTCTCCAAACTCTCCTAAAAATCATCCATAAGAGGAACTAGAAGGAATATTCTCTTAACCACTCATCATTCCATGGGAACACCTAAAGGAATCCTCTGTGATTTCCCTACCACTACCCAAAAATATGTCAGATGTCATCATGTGTTTCCCTCAATCGAGTGTCTTCAGCATGCATGTGCCAGCTCACCCATAACAACCTCGATTCCTTATCCACTCATGATAACCATATTGATACCCTGGAATATCCTTTCCTTGAAATGTAAGTCTCCATAGCTTATCCACATCTGAATCTGGTCACTTTTTTTTTTCTCCATATGCACATATTTTCCTATTGTCCAAACCTCACCGAGTTGCGAATCCAACTTCCTAGGTGCGAGCCTTCATGCCTCTCCAAGAACTACTTTTACACGTGCCTTCGTGCCCTGCCTCCGTGCACCACAAGGCTTCACGCCTTAGGTACTTAGTTATTTTAGGGGTCCAACATCACCCCATACTAAACAGTTGCCACCTCTATAATCCCTTACGCTTCCCAAATAAAGTCTTGATGACCAAAATATGATAAGGAAAGAATTTTTCTCCAAAGAATAAAGGATAGTTATTCGGAAGAATCCAAAAATAAATAATTAGGGGAGGTGGAATGCTACGTGACCAATTGGAAAAGTTCAAGGAGCTCCATGTCTATCTAGTCCTTTAATTTCTCCCGTGCCTTCATTGGTGCTTTTCCTATGACACTGGGTACCTATTCTAGAGTGATTTATTCCACCTTTCCCTTTATCAAATTAACAACCACCCTCATATCCATGCAAAAACCTTCAAACTCATCCATCCACTCAATGATGGAGTCTCAAAGTTCACTAATCTGAAGTCTAGATTTTTGCACTTTGTTTTGATTCTCTCCTTCTGGTCCATCGTGTTAATAACTAGCTATGCACACTTAGCATTATAGGTGGGGATGGTATCCAACAAAAACTTGAGGGATTCCTCCTCCTCTATCATCTACACATCAATAATTGGCTCACATTTTCTGCAGCTATTGAATCCCCTATCTGCTATTATATTTACTTCTTTGAGTTGGATGAGCAAGTACTCTAACTCGGATCTGGCTTCAATGATGACCTTTTTCTCCTCTTTCTCCTTCGTGAGCTCTATCGATGTGGGCCCTACACCATCATCGATGTTAATGAGTAACATCCCCACAAGTTCCTCATGGTACTCCATTTCATCCTCATAGTTAGTGTTGTCTGGATTACCAACATTGGATATTGTCCTAAAATACTCTTTATTAGGGTGTAAAATCAGTCATATGTCTCATTTATGCATGCATGTTATCCCCTTAATTCCAGAAATCCATCTATTTACTTCTCCTTTTTTTCTTCTCCATGATCATGGTCCGATCGTGGCCTCTACATCCAGAAGCTACGCCGATTACCTCTGAAGACATCTTTTGTAATGCATTGTATGCCTACTTGTCTACTAAGTTGTTAGGATCCACAACCCTACATGTATCTCCTCCTTTCTTCTCCAAATGGATAGTCTTGATTGAATGATCACTAAACTTGAACTCAGGCTCCTCAAAGTGGCATTACATGTTCCACCCGAGCATGTTCCCGATTCTGGGTACACCCCGTCCCGGTCCATCACATCCCATCCATGCAGATTTTTTGGTGGGAGGGTGGTCTCAAATATCACATGCAAGACCTTCTTGCGGTCATCCATGAAGTCCATATGTGGGGAAATGGGTTTCCACTTCTTCCTTGTAGCTTTGAGCTTCATCCTCTACTTTTTTTCTCCAGGGTTGAATCCTTTATCCTCATTTATAGTAAAGGAGTCCCCCTTTTCTCTCTTTTGGCTGGTGTTCTGAGTTGGGAGGTCTCACACTCTGAACTCTTCTTAGCCCCTACAGAATGTTCCTTTTCTTCTCACACCTTACCCACCTCCATGGCCTAAGCCTTAGCTTCATGTTCTTCCAACTCTTCCTCCAACTATGCATTGAAGGTGGTGGCGTATTCTTATTTACCTTCCTTTGATCCTATTGTGGGTTTGATGCATCAATTTTTTTCACTTATTTTGTTTAGGATCCTCCTCTTCCTTATCTTCCTTCCCTTCCTTCTCTTCCTCACACCCTAGCAATGAGGTCCTGGTGCCACCACTCGTAATGAAGTTCTAGCACCCTTGCTACCAATTTGGTGTATGGATTACTTACTTTTCCCGGAAGTATCTAGCTTCCCCTCATCTTGTTCTTCTTCTTCTTCCTACACTTCTTTCATGGGTGAGACTATCATCTCACATGGATTTGGAAAGGGAGAGTCTATAACCTCCACCTCAATCCCTCTTGTGTTTTAGGATACAACTAAACGAATAGCTGATGGACATACCCCTTGATGGTAATGTTGACTTGAGGGTGTAAGTCCGTAAACTTTGGCTCCAAAATTTGACGTAACCAGTCGAGTGTGATATTTTTACATCATGCACAATGTGTGGAAATCAACATCCACCTTATGTCTGCATCGAAAACTAAATTTTGCATGTCCTTTATCTAGTTGATGGAGTAATTCATATATATGGTAGTAAATGTGAATGAGATCTTGTACCATGGCCCCATCTCTCCCTTGGACATCACAAAATTTTCTATAAAAAAATGTTGTCTAACAAAAATTTTACCTGGTCCCCAACAACTTGTGGTAACGAGTGGGGAATACACCACTCGTTCTCAAAAGATTCACACAATCACTCAAACCCCTTGTTCATCCTATCCTTATAAGAAATGGAGATGGTCCCATCGTAGGTGAACATCATGAATTGGAATGTGGGGGACACGTGCATGGTTGGGTGAACCAAAATTCTCCCATTAGGTCCGTTTGGGACATTTATCTCCTAGAACATGATAAATAGTAGGATGGATCCCCATGTGATGTTTCCATTTGTAATAAATCGGGAAAAGGTGTAGTGTTCCCTCCGGGACACTCTATAGGATGCATATAGGAAACCCCAATTAATGTTCTTCCACCTCTCGACATGCCCAAATTGCAGCTCTTGAGTTGGGAATCAAATCTCAATTTTGGATTTGGGAGATCTACAATCACCTGTGACCTACCTCCCTTCTTATATTTCAGTTTCTTTGTCGGCTCCTCAATCTTGGCATTTGCACACAAATCAAGTGAAATATCCTGTTTAGTATTTGGTAGGCTTGTAACCATCCAAATCAAATGGCATGTGATCCTCATTCTTCTTCTCATGAAGTAGAATAAATCTTCATGCACTCGTGACATCAACCTCCTAAACAACGAGGTGGGTTTAGAAAAGAATGATAGCTCCCATAACTGTAAAACTCTAGTCTTTTACAGCTCTTGTTGCACTAAGTCATCAACCTTAGGGTTTCGAGGTCATCCATAGTTGGAGTGTATAACACTAGGTCCACCTGCATCATCTTTTCATTTTCACTCATTGATAACTTTGAGCTCCACTTTTCTACTTTAATAACCCCCGGAGGTTATTACATTTCTAAGTAGATTTCCATATGGTCCTCCTTCTCCACCACCATTTTCTTTGTTCAAGCCTTCTTGGGTACCATCTTACTCATTATTATTTCCTTTATTCCCTAGGTTCTCTGATCCTTTCCTTTGTCTTCCCAAACTCAAAAACTTCCCTGATTCTCTCTAACACAACCCCTTCCTATTCTATTGTATTATTTCCTCCTTTCCACGCTACACGATTGCACTAAAACTAGCACAAGTCTAATGGTTCATGATAGTACTTCATTTCTCTCTTCTTCGTAAAAACCTTGTCACACTTCAAGCTCGGGAGCACAAAATAATTTCTCTAAGGAAAAGTAGTCAAAATGACTACTCTTACCTCTTATTTATACTTTTTGATTCCTTAGAGTCCCATCTCTTTTTGATAAATTACTTTATTTTATTTAAATCAACTTTCGAGACTTCCCCTCATGCATTGCTGTTATAACCTTCTAGCACTCCAATACTACTTTACTACCACAGACCTCCTTTGCATGCATCATTGTGGAAAAGTACATAACCTATACGCCATCCACTAAGTACTTCCCCATGGTGTTTCCTACCTTATTTTATACCACGTGATTATTCCCTTGTTTGTCATCTTTAAACTTCTCTCACCACACCTTCATAACCGCACAAATTCCTACACCTTAGCCATCATGCTGCTCACTCTTCTTCCTTTGTGCTAATATTTCCCCATTCTCTATTGTTCAAGGAATTTTTCAGCATATCTCTGACTTCACCCCACACAAAAATGCATGTACACTCCTCTATGCATAAAACCTCTTATAATGTAATTAGCTACTAGTGCAACAACACATAACACAAAACCAAAATGATGACAAAGAAAATAACCAAAAGGGAAGAGGATTAAAGGAAATCTAACCTAATTCACAATAATTATTTATTTTCAATCATAGAGAAGCCTTATTTATAGTATGGAATCAGCCTACTCCCATTGAAGTAACTTGGTAACCTCGTCCCATCCAATGCACTTGTAATTGGCACACACTTGAATCAAGGATGTATGAAATGATGTATGGTCCTAACCAATGGAATTTCAGTTTCTTAGGATGGTGCAAAAATTTAGAGTCATAAAAGAAAACCTTCTACCTAACCTCAAATTATTATTTTTAGTATGATGATTGTGTCATGATTTTTTTCGCACCTTCTTAGTCTTATGACTCCACCTATAAATTGATCACCTTTCATTTAACTAAATTAACTTCTCCATATGATCTTTTAGTGCTTTCTCGTTGGCTAATCCTCCTGCGTGTGTAATACGTAAAAAGGGCAGCATAAATTCTTCTGGTAAAATAGATTCCACAAAAACCACCAATTGAAATGGTGTGGACTTGTTTAATCTCTAGTATGTTGTCTGTAGTAATTTATTTTACCCTTAATACCTCTTTCTAACCCCAAGTGCACCAGCCTATCACTCAAGAGTAGGTGCTAGGCACTCACCTGAGGAATGCACGGGTTTCGAGACCCTATTTTATGTGAGCTTTGTGAGAAGGTTTCACCATTAATAGAGGATTATTTATAGAAATGGAAATACACACATCTTGAAATAATAAGATAGAACTAATAGATCCACACACATGTCCATGCATCGTAGAAGGTAGATAAACACTTGAATGAGCCATAGGAACTAATATCGAGCTATAACATGTTAAATATAAGAAAGGATTTTAACCATAAACAAGATATATAGAACAAACCCATATACATACATACATACATACATACATATATATATATATATATATATATATATATATATATATCAATTTAAAAGAGTTTTGGTAGCCACATTACAGTCAAAATGGTCATCTCAAACCATATATAATAAATGACAGAGACTTAACTCCTGTAAGCTTCTCTGATATGAGATCCTAACTATACTTTTCCCATTCTAACCCTTGTTATAGATCCCAATACCCATACATATGCTTATGGAATCCGTTCTGACCCCTTACCACTAAATACTCTAAAACCCAACACTTATGAACTCTAAACCCTTAGCATTTTTGTAGCACTTCGTTACTCTCCTTCTCTTTCTCTACATTCTCTATGCATTCTCTCTGTGTTTATGTCTTTGGCTCTAGCATTTCTATATATAATATCAACACCCACTACCATGCTTTCTCTCTTAAAAGATCATGTGCCAAGTATAAATTTGGTCCTCCATTGGTGAATTTTTATCCCTTTGCAAACCCTCCACTCTCTCGTAATGTATCTTATAGGAATATTCCCCGTGTGGGGATATCCTTTTCTTAACCTCCAAGGTTCTAGGTTGAAACCTTATCCACTTATCATGCCTAGTCAGATCCTCACATTTTTCCTCAAGTGAATATAGAATGCAAAATATGGCTAAGTCCTTTAAACCCATGTTTTTCCTCCCATGCGTGCCCTTGTTTCACTTAAACCCTTATTAAACCCCTTTTTCATATGTGTTTTACCCTGAGCTTCCTTTTTCTCATTGGTCTGCGCACAAGCGCACCTCTTAGTACTTAGCGAATATTTATGGTCCAACATAACCCCACACTATGCATGTTCTCCATCCTATGAAACATATTTCTACTTCAAATAATAAAGAATAGTGTAAGCTGGGACAATATGAATAAAGAATGAAAGAATATAAGAATTTGCTACTATGTTGTAGGAGGAGTGGGAATTCCTTCTTCACTATTGCCTCAATATTTTCCCAGGCATCTACCTCACTGATGTTGTTTGAAGTAGGTCACCTACTAGTGTTCTCACCTCATCAAAAATTAATTCATTTCTCTTAGCATTTAGTTTATCTATCCATTCATTGAGTGACCTAGGGATATAGCTCCTTAAGCTAATTCTTAATCAAACCCCACAAGGTTTTAATTTCTTCTAAATTTTTCTCAACCTTGGCTAGGATCTTATCATGCTCCACCATGTTTCCTTTGTTCTTTTCTTGAAATTCCTTTAGATCCACCTCATGCATAGCAACCAATATGCTTGTTACCCTATCTCTATCGATACGGTTGTCATATATAACCTTGGCCATTTGTGTGGTGGTCTTTATAGTGGAAAGGATCTCAAAATACTGAGTAACTGTATCCCCAATCTTTAGTTTTTCTTCCTCCTTCTAGCGCGCCATTACCTCTTCCACCGACTCCAATGCGAGTGGCTTCCTTTCCATGGTGAGGATGTGGGTCAATTCTTCCAAGAATTACATGGTTGACTCATATTTTTTCTCAGGTGGGGCTAGGTCTAGGTGCTTCAATATTATGGCATCTAAAATAATCTCTATCTTCTTATGGATCTCGTGCACCTTTTCATTTTTATCCCTTAACTCGCACCTTGATTTTGCATTGATCAGCTCCTCCTACTTTATCTCCCTATATCTTTTAATGATCTCTTCATTTTTCTTCTCAATTTCTTCCTCTAAGAACCTTATTCTATCATTTCTCCTAAAGATCCTCACCTCAACTTCTACCAATACTTTGTTGAGCGCATTGTAAAATTGCTCATTGGATAGTTATTGGGGCGTTACTAGAGGGTTTACTCCCTTGGCATCTGGTATCTTCATCAATGCCTCATGGTTGACCTCAAATTCAGGCTCATCAACATGGGACTCAAAATCCCAAGACAACATCTTCCTCATGCATAGGTACACACCCTCTTCACATAAATAAGACCATGCAAAAATTGGTTTGAAGGCACGGTACTTTAGAAACACACACATAGTAGTTTATTTGGATCATTGATGTAATTAATTTACTTTTCTTGCACCCCTACTATGTCCTTTCCACCTATGTGATATTCCTTTAGGAATATTACTGCTAAGATGGGGTCTCTGCCCATGCTTCTAGACTCTTTTCCCACACTTTCACTTTCCTCCATCCCCTTTAGTACTTCTTCAGTTCTTCACTCCACCTCTTGATCAACATAGTATTTTATAATGCCTACTACCTCCCTCTCTGTGGCATCCTCTATCTTCTCCTTATTCAAGCTTGGAGTATTTTGATCCTTCATGTTTACTTCTTCACTTCCCCCTTTCCGTGAGTGCCTCCTTCATCCTCATCCTTCTCTTCATTTCCCTCTTCCTCTGACTCATGTACATCATACACAAGATGGTTCTAAGCCTCCACATGATCTTCATCATCCTCATCACCCTCGATGGCCTACATGATTTTGTTTCTTACGAGTCCTCCTTTTAAGACAATTTGCTTCTTCATAATTGGTGATTTCAATATAGGAGACTTTTCTTTTTCTTCTTTGCAAGGTGACTCTTTTCTTGCCGGTGATTCTTATTTCGTAGGGGAATTCTCTTTCCCTGATGCCTCTTCCTCAAGTTTCTTCTCTTTCTCTTCTGCAAGGGACTTCTTCCTCTGTGTATAGGTGCTTGGTTTTGCACCAATCCTACACACCTACACACTTTGCACTATATGTGTACTTGGTGATTTTTTCTTAGGGGCCTTCTCTCTCTCCCTTTTCCTTGGCGTGACCTTCTTCCTTATGGTGGGGTCTTCTAGGATAAAGAAATAATTTTCAACGTAAGAACATTTCTCATACTTAGGCCTTATACGTAGGTATACCCTTGTTGTGGTCCTCCCAACAACAGGAAATGTCACTAGCTTCAACATATGTACATCATGGGAGACATACTTCTCCACATATGTGCGCTTATTTGGATATATCAATGTTTTGCACAACTCGTGGTAATCTTGGTCTACCATGCTGAGGTCAAACCTTAGCTTCTTTTCCTCTTTGAATCGATTGACCCCATCTTGGAAGTATTGTTTTGTAAAGGAGAACAAAAAATTATACCAAGGACCCTTAGCACCATCTGTTAGAGTAAACCTGCCAATACAAAAATGTTGGTATATGGTGAATTCAGCATTTCCTTGTAGTAAAATAGGTAATTGCTTGGGTCTCATTACTGAATGCATCACACATCCGCTTATACCATTTTTCTAGGCATGCCTTGTGGGCCTTCATCATGGTGTCACAAGTGTATTTCTCAAATATTTTGGTGGGGTAAGGGTTATCATCTAGAATCTCCCAAACAAATTTATCTCACCCATCAGGAACTCTAATCTCTGAAAATACAATGGTAAGGAGGAAATTACCAAACATGATATTTTCTCCATCGCACGCAACATTGATGATTTCTTCTGCTATGAAATCCGATAGGTTATAGATGGTCCCCTCTGAGATCTTATGGAAAACGTTCAACCAAGCCTTGTTGATCTGTTTCCATCTCTCATGCCCATTCAGCTTTGTGACCAAGCACATGGCCATCCTCATTATAGGGTCGAAATCACAGAAATGTCGAAGTATTGTGACCCCTTCTTGTAGTCATAAGATTTAACAATATTCTTGATGGCCTCCTTATCATCCAAGTCATCATCGAATGATTCTCCTTCGTAGATAAGACTGATAAAATTAGAAAATAGTTGAGGATTTATTTGCATCCTTTGTCCTACAAAGTAGAAGTGGTCTTCATGTACGCGTGACATTAACCAGTCGTATAGTATCTCATATTTTCTGAAATAGGGCAACTCATAGAGTTACAATAACCCAACCTTCTCCATCTTCACCTTCACCTCATCATCATAAATAGGCATTCCATCTGGTGTCCTCTTGTCTGTAGGGTGAACTAGTTCTAATGCTATCTCATTCTCTGTGGTGCTTGTTTGATGGTTTTAGTCACTCACGGCCATCTTTCTAACATGAGACACCCATTCTTTTCCAAGCAATACATCATCTAGATATTGCATCTCCACGTACCATTCTTCATTGAAACTAGTGGAAATGACTTGTTTCCCCTTGCCCTTTCCCTTCTTTGGTGAAACATTTTCTTCTTTCCTTACTGTCATGTCTCCATCGGATCACTAAAAGTTCTTTATTTCTCCTGATCCAAGCTCTGCTCAACTTTATGGATCCACTCCTTTGAAAAAATCCTCTCAATCATGTTCCCTAGCTTACGTAACCTAACTTGGAAAACACTTTTTCCAAAAGATGGCATAATCATCTACGGGATTCATCCACACAACCTTTGTCAACTTACGCCAAAGTGTACTTCTTTTTCTACTCTAGTTTTCTAATCAAACTAGCTATGAATGCAAATCTTCACAATCCCTTTTTACACAACATTTCTTCAAGGATGCCCTAGTTCGCAAGAGCTCTTTGATAAAAAAGATACAAGGTAAACAATAATACACCCAGACCTTCTACTTAAAGCTTTTTATTTTTTCCGCAATAAATTCCATGCCACTTACTAATGTACTCTTGCAATAAGGATTGTTTTTTCATACTTTGCCAACCTTAAGCACTTTTACCCTTGTGCCTAATCCTGTGCTAAAAATTTTACAACCTTTTAGTGCATAAAAACCCTTACTGAATGAAGATCCTTATGTGTTCTCTTTCAATGCAGAAATTACTTCTTATGTCCTTATCTTGATTTTTGACATCACCTACCTCATGTTTTTCCTACGCTTCTCACCCTTGTATGTGGTTTTTGTAAATCCTTTCTAAGACCATACTCCTCATATTCACATTTTCTACGTGCACTCTTCCAAACTATGCACTTTTGATCCTTCCACCCATACCATCGAAACACAACTTTCAATACCAGCTTCCAGTTCTTATCGCATCACTTCAACCCAAACAAAAATAGATGTGCGGTCCTTTACACATATAATTTTATTGAAAATAGTAAGTGGCTACCTGAACACAATGCGCACATAACAAAAAAAATAAAGGGAACAAGAAACAAGAAAGGAAAACAAAAAGAATGGAAATACATTAAGCTAAATCCTAGGCTAACTTGAAATACTGCCTTATTTACAAACACAAAGAAGACTTATTTATGGTAAGGATTCAGCCTACTCCCATTGAAATGGCCTAGTAACTGTCTTCCATCCAACACTTATAACTAGAAATCACTTGAATCAAGTATATAGGATACAATGTATGGGCCCATCCAATGGACTTTGAATTTCCCAGGATGGTGCGAAACATGGAATCGTATAATAGAACCATTTACCCAACCTCAAATTGTTTATTCTTGATGTGTCTATCATGCCATGCCTTCTTCCTAGATTTTTCTATTTTCTAACTCCAACAAGAAATAGCCCACCTCTCATCTAACTGCATTAACTTATCAATCCTCTCCTCAAGTTCTTGTTCATCATCTAATCCTCCCGTGTGCACTATACACAATGATGGTAACAAGAATTCAATAGGTAAAATTGTTTCCTCACCAAACACCAATTGAAAAGTTGTGGCCTTGTTCAGTCTTTTATAATTAGTCTGGTATGACCATAATATAACTGAAACTTTGTCATCTCAATCCTTTCTCCACACATCACAAATCTTGGTTAACATGTCATTTAGAATTTTGTTAAATGTGTAACATTCCCATTTTAAGACTTTAGAAACAAGGGATTTTTTTATCTTACATAATGTTCTTTATTCTAAATTAATATAATTTAGAACACACATTCCAATGCCAATCCATCTCATAATAGAAAACCATATGCAACTATAAATGACTCGGTGAAACACCGATCTCTCATTCCATGACTTGGTATTAAACCAATCTCTCATGTTAACTTAATAATGTGTATACTAGGTATACTTGGTTCCTTTACCCTTTTAGGGGCACCCAAGTGTTCTGTTTAAGAGGCCTATCTAAATATCTGTTATCGATATTCATCTGAAATCCTACATCTTAGACTAGGTGACATAAGACAATGCAACCAATAGCTTGTGATACTTTGGCCAAAAATTTTAAAATTTTTTAAGATGTTTACATTCCTAGAAAACATACTCATCGAAAGGAACATGTCCCTCACAACACTTATTCTATTATCTATAAGTTTCTTTCCTAACTTCAATCGGTTTAATCTGATTCAAAGTTTCACACTAGACAAAAGTTAGCAACATGCACTAGTGTGGAAGACTACTCATGGTGACTAAGGATACATAGACATACTCAATCGACTTACGTCAATTGGGTGTGTCTAGTTACCCTAAGTCAACATGAGTTGACCTCAACACTAGATCATGTTCCTATCCTGTTTAGGGTGGGACCATGACTCAATCTTCCACTTATGTCAATCGAATTGAACAAACTAAGTGGGGTGTTAAGGCATATAAGGCTACATCATAGTATCCTCGTAATGACCCCTATCATTATGAAGTTACTATGTCACAACTTATATGTTCTAACATCCAAATGAGTTTCCTCAACTAGACTAACATACTTAAGGTTAAAATTTTATCAACCCAATTAATCATTGTCTTAAATATTAATGATAACAACGCTTTAAGATTCAACTAAGCATCATTTAACCTAAAAGGTTACAAGGTGTAAATTACATGAGAGGTAGGTATGTAGATAAAATATTCTTTCCTAACCATTCCAATTACATGTTTAAGTTTATCTTAAACCAATCGATTAAATCATATGACAACATGATTGGTCTAAATGTTATGAAAGTTTGTTTATTAGATCATTTTCTTACTTCAGCCTTAGCTTAAAACAAGCTTATTTAAAACCTTTATTTTAGACTTCATAATGATGAAGTTTAAATCCTTTTAGTTCCTTTTTTAAGCATCCCTATATTTATTAAATAATTCTACTCAAGAAATAACACAATCAACCATCCTCACAATCTAGTCATATCACTTAACAAGATCTCAAATGAATATCTATTAATTACTTAATAATATATCCAAATTCATTCCAATGGAGGTATCATAATGTTTTTGTGCAAATGTGCAACAGGAAATTAAAAGTTTCCAAGCACGACAACTATACCCTCGCGCCGTAATTTTCATGTTTTATCATTCCTAGGCACCCCAAGTTTATCCATTTAGTCCAAGTGACCTCAGAAATAATGTTATCTCATCCCCCTAGGTTATTTATGAAAGTCTATTCAATCCCCCTAGGTGATTTTAGGGAGTTATGAAAGGACACTTATCTTTTCGCAAAGATATACGGAAGGGCTATCATTGGCCTTCCCAGGACCAAATCAACCCCCGGAGCGAAACGAAAGGTCGAGAATTAAACATGGAGGTGAATGGAAGAATTTAGAACATCGTGGAAATTATTTTGGAAGGCTTGGGGAAGTTTTGAAAATACTAGGAGCATTCGAGAGAAAAATAGGGTTCACAAGCCTAGGTAGTTAAACATGCCTAAAACAACAATTGGGCTTCAAAAGAAGATTCTGGGAGATTTGGATGGAGTTAGAAGTAAAAAAAACATATCTGAAAATATAATTACAATACCTACATGATGGTGAAATAATGTTTTTCACAACACTTTGGAGCATTAGGTCTGTAGGAAGATTTTCTTAGGCATAGGTGGAGTACAAAATCAAAAATTCAATTTTTCATGGATAAAATGCAAGAATCAAGACATCATACCCCCAAAATTTTAGTAAAAAGGCCATTTCCAGTCATTATCATATAAATTTTTTCAAAAAAATTCCATCGAGAGCTCAAGTTATCATTGTCACAAGTATAGGACAGCCAAATTTTTGGGAGGACAAGTGTCGAAGACTAGGAGCCTAGCGAGATTTTGTGTCCCTGAAGTCCCTCAAGGTCAGGGACATTAAGGTTTCAAAATTTCTCCCGCACCCCTTAAATCTCTCTCAGCTCTCATATGACCCCTTAGACCCTCATGTGACCTCCGACTTGACGATTCAACCCCAGTGCATTTTTGGAGCATCTATTCCCTGTCGTCGATTTGGTGCCACGTGTCACCTCCAGACCACCGTGGAAACTAATTTCCCTTATGTACCTAAGTTGCGGGACATAATAACTTGAAAAATGTTCCAATCCCCTATGGGTAGTCATTTGGACACCCATGTGACTGAGTTTCAGCTCCCAGTGCTTTAAAGTAGCTTTTCTCACCTTCATTCCTCGACGTCGGATCACCGCCACGTGTTGCCATCTTGATGAATGTGGAAATTTATGTCCCTCACATCCCCGAGGTTAGGGAAATCAGTGGAAAAAAATTCTCCCAACTCCAACCCTAATTGTTTAATGCTTCTCGGTGCTTCCAAATTTGCTTCCACTCCTGTCATGACAAACTCCATCCTTCCTCAAAGAACTTCCTCCCATCACTCCACCATTTCCAAAGCTCAAACAAGATTCACCAAAATAATAAAATAATCTATCCCATGGTAATACATAAGTCTTAAAATAATAATTCATTGAGTTAAGAAGAAGAAACAAAGAATGGAGAAGAAGAACAATGGAAATTCCCATAGCCATGAAAACAAAGATTCGAACATATCTTGCAAACCGGTCCTCAAATTGATGAACCGTTTGCTGATGAGTTTTTTTCTCTTGAAGGAAATTCAAAAATAATATTCAAACCTCCAATTTTCATTAAGGAACATTCACAGCAAAGAAATTTCATTTCTGGCTCAACGAAAGAAAAATTGAATTTCTCGTCAAACCAGTTGTTGGATTAAATGAAATTTCTCCTAAAGCATAAGAAGCAAAAACCTATCACAAAGGAATTAATTTCATCAAGAATGGAGAAAAAAACCAGACCTGAAATTTGTGAGCTCCATTAATGGATGCCATGACACAAATGAAAAAAATTAGCGAGCTACCTCTCTACTTCTCGGGGTTTCGGTGGGCAAAATCATCCAAAAATTAGAGGAAACAATTGTAAAAAATCTAGTTTCACGCGAATTAATTTTCATTCCATGAAGTACCTATTTTTAGGGATATGGAGGAATGATTTTCTTGTTATAATTCTTCCCTCTTTTAATAATTTTTCAAATTCCCAAATATCCAACAGGTGAAATCATCTAAAAATTGGAGGAATGATTGTCAAAATATCTAGTTTCACGTGAACTAGTTTTTGTGCCACGAAGCCCCTATTTTTTATGGATATGGAGGATTGATTTTTTTTTAGTATTCTTCCCCACTCATGAAGACATCATTTTCCCACTTGTTCAGATGAAGGAATTACTCCAAATTCAAAGCGTGGAACCTGGAATAAAACCTAGAATTTCAAGACTCATTTTGTCACAATTTGACATTCATGGCACACTTACTAAAAATAGCATGTCTCCTTGCATAGGGGAATGTTACTTTAGGTAAGCCACCATTTTAAGATTCCATGAAGAAGGTGGTGAACATAGAGGGAACATCACAGGAAAGGTCATAAAAAAGGTCATCTTGGCTCACAATTCACACTTACTAAAAATAGTAAGTTACACTCAAAAAGTAGTTTTGGCACAATGGGTTGTATAAGGATAATCATTCAAGGGGGACATCATTGTTTGGGAGAATCCTAGCCATTTTTCATAGGGAATTCGAGATCCACCTTAGTTCATTCAACTTGGTGAGTTTTCGTGAGCTAATTTGGAGGAGTTTCACAGTGTACAAGGAGTTCAAAGATTTAGAGTTTCACTTCATTTGGAGCTTTCCATCAACGATGATTAATGAAATTCATCGGGTGACATATCCTCTTCTTCTTATCTCTCTCTTTATCTCTCCTTTTCCCCCAAATTTCTCTCACTTTCAAATGTTCTAATTCTTTGTTGGGGTTTGCACTTTTTGATATGCCTTTAAGTCACTTAAAAGTGACTTTAGAAACATAATGTAAATTAAGTTTCCTTGAGTAGGAGCATGGAGCGGGAATGGGATTTTTCAAATTGTAAAAGAAAGTGGCAATTTCTGGAGCTGAATCTACAGGGAGAATGGGAGAAGAACTTGGCAAAGGATCACGTGATCGTGGAGCCCATTGGAAATAGGGAAAAGGATGGGAGACCAAGCACATGGGTGGAACTTTGGGGGAAATTGGGATCTAGGTGTCTCGGAGAATCTGGAACTGGTTAAAGAAAAAGGTAATCTATCCCTCAAAATTCCTGTCTCTTTTTTGGCTAGAACAAAAGTTTCCATGGAAGGGGCACTCTTTGCAAAATGTATGGGCTCTAGACCAAATATAGATTATTTTAGAGGTTGGGAAAAGAGACGTTGGGTGGCTAATGGTACCATTGAGGTCTCAACTTATGCTAATGGGTACTTCTTAGCTATTCTACCTAGTAAGGATCATGTGGAAAAAATTTTGGCAGAAGGACCATGGTTCATTGGAAAATATCATATAACTGTTCAGAAATGGGAGTCGGATTTCAATCCTTATGGGAATCCTGTTATAGAGTTTCTGATATGGGTCAACCTTCCAGGGCTTACCATTGGAATTCTGGGAACCGAGGTCCTTTTTGGTATTGTGAAAAGTCTGGGCAAACCTATTGCTCTGGATCCAGTAACTAAAGCAAAAACTAGACTCACTCATGCCAGATTCTATGTGAATATGCATCAAGAGTCATGTTTGGAAAGTAATATTAAGCTTATGACCCCTGAGGGTGATTGGGTGCAGCATTTTGATTATGATCCTACCCCCTTTGCTTGTAAAAATTGCAAGTTGGTGGGTCATGAACAACGCTCTTGTCCAGATCTCAAAAAGAAGAAGCTTGAAGTAAAAGTCATGCCTCAAAATATGGCAACTGAAAAAGAGGTGAAGGAATGGAAAAGGATTGGGAAGAATGGAAGGGTTGTTGAAATCAAGGAATAGGAGGTTCTCCAGAAAAACCCTGAAGTAGAGACCTTGAATCTACTTATCAAAACCAGAGAGGAAGGAGTGGGGACTAGTACTCAACAACAAAGAAGTATCAATAAAGAAACTAAAGAAAAGGATGATGAGCCTGTTCATTAGGTGTTGGAAGAAGAAATCCAAGATTCGAGGATAGGGAAAGCAAAGACATGGAAGGAAAAAAACTTTCTCTACAAGTTGCTTTGATGGATTATCATTGGATGAAGTATCATCTATAGGTTAGAGCTCCTTTGGACAAAGAAAAGAAGAATATTTAACAATGTCAAATGGGTTTGGGATCCTAACAGATTTTGTAGCTGACACCTATGAGGTGATAGGATCACCAAAGACACCTGTGAGTAAATCCAAACTTGTCACTCATAGTAGCTCAAGAGCTGACTTCGGTAAAGATTCTAGCCAAAAGGGCAGGAAAAGTAATAAGGAAGTAAGGGAGACAAGTTCAAGAAAGGAAGTGGATGCAGGTATTTAGAAAACTCTGGGAATTTGTTCCCCCGTAATAAGAAATGTTAAATGATTCTTCTCTCCTGGAACATTAGGGGGTTGAATAACCCCAACAAACATAGAATAGTGAAGGATCTTAGATTGAAAAATAAACCAGATATTTTCATGATTCAAGAAACTAAAATGAGTATGGAAAGATTTAAAGAAGTGGGAAGGTCTATTTGGAAAGATAGTTATTGGGAAGGGTGCATTTGTTGGGAGCCTCTAGAGGAGTAGTCACGCTTTGGGATCCCAACATTGTGCAAGGTATTCCTATACTTTCTTTTTGGGGCATGTGGCAATGTGTTTTACGAATCTGACCTCAAAGAAATCTTGGTATGTCTCCAACATATATGCTCCTAATCTAGTAAGTGAGAGAAGAAAATTGTGGCAAGATCTCTCTAATTTCAGGAATTTATTCAAAGATAAAGACTGGATTATTGGAGGAGATTTCAACTCCCCCTTTCTCTGGGGGAAAAAAAGGGGCATCACTTCCTTTACTAAGAGTATGGAGGACCTTGCTGATTTCCTTAACAATAATGGTTTGGTGGATTTGGATTTGGAAGGTTCTAAGTTCACCTGGGCTAATAGGAGAGTTGGGACATGAGCTTATCCAAATCAGACTTGATAGGTTTGTTGTAAGTCATCTCTGTATGATCAATCAACTTTACTCTCTTGAAGACTCTCCCTAGAATTGGCTCTGATCATAACCTATCCTCCTTAATCTAGGTTTAAATCTAGTCAAGAAAGCTAGACCCTTCAGATTTGAAAATATTTGGTTAGACCACCCTGACCTCTTCAATAGAATACAAGAGTGGTGGAATATCAGGGTCTTTGGGGTGGCTAGTTACCGACTCAGTTACAAATTAAAGCATCTCAAAGGTTGTCTCAAAAAGTGGAACAAAGAGGTCTTTGGTAATATTTTCTAGGAAAAAAGTAGAGTGGCTGAAGATTTAAGGAATATTGAGGAACTTATCGATCTTGATGGTCTTAATCTGGTTCTAAAGGAGCAGGAACAAAATCTTTTGGTTGAGTATCATGACATCCTGGCTAAGGAAGAAGTCTATTGGAAGTAGAAGTCGAGGGTGAAATGGCTTAGGGAGGGGGACAAGAATACCAATTTCTTCCACTTCTCAGCCACCTCCTAGACAAACCTCCTCAAGATAAATGAAATTAAGAATGAGAATGGTGAGATCCTTTTGGAGAGCAAAGGAAATAAATCAAGTCATCATAAACTATTTCAAGGATCTTTTTCAACAAGGTTAGGGGATTGAGGAGTAGAATCAAAACAATATCCTGAACTGTTCTAGAAAGTCATCTCCCCTAAAGAAAATCAGTGAGCTCTTAAGGATCCCTTTTGAGGAGGAAATCAGATTTTTGGTCTTTGATATGGAACCTGACAAGTCGACCTGGGCCTGATGGTTTTCAGGATTTCTTTTACCAGAAATTTTGGGAGCTGATTAAGAAAGAAGTCATTGAAATGGTCCAAGATTTCTTCAATAATGGGAAGCTTCTCAGCCAGCTTAATAATACTTTCTTGGTCCTTATTCCAAAAATTGCAGGGGCCAATGAAGTCAAATATTTTAGACTGATCAGTCTTTGTAACACGAGTTATAAAATCTTGACTAAAATCTTAGCTGGCAGAATCAGATTGGTTCTCTCCCATTTTATCTCTTGAAAATCAAGGTGCTTTTGTCCTGGGTAGGTAGATTACTGACAATATTGTGGTGATTCAGGAAGCCATCCACTCCATTGTTAATTCTGATAGATCAGCTATGTTCCTTAAGTTAGATATGCACAAGGCCTATGACAGGATTACTTGGTCTTTCCTTGGTGCCATCCTGAATAAAGTGGGCTTTGATAATACTCTAGTTAGAATGATTATGACCTACATATCTACTGCTAGTTATTCGGTCTTGGTTAATGGCAGCCCAGAGGGCTTCTTCAAAGCTGGTAGAGGCTTGAGACAAGGTGACCCCCTATCTCCTTTCCTCTATGTTATAATGGCTGAATCTTTGTGTAGAATTTGTAAGCAGGCTTTGCTTTCTAGGAGTATTTAGGGAATCAAGATTTCTAATGGTCTCCCTCCGATCTACCTCAACCAATTTTTGATGATAACTTCCTGATGGGAAAGGCCTCTGTCCAAGAAGCCACCAACTTCAAACTTGCTCTCAAGGACTATGAGTCGGTCTCGGGGCAGATGGTTAATTTTCTCAAAAGTGTTGTTTACTTTATTAATGTGGATAAACAAGTCCAATTAAGGCTAGCTCACATTCTAGGTTGCAAAATCAAGTGTTTTCTAGACTCTTACTTAGGAATGCCTCTTATCTACAAAAGGCCTTGACATCTCTATTTGGAATGCCCTGTTGGAAAGAGTTAACAAGAAACTTTCCTCCTGGAAAGGTCTCCTTCTCTCACAAGCTGGAAAGATTCAACTCCTTATGAGCTCTCTTCAAGGTGTCCCCATTTACATTATGTCTCTCTTTAAACTCCCAGACCAAAATAATTGACGCTCTGGAAAAAATTCAAAAGAGATTTCTCTGGGCTGGGGCCTCGAAAAGTTAAATTCCCTCTGGTGGCCTGGGAGAAGGTCACTAGGCCAAAGATGTGTGGTGGTCTAGGTTTGAAAAGTATACCTATCATGAACAAATATTTGGTTGCTAAAGCTGGCAGAGAATTGCTAGAGAGGAAGGACTATGGATTGATATAATAAAAAAGAAATACCTACGGAATTTAGGCAGAATTGACTCATTCTTCTTTCATGAAAATCTCCCTAGAGGATCCTTCTTCTGGAATTATCTATTGGAATCAAAATATATCCTCTCAAAGGGATCCTTATGGGAGATTGGAAAGGGGAACATGATCAGATTTTGGTGGGATAGTTGGATTGAAGATTCCCCTTTAGCAGATCAGGATATATGGAAGGAGGTTGCTCAATTCTATGAGGAGAATGGTAAAATCTGGATAAGAGATTTCTAGAGTTATGATGATAAGGTCCAATGGGAAACCATAGTCCCTCCTCCTAATTATGATGGTGATATCAAACCTTTTCAAGATCTCAATAAGAAACTCAGGGAATTCCACATCCCCATCTTCCAAACTAAGGAGGATTCCATCATTTGGAAAGAGGAAGACTCTGAAACTATTCTGTTAAATCTACCTATAGCTTACACTTCAAGAAATATTTTCAAAAAGAGTATTGGGGTAAGTTATGGATCAAGGACTTGATCCCTAAGATCAATATTTTTTATTGGCTGGCTATTCAAAATAGAATCCTATCGGTTGAAAATCTTATAAAAAGAGGAATGCAGATCCCTAATAGGTGCACTCTTTGTCGAGAGGGGAAGAGAATGTGAATCATCTTTTTTTACATTTCCCTTTCTCTAAAGGTGTCTTCTCACTGATTTCAGAACTTTTCAACATGCAATGGATTATGCCTTCGAATATGGAGGATTGTTGTACTCAATGGGAGAGCCCTTTTAGGTTCCCTTATCTAGCTTGGGCCTGGAAGATTACTCTACCTCATCTCTTATGGGGTTTGTGGAAAATAAGGAATGATAGTGTTTTTAGAGATCAGAAACCTCTGATTGTGGTGGCTAAAAGGAAAATCCTAGCTGCCATAAAGGAAAATCTCAAACTGTTTAAAGGTAAAACAAAAATCCTTGCCTAAATGGGAGCAGGAAGTGTTGGATAAGTTCACCTATAGTCCGGTCAAGATCAAAAGCCCTGGTAAGAATGTTTACTAGATTAGACCTATGGGAAATACGATCAAGATCAATTTTGATGGGGCTTCAAAGGGGAATCCTGGTCAAGCTGGGGGAGGGGGTATCTTAAGGAATAGTGAGGGTGATTGGTTGTTCATCTATGTGGGTCCCTTGGGAAAGCAGACTAATAACATGGCTGAAGCTAGAGCCCTCCTATGGGGTATTTTGGTTGCTAAGGAAAAAGGCCTTAAGGACATCCAGATTGAAGGTGACTCCTTAATTGTTATAAATTCTCTCCTCAATAGGAGTAAGATCAATTGGTCATTAAAAAACATCATTCAAGATATCAAGGAATTGCTAAAGTATTTTGATAAGATATCTATCAATCATACCTTGAGGTAGGGAAATAAATGTGCGGACAAGATGGCCAATGTGGGAGTCCTTAGTAATGAGTACAAAATTTGGTGCAAAGGAGAGAGATTACCCTCTAATATTAATGATGAAATCATTAAGGATAGAAGGTGCTAGGATAAATGATGCCGGCATGAGTGGGGAAAGTATTCTAGGTACCATGCTAGCTTTTACAAAAATCATTGTTTTTTGTTCAACCTTTGATAGGGTGAAAACAACTTGTTGGTTGTGGAAAGATTTTGTTGGGATGGAAACTTTGGAAACGTGTAGATGGGTGGAGATAGGATTCGAGTGGAACCCACCAAGTCGAACATGGAGGAGAGTAACCAAGATCTTTGGAACAAGCTTAAAGTTGGAGGATTTAGCAATTATATTGCTAAATTACATGGTCATGACCCATCTCTATCAAAGGACTTTGGAAAATCTTGGAAAGAGGGGGTTTTTACTTGTCCGCGGTGTGGAGGTTGAGGTCTTGAGTCCAATATTGCCAGGGTGACTGATATGAAGATGGAAGGGTTAAAGATCTACAAGGAAAGAACCCATAGAGACCTTGAGATTGATGATTTTTCATTGGAAAGGAGACAATGTTACTTCTTCACGGATGGCATTACATGTTTGTGCATTCTTGGGGTCTGGAAGGATGTTTTCCTTCAAGTTATGAAATATATTACACTGGAGGGTAAGTATAGAAAAATCTATACCCATCACATGACCTTCCTCAACATGTTCTGTCACAAGTTTATGGTTAGTATTCCCTTTTTTCTTGCCACCTCTCTTTCAAATTCGTTGATGGATTTCCAGAATGAGAAAGCTGAGCTACCCCTCCATGAGGGCTTGATTCTTCTTCTGGTTGAGAATGGCAAGCCGGTTCTAGATTATCCTTTGACAACGGCCCTAGAGGAGCAAGCCGAGGAAGATGATATTACTCTTGTGGAGTGTCTAACTAAAATGAAAGTGGGTAAGGGTATCCTCTGGGGAATGAGAAAGATAAAGACAAAAATGAGGGTGGTGTTGGGGAAGCCAACGCTTGCTTCAGGAAGAATGAATGTGTGGGAGACCCCAATATTTTTGAAGAATGGAGCAGGAAGATGTTGTATTTAGAAGGGGTCCTAAAATCCATGGAGGACACGAATGAGGGGCAAAGGGAGTCCATTATGAACATCATCAACATTTCAAAGAAGATGGTCACGGATCAGGTCCAGATAAAACACAAAATGAAGGAGCTGGAGATTCAGGTTAAAGTTCTTGCTTGACAGAGTGGAGGGGATTGAAGGGGAAAAGAAAAGGAGGAGATTCAACCTTCGCATAAGTAGCTCGAGGAGGAGTAGGTGATGGATGTCATTGGAATCTAGGAATGGATTCTGCTGGCTTGGGGCTTCCGTTGGTTTTTTTTGTTGTTGTGGAGGTTTTTTGTTCTTTGAACTATGTGTGGACTACTGGTGAACTATGGTGTCCTGTTGCTTCTTGGTCTTTTTTGTCCTCTCTAGAGTCCAGATCCTACAATGTAAGAGTTAAACCTGTTTTTAACCCATCTTTCTAGGACCCATTTCTATATTTTTTTCCTATTTTGTTTCTCGGTTACGTTCCTCTCTTTTGTTCTAGCCCCTAGGAGCTGATACCTTTTTTTTCCTAATCTAACTAAAAATGGAAATAAGGCATATGGAGGGTCATGAGGAAGATGATAATTCACCTCTCATTCTATAAATTATAACACCACTCCCTTTTCGAAGGGTTGGTGATTGATCTTGTAAACTCAAGAATGCATTGTACCTAGAGAAATCAAAGGAGATAGCCATTTTCCTCTATTTTTCCCTTCTCAAAAATGTCTTCTATTCCCACACTATGTACAAATTATGCTTGATATTCAATAAAGGAAGAAGGAATTTTAGTCTCTTCGATTGAGGAGTTTATTGGTACTTTGTGTTCATTAAGCTCTATTCGATCTTGTTGTTGTTTTGTAGATTGTTTTTTTTTCTAAAAATCAAGTGAATGTAATGAAACTTCTTACTAGTATGTGCAAGTATCTAATTTTTACTTGTAACATTGGTTCTCCTAGCTCAATTCTCACTCCATTTCCCACATTCAGATAAATTCTTCCCTAGCAAGAGATTTCTAGCTTTGCCACAGGGTCGGTGGAGTGCCCCTATTGGATCCCCTGGTCGAAAGGCCACCATAGAAATCTACATTTTCTTATGCATGCACATACGACATCTACATCGGTTAAGTAGAGGGACTTAGAATCCCTTATCGTTGGAAAGAAATCCACAAGTTTTTCCACTCGACAATTTGTCTTGCCAACACATAATAAATTAGTAATCAACAATCATCAAACCATTTATTTATCAAAAAGGAGATATCCATTCACTTATCAAAAAAATATTTAAGGGATTACAATGTGTCATTTAAACAACACAAACTAGATTAATTACATATTCCTTTTACGAAAAAATTACATCTCAAGTAATGTCGCTACATAATCATCATAATAAAGAGACAATTTATTTAGTAAAACATATGTAACTTTCTATATGTCTTTCTCCTTTCATCTTTTATGAAATCCATTTGCAAAATTGTTAGCATGAGTCAAGTTTATATAAACTGAGCACGATAATCACTATAACATTAAAACATTGTTTTTTTATCTAATTGTTTCATAAAAAGAACCATGTTATTTATGAAACAATTTTGTAAACACAAAAACAAGATAAACAGAAAGACTTTTCCCAAAAGATTACAAACCAAGAAGGAGAGAGAAATATTATGGAATCTATAAGTAATGTAATAAATAAATAATTAAATCATCATAATTAATCCTATCTCACATCCATATGAGCTCATTACAACATACCAAAAATCAAAATAGTAGTATTAAAGAACTTGGAATTTCATATTTCCAGTCCTAATCTTATCTTCACAGATTAATTTTCCCACTTAAGTTCCTCAACTCAACCTATTCTTACTTTCCAAGGATAAGAAGTAAAAATATATACAAAACTACCTTTACGTAATAAGTATACTAATTTTCTTATTAAAAGATAAAAATTTGAATAATAAATGAAGGCTTAACCCAAATCTAAATTGCATTCCATCAAACAATCATACTATCTTAGACTCAACATAGTGTCTAAGAATTATATTGAATAAGAATAAGTCCCAATACTAAAGGTAAGGAAGACTTAATCAATTAGAAACAAAAAAAGTAACTCACATTAAAGTTATCATAGTCCTGTATTCACATCCAAATCCAAACTCAAATGTAACAATCATAACAACATCATGCAATCCTAAGACATCAACCACTGCAGTTCATTAATTCAAAAACAAAAAGAATCATGAGCTATCATTTGAATAACTCACAACTCAAATCACTCATTCCTCATTCAAGGAAAGGATCAAGGAAACTAAAATTTCAAAACCAGACTAAATCTATATCATTCCCAATCTTCTCTTAAGGGTTGAGCTCATCTTAAAAAATGAATCTTAAGAATGAGTGAAACAACAATTTTAGAACTAATAAAGACTCAAACCAGCACAAAGTAACATATTCAAGAGACCCAACAGAGTCTTGGTCAAGAACACGTCAGTACTAACACTAAGTTCGAACAAGTATAAACTACAACAAGAAAATAATGCAAATATACCCCCACGTAGATCCAAAAATTCAAAAATTAGAATCATTTAAGATAAAATCCATTAGATGAATATTACTTCCCTCACAGGAAGAAGACATAGTTTAACCAGATCACCACAACACTAAACCTTCTGTTTAGTATAACATAAAGATTAAAAAAATCTACCCAACGTATCCTCTTTTTGTAGGGTAACCTAGAATGGTTTTACCAAAAGGAAGGAGAACAATACAAAACTCGGTTCAAACTGGTCTCCAAAGAACTACCGTCATTCAAAAGAAGAGCAGAGAGAGCATAATAACAATCATCCGAACAAGAAGGATAGAGAGAACGTGTGAACCACCTCGCTCTTACAAAATTATCATCAATAGTTGATAATATTTTCCTAAATTTGACAGATCAACAAGATCTATCTAAGAAAACCACTAGACCAAGATGAGTAAACAAAATACTATTAAAATGAAAAAGGAATAGAATCAAGACATTCCAAAGGCATACTTATTGTTCATCTTACCCGAGATAAGGTTCAATGAAAAGAAATAAGATTTACTACAAATCCATTTGGGTAATAACCCAAAAATAAGTGTATCCTAGATCTAAACATGAACTGGATATTCCTTGCAAGAATGAAAATACAGGAACGAAAAAAGTCAAAAAAATAATGGTTCCTCACCGCCATCAACAAGCTAACAGACCAAAAGTAGAGTAGAAATATTTTCTTAAGTCACGGGCATAATTCTTGACTACCAAACAAAGTCTCCTACAAGTTAGATTCCAAACATCAGCAATAAGGAGAGCATTCAAAGCAAGAATCTATAAATTTCAAAAAAGCCAAGTTACTTATAAATGCATGTACAATATTAAGTCCAAGTATCTATTCAATAGAGAATAAACATAGATTTGTTCCTATGCCAAAAAGGTTTGAATGCAAGTAACTTAACACAATAGTAATAAATTAACACTTCCTAGATTTCATGTTCCACACAACAACGAATAATCAAATTTCATCCAAAATAATCAATTCAAATGTCATTGAAGTAAGAATAAGAAAACACAAAATTAGAATCAGAAGGTTTTCAAAAGAGTAGAGTTATTTTAATGAAGAATTTTAAATAAAAGAAAAATACTTAAATAGATAAGGCCTATCATGTGTGATAGAGCTCTTGTCTTTTATTCTTTGTTGAAAATCTTCCAGCAGACTCCGGATAGAAATCTTTCCAAGAAAACACCAACAACATCTCTGAAACTTCATTTTCCTTCTTCTTATATCCTCATAGCCTTATTTCTATTACTATCACTACCATACAAGGTGAAATAATCATGCACTCGACTTGAACCGGATGTTCGAAAATGGAAAACCACATGCAAAGCTACAAGCTCACCAAAACCAAATGAACAATGCAAAACTAAAAACCATTCTTTCTTCCAACTTCCCCTACTTCCTAGGTAATTTTTCACAATTTCTAAGACCAATTAATGCAAATAGGACTGATAGTCCTTCCTTATCTCCCGCCACCGCCAACTCATATTTGGCTATGACCAAATTTAAAATTTCATGCATCTAAAACTTTAGTAGAGATGTCAACTCATCATTCACCAAACCTTCATGCACTCACCAAAATTGGTGGCAACCAAGAGTTTAAAGCCCATTAAATCCCCATAAATACTTAGAGGTTAGTGCCACCAACATCCCATAGTATGTTGTCCATGTCATCCCCTTAGGTTAGTCCAAGTCTTAGGTTAGGTTCATAACATTATGTTAGAAACCAAATTAGGTCCTTAGGTTAAATTCTATTAGTTTATTCTTAAGTTATCCCTTTTTAATAAACATTCCTCATTAATAAAAGAACCTAGTAACTTAGGATAAGATTTCAATCTTAGGAACATAGATTTAATTAGGTTCCTCTAGCAATTATTAAAATTTGAAAATTAAATCTTACCAAAAGAAGAATTAAAATGACGTTCAAGGATCACATAAGAAGGACGTGATAAGCAGAGGTTACCGATGATGATCCCAAGATAGCTTAGGTTCAGAAATCCATTATTCTACCTAGCTCAGTCAAAATGACCTCAACATCATGAAATTGAAAACATGCCTTGGATCATTAAAATTGATCCAAGGTATATCTATCCTGCATCATAGATTATGAAGACTGAAGCACAAGTTCAAGTGCAATAAATACTATGAACTAGTTTAAGTTAAATCAATTTCTTATATCCACATGCAGTGAATCATTCAACATAAGAAGGAATGAAATAATTCATTTTAAATTCAGCATAGACATGGCAGAATTGTATCTATTTCCAAAAGATAACATATTATCTACAACAAACATGATTACTTAGTTCATAAGAGTACACTATCTTCAGACAAGAATCACATATCAATGTTTACAACTTTAAGTACAAAATTCATCATAGATATCAACCATGTTAGAGGAATTACATACCTCCTTCCTAAATCATCTCGGTCCGAGTGATTAACTTAGTCCATATTTTAACAAGAAAAATAATCATAATTATAGTTCTTTTATCCATAAGTTCTCAAATAGAAACTAGATTTGAGAAATTAAAATTTTCATAATTTATTACAACATTAAAATAGTTGTTCTAGTACTAATTAAATATAGTACCTGCCCAAAACTGACCGAATTAAAGATAGCTTAAAAAAAAGTCTTTAATTGTTTCTAATAATCGAACTAATTCTATTCAAATAAATGAGAAAAAGTAATTTTCATGTCCTCAAGGTTTTCCCATGTTGCACTTTCTTCATTAAACTGGTCCCACTGAACCTTGCATTGACTAATTTCACAATTTTTAAGTGTAATTGGTGAGTTTCCAGCACTCTTATGGGTTCAACCATGTTTAATCCTGGGTCTTGGACCCACAAGGAATCCCAATTTAACACGTGTGATAAATGTAAAATGTATTTCTTAAGAAAATAAATATGAAAAACATCATGCATTCATGACAAAGAAGGGGGTAATGATAAATGATAAGCTACATAGTTGATTAATTCAACAATATCGAAAGGTCCCACAAAACGAGGTGATAGTTTGGCTACCTTGCCAAAGGTTATAGAGATATTTTTAGGCTTAACATGTAAAAAGACCTTTTCACCAAGTTCAAATTTCTTATCGATCCTTTTCATATTTGCATAACATTTTTTCCTATCTGCAGCTTCTTTTAATCATTCACGAATAATTTTTACTTGTTGTTCCATTTCAGTAAGGATTTTAGGTCCAATTACCTCTTTATCTTCAATGTTATCCCAACTAACGGGAGTTCTACATTTCCATCCATATAATGATTCAAAATATGTCATTTTCAAAGAGGCATGATATGTATTATTGTAAGAAAATTCAACTAAAGGAATGTATTCTTCCCATTTATACTGCTAAGCCATGTAGTACATTTGTAACATATCTTCCAAAAAATGATTAACTCTCTTAGTTTTACCATCTATTTCCAGATGGTATCTGGAACTAAAATTTAGTTTTGTTCCTAAGGTTACATTTAGTGTTTTCCAAAATGAGATTTCATTCTAGGGTCCCTATTAGATATAATAAATTCGGGTACTCCATGTGACCTAAATATTTCATGTACAAATCTTTTCGCTAATACGATGAATCATCCTTAAGATTACTAGTAATAAAATGTGCTAATTTTGTTAGTTTATCAACAACAAATAAAATAACATCATGTTTATTTCTTCACATAGGCATCCCCTGAAAAAAATCCATACTAATTACATGTCACTTATATTAAAGTATGGTATGAGGATTTAATAAACCAGTTGGGTGCATATGTCCATCCGTAATGTCCCGACATTCCAAGCCATGTGAAACAAAATAATTTATGTATTTCTTCATCCCTTTCCAAAAATATTATTTTTACATCAGTAAGCATTTTTGTAATACTAGGATGTCTTGAGTAAGGTGAATTATGAAATTCCATCATTAACTATTTCCTTAACTCATTTCTCTAAGGTACATATACCCGCTTTTCAAAACTTAAAATTCCTTTGTTATTGAAGTTAAAACCT
Organism: Taxus wallichiana var. yunnanensis; assembly: GCA_018340775.1. NCBI lineage: Eukaryota > Viridiplantae > Streptophyta > Pinopsida > Cupressales > Taxaceae > Taxus > Taxus wallichiana. Next base: position 292,250,697 of record CM031242.1, on the reverse strand, counting down.
TTGTATCTTACGTCATTTACATCTTATACCAAAGATTTCTTTATCTCGCTAGAAGTAAAAATCAAATTCCATGATACATTATACCTTATCCTTAAACTGTGTTCTCAAGTTTATAAGTGTAGAAATATGTTTCCTATGACTTAGTGCATCTTCCACTCTATTTTTATTTCCCTTTTATGTAGCTTATGTCAAAATCATATTGTGACAAAAAATCTAACCATCTTCATTGTATTGCATTCAAATTTGGCTGAGTGAAAATTTACTTCAGCCCAAGATGATCGGTCATTAATTCAAAAGGTCTTCCTAAAAGATAATGTCTTTATGCTTGAAGTGTATGAACTACGGAAGTAAGCTCTAGGTCATGGGGATCATAATTCAACTTATTTAACTTGATTTTTCTTCTCTCATATGCTATAACATGATCATTTTGTAATAGAATACCTCTGAGTCCTTCACCGGAAGCATATGTAACTACTGTAAAGTTTCCATTTAGATATGGTATATAAAAATAGGTGCAGATGTTAATTTATCCTTACAATTTTTAAATGTTGATTCACATTTATCACTCCAAACAAACTTTTTGTCTTTCTTTTGTAAAGAAGTTATCGAACATAGAATTTTGAAAGTCCTTAAAAACTTTCTATACTAACCAACAAGCCCCATGAAGCTTTTGACTTCATGTACATTCTTAGGTGTAGGCCACTTAGTTATGGCAACAATATTTGATGGATCAACTGCTATTCCATCCTTACTTATGACATGTCCTAAATAGTGCACTTTTGTCTCATAAAAGAACATTTGGATAATTTACCATACAATCTTCTCTTTCTTAAGATTTGAAGTACTATTTTCAAATTCTCATGATGCTCATCAATTATTTTAGAATAGATAATAATATCATCCAAGAATACAAGTAAAAACTTGTTCGGTAATCTTGAAATATATTATTCATTAAATTCAAAAAAGTTGCAGTGCATTTGTCAAACCGAAAGGTAAAACTGTAAATTCATAATGTCCATACCTTGTTCTAAAGGTTGTTTTATGAATATATTCATCTTTGATTCTTAACTAGTGATACCCATAACAAAGATCTATCTTAGAATATATTGATACACCATGCATCTAATCAAACAGATCATCAATTCTAGGAAGTGGATATCTATTTTTTATTATTTCTTTGTTCAACATCCTATAATCAATACACAATCTAAGTGTTCCATCTTTATTTTACACAAACATTACCAAAGTGCTCCCAAGGTGAGACACTTAGTCTTATCAAACCCTTAGACAATAGTTCTTGTAAATTCTCCTTAGGCTCTACCAGGTTCAATGGTAGTCATTTGATAATGTGCCTTGAAATAGGCCCAATTCTGGTTTTATTTCAATCATGAAGTCAAACTCTCGTTTGGGTGGAAGACCAGGTAGTTCTTCTAGAAATACATCACTAAAATATCTTAACACATAATTGTTTTGAAGAAATCACTATCCCATTCACTGTTTCATTTTTTTTTACATTTTTAAGTTGCATAGTTGATAATTTTCTAACTGAAATTTCTTGTTTTTCCCCTTTGATGTCTATTGCTTTCTATAGATCATCAAGACAAATAATGTGTTTTTCAAAGAAATCAACTTTTTATTTATGATCAGAAATCCATTTAACACCTATTATGACATCATATGACCCCAAAGGAGCAACATAAAGATCTACTTCAGTGGAAAAACTAGGTAATTCTAGGACTACTCCAAAAAGACATTTACTAATAATATGGACAACATTATTTCCATAATGTACAGTCTAAGATTTTTCCATTATTCCAGCTTTTATTTTTAGTTTTATAGCTAATTTACTAGAAATAAAGCATTTAATAGCTCCAGTATCAAAAATTATAGTAATAGGTATACCAAATAATTTACCTAGCACTTATATGGGCGTAACTTGCTTTTCAACTTGTTTATCAACTATTGTAGCATGTATCTTATGTTGCTGATTGTTGTCATCTTTCTTTAGAGGGAACTAATTTGCATAGTGATCCTTACCATAGTTGAAACAACCCCTATAGGTCCTCTTTTTGGTTCAAATTTATTTCCATCCTTGAAATTATTGTTCCGTCCTCCATAGGACTTATGTCCATTTTTATTTTTCTTTACGAAGTTGTTTCTAACATTTGCAGCAGGTTTATTTGTTGTTTTCTTATTGTTTTCAGCTAAAAACTTATTTTTAGCACCAAAATTTTTCCATGCCCCCTTTTTGGGTGTAAGAGATGAAGAAGAATTAGGAATTTTATAACAGTTCTCTTCTCTATGGGTAGAAATTACTTTGAATTTTTTTCCCTTCCGAATGGTTTTTTGTACAACCCTTCCATGGTGGTTGGGTTATGAACATATACTTCACCCCTATGATATATTTCAATCCAATAATAAACTTGTGTATCTTGAACTTCTCATCAATTTTATACTGAGGCACGTACTTAAGAAGTTTAGTAAACCTCTCTCAGTACTCTGTTACTGTTAATTTTCCTTGAATTAAATTCTGAAATTCAGTCATCTTTTGATCATAATAGAGCTGTGGCAGCCAACATTGCCTAAAGTATCTCTTAAACTGATCCCAAGTGATGTTTGATTCATCAATATTAAGTTCATATTTACGGTTGTCCCATTAGGAGGATCCTCATGGGAAAGCTAATAAGCTCCCCATACTACTTTTTTTCCTCGAGAAGTTACTTATTGCCAAGTACTTCTCCATTTTGTTGATCCAGCTTCTCATATCCATCCCCCAATGTAGTGCCATTGAAATTTGGTGGACTTATCCTCTTTATGTCATTTGTGAGTTCAGCTACTAATCTTGCCTTTTTATTTTTAGGATGATTGGGTACATTTGCATTTGCATTTGTAGCATTTTTATCTATTACATTATTATTATCAACACCCAAATTTCCAACATTGGCGTTGTCCCCTGGAGGTGGCTGATTGTTATTACCAACATCATCTTCCTCCTCATTACCCATAACTTGTTTTTCAAGTACATCTAGACAATATCTTGTGTCTAATAGGGTAGCAAGAATCTCATCATTTTCTTGTGTGGTATCTACCACTCCACCTGGAGGTGGGTTATTTACAGCACCTCCCCTTATTCTAACCATTTTCTGTTAACACAAAAATTAATTTGTTATCAGATATGGACTCAATAGGTCTAAGAGTTGTAACCTCTAGCTCTGATACAAACATGTAACATTCCCATTTTAAGACTTTAGAAACAAGGGAAAACATTTTTTATCTTACATAATGTTATCTGTTCTAAATTAATATAATTTAGAACTCACATTCCAATGGCAATCCATCTAATAACGAGAAAACCATATGCAACTCTAAATGACTTGGTGAAACACTGATCTCTCGCTTCCATGACTCGGTATTAAACTCATATCTCATGTTAACCATTAATGTGTATATTAGGTATACTTGGTTCCTTTACCCTTTTAGGGGCACCCAAGTTTTCTTTCTAAGAGGCCTATCTGAATATTTTTTACCAATATTCATCTGAAATCCTGCATCTTAGACTAAGTGGCATAGGACAATGCAACTAGTAGCTTGTAATACTTTGGACAAAGTTTTAAAACATGTTTAACATGTTTACATTCCTAGACGACATACTCATCAAAAGGAATATCTCCCTCACAACACTTGTTCTATTATCTAGAATGATCTTTCCTCACTTCGGTTTAATCTTATTCAAATTTTTACACTAGACAAGGGCACCAACATACACTAGTGTGTAAGACTACTCATGGTGACTAAGGATACATAGACATACTCAATCGATTTATTTTGATTAGGTGTGTCTACTTACCCCAAGTCAACATGATTTGACCTCAACACTAGATCATGTTCCTATCCCTTTTTAGGGTGGAACCGTGACTCAGTCTACCACTTGTGTCAATCGATTTAAACAAACTAATTGGAGTGTTGTGGCATATCAGACTACATCATAGTATCCTTGTAATGACCCCTTTCATTATGAAGTTACTATGCTGCAGTTGCTATATTCCAACATCCAACTGAGTTTCCTCAACTGGAATAACATACTTAAGATTAAAATTTTATTAACCCAATTAATCATTGTCTTAAAGATTAATGATAACAATGCTTTAAGATTCAACTAAGCATCATTTAACCTAAAAAGGTTTCAAGGTATAAATTACATGAGAGGTAGGTATGCAGATAAAATCTTCTTTCCTAACCATTCCAATTACATGTTTAAGTTGATCTTAAACCAAACAACTTACATCATATGACAACATGATTGGTCTCAATGTTATGAAGGTGTGTTCATTAGATCATTTTCTTACTTCAACCTTAGCTTAAAACAATCTTATTTAAAACCTTTACTTTAGAATTCATAATGATGAAGTCTAAATCCTTTTAGTTCCTTTTTAAGCATCCCTATATTGATTAAAGAAATATTATTAAGGAAGAACATAGTCAACCATCCTCACAATCTATTCATATCACTTAACAAGATCTTAAATGAATCTCTATGATTGATTTCAAGGAAACTATCCTTTTTCCTTTATCAAGGACGTCCAATTATGAAAATAGATCACATATGTTTTAGTAAAACCAAGAATTCATACACACACACACACACACACACACACACACACACACACACACACACACACACATACATATATCAAACATAATCCATGTTGGGCCCCTATAATGTTGGCTAAGTACAAAAGGCGTGTAGGTGCACAAGGCCTAAGTTAAAGAAAGGCACGCAGGGAAGGGTTTAAGGAAGTGCGTGGTATGTGTGGATAGAACCAAGGGTTGAACTTAGCCAAATTGGGTTTTGGGGAACAACATGTGAAAAGCATGACCCGACTATGCATGCGGAATGGATAAGGTGCTAGCCTAGTGACAAGTTGGCCCAGGAAGGAGCATGCCTACGGTAGAAGCTTCTAGAAGCACATCATGGTGAAAAGTGGAAAGCTCAGGCCTGGAGGAGCATGCTCACATGGAGGACCACATTCAAACACTTGGCATTGGATCTGAGGGTGCTAGAGGATGAGTTGGCAGCCCAGAAAGGCTATAAATACAAGCACCTGTAGAGTAAATAGAGAGAGAACTAGAAGAGGGTGGAGCTCTGCAAAAATACTGTAAGAATTTTGTTAGTGGGTAATTGTACTCGGGAAAGGATGTATTGGGTATGGGATTGTAATTTTTCTTTTTTATAGCCTAGCTACATTAGTCCTATTGTAATGCATGACTACGTTCTACTTCTCTGTGACATTTTGTAATGGCTCCATGGATGTAATGAGGTTACTATTTATATGAATATGAATATCAATGATTCTTATGCAAACATCTTTCTCATAGGTTCACCTTCATTTATGTTTATGCTAATTATGGATGCTTATATACTTCTTTCTGTTATGGTACAAGTTATATAGTGTGTTAAGTACTTTTTGTCTAGAATGATGACAAGGATCTAGAGGCCGTTTTGAGCTTTATGGTTCTTATATGTCTTAACTCCTTTTAAATCTCTTAAACACAAATCATAGATGATGTTTCCCACTAAACTCACATAAAATATAGACTCGGCACCTGTGCATGCCTTGGGTGAGTGCCCAACATCCACTGGGTGATAGGTCGGTGTGCATGGAGTTCCTTTCTTTTGTGATAGGGGTAAAAATGACTACATCTTGGTTCTATTTCTGGGACCTCTTTTCAAATTTGTAGTGGGAAATGGCATACATCATGATCTGTGTAGTGAGTAATGACAGAGTGGTTAACTTTGGAAAGTGTTGAATCATGGTTCAAGAGCACGAAGGATGAATTTACTTAGAGATTCGAATCTGGACCTGATTTTGATGCACGTAGATGGGTAGAAGAGAATCGCTACCATGATCTCGTATGAAACTATTTTGTGTTGCTTCCCAATAGAACTTTATGAATGTCTCTTAGCCTATGCGTCTAGATCAAGTTGGCATTATGGATCACATGTATGGACCCAAGAAGAATACCAGGGGGATGTAAGATGTAGATCTGTGACATGGACCCATGTTGTGGATCATTGTTGGAATGGAGTACTAGCTAGCTACACTCTAGAGTATGCCATTTCCACATATTCTTGTCTAGAGTTTCCTAAGTTTGAGATTCTCGTGGGAGCCTAGAGGATAATTTCTACGTTTTTTCCTCTAGTTATGAATATATTGATGGCTACCATGAGTTTAGAGGCATTCCCAATGGTTGGCTAAACCGTTCTGAGCGCTAGGTGAGGAAGCTAGGGTGGAGGAAGATGGTAGATGTTGCAATGAAGAAAGAAAGGAAGGAGAGATGACTCATGTATGGTGAAGTGCATGAAAGGGAGATTGTTAGACAACATGATGTTACTGAAGTTATGATGGATGTATGGTGGCGAGACATTGCATGAAGGATTTGAGGTTCACACAGAGGACGTGGAACCTGAGTAGTCTATGCGACCCCATCTTGGCAAGCACGTAAGAGAGACCCCTTTGGATTCTGATGAGAGTTCATCATGCGGAGAGAGAAGAACCATTTTCACACATATGAGACCACCTAGTGACCGAACCCTAGCGCTTGGTTTTCCAAATCAGGGGAAAATATTACTAGTCCAGTCGGTTACATTGTTACATTGAAAGTGATCGGTCTACACCTAGGAGATATAATTTCTCATTTATTCCTTCTATGGCTGAAAACACTAACCCAATGTTAGGAGGAATTTTCAGGAAAGGTATAGACATGCATGATTTTGGTCTCACATCCGGGAGTGGTGCAACATATATTACTAGTAGTGGGGCATTGTCGTAGACCATAGGTGCATAATTCAAAGAAATCATGTGGGGACCCTTAGCATGACCACTACGGGATCTCGGTGGATCCTGGGGTCGGGAAAAAAGGACCTAGCGTATTTGGTGGTTTAGGAGGAATAGGAGATGGTGGGTCTAGTAGATCTGGTGGTTCGGAGGCACAAGACCTAGTGGAGCTGTGAGCTAGTATTTCATCAAACGTAAAAATTCAAATTTCACCCGCATTTCTCAACCACTAAAGCTTGCATTTATGTTTTGGCCACTGGTAAATAGTGATTTCTCTTTGTTTATATTAGAAGAGATCAATTCAAACTTACCCTCTGTAAATCCAAATGCTATAAATACCTAGCTTGTTTACAAGAAAATGGCCCCTCTCCTTCCATGTTTGATTATTCAGTGTGTTTTGAAGTTCTTCCATAAGTTTCAATAGGTTTAGATTTTGCATGAATTCTCATCTCCTTTTTCTACTTTAGAGATCATTTGATCTTCTTGCTTTCATTTTTACTCCATTGTTGTCCCACATAGTCAGCTTAGCATAAGGTAGTTTCAGTTCTAGATTAGAATCCATTTGATAATCTTAGAGTTGCAGGTTTTGTTTTGTCACAAGAAATAGATCCCAAAATTCTCGGTATATTTGTGTTGTATCCCCATAATAAATCCTGCTAGGAATTGCATAGTCAAGCTCTGTTCACTTGCACTATCCCTCTCTTACTTGCATTGTATTTGGTTTATATCCAAAGTTGCCATTGTTCGAGTATCTTCTTCTTGCTGACACTATCACATTCACACTTTTCTGGATTCACGAGAACACGAAGGAATGAGGAGATCACACTGAGGGGACAAGTCACGACACAACTGGATTTACCACTATTATAAAACTCCAGGTTTGAGCTATCAAAGTTGTAGTTACAATATATCAAATAGAGTAGCAAATCATTTTATTTCAGTTAAAGCTTGCTTTCAATATTGCGGGAAGTTGTGGGGAATGATAGTTTCTAGAGAAGCTATGATTCATTCCTCACTTATGAGGTAAGATTGAAGTCTTTTGATTAAACTAGTTAGTTATTTAAATATTTAGGATAAATTCACAAGTGCATAGGCAAATAGCTATATCAGGCTAACTTGCTTGTTTTAATTCTATTATTAGATTAATTGTCCATTATCTAAATATATTAGAATAGCTTCTCTTTTAATTTCATTCAAATACACATCATTGAAAATACAAAAATAAAAGAAATATAAGCATAGTGTAGATATATCTTTCATAGTTAGTTTACTTGTTTCAGTTAAAGTTTGATTATCTTTTGCATGACAATTACGGGACCCAGAGAGCCCAGGAATACGTATTTGAACCGGTAGTACCTCAGCCAAATCTCTTCACAATATTAATGGATATAGATCAAGGGCTTAGGATTCAGGTCTTTCAAATGACAATAAACCCACAAGAAATTAGTGAACAATTGAGACAATTGAATATTGAAGACGAAAAGCATACACATTCTGGTCAAATCAACCCAACTATAGATTGCCTTGATAGGATATCCACATGACCATACAAGAACCTGAAAGAGAAAAAATATTTGGTTGTGATCCATTAGTTCCATAGCCAGATGCAAGAGACCTTCTCATCGACATAGACACAGGGTTACGTATACAAGTTTCTAGAACACCCATAAGGTATTATGAGAAGATCACACAACTCCTGGTATTAAACATAGAAGCTGAAAAGGCTTATGACCATTGGATAGTCGGAAGAAGAGATTGATTCTTCACATGACCATAACAGTCCACAACAACCACGAACTCATGGTTGTGATCCCCAGGTCCCACAACCCAATGGGCCTACTAAATCAGTTAAGTATTGACACCGGTTTACGTACGCTTGGTATTTAGATCCTCACCACTCCCACCAGATATCATAACACAATTTTCCATATTAAACATAGAAGCCAATCAATCCAACATTTTCTGGGCTAGACCAGAAAACCACCCATAGTTTATTATAAATCCACTACACCTCTCATTACCATTTTCCATGACCTTGTCTGAAATATACACAAAGCACCTACAGGTCATTTTCCACGTATCCAATAGCCAATAGATAGGATCTCGGTAGAGCTCGACATTGATTGGAGCCTCAGAAGCTATTATATCTAAATGATCCATTACACCAATTCAGGTTAGGAGAGCTTTCTTTGCCTTAGATTCATGAGATCCCATTATTGCGTGTTGAGGATATAAGATTGCCCAACTAGTTTGTCTATATCCACATATATTCCATTTCCACTGGTTGTCTCGCATGACCTCGGGAGGTCGGTACGAAGAAGAGCTACTTGTAGATTCTCATGCTCACATGTCACTTTTCTATCATACAAAATTGGTGAACCCGACGTGAAACAAACAACTGTTCCCCTTTTATTTTCATTTCTTTCATCCATCTTCACTCTCTTTCCCATTATTCTATGGGTATTTATATACCCCCAAATATGTCGGGATACGATATATGGTAAACCTCTCTCAGGTCTCGAAGCATTACGGTCAAACAAATAGACAACCATCACCCTCACTTTCTGCATGGGCTGACAACTATTCAAGTAACTACTTGTCATCACAAACTCCTCCTCAAAGAACTAGCTCTAGTTCTTCATTCCAAATTGAGGAGTTGGATCAGCTCACACAAACACAACAACTAGAGCCCTCAGGCTCTAACAATATGACATTTACTAGAGAATCCATTTCATCTCCTCGGGTTTTGTTCAGACCACAAATCAGTAGACAGTCAGATCCACTCCCATTTTTGGATGAGGAGTATTTAGCATGCTATGCTAGAAGTGAACAATGCTTCCAAAACATGTACCCACCTATAGGAAGTTTGCAAACACAACCCGATACCCTACTCTCAAGAAAACACCCCATTCCTCCACCTATGGGAAATACTCTCGGTGAAGCTTGGTAGGGTAATGATCAATTCATAGCAGGGTACCATACCCCTTTACAACCTCAAGGTGTACAACAACCACCATTAAGGAAAAACACTATGTCTTCACCAATCGAGGTCATCTCAGCCTTAGTTGAGAAGGTTAGAGGATTAGAACTTGCTCAAGAAAATCAAAATTCATATTTTGGGCAAGCAGGAATCCCCAACCCTCCACATCATCCCAGCCAAGTTGACCTCCTCACAGGAACAGGCACGTTAGGCATGCCTCCTCAACATTCATATAACTATCCACAACAAACACCAACTAGAACCACATTTTTCAAATGCCACTCCAGTTGAAAGTATGATACCTCCCGGCTTAGCACCAAACAACCCATACCAGAGCAATGCTCCTCCCTACTTGAAACATTTATTCAAAATCACCACAGGGAGACATGTTCTCCTCTCTCGGGATGTTCACTCAACCACAGGGATTTCCTTATGTCCCTACAAATACATATGCTATGCCATATCAACAACCCATTCCACCCCACCCCCTCATAGGCAGCACCATCGATGGTCGAAACCTATGTGGTAGGGACTTACTCAAAATATTTAAAAGAGCCTCTAGATTTCACCATACAAAGTGTCATGCTTCCAAGACCTCTTCCCATTTTCCCAAATACAAAGGGGAGGGAGATCCAAATGCACATATCAAGGCCTATGCCATGGCCATTCGAGAATTACTCCCTTGGGATGTGGTTGTTGCTAAGATATTCCCTAAAACCTTAGAGGGTATTGCCCTTGATTGGTATTACAGAATACCTGAAGCCTCGATACACTCATTCAAACAACTTGTGTCAGAGTTTATCAAAGCTTTTGACATGAACAAATTGTTAAGAACAGGAATCAGGGAATTCTTACATATTAAACAAGAGCACAATGAATCCGCTTGCTCATTTTATTCAAAGATGGCATACAATCCTCTACTCATCAACAAGTGCTCCAAACATGGATCAAATGGAACTATGTGATTTATTCCTTCATTCCTCATATAGAGAGATAAAGGAAGAAGTCCAAAGTTCCCACTAAGGACTTATGATGAAGTACTCGAGAGTGCTCTCTGAATAGATCAAGCGGCAATAGATAGTGGTCGTAAGACATATGGAACAAATGGGAAATTAATCACTCCCAATCAAAACACTACGACCTATCCTAATGCTGGGAATACCAATCAAGGACCCAAGATCCTTAACAAAAACCATGGGGTTACAACAGATGGAGTAATAGACCAGGTTAAAAGGGAAAATGTCATAAACATTTCACCACCCATTAACAATCAATGAAAAATAACAACTTTACTCCAACAATCAACGCGGTGGATTTTAATCATCCATCATGACAACAACAACAACAACAACAATGGAAAAAATCCATAGACACAAGGTCCAAATCAAACCCAACTGGATATCAAAATCAAAACCAAAGGCAACAGCCTCAAAATTTTAACTCTAACAACCAACAACCTAATCAGAGTTTTGGACCACAACAGGTTTCAAACTCAACAACCTCAAAACTATAATCCCAACTTGTATTGTGGTTTCCACAAGATTCAAGGCCATGATACTAGGACTTTCCATGTGACTACAATAAATTCATGCAACATTTTCCAGAAGACCAAAGACAACTCTTTATAGATATGTTTTTAGAAAATTCTATAGTACCCATGCCAAACACTTATACAGGGTAGTTTCCCCTCAAAATGCACCCCTCAAGATTTTTAATGATCCACTCCCAAATCACTCTAACAATAACATGTTAGATCCAAATGGAATGAACAAGGGTGTTATGACAGGAAATAATGATCATGAAGCCTCAACTTCATTAAATCCACCGGTCACACCCCAATTAGGAACTCGACCACAAACCAAGATAGTTGGCCTGGTAGAGTTAGATACTTGAGCTACCCATAGAAACCATAACAAGAACACAAGATTATTCTTCTCAACCAGTTCCAAACTATCCATTAGAACCAGACAACATTCAACAAACATTGGTAAAACCCATAGGTGCTTATGATTTAATTAATGACTTAACAAAGACCTTCTCTCACATTTCCTTCTTGGATTTGTTGAAGAACTCTCCCACCCATAGGGCTGCTCTCTTAGAAGCATTAGGCCTTGGTCATTTAATTAACATCACTCCTCCTCCGAAAATGCAAGTAAACCATGTAGACTTTGATGTCTACCCTCCAGGGCAGCTAGATAGGGATACTGAGTTTATATTTGATATAAGAAAAATGCCAATAGATGATTGAAATTACATGTAGAGGTGACCCAACCTTGCATTTATAGGTATGGGTTTACAATAATTATGTTAAGCATGCAATGATTGATGATGGGGCAAGTAGAAGTTAACATAGTCCCCTTTACTTTTCTTCAAAATCTAGGATATGGAGAAACAAATTGTTCCACAACACGAAATACGCTAAGAGGTTATGATAGCCTCAAGGCCACTTCAATTGGGACCATAGTTTTACCAGTCACCTTAGGACCCAAGACAGTCCTCACAAATTTTATATTATAGATCGGAAACCAACTATAATATGATCCTCGGTCAACCATGGATACACCGCATGAAGGCAATCCCTTCCACGTTATTCCAAGAAATAAGATTTTTGCACCTAGGGAAAATATTTGTGGCACAAGGTGACCCAAAACCATTCGATATACACCTAGCAGACTTGAAGAAAAGACCAGGTGTTCACTCTAAGTTTGAACTCCCAATGAATCAACTTAACAAACCAATCAATTCAAAACCAAGAAGAAAAGTTGATACCTACAAAAAATTAGAAATTACAAATCTAGTCGAAGGCATTCCAACACTCAAAAATGAGACTAACGTCATAGAAATGGTATCATTAGGGACTACCACAAAAATTGTAGAATTACTAGAGAAAGATCTACCCATTCTCCTACCATTTGATTCCATGGGTATGGGATACACCCTAGGAATTGGTTCCCTTCCATCAGAAAAGTTTTGTATGGTAGAAGTAACGAGGTAAGAAGAAACAGACACGAGGAATGTCCCAACATCCATTTTTCCAAGAAAATATTGGACTCTCCACTTTGATGGAGCTAGATGTCATTTTGGAGCTGGGGTAGGTGTGATCTTTACTTCTCCCAGGGAAAGATCCTACCTTTTTCCTTTAAGTTAAACTTTGAATGTACAAACAATGGGGCTGAATATGAAGCCCTCCTCCTTGGCCTCATCATAGCCAAAAGGATGGGTGTTGATAACATTAGAGTGCTAGGAGACTCACAACTAGTTGCAAACCAAGTCTCTGAAGTATATGAGACTAGAGTTGAGCACTTACAACTCTATAAAATGGTGGTATTAGATCTAACCAAAGGATTCAACTTCATATCAATCGAAGCAATCCCACGAGAACAGAACCTTCTCATGAATTCAATAAAACCTCAGCTTCCCATTTCACTCCAAATAGTGAGTTGGAAAATACAAGTTTCATGGTATCACTTCATATTGAACCATTGGTGCGTAAAATACCAACAAACCCACTCCTGACACATATAGAAGCTGAGAATGAGTTTTCTATCCTAGATCACTTTGACAATGATAGAGTCACTCTTGAATATCTAAATGCCTATGCGGAGCTACATCTCACTCATCACATAGTGGATCTTTCCCTAATCCCACATTCCTCTTCCTATTTTGGAAATCCCATGATAGAATCTCCTCCACAAAAGGATCTCGATATCTACGAGGTAGAGAATGGAGAAAGTTTGGAACTACCTCGGCCCCACCTAAATTTGAAGAAGGAAACACTTCCTTAATCGAAGAAACAATTGACATAAACATTGGAATGGAGGAAGAACCAAATATTTTGAAGTTGGGATCCTCGTTAACTCCAGAGGAGATAGAAATACACACTCAAATCCTCAAGGAACATCAAAAGGCTTTCACATTTAATTACAAAGAAATGATGGGAATTGCACCACATATCATGGTACATAATCTTGTCACCAAACCAGATGCAAAGCCAATTAAACAAAAAAGTCAGACCAATGAAACCAAAAGTGGCTCTCATGGTGAAAGAAGAAGTAATGAAACTTCTCCAGTGGGATTCATCAAACCAGTTGACTATTCACAATGGGTATCTAATATCATCCTTGTTCTCAAAAATAATGGGAAGATACGCATTTGCATAGACTTTCGGGACATTAACAAAGCTTGTCCCAAAGATGACTTCCCATTACCATCCATCGACGTTATTGTTGATGCAACAACTGATTTGAGCTTTTGTCCCTCATGGATGGGTTCTCAGGGTATAATCAAATTAAAATATCTGAGGAAGATCAAGCCAAGACCACATTTATAACTCCTTGGGGAACTTATTGTTACGTTGTCATGCCATTCGGTCTTAAGAATGCCGATGCTACATACATAACAGGGAAATGACATACATATTCCATGACCTTATTCATAAAATTGTGGAATCCTACATGGATGACTTGTTGGCCAAGGCCAAGAAGCGTTGTGATCACCCAGAGTACTCCATATATCATTCTCTCATGATTGATCGAATATGGCATCACATTGAACCCAGAGAAATGCGTATTTGGTGTGACAGGAGGAAAGCTTCTGGGTTACATTATATCCTCACGAGGGATTGATGTCGATCCAGCCAAAATCTGGGTTGTTCTTGAAATGATTCCACCATCAGATGAGTCTAGTATCAGATCATTTCTTGGGAAACTCGGTGCAATTCAAGGTTCATTCCGGACTTAAGTTTTGTTGTTCATCCAATCAACAATTTATTAAAGAAATATTATAGCATTGATTGGACAAAAGAATGTAATGAGGCCTTCGAAGCAGTTAAACACTTCTTGTCTCCTCCCACGCTAATGCCTCCTAGACCAGATCATCCTTTGATCCTGTATTCATGGGCTACTGATGTCTCGCTAGCTTGCATGTTGGCTCAAGAAGACAATGATAAATGAGAACGTGTAGTCTATTTCATTAGTCGGACGTTGCTTGATTATGAAACACATTATACACAGGAAGAAAGAGAATGCCTTGCCATAGTCTTCACAATGAAACATTTAAGACATTACATGTTAAATCAAGAAACAAGGGTCATTGTAAAGACAGATCATTTACTGAACATTCCTCACGCAAGGGTCTTTATCTAAAAAGGTTGGATGTTTCATAACCTTAATGGGTGAGTTTGAATTAACATTTGTAAACTAGAAATCCATTAAAGGACAAATCATTACAGATTGGTTAGCTGACAATCCATTAGATGGAGGTGATCTGGTAGATCTAGACTTTCCCGATGAATGCATATACTTTGTCAAAACTAGACCCCCCATCTCTACATGCCCTTGGTACACTGACATCATCAATTTTATCATGGACCATACGTACCCAAAAGGTGCCACATCACAACAAAGAAGGTGGTTACACATTATCATTGCTAAATATGTTATCTTAGAACAAGTGCTCTATCGTAAAGCCTTCGATGGAATGCTTTTAAGATGTGTTGACACTGAAGAATCCAAAAAGATTCTTTACGAATCCCATAGTGGGATATGTGGAGGCCACTTTGGTGGTCACACCACTGCTCACAAAATACATCGGATGGGCTATTTTTGGCCCACTCTGAACATGATGCATAGTAGAATTTGTGTGCAAAGTGCCATAAATGCCAAGAATTCTCCCACGAGATTCACATGCCAACACAGGCTCTGCAACCAATCACAACCCCATGGCCCTTTTCCACGTGGGGCCTAGATTTGATAGGGAAATTCTCTCCCTCATCAATAGATGGCCATAACTTTATAATCATGGCCACAAAATATTTTACCAAATGGGTAGAGGCCATGCCTCTCACCACCGTACCAGGTTTTGTAATCACTAAGTTCATTTTGAATCAAATCATTTATAGGTATGGTGTCCCACAAGTCATTATCTCAGATAATGGCACATCCTTTAAGAATGATGAGGTCCATGAGTTATGTAGTAAATTCAAGATAAACCATCATATGGCCTCTCTTTACTACCCTCAAGCCAATGGACAAGCCGAAGCCAACAAACAAAACATTAAAATCTATTCTCCTCAAAATAGTTAAGGAGAACAATGGGATTGGCATTTAAAATTATACCCGGCCTTGTGGGCCCATCAAACCTCAATAAGAACACCAACAGGGGCAACCCCTTTCTCATTAGTATTTGGGCAAAAGCAGGTTCTCCCACTTGAGGTCGAAATACCTAGTCTCTGCATCTCATTACAAGGGATTTTGGGAGAAGAAGCCTATAGAGAGGCACACCTCTCTCAACTAGAAAGCCTTGATGAGGCTAGGCTAAATGCTGAACAATGGCATAGAGCCTATGCTGACCGGATGTGCCGGAATATAACAAAAAAGGTCTACGAATGAGAAATATATGAGGGAGATCTAGTTCTAAGACTAGACAACTGGATTGATAAGAAAACCGGTGAAGGAAGGAAATTCCAGCCCAAGTGGTTGGGCCCATACCGAGTCATGAAAGACTACGGAAATGGTGTGTATCTCTTGTGTACACTAGAAGGTGAGGAATTCAATGAAACTATCAATTCCTTGCATCTTAAATGGTTTTACGCATAGGTCATCAACATCACCATTTGTATATTATATCTACCTACATTGCATTAGTCACTTAGTTGTTTCATTTTGTTCACTCATTTCATAAATTTTGTGGTCAAGGAACTTATTCTTAAGCAATTCATTACAAGCTTCTAAAAATATTGGCAAAAAGCATTCAAAATCATATCTCTTCAGTTTCATAATATCATCAAATGGTTCCAAAATCATTTCATCAATTCGACAGACAAAGTCTTGACAAAAACCATACCAAGGCTGCATACTTGGTCATACTCATTCTTTTCTACTTGGTTAAGTTGTTCTTACCTACGGTCTATTCTAGAAGCTTCTTGGTGTCACATCTATCCTTCTTACATCTCTTTGAAACAAGGATACTCCAAAGTCACAATCAAAAATGTCAAGTTAAATAAAAATACTAAACCAAATAGAATATTTTATTTTTACACACTTCTTTGCCCCACCAACCTTCGGTGATGAGCCCATCTCTTACTAGTGATACGAGGTTGAGAAAGGAAAGAAGTGCCCTTACTCACCTATGTCCTACCTTTGGTGATGAGCCCATGCTTCCTACCAGTAGCATGAGACAGGGTGTAGGGGGTCCATTCACACAAATTAGTGAATATTAATATTTTAAAGCAAAGTATATTAAGAGAAGTTAAATATCCAAATTCCAAAGAGATCAAATCCTTAAAACCATATTTTTCAACCAAGTTTCCATCCATGGATCTAAGTCTAGATAAACTGGAAAATAAGTTGCATTCTAAACTATGTAGTAGTTTTGAGTAAGAGTAAGTACGCAAGTCTAAATTTGATTTCTATCAAAACCTTGTCTTTCTCTCATCATTTCCATTCATTCAAACTCATACAATTTGTGCCCTTCCCAACTCTTGGTGTTGAGCCCTCACATCTTACTAGTTGCGTGGAGTTAGGAATGGGGCAAGTTCATCTCTTTATCACTATATATTCATCACATTTTTCCAAAACAAGAAGAAGCAACAAACATTTCCCAAAGAAGCCAAAAGTTCAGTACTACAATATGTTTGCATCATCACATATCAGCATTACAAAAACAAATAAAAGAGAAACATTATGTTCAACATTTGTTATCACTTGTCATCCATTACATACATTCTTGAAAAGCATATAAAAACAAAGATTCTAAAAACATCTAGTGTACACATGGGAAACAAATCACAAAATTCTAGATACAAGAAGATCTAGATCCAAATATATATATATATATATATATATATATATATATGTTTTATATACAATGCCATCATGCACTAGGCATGGTCAAAATGCTCAATGAGCCCAAAAAATACAAAAACACTCGTATAAACATCCGACAAAAATCACTACAAAAAGACACCATGATCTCTCAATCCCTGTGGGATCCCTCAGAGGGTGCACGACCACATCTAGGACTCCTACTACTGATGACACTCTTAAATGAACTAAGGGCTCACGATCATGGCCAGTAGTTGTGGTCTCACTATGAGAATGACTCCTCCTCATCAAGCACTCAACAGTCCTATATCCAGCCAGCTCAGTATGAAGAGAGGTCACTAACTTTTCCACCTTCCAGATAGGGGAAACACATCAGTATGTCGGCCACGCTGCACTGAGGGCTCTCCAACATCCACAATAAGCTCGGCCCGAGTAGTCTCTCTAGAGGGAGAAAGGTGGGTGTCCACACACACACTCTAGTGAATCAAGTCTCGCCATCCCTCAGTAGTCACTGCAAATAAAAAAAAAGAAATAAACAAGTTAGAAAATCACCAAAAATAAAGTCAAAAAAAAATGAAACAACAAAAGGGAAATATCAACTAAACATTTCTAGCTAAAAAAAAATCAAGAAAAGAGTAGTAACTCACTCGGATCTCTAGGCATCTAGGTGGGATCTCTAGGATCTGTGCCTACTACTGACATTGCACCACAGACTATGGAACCTCCCCCAAATCTAGAAAGAAGTGACGTCCTACCATGGACTCATCATCTCCCCCAATGTCCCGAGAAGGAAACTCCTCTGAGATCAGGGTCACCTTCTCTACACTCTCCTCCACCCTCTCGGCCCTCAAGATATCCTAAGTGTCATGCCACTCGAGTCACTCTCATCCTCCTCATCTCCCATCCCCATCCCACCTCCGGTCTCATCCCCCACTGTCTCCTCCTCTGTCTCCTCTCTGTGAACTCCTCAGAGTCTGAGTCCACATCAATGGGCTCATCTCCCTCTCCACTATGAGTAGGAGCAGCTCGATCTGAAAGTAAAGGTGCTCGAGGAGCACCAGCTTCCCCTTGGGCATGAACCACCCACCTAGCTATGTGATGGGAACTCCAGGAGTAACCATGGTCCAACCTCGGCCTCTAGGACCTCCCCAGCCTCACGAATAGACCTGTATACTAGCCCCTTGGAGGAAACATATCAATATAGGGGAGGCAAACTACTGTTGGGTACTCTGTCAAAGGGGTGGATCTCCAACTTCCCCATCCTGTCTATCAGCTGACCTATAGTATAGTAGGTGATCAGTGTGTGTGTCTCCTCTCCCCATAACCCTACCATGGCCTAATAAGGAGTGGCCTCCATGTCTGCAATAGTCGAGAAGCCACTGGCTGGTGTGGCATCCTAAGTATAGTCATCCCTGTCCACCTCACTACCCTGACAACCCCGGATCCTCTACCTATACACCTCTCCCATAGGGAATGATGCGCTCATACACCCAACTCATAACTAGAGTAGGGTGACTCAATGACTACCCTGTAATCTGACCACCCTATATAAATCATGATAGGTGGTCCCAAGAATGTCTTCTCCCCAAGCATAAACATGGCCATGGGCCTCAATCTATGTAATAATGGGAGCCCAACAATATAAGAGAGTATCCCCTCCCTTGTCCCCAATCAACCGTGAGGCCAAGATACCCATAATAGCCTTTGGAGCACAGGGATAGGAGAATCAACAATGGAATGGACCTTCACCCCCTTCTTCGAGCCCATGGAGACAACAACATCTCCCATGTAGGTGGCCCACTAAACCATCTAAGATCTGATACTTTTTGTCTTAAGAGACAACCGCCTCCCAAGAATCGGGACCCCTAGTATGCGATAAACATCCTCTAGGGTGATAGTCCACTCACCCCTAACTCCTGGAAATCGAAAGTGTTCTGATCTACATCCCAGTATGAAAATAAGTCACACAATATGTGACTAGCAGGTGCAACATGAGGAACCTGTGCAATCCTCCAAATACCGGCCCTCTGTAGAGTATCTCGCTCTGCCTGGGTAAGTGCCTCTAACACTGCTGGGAGCCAATCACACTCCCTCTCTCTACTCCATCTGATATACTCCTCCTTCTTCATCCACCCAAAATAGAGAAAAAGAGTAAGTTAGTAACATAATCCAACTAGAAAAATCATCAAGAACATATAAAAATGTCAAAAATGCAAAAACAATTAAAAATACATCTTTTTTTGCATTCTGTTCAAAACCACCACCCTGTGCAGAGTGGCGGTTCCCTAACCCCCTTTTGAGGTGGTGGTCCTATAACCACCACCTTATGAGGTGGGTCGGTCCCATACCATACCATCATCATAGGCGGTGGTCCCATGACCACCGCCACCCTGTGCGGGCGGGCGGTGTCTGTCCCGAATCGGTGAAATGCCCTCTAAAGCCCTAAAAACACTTTAAAAAAGGAAAAAATGCACCATTTTAACTTAAATAAAGACCTACCCTATGGGTACCCCCTAGAGACTCATTTAAAACTAACATTTCCAAAAATGATCCCCCCAGACAAATTTTTCAACATTTTTACATTTTAGGTTTAAAAATGATAAATTGAGAAGAACTAACTTGAGACTTCACGGGTCGATGTCCTACTCTCGGAGGCATGATCACGATCTCACAATGAACGTTTTGACTATACTCTCATCAAAAATGGTTACCATGGGTCCCAGAGCTCAAAAACCACCAAATCGACACACGCACAAATGAATAGTAAAATGAGCTCATTATATATATATATATATATATATATATATATAATTTTGTTTTGAGTGTTCTTACGCAGAGTTGGAGCACCGACGGAGGTAAGTTCTCATCCCCACGCAAATGGTAAGTCCTCATTTCATGTTAATTTAGTATTTATTTTTTGATTTATTTTATCTATCTACACTTGAGTCCTCTTTTCATTTTGCAGATAGTGGGAATTTGGATGGTGACATTTCGGCACACAGGCGTGTCAGGTATAACTTCTAACTCCCCATTTTGGGACCACCATACTCGGACCCACCATTTTATGCCTCTTCATGGCTAAAACACTTCTCCGAGGGGGCAATATGTACGTACCCAAAAATGTAGGTATTGTACTACCGAAAAGAGGTTACGAAAACCCCAATGATGATTCAGATCTCTTCGCAAGGTGTTTCGGAATCCAAAAAATCTCACCAAGTATACATTTGCATCCTAAAAGCCTTGTCTAGCTTTTGCATGTTTGTTCTAACCTCTGCCCCCTTTTTCCTTGCATTTTGTCTTTAAGTTACAAAACCACCACCTTGCCTGGGTGGTGGTCCCATGACCACCACCCAGGATAGGCGGTGGTCCTGTAACCACCTCCCTGCATAGGGTGGTCTATCTGTGCATTTTTCCAAAATGTTCGATGATTTCTTCAAACGTAAAAATTCAAATTTCACCCACATTTCTCAACCACTAAAGCTTGCATTTATGTTTTGGCCACCTAGTAAATAGTGATTTCTCTTTGTTTATATTAGAAGAGATCAATTCAAACTTACCCTCTGGTAAATCCAAATGCTATAAATACCTAACTTGTTTTCACAAGAAAATGGCCCCTCTCCTTCCATGTTTGATTATTCTGTGTGTTTTGAAGTTCTTCCATAAGTTTCAATAGGTTTAGATTTGCATGAATTCTCAGCTTCTCCTTTTTTTTAGAGATCATTTGATCTTCTTGCTTTCATTTTACTCCATTGTTGTCCCACACAGTCAGCTTAGCATAAGGTAGTTTCAGTTCTAGATTAGAATCCATTTGATAATCTTAGAGTTGTAGGTTTTGTTTTTCACAAGAAATAGATCCCAGAATTCTCGGTATATTTGATTGTATCCCCATGATAAATCCTTCTAGGAATTGCACATAGTCAAGCTCTATTCACTTGCACTATCCCTCTCTTACTTGCATTGTATTCGGTTTATATCCAAAGCTGCCATTGTTTGAGTATCTTCTTCTGCTGACACTATCACATTCACACTTTTTGGATTCACGAGAACATGAAGGAATGAGGAGATCACACTGAGGGGACAAGTCATGACATGACTAGATTTACCACTATTCTATAAACTCCAGGTTTGAGCTATCAAAGTTGTAGTTACAATATATCAAATAGAGTAGCAAATCATTTTATTTTAGTTAAAGCTTGCTTTCAATATTGCCAGGGAAGTTGTGGGGAATGATAGTTTCTGAGAAACTATGATTCATTCCTCACTTCTGAGGTAAGATTGGAAGTCTTTCGATTAAACTAGTTAGTTATTTAAATATTTAGGATAAATTCACAAGTGCACAGGAAAATAGCTATATCAAGCTAACTTGCTTGTTTTAATTCATTATTAGATTAATTGTCCATTATTTGAATATATTAGAATAGCTTCTCTTTTAATTTCATTCAAATACGCATCATTGAAAATACAAAAATAAAAGAAATATAAGCATAGTGTAGATATATCTTTCATAGTTAGTTTACTTGTTTCAATTAAAGTTGAATCATCTTTTGCATGACAATTACGGGACCCAGAGAGCCCAGGAATACGTATTCAAACCGGTAGTACCTCAGCCAAATCTCTTCACAATATTAATGGATATAGATCAAGGGCTTAGGATTCAGTCTTTCAAATGACAATAAACCAACAAGCAATTAGTGAACAATTGAGACAATTGAATATTGAAGATGACAAAGCATACACATTTTGGTCAAATCAACCCAACTATAGATTACCTTGATAGGATATCCGCATGACCATACAAGAACCCAAAGAGAACAAATATTTGGTTGTGATCCATTAGTTCCATAGCCAGATGCAGGAGACCTTCTCATCGACATAGACACAGGGTTACATATACAAGTTGCCAGAACACCCGTAAGGTATTATGAGAAGATCACACAACTCCTGGTATTAAACATAGAAGCTGAAAAGGCTTATGACCATTGGATAGTTGGAAGAAGAGATTGATTCTTCACATGACCATAACAGGTCCACAAAAACCATGAACTCATGGTTGTGATCCCCAGGTCCCACAACCCAATGGGCCTATGCTAGTCAATTAAGTATTGACACCAGTTTTACGACATGCTTGGTATTTAGATCCTCACCACTCCCACTAGATATCATAACACAATTTTCCATATTAAACATAGAAGCCAATCAATCCAACATTTTTGGGCTAGACTAGAAAACCACCCATAGTTTCTACAAAATCCACTACACCTCTCATTACCATTTTCCATGACCTTGTCTAGAAATATACACAAAGCACCTACAGTCATTTTCCACATATCCAATAACCAATAGATAGGATCTCGGTAGAGCTCGACATTGATTGGAGCCTCCGAGAAGCTATTATATATTGAATGATCCATTACACCAATTCAGGTTAGGAGAGCTTTCTTTGCCTTAGATTCACAGATCCCATTATTGCGTGTTGAGGATATAAGATTTCCCAACTAGTTTGTCTATATCCACATATATTCCATTTGCAAAAGATCGTCGATAGAAGTATGCTTTAGAAGGAGATTCATGTTGAATTCCACAGGAATGATAGAGAGTGTGTGGGAGTATGATGTGTGCTTTAAAAAGCTCTTGTCTAAATTATCATACGATATTCACCCTTCAAAACATGCCTAGTCATTAGTTGGAGGATTGATCACACCTTTTAGAAGGGCCTTATCTCATAAAACTTTTATAGACCCGTGTGAGGCTTTGGAAGTTGCTCTACATGTCGAGGTTATTGGTAGTGTTAATACTGGTGTTAGCCCGTTCCTGGAGGCTCAAATTGTTGTTATGGCCAAGTACATGGAAAAATTTTCTGAACTCATCCCATGAGACTCGCGAGTGGTTTATGGTGCACATATTTTGAATTAGAAGGGCATGTCATGGATAACTACCCCGGAGGATAAGAGTCGACCTTGTGGTAGTAGATTATGAAATTTGTCATGGGGACCATGATGCAAGTAGGTGCCCCTTGCTACAACATGCAATCCAAAAGAATGTGTCTTGTTACTACAAGATTTGCACCTCTACAACCCATGATACTAAGGACTATAGGCTCATTGATCAGATCCATGAGGCCATTGATCATGGGGTGTGCCAGACTAGCATTTCCGGTAGTTCCAAGGGTGATGATTGCCATTATGAAGAGCACATAGATGGAGGTGCATGCGGATGATGTTTTTGAGGAGGATTCCATGGTCATGGTAGCCATGAAAAAGGAAGGATCGAGTTCTCGTGTGGAACTGTTTCAATTGTGGGTCTACATAGAATTACAAGCGGGAGTGCTGGACCTATGCAGTGCTCATGGTGTGAAAAGAAGTACAAGCATGAGGAGTTCCTAGAGTTTTTGAGCACATGAATTAGTAGCATCGGAAAGACAAGGGCCCTGTAATGGTCAGTATTAAGAAGGAAGACACATAGTGGATGCCTTGGGTAACACGAGATGCAGGTTTGGATCCTGTCTTGGTAACAAAAAGGGTAGAAGCCGTGCATGTAAAAAGAGATACCAAGGCGAAAAAGCTTAGTTTCAAGGAGGAAGTAGTTCATGGAAAGTACCCAGGACCCTACATGTCAAAAGGAGGTATATCAAGATACCATGGATGTCATTCAGAGTTTATAAGGAGAAATCTAGTGTCTAAAGGAGTAGTCCAGGAGGGAGGAACAAGGAAGGAGAGTTAAGATGCTAAAGGATGACCTAGATGAGGTCAAGGAAGTGTGTAAAATACTAAGTCAAGGGTATATCATTCCCTTGCTAGGATTATGGTTGAGAGAGAAGTTACCACGTGCCAGAGGAGAGCGCGAGAGGTAGGTCTTATACGTAAACCTTCCCCCTCACAACCTTGACTATGACAAGGATATCACATTGAATGTAGTTGTAGATGGATGGCTCCTTAGTAATATCCTCATTGACACAAGCATGGAGGTCAATGTTCTCACTTTGGATGCATGACATCAGATGTGTAGACCTACATTATAGCCATCTTCGAATGTGTTGTATATGGAAAACAAGACAAAGGCAATTCCCATCAGTGTCTTAAAATATGCAGCTATCACTATTCAGGGAGCTAAGTTTACTGGGGACTTCGAAGTCTTGGTGCTCATCGAGGCAGACAATTTTCTAGCACTACTTGGGTGCCCATGGTGTTACAAGAACAATGCGGACCTTTGGTTCAACAAAGGGTACATTAACTTTGAAAATAAGGAGGAACGGATCATTATACCCTTAGCTGATGGGAAATTAACACCCTATAATGAACCTTGAGGAGAATAAGTTCTAGATAGGATATATGTGCGCTTAATCAGGGACCTAGAGAAATCCATCCTACCGACAAATTTATCCAATTTGAGGATGCTCGGTCGAAGAAGTGATACCACCAGTCTAACATGTGATAATTAGGCACATGGAACTTATGAGTTGATCAAATGGTAGTTGAGAAGGTCGGTCACCAAGGTAACAAAGGTACGCATAGTCCGTGCCTTGGAGGAAAGGAGTTGCCTAAGTATTCAAGAGGAGCCTTCCTAAGATATTTTTACAGGAGATGGAATCTTGGTGGAATGAGGAGAAGGAATAGAGTGGGATGTTAAACTATGTCATACTTAGCACAATAACATGGTGGTGGGATACACATCGGGATAGCCTTTTGGAATGGTGTGAGGTAAGAATTTCTCTCTCTGTCCATTATCTAGAAGCAATGTGTCCACCGCCATCAAGGACTACTATGGGAAGGAGCCCTCCTCTTTCCATATCCAGGGATTGCAAAAGGATCTCGAGAGAAGGTGTGAAATATTTTCCACCATCCCTCTAGATGTACAAGTTGTATTCTATACCATAGGGTTACACGCACAAGGTACATACTTTCGAGACATGCCGCTGTAAATGGAATTGGCAAGAGCTCGTGGCTGACCTCATTCAAACCTTTGAGTATCGGAGTACCAAACCATTAGTTAATAAGGCCTTGCAGGATTTCAAGCACCTTACCATGGGGGATAGTGCCATGGTGGAAGATAGGTTGTTGGAGTTGTTAGGTGGACTAGGTTTGGAAGTGTGCTTTGAAGAGGAGGTAGAGGAAACAAAGGAGTTATAACTTGAGCATGTGTTTGGAAAATGAGAAAGGGAAGTTTGTGTATTTGATTGATGGGGAGGAAGAAAAAAATCTTGGATTTTATCCATTCTCAGTAGGGACACGTGAGGTAGTGGACAGTGTTAATACTCATGCATGTACCTACCATGAGCCCTTAAAGACAAAAAAGGTTAACATTGGTTTAGGGGATGAACCTAAGGAAGCTATTATTAGATATTACTAGTCGGAGAAGGAAGTCTCTAAGATCATTGATCTGTTGTGCGAATTTGAGGATTTATTCCTACATGGGTACCATAAGCTCAAAGGAATTCACCATTCCTTAGGGGAGATGAAGATAAAGCTAAAGGAAGGTGCGTGCCCTATCAGGAAGAGACCCTACCGGATGAATCCCAATTTATGCATGAAGGTTAAGGAGGAGATATAAAAATGATAGCTTCTAGGATCATTGAAGCAATGAGAAGAATCATAATGGATAAGTCTGATGGTAATCAACATCAAGAAGGATGGGCGGATTAGGATATGCATGGATTATAGGGAGTTGAACATAGTTTGTGTCATTGATCCTTTTCCAACCCCCTTCACTGAAGAAATTTTGGAAGGAGTCACTAGGAACAAAATCTATTCCTTTACAGATGGATTTTTGGGGTGCCACCAAGTCCGGATTGCAAAGGAAGACGAGGATAAGAAAAATTTCACCACTGAGTGGGGAATTTTTGCATATATGGTCATGCCCTTTGGGTTGAAGAATGCACCTGCTATTTTTTCACGCATAGTGGTGCAAGCATTCCAGGACTTCATCCATAAGTTTCTTCAGGTCTATTTGGATGATTGGACAGTGTATGGTCTAGTAAAATACCATTGTGACAATCGAGGTTAATGTTTGAGGGGTGTAGGTAGTTAAGGATATCCCTCACTATGAAGAAGTGTATATTTTCTACACCCTTTAGGAATATCATATGTAAGGAGGGCTTCTTTGGTAGATCTTGCTAAAGTTACGCTTATTTTGGGGTTAGGGAGCCCACTAGCCGAGAAAAGTGCATAGATTTCTTGGGCATACGAGTTATTACAGGAAATTCATCAAAGGGTATGATGATCTCCATGCCTTTAGAGGAGATACTCAGACATAAAAGTGCCTTCCATTAGGGAGAGGCACAATAGAGGTCATTTGATACATTAAAAGATAGGCTTGTCACCACACCTATATTACATTTTCCCTCTTGGGACAAGCCCTTCCATGTCCATGTAGATGCTTCAGAACCACCATTGGAGTAGTGCTTGCATAACCAGGTGAAGGAATTATTTATCATCCTTTGTGTTTTGCAAGAAGGAAGTTAACACCAACAGAGTAAAATTACACCATGACTAAGTGCGAAGCATTTTCAATGATCTACGTTCTTTTCAAGTTCAGACAGTACTCACTGGCAACCCCCTTTGTATTTTACACCAACCACATGGCATTAAAGTATTTGGTGAATAAGCCCATTCTACAAGGGTGCATATGTCGGTGGGTGCTATTATTTCAAGAGTTTGAGTTCACAGTAGAAGTGAAGCCTATGAAGATAAATTGTGGACCTGATCATCTATCAAGGATTGATTCATGGGAGGACACACAGAGTATTGAGGAGACAATGTCAGATGCACAATTGTATAGGTTACAAAGTGTGCACCCTTGGATTTAGAGGAGATTGCAGTATTTTTAAAGAAAGGTGTGGTGCCGGAAGGAATGAAGGCATTAGATAAGAAGCAACTAGCCATACGTGTCGCGTACATGTTGATCGGTGGGGACTTGTACAAGTTAGGGCATGATGAGGTGTTACGCAGGTGTGTACTAGAGCATGAGTGCCTTGCCATCATTGAAGAAGCACATAAAGGAAGTATGGGTGGGCATTATGTAGGTGACATCACCGTGTGTAAGATATTAATGGTAGGATTGTGGTGGGAGACCCCATACAAGGATTATAAAGATTAGTGTAAAGCGTGTGACCATTGTCGGTGCATTGACAAGCCAGGGAAAGAGAGATGAAATGCCTTTATGCCCTATAACTAGCGTGTAAACTTTTGAAAAGTGGGCAATAGAATTTGTAGGCCCTCTTTGTACCGGTGGCGTGTATGACTGGGTCACACTATATCATCACTTACATAGACTATTTAACAAGGTGGACAGAGGCATCATCAACTGAAGACTGCACAACAACCACGACGGAAAGATTCTTATGGGAAAACATTATCACGAGGTATGGATGTCCTTTGAGTTTAACTAGCAATAAGGGTATGCATTTCTTGAATGAGACCATGAGGATTCTCATTAGCAGAGTTCATGTTGGCTCATCACAAGACTACACCCTATCACCCCTGAACAAATGGAACAATGGAAGCATTTAACAAAATACTGAGTCATACCCTGACCAAGATTTATGATGTTGGCAGACAAGATTGGGATGACAAAGTATCAGTAGTATTATGGGCTTACATGACAACTAATAAAAGGATGAACAAAGCCACACTGTGTTAATTGGTGTTTGGCGTGAAAGTTCTTCTGCCAGTTGAATTCATGTTACCTTATCTGTGAATATCACATGCAGGAGAGTTGGCTAATGAGCAAGCGCTGGAAGAGAGAATTGATGAGTTAATAAATCTAGATGAGAGAAGATCACTCGACAGTGGAGCCGCATAATAGAGAAAGCAAAGCGTAAAAACTGGCATGATTGACACATCAAAAACAAGAATTTTTAGGTTGGGTAGATGGTCTTACCGTATGATTCTAAGTTTTGCACCATCTTGGGAAGTTAAAAGTCCATTGGTTGGGTCCCTACACAATCTCATACATCTTTGATTCGAGTATGTGCTAGTTCTGAAGAGTCTGGATGGGATGAAATTACCTAGACACTTCAATGGGAGTAGGTTGAAGCCCTACTATAAATAAGTCATCTTGGTGTTTGTAAATAAGGTAGTTTTTCCAGTTAGTTTAGAATTTTCCTTTATGTATTTCTTTTCTTGTGTTTCCCTTTCACGTTTTTTTTTTTTGTGCCTTAGGTTCTAGTAACCTTATTACTACTTTTTAGAATTTGTGAATGCGTAGAGTACCACACTAAGTGTGGGGTGGAGTAATGTGAAGGAGCACATGATTAAAGTCGTAAGGAATTTTGTGTTGAAAATCCCATTTGAATGGCCCTGTTGAAAGAGGTGTATAAAAATGGGAAAAGGATGGTCAGGTGCCAAGATAAATCTACTTTTAGAACCCACGTACAAAGGAGGAGAAAGCACATTAAGCAACATGAGGTAGGTGAGAGAAAAAATCAAGATAGAAGAAATGCCTTTGGCACTTTGGTTATGTGTGCACAAGATTCTCCTATCATGTTGGATTAGTTGTGCACTGTATAAGGTTAGAGGATTGTCCACACAGGTTTGGGTGCATGAGGAAAATCACCTGAAGTTGGGATTTGTTTGAAAAAATTGCATTTAATGTAAAAAGTATGGTGGTAGGTAAAGTACCACTTAATGCTTAAAAGAGGAAAAACTATAAATAAAGGGGTCGAGGAACTTCATTATTCACTTTGCGTATAAGGAGAAAGAATCAATTTTTTCACCTTTGCAAACTAAGGCTTCCAAAAAACTGATCCATGTGAAGAAACATTTGGAGAGATTGAAGCGTGAGTAACTAGTTTAGATTTTCAAACAAGGAGGAAGGGATTTCACAGTGTAGGAGAATTGGTGAGAATGCATCATCTTGTGAAGGGATTATCCTAGTTAGGGTTTGAAGAACTAGGGCATGAGGTTAAGAAATTTTCTTCACAAGTTCAAGATCTAAGGTTGAGAGAGTGGAAGAATACAAAGAACCAAAGTTATTGAAGTGGTAACAAGACCTAGATAATGGCACCCAAGAAACCAATTAGCACACCCAAAAAGGGCAAGGGAAAACACTAGGAAACTGAAGCACACACAAATGAGGAGTGGTATAAAAAAATGTGGTACCCAGATGGAGTGTTGTTGGGGAAGGAGTGGGAGTCCCATCTTAGGAACATGTCTGTGAATGATTACAATCATCGGAAAAGCACAATCGAGAAGGATATGGCACTGGAGTTAGTACATCCAACAAATAAAAGGACACTAGAAGGTTTACTCATTTATAATGATGATGTGAAGGTTAAGTTGGAGAAGGTAGGATTATTACAACTCTTTGAGTTGCGCTACTTTGGGAAACCTAAGCACTTATATCAATGGCTAATGTCATGCATGCATGTGGACTACTTCCACTTCACAGGGCATAAGATGTGCATAACCCCTTAACTCATTTCACATTTCACAAGCCTAATCTATGAAGGAGATGGTTTGGAGGATGACTTGACCGATAAAGAAGCAATTAGGGAAACTATCACCGCTTACGCATATAAGAAGGGGTCAAGGTATTATGATGTCATAGACATTAAGGATCTGGTAATGAAGATGGCCATGCACCTGGTGTCAAAGTTAATTGGCTAGGAGAGATGGACCCAGGTCAATAAGCCATGGTTGAATATTTGCAAGAATATTTCAGAGGGCACCATCTATAACTTATATGCATTCATCGCGGATGATATTTTTAGCTACGTGAAGGAAGCCGTAAGGATACTTTTGGAAATTTCTTGCTAACGATTTTGTTTTTAGAGATCGGGCACCCGATGCATCGTAAAAGTTCACGTGGGAGTACCTGCTGAATACCCCTCACCCACTAAGAGGTTTGAGAAATACGCTTGTGAAACTATAATGATGGTGCACAAGGTGTGCTTGGAAAAATGGTATACGTGCCTAAGGAACATGTTTGGGGCAGAATGGAGAATTCTCCAACAACTACCAAAGAGAGCCACTAGGGGAGAAGAAAAATTTGTTGTGTACCAAAGATTTCTAGCCGGGTAGATTCAAATTGACAGATGAGACATGGATCCCATGGTGAAAGTTGCAAGCTCCCCTTTGCCTTCACACTCAATACTTCCAAGTGGAGGTAAATAGGTTTAAAGAGTCCAAGAAGTTTAAGCTGGACCTTAGTAGTCTATACCAAAGACTACATGGAAATGTGAAAGGGTTGGTCTACCCCTACAAGTGCACGTACATGGAGAAGTACGTATCACATAAATTTCAAATGATAAGGCCCATAACTCTTCCCATTGCGAAGGATATGCAAAGTGCGCATGTACATCCACATAAGACCTAAGTCATAGAAGGGAACATATCTAGAAAATGAGGTGTCTATACCTTGAGATCCAACCGGTAGGAAGAGACTCGCACCCAAACAGGAGGAAAAGGAACTAGGAAAGAAAATTCCAAGTGTGGTAGACACACAAGAAATAGGTTCGCTCGGGACAAATGTCGACCAGTATTTACATGCACAAGAAGAATCCCATAATCGTGAGAGAAGACTCCAGTGAGAAAAATCGGCAGATAAGGAGTCATCGAGAAGAAGAAGAAACAAAGTCACCTAAACCAAAATCCTCCAGGGGAAGAAGCAGAGGGTAGAAGAGGAGACCACCTTGGAAGAAGTTGGGAATTTGGACAAGTACATAGGAGAAAAAGATGATAGTGAAGAAGAAGTTAGTGGGGAAGAGGACCCTAGAAAAGATCAAGGACCACCTATCTTCAATGTACATGATTCTAAGGAGGAAGGTAGAGAAGAAGAACAGGGGTTCCTTTTTGTGTGGCTCAAGGATAGCTAGGTAGGATAAGGTGCCCAGGACAAGGGAAAAGGAGAGGAGGCTCCAAGCTCTATGCAGAACAAAAACAAGTCTTGAGCCGTGTTGAACAAGGAGGAAGAGAGTGCAAAGAGGAACGCGGTAGCACTAAAGGCCCCATTTTGACTGTAAGTATACCTAAGGTTACGTGTAAGTGAGGAAGCCACGCAGAGGGGAGGCTGAAGATGGGTTATATTAATGACCCCAAGAAATTTTTTCACGCATGGTTCCAAAGTACAATTCTAGCAGAGGAGCTTGTAGGAATGTCATCTTTTGATAGGGAGGCTAGATATCCGTGGACAAGGAAGATGATCTCATGGGAAATTGAATCCCACCTTGATGAGCCATAGTTTTAGGTAAGCCATGGGGCAATAATAACATTGCCAAGACCAAGAGAAGATAATCTAGTGGTGGATACCTAGAAGTTCTCATATGAACAACTGTGTAACACACTCAACAAAGTCTCCATTAAGATCAAAGCTAGACTCTTCAGGAAAAATGATAGGATCAGAGATCTGGAAGGGGAATTGAAGAAGAAAGAGGGAGAGCTAGCTGCAATAACAAAGGAGCTAAGCTAGGAGAAGTTGATCGCTCAGTGGTAGCTTGAGTTGAAGGATGAGAAGGCCAAGGTGGATGTGGTATACAAGAAGGTGGAGGCTATAAATAATGCTATAGTATTGAAGCATCGAGACCTAGCATCACCCATGTAGAAGTATGGATATTCCTTGGGATGCCTGGAGGATTTAACAAGGGTCATCACCATGGAAAGACAACCACTAGCCTTGGAGTCTATAGAAGAAGTGGCCACGTGCCTAGAGAAGGAAGATAAGTTGAAGATCATAGCACTCGTCATGAAATACAACAAAGTTATTGCTGATGTAAGGGATGCTTCCCAGACTATTGAGGCCATGTATGAAAATTGTGTGGATAGGGACAATGTGACAAGCACCTTGATCACCACTCATGAAGTGGAACTCAAGGAGTTCTAAGAGAAAAATAAGGGGAATATTGCAGAAAGAGACAAAATCCTTACCAAGGTAAAGAAGAAATATGAAGCCATTGAAACCTTAAGAGGTTCAATCAAAAACTCGTCAAGGAACTATATTCATGTATTACGTGAAGGATGGATGTGATGGAGGATATATGCAAGGAGTTGGAGAAGATCACTGATACCATGAGCGCAGAAGGAGATGGAATAAATTTTGAGGAGGTGAGCGCTCTAGTCGGTGACGTTTTTCAGAGAGTGCAGGATGAAGTCGATGCCTAGAACAAGTTGGAGGCCAACTTGCAAAAGGATTTTCCTAGCTTGCTGTAGTGATTCCCTGTTGATGGCAAATCACAACACCCCACGGATGTCGATCAGATTTCTAGTTTGATCATACTAGCATCCAGTGTGATTGCACAACATTGAATCCTTTCTCCAAGTGTGGGACTTGTAAAAATGAGAAAGGAATCTCCAGAGAAGGTTGGTTCCTCTTCCTAAACTACCTGCCACAAGTCGTTCCAAAGTACAGCAAGCTAATCTAATCCTAATCTAACCTCCAAAGAGACAAGGAGAGAGAGAAAAGAGAAAAGAAAAAAAAGAGTACACTAAAATGGTGATACACCGAGAAGGAAAATGTTGAACATCTATCAAAACTGCTATGAACACAACTCCAACCCCGCAATGAACATTCAAACGTACACAAATACCTGTAATGAAGAGAGGCAAGAAGAAAACAAGTGAAAAACAAGCAAGGATGGACAGATGCATCACAAAACATGTTTTTGTTACTCTAGAAGTTTTCAAAGAACATCATTTTAATGGTATAAGGAAAAACACCATTACAGATCGGGGAGGAGGTTCAAACTCCATTTTCAACCCCGGGAATAAAAGAAAGGAGAGCAGAGCGAAAAGATGAACCACCTTTTAGAAAGAAGCCCCTCCTTACAATTTATAGGAAGAATGAGAGAGGGAAGAGAGAGGAAATCTGAATCTACCCCAACCACCTCATTTAATTCATCTTATTATGGCGGTAGGTGAGAACCC
Source organism: Taxus wallichiana var. yunnanensis (assembly GCA_018340775.1). Taxonomy (NCBI): domain Eukaryota; kingdom Viridiplantae; phylum Streptophyta; class Pinopsida; order Cupressales; family Taxaceae; genus Taxus; species Taxus wallichiana. Next base: position 292,217,204 of record CM031242.1, on the reverse strand, counting down.
TAAAAAGTGGCAAACTGTATTTGCATTAAAGCTGGTTGTTGAAACGTCGCTTCGCCATTACCACACACCAGAAACGTATCTTGATTTTCTCTTTAAACTGAATCAAAATGCAATACTCCCAGAAACTTGTAGATAATTTCACCAGCTTTCCATTGATATAAAGAACGTGAAAATCCGAGCTCTGGATCGAAAGTTATGGCGATCTGAATATTTAGGGAAAAAAGAGGCCAAAATCGGATCGGCGGGAAAAAGTTTGAATTTTTCCCGCTCTCGCCACTTGGATGACACGTGTCAGGATCTGATTTGTCTGCGGGTTCATCCTCTGAAAATTCCTTTCGGGCCCTTAAAATTGGACACGTGGCACTATTTTATTGGTTCGGGCCTGAGGGGTGCATTTTTACCTTACGCCAAACACTTAGCAACTTTTCAACCTTCTGACACGTCGCACATTCTGATTCGTTCACGGGCCTCCTTGTCTCTTTTTAACCATTTCACCTTTTCATGTCCCATGCATCCCTCACGTAATTTTGGCCTGGATGTCCCGAAAAAATCTCTCCTGCTTCGGCCGATTCGGGCTTCCTTGTTCCTGTTTGAGGTGAAGACACGTGGCGAGATTCCATTTGTTGGCAGCTCTTTCGGCTTTTTACATCCCACACGTACTTTTGGCTCGATGTCCCAAACTATCGTGAAAAAATATCTCCAAACCGCTCAAAATGGATTGTTCCTCTGCTTTGTGAATCTACCGGTTTGTGTCCTCTTTGTACCTTTGTCCTAACTGTCCCTGCACGAAAGTCCCCTTTTGGTTGAATCGGTCGGTTCGTGTCCTCTACGTAATTTTTTCCCAACTGTCCCTGGACCGCGTGAAACGAAGACTTAGGCAATTTTTTCCTCTTTCAGCTGATTCAACTTTTCACGTCCCATGCGTCCCGACATCCCAACTGTCGTGCACCACCTAGACTAGGACTTAGCCAATTTTCTTCATTTTTTCGACCCCAAGCTTGGTACAACAAACCTCAGTACAACCCGAACCCTTTAGACCCGAAATGCCTTAACACAATCCTACAACCTTATTTTTTGTATTTCTTCCATTTTCTCAACCTGTTGGGATTTCTTCTTGGGTGGGGGAGTTAGAAAAAGGCCGAGGGGACCCCGAAAAACATGATTTTGGGCCTTGAATCAATCTACTTGCTCGGGACTAAATAATCTGATGCATGTTATCAAAATTACCCTGGGGGGTGAATTTTGGATAACAATTTGGTGACTCAGTGGGGTCATCTGCCTGCTAGATGAAGTTACTAGTTGCCTAAAGCATCCATTGGGCATGGAGTCATGAGTTGTAGCCTGACAAACTGATCTGAACTTTGAAAACCTCCTCTCTGAGCCACTTGGAAACCCACTGAAATGGACTGTGCAAGAGCAAGACCAGCACCACAAAAACTATGTACAAAACTGAAAATCATACATGCTCCAAATGGAACATGTAGAGTGTGCACAAGCACTTCTTTTACTGAAAGCAAACCTACCTACTTTACTCTAATTGGAAGCAAAGGTGGGCTAAACAAACCCTACAACTGGTTGTGCAAAATAGCTTCCTTTCTTCAAAATTGGCAACCATGCAACTAATTTGGCATTGAACATGGCTGATTGGATGAATGGAAAATCAACAAGAAGCTGGTCTTCCACCCAAATCATCAAGGTATCAGCTGAAGGAAAATTCAATACCTCTTTTAGTTGCTCTACATTTGGATTGAAGAGGTATGACAGCTGATCCTTGGTACTTTGTAGCTCACCCTCACGCTTAGAAGCAAACATCACTAGTTGTGACTTCTCCTTTGACTCCAATGAAGTCAAATACCTTATTGGGAAAGGTATGATCTATTTGATATGCCCATAGCTCTAATTTTCAACTCCAAAAATGGAGTCTTCTTGTAGACCTTCTTGAATGGATGGTGTGGAAGCAATAGTAGGACTTTTCTTCCTCCAATGAAGAACATGAAAGATTAAAATCTTCCAATCTTGATTCCAAAGAGTTGCTATAAGATGCACGTTGCTGCAAATGAATGCTCTCCTCCATGACAACAGGCTCTTGTGTTTGGAATGTGGATGATGAAAGAGAGAATGGTGGAAACTCAACCGGTTCTTCTTCATCAAAACAGTCCTCCAAATATGACAGATAAACTACCTTATTGTTGTCCTGCTATAAATGCTCAACTTCCTCCATGGTGTCCTCTTGATCTGTAACTCGATCATCATGGTTTCTTTCTCGTCCAACATTGATTTTGAGAGGTCAAAATCTTCTTCAATACTAGAACTTGAGATAGATGAAGTAGAAAGAAGAACTGAAGGTTCTTCTATAGCCTGCTTTGTGCTCAAAGCCCTTGGATCTGCACTTTTCTCCTCCACAACTAGAATGTGCTCCTCTTCTTTTGGATTTGGAGTAGCTTCTCCTTCCTCCAATGTTTGAAGACAATCTTGCTCTTGATTGAACTCTTCCTCCAGCATGAAGTTTGTCAAGTCAAACTCTTCGATCTGCTGCTCTAGAGGACAAGTTGGGACTGCAAGATCTTCTTCTTCTGCTGCAACAAAATCAGTCCTGACCACCATTTGTTCTCCAACTCCAACCTCTTCTAAAGGCTTAACCATCAAGGGGATCTTTTTCATCCCAAATTTAAGAGCCCAACTCTTCAGACTTTGAATTTCTTCATCTTTGTTTGGCTTCTCTTTTTGCTATTGTTTTCCTTGACTGGCATTCTGATTTTCATCCTCCCAACATGGATTTGGGAATACAAGAGGAGAAGTAGATTGTAACTCAAATGGATTGGCAATTTTTCATGGTGGTGGAGGTAGAAACTCTTGTTTCTTTGGAGGAGAGGGCATTTTTGTTAGCTTTTGTGGAGGGGGTGACTATTTGGAAGGAAAGGGAAGGAAGAATTGAGATGAGGTGGAAGACTGGGGTTGAGAAATGGATTCAACACTTGGGATAGTAGATGGAGAGTTTAAAACTTAAAACTAATGAGATTAAACAGATTGGGAAAGAGGAAAAAGAAAGGCATGAGATGGCGTGCTTACCCATTGACATAGTTGTTGAATACTCCTCTCATACACCTCTATTTCTTCAATCCAATTTGCAAGCAATGGAAGCATTGCAATCATGAATTCAAACTTCTCTTGAGGGTGTAATGCATTGGAAAATGTCCCACCCATGGACAGGGTGATCCACAACCGATTCCAAATGCTTTCATTTGTGCTTGAGCCCTGGACTGCACCATGTTTACCTCCATCTTTTGGATTTTCTCCAACAGACCAGCATCTTGCATCTGATGGTCTTCATTATATGCATACTCTTGCTCTTGGAAAGCTCCATAGCCAAACTGATTTTGGCATTGCTGCTCATATGGGTATGTATGCTGATTTTGAATTTGTTCAAAATGCTGATTTGGAGGATTTAAAAAACATGTTGGAGGTGGGAAACATTGCTGCTTGTTGTAAATGTGAGTTCCATGATGGAAATGAAGTCATGATTACACAACTTCATGGAATGGAAAAGAATGAAAGGGATGGAAAGAAGGATGGATGGGAATGGATGAAAAATAGGTCTGCAACTTTAGAAATGGGTTGTTGATCAGATGGAGTCGCCAGATGTGTTTGCAAGTGCCTCCAAAGGCTGAAATCTTCACAGGAACACACCAACCTACAAAAGATGAAGTGGAAGACCTCTAAGGTCCCACCGGGCATGCCAAAATTGTTGATGGAGAATCACAACACCCCTTGGATGTTGATCAGATTTCTAGTTTGATCATACTAGCATCTAGTGTGATTGCACAACATTGAATCCTTTCTCTAAGTGTGGGACTTGTAAAAATGAGAAAGGAATCTCTAGAGAAGGCTGGTTCCTCTTCCTAAACTACCTGCCATAAGTTGTTCCAGTGCAGGCAAGCTAATCTAATCCTAATCTAACCTCCAAGGAGATAGGGAGAGAGAGAAAATAGAAAAAGAACAAAATCCTACGCTAAAATGGTGATACACCAAAGAAGGAAAATGCTAAACATCTATCAAAACTGCTATGAACACAGCTCCAACCCTACAATGAACATTCAAACGTGCACAAATACCTGCAATGAAGAGAGGCAAGAAGAAAACAAGTGAAAAATGAGCAAGGATGGACAGATGCATCACGAAACACATTTTTGTTGCTCCAGAAGTTTGCACAGAACATCATTTTAATGGTAAAAGGAAAAATGCCATTACAGAGCAGGGGAGGAGGTTCGAACTCCATTTTCAACCCTGGGGAAGAAAAGAAAGGAGAGCAGAGCAGAAAAGATGAACAACCTTTTAGAAAGAAGCCCCTCCTTACAATTTATAGGAAGAATGAGAGAGGGAAGAGAGAGGAAATCCGAATCTACCCCAACCACCTCATTTAATTCATCTTATTATGGTGGTAGGTGAGAACCCTAAAAGTGGTGAACTGTATTTACATTAAAGCTGGTTGTTGAAACGTCAGTTCTGGCCATTACCACATGTCAGATAATTTTCTTGATTTTCTCTCTTTAAACTGAACCAAAATGCAAGATTGACCTTGGAATCGTGTATATAATTTCACCAGATTTCCATTGATATAAAGAACATGAAAATCTGAGCTCTGGATCGAAAGTTATGGTGATCTGAAGATTTAGAACAAAAACAGGCCAAAATGGATCGGTGGGAAAAAGTTTGAATTTTCCCGCGCTCTACCACTTGGATGACACATGTCAGGCTCTAATTCATCTGCAGGTTCATCCTCTAAAAATTCCTTTCAAGCCTTTAAACTTGGACACGTGGCACTATTTTATTGGTTCGGGCCTGAGGGGCACATTTTTACCTTGCGCCAAACACTTAGCAACTTTTCAACCTTCTGACACGTGGCACATTCTGATTCATCCGCGGGCCTCCTTGTCTCTTTTCGGCCATTTCACCTTTTCGCCAACGTCCTCCGTGGGCGTCCTTTGTGTACTTTTGTCCCAACTGTCCCGGACCGCGTGAAACAAAGACTTAGGAAATTTTTTCCTCTTTCGGCCGATTCAGCTTTTCGTGTCCCATGCGTCCCGACGTCCCAACTATCCTATAGACCGCCTAGACTAGGACTTAGCTGATTTTCTTCATTTTTTTGGTCCCAAGCTTGGTACAACGAACCTCAGTATGACCCAAACCCTTCAGACCCGAAATGCCTTAACACAGTCCTACAACCTTATTTTTTGCATTTCTTCCATTTTCTCAACCTGTCGGGATTTCTTCTTGGGTGGGGGAGTTAGAAAAAGGCTGAGGGGACCCCGCAAAACATTATTTTGGGCCTTGAATCAATCTACTTGCTCGGGACTAAATAATTTGATGCATGTTATCAAAATTACCCTGAGGGGTGGATTTTACATAACAATTCCTTCATGCTCCCATTATTTCTTCTTTCCCCATTCTTTCATCTCCTTATTCTTGTTCCAAGGCATAAGCCTATTATATTATTTCTTTCACTAAAATAATTTTTCTTGTAGATGGAGAACAGGTGTAGTGTGGGGTGATGTTGGGCCCCTAGAATGTTGGCTAAGTAAAAAAGGCGTCTAGGCGCACAAGGCCTAAGTTAAAGAAATGCACGCAGGGGATAAGGTGCATAGGGTAGGGTTTAAGGAACCGTGTGGCATGTGTGGAAAGAACCAAGGGTTTGGGACTTAGCCAAATTGGGCATTCAAGGTAGAACACATGAAAATCATGACCCGATTGCGAATACAGAATAGATAAGGTGTCATCTTGGCAATAGGTTGGCCCAAGAATGAGCATGCCTATGGTAGAAGCTTTTAGAAGCACATCATGTTGAAAATTGGAAAGCTCGGGCCGGAGGAGCATGCTCACATGGAGGACCACATTCTAACACTTGGCATCAGATTTGAGGGCACTTGAGGATGAGTTGGCAGCCCAAAAGGCTATAAATACAAGTTCCCGTAGAGTAAGCAGAGAAAGAATGAGAAGAGGGTGGAGCTCTGTAGAAATACTGCAAGAACTCTATTAATGGGTAATTGTACTCGGGAAAGGATTTATTGGGTATGGGGATTGTAATTTTTTTGTTTATAGCCTAGCTACATTAGTCTAGTTGTAATGCATGATTGCGGTTTGCTTCTCTGTGACATTTTGTAGTGGGTCCATGGATGTAATGAGGTTACCAGTTATATGTATATGAATATCAATGATTCCGATGCATACATCTTTCTCATAGGTTCACCTTCATTTATATTTATGATAAGTATGGATGCTTATATACTTCTTTCTATTGTGGTATAAGTTATATATTCTATTAAGTACTTTCTGTCTCGAATGAAGGCAAGGATCTAAAGGCCGTTCGAGATCTATGGTTCTTGTATGTCTTAACTCCTTTTAAATCTCTTAAACACAAATCATAGATGATTTTTCTCCCTAAAATAACATAAAGAGATACTCGGCAAAGACCATGCATGCCTCGGTGAGCACCCAACATCTACTGGGTGATAGGCCAAAGCACGCATGGGGTTCCTTTATTTTATGATAGGGGTAAAAATGACTACAATCCCTTTCTATTGTTTAAGGATCTATTCAAGAGTATCAACTATTAGTTGTATCTCTTTTATGTGTAACTAAATCAACTAATATTTCAAATCCTTAATCCAAAAGTCTTATAAATATAAGAACTATCAATTTTCTTAATCCCATAACACTTAAATATCTAAACTACCCCTTCATTAATGATATTACTTAATAATACATCCCAATTTATGCCAATGAAGGTATCACAATAAAGTAGTAATCAACAATCATCAAACCATTTATTTATCAAAAAGGGAGTGATCCATTCACTGATTACATAAATATTTCATGGATTACAAAGTGTCATTACAACAACATAAAATAGATTATTTACATCTTCCTTTTCCAAAAAATTACATCTAAAGTAATGTCGCTACATAATCATCATAATAAAGAGACAATTTCTTTAGTAAAATAGATGTAACTTTTTATATGTCTTTCTCCTTTCATCTTTTACAAAATCCATTTGCAAAATTGTTAGCACGAGTTAGTTCATATAAAATGAGCATGATAAGCACTATAACATTAAAACATTGTTCTTTTATCTAATTGTTTCATAAAAAGAACCCTGTTATTTATTAAACAATTTTATAAACATAAAAACAAGATAAACAAAAATACTTTTCCCAAAAGATTACAAACCAATAAGGAGAGAGAAAGAATATGGCATCTATAAGTAATGTAAACAAGAACTAATTAAATCATCATAATTAATCCTATCTCACATCCATATGAACTCATTACAACATACCGAAATCAAAATAGAAGTATTAAAGAAAGGGGAATTTCATATTTCCAATCCTAATCTTATCTTCTCAGTCAAGTTTCCCACTTAAGTTCCTCAACTCAACCTATTCTGACTTTTCAAGAAGAATAAGTACAAAGATATACAAAATTACCTTTCTATAATAAGTATATTTTTTCTTATTCAAAGTTAACAACCTGAATAATAAATGAAGGATTAACCAAAAATCTAAATTACATTCCATCAAACAATCATACTATCTCAGACTCAACACAATGTCTAAGAATTATATTCAACAAGAATAAGTCCCAACACTAAAGTTAAGGAAGACTTAATCGATTATAAATAAAAAAAAAGTAACTCACGCTTCAAGCTCTCATAGTCCTACATCCACATCCAAAAAAACTCAAATGTAATAGTCATAGCAACATCACGCAATCCTAAGACATCAACCACAAAGAGGCATGAGCTATCGTTTGAATAACTCACAACTCAAATCACTCATTCCTCATTCATGGAAAGAATAAGGGAAACTAAAAGTTCAGAACCAGACTAAATCTATATCATTCCCAGTCTTCTCTTAAGGGTTGAGCTCATCTTAAAGAAAGGATCTTAAGAATGAGTGAAACAATAATTTCAGAATTGATAAAGACTCCACCCAACATAAAGGAACATCTTCAAAAGACACAATACATTCTCGGTCAAGAACATGTCAAGACTAACACTAAGTTCCAATAAGTATAAAATACAACAAGAAAAGAATGCAAATATACCCCCACGTAGTTCCACTAATTTAAAAATTAGAATTATCCTTTATGAAAGAATCCATTAGATGAATATTACTTCCCTCATAGGAAGAAGACATATTTTAACCAGATCACCACAACACACTAAACCTTGTGTTCAAAAGATAACATAAATATTGCAACAATATAACCAACGTATCCTCTTTTCGTAGGGTAACCCATAATGGTTTTACAAAAAGAAAAGATAACCATACTGCACTCGATTCAAACTGGTCACCAAAGAACTACATTCATCCAACAAGAAGAGCAAGAGAGAGCATAATAACAATATCAATCTCAATTCTAGACTAGGCACCAAATGAAATAACAATCATCTCGAACAAGAAGGAAAGAGATAACGTGAAAACCACATCCATCTTACAAAATTATCATCAATAGTAAAAATCTTTGTGTAACTTCGATAGATCAACAAGATCTATCTAATAAAACCGCTAGACCAAGCTAGGTAAACAAAATACTATTAAAACGCAAAGGGAACATAACCAATAAATTCCACAAGCATACTTTCTATTCATATTACCCAAACAAGGTTCAATGAAAAGAGAAAAGATTTAATACAAATCCATTTGGGAAGAACCAAAAATGCATGTATCCCAGATCTAAACAAACTGGATATTCCTTGCAAGAATGAAAATACAGTCACAAAATAATTCAAACAAAATAGTGGGTCCTCACTTCCATCAACAAGCCAAAATACCAAACGCAGAGCACAAATATTTTCTCAAGTCATAGGCATGAGTCTTAACTACAAAAAAAATCTCCTATGAGTTAGCTTCCAAACATCAACAATAAGGAGAGAATTCGAAGAAATAACGTACATATTTCAACAAAACCAAGTTACTTATAAAGGCATGTACAATATTCAGTCTAGGTATCCATTCAACAAAGAACAAACATAGATCTATTCCCATGATAATAAGGTTTGAATGCAAGTAAGTTAACACAATAGTAATAAATCAACACTTCCTAGATTTCATTTTCCACACAACAACTAAGAATCAAATTACATCCAAAAGAATAAATTCGAATGCCATTGAAGCAAGAATAAGAAAACAAAAAATTAGAACCAGAAGGTTTTCAAAAGAGCAGAGTTATTTTAATGAAGACATTTAAATAAAAGTAGAAGAATTAAAGAGATAGGGCCTATCATGCTTGATAGAGCTCTTGTCTTCTATTCTTTTCTATAAATATTACAGCAGAGCCTCAATAGAAATATTTCCAAGAAAATGCCAATAACCAGCTCTAAAACTTTCTTTTCCTTCTTCTTATATTCTCCCAGTATTATTTATTTTACTATCACCACCATGCAAGGTGAAATAATCATGCACAGAATCAAACTGGAGGTTTGAAAATGGATAACCACATACAAAGCTACAAGCTCACAAAAACCAAATGAACAATGCAAACCCAAAACTATTCTTTCTTCCAACTTCCCCTACTTCCTAGGTAGTTTTTCACAATTGCCAAGACCAATTAATGTAAATAGGACTAACGGTCCTTCCTTATCTCCCGCCACCACCAACTCATATTTTTCTATGACCAAATTTAAAATTTCATGCATCGAAAACTTTAACAAAGATGCCAACTCATCATTCACCAAACCTTCATGCACTTTCCAAAATTGGTGGCAACCAAGAGTTTAAATCCCATTAAATCCCCATAAATACTTAGAGGTTAGTGCCATAAAAATCCCATAGTAGGTCATCCATTCCATCCCCTTAGGTTATTCCAAGTCTTAGGTTAGGTTCATAACATTAGGTTAGAAACCAACTTAGGTCCTTAGGTTAAAGTCTATTAGTTTAGTCTTAGGTTTTCCTTTTTAATAAACATTCCTCATTAATAAAATAACCTAGTAACTTAGGATAAGCTTTCAATCTTAGGAACATATATTTAATTAGGTTCCTTTAGAAATTGTTAAAAATTATAAATTAAATCTTACCAAAAGAAGAATCAAAATGACATTCAAGGATCACATAAGAAGGACGTGAGCAGCAGAGGTTACCAGTGATCTCAAGACATCTTGGGTTCAGAAATCCATTATTATTCCTAGCGCAAATCAAAATAACCTCAACGTCATGAAAATTAAAGTATGCCTTGGATCACTAATATTGATCCAAGGTATAGCTATCCTACATCATAGATTGTGAATACTAAAGCAAAAGTTCAAGTGTAATAAAGACTATGAAATAGTTTAAGATGGATCAATTTCTTATATCCAAATGCAATGAATCATTCAACATAAGAAGGAATGAAATAATTATTTTTAAATTCAGCATAGACATGGAAGAGTTGTATCTATTTCTAGCAGATAACATATTATCTACAACAAACATGATTACTTAGTTCACAAGAGTACACCATCTTTAGACAAGAATCACATATCAATGTTTGTAACTTCAAGTACAAAATTCATCATAGATATCAACCATGTTAGAGGCATTAAAAATTCCTCAACAATCCCATTAGCTTGTGGGTGATAAGGGGTAGTCTTGTGGTGGGCTACCATGAATTCTACCAATAAGATCCTAACTATCTCATTCAAGAAATGAGTACCCCTATCACTTGTTAAACTCAGGTGGACATCCATATCTATTGTTTAAGTTTTCCCAAAACAACCTAGCTATTGTTTCCAATGTGAAATCCCTTGTAGGTGTTGCTTCTTCCCACCTTGTAAGATAATTTGTGCATGTAATGATATAGTGTGAACCTATCCTTTGCTTGTTCGGGAAATAGGTCCTACGAAGTCAATTACGTAATTCTAAAATAATTTTGCACTTTGAAATTGGTCTTAATGGCATTTAATCTCTTTTCCCTTATTTACCAAAGTGGTGGCGGTAGTCACAGGTCTTACAATACTCGATAAAATCCTTGTAAACCATTTCCCACTAAAAAATTGCTAGAAGTATCTTACACGTGGTTGCATTCCTTATATAGTGTCCTCCTGCAATTCCACCATGTGCTTCCTCCATGATTGCAACACGTTCATGTTCTAACACACACTAGCACAAAACCTCATCATGACCTAGCTTGTATAAGTCTCCACTAATTAACATGTAGGGTGTGGTGCATATGGATAATTGCTTCCTTTCCAAATTCTTCATTCCTCTCGGTGCCACACCTGTCTTGAGAAATACAACAATATATTCCAATTTAGAGGGTGTGTGCAACAATCTAAATAGTTGTGCATCTTTTATTATATCCTCAATTATCTATGTGTCCCGCCCGAGTCAATCCTTAATAAATGGTCAAGTCCTAAATTACTCTTTCCTGGTTTCACATCAACCGTAAAATAAAACTATTAAAACAATAGGACCCACCGGCATATGCAACTTTGTAAAATGGAATTTTTTACCAAGTACTTCAATGCCATGTGATCTATGTAGAATGTAAAGGGTGTTGCCAATAGATACTACATAAATTTTTATAGCTCGTAGATCATTGGCAATGCTCCTTGCTCAAGATTAGTATAGTTGTATTCTGCTAGGGTTAGCTTTCTACTAGCATAACACAACGGGTGGTTAATAACTCCCTATCTAGGTTGTAATAATATTTCCCCAATCACAACTCCTGAAGCTTCAATATGTTTATGGAATGGCTTATCCAAATAAGGAAAGCATAATATGGGCACATTGATAAGCTTATTCTTCAATGTATACAACGCCATCTTCTCGCACCTCTCCCAAAGTGAAATGCACTTTTATGTTTTAGTAACTTTTCCAATGGCATGGTGATATTAGCATACCCCCTTATAAAATTTCGGTAATACCTCGTATGCCCAAGGAATCTACACATTGCGCTCTAGCTAGTAGGTTCCCCAATCCCATAATAATGAAAACTTTGGCAGATCCACCAAAATCCTTCCTTACATATGATATGCCCCAAAAGGGTTCTAAATGGAGTAGCAAAAACACATTTCTTAATGTTGAGGGATATCCTCAATTGTCTACATATTTTAAACATCTGTCTTAGATTGTCACAATGATCCCTCACTAATCCATATACCATCCAATCATCGATGTCGACTTGAAGAAACTTATGGATGAAGTCTTAAAATGCATGTACCATAATCTGAAAAACATAGAAGGTGTGTTCTTCAGATCCAAAAAAGGCATGACTATGTAGGAAAATATTCCCCATTAAGTGGTGAAAGTTGTATTTTCTTGGTCCTTCTTTACAATTCTAACCTGATGATATCCTGATAATCCATCTTTAGAAGAATATATATCACACCCGGCTACTCCTTCAAGGATCTACTCAAAGGTGAAGGGATTCGCAAAAGGGTCAATAACACATACCACATTCAAATCCTGTAAAAACACAAATCTTTATCCCCACATCGTTCTTAATGGTGATGACCATTGGATTTATCCATTCTGATTCCTCAACGGCCTCAATAATTCCTAATGTGATCATCTTTCTAATCTCCTCCTTGACTTTGACATGAATATTTGAATTCATTCGATAAGGTCTCTTCCAAATTGGGTGTGCACCTTCCTTTAACTTGATTTTCATTTCTTCTAAAGAGTGGTGAACTCCTTTAAGCTTGTGGTACTGCGGGAAATGAATCCTGAAATTCACACAATAGACCAAAGATCTTTGAAACCTCCTTTTCTTTCTATTAATCTCCACTAGTGGCCTCCTTAGGTTCTACCTCCGAACCAATGTTAACCTTCTTTGTTTTTAGGGGTTCATGGTAGGCGTGTTATTTCTCATCATCACTATACATAACTTCACACATACCCATAGTATGCTTAACATCCAAATTTTCTACTTCTTCATCATTTCCATGCCTTAGAATATTGGCTAATTACTAAAGGTCACATGTGCATAGGACCAGTGAGAGGAAGGGCACGCAAGGAGAAGTGCATAGGATAAAGAGGTTTAAGAATGGTTTAGGAGAAACCAGGGCATGTGTAGAAGGAAGAACATTGGGTTCAAATTACTTAGCCATATTCGGCATTCTGGAGGCACTTGAGGAAAAATGTGACCCGACTAGGCATGCTAAGTGGATAAGGTGCCATCCTGGAACCTTAGAGGTCAAGAAAAGGATATTCCACACAGGAATATTCCCGGGAGACATCATTACAAAAAGTGGAGGGTTAGAAAGAGATAATCATTCACCATTAAAGGAATGCATTGACACTTGGCATGTGATCTTTTCAAGAGAGAAGGCAAGGTAGTGGGTGTTGATCCTATAAAAAGAGATTCTTGGAAGAAAAGAAGCCATACAGAAAGTAGAGAAGAGAATGCATAGAGAGTAAAATGTTGTAATAATGCAAGGGTTTAAAGAACTCATTACGAGGGTTATAAATGATGTAATAGGCATCTATAATGAATTAGGGTCTGTAATAATGGTTGAAATGGGAGGGTATAGCTAGGATCTTTCATCAAGGAAGATATGTAGGGAGTAAGTCTTTGTTATTTAAAATGTATGATTTGTGATGACCTCTTTTAAATGTAATGTGGCTACCAATGAATATATATAAGGGTTCATTTTGTATATCATGCTTAAGGGTATAAACCCTTGTGTTAAATGGCTATCATGGTTCAAATCTGATCTAGCATGCTTACTACATTGTTTTTGTAATGCATTAATGTGTGATCTACTAGATGATCCTTATTAACTAAATTGAATGTATTTCTCATTCTATAAATCACCCTCCATCAATGACAAAACCTTCTCACAATGCTCATATAAAGGAGGTTCTCGGAACCCATGCATGCCATGGGTGAGTGCCCAATGCCTGTTGGGTGATAGGCCGACGCGCTTGGGGTCAAGAAGTTATATTAAGGGTAGGTAAAAATGAGTACATCCTAGTTCCATTGTCGGGACTTGTTTTTGAATTTTTTTTGAAAATGATGCATGAAGACAAAATTATTGACCTTGGACAAAGGTCAAAGCATGATTTAAAATCATGGAGAAAGAGTTTTCTTAGTGATTTAGTCTTTGGACTGAGTTTGATGCATGGAAATTGGTAGAAGAACAAATGTATCATGAGCTATATGAGACCTTATTTTTTTACTTTCCAGTAGAGTTGTATGGATGACTTTCAGCGTATGCATCTAGATCAAACCAGTATTATAGATCTCATGTGTAGACCCAAGATGAATATCAGAGGCTACAAGATGTTGATCTAACTTGGACACGTGTTTTTGTTCACTAGTGGAGAAGAGTGCTGACTAGTTATACCCTGGAATACACTATTTATACATATTAATTTCTAAATTTTATTGAGTTTGAGTTCTTAAGGGAGCCCAGAGGATCATTGTTGTGTGTTATTCCCTTAGCCATAAATATCATGATCATTACACTAAGTTTAGAAGCATTTCCTATGGCCAGATAAGCTTCTTCTGAGTGATGGGTACGGAAGATAGGGTGGAGAAAGATGGAAAACCTTGTGGGTAAAAAGGAGAGGGAAGAGAGATGACTCAAGTATAGTGAAGTATGAGAAAGGGAGTTATATAAACAACGCAAGGTTGTAGGAGTGATCGATCTATAGAGGTAGACATTGCGGAAAGGAATTGAGGTTCACACAGAGGACATAGAGAATGAGAAGTATGTGTTACCCCATCTTGGCAAGCGCAATATAGATACCCCTTCAAATTCTGATGAGAGTTCATCACTTGAAGAAAGGAGAGTTGTCATCACACATATGAATCTTCCTACTTGACCAAAACCCGGTGCTTAGATTTCTAAATCCAGAGAAAAGTATTGCTAACCCAATTGGTATTGGAGGAAGTGACCGATCAGCACCAAAGAGGTATAAATTTTCATTTGGAACATCCATGGCTACACAATCATTTCTTGTGTTTGGAGGTATATTATCTAGAATGAAATTTAGGAAAATTATAGGTATAAAAATCTTGGGTATCACATTTGGAAGCAACACAGGACACATATCTAGTAGTGGTGTAATATCACAAACTATTGGCATAAAGTTCAATGTGGGAGTATGAACACTAGATACAACCACTTTAGAGCCTTTACCAGCTATGGAAGGTGGATCTGGTGGAATAGAAGCTAGTAGAACCTATGGACTGGAGAATCTAGAGGATCTAGTGGATCAGGAGGAATAGGCATTGGTGGATCTAGTGGATCTAGTGGTGGAGGAAACACCGGAGGAAATCAAGGTTCTAGATTAGGTGGACAAGGGCCTCAACCACCTCAACAAGTATTCTTCAAAATTTCTTTGCATCTACTAGACTACAAGGGTGCTAAGGATGCTATAGAGCATGTACACAAGTGTGAGATTATATGCCACATGAAGGGGATCACTACCCTAGAATGGAAGACAAGTTAATTTGCAACGATGTTATAAGGATGCACACATAGTTGGTACCAGAAGTATGAACCCCACTAGAAAATGGTCGATTACATCATATTGCGGTGTACCTTCTTAGATAAATTTCATATCCTTGAGTTTTAATAGAAGAGAATTAGCATGTTAAAGGAGATCTAACAAGGTATGGTAGAGAGTGTGTGGGAATATGATGCATGTTTTAAGACTCTCTTGTCAAATTTGTCTTATGATATTCACCCTTCCCAACATGCTCAATGGTTTTTCGGAGGGTTGATAACACCTTTTAGGAGAGCACTTTCACACAAGACATTCACAGACACTGGTGAGGCCTTGGAGGCTTCCTTGCATGATGAGATTGTTCAAAACATGAATACCAGGTGTTAGCACTTTTCTCAAAGCTCGATTGTTGTAATGGTGAAGCAACTAGAGAAGCTATCTACAAACTTGGTGAATGAGGCTCATAGTGGCCTATGGTACATATATTGTGAGATAGAGGAGCATACAAAGGATATTTATCCCTAGAGATCGGTACATGCCATAACAGTGGACTATGAGATTTTCCATAGAGATCATGATGCAAGTAGATTCCCACTACTCTAGGTGTGATCCATAAGAATGTGTCCTGCTATTACAAGATTTGCACCTCTACTAATCATGACACCAAGGAT
Source organism: Taxus wallichiana var. yunnanensis (assembly GCA_018340775.1). Classification (NCBI taxonomy): domain Eukaryota; kingdom Viridiplantae; phylum Streptophyta; class Pinopsida; order Cupressales; family Taxaceae; genus Taxus; species Taxus wallichiana. Next base: position 292,201,102 of record CM031242.1, on the reverse strand, counting down.
TGTAGATTGATTGACCAAATACTCAATGCCATTGATATTGGTGTGTGCCAAACAATCCTCGTAAACAATTTCAATGATGATGGTTGTCACTATGAAGGGTAGTACGTAGATGGAGGGGTGCATGGAAGAGGTTTTAGAGGAAATTTTTTTGGTCTAGGAAACTGCAAAGGAGGAAGAAGTGAGTTCCTGCAGGGAACTTGTTATAACTATGGATCTATAGAGTAGTATAAGTGTGAATGTCCTTATCTATTGCAATGCTCTTGGTGTGGAAAGAAGCACAAGTATGAGGAGTGGCGAGCTATTTGAACATATGAGCCAACAACACCGAAAGGAAAATGGCACTAGAATGGTAAGTATAGATAAGGTTGACTTACAATGGATGCCAAGGGTGGCACATGATTCGAACTAAAACCCGTATCTAGTGACAACGTAATATAAATTTACACGCGTAAGGGAGATACCTAGGTAGAAATCACTTTGTTACAAGAGAAGATGTGTATCGAAGACCATGGATGTATTTTGAATCCTATAGGAGAAATCTAGTGCGTAAAGGAGAAGTCAATGAAGTTATAACTAAGAAAGAGAACTAAATCTCCATAGAAGGATGGATGAGGTTAGGGAAGTATTCAATATGTTAAGGAAAGAGAATATCATTCCTTTTCTTAGGGAATGACTATGGGAGAAAGTATCGTGAGCTAGAATAGAGTGTGAGAGGAAAGTTTTGCATGATAATCTTCCTCCCCAAATCCTCGAATATGATAAGGAGATTACCTTAAATACAGTTATGGATGGATGGCTCCTAAGCAATATTCTGATTAACATGGGCATGAAAGTCAATGTTCTCACCCTAGATGCTTGGAACCAAATGGGAAGGCCCCTATTACAGCCATCCTCAAATGTGTTGTATATGGCTAACAAGATAAAATTGATGCCCATTGGTGTCTTGAAGGGAATTTTTATCACTATCTAAGGCATGAATTTCATTGGGGATTTTGAAGTCTTAGTGTTATGTAAAGTAGATAAATTTATAGCATTACTTGGGCACCCCTGGTATTACAAGAATAATGTTGGCCTATGGTTAAATAAAGGGTACATAATTTTTGAGAACAAGGAAGAATGGGTAATCATTCACTTAACCGATGGGAATTCATAACCCTATACTAAGCCCTTGTGTGAATAAGTTCTTGACAGGATCTATGTACACTTTATTAGGGACCCTAAGCTGTTTAATCCTACCAAAGGAGTTATTCAATTTGAAGAAACTCAATCTATGAGTAATACTACTAGTGTAGCATGTGGTAATTAGGCATACAAGACTTATGAGTTAATTGGGTGGTGATTAAGAGGATGTATTATAAGAGTAACAAACGTATTTTTGTCAAGTTCGTGGAGGGAATAAGTTGCCAAATTACTCTAGAGGGGCTAACCCCGATGTTTTCTTACGAGAGATGGATACCTAGTGAAAAATTTAGATCGAAATCATAAGGATGCTTAGCTATAACTTACTCGGAAACAGCAGTGTGTTTATGAGTGACCCATAGCAATAGCCTTCTATAGTGGCACAAAGTGAGAATCATGTTCTCTATTATGTTTACCCAAAGCAATACACCCACTATCATACAAGACTATCATTAGAAGGAGCTCACCTCATTTCACACATCCAAGTATGTGAGAAGGCATGGGTGAAAGGCACGAAGCATTTCCACCTTCCCTATGGGTGCATAAGTTGTACTCCACTTTACAAGGCTATGCGTGTGTATGGTACATTCACTCGAAATGCTCCATTAGATAGGAAATTAGCAGGAGTTGGCGGTTGACCTCCTCCAAGATTTTTAATATCAGAGCACCAAGTCATCGGTGGATAAGACATTGTAGGTTGTTAAGTGCCTAACAATGGGAAATAGTTCCATGATAGATGATATAATATTAGATTTATTGGGTGAACCTAGTTTGGAAGTGCACTTTGATGAGGAAGAGTCAAAAGAGATGTAGCTTGAGCATGCATGCATGGAGAAAGAGAAGGGAAAGATGGTCTATGTGATAGATGGTGAAGAGATGGAAAATTTAGATGTTAACCATACTGAAGGTACACGAAAAGTTATGGATAGTGCTTGATGAGAAAGTGCACGCCTACCATGAGCCCCTCAAGATAAAAAAGGTTAACATCAGTTTAGAAATGGAACCTAAGGAGGCCACTATTGGAGACTATTGGTCAGAGAAGGAGGTTTTAAAGATCATTGATCTATTGTGTGATTTTAGGACTTATTTCCACACATATACCATGAGCTTAAAGGCATCCACCACTCCTTGGGGGAAATGAAAATCAAGTTAAAGGAGGGTGCGCACCTGATTCGGAAGAGACCTTACCGAATGAATCCAAATTTTCACGTTCAAGTCAAGGAGGAGATAGAAAAAATGATTACTTCAGGAATCATTGAAGCTATGGAGGAATCAAAATGGGTAACTCCATGGTCATCAACATTAAAAAGGATATAAGGATAAGGATATGTGTTGACTACAGGGACTTAAATGTGGTATGTGTAATTGATCCTTTTCCAACCCCTTTTACTAAGGAAATATTGGAAGGAGTGGCAAGGCATGAAATCTGCTCCTTCGAGATGGATTCCTAGGGTATCTATGATTAGATGATGTATGGACTAGTTAAATACAATTGTGAAAATTTGCGATTGATTTTTGAAAGATGTCAGTAGTTGCACATATCCATCAACATCAAAAATGTCTATTCCCTACTCCATTTTGAACCTTGTTGGGGGAACATCATATGTAAGAAAGGCTTGTTGTGGATCTCGCCAAAGTATTCGTTATTATCGATTGGGAGAGCCTACTAACCGAGCACAATGCATGGATTCCTTGGGCATACAAGGTATTACTGGAAATTTATTAAGGGGTATGCCAAGATCATCACGCCATTGGAGAAGTTACTAAAACAAAAAGTGCATTTCACTAGGGAGAGGCGCAATAGACAACATTTGATACATTAAAGAATAGGCTTATCACTGCGCCCATATTACATTTTCCCTCTTGGGATAAGCCATTCCATGTACATGTTGATGCTTCAGGGATGGTGATTGGGGTAGTCTTAGCACATCCTGGAGAAGGGATTGTTGACCACCCCTTGTGTTTTGCTAGTAGGAAGTTAACACCAAAGTGAGAAAAAAATGACACTTTGCTACTAAGTGCGAACACTATCAAAGATCTATGCCTTTTGCACAAATTTAGGAAATATCTTTTGGCAACACCCTTCATATTCTACACAGACCACATGGCATTGAAGTACTTGGTGAACAAGCCCATTTTGCAAGGGCGCATATGTCGATGGGTTTTGTTGTTTCAAGAGTTTGAGTTTACAGTTGTTGTGAAACTAGGAAAGAGTAACTCAAGGCCTGACCATTTGTCAAGGATTGACTTAGGGAGGATGTGCAAAGCATTGAGGATATAATTCAATATTCAAAAATATTTAGGTTTCGGTACACACGCCTCTCGATTTGGAATATATTTTTTTTTTCTCAAGATGAGTATGGCACCTAAGGAATGAAGACTCTAGAAAGAAAATAGCTAGCCATATGTGTCGCGCCCTATATACTAATTAGAGGAGACTTATGCAAGTTAGGCCATGATGATATTTTTCACTGGTGTGTGGATCATGAGTGCATTGAAATTATGGAGGAAGCACATGGTGGGATTCCAATAGGACACTATGCGGGAATGCCATCGCGTGAAAGATTATACTAGCAAGGCTTTGGTGGGAAAGCATCTACTAGGATTTCATTGAGTTTTACAAATCCTATGACCATTACCAATACCTTAGAAAAATAAGAAGAAGGGATGATATGCCCTTAAGGCTGATAGCTAGTGCATAACCATTTGATAAGTGGTCCATTGATTTTGTAGGACCAATTTCACTTTGCTTAGACCGGTTCATGTCATATCATCACTTTCACCGACTACTTAACAATTTCAAAGGAGACAATGCCTACAAGGACTAAACAATAGCAACATCAGCTAGGTTCTTGTGTTAAAATATAATCAACAGATATGGATGTTTGTTGAGCTTAACGAGTGATAGGGGTACTCATTTCTTAAATGAGATAGTTAGGATATTGTTGGCATAATTTATGATAGCCCACCATAATACTACCCCATATCACCCACAAGCTAATGGAACTACTGAGGTGTATAAAAACAATCTGAGTCACATGCTAACAAAAAAATTTGATATGGGAAGATAGGATTGGGATGACAAAGTTCTAGTTATACGATGGGTGTATAGGACTACCTAGAAGAAATTGAACAAGGTCACACCATTCCAATTTGTGTTTGGTGCAGAATTTGTGTTACCAGTAGAATTCATGCTACCATCCCTATGTATTTCTGGTGTATGAGGATTAGCTAAGGAAAAATCACCACAAGAGCACATGGAGAAGTTAATGCGAGTTGAAAGAAATGTGATCACTTGCTAAGTTGAGTCGAATACTGAAAATGGGAAACAAAAAGCATGACATGATCACTATATTATAAACAAACAATTCAAGGATAGGTAGATGGTCTTGCTTTATGAATTCAAATTTATGTGCCATCCCAGGAAGATAAAATTCCATTTGTTAGGGCCATATATCATCTCGTACATCCTTGATTGAGGCACATGCGATTACAAGCATTAGATGGGACAAGATTACCGAGGCCATTTCAACGGGAATAGGTTGAAACCCTATTATGAAAAAGGATTTTGTGTAATCATAAATAATTTAGTAGTTCCATTTAGACTAGGGTTTCCTTTAATTAATTTTTCCATCTATGTGTTTTACCTTCTCGTTGCTTGTTCCCTTTCTTTTTGTTGTGTGCGAATTGTGTGTGTTGGTAGCCACTTATTATTTTTAAAAAAAATCTATGCACACAGGACCACACATATATTTTAGTGTAACATTCCCATTTTAAGACTTTAAAAGAAAGGGATTTTTTTTTAATTATTTATAATGATCTCTATTCTAAATAATCATATTTTAGAATACACATTCCATGCCAATCAATCTCATAACAAACAACCATATGTAGTTGTAATGACTCGGTAAAGCACGGATCTCTTATTTCATGACTCGGTGAATCACCGATCTCTCATGTTAACTCATTGAATTTTATACTAGGTATACTTGGTTCTCTTACCCTTTTCTAAGTATTAAGTGTTCTGTTTAAGAGGCCTATATGAATACTTGTTACCCATATTCATATGAAATATCACATCTTAAAACTAGGTGACATAGGACAACGAAACCAACAACTTGTGATACTTTGGCCAAAGATTTAAAACATACTATACATGTTAATATTCCTAGATGGAATACTTGTCAAATGGAATACGTCCTTCACCCCACTTCATCTATTATCTAGAATGGTCTTTACTAACTCCTGTCAGTCCACTTGTTCAAGGTTTTACCCTAACCAAGGATAACAACATCGTTTAGTGTAGAGGACTACTTGTGAGGACTAAGGATACATAGGCATACTCGATCAACCTAATTCATTTGTGTGTGTCTAGTTATCCTAAGTTGTCAAGGTATACTTGACACTAAATCATGCTTCTAACCTAACCTAGGGTATAACTAAGTACAAGTCCGAGTTATGTAAGTCTAGACAATTCAACCTTGAAGGGTGTTGCAACATGTCAATTGCAACACAATATCCTCATGAAGACCCAAGTCTTCACAAAGGTACTATACTACAGTTGGCATGTGCCAACATCCATTGAAGTCATCCCATCTAGATGTACATATCCAAATAAGTTAATTACCTAATTATTTCCTGCAATTAAGGTCCAATTACAACAACCCCGCTTAAATCCCTATTTATATCAACCCTTAAGGTTGCCAACATAAATGAGTTTTAATTACTTTACATAAACATCAAGATTTATTTTTAATCATTAACTTCCTACTTTAGGATACAACTCTTTAAAACAGAATCAACATACTGACATTATGGTTCACTTATTTTACTTAACCATTACTTAGCTTGTTTAAGTTCCAAATCAGATTCCTTTATATTAGACTTATTTGAGATGAATTCTACTGATATATATTCATGTTTACCTTTCATTTGTTTTATCCCAATGAAGGTATTGGTCAAGAGGAAGTACATCTTCCTCTTTTCCGATAACATTAGGCTTAATTTCAAAGGATTCTAAAACAATCTTGATTATCATTTCAAAATAGTTGTCTTCCTTTTTCTTATTAAGAATTAGGATTCATTGCAACCTCTTACATTATACAAGATATCATATTGGTTTTTACTTCCATTATCATCATTTTAATAAACCATAGTGATTAGTTAAATGATCATCCATGAATGCCAACTTGATAAGTTGCATTTCAATAAAGGGATAGTGTATCTAATTCCCTTACCACATAGTTCATTTTAAGTCAAACTGAAAGGGTTCATTACATATATGTATAAGAGAGAATTAAAATAAGCTTACAATTCCCTTCCTATAATATACAAAGAGAATGACACATCAAGTACAGATAAACCCACAATCTTTTCCATTCATCTAAGTGGAATACATACTTTACAAGTTCAACATTTCAGACATCTTTAGAGTCAAACAACATCAATAAGCTCAATTAAAAATACAAATTTTCTCTTACAAATACATCTCAATAATGAATCATTTTTCCTCATAAAGATCCAGTCTTTAGGTAAACAAAAGTAACATCATAAAAGATCTTGTCTCCTTTTATCACTTATGAAGTCCATCTGCAAAATTGCTAGCACGGGTCAGTTCATTGAACTGAGCATGATAAGCACTAAGCATTAAAATGACATGCTTTTTCAACTACTCATTTCATAAAAAGAACTCTACTTTTATGAAACAGTTAAAACATTATAGAAAGATACATCATAAAGAAATAACAGTCATGAGAGGAAGAAACAAAGTGATAAACCATATTAACATTAAGAAAATATCATGGAGTAATCAAATCAATGTTCAACTAATGATTTCATAAAATAATTATTTCCTATAAGTAATATTTCATCTAGATCACTTACCGCATTTCAACTACATGTATTGATGGTTCATCTCTTGATTCATTCTATCTAACCAAAAAGGAAAAGATACTAACTCTAATAATTCATAAAAATAGGATTATTTTAAAGAAATAATGATCTAAAATACTCAACATTAACTTACCCCATCCTAGAATATCTAATGCCAAGATCATTTAACTTTATGACAAAAATTAGGATGAACCAACAACACCTTAAGTAAGATTTTCTTATTTAAGAAACTAAATCCAAATTCAAGATCAAACTCTAACGTAAGTTTTAAGATTAACATCAACAGTTTGATAAAGGATATATATTTAATTTACATGCACTTGGAATTGGTCACACATAACAATAATTACATCCCTATCAAAGCATTAGTCAAGGAGAAGAAGGTAAAGATTTATCCTCCAACTACCCACTCTGCAATTCCTTCAAACTAATATAGCCAAACAAGTCATCTCCTTACATAGGAGTAATACAGATGAGAGAATGAATGAAAAGAGAGAGAGAAAGGGAGACAACTTATATCTTCCTTCAGAGTTCTAGGAAAAAAGTATTGATTACCTTAACTTAGAATAGAGAGAAGGGATGACAATAAGTAAAGCTGAGATAAGATCTCCTTATTCCTTCATAAAAGATTAATACATATTGGGTTTAAAATAATTGAGACAGATCTGACCAAGAGAACATTCAACTCTAACAACCATTAAAAAAACCAATAACTATTCGATACTGAATTGATATATACGACTGACAACAGAAAGTCAGAAACTGAAAATAAAGTTTTCCCATCCTACAAATGAGAACAAAAACTATAGCACATAAGCTACAAATTGCAAATGGTTAATCAAATTCCTTCCGTTAAAATAGTTCCCAAAGCAACAAAAGAAAAAAACAACTAAACATTAAATTCTTTCCAAACTTTAACAACATCAACCTAGAAGTTTCTCTAATTTTCCCAAACAAAGAGAGAGACATAGTAGAGTTAAAATAAATTACTCTTATGCAGCCAAAATTTATTTTCTAGTGTCAACACAATAAATCTTACCCATCCCTTGATGGTAAAATGAAGAAAAGTGAATACAGGATGAAATAGTCATAATATACATTCAAGCCAACCTAGGTCCACCCTCTTCACAAGAACCAATGGAACATGATACTATTTTTGGAGGAAAGAACCCAACCCAGATTCAACCACAAGGAAAAACAAAAATAGTGACATGACACCTAGTCAAATTGCTCAAAAGGAGAATAGAAAAACTGAAATGTTCCAGTCCATTTCCTCAAGATAGACAAGACTGAACTAATCCATAGTTCAACCTAGATACCCCATTCCTACAATATCATCTAAACATCAAATTTAAATGAAAAGAACCAGTAAATCCAATAAGATAATCTGATAAGGTAAATCTTGTAGTATGAAATATCACTTTAGAAAAGCTACATAAAAATTTGATAAGCCTTTCCATGGATCATGATAGCAGGATAACTATCAACCCTAATATCAGAAAGATTATATCAAGGAGATTTGTTTAGACCCAAAATAAGATAAGTCATTAACAAATATTGTCACAACTTACAGGTGCAAGAAACAAAAATCAACTTCATTTAAGTTCAAGTAGAAGCGAAGCATGATTTTATCAAATTTCAAGAAAGGGATAACAAAACTCAAAACATAATTCGGCCATAGCAGATACTTCTACTATTAATCTTCGTAATAGTCCAAAAGAATTTCTTAGATTCAAAATATCTCAAGCTCAACGAAAATTAAAACATGTTTACTATTATTTTCCAACAAGAATGAATCCCAAACATTGAATCCAACTATCCATTTTAGCATAGTTCAAACAAACATAACAAGATTTGATAACATCTCGAGCTCAACAGAAGTAAAACATATTTCATACCTTCACCCAACAAAGGAAACAAACCCAACTCATATTTTTATCAAATAGTGAATCCAAGCAGGTGTATACAGAAAAAAATACAAGCATGAATGCAAGATAAACATCACATAAAAACCCACTTGTTCCCCAAGAGCAGAGTTGTTTTAATGAAAAAAATTAGGAAAAATTAGAACAACTTAATGGGTAGATCCTATCATGCCTAATAGATATTCTTATCGATTTGTAGAATATTTCCAGCCAAGCCTCCACAGTCTCTTCTTTTCACAAAATGACCTCCAACTCCAATCTTTCCACTTCTTCATATACTTCCATAGGATCCAAAAATAGCTCAAGTATGCCAAAAATACAACAAGATAAAAAATAGAACTACTGGTTTAAAGAATTGAAAACCCCATGCAGAGAAAAATCAAAATAAACCAAAGATCAAACAACCTTTCCAAAATCTACCATGCCTTTCTCCTAGGTGGTTTCTTCACCATAACTAAGACTAATTAATGCAAACGATCGCCACTTTTCCTCCTAATTATCCATGCCACCACCATTGAATTTGGAGAGCCTTTTAATTCAAAATATGAATGCAATTTCCTTTTAGTTTAGGTTAGATTATCATTACATTAGAAATCAACCTTAGTTCCTAGGTAGATCTTAATTACCTTAGGTTAAAATTCAAATAGTATAGAACATTCTAGCTTAGGTTAAGGTATTTACCTTAATATTTTATTAATAGGTCCTAGGTTCTCTTACACTATTAAGTGTTTTTAAGAAGACTCAGGCCTATTAATTACAACATGATGCAAAGCAAGGACACCTGAAGTAGGGTCCTTTAAATTTATAAACAAAACAAGACTCAGTCCCACTTCACCTTCCATTTCAGAATGCCAAGTCGACAAGATGAACAGTAAGGAGAACTGTAGCATACCTTGGATCAATGGAATTGATCCAAGGTCTTGTTGTCAACACATAATGGGTTAAGACAACAATAATACAAGTTCATAAATTTTTAAAAAAATGAATATAAGCTGAACAAAGAGATGAATGGTCTCATTTTTAAGTACGCAGAAATCACAACAAAGTGAACCTTTTCACAGTAATGAATTATCCATTGCAAACATGATTTCTAAAAGTCATAAGAGTACACCTTCCTAAGACAAATCACATGTCAATGTTTGCAATGTCAAGAGGGAAAGTAATCATAGTAATAGTTTTGTCAAATATGTTACATACCTCCCTCCTAAAAAGAATCATCATCCTAATGATTAACTCAGTTAAAAATTTGTATTTAGGACAAAATCAAATTATTATACTTCCATTCATATGTTCATAACATAACTGGACTTTCAAATTCCATAATCAACATTAAAGTAGCTTTCCATTTTTAGTAGTGTAGTATCTACCCAAGACTGGAAGATTTATTGACATAACATGAATAAAATATTAAATTTTTTATCAATTAACAAATCAATTCTGTTCAAATAAGTATGGTTAAGCGCTTTTATATCTTCAAGATTGTCCTAGGTTGCATTTTCTTCGTAAAATGATCCCACTAGACCTTACATTGGCTTATTTCATGATTTCTTAAGTGAAATTGGTGATTTTTCAACACTCAAATAGGCTTAACCATGATTATTCATGGGTCTTGGACCTACAAGGAATTCCAATTTAACACATGTGATAAATGTGAAACATATTTATTAAAAAGAGAAATATGGAAAACATCATGCATTCATGATAAAGTAGGACATAAGGCTAAATAATAAGCTATAGGATTGATTACTTCAATAATTTCAAAGGTCCCCACATAACGAGGTGATAACTTAGCAGCCCGCCAAAAGTTATAGAGCTCTTTTTCGGTTTAATCGGAAGAAATACTTTCTCACCAAGTTTAATTTTATTATCAACACACTTTAAGTTGACATAACTCTTTTCCTATCTGCAGCTTCTTTCAAGTATTCATGAATCATTTTAACTTGTTGTTCCATTTCCGTAAGGATTTCAGGTCCAATCACCTCTCTATCCTCAATGTTGTCCCAACTAACAGGAGTTCTACATTTCCTTCCGTATAATGCGTTAAAGGTGTCATTCTCAGAGAGGCATGATACATGTTATTATAAGAAAACTCCACTAATGGAAGGTAATCTTCCCATTTATACTATTGATCCATGCAATACATTCATAACATATCCTCTAAAACCTGATTAACTCTTTCAGTTTGTCCATCCATTTCCGGGTGGTATGTAGAACTAAAATTCAACTTAGTCCCTAGGGCTGCATTAAGTGTTTTCCAAAATCTAGATGTCATTCTTGGGTCTCTATCTGATATGATCAACTCAGGTACTCCATGTAATCTGAAAATTTCATGCACGAATATTTTTGCTAAAACAGTGAGTCATACTTAAGATTACAAACAATAAAATGAGCTACCTTTGTTAGTTTATCAACAACCACTAGAATAACATCATGTTTATTTCTTGACATAGGCAACCCTTGTACAAAATACATGCTTATTACTTGCCATTTATACTGTGGTATGTTGTGAGGATACAATAAACTAGTTGGATGCATATGCTCAGCTTTAACACGTTGACACTCTAAGCAGTGTGTCACAAATTCTATCACATCCTTTTTCATCCCTTTCTAGAAATATTGTTGTTTTATATCAGCAAGCATTTTTGTAATGTCAGGGTGTCCAGAAAAAGGTGAATTATGAAATTTAGTTAACAATTTATTTCTTAAATCATTTGACAAGGGTATGTATACCCTATTTTCAAACCACATGATTCCTTCATTGTCAAAGTGAAAACCTTTATATCTCACATCATTTGGATCTGCAACAAGTGCTATCTTTACTTGCTGAAAATAAGAATCAGATTCCATGATACTTTTTACTTCATCTTTAAATTAAGTTCTCAACATTATAAGAGCATAAATGTGCTTCCTATGACTTAGAGCATCTACAACTCTATTTTCTTTGCCTTTAATATAACTTATGTCAAAATCATACTGAGATATAAATTCTAACCATCTTCATTGTCTTGCATTTAGATTTGGCTAAGTAAAAATATACTTCAACCCAAGATGATCATTTTTTAGTTCAAAAGGTCTACCAAGAAGATAATTCCTCCATACCTGAAGTGCATGAATAATGGTAGCAAGCTCTAGGTCATGTGGAGCATAATTCAATTCATGTAACTTGATTTTTCTACTTTCATAAGCTATAACATGATCATTTTGTAACAAAATACCTCTGAGACCTTCCTGGATGCATCTATTACAATAGTGAAGTCTCCATTAGGATCAGGTACAACCAAAATAGGTGTTGATGTTAACTAATCCTTTAGAGTCTTAAATGCAGATTCACATTTTTCATTCCATACAAATTTCTTATCCTTCTTCTGTAATGAATTTATTGGTGCAAAAACTTTAGAGAAGTCTTTAACAAACTTCCTATAGTAACCAACAAGACCCATGAAGCTTCTAACTTCATGTACATTATTTGGTGTAGGCCACTCTGATTATTGCAATAATTTTTAGATGGATCTCGCCACTATTCCATCTTTTCTTATGACATGACCCAAATAGTGTACTTCTATATCATAGAAAGAACATTTGGACAACTTACCATACAACCTTCTCTTTCTCAATATTTCCAGAACTACTTTCAAATGCTCATGATGTTCTTCGATGCTTTTAGAGTATATGAGAATATCATCCAAGAATACAAGAAAAAATTTGTCCAAGTATTCTTGAAAAATATTATTCATTAAATTCATAAAAGTTGTAGGTGCATTCATTAATACAAAAGGTAAAATTGTGAATTCATAATGTCCTTACCTTGTTCTAAAAGTTGTTGTATGAATATCCTCATCATTTATTCATAACTGATGATACCTAGATCTAAGATATATTTTAGAATACACTAATGAACCATGCATCTAATTAAATAGATCATCAATTATAGGAAGTGGATATCTATTTTTAATTGTTTCTTTGTTTAACATCCTATAATCTATGCACAATCTAAGTGTTCCATCTTTCTTCTTCATAAAAATGATGGGTTCTCCCAAAGGTGAGACACTCGGTCTTATCAAACCATTAGACAAAATTTCTTACAACTGTGCCTTAAACTCTACCAATTCAATGGTATTCATTCTATAAGGTGCCTTGGAAATAGGTTTGGTTCTGGTTGATCTCAATCATGAATTCAAACTCCCGTTTGGGTGGAAGACTAGGTAACTCTTTTGGAAACACATCACTGAAATTTTGTAATAGTGGATATCTTTCCATTAAGTCTCTACTTTCTTTGGTTGTTTCAGAAATTTTTACCACATACAAAGTGCAACCTTTATTTTTGACCTTTTTAAGTTGCATAGCTGACAATTTCCTAACTGAAATCTCACGTTTTACTCCCCAATGTCTATTGTTTTCTACAGGTCATCCAAACAACTAATATGTTTTTCAAAATAGTAAACCTTTACCTTATGCTCAGCTAGCCAGTTAACACCTATGATTACATCATAATACCCCAAAGGAGCAACATAAAGGTCAATCTTAGTGGAAAAAATAGGCAATTCAAGGACTTCTCCAAAAAGACACATATTAATCGTGTAAAAACATTATTTCTATAATGTACACCCATGATTTATCCATTTTTGGCTTCTCTTTTTAATTTTGATGATAATTTAGTAGAAATAAAACATTCAAGAGCTCCAAGATAAAAAGTATAGTTGCAGGTATGTCAAATAGCTTACCCGAACCTCTATGGGTGTGACTTGCTTTTCAACCTATTTGTCAGCTACTACAACGTGTATCTTGTGTTGCTGATTATGGTCATCCTTCTTTAAAGGACATTGATTTGCATTTTGATCCTTGCCACAATTATAGCAGCCTCCTACAAGTCCCTTTTCAAGGTCAAATTTATTTCCATCCTTAAAGTTATCATTTTGACCTCCATAGGACTTCTGTCTCATTATTATTGTTCTTAACAAAGTTATTTCACACATTAGCAACATGTTTATTTGTTGTTTTTTCTTATTGTTTTCAGTTACAAATTTATTTTTCATACCAAAATTCTTCCATGGCCCTTTTTTTGGGTGCAAGAGACGAAGAAGAGTTTAGAATTTTCTTTCTAATTTCCTCCTTATGGGTAGAGATTGCTTTCAATTTCTATTCCTACCTTATGGCTTTTTCAACAACCCCTTCCATAGTGGTTGGGATGTGAACATCCACTTCACCACCTATAATGGGATTTAATCCCATGATAAATTTTTATATCCTAAACTTCTCATCAGTTTGATACTAAGGTACATACTTAAGGAGTTTAGTAAACCACTCCTAGTACTCTATTACAGTTAATTTTCCCTGAGATAAGTTCTGAAATTCAGTCATTTTATGATCATAATAAAGTTGTGGCAGCCATCATTGCCTAAAATAACTTTTAAATTGATCCCAAGTAATATTTTTTTCATCAATATTTAACTCATCCTTGCGTCTATACCTCTATGAAGATAATTCATGGGAAAGCTGGTATGCTCCCCATATTGTCTTTATTTCCTCTAAGAAGTTTCTTATTTAAAATTACTTCTCCATTTCACTTAGCCAATTCTAATCCCCATCTCCCAATGTAGTGCCATCAAAATTGGGTGGGATTATCCTTTTTATATCATTAGTGAGTTCAACTACCAACCTTGCCTTTTTATTTTTAGGATGATTATGTGCATTAGCTGTATTATTTTAATCAACAACAAAATTGGTATTGTCCATAGGAGGTGGCTGATTATTATTACTAGCATCTTCTTCCTGCCCCTCGTTTCCCATTACTTGTTGTTCAGTACCTCTAAATGATCTCTTGTGTTCAAAAGGGAAACAAGGATCTCATCGAGTTTTTGGGAAGTAGCTGCTTCTCCACCTGGTGGTGGGTTGTTTGTATTGTTTCCTCTTATCGAACCATTTTATTTTAACAATAATTTTTTTTTTTTTTATCATATTATGGACATAATAGGTCCAAGAGTTGCACCTTCAGCTCTAATACCAAGATGTAACATCTCCATTTTAAGAATTTAGAAACAAGGGATTTTTTTTATTTTTTATTTTTTTATAACGATCTATGTTCTAAATAATCATAATTTAGAACACACATTCCATGACAATCAATCTCATAACAGATAACCATATGCAGTTTTAATGACTTGGTAAAACACGGATCTCTCATTTCATGACTCGGTGAAACATCAATCTCTCATGTTAACTCACTGAATTATATACTAGGTATAATTGGTTTTCTTACCCTTTTTGAGTATTACATTTTTCATTTAAGAGGCCTCTCTCGAATACTTGTTACCCATATTCATATCAAATCTCACATATTAAAACTAGGTGACATAGGACAACGTAACCAACAACTTGCGATACTTTGGCCAAATATTTACAACATATTATACATGTTAATATTCCTAGATGGAATACTCGTCAAATGGAATATGTCCTTCACCCCACTTCATCTGTTATCTAGAATGGTCTTTACTGACTTCATTAGTCCACTTGTTCAAGTTTTTACCCTAACCAAGGATAGCAACATTGTTTAGTGTAGAGGACTACTTGTGAGGACTAAGGATACATAGGCATACTCGATCAACCTAAGTCATTCATGTGTGTCTAGTTATCCTAAGTTGTCAAGATATCCCTAACACTAAATCATGCTTCTAACCTAACCTAGGGTATAACTAAGTACAAGTATGAGTTATGTAAGTCTAGATGATTCAACTCTGAAGGGTGTTGCAACATGTCAATTGCAACACAATATCCTCATGAAGACCCAAGTCTTCATGAAGGTATTGTATTGCAGTTGGCATGTGCCAACATCCATTGGAGTCATCCCATCTAGATGTACATATCCAAGAAATAAGTTAATTACTTAATTATTTCCTGTAATTAAGGTCTAATTACAACAACCCTGCTGAATCCCTATTTTCATTAACCCTTAAGGTTTCCAACCATAAATGAGTTGTAATTGTTTTACATAAACATCAAGATTTATTTTTAATCATTAACTTCCTACTTTAGGATACAACTCTTTAAAATAGAATCAACATACTGACATTATGGCTCACTTATTTTACTTAACCATTACTTAGCTTGTTTAAGTTCTGAATCAAATTCCTTTATATTAGACTTCTTTGAGATGAAGTCTACTGCTATATATTCATGTTTACCTTTCATTTTTTTTATCCCAATGATGGTATTGGTCAAGAGGAAGTACATCTTCCTCTTTCCCAAACGACATTAGGCTTAATTTCAAAGGATTCTAAAACAATCCTGATTATCATTTCGAATAGTTGTCTTCCTTTTTCTTATTAAGAATTAGGATTCATTGCAATCTCTTACATTATACAAGATATCATATTGGTTTTGTACTTCCATTATCATTAGTTTAATAAACCATAGTGATTAGTGAAAAAATCAGCCATGAATGCCGACCTAATAAGTTGCATTTCAATAATGGGATAATGTATCTAATTCCCTTATCACATAGTTAATTTTAAGTCAAACTGAAAGGGTTCATTACATATATGTGTAAGAGAGAATTAAAATAAGCTTATAATTCCCTTCCCAGAATATACAAAGATAATGACACATCGAGTACAGATAAACCCACAATATTTTCCATTCATCTTTGTGGAATACATACTTTACAACTTCAACATTTTAGACATCTTTAGAGTCAAACAACATCAATAAGATCAATTAAAAATACAAATTTTCTCTTACAAATACATCTCAATAATGAATCATTTTTCCTCATAAATATCCAATCTTTAGGTAAAAAAATTTACATCATAAAATATCTTGTCTCCTTTTATCACTTACGAAATCCATCTCAAAAATTTCTAGCATGGGTCAATTCATTAAAATGAGCACCCTAAGCACTAAGAATTAAAATGATGTGTTTTCAACTAACAGTTTCATAAAAAGAAATCTAGTTTTATGAAGCAATCAAAGCATTACGCATGATACATCATAAAGAAATAAAAGTCATGAGAGGAAGAAACAAATTGATAAACTATAATAACATTAAGAAAAGATCATGGAGTAATAAAATCAATGTTAAACTGATGATTTCATAAAATAATTATTTCCTATAAGTAATATTTCATCTAGATCACTTATGCATTTCAACTATAGGTATTGATGGTTCATCTCTTGATTCATTCTATCTAACCAAAAAGGAAAAGATACTAACTCTTATAATTCATAGAAATAGGATTATTTTAAAGAAACAATGATCCAAAATACTCAGCATTAATTTACCCCATCCTAGAATATCTAATGCCAAGCTCATTTAACTTTATGATGAACTTTAGGATGAACCAACAACATCTTAAGTAAGAGTTTCTTATTTAAGAAACTAAATCCAAATTCAAGGCCAAACTCTAGCCTAAGTTTTAGGATTAGCATCAACAGGTTTGATAAAGGATATATATATATATATTTAATTTACATGCACTTGGAATTGGTCATACATCATAATAAATACATCCTTATCAAATAATTAATCAAGGAGAAGAAGGTAAATATTTATCCTCCAACTACCCACTCTGCAATTCCTTTCAAACTAATATAACCGAATAGGTCAACTCCTTACACAAGAGTAATATAGATGAGATAATGAATAGAGAGAGAGAGAGAGAGAGAAAACTTATATCTTCCTTCGAGTTTGAAGAGAACAATATTGATTACCTTAACTTAGAATAGAGAGAAGGGATGACAACAAGTAAAGATGAGATAAGATCTCCTTATTCCTTCCTAAAAAGAGGAATACATATCAGGTTTAAAAGAACTGAGATAGATCTGACCAAGAGAACATTCAACTCTAACAACCATTGAAAACACAAATAACTATTTGATACTGAATCGATATAATGTTTTCCCATCCCACAAATGAGAACAAAAATTGTAGCACAAAAGTTACAAACTGAAAATGGTTAATCAAATGCCTTCCATTAAAACATTTCCCGAAGAAATAGAAGAAAAACAACAACTGAACATTAAATTCTTTCCAAACTTTAATAGCATCAACCTAGAAGTTTCTCTAATTTTCCCAAACAAAGAGAGAGACAGAGTAGAGTTGAAATAAATTAATCTTATGCAGCAAAAATTTCTTTTCTAGTGATAACACAATAAAGCTTACCCATCCGTTGATGGTAAGATGAAGAAAATCGAATCTTTGGATGAAACAAATGCAATATACATTCAAGCCAACCCAGGTCCACCCTCTTCACAAGAACCAATGGAACATGATACTAGTTTTTGAAGGAAAGAACCTAACCTAGATTTGACCACAAGGAAAAACAAAAAATAGTGACATGACCCCTAGTCAGGTGCTCGAAGTTGATCTCAAAAGGAGAATAGAAAAATCAAAATGTTCCAGTCCATTTCCTCAAGATAGACAAGACTGAACTAATCCACAGTTCAACCTAGATACCCCATTCCTACAAAGATTATAAACATAAAATTTAAATGAAAAGAACCAGTAAATCCAACAATATAATATGATAAGGTAACTCTTGTAGTACGAAATATCACTTCAGAAAAGATGCATAAAAATTTGATAATCCTTTCCACAGATCATGACAGTAGGATAACTATCAACCTTGCTATCGATAGATTGTATCAAGGAAATTGTTCAGACCCAAAATCAGATAAGTCATTAACAAATCTTCTCATAACTTATAGGTGCAAGAAACAAAAATTGACTTCATTTAAGTTCAAGCAGAAGCTTAAACATGATTTTATCAAATTTCAAGCAAGGGAGAACAAAACCCGAAACATAATTCTTCCATAGTAGTGACTTCTACTATTTAGCTTTAGAACAATCCAACATAATTTCTCAGATTCAAAATATCTCAAGCTCAGCAAAAGTAAAACATGTTTACTATTGTTTTCCAACAAGAACAAATCCCAAACATTGAATCCAACTATCCATTTTAGCATAGTTCAAACAGACATAACAAGATTCAATAACATCTTGAGCTCAACAGAAGTAAAACATATTTCATACCTTCACCCAACAAAGGAAACAAACCCATATCATATTTTTATCAAACAGTGAATCCAAGCAGGTGCATACAAAAATACAAGCATGAATGCAAGATAAACATCACATAAAAACCCACTTGTTCCTCAAGAGTAGATTTGTTTTAATGAAAACAATTAGGAAAAAGTATAACTACTTAATGGGTAGAGCCTATCATGCCTGATAGAGCTTCTTATCAATTTGCAAAAGATTTCTAGTTGATCCTCCACAGTCTCTTCTTTTTCCAAAACAACTTCCAACTCCAATTTTTCCACTTCTTCATATACTTCCATAGGATCAAAAATATCTCAGGTATGCCAAAAATACAACAAGATCAAAAATAGAACGGCTGGTTCGAAGAATTGAAAACACCATCCAGAGAAAAAATCAAAATAAACAAAAGATCAAACAACCTTTCCAAAATCTGCCATGCCTTTCTCCGAGGTGGTTTCTTTGCCATAACTGAGACCAGCATAATGCGAAGGATTGTCATTTTTCCTCCTAATTCTCCACGCTATTTCCATCAAAGTTTGGAGAGCCTCTTAATTCAAAATATGCATGCAATTTCCATTTAGTGGTGATGCCAACTAGGCATCCCCTAACTCCCCATGCCTCTGCCAAAACTGGTAGTTCAAAGGTTATTAAAACCAAAAATCAATTCTCATTAATGCCTTGAAAACCGACACCACCATCCTTACCACTTGCCAAGTAGTCCATAGGTACCCCTTAGGTTAGTAATAGTTTAGGTTAGATTATCATTAGGTTAGAAATCAACCTTAGTTCCTAGGTAGGTCTTAATTACCTTAGGTTAAAATCCAAATAGTATAGAACATTCCAACTTAGGTTAAGGTATTTACCTTAATAGTTTAGTAATAGGTCCTAGGTTCTCTTACGCTATTCAACATTTTTAAGAATACTCGCCTATTAACTACAACATGATGCAAAGCAAGGACACATGAAGCAGGGTCCTTAAAATTTATATAAAAAAACTCAGTCCCACTTCACCTTCCATTTCAGAATGCCAAGTCGACAAGATGAACAGTAAGAATCAGAAGATACCTTGGATCAATGGAATTTATCCAAGGTCTTCCATTCAACACATAATGGGTTAAGACAACAATAATACAACTTCATAACGTTTTTAAAATGAATATAATCTGAACAAAGAGATGAATGGTCTCATTTTTAAGTACGCAAAAATCAAAACAAAGTGAACCTTTTCACAATAATGAATTATCCATTGCAAACATGATTTCCAAAAGTCATAAGAGTACACCTTCCTAAGAAAAATCACATATCAACGTTTCCAATGTCAAGTGGGAAAGTAATCACGGTAATAGTTTTTTCAAAGATGTTACATTTAGTGTGGGGTGGAGCAAAGGTGACAAATAATGAAATCTAGTAGTGTAATCTATGTTTCGATGGCTCGGATTGAAGAATCAAAAGTGCAAAATTTTGAAGAGTGTGCATAGAAAAGGTAGACATAATGAGTTTTGTGTTAGGAGAGATTTACAAATACCACGTATAAAGGATGAGAAGTGGATGAAAAACATGAGGTAGGTGATGTAAAAAAATAGGGTAAGGATAGAATAAGTTCCTTCGGTGCTGAAAACATCGTGAAAAAAAGATCTTTGGTCGAAGAAGGATTTTTGTGCACCGAAGGTTATAGGAATTTTCATGTAGGATTGGGCACGGGGGTAAAAGCACTAAAGGTTGGCTTATGGGGAAAAAGACACCTTTATTGTGAAGGTAATATGGTAGTGGCATTGTATTTTTGTAGAAAAGAAGCATAACCTATAATTAAGAGTTTGTGATACATTATTATTACTTTGCATTTGAGATATCGAAGAGATCTTGTGAACTAGTGCATCCTTGATAAAATTTGTGTGAAATAAGGTTGTGGAGATCTAAGTGCATAGTGAGTTGATTAGAGTTTTCAAAACCCATAATTAAATGCATCATCTTATGGAAGGAAGGGTTTTTCTAGGTTAGGGTTCCAAATCAGGGCACATGGTTGAAGGGATTTCTACATAAGAATAGAGCCAAAATTTTAAGTAGATCCATGATTAGAGGGAAGAAAGCGTTTTTAAATAACTTGACAAGATAAAATGGCACAAAGGAAGGTAACCACCATTTCAATAAAGAAGGGAAAGGGAAAAGGGAAATAAGTTATTTCCACTAGTTTCAACGAGGAATGGTACGTGGAAATGCAATACCTAGATGGCGTATTGTTGGGAAAAGAATGGGTGTCTCACATGAGAAATATGGTTGTAAGTGACTACAACCATCAAATGAGAACCATAAAGAAATAGATAACATTAGATATGGTTATATTTATATAAAAGAGGACACTAAACGGAATTCCCATATACAATGATGAAGTAAAGGTGAAGATGGAGAAGGCCAAGTTGTTGCAACTCTATGGGTTTCCCTATTTTGGAAAACATGAGTGGTTATACAAATTGATAATGTCACATGTACATGAAGACCATTTCTACTTCACAGGGTGAAGAATGAGGATAAGTTCTAAGCTAATTTCCAAAATTACTAGTCTTACCTATGAGGGAGATTGATTTGATGATGAATTGGATGAAAAGGAGGCCATAAACAAAAATTGTGGAGGCCTATGACTATAATAAGGGGTCATGGTACTTTTGCATCTTTATGATTTAAAACCCGTAATGAGGATGGCCACGCACTTGATCACAAAACTAAAGGGACATGATAGATGGACCTAAATCAACAAAGCATGGTTAAACGTTTTCTGGAATATCTCAAAGGGGATCATCTACAACCTCTTAGCATTCATAGAAGAGGAGATATTCAGTGTTGCACACGAGAGGGAGAAGATAATGGTTGGTAATGTCCTCCTCAACATCGTGTTTTTAAAAATTGGGTTGTCGATGGACCAAAAAAATATTTATGGGAGTACTTAGATGAGAACCCCTCCCCTGCAAAAATATTTGAGATGTATACTTGCAAAACAATGATGGCTTCCCACAAGGCACACCTGGAGGAATGGTATGAGAGAATGTGTGAAGAATTATGGGCCAAGTGGATAATAACTAAGTAATTGCCATCTCTAGTACAAGGAGAAGTTGAGTTTGTAGTATACCAGCATTTATGTATTGGCAAGTTCACTTTGGAAGACAATAGCAAGAGCCCATGGTGTAAATTTCCTTTCTCCTTTACTGCGCAATACTTCTAAGCCATGGTCAACCACTTCAAGGAGGAAAAAATGTTGAGGTTCAATCTCAACCCGGTGGACCAAGACTACCGCAAGCTACAAATGACTCTAATATACCCAAAGAAGTGCACCTATGTGGAGAAGTATGTCTCCCATGATGTGCATATGATAAATCTAGTAACCTTTCCTATTTCTGGAAGAACCGCAACAAGGGTATACTTGTGCATAAGGCCAAAATATGAGAAGGGCACCTATGTGGAAAATGATGTATCTATCTCGAGAAGACCCTACCATAAGAAAGAAGGCCACGCCAAGGAAGAGGAAGAGAGAGGAGGATCTTGAGAAAAAGGCACCAAGTATGCATACAACATAATCTGCAGTGCATAGGAGTCGAGTGTAAAGACAAGAATCTATACATGGAGAAAGAAATCCCATAGAGAAGGAAAAGAGAAGACACATGAGGAAGAATCTCTAGAACAAGAAAATCCCCTGAAAAATAAGATTAAAAAATAAGGTAGGATTCACCTACTAAAAAGAGAAGGAAGAGTCTCTTATACTAGAATCACCAGGAAGAAAGCGAAGGTAGTAGAGAAGGTAGAATCACAAGAAATGGAGAGCCTGGAGGCTTACAGAGGGTGACAGGGGATGAAAATGAGCATAAAGAGGCTCAATACCATCCCATGTATGATGTACATTACTCTAAGGAATTAAATGAAGATAAGGATGTGGATGAAGGAGACACTCATGGAAAAGGAGAAAGTGAGGAGGTGAACACCAAGGATCAAATGACCCCAAGCCTCACCAAGGAGTAGATAGAGGATGTTGTGGAAAGGGAGGTAGCAGGTATCATAAAGTAATTGGTGGAGCATGAGGTGGAGTGCAATATCGATGAAGTGCTCAAGGAGGTGGAAGAGGAGAGTATAGTGAAGGAACATGGGAACATGGGCGGGGATCCCATCCTAGTGGTAAGCTTTCCTAAAGCAAAGGCGCATGCAAGGAAAAGGTGTTGTAGTGGCACAAGAGAAAGGAATGGGTTATATAAATGATATAAATAAGGTAATATGCACATGCTTCCAAAGTATAGTTCCTTCCAACAAACTCCTTGCATGGTCTTCTTTAGAAGAAGAGGATGCATACCCTCATATAAGAAATATGTTATCTTGGGCATTTGAGTCCCATGTTGATGATCTATAATTCAAATTCAATTAGTAGGCACTGATGAAAATACTAGAGTCCAAGGGAGTAAACCCTTTGGTGAATGCTCAATAGTTATCTGATGAGAAATTTTGTAATGCACTCAACAAGGTGTTGGTGGAGGTTGAGGTGAGACTCTTCAAGAGGAATGATAGAGTAAGGGTCCTGGAGGAAGAACTGGAGAAGAAGAATGAAGAAATAATTAAGAAAAGAAAGGATTTGAAGTAGGAGGATATGATCAGTGCACAATTAAGGCATGAATTAAGGAAGGATAAGGTGAAGGTGCGTGAGATGTGTGAGGTGTACAAGAAGATAGAGATGATTACAGATGCCATAATATTGAAGCACCTAGACTTGGCCCCGCATGAGAAAAAATATGACTTAACCTTGTAATGCTTGGAAGAATTAACCTACATCCTTACCATGGAAAGATATTTGTTCACATTGGAATCAATAGAAGAGGCATTGGCGCACTAGAAGGAGGAAGAGAAACTAAAGATTGGGGAAATAGTCTATCGCATTCGAGCTCCTTTCCCGTGAAGACCACCATAAAAATTTCTGAAGTTGTATATGATAACTAGGCCAATAGAGATAGGGTAGAAAACATACTATTTACTACACATGAGGTGGATCTAAAATAATTCCAAGAGAATAACAAAGGAAATAGGGAGAAGTGGGATAAAATCCTAGCCGAGGTTGA
This sequence comes from Taxus wallichiana var. yunnanensis, assembly GCA_018340775.1. Lineage (NCBI taxonomy): Eukaryota > Viridiplantae > Streptophyta > Pinopsida > Cupressales > Taxaceae > Taxus > Taxus wallichiana. Next base: position 292,176,983 of record CM031242.1, on the reverse strand, counting down.
GAAGAAGATAGAAGCAATCAAAGCCTTGGGGGTTTAGTTAAGAACTGACTTAAGGAGTTGTATCCCCGCATCACCCACATAATAGATGTGTTAGACAACCTTAGGAAGCATTTGGAAGGAATTGTATATATGTTAAATGCTAAGGGTGGAGAATTGAGATGTGATGAGGTGAGTGCTTTAGTTGGTGACCTACTTCGAGTATGAATAGGGTGAAGTGGATGCCTGAGAGAAGATTAAGGCAACAGTAAGGAAGGAATTCCCACTCCTATTGTAGAAGTAGCTAGTTCTTCGATTATTTCATTCTTCCATTATTTCATTCTTCATTCAAGTTCTCTAGGTCCCTTTATTATTTATTCTTTGAAGAGACAGATGTTTCCAAGGATAGAGAACAATCTTAGTGTGGGGTGATGTTTGGCCTTGGAATATTAGCTAAGTAAAAAGGGCACACATGGAAGGAAGTGCATTGGGTTCAAAGGACTTAGAAATATTTGGCATTTTGGAGGCACTTGAGGAAAAACATGACCCGACTAGGCATGCTAAGTGGATAAGGTGCCACCTGGAACCTTGGAGGTCAAGAAAAGGATATTCCATGCAAGGAATATTCCCAAGAGACATCATTACAGAAAGTGGAGGGTTTGCAAGAGGATAAGCATTCACCATTGAAGGACCACATTGATACTTGGCGTGTGATCTATTCAAGAGAGAAGGCATGGCAGTGGGTGTTGATCCTATAAAAAGAGATGCTCGGAAGCAAAGAAGGCACTTAGAAAGTAGAGAAGAGAATACATAGAGAGTAAAATGTTGCAGTAATGCAAGGGTTTAGAGAACTTAGTGTTGATGGTTGTAAAGGATGTAATAGGCCTCTGTATGGCATTAGGGTCTATAACAATGGTTAAAATGGGAGGGTATAGATAGGATCTCTCATCAAGGAAGATATGTAGGGAGTAAGTCTCTATTATTTAATATGTATGATTTGTGATGACCTCTTTTGAATGTAATGTGGCTAGAAATGAATATATATAAGGTTTAATTTTGTATATCATGCTTAAGGGTATAAACCCTTGTGTTAAATGGCTATCATGGTTCAGATCTGATCTAGCATACTTGCTACTTTTTTCTCGTAATGCATTAATGTGTGATCTGCTAGATGCTCCATTTTAACTAAAGTGAATGTATTTCTCATTCTGTAAATCCTCCTCCATCAATGAAAAACCTTCTCACAATTCTCACATAAAGGAGGGGCTCAGTGCTCACACGTGCCTCAAGTGAGCACCTAGTTCCCATTGGGTGATAGGATGGTGCACTTGGGGTTAGGAAGTTATATTAAAGGTAGGTAAAAATGACTATAAACATTGATCACATAGACCAATTTTCCTTTCTCTTTTTCCATGGATACGCACTTAGGTTGTATCTCCTCTTATTCTTCATCATCAAAGCATGCTTCTAAGCCGTGGTTACCTAATAATTCACGTATTCTATCCTCCATGATGGAACTATCTCCCATAGTTAGACACTTAATAACCTGCAACGACTCATACATTGACGGCTTAGCACTCGATATTCGAAATCTTGAAGGAGGTCATTATCAACTCTTGTCGATTTCCTTTTTGATGGTGCATCTCTAAATGAATGTACTATGCACGAACGTAGCCTTGTAAGGTGGAGTACAACTTATGCACCCATAAAGAAGGTGGTAGGGCTTCCACTCCTTCCATCCAGACTTATCACATGCTAGGACATGAAAAAGATGCGGTTCCTTCCCATGATAATTTTGTATGATAGTAGGTGAATAGCTCCAGGATAAACGTAATAGAGAACACAATTCTCACTCCATGCCACCCTAGAAGGTTATCATGATGGGTCACCCACATATGTGTTTTGGTCCCAGTAAGGTATAACTAAGCATGCTTCACCTTTCGATCTCACATCTCCATTGGGCCTCTATTTCTCATAGGAAAAATTAAGGTTGGTACCTCCACAATAACTTGGTAACTTATTTCCTCTTAGATGCTTGAATGAGATTTCCTTTGCTACTCTCATCACAAAGCCTCTTAACTTCCTTTCAACTAACTCATATGTCCCATGTGCCCAATTTTCACATGCCACACTAGTTGTATCACTTATAGATTGACCATCTTACCACCGAATAAAACCCTTTTTGTTGGTTGCACAACCTCAAGGTCTCGAGATAGTGAGCACGTAGATTATGTCCAAGTATTCTTCTCCTAAAGGCTTAATATAGGGTGGTGAATTCCCATCCATGAAAGGAATGATAACACGTTCTTCTTTATTTTCAAAAATTATATACCCTTTATTGAAACGTAAGTCAACATTTTTCTTATATCACCAGGGGTGACCAAGTAACATTGGAAAATTGTCTACCTTAGAAAGCACTAATAATTCAAAGTCTCTAATGAATTTCACCTCTTGGATAGTAATAAAAACATATTTTAAAACACCAATGGGAATTGTATTTTCCTCATTATCCATATACAACACATTTGAAGATGGTTGTAATGGGGGCCTTCCCATTTGATTCCAGGAATACAGGGTGAGAACATTAACTTTCATTCCCATTTCAATTAGAATATTGCTTAGGATCCATCCATCAACAACTACATTCAAGTTAATGTCCTTATCGTATTAGAGGTTGTGGGGAGGAAGGTTAGTATGAAACACCTCCTCTCGCGCTCTACTCTAACACCTTGTATCTTATCCCTTTACCATTCTCCTAATAGAGGAATTATATTCTCTTGGCACAACATCTTACATACCTCTCTGACATCATCTATATCTAACTAAGGGACCTCAACACTTTTCTTCTTCCCAAACTTCCTAGATTGCTCCTTTAGACATTGAATTTCCCCTTAAAGACTCCTACTTACATCTGTGGTCCCGATAGAATTCCTTCCGATAGGTAGGGTCTAGATACTTCCTATACACCACTTCTTCTCTTGTAATCGGTGGTAATCGCTTTGGTATTTCCCTGGCATGTGAAACCTCAACTCATGTTATCACCATTACAAGTTCTAACTCGACTCATGTGCCACTCTTGGCATCCACTCCGATTCTACTTTATTAATGCTTACCATCCTAGTGCCCTTATCTTTTTCGTTGTTGTTGGCTCATGTGTTCAAATATCTCTAGGCACTCCTCATTCTTGTGCTTCTTCCCATACCATGAGTACTATAGTAGGTTAGGAAATTTGCACTTGTAATTCTCTATGGACCCACAGTTATAACAAGTTCCGTGAGGGAATTCAACTCTTCTACCTCCATGATTTCCATGACCTCTAAATCCTCCACAAAAGCTTCTTCCACAAGCTCCTCCATCTCGCATGTCCTTCATAGTGATGACCATCATCCTTGGAATTGTTTGTAATGCTGGTATGGCACACACTAATATTAATGGCATCATGTATCTAGTCAATCAATCTACAATCTTTGGTGTCATGAGTAGTAGAGGTATAAATCTTGCAATAACAAGACACATTCTTACGGATTGCATCCTGCAAAGTAGTGGGACACCTACTTGAATCATGATCTCTATGGAAAATTTCATAGTCTACCATCATGGCACGTATTGATCTCTGAGTATAGTTGTCCTTCGTATGCCCCTTTACCTCACAATCCATGCACCATATGCCACTATAAGTCTCATGGGTCGAGTTTGTAGATAGCTTCTCCAACTAATTTTTCATTGCAACAACTGAGATTCAAGAAAATGACTAACACCAGTATACATGCTTCCTACAGCCTTAGCGTGCAAGGTAGCCTCCAAGGCCTCACGCGGTCTGTGAAATTCTTATGTGAAAGTACTCTCCTAAAAGGTGTTATTAGTCCTCCAAAAAACCATTAAGCATGCTGAGAAGGATGAATATCATAAGATAATTTTGATAAGAGAGTCTTAAAATGTGTGTCATACTCCCACACACTCTCTGCCATACCTTGTTTAATCTCCTTCAACACGATAATTATCTTCTCGTTCAAACTCGGAATATAGAATTTAGCTAAAAAGGCATTATACAACGTGGTATACTTTACTACTGTCTGATAAGGGTCATACTTTTGGTACTAACTATGTACACATCCTTGCAATGTTGTTGCAAATTGACTTACTCTTGCATTCCGGTAGTGATACCCATCACGCACCATATCAGCTAACATTTGTGTACATACTCTACAACATTCTTAACAACTTTGTAATCTAGTAGATGTAAATACATTTTAAAAATACTTGCTGAGGTGGTTGAGGCCCTTATCCACCTGATCCAAAACCTAGATTCCCTTTGATGTTTCCTCTACCACCAAATCCACTAGATGAACCAAAGACATGTCCCTCTCGACCCATCAAATCCTCTAGATCTGCTAGGTCCACTAGGTCTACTAGTTCCTATTCCACTTGACCCACTAGATCCACCTCCCATAGCTGGTAAAGGTCTTGAAGTGGTCATGCCTTGTGTCCCCACTGTCACGCTAAACTATGTGAAAAAATTATGTGATATTGCACCTCTACCGATGTGTGTCCCGCGCCACTTCGAGACACATTTTTGTATCCATAATTTCTCCAAATTTTCTTAAGACAATATACCTCCAAACATAGGAAATGATTGTGTGGCCATAGATGTGCCAAATGAAAATTTATACCTCGTAGGTTTTGATCAATCACTTCCACCAATACAAAATGGGTTAGTAATACTTATCTTTGAATTTGGAAAACTAAGCATGAAGGCTTGATCACTAGGTGGATTAAGATACATGCCAACAACTCTCCTTTCTCCAAGTGATGAGCTCTCACTAGAAGTCAAGGGGTCTCTCTCCCATTCTTTCCAAGATGGGGTAGACAGACTTACTCATGATTGAAATCATTGTGTGAACCTCAATACCTTCTCGCAACGCCTACCTCTATAAATCCATCACTCATGTAACTTTGTGTTGTCTATCTAAATCGAAGATTTATTATACTTGAGTTGTCATTCTTCCCTTTCCTTTTTAGTAGAAAGGTCCACCATACTTCTCCACTCTAGCTTCCTCACCGAGCACTTAGAAGAAACTTAAAATGCCATAGGAAATGTTTCTAAACTCATCTTAATGATTAGGATATTTATAGCTAAATGGATAACACAAAATAATGATCCTCTTTACTCCTTTAAGAACTCAAAATCAACAATCTATGGATAGGAATATGTAAAAATCACATACTCCAATGTGTAACTCATCAACAATATACTCCACAAATGATCAATAACAATTTTCCAAGTCATATTAGCATCATACACCTCTCGATACTCATCTTGGGTCCATACGCGAGGTCTATAGTACCAGCTTGATCTAGATGCATATACCAAGAGCCATTCGTACAAATCCATTGGAAAACAACAAAATAAGGTGTCATACAACTCACAATATAGATGTTATTCTACCCATTTGCATGCATCAAACCCAGGTCCAGTACTAAATCTCTAAGAAAACTCATCCTCCATGCTTTTAAGCCATGCTTCGACACTATCTAAGGTCAAGCACTCTGTCATCATGCACCATTCTAACAGATTTGAAAATATTTCCCAACAACTAACCAAGATGTACTCATTTATTTTACCCTTAATACTTATTTGTAACCCCAAGCACATCGGCCTATTTCCCAAGGAGTGTCGTGTGCTCGCTTGAGGTAAGAGAAGGCACCGAGGCCCTCTTTTATGTGAGATTTGTGAGAAGGTTCCACCATTAATGGAGGATTATTCTTAGAAACAAATATACATGCATCTTGAAAGAAGAACATAGAACTAGCAGATCCACACACACACCCATGCATTAGAGAAGGTAGATAAACACCGAATGAGCCATATGAAAGTAGATCTAAGCTATAACATGCTAAATATAAGAAGGGTTTACACCCATAAACAAGATATATAGAACGAACCCATATATATATATATATATATATATATATATATATATATATATATATACATATATATATCGATTTAAAAGAGTTCTAGTAGCCACATTATAGTCAAATGGTCATCTCAAACCATATACAATAAATTACAAAGACTTAACTCATGTAAGATTCTCTGATATGAGATCCTTACTATAATTTTCCCATTTTAACCCTTGTTATAGATCCTAGTACCCATACATATGCTTATGGCATCCCTTACAACCCTTTGCACTAACTACCCTAAATCTCAAAACTTATGAACTCTAAACCCTTAGCATTTCTGTAGCACTTTGTTACTCTCCTTCTCTTTCTCTCGCATGCTCTATGAATTATGTCCGTGTCTATGCCTCTAGGCTAAGAAATTCTTTAGATAATATCAACACCCATCGTCATACCTTCTCTCTTGAGCAAATCATGTGCCAAGGATTGATGTGGTCCTCCATTCATGAATGTTTATCCCTTTGCAAACCCTCCACTCTCTCTCGTAATGATGTCTTCTAGGAATATTCCTCCGGAAAATATCATTTTCTTTACCTCCAAGGTTCCAGGTTGACACGTTATCCACTCATCATGCCTATTCGGGTCCTCACATTTTTCCTCAAGTAACTCTAGAATTCCAAATATGGTTAAGTCCTTTAAACCATGTTATACCTCAAGCACATGCCATTGTTTCACTTGAACCCATTTTTCCTATGTGCTTTTCCCTAAGAACTCTTCTTCTCACTAAACCTACATGTACGCCTCTTGGTACTTAGCCAATTTTTGGGTCCAACATTTTCCTATTTTCCCATAAGATTTAATGATACTTTGTCATCCCAATCTTGTCTCCCAACATCACAAATGTTTGTTAGCATGTGACTTATTATCTTGTTAAATGCCTCGGTGGTTCCATTAGCATAAGGATTATAAGGAGTAGTCTTGTGATGGGACAACATGAACTCTACCAAAAAAATATTGACTGTCTCATTAAAAAAATGTACCCATGTCACTAGTCAAGATTAAAGGAGAACCATACCTGCTGATTATGTTTTCCTATAAGAATCTTGTTGTTGTGGTTTTTGTGCAATCCTTCGTAGGATTTGCCTCTTCCCACCTTGTTAAGTAATCAGTACAAGTAATGATATATCCCAAACTATTCCTTTGCGTGGTAGGTGAAATAGGTCCTAAAAATCATTCACCCACTTCTCAAATGGTTTTGTACTAGCTATCATCCTCAAGGGAATTTAATCTCTTCTTCCTAGCTTTCCAAGCTGTTGGAAATGATAAAAGGCCTTGCAAAACTCAATACAATACTGGTAAATGATTTCCCACTAGAGACATGTTAGTAAAATATTCTGTGTGGTAGAATTTCTAGCATAGTATCCTCCTGCAATTCCACCATGTGCTTCCTTCATGATTGCAGCACAATCATGTTGTAATATGTAATGGCGCAAAACCTCATCATGGCCTAGCTTGTATAAGTCTCCACTAATTATCATTTAAGGTGCGATGCGTATGGTTAACTACTTTCTTTCTAAATTCTTCATTCCTTCCAACATCATACTTATTTTGAGGAACACAACAATATCCTATAATTCAGAGGGTGTGCACCATATCCTAAATAGTTGTGCATCCAGCATTGTATCCTAAATGCTCTGCGTGTCCTCCCCTAATTCAATCCTTGATAAATGGTCCAGACCCAAGTAACACTTACGTGGTTTTACAACAACCATAAACTCAAATTATTGAAATAATAGGACCTATCTACATATGTACCTTTGTAAAATGGGCTTGTTTACCAAGTACTTCAATGTCATATGGTCTGTAGAATATAAAGGGTGTTGCCAACGGATGCTACCTAAATTTATGTAGCATGTACATCATCGATAATTCCTCATGCTTGGTAGTAGTATAGTTTTGTTCTATTGGTTTCAACTTCCTAATTTTCAAAATAAAGAGGGTGGTCAATAGTCCCCTCACTAGGTTGTGGTAACACTACTTTAATTACCAGCCCCGAGGCATCAACATGTACAAGGAATGTCTTATCCCAAGAGGGAAAGTGTAATATGGAAATGATGATAAGCCTATTATTTAATGTTTCATATGTTATCTACTACACCTCTCCCCAATGAAATGTACTTGTGTGCTTCAGCAACTTTTCCAATGGCACAATGATCTTGGCATACCCCTTAATAAATTTCTAGTAACACCCCATATTCCCAAGGAATTTGTATACCATGCTTTGGCTGGTAGGATCCCCTAATCCCACAATAATGGAAAATTTGGCATGATCCACCAACAAGCCTTCCTTTCATATGATATGTCCCAATAGGTTTCCAAATGGAGTAGCAAAAACACATTTCTTAATGTTGAGGGATATACTCAACTACCGACATCTCTTAAACATTAGCCTCATATTGTCACAATGGTCCCTCACTAATCCATATACCATCCAATCATCTAGGTAGACTTGTAGAAACTTATGGATGAATTCCTGAAATTCCTGAACCACAATGCATGAAAACACAATAGGCACGTTCTTCAGTCCAAAAGGAATGACTATCTAGGAAAAATTACCCATTTAGTGGCAAAAGTTTTCTTTTCTTGGTCCTCCTTTACAATTATAACTCCTCGGTGATATCCTGAGAATCCATCTGTGAAAGAATATCTCTCACGCCCAACTACTCATTCCAAAATATCCTTGGTGAAGGGCGCTAGAAAAGGGTTAATGACACATACAACATTCAAATCTCGGTAATCAACACAAATCCTTATACTTCCATCATTCTTAATGTTGATGACCATTGGACTTATCCATTTGGATTCTTCAACAACCTCAATGATGCCTTATGTGATCATCTTTTCAATCTTCTCCTTGACTTTGATGTGTAGATATGGATTCATTTGATAAGATCTCTTCTGAATTGGGCCCACACCTTCCTTTAAATTGATGTTCATTAATCCCAAGGAGTGGTGAATTCCCTTAAGCTCATAGTACCTACACGTAAATAAATCTGGAAACTCACACAACATATCGCTTATATTTGAAACCTCCTTTTCTTATCATTAATCCCAGATAGTATCCTCCTTAGGTTCTGCATCTGAGATAATGTCAACCTTATTCATTTTTAGAGGTTCATTTTAGGTGCTTGGTTTCTCATCAGCACTATCCATCACTTTGCATGTACCCATAGCATGGTTAGCATCCAAGTTATCCACTTCCTTTCCATTTATCATATAGAATAGCTTTACCTTATCTTTCTCTATACATGTGTGCTCAAGCTATACCGCCTCTAGATTATACACATCAAAATGCACCGCTAAATTAGGTTCTCCCAAAAATCTAAGAATTTTATCCTCATCCATAAGACTGTCTTCCATAGTTAGGCACTTAACAACCTGCAACACCTCATTCACCAATGGCTTAGTACTTGTATACTCAAAGGTTTGAATTAAGTCATCTGTTAAGTCCTACCAGCTTCCTTTTATGATGGCATAATTTCATATGAATGTACCATGGAGATGCATATCTCTATAGTTTGGAATAAAAATTGTACACCTAGAGAGAAGGGGGTAAATATTTTTGTCTCTCATCCACATCTCCTCATATTTCTTAACATTCTCTAAGGAAGATGCCCTTCCATCATAGCCACATATTTTAGTAAGTGCATTGCTCGAGAATAATCTAATAGAGAGTGTAATCCTCACCTCATTCCATTATAGAATATTATCAAGATGTGTTGCTCACCATCATGTTTCGTGCCGTGAAAAGTGTAGAAAATCATACTCCTTTTTTAATCTTGCACATCCAATGGGCTTCCATGGCACACAAGAAAACTTCGTGGTCACCTTCCCCATTGTATCTTGGAAACTACTTTCCTCTCAAGTGCCTAAGTGAGCCTACCTTCATCACCCTCATAACAAAGTCTCTCAATTGTCATCTAATTAACTCATATGTCCCATGCGCCCAATTGTCACATGATACACTAGTGGTATCACTTATAGATTGATCATCTTCCTACTGAATAACTCCTTCTGTTGCATGTACCACCTCAGGGTCTCTGATAGTGAGCACATAGATTCTATCAAGGAGTTCTTCTCCCAAGGGGTCAATATAGGGTGTTGAATTTCCATTTGTAAAAGGGATGATAACATGTTCCTCTTTGTTCTTAAAACTTATGTATCCCTTATTGAACTGTAGGTTAGCATTATTATTATAGCACCAAGGTAACCCAAGTAACATTGGAAAGTTTTCCTCCTCAAAAAGTGCCAAGACTTCGAAGTCCCAGGTGAATTTCTCCCCTTGAATAGTGATAGCATTGTCCTTCAAGACTCCAATGGTTATCACCTTATTCTTGTTAGCCATATACAACACATTGGAAGATGGATATAATGGGGGCCTTCCCATTTGATTCAATGCATCTAGGGTGAGGAAATTAATCTCCACACCCGTGTCTATCGAATAGTGCTTAGGATCCATCTATTTACTACTACATTCAAGGTAATATCCTTATCATAGTCGATGGTGTGAGGGGGAAGGTTATTTTACAAGACCTATCACTCGCACTTTCCTTCATCACATGGTACTTTCTCCCATAACCATTCTCCTAGTAAAGGGATGATATTCTCTTTCCTCATCATTTTTCATACCTCCTTGACTTCATCTAAATCCTTCTATGGATCCTCAGTGCTCTTCTTTTTCTCTAACTTCTATGATTCCTCCTTTTGACACTAGATATCTCTTGTAGGATTTAAATCACATCCATAGTATCCTCGATAGACCTCTTTCGATGAGCAGGGTATAAGTACTTCCCATGTACTACCTCTTCTCAAGTAATTAATGGTTTCTTTTTCGGTATCTCCTTAGCATGCGTAACCTCATCTCATGTTGTCACCAAGACAGTTCTAATTACAGGTTCACGCGCCACCATTGGCATCACTCACAAGTCATCCTTCTTCATACTTACCATCCTAGTGAATTTATCCTTCTATTTTTTTTAGCTCATGTACTCAAATAATTATGGGAACTCCTCATACTTGTGCTTCTTTCCACACTAAGAGCAGTATAAGAGATTAGGACATTCACGCTTATAGTGTTCCGTAGACCCATAGTTGTAACAAGTTCCACTAGGAACTCACTTATTCTACCTACACAGTTGCCATGACCTCTAAATCCTAAGAAAAATCCTCTTCTATGACCACCTCCATCCATGTCCCATTCATAATGGTGACCATTTTCCTTGAACTGCCTACAATACTAGTTTGGCGCACACCACTATCAATTGCATCATGTATTTGGTCAATCAATCTGCAGTCCTTGGTATCATGTGTAGTGGAAGTGTAGAATTTGTAGTAGCGAGACAAATTCTTAAGGATCACGCACTACAAGTAGAGGGAACCTATTTGCATCATGGTATCCATGGTAAATTTCATATCCCACCATCATGGCATGCACCGATCTTTGTGGAAAATTGTCCTTCGTATGTCCCTCTATTTCACATTCTATGTACCATAGTCCACCGTGAGTCTCATGTGTTGAGTTCATAGATAGTTTCTCTAGTTGTTTTGTCATGGCAGCGATATGGGCTTCAAGAAATGGATTGACTATATTTTCCATGCTTCCTATGACCTTGGCACATAAGGCATCTTCCAAGGCCTCGCATGGGTCTATGGAAGTCTTATGTGAAAGCACCTTCCTGAAAGGTGTGATTAACCCACCAATGAACCACTGAGCATGTTGAGAAGGATGAATATCATAAGATAATTTTGATAAGAGATTCTTAAAGCACACACCATACTCCAACACACTCTCTGTCATCCTTTTCTTAATTTATTTCAATGCACTAATGCCCTTATGTTCAAACTCGGGAATGTGAAACTCTACCAAGAATGCATCATGCAAGTGCATCAGTAATCCACCACTAGATGGCGTGGGTCAAATTTATGGTACCAGCTATGTGCACACCCTTACAATGTGTTTGTAAAATAAATTTATTTCCTTTTTGGAAATGATTCCCTTCACGTGTCATAGTAGCTCACACTTATGCACATGTTTTGTAGCATCTTCCACACCCTTGTAATCAGGAAAGTGTAGGGACATCTTGTAAAATACATGTTAAGGTGGTTAAGGTCATTTCCCTCCAGCTCACGGGAACCTCTACCACCCAATCCACTTGATCTACTAGATTATATTCCTCTAAATCCACTAGATCCTCCTCCCATAGTAGGTAAAGGGCCTGAAGTGTTGGCGCCTTATGTCCTCACCGTTGCACTAAAAAAGTGCTAATAGTTATCGATACTAAACCACTTCTATATGTATTTATTGTGCAAACTTCTGACATGATACCCAAACTTTGTGAACCTTGACCTTTCCCAAACATTTTTCCAAACAAATTAACTCCAAACATAGGAAAATACTATGGGACCATATATGGGAATGAAAATTTATACCTCCTAGGTGTCACTTGACCACTGATATCAATACCTATAATAATTAAATGAGCAAAGTTTTCATCGTGGACCTGGAAGGCTAAGTGCAAAGGCATGATGCATGCCTACGAATATCTTTTCTTCACAAAATGAAATTTCACCAAAAGCCAAGGGGTAACTCTCCCACGCTTGCCAAGATGGGGTAGCATAGACTGCTTAGATCTCATGCATTCTACACATACCCCAAATCCTTCCTGCAACGTTTGTCTTCATATCTCCATCACTCTAGAAACCTCGTGTCATCTCACCAAATCCCTCTATTTTTCTTCATCATAATTGAGTTTCCTTTCTTATCTCTCATTCTCCATCATAGGATCCATCGTCTTTAACCACACCGACATTAACACCCTCTACCTAGTAGGAATTTAGCTAGCCATGATAAAATATTTGAAACATAAAGTAATAACCAAGATATTGATAGCTAAGGGGATAACATGCAAAAACAATCCTCTATGCTCCCTCAATAACTCAAACTCAGCAATCTCCAAATAAGAATACATAGAAATAGTGTATTATAGGGTATAAATAGTCGAAGATTTTCCCCACCAAAGCTGATCAACAACATAGATTCGTGTCGATTGGCATCATGTAGATTTTGATACTCATCTTGGGTCCATACACGGGGTCTATAGGACCAACTCAATCTTGATGCATATGTTGAGAAAGATTCATACAATTTCACCGGAAAGAAATAAAATAAGGTCTCATACATCTCATGATAAAGGTGTTCTTCTACCCATTTACGTGCATCAAACTCAGATCCATTATTAAATCTATGAGAAAACTCATCCTCCATGCTTTTAAACCATGATTTGACACTTTCCAAGGTCAAGCATTATGTCATCATGTACCATTCTCACAAAATATTCGAAAAGAGGTCCCGAAAATGGAGCAAAAATGTAGTCTCTAGTCACCTATTGCTTTAACAACCAACCCCAAATGTGTCAAAGACATCATCTCGACTAGTCTAGAAGCTCACCTAAGGCACGTGTAGGTGTAGAACCCTCCTTTATGTGTGATCTCAAACTCTTCATCTTTGTAATTATTCACAAAATCACAAATTAATCGCTAATGTTTACTTTCTATTAGAAAATAATAGAAATAGCTAGTGAATGAATTACTATTGTGCTTAGAATCAACAATTGTAGTGAAGGAAAGAATATAAGCTCATAACACCAACAATTTTATACTAGGAAACCTCTAATGGAGGAAAAACCAAATCGCGAAAGGCAATTACTCTTTCTTCCCACTTCTATTGGTAAATTCAAATCAACAAGTACATAATTTACAATAAGTAAGAAAGAGAAGTAGATAATATCTCAACACTTCCTTTCGCCATTTGCTTGCTTCTCTCAACACTCATTTCTTCTATAAAAATACAATTTTCAGCACCAATACTTCTTTCTCACTTGCTCCCATGCTTCGATGATCCTCTACACTTCTACAATCATGTATTTATAGCCTTTCTCATGTCCTCCCGTGCACTGGAGAATAGGAAAGGTCATGAAGGATAAGAGAAATGAACATCCTTTCAAATTTAGATGTTCGTTTTGATTTTATTTTTCTATCTCGTAATGGCTAGGACTTCCACCTTATATGGACTCAAGCGGTCCTAGGACTGCCACCTTGGCCGGGTAGTAGTTCTATAATCACCACCCCGTGTGAGTGGCGGTCCTGTTAATTAACAAAATGAACCTCTGTTTCATTTTTTTCTTCTTTGTGTTGATCAAGCTTCTAATGAAGTAGAGTTATTTTGGGTCCCTATGGATCACACCTCCCCTTATTAGGAGGCTTTTGGTCCCAAAAAATATTAGTGAGGGAGTAGATGATGAAACAATTCCCTCACTTTTTCCTTCGAGTACCACCAAACCTACCTTGGTGTCTTTCCTTTTAGTCCAATCTTACAAGACTCATGCAGACCTCTTCTAGTCTCTCTCGACCTTTTTTTGTAACACTACATCCTCCTCTAATTCATCTCGTGAGTCCAAGATGTAATCCTCAATGGAAGGTAAGTAATCGTAGTTCATCATCTTCATCTAGCGTGGATGGCTCATAGAGGTGCAAGTTCTCATAATTTACTATAGAGTACATCCTCATGAATGATGGTAAGTCAAGTTGAAAATCATTTTCCCCAACCTACTCCAATATGCTGAAGATTCCATATCGTAGTGGCTTGAGCTTTCATGCTTGACCTTGTAGTCTCTCCTTGCTCAAGTAAAGCCAAAATTTGCCTCCAACATGAAGCTTTTGTTCCCTCCTATGCTAATCGTGCCTAGCCTTGTACTTTGCTTGATATTTTTCTAGTTGTTCTTTGATCTTGAGATGGATTTGTTGGATCCTCTCAATGAACTTGTTGGCTCTAGTCACCTTTGTGTCTCATGTATCCTTCTCATCATGTTGTCCAACTGCTATGTCCAGTAGATTTGTAGGTATATATCCCAAGCATTCTTCAAATGGTGACTTCATAGTGGATGTGTGTACTACCCAGTTATAGGAATGTTGAATGTAGGCTAAGGACTCATCCCAAGTCCTTGGGTACTTACTGTTATACCCTCTGATCAATTATACCAAAGTCATATTTACCACCTCTATTTGTCCATCTATCTATGGATGGAAATCTATGATCCTTTATAACATAGTATCCTTCTTTTCCCACAAATTAGTCCAAAACTTCCCAAAGAACCTGGAATCCCTGTCAAAGACAATAGACTTTGGAAAAACAAAATGCACCCATACATTAGCAAAGAAAAGATCTGCTGCCTCATGTGCTTTTACTATCTTTTTACATGCCATAAGAATACACATTTTACTAAATCTATCCACAACAACATAGAGATAGTCATGGCCATTTTTAGACATAGGTAATCCTCCTATAGAATCCATAGAAATGTCCTCCCATGGATGAGTAGGTAATGGTAAAGGCATATACAAACCTTCCTTCCTAGTTTTAGGCTTACTAGTACAATAAATTTTACATCCATGAATAAATTTTGATACTTCTTCTTGCATGTTAGGCCAATATACATACCTTTGCAAGTGGGCTAGGGTCTTACCAACACTAAAATGTCCCACTAATTTCGAGGTACATGCTTCCCTCATCAATAGAAGTCTTTCTTCTTTAGGCACACAAAGTTTCCCCCATCGGTAGAGCAGCCCATCCTTGAGATAATAGTCTTTAATCCCCATCTTTTCAGCCCCTTGGGACTACAACTTCTGAAATGTTACTACAAATTCTTTGTCTTGGGCATACGCTTCTCCGTAAGATTCCTTCATGAAGGGCTCGATCTGAGAGATAGTGGCCAAACAGAAAATTTTTCCCGTGTGGGTGTCCTAGACAACATGTCTCGCCAAAAATTTGTACTACCTTTCTTGTATTTGATCACTATATGGAACTGCTGAAGGAACCCCATCCAATTGTAGTGCCTTGCCTACTGCAATTTAGAGTGTGCTTGTAAATACTAGAGAAGTTTGTGGTTAGTGTGCACAATAGTTTCTTTACCCAAAAAATAATGTTTCCATTTTTAATTGCTTGAAATAGTGCATACATTTCTTTATCATATACTAAATATCCTTTAACTACTAAAGTGAAGGTTTCAAAATGATAACATACGGGTTTACCTCCTTGAAGCAACACTGCGTGCATAGCATAATCACTGGCATATGTCTCTACTTCAAAAGGCTGCGTAAACTAGGAAGAGAAAGCACTTTGGAGCATGACTAATCTTGTATTTCAATAACTTACAGACTTGTCTTGTTCCTTACCTCGTGCAAAACCCTTACTCTTTGTTGCCACTATGTGTAGAGGTGTTGTAATTTTCGAGAAACCTGAATGAACTTCGTATGTACTGCATCTTGCTCCCACAAAGATTCTATTCTCTATGGCTCCTATTGTTGTTGGCCGCTTTTGATGGATTCCACCTTCTTTGGATCCACTCGTAGATCTCCTCCTCCAACCACGTGCCCAAGATAGAAAAGTGACTGCTTGGAAAATTCACATTTCTTCATATTACAAAGTAGTTGTTTCTCCCTCGAGAACTTGCAAGACTTGCTGCAAATGCACTAGATGTTCTTCCCATGTGGCACTAAAAATCAAGATATCATCTAGGTATACAATGACACATGAATCTATGAAATCCCGCAATACATCATTCATCAATCTCTTAAATGTAGGGGTGCATTGTATAATCCAAAAGGAAGTACTAACCATTCATACAAACCCTATTTTATTTTGAAGGTAGTATTCCATCCGTCCTCCTTCATCCCGACTTGGTGATAACCTAACTTGAGATCCAACTTCGTGAAAAATTGGCATGCTGAAGATGGTCCAAGAGATCATCTATACAGGGAAGTGGATATTGGTTCTTTATGGTGATCTTGTTCAAAGCACGGTAGTCAATGCACATTCTTCAAGAACCACCCTTCTCTCGCACCATCACAAAAGGTGAACCACATGGTGAGGTTCTTGGACGTAACACCCTTGTTTTATTAGCTCTTGAGCTGTTTCTTTACCTCAATACTCTCTAGCAAGGATTTCCTATACAACCAAATGTTCGATAGAGGTGACTCGGAAATAGTTGAATCTCATGCTCTACTTCCCATTTTGGTGGTAATCCACTAGATCCTGAAATACTTCCCCAAAGGACTGAATAATACTATCCAAATCTTGTTTTCCTTAGTTAAAAATCTCTAAAACTTCTACCCCATCTTGTTTATCATTTAACAAAAGTAAAAAAATTGATTATCATTTGATTGAATAAGCCATTTTGCTTGGTTAGCACTTACCATACTAACTCGTGTCTTACGCTGGTGTGGCCAAATGTTGTAGCTGATCCCATCCTTGACCCATCTATACCAGGTTTTCCCTTCTTATAAAGATAGCATCCCTAACATACAAATAATAACTCCCAAATACCACATTAAAAGCATCAAGTGGAATAACGTCTACTTCAAAAACATCTATAAATTGGGAATTTATCCCAAACTTGACCTTACATCTTCTTGTTACTTGAATTTCAACACCCTTCTTCACCCAACCCAAAGGATATGGGTGTGGATGCTCATAAGTCTCAAGACCAAGCTTCTTTACAACTGCCTCAAAAATCAAGTTAGATTGAGAACCAGTATCAACCAAAGCATTTACCTTAGTCCTCTTGATCTGGATTTTGATGTGGAATAGTCTACTCATCTCCTCTTCATTGTCCATGTTGGTGGCCATGAATCTAATCCATCCATCTACATCGAGTCATCTTTGATTTCCACCTCTTATTATTTCTTTACAACCGTCATGGACTTCTTGGAGTCCTTTGTTTGGTTCTTTGATGTAACTCGAAGTAACTTCCAACATGTAGCATTAGTATGACCATTGATATCACAATTCTTGCAAAAATTCTTGGTATCTTTACAAGTATTTAAAGTAGTGACATCTTGTTTTCCTTTCCTTTCGACTTACTCTTGTTACTTGTTTTCCCATAATCCTTTTTCTTCTAATTTGTTGACTGATTTACCCTTGGTTCTACTTCTCCTTTCTTTTTCTCATCATCTATGTAGTATTCCTGTACACATGCTTCATTGAGATCCTTGGGCTTTGTGGAGATGAATTTTCTTTGAAGGTGAGTGTGAAGTCCTCCCAAGTATTTGGTCAGAATATCCTCATCCTCCAAATCCATGTTCAGCAACATGGCTTGCCTCCAAAACTCTATAGTATATTCCTGCACACTTTGACCACTGCCTTGTCTAAAATATTTCCATTTAATCATTTGGTTAGTTTTATGGCCAATAGGATAGAAGTTAGCTCTAAGTAATTCCTTAAATTCTTGCCAAGATTTCACAATAGGATGTTTCTTCTTTTCACAAGTAGTTAGATGAGTTTCCCACCAAACTAGAGCATGTCCCTCCATTTTGAGACATGCAAAGGTGATCCTTTGTGCCTCAGTGACATTATGGATGCTAAAATAGACTTCTAACTGTTTCAACCATTTATCCAATAATTTTACATCTACTTGTCCTTTAAATATTTTGATTTCAACTTTAGTCTCAACTTTAAAAGGAGTATGTTCAGATTTTACCTTTTCTCTTGTGTTAGAAGTCTCTTCTTTATGCTCTTCCCCATAATCTTCCTCATGGTGACTCTTTCCTATACCAAACTTTTCAGCTAAGCCTCGAACCACCATTTCCATGGAGTCTTGCTTGACAAAAGTTGTTTTCTACAAATCTGGAAGTTCCTCTTACCTTCTAAACATCCTATCCATCATGGTCTCTAGCATCTCGATTCTACTGACCAAGTTCTCTTCCTCCATTTCTCCCCGAGTTCTATGTTTCCACTTCTTTGTAGAAATCTTCAGATCACAAGGTAAAGCTTATTCACCTTTAGATCTTGTCACTGTCATAGAAATTCAAGAATGAAATACCACAGTCCTAAATACTTGTTAGCGCTGATACCAAAATGATCTCAAACTCTTCAAATTTGGAATTATTCACAAAATAAAAAATTAATTGCTATTGTTTACTTTCTATTAGAAAATAATAGAGATATCTAGTGAATTAATTACTATTGTGCTTAGAATCAACAATTGTCGTAAAGGAAAGAATATAAGCTCATAACACTAACAATTTTATCCTAGAAAACCTCTAATGCTCTTTTTCCCACTTCTATTGGCCAATTCAAATCAATAGGTACATAATTTACAATAAGTAAGAAAGAGAAGTAGATAATATCTCAACACTTCCTTTCAGTTACTTGTTTGCTCTGTCCAACACTCCTTTCTTATACAAAAATACAATTTCCAGCACCAATACTTCTTGCTCACTTGCTCCCATGCTTCGATGATCCTCTATACTTCTACAATCATGTATTTATAGCCTTTATCATGTCCTCTTTTGTACTGGAGAATGGGAAATTTCATGAAGGAGAAGAGAAATGAACATCCTTTCAAATTAAGAGGTTGTTTGTTTCGATTTTAGTTTCCTTTCCGTAATGGCTAGGACCACTTCCCTATGTAGACCGGCGGTCCTGGGACCACTACCATAGCTGGGCAAGTAGTTCTATAATCGCCAACTTGCATAGGGTGGCAATCATATTACTTAATAGACAGAACCTCTGCTTTCATTGTTTTCCTTCTTTATGCTGATTGTTTCGATGAAGTAGAGTTATTTCATATACCTTTGGATCAATGTGAGCTTCGTGATAATGTTATCTCTTAACATGAGGATGTTATACAACCAAAAATAAATACACCCATTCTTGGAATTAAAATGTAAGCATTAACTCCTAGTCTAATCCACCAGGGCATAGAATAACATGATCAAACTAAATGGAAGTAGAATCAAACCATGAGTAATATTGACAAAACTAGGGACATGCTTTGATGAACCATAAAGGAAAATGTACAGATCAAGATCCATTACATAAGTATTTCAGAATCACTTCATTATATTCATTAATCAAAATACAGTAGCCAAGATTACATCAAAAAGAGTTCCATCTCTGGGAATGTTCACAGTAGTAGAGCTTTTATACATTACAGAGCTCACCATTACATATTACATATCTCCATAACATCTCTTTCTCTCATGCTCACATACCTCTACCCATTTTCTCATTCATCTCTCTCCAAACTCTCCTAAAAATCATCCATAAGAGTAACTAGAAGGAATCTTCTCTTAACCACTCATCATTACATGGGAATGCCTAAAGGAATCCTCCATAATTTCCCTACCACTACCCAGGAATATGTCAGATGTCATCATGCATTTCCCTCAATCGAGTGTCTTTAGCATGCATGTTCCATCTCACCCATAACAACCTTAACTCCTTATCCACTCATGATAACCGTATTAATACCCTGGAATATCCTTTCCTTGAGCTGGAAGTCTCCATAGCTTATCCACTTTTGAATCTGGTCATTTTTCTATTGTTAAAAACTCACTAAGTCCCAAATCCAAATTCCCAGTGCGTGAGCCTTCACACCTCTCCAAGAACTAAATTTTTACATGTCTTCATGCCCTTCCTTCACGTGCCACAAGGTTTCATGCCTTTGGTACTTAGTTATTTTAGGGGTCCAACACTAGATCTAGATAGAGAGTTTTTTTGGCTAGATCTAGATAGAGAGTTTTATCCCGAGATCACATATAGGCTAGTAAACTTACTTAAATCACTTGGATAGTCCACATTAACCTATATCACCACTAATATCCTTTTATCTCCAATTTATAGAAAAATTCAATGGTTTCTTTTAGTGTTATACAAATTTATTTGAATTCAAACCCTAGTAAAGAGTATCTTAGATCAAGAAGAGGTTTTTGAGTTTGTTTTCACTTCTTTTGTCTTTACAAAGTTTCTTAATGACATAAAACAGACCTAAAACCTTAAAACAACTCTACCAAGTTCCATTCAATATGATAATACTCTCTAAAATAAATATGACGCAAATCAGTCTTTAATATTATTTTGTTAACAGCTTTAGTCCATTTTTCCTTCATATAATAAGGAGGGTAACCATGTGGAATGATAAAGTATAATTTTAAACACCTCTTAACTATTAAAATTTTATTATTAGATTCACAAAACCTTGATTGTTCTTATCCATTTAAAGATTTAATCGAACACTATACTAGTCCTCATGTATGTCAAGCTTAACATTATTTCTCACATAACATCAATATTATTCAATGATTTTTCAGTTCTCCTTGCTTATTTCACAATTCCTTAAACCTGTATAGCCTTATAAAACCATAAAATATCATTCATCAAGCCAAACATAATCAAGCATCATCCATAAATGCATAATCAATCATACTTACAAATTTCTATACTCAAGAAAGCCTTTATATTAATCATATCGGTGACCATACACAGAACTCTTAAGCATATTGGATCTATTTCAAAACTTCCTCTCTCTTTTAAAAAATTATTCCTATCCACTCTCTACACATCAATTTGAATTTGCATCATACTAATGAAGATTAGGAAGGCGCTTAAATTTCTAATCCAACTAACTTAACTATAGTAATGATAGCTATCTAGTGTAACAAAGACATGTTAAGATCAAGTAGATCATGTCCTATGTGAGTTTATGTTCCATGATCCCTTTTATATAATTTTTTAAACTTATGCTAACTCTTAGACATCTAACACTCTAAATAATAATTCAAATATTTGAATTGCAGTTTTAGAGGGAAACTCCAAATACAACTTACTACAATGAAATAAGATTACAAATGGAATTGAAACACGCTAGGAAATAAATTAGGACCTTCAACAACCTAAGACAACTAAGAAAACCAAAATGTGCTTATTTACATGTAATGATGATCCTACATCATACTCCCAAAGTGGGAAGATTTGAGCTCCTTTTTGTTTAATTTCTTATTTTCCAATTTCTTTGCTTTCTTGATTTGATTTTATTCTTCTTAAAGTAGCTCCATCCATCTTAACTCTTTCATTCTTTTTCTCTGTCTTATTTATTTCTTGTTTTTTACTTTTTTTGCATCTTCTTTGTATTTGTCTTCATTATTTCTTTGATTTTCATCTTCAACTCTCAGTTGATCTATAAAATATGGTTCATGTACATATTCATCTTCCCATGGCTTATTCCAAATTGATTCAACTTTCTCTTCTTCTTCTTTGACTTGTCCTTTATCACACAAGATCTTCATAAGGTCTTTTTATATTTATCTATAGTATTCTTCATCTTCAAATAGGTATGTATATTTAGATTCCATCATGATATCTTTCCAAATCATTCATTCATCTCGTTATAAGTTTATCATCATATTCATGTCTTCTTTGATCTTTAGTATTCTTTTATGAAAATTTTATTTGTTTTCATGCCTTCATTTTGATAACTCGTATTCAAACATGAAAATGAAATATTAGAATAAAAATTTGGAGGCCATGTAGCCTCATGATAATATCCATGTAAGATATATTAATCATTTTTTCTCTTTTGTCCTTCTTCTTCTTAATCTTCTTTGATATCATGAGATTCTTCTTCACTCTCATTACCGAAGCACTATTCACCTTCATACCCTCTAAGAGAATCCAAAACATTTTCTATAATATATTCTTCATCATATTGATAAATATATATCCATACTATCTCTTTGGTTACCTCTTGTTATTATTTTTAATCATCTTCCTCATTTTCTTTATCCTATTTTCTTCATTTCTTATGCTTTGTCTCATTTTTATTCTTTTCATTCTCTCCACAAGTATACTTATAGGCTATTTATCTTTATTCTTAACCATTATTCCAAATTTTTTATTATTCTATCATTCTTTCCATCATTTCTACCAGTTGTTCCACATCCCTTCTCAATTATTATATCTCTTATTTCATCCATCACTCTCTTTTCTTGTTAATTATTTCATCTTTTCTCTTCATCTCTCTTTCCTCTTTTTATTTCTTATTGTGGAACACTAACTTAATCAGTCCCTTAATCATCTCTATTTATTATTCTTCCATATTCTCTCTCTAACAAGTTTTTTTCACCATGTTTCAAGTCTCATCTAGATTGTTTTTCACTCCTAGTATTTTCACTTTCTTTTGTCTCTTATATTTTTCTTCTTATTTTTAAGGATTATTTCAGCTTTGATTGTTTGATCTCTTTTTAATGATTTCAACATTGGTATATAAAAAACATAAAGAAAATGGAGTGTGAGGTTTGTGTGCTTCTAATGGATGAAAATTTGAATTTTGACCGCCATGGCCTTATTCCAATGTAGTATGAGAGCCATTGTATGGATATAGACCCACTTGGAATCTCAGGTTGCCATGGGGATTCCCTCGTTATTCCTTTTCATGCGGGACTTGAGTCCGAGTTACTTTGTGCTTTTAGCGGTAGAAAATTTGAAATTTAGACGTGATGGAGCTGTCCCAACATAGTCCGAGTGCCACTATTTTGTTGTAGTTCCACTTGAAATCCTGGGTGTGAAAGAGAATCCTCTTATACAATCTCTTGAGAGACCCGTGCATAAAAATATTTCCACATCGGTCAAGGTACCCAAAGCTAAGTCTATGGTTTCTTCACTGAAAAGTGTGGGTTATGTTATTGACGGAGAAAATAATATCAGACATGTTATCCCCACTCATAATAGACTAGGCACGCTGGTGGGAATCTTCAAGAAATGATCTAAGAAATATGTGGACCCCAATACTTTGGGCCCCCGCACTACCCCCTATGTTTTCTCCAACTCTTGAGATGAGAAGGATATACACCACATCAATTTCCGACAATCTATAAAAAAAGTTATTCAAGAATAAAATGGTACTTATGGGTAGGTTATAGGGTCCTAGATGTTAGGTTAATTAATTATGCATAGTATATATTAATTATATTAATTAAATAATGTTGTTATATGGTTTTTAAACCATATTTTTCTTATTCCATAGTTATAGGATTATTTGTTGCATAGTTGCAACTTAATCATTTGTTTGTATTAATTTAATTATTGCTTCCCAGATGTATTATGGAAGTTATTGTATTTTTGGTTGTACCTGTGCAACCTCTCTTTTATTTGCACATGATTGTATAATACATATAAGTATTATAGTCCATCTATTGTAACCTAGTTGATTCAGATTAATACAATTTACAGGCTTCCGTCCCTGTTTACATTTGGTACTAAAGTGAATTGAAGCTCCTGGCAAGGTTGGAGAAGGTTGTAGAGGAAGGAGAATTTGTGGAGAAGAAATCTGCTTCACCAGAGAGCTAGTGTTACCTCCTGCGCAGCTTCCCGCACCTCGCCACAGCCTCACAACCTCTTGTGTATTCTCCGTGTAAACTGAAACCAATTATCTTTTCCTTGGTTCTATCTTCACCAGGAAAATTTGCTTCTAGAGCATTTTCTGGTTTAAAGAAATTAGTTTAAAATTTTAAATATATATATATATATATATTATTTTTCCCCATTAGGGGTTTTTTCATTAAATCTAGTGTAAGTATTAGCTTCAACTAAATACTACCAAGTTGTTATACTTGGAGGATTCTTTTCTATATTCGGAGGCCAAGTTACATTATTTTTCAGACTAGCTCTTGGCAAGTCGATCCCACACAATCTCTACTCCCACAAGTTCCTACATTGTACCAAGCTCTCATATCATTAGCAAAGTATTGAATCTGAGTTTGGTTTGTTTGATTTTTAAGTTGAATCTATGGTGAGTTATTTGTTGAAGTCGATCGAGCCTCCCATGAGCCTACACACAATACAATGAACTCCTCCAAGCTCCATAGTTCATTGTCTTCCTCAATGAGCTCCAAAGACCCTGTAGAAACAAACAAAAGCCATATAAACTTCATCAAGCCGTCCCCCTACAACTTGCATCCAAATACAAAATGGAGGATTAAAATCAATCTCCTAGTCATTCAAATCTCACACGGTCAATTACAAATGGAGGAAAACATTTTAAAAAAATTCAGGCTCCAACGACCCCTGCATAAGAAGAAACACAACAAACAAATAAAGAAGCTCACGCCACTAATGACATCTACCTCATGACCAAAGTGACCTACACAAAAATAAAAAAAGCGATTCAAATCAAAGGAAAAGGCGTGAGTAAAGGCTTATATCCGCTTCACACAGATACCCTAATCCTACTCCACACGCAGGCCATGTGGGACTCAAGCCACATCACTTTTTTCAACAGGTGAGTCATTTTTCTACTATTTTATATATAAATTGCTTCATTTAATAGCTAAGCGCTCATAAGAGCCTAAGCGGTTAAGAAGAATGACTTAAAAACAGGAGGTGTGGGGTTCGAATCACACTCCCAACGAAACTTTTGACTTTGGTGGCATATTTGGAGAAACTGCCACATTTAGAGGTAGTTTTAGCCAAATAATCATCTCTAAACTGCTAGTTACAGCTAAACAGGCCTCCAAAGTTTTAGTCAAAAATCCCTAATTTAGGGAAAAAAATTCTCCACAAGGCCTATTTTTTCATTCCCATCATTTTTGCTAAAGGAGGCCTATCCAGAAATTGCATTTTTAGCTATATTTTTGCAATTTTTTGGCGTACTAGGTCATTTTGGGCTCTGAGGCCACCAAGGCCCGCAAAACAAATTTTTTTTTCCTGCCATTCAATTTTTTCCAATTTTTTTGTAATTGCATGTTGTAATATATTGTTCTAATTTTTAGGTTGTCATAAGTCAACTATAAACTTTGTAAATCGCCGTAAACCGGAAAAAAATTGTAATAAAAATTGGTTCTACAACACTCATGAGATCCTAGATCTCATTCGCAACGCTCAAGATATACAAAGTGCCTCTAGGAAGTTCTTATGGTTAAATCCATCATGACTAATACTGCACTTAATTCCTAATATAATCGCAACAATGTCGTCTGGTATCATCCCTATAAATCGACAGGGAGTAATAAGGTCACAGTGCACACACTATGAGCCATCTCATCCATCTATGAATGATTTTATGACATAAATCCAG
Organism: Taxus wallichiana var. yunnanensis; assembly: GCA_018340775.1. Lineage (NCBI taxonomy): Eukaryota > Viridiplantae > Streptophyta > Pinopsida > Cupressales > Taxaceae > Taxus > Taxus wallichiana. The sequence goes on along the minus strand of CM031242.1, from coordinate 292,151,136 downwards.
AATGAGAAATTATCCAAGTATATAGTGAAGTTATGTGCACATATGAGGATATTTCTTTGAGCTAGTGTCAATAATCACACAGACCCCTTTCAGTATTGTCTTGGTACCACGTATTGAATTATTTCACGTACGTTAACACCTCTTTCACATACCACCGGGTATATAGAAAAGGTGAGCTTCTTCCATGTACTGTCGGGTATATCGGAAGGGCACATATATAGAAAGGTTTGGTATATCGAATGACGGTATATAGATTGGGAGACCTTATACCTGGAGTGATAAGAGCCAAACCCTGTCAGTGATTCTACAAAATGGGCACCAATGCCCCCAAATTTTTCTTCCAAATTCACAACTACTCAAAGGAAACAACTATGTTGCATGGAAGATAAAAATCAAGACACAACTTGAGTTTGAAGAGATCTAGCCTACTATGAATGGTACTCTGACCAGATCAACTACTAATACAACACAACAATGGTAGTTTGATAAAGCAGATAAGAAGGCCAAACTCATCATCTTGTTTGGAGTGTCTGATGATGTGCAACCCCACATTCGAGATGCCAAAATAGCTAAAGAAGTATGGGATAAGTTGAGCATAGTATACAAGGCCAAGAACAAGAATGTTATATTGAATTTGTAGAGTCAGTTACACACATTAAAGTTCAAGCAGAATGAAAAAATAGAAGCTTTCCTAAGAAGAGTTGCAGAATTGAGGGCTTCACTTCTAGCCCTAGGAGAAGCAGTCAAAGATGATGATCTCATTCCCATTGTTCTGAGAGGACTCCCTTCTTCATACCATATTTTTGTAACAACACTAAACTTGTTAGATACGATAGTTAGTTTTGAAAAATTGGTAAAATTATTGCAACAAGAGGAAGAAATGCACAATAAGGATGATGAAGAAGAATAGACACTTTCTTCACATCAAAATTGAAAGGAAAAGGGAAAAAAACCTAATTCCTATCAAAAGTCCCAAAATCAAAATCAATATCAAGGGGATAGACAACAGAAGAAGCAATGTCCAATCTACAAAAGAGGACATAACCTACAAGATTGTTGGTATAATACTTACAAGAAAGGTTCATCAAGCAACTCTGGACCTCCAAAACAATCTCACAAGGGACATTCTAACTACAATCAAGGTTAGAAAGATGGGAACTATAAAATAAGACCCCATCAGCAAGGAAATATTATTGAGCAACAAGAATAGTCAGATAATGAAGACTACTTGTTCACTGCTCAATCAAGTGAACCATCCATGTCATCTAGTGATGTTTGGTATGTTGATTTAGGGGCCACTCAACACATGACCAGCCACAGAGACTAGTTTATTTCAATGAGGGACACACCATCAAAAATCATGTTTCGTTGGGAGATGATTCTTCATATATAGTTCAGGGGATTGGGAACATTTCTCTACCCCTTGGTTCACACAATTGTAGACTTTCAGATGTCTTATATGTCCCTGGTTTGAAAAATAATCTACTTTCAGTCAATCAACTTCTTGATCACAACCAAAAAATTTACTATGATAGTCATTCCAGCAAGAAAACATGTTTAATTTGAGATAAATCATGAGGCTCAAAAAATAGTTGTGAAAGCCTCTAATGTGGGGTGCATGTTCCCACTTGATTTTGTTCACAAAGAAAATCAAGCACTTGTGGCTAGGAACTCCACCTCAACATAGTTGTGGCATCGATACTTGATCATGTAAATTTCAAATATCTCGAGACACTTCGCCAGTGTAATATGGTACACGGGCTACCATCTCTTCAGAAGGGTAGAGACAATTGTCCTCACTGCATAGTAGGGAAAAAACAAAAGCTTCATTCCAAAGGAGTACATTTCAAGCTTATGGAAAAATTGGCCTAGTTCATACTGATATTTGTGGTTTGATGCAACCAAGTCATTCTGGGTTCCAGTATTTCATGCTTTGTGTTGACAACTATTTGAGAAAAATGTGGATTTTCTATCTTCACAAGAAAAGTGAAGCGTTTGAAACCTTCAAAAAGTTCAAAGTAGCAGTTGAGAATGAAACTGGTCATCACATAAGAACTCTCCACTCAGATCGAGGGGGAAATTCACCAGTGATGAGTTTAGAGACTACCTATAAACTCATGGGATTCATCGAAAAATGCCTCCTCCACACACACCGTAGCATAATGGTGTTGTTGAGAGAAGAAATCGTACTATCATGGAAATTGTGCAAAGCATGATTGATGACTCTAGACTTCCAAATAAATTATAGGTAGAAGTAGTAAAGACAACAATGTATTTTTGAATAGAGTGCCCATAATTTCTCTTGACAGAATAACACCGCAAGAAGCATGGTCAAAATGGAAACCATCTATTACACACCTTAGAGTATTCAGGTGCAAAACAAACATGCACATACATAAGCGAACAAAAAGAAATTGGAAATGAAGTCACAAAAATTCATCTTCATTGGGTACAATGAAGAGACTCTTGGGTAAAGATTAATGGATCCTAAGACTAGAAAAGTCTACACCAGCAGAGATGTTGAGTTTTTTGAGAAGAAGGAAGCAGAGTCTCCTCCTCCAGACTCACCAGATGTATATTTTTCTAGTTATAAAAATTGAAGCTGATGTTCCCTCATAATAAGAAAGGGACAATGGGGATGATGGTGTTAATTAGATAGAACCACAACCCACTGGAATAGTTCAGCGTATGCCGAAAAGGTGTACTATCACATTACGAGATGTAAGAATGGATGCTCCAAAGGATACATCTACCCTTGGACCATGGACTCGCAAAGTAAAACAAGAGGAGTTAAATTTTCTTTGATGAGTAGAGTTATTGAATCTAATGAGCCCTCTATAGTCTAGGAATCCCTACAGTAAAAATCTTGGAAAGATGCCATGGATTCTAAATACCAATTAGTGATGAAAATAACACTTGCCAGATTGTCAATATTCCACTAGGGAAGAAATCCATTAGATGAAGATGGATATTTAAAACAAAGTACAAAGTAGATGGGACAATAGACAAGTATAAAGCAAGACTTGTAGCAAAGGGTTATACACAAAAAGAAGGCATTGACTATGAGGAGACATTTGCTCCCATAGCTAAGATCAAAACAATCAGGATGATCTTTGCTCTAGTTGAATAGTTCAAGCTAGAAAGTCCATCAGATGGACGTAAAAGTTCTTTCCTAAATGGAGATCTACAAGAAGAATTCTACATGACTCAACCTAAGGGATATGTAGTACCTGGTCAAGAAGCAAAGGTATGTAGACTCAAGAAATCTTTGTATGGCCTTAAACAGGCACCCTGGGCATGGTACATCAAGATTGATGAGCATCTCATACAACATGGATTTGTTAGAAATCCATACGATCCCAATATTTACCTCAAAAATAAAGGGGGGAGATTGTGATTGTCATTGTCTATGTCGACGATCTAGTCATCACTGGTAGTTCAATGAGGATGATCGATGCAACGAAGAAAGATCTTAATCGATCATTCGACATGACTAATCTCGGGTTGATGCACTATTATCTTGGATTGGAAGTATGGCAGAAAGAGAATCACATTTTTGTTTCTTAGATGAAATATACCAAGACTACGCTCAAGAAATTTAGGATGATGGATTACACACTAATTGCTACACCTATGGAGAATAGATTACAATTATCTCATTCAGATCCATCTCCTGAGGTAAGTGCCACTCTATATCGACAACTGATTGAGAGTCTCATTTACTTGACCTACACTAGACCAGATATCAGCTTTGTGGTAAGCTATCTATCTAGGTTCATGTAGGAACCCAAAGTGTTTCATTGGAAAGTAGTAAGGAACATCTTAAGATATCTCAAAGGATCAATGGATCTTGGTCTAGAATACAAGAAGAACAACAACTTCTTCTTGACTGGATATTCAAATTTAGATCATGCAGGTAACATTGATGATAGAAAATCCACTTCTAGATTTGTATTCTTTATGGGATATGGACCAATATCATGGGGAAGCAAGAAACAACACTTCATTTCTCACTCTTCCACATAATTTGAGTATTGTTCTGTAGGAGAAGTTGTCTGTGAAGCGATTTGGCTACATCACATACTAGAAGGACTTGGAATACCACATGACAAACTAACCACCATGTATGTTGATAATGAAGGTGTTCTAAAACTTGTTTACAATCTTGTTTTTCATGAGAACAAAGCACATTGAGGTAAAATTTTATTTCATACGCAAACATGTGTTGAAGCATAACATCCAATCAATATTGTCCAATAGCCAACAACGGACAAATATCTTCACAAATTCACTTCCACATGACAAGTTTGAGTTGTTCAGAGAGTTCCTCTCCTCATCTCTTGAGATAATTCACATTTAAGGGGGAGTGTTAGGTTAATTAATTATGCATAGTATATATTAATTAATTAATTAGTTAATTATATTAATTAAATAATGTTGTTATATGGTTTTTAAACCATATTTGTCTTATTCCATAGCTATAGGATTATTTGCTGCATAGTTGCAACTTAATCATTTACTTTTATTAATTTAATTGTTGCTTCCTAAGTGTATTATGGAAGCTTTTGTATTTTTGGTTTTACTTGTGTAACCTCTCTTTTGTCTACACATGACTGGACAATACCTATAATTATTACACCCATCTATTGTAACCTAGTTGATTTAGATTAATATAATTTACAGACTTCCATCCTGTTTACACTAGACCTAACATAGATGTTGTTCAAAGATGGGCTTTAAGGAAATGGCATCCTCTTGGGGAGGTAACTATTTCTTTGATGTCAAATGATTTTTCTTTTTCTCATTCACTACCTAAGAAGATATGGATGTTGTGTTGTTGGGAGGCCCTTGGTTCCTGGGAAATATGGGTTTTTTCATCAAATGGTGGTACCTAGGGTTTGATCCCCAAAATAAAACATTAATATTGTTGTAGACAATAGAATTGGGTCAAAATCCCCTTGGTCCCCTTTCAAATAACTAACTTACATATATGTACCTAACCATGGCCCCTTTTAACCCACCTTAATATTAATTTAATTATCTATAATTAAATTAATACCCATCCTCACCCCATTTATTAATTTAATTACTTTAATTAAATGGATGCACACCTCACCCAGACACCTCACCATGGATCTATTTATAGCATGTTTCCATAACTAACTAAGACTTAGCCCTACCTACCTTAATGAGCTAAGACTTAGTATAACCCTAAAAACACATGCATATCCTCCCTCTAACCAAATTCCCGCTCATTACACAGTGTAACATTCCACTTGGATCCACAAGAATAGACTAAGCTGGCCCAAAAAGATAGCCAAGATCTACTATTTTAGGCAACCTAGGATATCCCACCTTAACCGACACTAGTCAACTTGAAACCAATGTTGGTCACCCTCAACCATCGTCGGTTACCATATAACCATTTTGGTGACCTTAAGTTTTGGGGAGCAAAGGAGATCTGCATGCAAGTAAGAATCGATATTTTTTACACATCTAGACATCCATAGCCAAAACAACCATTGACCAAAAGATTTTTACATTCATGGTAGCATTCCAAGAAGCATGGTTGTGGCACTTGACCACCATTTCACCGATCAACCAACAACACCACCCAGCCATTGAACCTACACAATAGTAAGTGTGTTTCTAACCTACACCATTTCATTTCTATTCAGTATATAAGGGTTCTTCACCTTTTTTTTATCAACAACCATTTATATTTTTACCTCACCATTATTGCCTTCCTGTGAACCTAACCATTCCCTCACTCATAACCATTTTAATCACCTCTGTCTATTCTTGAGTACCTCTAAATATTCCTAACACCTCCACAGACCTAAAAAAACTTCTTACCATCTCTGATTCAGTCTCAGAAAAATCTCCAAAACCATGAACTATTGAGTTATTATCATCCCACCTTAACCTTCTTCAGTTCTTACTAAACTGTCATTGGTCACACCAGACCGACGTTGGTCTCTATATTTGGCAATCTTGCTAATACCATATCCCTATAACCTTTTTCCAAGTGACCCAAGTGACCCAGAACCTAACCCTAACCTATCCCAACACCTTGATTATTTACCTTATTTCGAGATTTCATAATAACCTAGCCTATTATGTTATATTTTGTTATTGTATTTGGATGTGATACCTAAATGATATTGACTACAATAGGACCTTGTTTATTTATGTCATTTCTTGCATTAAATTGTATTAAACATTGGGTTGACTTCCTCCAAGGAAGTATCACACTTCCTAGATCTATCATACGCTAGGCAGCCCACTGACATATATTATTTAAATATTTCTTGTGGTCTTGTTGTGTATTTGAGGTAGTTCCTCCTAACCAAAAGGAATATCTCATGGTTAGCATTGGATCAAGAAGTTAGAATGCACACAATAACCCCCAACTGATCATCACAACAGGTATTCCTCCTTAGCCCACACCCTTATCTTTTTTGTCCAATCCTTAAAGAAAATTGTGAAACATTTCGGCACACCCAGTGAGACCCATCCGGGGTTCCTTGCATTTTATTCATTCCTAGGTGAAAGTTGTGTGTTTTTTTCCCTTATGAAAAGCTTACACATTAATTTTCTATAGAATCTTCCCTTATTTATATTGTCTAAAAGTAATTGTGTTTTTGTGCTATAAAAAGAATACTTATTGTCTTTCATTAGTATTGCATTAGTGAAATAACATCCTTCTTCCTATTCACTACTTGTCACATAAAATATCACACTTCGATTTGGGCTTAAAACAATTGCATAACATTTTGATTTGTTCCATTTTAGCTCACATTAAAAATGAGGGTAACTCAGTATCTTGGAATTCATACCTAGTGATGGTTGACATAAATGAGTCGTAGAAAATAACATTATTTCTTCTATCTCTTTTCAAACTGCATAATTTGAAATATATACATCTTCTTAAAATAACATCCCACCCGGAAGAAGTTTTCAATGATCACACGATCAGAGGATTGACAGTGGGTACCTAGCTGATTATCTTTGTCCAGTATCCCATGAAAGGATAGACCACCCCCACCATAACATAACCTTAAACCTCACCTTTATAATTTCCTTCTTCATAGGAGGCCTTCCCAACCAAAAAACTCTATTATAAATTCATGAGTCAGTCTCTTAAATAGCGTAAACTAAACACACTAAATTCACTTGTTGGATTACATATTTTTCTTAGTTTTGTGCTTGGTTAGTGTTTTGAGGTCTTAGTTAAATACCATAGCCACTATAACTATAGCCTCTACGTCATCTCGTTGAACTCCGCAACATTGATTATCTCTCCGATAGCCATTATGATTATAGCCTCATCTTTACCCGCCACTTCACATATACCCATTGCATCACAAACACCTCATGTGTCGATAACTTACACCCCTTTCCAAAACCTCATCCTTTCCATCCCATAGTCCTTACCCCTAATCACCACTAGAGTTGTTACGACTACCCCACCCACTTACACATACTACTAACAACCCCTGACCTCATCCATCACTTATGTTGGCTATATACCACCTACATCTATTCCTCTCACATAATTCTCATACTCAACACTACCCCAAACTAGCATAATATCCACCTCATACATTCATCATTAACCCCTTTTTTGGTAGGGCACCCATTCATCCCAACCTACTAATGACCTTATTAGAATGATGATGGAAAATATGCAGACCTTAGAAGCATCTATTTCTAGCTCCCGTAACTCTTTAACATATGACGAAATCTGTAATGAGCCTATCCATCCATCTATTCCTATTCATCCCTACCATGTGCATTGGGAAATGCCTAAATTCAATTAGTTCAATAGTAAAGAAGATCCATAAGCAACAATTTTTGGTCGTTCAAACATGGGTGCTACCCAATCACCCATGATCACACTTTGCTCCTATGAACTTTCCCAATGTCCTTGATGGAACCAACATTGGATTGTTATAGTGGAATACCTTGAAATTATGTTTGTTCCTTTAATCAAGTAGCCCAAGCTTTCTTATATCATTTTTCAATCAATGTTACTAAGAAGGTCACCATGACCAATATCTATTCAACTCGAAAATATAAAGATGAATCTATCATGGATTTTTTTCCCACTTTGGTAGAGTCTTATTAACCAATTTACGTTCCAACTACCTCAGACTGAGCTTATTGAGTTGTTCACTAGAGATTTTTCTTGACACATCTCATCAACTCTACAAGTCTAAACATTCTGAACCTTTGATGAATCATTCACCATGGCATGAAAACAAGATATTCACACCATTGAAGAAAATAAGATCCAATTATGAAACAAGAAAACCCCATTCAAATAAAATGATTCTTCTTCATCTTCAAAACCTCAAAATAACTATTCAAAGCCCAAAGGATCTGCCAATGCAAAGAGTCCTCAAAGCGGTTCCACCTCATCCTTCTCATCAGGCCCAACCTTCTTCTAATAGTTCTCCTATCAAGGCCTTTCAGCTATGGTGGGAACATCAAAACTACACTTCGATTGGAGAGCCATATTCTTTAGTCTTGGAAAAGATCCTTAAAGCTAGATCCATTTCACTTCCTCCCATAAAACCTCATACAGTTTTATTCCTACTTTTCCTATGCCTAAATAGTATAAATAACATGATTACTGTAACTTCCATTGCGTTAAATGACATAGAAATGGTAACTACATAACTTTTAAAAACATTATCCAAGAGATGATAGATAATGGAGACCTTGTCATGGCAACCCAAACATGCCAGCAAATCAAAAATTTTACATCTTTAAAAATTCATTCCCTAATCATAAACCATCATCTAATCATAATATTAAACCTTCATCTAGTGACGGAAATGTTCGTGAAGTCCACACAATTATTGATATCATTCTGGCGTTCCTCAAAACCCACCTACTTCATATATTGAGGAAATTCTTACATGAGCACCTCTACCCACAGAGGAGCATACCTCTTCTACTCCTTTACCCATAGAGGAATCCCCCTCATCTCCCCCTACTCTCATGGAGGAACCCATACCTTCTACCAATGTCATTTCATCATCTACCTCTTAGCCTACTAAACCATCAACACTTTTTATTCTCCCATCCATAGGAGAATCGTCATCACCTTCTCCTCCACAAAGGGTAGAGTCTACCTCACCCAACCTACTATATATCCTACCCATGGAAGACTCGTCAAACATACCACTACCTATTGTGGGTAGTTCTCCCCCAACATCCCAGGACCCCATTGACATGATCTCAGCTCTATTACCTACAAAATCCAAACCTAGCCAATTTCTTATCTCACGAAATATTTCATAGGGATTGTAACCCAACCCATTCCATCCTCTTCTTCAAAGATCCTGTTTCCATGGTTGGTCAATTAGTTTGATTAAGTTGATCATTCCATACTATGGGGACATCTTCGAGCCTCCGTTTCAACCAAAATACAAATGTTTCCTAAGGATACTTCCATGATCTACCAAAATTTCTTTTCATAAACCAAATCAACACTAACCATGCTAATTGGGGCAGCATTTTTTTCCTCTTCATCATCCCTACCTCCATCCAAACCCCTACCCATAAATAAAACTTCCCCAAACCTAAAAACTTACCCATGCCTATCCCATCACATGTATCTAGACATGTCACTACCATAGGTTTCATGTTGCCATCAAGCCTTACTCACCCACCTATCACATTGGACTTAGCCACATCTTCCCAAACCCTCACCAACATTATCCTCCCACCTAAAAGTAAAACCCACCTTCTAGGGCACATACACTGCTCGCCTACAACACCCTTGTCATCTTCCCCCTTCCATCCATTTTAAGGCCCCATCCATCAACCTTGACAAAAAAACATCTTACCCAAGTCCAAAGAAAGGCTAAGAAGCCTATTGCTTCATCATGAGCCTTTGTTATGGCTCATTCATCCAAAACCCAAGCACCCTCACCTCCACCCATAAACTTCTTACCACCCATACCTCCACTATCTACTATAACCCCAACCTTACATATACGACTTAAGCCCCCGTCATCTACCCTACCTTTACTAACTACTTCCACCATAACTCGCTTGCCCCCATTGGTAACCCGTCCCCTTCCACCATCTTCTTTCCCTTCTCGTATCCCGTACTCCATGTGTGACATTTACCCAAGAAGGTGCATCCCAAATATAAGAATCCACTACCCTCCAATAGGGTAGTCATACCAACAAAACCTTCCATCACTAGCTCTTCTACCCCACTTTTACCCAAGAAGAGGCTATAAAAACATAAGACCATACCACATAGCAAACCAAAGTGGACCAACCCATTCCCCATCCTATTAATCCTCTTCCCTCAATATAACCCACACCTCTACCCAAACCCACACTCACTTACCATTGTGATCCGTTAGTGGGGTCCTACGCTAACATTTTAACCAATCTCTTAGAGACTTATGCCATCACATTACTGTCACTTCGACCTTACGATCCTCTCAAGCCCAAACCAAATGTGTTTGATGAAACCAATATTTGTGCCTATCATTGTGTGTCAAGACATGATGTTGAAAATTGTAAGGCCTTGAAGACTATTCTTATCCAACTTTGTCCTCTTGAACAAAATTTTGACGATGATGACCTTCTTGATGAGGACCATGCTCCACCTTCACCTATCACCACACATCATTATCCTTTAACGATTCAGTGACTAGTATCTCCACCCCCACAACCATTTTTCCCACCTCCAAAATTTGAGATCAACATGGTCCGTATTAGAGAATTAGCCAAATCACCACCCAAATTCTATTGTACCCATCTCACTTCACAAGGCTTTTCTCCCCGATAGGTTTCTTCCCATCATGTCATTACACCACTCATCCTATACCTTCTCCCTTTTCCCCCTCCCCTTAGATTAACATGGTTCATGTTTCCACCCTCACTCAGAAATACAAGGGCAAAGAGAAAGTGACCAACCCATCAACCAACCTTGTTCCCAACATACCATCTACACATGCTCCCAAAATCACCATCTGTAGACCTACATACTCTATCTCTAATGGGGTCACCCATCATGTAATGATAAAATAATTACATCAATCTCCTCTAAAGATGTCTTTGTATGATCTCGTCCCGGACTTATGAATACCATAGATAAGACCATATTTAGGTTTTACAATCCATTCAAGTTCTACCCAATGACCCCATACCAAAGGCCTCTATTATTACCCCTCACCACATGGCCTCACTTACCAAATCATCTCCTTCTTCTACCCCCATTCCCACTCCTCAGATCGTCACCCTCAACTTCTCTCGATGAGGAGATTGTACCTCTCCTGTCGATGAACTGATCCTACCCTATTCATTTCCATCTATATCGATAACATACATGTACAAAGCATCATGATTGATGGTGGTGCTATCATTAACATCATCTCTTCCCATGCATACAATCAAATACACGTCCCCTCTAACTACATGTATAATAACCTAGTTATGTTTTGATCCTTCAACAACACCGTTACCTCCACCCTTGGCACCATTATCCCGCACATTTGCGTAGGTCCTCACACTATCTCGTAACTATTTTACGTCTTAGAAGGAGAGTTATAGTATAACCTATTTTTCAATAGACCCCGTATTTATGTCATGGGTTGTGTTCCTTCAAATTTACACTATTGTGTAAAATTTGAGCATGAAGGAAATAACTACACCATCCCCACCGACCCATCACCATTAAAAACTTTCAACATTTTATATCGACCCAATGATGTACTTGTACCAGTCAAAACATCTGCCACTACTCCCACTTCTCCTTCACCTACAAACTCATCCACCAATGTTGCCACCACCCCTCCTGCATCTAATTCTTCTATTCCTACTATCACTATAGCTTCTATTGTATATATCTTCCCCCAGGTAGATATAGACAAGCAGAAGAATATAGAAATCAAAGAAGCTCAAATCCCTGACATTTATCCCCTTGGCGCACGGAAATGGTGCATGACAATGAGTGTCGACAGGGTAAAGGATGCGCCCTTGGCGCACGGAAATGGCACATGACAATGAGTGTCGACAGGGTAAAGGATGCACCTTGGTGCATGTAAGAGGATGTCGACACACACACGGATGCGCCTATGGCACACCTTTAGGAGGCGCAACATTTTGAGCGCTGACAGGAAGCAGACCCTGGCACAGGCGCAGATATTCAGATGGCCATAACTTTTGACTAGGAGCTCGGATTCATGCAAGGTTGGACTTTTTGGAAAGCTTACGAGGTCCTATGTCCAACTATAACTAGATATCTTTAATTAGGTGAGAAAAAATTCTTAAAAATGAAAAATACAGTTCACCACTTTTGGGTTCACTGGGTTCTCACCTACCATCATTATGAGATGAGTTAAGTGCATTCTGGAGGTGGTTGGGGCAGATTTTGAATTCCTCTCTTCTCCCTCTCTTTTTCCTCCTATAAATTGTAAGGAGGGGCTTCTTTCTAAAGGTTGGAAATTTTCTAATTTTCCCCTCCCTTCTTCTCTTTGGCAGGTGAACTTGTGGAGTTAAAACCTCCCATTTGAAACTATAATGCAACCTTGCCTCTTGGAATTTTGCAGTGTGTTGTATCAATCTTTGGAGAAAATTAATGCATGTCTGTGGATGATTCTCAGCCCTCTCTGTATTCATTTGCATCCCCTGATCTTTCACTGTGAATCTGGCTATCTGTGCATGATCTTGCATTGCATTTTAATGGTCTGTGTTTATTGGCAAGACAGGTGTTCTTCATTCCTCGGTGCATCACCTTTGTAGTTTAGGTTTTATTTTATGCATTTTCTTACCCTGTCTCCTTGGCAAGTTAGATTAGGTTTTTAGTAAACCCTCTGCATTTTCTACATGTGCATCTGAACAGAGGAATAGGAACCGGCCTTCATCCGGAGAGCTTTTCCGTTTTCGCAATGTCCCACACTTGGGAAAAGCTCCATGTTATGCAATCGTACTGAGAGTCTCAACCCATCATGTTGCAGACATTCAGGGGTGCTGCGATTCACCATCAATAGTTTTGGCATGCCCGGTGGGACCAAGAGGTCATTCCACAGATTTGAAGGAACTTTCAAGAAATTCAGACTTAAAAAATTGCAGGTTTTACAATTTCATATTTTCACCTTCTGGGCTGAACTTTGAAATCAATTTTCAAGGACTTAACTTGCTCAAAACAAGTCAAAATTTCACCAGTTGATAGATCGGGGGATAATCTTCAAAAGGGTATTCTTAGATTTTTGAGATTTTGACTTTCAAAATTTCATGGTTTTTTTATTTTCGGATTTCGGGTTTTCGGAAGTCTGGCATTTTTGGATTTTCGGGACTGTCATTCCAAATCAAATTCCAAACTCTAAAATCTCAAAAATACAGGTCTTTTAAAAATTCTATTTTTAAATATTGTCAGGTTTGGTGTGTAACTTGGCAGAAGTCTGCCTTTTGAGGCTCATTTTTTCTAACACATCTGGCGACTCCGAAGGGATAGAATTCAGTGGTGTAGTAGCACAAGTTGCCCAGGCACATGAGAAGAATTTGAACCAGGTCTAATACTCGAGAAGAGGGGCTATTTGTCCACTTGCAACTATCACCAGGAGGAGGAAGGAGAGGAAGAAGACCACAAAGATCACCATCTCCACCTAACAGGACTTTGTCTACACCTCCACCTGGTAGGCCTTTTCTCGCATCAACCAGGGTTCTTAGGCCAATCATAATGGCACATCTACCACCGAATCCCTTTGTCAATTTCACGGGCAGTAGTCCACTTGCCCTAAATGCTCAGAATCAAATTCCAGTTGTAGCACTAAAGAATATACCCTATTTTATAGGAGAAAATCATACTACCCCTATTGATCACATCCAAGATATTGCTAATGCATGTGCAATCCATGAAATAAATGAAATGGATGTTGCAGTCAAGTTGTTGGCTTCATCTTTCAAAGGTAAGGCCTTACAATGGTTTAGGAGCCTAGCAGCAGGGTCTATTACGAATTGGAACCAACTTTGTTCAGCTCTTTGCAACCAATTCGGGAGAGTGTAGACAATTTATCTTTATTGGAACAGCTGACAACAATCAAAAGGGCTCCTAATGAACAAATGACAGATTTCAACTTCATATTCCAACGGACATGGGATAGGATTCCAATAGCTGTGAGACCAACCGCCGAAGGAGCATTCCTTTATTTCTTAAAGGCTATAAATTCAGACATAGCCATGATGATCCAATCAATGGGAGGAACAACGCTGTCAGGGGCCTACGACACAGCTATCGGAGCAGAACCTCATTTGATTGATCCAAGTCAGCAAGCTTGCACCAATGCCACCAATGCCTCTCTATCTAGATATGGGAAATCCTACAACCAGTCAAGCACCAGAGTTGAATCCCATTCCAACTCCTAGAAATCAAAGCAATAATGAGGCATCGACTTCTTCAAATACTTCAAAGGAATTACAGGAGGTCATGAAACAACTACAGAACCTTGGAAATGAGCTAGTGACTATCAAAAGACAACAAGCTCAAAGTGCTAGACCGTATCAGCCTCAAGCACAGTACCAAGCTAGGCCCCCATACCAACAAAATAGACCACCACCTCAGGCTACAAATCAAAACCAAAACCAAGGACAACCTCAAGCTACCAGGCCATTTCGACCGTATGATCCAAATGCAATGACGTCCTCAAGAGCTTTTGTCCCAACACAAAATAACATGGCATAGGAGTACGATCTGGTGTTACCTCTGCAATCTACCTCACAATCAGTCAGCATGTTTCAATGGTGAAAACCATTGGTGTTCCTCAAGAACCAAGCCAGGAGGAGAATCAACAGCAAGAAATGCAATAAGAAGGACCTCCAACAGAAACCACATTGGCCAATTGGAAAATGGAAGACTTCTGTGGAGTTAACCAACAACCTTTTCAAGGCGTGGCTGCCAACACACGGTCAAAGAAGAGAAATATAGGAGAGGGACAACCATGTAATCCAGTTGTTTCTCAGTCCACTCCTACACAACAAGGGGTCAGTAGACCAAACGCAGCTCCAAATGTGCAAAATCAACCTAAGGTACCTGTTGTAGTAACACATGCACCTGTTCAAGCTCCAGAAAAGGTTGCGCCAAGTAAGGGACAACAAAAGGACAATTCATCCCCTTTCAACATCATCGATCAAATGAAGAAGACACATGTGAACATTTCCATGTGGGAATCACTTGTGATCCCAGGGCAACGAGATTTATTACAAGCTACAATGGCTAATTGGTCTGCCACAAATGTATCAAACCAGGGACATGAGAAAGTTCTCACTAATGTAGTGCAACATGATGGGGGCCAGACAAGGAAAAATTTGAAGCCTCCACCATTCTATGTTTCGTTGATTATTGGAAACCACTTGGTACACAACTGCATGATAGATTCAGGGGCAAGTAGTTCAGTGATGCCAAAGGAAATAGCGGATCAACTGGGTCGAAGTATGAGCCACTGCTCTGAAAGGAGTAGTGCAACTAGATGGAACGGTAGTAGGAATAGTTGGGGTCATCAAAGGGTTAAGCCTAACATTACATTCACGTCCTAATGTTACAGTTCTACAAGATGTGTCTGTGATTGACCTTCCGCCACTCTTTGCGTTGTGTCTATCAAGAGACTTCACTACAAAAATCAGTGGATATTTATCTGCAAATTGGTCACACATGTTTTTTAGGACAAGGTATGGAGCCAAAGCAACAATCAGGTCAGAACCAATTGCCAATTTCCATATTGAGCCTCATGTACCAAATCCTATCAATGCAAATTGTTCAGCTTTTGATCAGGAAGAGTGTTCAAGTGATCTAGAAATAGGTACTAAGGTCAAGGGGATTCCTAATTTAACTTTGGATGAATGGGAAAACAAGAGTCATGAATTTGACCCATACAAGGAAATTGAAGAATCTGAATTGGGCGTGTATTGTATACACAAAGAAAATTCACCCATTCCCGACATCATTCATCCTGAACAAAAGGATGAAAACAAAGTTTGGAAATTATTTTTCGATGGTTCGAGAAGCAGACAAGGTGCTGGAGGTGGTGCAATGTTGATTTCACCACAAGACATCAAATATTTTTCAGCTTTTCGTTTCCAGTTTTCCTGTTCAAACAACACAACTGAATACGAAGCATTGATTCATGGAATTCATTGGGCCAGGAAAAGGGGCATAAAGAACTTGCAGGTGTTTGGAGATAGCGAGCTAATCGTCAACCAAGTTAGGGGACAACATGCTACAAAGAACGACTTGCTAAGGAGCTACAAGAATAGGGTATGGGACCTCATTGAGGATTTCGAAGCTTTCAACATTGTGTCCATACCCAGGAAGAAAAATGAAGTCGTAGATAGTCTCACAGCAGTTGGAGCAATGTTTGATGTGGTGACAACATCAAAGGGAAAAACACAGCCACATATCCATGTGATTGTGAGGCCAAAGAGCTTCTAGATAATAACACAAGCTAGCAGGTGTTTGAGAACGATTAACAAATTGTCAATTTCTTACAAGAAGAGGTTGAATTCTCAGCTAGGAATATGGACAGATTAGAGCAGCAGTATGGGGATCAAGTAGTGCAAATTTCATGCAGTCAAACAAGCTTCCTAAGGGTTTAGTAACATTGGAGTCTATCTTCAACCCTATCGACTAGTTCCGTAAGGAAAAGGATAACATACAAAGTCAAGAGAGAAGATTCAGTGGGACAATTCTAGTTGGGAAGGCAAAAATCTTCAAATTGGTAAAGTGGCCACTTTGAAAGCGGAGAAATCAGATTTCATACAACTTTGCCAAGAATTTCCAGATGTCTTCACTTGGAGCTATGAAGACTTAAGAGGATTCGATCCAAATTTGGCACAACATACCATAGAATTGGATCCAGATGCTAAGCCCATCAGGCAGAAGTAGAGACCAGTCAACCCTCACATTGAACCTCTAATGAAGAAAGAGCTAAATAAGCTAATAGAGGCAAGCATTATATTCCCGATCAAGCACTCAAGCTGGGTTGCAAACTTGGTTCCGGTCAGGAAGAAGAGTGGAGAAATCAGGTTGTGTGTGGATTTCCGAGACCTAAATAGGGCATCTCTCAAAGACCATTACCCACTTCCTTCAATGGAACAAATATTGCAAGTAGTATCCGGTTCAGAGAGATTCTCTCTCCTAGATGGCTACTCGGAGTACAATCAGGTGATGGTGAAAGAAGATGACCAATTCAAGATGGCTTTCACCACCAAATGGGGGACCTATGCCTACAAGAAAATGCCATTTGGGCTATCAAATGCTGGAGCCACCTTCCAAAGGGCAATGGATATGGCATTCAAGGGGTTGATCAATAAAATAGTTCTAATATATCTTGACGACATCACTGTATTCTCAAAAAATGCAGTGGATCACCTCTGTCATTTGAGGCAAGTATTTCAGAGGTGTAGAAGATTTGGGGTATCATTGAATCCCAAAAAATGCATATTTTTGGCTCACGAGGGAAAACTTCTAGGCCATATTGTTTCAAAGGAAGGGTTGATGATTGACCCAGAAAGAGTTGAAGCAATTCGAGCATTGCCATTGCCAAGTCACAAGAAGGCTCTTCAAAGCTTCTTGGGAAGGATCAATTTTGTCCGCAGATTTGTTCCAAATTTTGCTGCTCTTGTGAAGCCAATAACACTGATGTTAAAGAAGAGTATGACATTTAAGTGGACATCTGAAGGCAAGGCAAGTTTTGAGGCAATAAAAGAGGCTATATCTCAAGCTTCGACTCTCATCAATCCAGACTTCTCCAAGGACTTCATGGTATATGCCTTTGGTGGTGGGACACGATTTCTACAATCCCGTACAACAAAACAAAGGAGGATTAGAACAACCAGTTGCTTTATTCATTCAAGGCTTGGAGGAATACGAAACTAGGTACTCTTTCATTGAAAAGCATGTCCTTGCAGTAATCAGGAGCTTAAAGAAATTCAAGCACCTAGTCTCAAACAACAAGATCCAATTATTGGTCTCTCATGCGGGAGTCAGGGACTTCCTTCTAAACAAGGATCTGAATGAGAAACGTGTAGGATGGATAACTCATGTCATGGAATATGACATCGAGATCAAGGTCACCAAACTAGTACATGGGAAGGGACTATGTGAGCAGCTAGCCTTGAGTCAACAAGTTGAAGCAGGTGATGAAAAGAGAGACGCCTTGGTACTACAGGATGATCAAGAAAAAGAAAATAATGATGTGCCTACTCCTTGTTGGACTCAGAATATGATACATTTCCTACAGACAGGCCTATGCCCCCCAGAAATGAGCAAAGCAAAGAGGAGATACTTCAGATTACAAGCCATTCCATATGTGCTTGTTGATGGTATTTTGTTTAAGAAAGACATCAATGGAGTTCTATTGAGGTGCATTGGGACAAATCAAATTAAAATGGTGTTACGAGATTTTCACGATAGAGATTTTGGAGGACATTTCACCCCACGAGTAACAACTCTCAAGATAATGAAGGCAGGGTATTATTGGCGGCAGCTCTTGAAAGGATCGCTATACATAGATAAGAAAGTGCAAGAAATGTGCACTATTCACAGAAAAAAGAAAGACTAGCGCACTTCCATTGCACCCAATTCTCGTTGACCAACCATTTATATGATGGGGATTGGACTTCATCGGGGTCATCAATCCAAACTCAAGCCAAGGCCACAAGTGGATTCTCACGGCAACGGACTATTTCACCAAGTGGACCAAAGCAGCAGCGCTCAAAGAAGCAAATGAGTCTAACATACTAGACTTTTATGAAGGAATAGTGACCAGGTTCGGTGTGCCGGCCACTATCATATCAGACAATGCATTGGCATTTATAGGTTCCAAGATTACAGAATGGGCTGTCAAGAATGGAATCTATTTGAGCACCTCTTCAAATTATTACCCGCAGGGTAATGGACAGGCAGAGTCCACGAACAAAAATTTGCTAAGAATCATCAGGAGGACTCTAGATGAAAACCAAAGAACATGGCATACCAAGCTAAAATCAGCATTATGGGCTGACAGAATAACACCAAAGAGGTCTACAGGTAATTCCCCTTACAAGTTGGTCTATGGAAAAGAGGCGTGATTGCTATATCATTAGAACTGCCTGCATTGGAGTTCATGAAGCAGTTGGAGTTGGCTGAGTTTGAACCAATGGAGGCCAGGTATGCAGAGTTGATGGAATTGGAAGAAATTAGAGAACATGCAATTCAAACAATTGAGAAAGATCAGGCCTTAGTAAAAATATGGTTTGATAAGAAAGCAAGAGCAAGGACCTTCCAGGAAGGGGACCTAGTTCTGAAATGGGATGCAGATCAGGAAAAACTAGGAAGGCATTCCAAGTTTGATGCCATTTGGAGTGGCCCCTACATGGTCATAGGATGTAAGAATATTAATTCCTTCCAATTGTCTACTTTTTATGGAGGAGAACTCCCGATTCCGGTTAACGGAATCTATCTTAAACATTGCTACTGAAAATAAAAAGGTTTACCCTTGTAAATATTAGCCTAGATTTCAATTCCTCTAAGTGCGTATGCACATTGTCTTGTTGTAGTTAGGTTTCAGTTTCCCTAAGTGCTTTGGCACAGGTTTTGTTGCTCCTAGGTTGGATTTCTATAGTTCAGCGTGCTCTCGAAGAAGGGGTTGCGATATCAGGATCGGGATCAGATATCAGGTTGGTTTCAAGTTATTGCTTATGACTCCATGCCCAATGGATTGCTAAAAGGCCACTGATCTTCTACCTAGCAGGTAGGTAATCCCATTGAGTCGCCAAATTGTTGTATATATCTTCCCCCAGGTAGATATAGACAAGCAGAAGATTATAGAAATCAAAGAAGCTCAAATCCCTGACATTTATTCCATTGGCACACGGAAATGGCGCATGACAATGAGTGTCGACAAGGTAAAGGATGCACCCTTGGCGCACGGAAATGGCACATGAAAATGAGTGTCAACAGGGTAAAGGATGCACCCTTGGTCCATGTAAGAGGATGTCGACACACACACAGATGCGCCTATGGCACACCTTTAGGAGGCACAGTATTTTGAGAGGCGACAGAGCGAGACTCAGCGCAGATATTCAGATGGCCATAACTTTTGACTGGGAGCTCAGATTCATGCAAGGTTGGACTTTTTGGAAATCTTACGAGGTCCTCTATCCAACTATGACTAGATATATTTAATTAGGTGAGAAAAAATTCTTTAAAATGCAAAATACAGTTTGCCACTTTTGGGTTTGTTTTGGGTTCTCACCTACCATCATTCGAGATGAGTTAAGTGCATTCTGGAGGTGGTTGGGGCATATTTCTAATTCCTCTCTTCTCCCTCTCTTTTCCTCGTATAAATTTTAAGGAGGGGCTTCTTTCTAAAGGTTGGAAATTTTCTGTTTGCCCCTCCTTCTTCTCTTTGGCGAGTGAACTTTTGGAGTTAAAACCTCCCATTTGAAATTGTAATGCAACCTTGCCTCTTGGCATTTTACAAAGTGTATTGTATCAATATTTGGAGAAAATTAATGTATGTCCATGGATGATTCTCAACCCTCTTTGTATTCATTTGCATCCCCCGATCTTTCACCGTGAATCGCTTTCAGTGCATGATCTTGCATTGCATTTTAATGGTCTGTGTTTATTAGCAAGACAGTGTTCTTCATTCCTCGGTGCATCACCTTTATAGTTTAGGTTTTATTTTATACATTTTCTTACCCTGTCTCCTTGGCAAGTTAGATTAGGTTTTTAGTAAACCCTCTGCATTTTCTACGTGTGCATCTGAACAGAGGAATAGGAACCAACCTTCATCCAGAGAGCTTTTCCGTTTTCGCAATGTCCCACACTTGGGAAAAGCTCTATGTTATGAAATCGTACGGAGAGTCTTAACCCATCGTATTGCAGACATTCAGGGGTGCTACGATTCGCCATCAATAGCTTCCACGACCAACCAATCCTATCATCTAACAAATGAAATCGATACATCTCTTGTCCAATCGTCTAGTGAATTATCTATCTCTGCAACCTACATACCTACTACCGATCTATTAGAAGGTTTTTTTCAATGCCTCACTTTGGGTGAGTACCGCCTATACAATATTGACACATTCTCTACTCGAAAGAGTAGGGAAACTTGTGTTAGTACCCTCATTATAACTACTACATTGGTGAGGTTTTCCCTTATGGTCCTCCTCACCTTCTTACTAACCTAACATATGGGGGACTTGAAAACACCAATTATTCACTTGAGCCTCCATCCCAAACATGACCATTTTCATCTGATCTAAAATCCCTTACTAATTGTCACTTCACCCACACTTTCCTCCACCGTTGCACATGGAAAGGCTTTGGCTTCAATTTTTATGAACAAGGCTGCCATACTGTCATTTCCTAAACCACTGTAAACACAATGACCATAGTAGCATTGGCTTTTCGGCACCACCTTCCAAGAAATCCTACGTCATCCTCATTAAGGAAGGCAAAAATTCTCCACCTCATTCACCCATGTCACCATCTTCACCCACGAGTCCATAGATCCCGAATCTATCCCTCCTAACTTTTTTTTCATAAACACAATTTCCTGGGACCTTTGACCTATCAACATGATGGTGAGGCTCCCTCTTCTCTCCCCTTCCTGTATCCTGACATGATTAATGATGATACACCTTCTATTAACGTCATTCAATGTCAAGATGATGAGTCCATCCTCACCTACATTGGTGCGGAAGATTCTTATATTCACCAATCATTACCCTCTGAGACACAAACCATGTTGAATGAATCGACTATCAAAATCAACATTAATACTCAGGATGACCAACACATTTTAAGATAGGAAAATATTTAGATGTGACTCGAACAGAAGGTTTTACCTCTTTCCTCCAAGACCATAACAATGTATTTTCTTGGTCTTATGCTGATATGCCTGGTATTGACCCAAAACTTGTGGTCCACAATATCATAACCATTTCTAAGGCCAAAGCCATAAAACAAAAGCTGTAGAAAATTCATCTTCACATTTCTCTTATTGTCAAAGAAGAACTTTAGTGACTTCTCTTGGTTTCCTTTATCCTACCCATTGACTATCCCTAATGGATTTAAAACATCGTTCTTGTCACAAAAGTGACAGGGGGACTCCGCATTTACACAGACTTCTAGGATCTTAACCTAGCTTGTCCCAAAGATGATTTTCCTAT
Source organism: Taxus wallichiana var. yunnanensis (assembly GCA_018340775.1). Taxonomy (NCBI): domain Eukaryota; kingdom Viridiplantae; phylum Streptophyta; class Pinopsida; order Cupressales; family Taxaceae; genus Taxus; species Taxus wallichiana. The sequence continues at coordinate 292,128,945 of CM031242.1, read as the reverse complement.
ACCAAGCATTGACCAACTAGTTGATCTCACCGCCACCATAAAATACTATCACTCATGGACATTTTTATCAGTTATAATCAACTATTACTTTCTCCAGAAGATCAACATAAGAATTCCTTCATCACTCCCTGGGGCACCTTTTTCTATCGAGTCATTCCTTTTTACCTTAAAAACATTGGTGCTATATATTAGCAAGTCATGACATCATGCATCGCATATTGGAAGATTACGTAGATAATATTCTTGTCAAATCCAAACATTAGGTGAGCACTGACCATCCTTAAGGTCATCATTGACTACCTCACAAAATATTGTGTTCTTCTTTAACCAAAGAAGTGTGTCTTCGTAGTACTTTCAAGAAAACTACTTGGTTTCATCATTTCTTTACATGGCATATACTTTGATCCCACTAAAGTAAAGGCCATTCTAGAAATTCCTCTACCTACTAATATCTGGAAAATTCAAAGTTTACAAGGTAAGTTATAATCAATTCGCGATTTATCTCATAGCTTTCTAACCACTATCAACCATTTCATCATCTCCTCAACAAGGATGTCTCCTTCAAATGGGATGATGAATTCCATAAAGCCTATGACACATTAAAACAATACCTTCTTCAACCACCAGTTCTCATTCCCCCTAAGGATGACCAACCCTTTTCCCTATACATTTCTACCACTCGACCATTCCTAGGTGAGATGCTCACTCATCGCGACGAGAAACATAGAGAGAAAGTGGTTTATTACATAAGCCATACCCTTCTAGACTATAAAACTAGATACACCCATGCTGAAAAAATCTACTTAGCCTAATTTTTTATTGCCTTTAGACTCCTCCATTACCTAATCAACCACAAAACCTTAATCGTTAAAAATACTAACCCCTACACTACATGTATGCCAAACCCTATCAAACTCAACATATCGAACGTTGGCATATGCTTCTTTCGACCTTGACCTTGAATTCATTCATCAAAAATCCATCAAAGGCCAAACCATCACTCACCAACTAGCAAACAAACCTCTTTACGGGAATCAACCCTCTAAATTCGATTTCCATGACGAATCCTTTTATACCCTCTCCTTAGAGGAAACCACTTACCAAATGACCCTATTATTTGATGGCTCAAAGTTTCATCATGGGGGTAGGGCTAGGGTTATCCTCATTCCACTTGATGGAAAACCTATGCCTTTTTCCTTCAAATTAGATTTTGATTGTACAAAAAATATCACTGAATACAAAGCACTCGTATTGGGTCTTCAAGATTCTTATGCCTTAGATGTTAAGTCAATCAATATCTTTGGTGATTCCCAGTTGTTCCTAAACCAATTCAATGGTATATACCAGTGTTGTAATGAAATACTTCAAAAGTATAAAAATCATGTAGACATACATTTTACCACCTTTGACCGTTTGCAAACTACAAACCACCCCGGTTATACCAATAATTTTGTAGATACTACTAAATTTTTTATCACAATAAAAGGTTACAATCACCCTCTTATTTACCTCATGAGGTCTACTCCATTGGAACCATAACACCTGACCCACATAACCTTTGGTATAAGTAGTTTTCAGACTACCTTTCCCTTTCCATTCTACCTTCTGATCTCACTCGTAATGGATAATGTGCCTTTCTTAAAAATTTCTCTTGTTATGTCATCATAGGTGGTCTCCTTTATAAGCATGGCTTTGATGGTATTATCTTACGATGCCTTACAAGTTTTGAAATTCCTTACACCATTAAGTAAGTTCATGATGGAATTTTGGAGGCCACTTTAGTTGTTTAGATTTTGCTAAATGCATTATTCACCTTGGATATTACTGGGAAACCCTAAACCACAATTTTTGTGACTATGTCAAATTTTTTGTGAAATGACAACATGTTAGTCTTCATCAAACCCCCAGTCATTCTTTACAGGTTGCGAGACCTTTGGCCTTTTAATCAATGGGGTTTGGTTATTATTGGAGAGATCAATCCTCATTCTTCACAACACCATCAATGGATTATAAATGCTACTAAATAGTACACTAAATGGGTAGAATTCATTCCCCCCATTTCTACAAAAGTCGAGAAAATATGTGAATTCATCAACCATCACATCATTTGTCACTTTTGCATCCCTCACCATCTCATCACTGATAATGGAAATAAATTCAAAAACAAAACCCTATGAAATTTGTGTGACACTTTTGGAATTCAACTCATTTTCTTGTCACCTTATTACCCACAAACCAATGGCCAAACAAAATCAACCAATAAAACCTTGAACAAAATTCTTATGAAAGTAGTTGACAATATTGGGAAGGATTGGCATACACACATTCCCTTTGCCTTGTGGGCCTACCACACTAGTATTTGCATTTCAAATATTTCCATACCTTTCTCTTTGGTCTATGTTACTGAGATTGTCTTGCCTCTTGAATTCCAAATTCCATCTCTTTGCATCTCTCTACAAGATATGCTCAACGACGATGACTTTCGCTATGATTGTTTGGTGAAACTTGAACTATTAGATGAATGTTGTCTCAATGCTCTTGACCATCTCCAAATCTTTAATTACCGTTAAAACAACCCACTTGAGATGCAAGGATAACCTAGGATTAGTTACAAAAATTATGGAATAATTTGTTTTATTAAAAGAATCTACAACCATGTTACAAGACAACAGCACTAACAAGTTCTAAAACAATTATAATCTACTAGAATATAATTTTCTTTTATTAATAATTATTAGAGGTCATAAGGTTAAAAATTTAGGGTCAGAAGTTTTAATTAGGTTCAAAGGGTAATTCCTCACCATACCCACTCTCTAACAGTATTAAAGTTTCAACTTGATTTTTCTCACCCTTACCTCATTCAAAAATTTCCTAAATCAATGTCATTTGATAGAAAATTTCCTCACCTCTCCATTTATATAAAGAATTCCTCCTAACTCCTCATATTTTTCAAGTTATGGGTTGGCGGGTCTTCAGTGAAAAGTTTCCCCAAGGGCGGGCTTGCGAGCCTGGGGAGAAAATTTTCCCAAGGGGGTTGGCGGGCCATGGGGAGACTTTTGTAAAAATTCCCATGTGGGGAAAAAAACCACATTTTTTTCTGCGATCCCATGGGTTTTCCAGTCCATAAGGGACACATGGCACTTCACAAGTCGGCGTGGGGAGAACATGGTGGCGAGAGACATTTTACAAATTCTCCCATGCGGGGTGATAATCATCTTTGTGCTGTGCTCCCGCGAGTCCACAAGGGACACATGGTGTCTCCTAAGAAAATTTAGGGAATGTAGGATGGTGTGGAGAAAATTGAATTAATGCCCAGAAGGGCTAAAAGGGTACAAAGACCCGCGCCTCTACGACACCTCGTGATGCTATGTGGCAGCCCCCGATTAGTCAAAATGACTGAACAACGGGGAAAACTTGGAAAATTTTCCAAAAATTTTCCAAGATGTAAAGGAAAAAAAGGGACCCATTCCTCCGTCGATGCCTCATGATGCCACATGGCATCACCTAATTGGTTGCGGGCCGTGGGGAAAATTTGGAAAAAAATTGAGAGTGATAAGTTAAAAAAGGGATCCGCCCCTCCGCTGACACCTCATGGTGCCATGTGGCAGCCTCTAATTGGTTGTGGGCCGATGGGGCGGTGGGGAAAATTTAGAAAATTTTCCCAAAATTTTTCCTAAGTGCTTAAGGGAAAAATTCAGTGCCGGGGCCCGCCAAGGAAATTTTTCCCAAAATTTTAACGCCAAGTGAAGAAAACTTCATAAGGCCATAACTTTTGATAGAGAGCTCAGTTTTGGGAAAACAAGGACTTTCTGAAATCTCTCAATGTTCTCTTTACACAAAGAACATTAATATTATATTTTTATGAATTTTAGGGGTCGATTTTAAGAAAAAAGCCTCGTAAGATTTTACAAAGAGTTGGTGAATTTTAACTTGTCATATTTATTCAATTTGATCTTCCTCATCTCTCAACATGTAAAATAGACATGGATGATTCTTCCTAATTGGATTTAAGGAAGGATTCAAGGTTCAATTTGTCTGATTTATTTGTAATTTGGGCATTTTTGTTTCTTGACAGAAAAATGACTACAAAACGGTTTTTGAGCCTGATTTTGTTAAGTTTCAAAATATTTCCTTTAAGTTTTTTGTCTATTTGAACTCATTTAGGACCTACTACTTAAATTCAATAATTTAATTCATTATTTTATTATTGTAGGTTTGAATTGTGCATTTTTTGTTTAGATAATTGTCAGTTTGAAATTACAAATAACAGGGATCAAATTTTGATGGGTTTATTTACCATTTCTTCTTCCAAGTATTTATTCTTCAAAGTATTTAAATCAAACCATTCAAGACCAAAAATAAATACTAATTTTAAATTATTTTACATTTAAAAGAGAAAAAATACGTATTTTTCTCACACACATTTCTTCCTTTAAAACAAACATTTTAATACATTGATATGATCGATTCAATACAAAAATGTAATTTGATAAATTCATTACATTCATTTATTTATTCTAAAAGACAACTTACAACTTCCATCTTTCATTTCTTCCAAAATCATTTATTGTATACAAGGTAGACAATACATTTTCTTTTCACGTGTTCCACTTTACCACTTTTCAAATAGATATTTCATAGAGTATGCAAAACACAGATTTCCAATGGAATAATATCATATGGACAAGAAATAACCATTTTCATTGATTCAAATGAACTCTTACAACTTCCTTTCCATTTGATTACAAAATACAGTATACCAAACATCTATCATTCTTTCACATTCTTTCTAAACAGAATACAAATTATAAATCTTTTACATTTCAAATTTCACTTGAAAATATGTAAGACATATTTGCATTACAAACATTTACAAGATCATCCACTTCAAGTGGGAAAGGTTACAATGAGATTTCATTACACAAGGGAATTGTCAATCATCTTTTCTCAAATTTCTTAACTGACGGTAACATGTATTCGTCTCATTCATCCAATTTGATCACAACAGAGTAGGGAAAGAAACTCTCTCCACCCAACCAAGACATCTAATGAAGAGGAGAAGCCATCCTTCTTCATTGGACCCCGAGCCCCAACCACAAAGCAAGAAAGGTGTGATCCAACTCATGGAAACAACAAGCTTCCACAAACATACAAGCAACATTTTCACAATAATAAAAAGTCTAAAATAGAATGTAGTTTTACAACTACATTAACACACAAAAAACAATACTAAGGATTCATCAAGCAAGCCAAAGGAGCATGAAGCAATGGGTGATGTTTCTTATGCCTCCCAAGGGGAAAAATGGGTATCATCACCAGTACAACCCACGAATATATATATATATATATATATATATATATATATATATGTATATGTATGTATGTATGTATATGTATATGTATATGTATGTATGAATATCATTTCAAATCCTGTCATGCCCTTATGCATCCCCCAAGTACCCCTTATTACTCACATTTTCTTATATCTCACCAACCTCTTATGGCACCCCATTACGAGTAAAGAAATGCAAGCTATTTCTTTTAAGGTAGAACCCAAATTCCCAACTCCTCCAACCTTATACCTCCCTAAAACAACTTTTGCCTCCCAAAAAATAACCCCATAGTCTTCTCCTACACCATTCCTAGGCCATCTACCCAACATCCCACAATATATACCAAAACATTCACACAAGAACATTTACATAAATAAAAGAATAGCATTTCAAGAGCCAAGCTCTTACCTCTCCGTGATGGAGTTATTCCTAGTTCAAAATATCAAGCTCCTTCCAATGCAAGCAATCCAAAATCAACCCAACACAAGTATCCAACAAACTTCCAAAACTTCTCCAAGCAAGATCTCCCAAAACAAGAAGAAAATTCGCCTAAAATGAAGTCTCATAAAAGTGAAGTAACCCAAAACAAGATAAGGAATTCAAATTTTATAGAACAGGGAAGAGAAGAGGATGAGGTGGATCCATGTAGGATGCCACATCACACATCCTCAAACCCAAACACAAATTTAACTTCATTCTCCAATGCATAATAAATAGGTTGGTGAATAATATGACATGATTTACTTACACACTCAAAACAAGTCCATACCCCATAAGGACTGAAATTAAATTATGTAAGAAAAGTGTAATTACAAAATTCAACTTGACTTCTAAAAATGCATTAAAAGGTCTAAACTTAACCCTCCAACCATAGGAAAGGTTGATATGTAAATTCAAGAGGTATGGGACAAGTTTAACTTGTCCCAAAAGCCTCCAAAAGCAACCTCTAAGAACAAATTCAAATTTCCAAGAAGGTGGAGTGTTTCACACTCAAAAGTTAACTTACACATCACTTACATATTACTTACAAATTACTTACACATTCTTAAAACACTTTAAAACATGGCCAACAACTCTATTAATTACATTCTTATGAAATATTTTGATTAATTAACTAAACAATATGATTACTCATAATATTTACACACCATTAAATAAATAATGAAAGGGGTACGTGTACCACAAAATAAACACATGCAAAAATTAAACAAAATGGACCAAAAATTAAAAAAATGCATAAAATCCCCTGGTCACATTTAAAGGTGATCCCCCCATGGGAATCCCTAACACTAACAAACACACACACAAAAACTAGTTGCCATGGTGACCTTGTTGAATTCATCTAGAATTCCAATGTGGTTGGTCTCCAATCCCCCAATGTTTTTTTGTGATATTTTAACCTGTGAAACACAATTACCTCCTTCAGCCTCGTGGCCATATTAGAATGTCCAGAATAATATAAATATAATTAAATTTCCAAAATCATCTAGATATATGAATCACGACAACATCCAAGCAATCTAACAATATCATTATAGTTTTATCAACAACTATATCATCATCTAATACTTTTCCATTTCTAGGGCTACTCACAATATCCAAATATCACAATGCATCATACGAGAATCAAAGTCAACAATAATTCATGATCAAATATCTAACATCATACTAAATCAAAACTATAATAATGTCCATAATATAGTCGATAAAGTGTCATGATCAGTATCAAACATGTTTCAAAGGGAAGTGGGAACTACAAAATCTACCAAAAATGTATCAAATGTGCCTACAAAAAATGTGTCCATGAACGAACATTTTAGGATGACGACCTTGTCCCAAAGGAAAATCAACATCTAACCAAAGAAGAGAAAATTCAACGGGGTAAATTTACTCCTAATTGTCTTGGACCATATATCGTTACCCATGCCTATGGATCTAGAGCTTATCATTTGTCTTCACTCAAAGGTAAAACCAAACCTAAGCCTCTCAATGTATTGCATATTTGACCACTTTATTGTTGACATCACGTCCTACATCACTTTCATCAATTGACCTCTCATCCTTGAGTGTTATTCACCTTCCATATTGCCTATTTTCTAGGATCAACGACTAAATAGGGATCATGTGATTACCCATCACCTTTTAACTTTATCTTTAATATGAGTACCACAGTTCTACTCATAGTATGTGTAACACCTACTAAAACAACCCACTTGAGACTCAAGAAGAACCTAGGATAAGTTAGGAAAATTATGGATTTTTTTTTTTGATTTAAAAGAATCTACAATCATGTTACAAGGCAACAATTGTCACTAATAGTTTTTGAAACAATTCTAATCTAATAGAATATACTTTTCTTTTATTAATAATTATTATAGGTCATAAGGTCCAAAATTTGGGGTTATAAGTTCCAATTAGGTTTAGAGGGAAAAATTCCTCACCATACCCATTCTCTATCAGGCTTAAAGTTTCAACTTGATTTTTCTCACACTTAACACATTCAAAAATTCCATAAATCACTCCCATTATATAGGAAATTTCCTCACCTTTCCATTGATATAAATAAGTCCTCCTAACTCCTCATATTTTTCAAGTTATAGGCCGACGGGCCTTGAGGTGAAAACTTTCCCCAAGGGCGACCTGCGCAGCCCAGGAGAAATTTTTCCAAAGGGCAGGTTGGCGGGCCGTGGGGAGACTTATGAAAAAAAAATTCCCACGTGGGGAAAAATCACATTTTCATCCATGCTCTTGTGGGTCCGCAAAGGACACGTGGTGTCTCCTAAGACAACACGGGGAAGGTGGGGCGGCAGGGAGAAAATTGACTTAAAGCCCCAAAGGGCTAAGAGGGTACAGAGACCCGTGCCTCCACCGGCACCTCGCATTGCCATGTGGCAGCCCCTAATTGGCTACGGGCCAATGGAATAGTGGGGAAAACTTGGAAAATTTTCCAAAAATTCTGAGACATAAAAGACAAAAAGGGATCCATTCCTCTGCTGATGCCTTGTGACACCATGTGGCATCACCTGATTTGTTACGGGCCGGTGGGGAAAGTTTGGAAATTTTTCCCAATTTTTTTCTGAAAATGCTAAGTTCAAAAGAGGATCCACCCCTCTACTATCACCTCATGGTGCCACATGGTAGCCTCTAATTGGCTGCGGGCCGGTGGGGTGGCAGAGAAAATTTTGAAAATTTTCCCAAAAAAATTTCCTAAGCCCCAAGGGAAAAATTTGGGCAGCCACCACCAAGGAAATTTTTCACAAAATTTTAACACCAAGTGAAGAAAAATTCAGAAGGCCCTAACTTTTGAGAGAGAGCTTAGTTTGGGGAAAACAAGGACTTTATATAAATCTCTTGACATCCTCTTTTTAGAAAGATCATTAATTTTTGGTTTTGATAAAGCTTAAGGGGTCAATTTTAAGAAAAAGCTCGCAGCTTTTATAGTGCGAATCGAAAAATTTTAACTTGTGAATTTTATTCAATTTGATATTCTTACTCTCTCAACATGTCAAATAGACATGGATGATTATTATTAGAGTAATTTAGGATAGATTTCAAGGTTAAATTTTTTTGATTGAGGCTCAATTCTAAATTTCCAACTTTTGACATAAAAATGACTTGCAAAATGACAAAATGGCTCCAGCTGATTTTACTAAGTTTTCTAAGAAATTTTCTTGAGTATTAATGTCCATATGAATTTTTTTAGAGCCTACCACTTCAATTTAATTATTTAATTTGTTATTTTATTGTTTTAGGTTTGAACTGTGCATTTTTGGTTTAGATAATTGCCAGTTTGAAATTATAAATAACAAGGATCAAATTTTAAAGGATCTATTTGCCATTTTCATCTTCTAAGTATTAAAATTCATTCCAATTCCAATCTAACACATTTTAGTTGATTTAAACAAACCATTCAAGACCAAAATGTAATTCTAATTTCCAATTTTACACATTTCCAAAAGACAAAATACTATATTTTTCTCACACGCATTTCTTCCTTTCAAACAGAGATTCCAATACATTGAAATGATCAGATTCAATAATAAAATGTAATTTGAGAAAATAATTACATTCATTTGTTGGTTCCAATGGAAAAATTTACAACTTATTTCTTTTATTCCTTCTAAAAATCATTTATCGACATATGGTAGAATAATACATTTTCTTTTCTCGTGTTACACATTTCCACTTTCAAAACAAGGACTTCCTAGTGCATGATAAATGAAAATTTCCAATTTAATAATATCATATGAACAAGGTAAACACTTCCAATAATTCCAATGAAACTCATACAACCTCCTTTCCATTTTATTTCAAAGTACAATATACAAAACAATATCATTCTTTCACATTCTTTCCAAAACAAAGATACGAGTATAACTATTTTACATTTCCAATTTCCACTTACATTCAGTACAACATCTTTCCATTAAAAAAATTTACAAGGTCATCCACTTCAAGTGTGAAAGGTTACAATGAGATTTCATTTCACAAGGGATTGTCAAACTATTTTTTCTCAGCTCGAACATCAACATGCATTCTTCTCTTTCTTCCAATTTTGATCGCAACAAAGGCAGGGGAAAGGCAATGCTCTCCACCCAGCCAAGACATCCAATGAAAGGATAATCCATCCTTATTCATTGGCCCCCGAGCCCTAACCACAATGTACTAAAATATGTGATCCAACTCATGGCAACAATAGGCTTCCACAAAACATACACAAAGCATTTTCACAATAAAACATAGTCCAAAACATAATGTAGTTTTTACAACTACAATAACATGTGAAAAGCAATACTAAGGCTTCACCAATAAAGCCAAAGGAAAAAATGATGGGGGATGCTTTTTATGCCTCTTAAACCGGAAAATGGGTATCACCACCTAAGTTTCGAACTGCCAAAAAGGTTAGTATATCATAGCCCCGGAATTCCTTATGCCCCCTAAATACCCCTTATTCGTCACATTTTCTTATGTCTCCCCAACCTCTTATGGCACCCCATAACGAGTAAAGAAATGCAATCTATTTCTTTGTAAGGTGGAACCCAAATCCCAACTCCCTCCACCCTTATACCTCCCTAAAACACACTTGTGCCTCCCACAAAATAAACCCCATAGTCTTCTCCTACACCATTCCTAGGCCATCTACCCATAACCCACAACAATAACAAACATACCAGCATTTACATATTCATAAAAGGGAAAAGAAGAGTATTTCCAAGAGCCAAGCTCTTACCTCTCCATGATGGAGTTTGTTCCAAGTTCAAAATAACAAGCTCCTTCCAATGCAAGAAATCCAAAAATCAACCCAATACAAGCATGCAACAATCTTCCAAAAACTTCTCCAAGCAAGAACTCCCAAATCAGCAATAAAATTTTCCCAAAAGAAGTCTCCCAAAAGTGAAGCAACCCAAAACAAGACAAGGAATTCAAATTTTATAGAAGAGGGAAGAGAATAGGATGAGGTGGATCCATGTAGGATGCCACATCACACATCCTCAACCCCAAACACAAAGTCAAATTCATTCTCCAATGCATAATAAATAGGTGGGTGAATAATATGATAGATTTACTTACACACTCAAAATAAGTACATGCCCCATAAGTACTAAAATTAAATTATGTAAGAAAAGTACAATTACAGCATTCAACTTGACTTGTAAAAATGCATTAAAAGTCTAAATTTAACCCTCCACCCATAGGCAAGGTTGGTATGTAAATTTAAGAGGTATGGGACAAGTTTAACTTGCCCCACAAGCCTCCAAAATTAGTTTCAAAGGACAAATTCGAATTTCCAAGAAGGTGGAGTGTTTCACACTCAAAAGTTAACTTACACATCACTTACAAAGTCACTTACACATTAATTACAACACTTTAAAACATGGCCAACAACTCTATTAATTACATTCTTATGACATATTTTAATTAACTAAACAATATGATTACTCACAATATTTACACACAATTTAATAATTAATTAATGGGTAAAAGTATCACAAAATAAACACATGCAAACATAACAAAGGGACCAAAAATGAAAGAAATACATAAAATCCCTTGGTCACATTTAAAGGTGATCACCCCCATGGGAATCCCTAACACTAGCAAACACACACACAAACAAAACTAGTTGACATGGTGACCTTGTTGAATTCATCTAGAATTCCAATGTGGTTGGTCTCTAATCCCTTGATGTTTGTTGTGATATTTTAACCTACAAAATACAAATACCTCATTCATGAAAGAGGGTTTACAACCCACAAGCGAGGATCACAAGGGATGATGTGCACATCAACAGACATGTGAACAACAATGTGAAGAGATCTTAAGAGGAGCGAGCATTAACCGAATGCACATACAAAGATTTGAAACATGGGCGAAACCTAGTTAATCCATAAAACTCTCCTTTATCTCATAGATCAAATGGGGTGTACATATAGGAGGTGCTGAGTAACCCTCAGTGCTACAATCATGACAACTCAAGTAGAGAGGGGAGTTACATTCCTAGAATAGAAGTGTAACTCCCAATGACACATATGATGCACTGACGCACTGATGTGTAAGGGAATATCATAATGACCCATAAATGACACATGGACCTACGATCTCACCTAAGTGAGATGAATCACCTAATGATGTGGAAAATACACACACCAAAACTCCCCTTCATCATAACTTAGGATGAGGTGGCAAGTCAGAAACAAGAAATGGGTCTTGGCATAAAGCCTGATGAGGTACCCATGTACAAGAAGGAAGTCCCAAGTAGTGAAGGAAAACCCAGTGGGAAAAACATACACCACAAGAAAATAGAACACTCTCTAATCTAAGAAAGATGCCAAATATAGGTCCCAACTCTAGACAATCCTGAAAAGGTACCCATGTACAAAGAGGAAATCTCTCAGAAAGAAGAATAAGAGAGAAGAAGAGGGAGATGAGAGGAATGCAGAAGATGTCATGGATGGATATAAAATTTGTAGCTCTAAGAAGTCTCCTAAAAGAATGTCGATGATGAGATCCTCTGCCTCTGGACTGAAGAAGAGCCACTTGCAATGAACTGTGTGCCTACCCTTAGGAAGGACATAAATGATGTGCTAGAAGTCCACCCACTCCACAAAGGAAACTAAAGGTAGCAACATGAAGAACTCTGAGTCTGGTGCATGGAAGTGTGACATAGGTCTAGCGAGTGAGTGCCAAGGAACCAAAGGTAATGCCACGTGCGTAGAACTATCAGAGTGAAAAAGAGGAACACCCATAGAAAGGATGTCCAAGTGATGTGAAGGGAACAAAACATCCTCCACAACAGAAAAGGGATCCACAACTGAGGGTGGATCAATGAAGGTCTTTGTAAATGTGGAAGTGACATGATTCCTAAAAGGGGCATTTCCAACAACAAAGATGATGAACTCCTCTGAAACACCTGTAGATGGATGAGGGACCTATAGAGCATCACAAGTAGACTCTACAAATATATGACTAAGGTTAGCGGATACTCATTCCAATAAGGGGGCTCAACAAACAGAAGAGCAATGTTAGATAGGTATGAGTCATCCAATGAAGGTAGAGGAGTGAAAGGGGCCTCACACACAAAAGGTGGAAAAGAGGCAAGTGTGATGACTGTATGAGGCTGAGTAGGAGACTGCTCGATATATGATGAGATGTGGGATGTGTTAACACTCTCTGGAATAGCGAGAGAAAGAGGAGAAGAGTCCTCTATAGTGCTCTGCATCGAATGTAAAATCCTCATCATCGAAGTAGAATAAAGTGAGTCTATGTTAGTGGGCTGCCATCACATGAAGAACAAGAGGATACAAATGGATCAGCAAAAGTAAAAATGGCAGCAAAGATGTGAAGGGTCTCCATAGAGGGACTGAAGAATGCTCCAGACATGGTGAGGTGGATCTAAGTCATCACGTGAAACCAGAGAGAACAAGAGACATGCATCATCATGTGACCAAAGACATGGTCACAAGTGTCAAGGAAGTCCTCCAGATGACGATGATCAGTGGGTGTAGGAATTGGCCCAAGCAAGAAGGGTAAAAGACCCTTGTGGGTGAAGTAATGTTCCATGGAAGCATGCCAAGCTAAATAGTTCCCTCTCCCGGTGAGAAGTGGTGGAGGTTGTAAAGTGATCCTATGATGCTCAAGTCTAGAAAGAGCACTCTCCATGATGAAAAATGCAAGATGCATAAAAGCAAGATGTCAAACTTGGCCGATAATGCATCTACGTGTGAAAGCCCAAGAGTACAATCAACCCCCAGAATGTGGCACTTTATAAAGTAGTTTGTTTACAAAACTAACAATGTCATCACGTAATGTGTGAAAAATCATGCAACTTTGACTAAAGAAATGCTCAAAAATGAGCTACGAGTCAAAATTTATGGCATTATAATGATTCCCACAACTAATGGAAAATGGCACTAAACACTGCAAACTCATTAAAAAAGTGCCCTAAATGGGTACAAAGTGTATCGTGTGGGTACTTGTTGGAAACAAAATAAAATTTTAGGCATAGTTTTTTTGGCTTGCGAGGGGGGATTAGCCTCCCCCAACCCCTGCCTCGCCTCCGTCTTCGAAACTTGAAGGAAGGACATTCAACCAAGAAAAATATAGCCTAAAAATTTATTGCAATCCCATAATGGAATATTTTTATGAACACCTTAAAAAATTAAAAGGTGGGATTTTATTTACCAATAACCGATCCCAAAAAGGAATGTTGACCAAGATGATGAATGGTAAAGTAAACCGTCGTGGATGTTTGATGTGGACCACCTGCAGGTGAGAAACGCCCAAAAGGTGGAACGATTGTAGGGGAGCTTAGCCTATGCGTGTCGGTGGGAGTTGGTCTACGAAACGTTGAACACATAAAATGTGAACAAGAAACGTATGCTATAGATTCCACGCAGGGTTGGTGGCACGCAGCAATGGTGAAATGTGGCGGGGTTGGTCATCAGTAGAGAAGAAAAACGTAGGTACTTTGTTGGAGGAAATAATGAGCTATCGAGAAGAAACAGCTTGACTTGAGCCGTTGAGATGTGTTCACAAAGGGTATCCTTGGAATGTGGTCAATTTGATGCATGAAGCTAGGAGGATTCACTTTGTGGATAGGAGGAACTAGGCACCAATACACCATGACTCGGGCGGTGAGGAAAACCAAGACGATCCGAATGCGTAACACAAGGAAACTAATGTAGGAGGTAGTGTTTGAACATGCATGTAAACACATTGAACCATGTAAATCTGTATCACCAAACAAACGTAGCATGGTGAGTAAAAACATCCATGTATAGGTAGAAATGAGGCCTCTAAATCAATGCAAAGGATATGAGTTGGTTAATGCATGGATGGGCTGGTAAACCAGTGAGTAACTCAAGTCACCGGAAGACCGAATCATGCACAAGAAATAAAAAATGAGCCTCCAGATAATAAAAAACTAAAACTCAGATTTTAAGCCCTCAAACAACACCCAAAAAACTACAAATCACCTCTGAAGATTGCATGCAAAATCTGTAAAACCATGAACACTCCAAAAATGCCCATGAACAACCCAAAAACTGAATAAAGGTATAAAATCCTGAATCAATGCAAGTAGAGCACGGTTGGAATTTCCATTATGACATATGCAATGAGAATTGGCTATCACAATGGAAGCCGAAAAGACACATAGAAATGCCGATGATTGCATGGATCCACAAGATCCACTCTAATACCATGAAATAGGGTTTAAAACCCACAAGTGAGGATCACGAGGGATGACGTGCACATCAATGGACATGCGAACGGCAGCGTGAAGAGATCTCGGGAGGAGCAAGCATCAACCGAATGTGCATGCAAAGATTTGAAACATGGGCAGAACTTGGTTAAGCCATAAAACTCTCCTCTATCTCATAGATCAAATGGGGTGTACATATAGGAGGTGTTGAGTAACCCCCAATGCTACAATCATGACAACTCAAGTAGAGAGGGGGAGTTACATTCCCAGAATAGAAGTGTAACTCCTAATGACGCATATGACGCATTGACACACTGACGCGTAAGAAAATATCATAATGACCCCTAAATGACACATGGACCTACGATCTCACCTAAGTGAGATGACTCACCTAATGATGTGGAAAATACACACACCAACACTTTGGCCTCATGGCCATATCAAAACGTCCAAAATAATATAAATATAATTAAATTTCTAAAATCATATAGATATATGAATCAAAACAACATCAAAGAAATCTACCAATATCATTATAGTTTTATCAATAGCTATCTCATCATCGAATAATTTTCCATTTCTAGGGCTAGTCACACTATCCAAATATCACAAGTCTAAACAACATCTACCATATAACCATGTCCAACATTATAACATCATCAATATATAAAGTATATCTAATAATCATCATGCATCATATAAGAATCAAAGTCAACAATAATCCATGATCAAATATCTAACATCATACTAAATCAAAACTATAATAATGTCCATAATATAGCCAACGGTGTCATGATCAGCATCAAAAGGTGTCAAAGGGAAGTGGGCACTATAGCATGATTCTCATGGATACTTTTTATCTTTTCAAAGATGGAATCCCATGGTAGTTCATCACTCAAAACCACCTCTTTCATAGTTAACCTATGTGTGTTATGGTTCTATCTTCTAAACAAGAACCTAATCTTCCCCTATAGTCTTGTCCATGACTTAAAACATCCAAAAACAAAATGGGATTCAACTCCTTGAGTCAAACTTCCAACACAAGATGACTCCCTCAAACGGGACATCTCTTCTCTCTATCTTGCCACTATAAATAGACTGCTCCCTTGAAGGAAAGCTATATAAATTCATTGCAAAAATATAATAAAATGTTTAGAAGCTTCCCGTATTGATCATCTTCACGAAGACCTCAAGGAGATAATATACTCATCCCTTATAGACTTCCCACATTGATCAATCTAGTAAAAACAAACACATGAATAAAATGAATAATTTTTCGTCATGGAATTACCTATTTATTCTCCTGGGTTTCTTTCTAGGTGAGCATATTTTTGTACACTAAGTTACACTAACATACCATCCACTTTCACATCATTACCTTTCTACATTAGCTTCCTATCCACTCAAGGGACTTTCCGCACCTATGACATTTTGTGATCATGTGACTTTCTTCACCCTTAGAATAGTCCACTATGTAATGCCTTTAGAGACTTACATTCATAAGCCCATCTAGGTATGGTAGACTCCTTCGGGTTCCTATCAATTAAGTGCCTCTTTTACCACCTCTTACCATTCACCTTCCTCATTACTTATTACTTATCGATTATCCTATACAGACCATACCATCGACACCTATGTTTTCAAACCCGACTCAATCATGCCTATGAACTAGACTCAACCATGCTATGACCTACATTCAATGATGCCAAAAACCTACCCTCCCATTCCTTGACCTCATCTTCTTCTTCCATAGCTTATGGGAGAACTACATTAACTTGAGGCCCCTTTTTGGTAGGGCTATATAGGCAACACTCGAGGGAATGGGGCCCTTAGAGGCTAGCTCACCACTCTTTACCCTAACCTATTTTCCCCTTCATTTTCCTATTCACATCCTACCTTAGTTTCCATTTCATATCAACAATTAGAAATTAAACCAAAAAGCACCAATTCATAAACATTTTTACCACATCATCACATCATTCATTTATCCTTTTCACATTTCCACTATAGCAAATATTTGGAAACTTAAACCATAACATGCATATACATCACCATTTGTCTCCCATGATTACCAACAACTTGGACATTAAATCAACATTAAAAACAAAACTCTATCATGCCTATCACATGACTCAACCATGCCTATAACCATACCTCAACCATGCCTAAACTGACCTAACTCCATCATTCCTAAACTAACCTAACTCAACCATGCCTATGACCTAATGCCACCATGCCCGAATTGACCTAACTCCATGCCTAAATTGACATAACTCAATCTTTCCTATGACCTAATGCCATCATGCCTAATCGACTTGACTCAAGCATGCCTATGACCTGAATCCATCATGCTTAATCCACCTTGTTCCTATAATAGTCTCATTTTAAGACTTTAGAAACAAGGGAAAATTTCTTTTACACAATATTCTATGTTCTAAATGAAACATCATTTAGAAAACACATTCTATGCAATCAATCTCATAACAGAGTATAACCATATGCGGTGTAATGACTCGGTAAGTTACCGATCTCTCATTCCATGAATCGATTACAAACCAATCTCTCATGTTTGTCTTAAAGTATAGAATACTTTATGTATACTATGTATACTTGGTTTTCCTACCCTATTCCGGGTACTGAGTGATCTATTTAAAGAACCTATGTGAAAATTTGTTACCAATATTCATCTGACATCATGTTTCTTTAAACTAGGTGACATAGGACAATGCAACCAGCAACTTGTGATAGTTTGGCCAAATATTTTCAACATACTATTCATATTACTATTCCTAGATGACATACTCGTCAATTCAGAATATGTCCTTCACCTCACTCTATTGTTATCTAAAATGGTCTTTACTGAGAATATTGTCACCCACTTGCCCAAGGTTTGACCTTAGCCCAGATTAGAAATATAATTTGTTATAAGAAGACACTCACGATGACTTAGGGTATATGGGCATACTCGACCGACCTAAGTTGACCGAATGTGCCTAGGTACCCTGAGTCATAGAAAGTTATTTCCTATTTCAAACATGCTTTCTAACTTGACCTAGAGAGAAACTAAGTTCAAATCCAGATATGTGTGTAGATCTAGATGAAAAATACAAAACGGTGTTGCCACATGTCAATCGCAACACTATATCCTTGAGAATCCCTTGGTCTTCTCGAAGGTACAAATCCTATAGTTGGCATGTGCCAACATCCATTAGAACCGATTCATCACAATGTACACACCCCTTGGTGGTCATTAATTCATAATTAAATTAGATTAAGATTTAGATTACAGAAACCATGCCTAACCCTAATTCCAACATTCATTAAGTTCTTTATCCATAATTAATCTGATTTGACATTGAGAACTTCATTAACTCATGTTTTCGTTGATGTTCAATAACTCGGCATAACAAGTAGTTATCCCAAAAATAGGGCAGTAAACATAAACAATTAATTTTTAATGCAACCTAGCTGTCCAAAGAAGGTATATCAATCACCTCGGTTCAACTAGTGTTAACTTTACATAAAATGAAGTAACAAGCTTAAAGATCATAACCACCATTCCTTTTATTTTTCATTCTTTTGAGAGAGGAAGAGTCTTCCTCCTCATGGTTAGATGTTAGGGTTAACATAACATTTTTATCATTCATCACTCATATATTTTAATTGTATATCCAATACATATTTTATTATTGAACTATAGTTATTTAGAATGATAACAACTACTTTTACAACTTAACAAGTTTCACTTTAGTAAGGAAGAATGTACTATCCGCTTAATCCAACTTATAAATTGATAACACTAAAAGTATACAAATAGATATAAAGAATATGGACAAGATATCATTACTATTTACTTCATACAAAGTATAAGAGAATTTACACCACCATTTGGAGTTATTCTCCCAACCTTTCAATTCATCATGATAATATATAAACTTTAAAAGACTATGCATTTAAGACATACAACATGTCGATCGGCATCAAGATCATAAAAGAACATAACTTTTCTTTTTCAATATAACTCAAGAATGAATCAAAATTCTTTGCTAAATATTCGAATTAAATAAGCCAATACATCATAAAAAAATTTCCCTTCTTTTATCACTTATGAAGTCCATCTACAAAAATTTTTAGCACGGGTCAGTTCATTGAACTAAGCATGATAAGCATTAAGCATTAAAACGAAGTGCATTCCGCTAATTGTTCCATTAAAACAAATTTTCTTTAATGAAACAATTAATATATCATACAAATAAGCATAAGTAATAACAACTTAAAAGAAGTACAAATAAAGAGTCCAATTCACTTTTAAGAAAAGAACATAATATAAGATCAACATCTACTACATTATATAATATAAGAATTGACCCAATCAATTACTTATTTAAAACAAACAACGAGATCTTGTCGTAAAATTATTTCGTAATTCCTTCAATTGAAATATAGAATTTAATCTTTACTATGCAACTCAAAGATTTACTTTTAGCATAGTACATATTTGGGATGATTCATCATACAACTTAAATAAATAAGAAGAAGAATTAATACAGACTATCTATGATTCACCATTCATCTAAATGATAGAAAATAGGTTCGAGAAAGTACACAATCGATTCATCGTTATCCAAATTCACCCCCCAGGGTTAATTTGGATAACGTGCATTGATTTCTCAAGTCTCAAGAAAATGGATTGATTCGGGGCAAAAATCATGTTTCTAAGGTTCCCTCAGATTTTTTCTAACTCCCCTGGCCGAAGAAGGAAGGAGCAAGCTCTGAGAAAATGTGAAAAAGTTGCAGAAAACAAGCTTGGGATAGGAAAAATTGTGAAAATTGGCTAAGTCCTAGTCCTCGCAACAGTAGGGACGTGAGGGACATCGAGACACGGATCGGCCAAAAAGCCTCCAGGTGGCCCGCGAAGCAAAGGGACATCTAGGACTGAAGTACCGGCAGACGTGGAAAGCCGGTTCGGTCGAAAGAAGAAAATTGACTAACTCGCTTTGGGACTGTGGGACAAAGGAACGTGAACCATACGAACCGGGTGAATCTGAAAAATTTGTCCCGACCAGTTCGGGAGCAAGTGGGACAAAGGTACGTGAAGGACGGGAACCAACCGGTTTGGCCGGAATGGGGAACTTTCACACTAGGACATATGGGCTGTAAGTGTGCGGAGGACGCGAACCGGCCGGTTTGCCCGAAACAGAGAAAATTCGTATTGGGACAGTTGGGACAAAGGGACGCGTGGGACGCGGATAGCCGAGAAACCCGAGGGCCAATCAGATCATGACACATGTCACCGGTAGATGAGGGACAAGGAAGCCCATTTCAGGTGGTTCGGGAGTTTTTGTCCCAAACAGTTTGGGACATCCGGGACAGAAAGACGCGAAGGGCGCGAAGAGCCGGCAGACCCGCGGACCAACCAAATCATGACACGTGTCACAAGGAGAAAAGTCCAAAAGGTCAGAGGGCGAGGTTTCAAGCACTGACCCAAGCCAATAAAAAGAGGACACATGTCCAATGAAGTAGGGAAGGAGAGAGAATCACGCGACCAATCAATGCATGCCACGTGTCATCCAGGTGGCAGAGCGCGGGAAGAAATTTAAAAATTCATTTTCACCTGTTTTGTGCCCTAAATCTTCAGATCGACATATCTTTCAATCCAGAGCTCGGATTTGCACGTTCTTTATATCAACGGAAATCTTGTGAAATTATCTACATGATTTCGGGGTTAATCTTGAGTTTTGGTGCAATCTAGAGAGAGAAAACTGAGAAATGGCTCTGATGCGTGTTCATGGCCAGAAGTGACATTCCAGCGACTAGATTTAATGCAAAATGGGTCGCATTCTCCTGTAATCCAGTGAAAGTGATAGGGTATGGGTTTGTAAGGTCCCCCATGCCATTTTAATGCACCTGTAGTCA
Source organism: Taxus wallichiana var. yunnanensis (assembly GCA_018340775.1). NCBI lineage: Eukaryota > Viridiplantae > Streptophyta > Pinopsida > Cupressales > Taxaceae > Taxus > Taxus wallichiana. Next base: position 292,107,993 of record CM031242.1, on the reverse strand, counting down.
AGAAAGGATGTGCTCCCATGCTTTTGTATGTTTTCTGTCCCCTGGCTCGACCCATGTAATGTAAAAGCCAGATTTGGCTCATTTCTGAAGGGGGGAACAATTTTGACATAGCAACTTCTTCTTTCAGCTCTAGCAAGTGACTGAAGCAAGGATCAGACCTCTCCAAATATTGTAACAATTTTCTTTTACCTCTCTGAGGGTGTAATGCGTGTTTTTTACACTGGAAATGATAATGCAAGCTCGTGAATGGTTTTCAGTCCTCTGTTTATATTATTTGCTTCATTTCAAATCCTAAATTATACCTTATCAGTCTGTGTATGTTTTATGCTATGAACTTTGATCTGTGTCTATTTGCATGACAAATATGTTTCACCACTCCTTTTGGTGCATCACCACCTTTAGTTAGTTTCATATTTTTGCATTTCTATCCCTGTCTCCTTGTAGTTTAGAGTAGGATTAGGATCTGAACCTCTGTAGTTTTACAAAATATAGATCTGAATCAGAGGATTTTGAGGAACCAGCCTCTAATCTGGAGATTCCTCTCTTAGTTTCACAAGTCCCCACACTTGGAGAGAGGTTTCCATGTTGTGCAATCACACTGGATGCTAGAGTGATCAACCTAGAAGCCTGATCTGCATCCAGGGGTGCTGTGAGTCTGCAACAATAGTTTTGGCATGCCCGGTGGGACCGAAGGTCTCATTTTTATTGCAGCAGGGTTGATGTGCATCCGTTGCAATCTTCTTGCTTAAAAAGAGCTATTATTTTCATATCTTCTTGCGACTCCAAGGGGAAGAATCAATCTGTTCCAAGCTCGGGCCTAAAAACTCATGAGAAGAATCACCACAAGGACAAGAGTTAGAGAAGAAGAAGTGTTGTTTGAATACCTGCAACTATCTCCGAGAAGAAGGAAAAGGGGAAGGAGGGTTCAAAGGTCTCCATCTCCACCAAACAGAACTCTCTCAACTCCTCCACTGACAGCCTTTCATTCAAGTATACAAGGGTTTTAAGACCAATTAGAATGGCTCGTAAAAAACCCCTACATCAACTTCACAGCAGCAGCCCACTTGCTCTCAATGCACAACATCCAGTTCCTATTGCAGCCTTGAAGAACATTCCCTACTTCACCGGAGAAAATCAGACTACTCCAGGCGATCATGTTAAAGATATTGCTAACCTTTGTGCAATCCATGAAATCAATGAAATGCAAGTGGCTGTCAAGTTACTGGCATCTTCATTCAAGGGTAAAGCATTGCAATGGTTTAGGAGCCTTGGAGCTGGTTCTATCACAAATTAGAATCAGCTGTGTATAGCACTTCATGAGCAATTTGGAGAGAAGGGAGACAACTTGTCTCTTTTGGAGCAGCTGACAACTATCAAGAGAGCCCCCAACGAGCAGCTGAATGAATTTAACTTCATATTTCAAAGGTCTTGGGATAGAATTCCAGTGGCAATCAGGGCAAAAACAGAAGGTGCTTTTCTATATTACCTTAAAGCTTTGAATTCTGATATTTCTATGTTAATTCAATCTGTGGGAGGCACAACCTTACCTACTACTTATAGCATTTCCATTAGAGCTGAAAACTGTCTTATTCAAGTTGGTAAACTAGCTCCTAGGCCTCCCATGCCCTTGTATCCAAACTTAGAAAATCCAAGCACTAGTCAAGCACCCACTTTGGCTCCTGTTCCCACCCCTAGAAATCAAAGTTCAAGCAAAACTTCTATGTCATCCTCTAGTGCTTCAAATGAACTCCAAGAGGTCATGAAACAGTTGCAAAATTTGGGAAATGAGCTAGTTACTATCAAAAGATAGCAAGCTCAAAGTGCTAGACCGTATCAGCCTCAAGCACAATACCAGGCTAGGCCCCCATACCAACAAAATAGGTCACCAAATCAGGCTACAAATCAAAATCAAATCCAAGTAAGGCCTCCCGCTAATAGACCATTTCAGCCCTATAACCCCAATGTTGTGTCTGCTTCTAAAGCATTAGTGCCAGTCCAAAATAACATGGCCCAAGAATATGATTGGTGTTTCTTGTGTAGTCAGCCACATAACCAATCAATGTGCTTTAACGGTGCATTAAATCAAGCTCTGATGGTGTAAACCATTGGTGGGTCGCAAGAGTCTAGCCATGAAGGAGATCAGCAGCAAGAAGCACCTCAGCAAGAAACATCTCTGAATGAAACTACTCTTGTCAATTACGGGCCAAAGATTTCTGTGGTATGAATCAAATAACCTCTCAAAGTGTTACAGCCAACACAAGGTCAAAAAGGAGAAATTTGGGTGACGAGCAGCCATTGGCCCTAAGTAGTTCACGACCTTCTGTCACTCCACAAGGTGTTGGCAAACAAAATGTAGTTCCACACATGCAAGGAGCACCCAAACTAGCCCCTAAACCAACTCGGATGCCGGTTGTTGCTGCCCAGTGCAAGGAACGAATGTACAAGCTAGGGGATGGCAGAGGGATGCTTCATCCCAATTCAACATCATTGATCGATGAAGAAGACAAATGTAAATATATCAATGTGGGAATCCCTATCCATCCCTGGACACAAAGAGATCTGCTGTAAAGTTGCCATGAAGGATTGGTCAACTTCAAACCAACATGTCCAAATGCAAGAGAAGGTACTCACAAATGCTTGCACAGCCTAAAGGAAACCATGGAGGACAACAAGGTAAAATGTTGAAGCCCCCTCCATTTTATATTTCATTGATCATAGGAGATAGGTTGGTACATAATTGCATGATTGACTCTAGGGCAAGTAGTTCAGTAATGCCCAAGCAAATAGCTGATCAATTAGGGCTTCAATATGAAGTCATCTCCAAGGGTGTAGTGCAATTAGATGGGACAGCAGTGACAACGGTTGGAGTAATCAAAGGTTTGAGCCTCACACTGCACGCATGTCCCAACATAATAGTGTTACAAGATGTGTCAGTCATAGACCTGCCACCACTCTTTGCATTGTTCTTGTCAAGAGACTTCACTGCTAAAATTGGAGGCTATCTTTCAGCTGGATTGGTCACACATGTTGTTCAGAACAAGGTATGGAACTAAGGCCACAATCAAGTCTGAACCTATTGTGAACTTTCACATTGAGCCTTACACTACCAGCCAAATCAATACCAACTGTTCAACATTTGATCAAGAAGATTATCCAAGCACTGATGAAGCTGACACCAAGGTTGGAAGCATCCCAGATTTTACTCTTGATTAATGGGCAAGCAAGGTGCATGCTTTTGATCCCTATCAAGAAATAGAAGGATCTGAGCTAGGAGTTTATTGTTTACGTGAAGAGGATCAACCTCTCCCCAAAGATCACCAAGCTAGATCATAAGGCCAAGAATGAAGTATGGCAGCTGCTCTTTGATGGATCAAGGAGCGCAGACAAGGTGCGGAGGAGGAGATATGCTCATTTCACCACAAGGTATAAGGTATTACTCACCTTCTGCTTTCTAGTTTTCCTGTTCAAATAACACAAATGAGTATGAAGCCTTAATTCATGGATCAGACTGGGCAATGAAGAGAGGCATCACGAATTTACAAGTATTTGGTGATAGTGAGTTGGTAGTGAACCAAGTCAAAGAAAAAATGCTGCCAAAAATGATCTGCTTAAGTGCTACAAAAATCGGGTATGGGATCTTATTGAAGATTTTGAAGCTTTTAGCATCAATTCCATCCCAAGAAAAAAGAATGAAGCCGCTGACAGACTGGCAGCAATTGGGGCTGCGTTTGACGTTGTAGAAAGTATCAAAAGTGAGAAATCTCAGCCTCATATCAAATTGGTTGTGAGACTAGCTGTTCCAGATAACAACACAAGTTGGCAAGTCTTCGAGAATGATCAGCAAATTGTCAATTTCCTACAATAAGAAGCTGAGTTCTCCACCAGAAATCAAGACAAGTTGGAGCAGCAATATGGTGATCAGGTAGTATAGCTGAGAACTAACAAATTACCAAAAGGCCTCATAACCTTGAAGTCAATCTTCAACCCGAATGATTAGTTCTGGAAGGAGAAAGAAAACATTCAAGTGAAAGGTGAAGATTCGAGCCTATTTTAGTGGAAGAAGGTAAAACATTGCAAATTGGCAAAGTAAGTACCTCACAAGAGAAATCTGATTTTGTTCAGCTTTGTCAAGAGTTCCCAGATATCTTTTCTTGGACTTACAAATATCTAAGAGGTTTCAACCCAAAGCTCGCACAACATACTATTGAGCTGGATCTAAAATCCAAGCCTGTTAGGCAAAAGCAAAGGCCAGTGAATCCCCATATTGAACCTCTCATGAGAAAAGAGTTAAGCAAGCTTATTGAGGCCAGTATCATCTTCCCCATCAAACACTCAAGTTGGGTTGCAAACTTGGTGCCAGTGAGAAAAAGAAATGGAGAAATCAGACTATGTGTTGACTTCAGAGACTTGAACAGAGCCTCCCTCAAGGACCATTACCCACTCCCTTCCATGGAGCAAATATTGCAAGTTGTAGCTGGTTCAGAAAGGTTCTCACTACTTGATGGATACTCAGGCTATAATCAGATAATGGTGAAGGAAGAAGATCAATTCAAGATGGCTTTCACCACCAAATGGGGCACCTATGCCTACAAGAAGATGCCATTTGGCCTATCAAATGCCGGAGCAACATTTCAGCAAGCTATGGATATGGCATTCAAAGGCTTAATCAATAATATAGTGCTGGTATACCTAGATGATATCACTGTCTTCTCAAAAAATGCAGCAGACCATCTCTTTCACCTCAGACAAGTGTTTCAGAGGTGTAGAAGGTTCGGAGTGTCATTGAATTTAAAGAAGTGTATATTCTTGGCACACGAGGGCAAATTGTTGGGCCACATTGTCTCTAGGGAAGGGCTAACAATTGATCCTGAAAGGGTTGAAGCCATCCGAATGCTCCCATTGCCACACCACAAGAAATCTCTTCAAAGCTTCTTAGGAAGGATAAAAATTTTCCTCAAATTTGTGCCTAATTTTTCCACTCTTCTAAAGCCTCTAACGATGATGTTGAAGAAGAGTCTGGCATTCAAATGGACAGCAGAAGGCAAAGAGATTTTGAAAGCATCAAGCATGAAATATCACAAGCTCCAACTCTTATCAACCCAGACTTTTCAAAGGACTTCATGTTGTATGCATTTGGAGGATCGAGACACAATCTTAGCTATCTTAACACAAATGAATAGAGAAGGTTCGAGTAGACCATAGCATTCTTCACCAAACCTTGGAAGATTATGAAATAAAGTATTCTTTCATCGAAAAACATGTCCTTGCTAACATTAGGAGCTTGAAGAAGTTCGGACATTTGGTCTCAAACAATAAGATTCAACTGCTAGTCTCACATGTCTTTGGGGTTAAGGACTTCCTCCTCAACAAGGATTTGAATGAGAAAAGGGCAGGTTGGATCACCCGTGTCATGGAGTATGACATTGATATCAAGATCACCAAGCTGGTAAGAGGGAAAGGACCGTGTGAGCAGCTAGTTTTGGGAAGCAAGAGGAAGTATGCAACGAAGAAGAGGCTGTTTTGACATTCCAAGATGGCCATGAGCCAAGTTGCAATCAAGAATAAGACAATGCTGCCCTGACTCCTTGCTAGACCCAAGGTATTATGCACTTCCTAGGCACAGGCCTATGCCCTCCAGAGATGAGCAAGACCCAAAGGAGACACTTCAGATTGCAGGCTATCCTGTATGCCATTATTGATGGAGTATTGTTCAAGAAGGATGTGAATGGAGTGCTGCTGAGATGCATTAGCACAGGTCAGATTCAAAGGGTGTTGGAGGAGTTTCATAGTGGACCAGCAAGTGGCCATTTTACACCAAGAGTGACAGCTCTAAAAATCATGAAGGCTGGTTATTATTGGCCCAAAATCTTCAGTGATTGCTATGCATGGATCAAGAGGTGTAAGAATTGTGCATTCTTCACAGGAAAAGAGAGACTTGTTGCCCTTCCATTACATCCAATCTCAGTTGACCAGCCATTCATGCAATGGGGTTTGGACTTCATTGGAGTCATTAATCCCAATTCAAGCCAAGGGCACAAATGGATTTTGACAGCCACAAACTACTTCACCAAATGGACAGAAGTAGTAGCACTCAAAGAGGTAAATGAGTCTAGCATCTTAGACTTTTATGAGGGGATAACAACCAGATTTGGTGTACCTGCCACAATAATCTCTGATAATGCATTGGCATTCATTGGATCTAAGGTGACTGAGTGGGCTGTCAAGAACGGTATTTACCTAAGCACTTCATCAAACTATTACCCTCAAGGTAATGGCCAGGACGAGTCTACAAACAAGAACTTGTTGAGGATCATTAAGAGGACTCTTGATGAGAATCAGAGGTCTTGGCATACCAAGCTGAAATCAGCCTTATGGGCTGATAGGATAACTCCCAAAAGATCCACAGGTAACTCTCCATTCAGGCTTGTCTATGGAAGAGAGGTAATCTTTCCCATGTCACTTAAGTTGCCAACATTGGAACTCATGAAATAGCTGGAGTTGCTAGAGTTTGAGCCCATAGAAGTGAGGTATGCAGAGTTGATGGAGCTGCAAGAGATCAGAAATCAGGCATCCCAAGTAATGGAAAAGGATCAAGGTTTGATCAAGAAGACCTTTGATAGGAAGGCCAAAGATAGATCTTTTAAAGTTGGAGATCTAGTGTTGAAATGGGATGTGGATAGAGCAAAACCGGGAAGGCATTCAAAATTTGATGCCATTTGGAGTGGCCCATACATGGTCACAAAGTGCAAGAATAGCAATGCTTTCCAATTGGCCTCATTGAATGGTGAAGAACTACAGATTCTAGTCAATGGAATCTATCTCAAGCGTTGCTTCTAGAGGGAAGTTCACTACCTCTGTAAATATTAGATTAGATTTTCTTTCCTCCAAGTGCTTGTGCACATTGTTTTGCTGTAGGTTAGTTTTGTTTTCCCTAAGTGCTTTGGCACAGCTTGCTGTCCATGGAGATGTTTAGCATGTCCTTGCTTTCATCAGGTAACATTCCATCTTCCTCCTTACACATTCTGAGTCAGTTAGGGTCCTAAACAGAATATTTGATGACTCCATGCCCAATGGACTACTTCAGGAAACTGGTATCTTCTACCTAGCAGTAGGTATCCCCGCTGAGTCACCAAATTGTTATCCAAATTCACCCCCCAGGGTTAATTTGGATAACATGCATTGATTTCTCAAGTCTCAGGAAAATGGATTGATTCGGGGAAAAAATCATGTTTCTAAGGTTCCCTCAGATTTTTTCTAACTCCCCTGGCCGAAGAAGGAAGCAGCAAGCTCTGAGAAAATGTGAAAAAGTTACAGAAAACAAGCTTGGGATAGGAAAAATTGTGAAAATTGGCTAAGTCCTAGTCCTCGCAATGAGGTAGGGGACGTGACGGACATCGAGGCGCGATCAGGCTGAAAAGCCTCCGGTGGCCTGCGAAGAAAAGGGACATCTAAGATCAAGTACGCAGCGTGACGCGAAAGCCGGTTCGGCCGAAAGAAGAAAATCGACTAACTACTTTAGGACTGTGGGACAAAGGAATGTGAACGGCCGAACTAGGTGAATCGGAAAAATTTGTCCCAGATAGTCCAGGAGCAAGTGGGACAAAGGTACACGAAGGACGCGAACCAGCCGGTTCGGCCGGAATGGGGAACTTTCACACTGGGACATCTCGGGCCATAAGTGCGCGAGAGACGCAATCGGCCGTTCACCCGAAACAAAGCAAATTTGTATTGGGACAATTGGGACAAAGGGACGCGTGGGACGTGGATAGCCGAGAAACCTAAGGGGCAATCAGATCATGACACGTGTCACCGATGGATGAGGGACAAGGAAGCCCATTTCGGGTGGTTCGGGATTTTTGTCCCAAATAGTTTGGGATATCCAGGGATAGAAAGACGCAAAGGGCGTGAAGAGCCGCAGACCAGCGGAACAACCAAATCATGACACGTGTCACAAGGAGAAAATTCCAAAAGGTTAGAGGGCGAGGTTTCAAGCACTGACCCGAGCCAATAAAAAGAGGACATGTTTCCAATGAAGCGGGAAGCAGAGAGAATCACGTGACCAATCAATGCATGCCACGTGTCATCCAGGTGGCAGCGTGGGAAGAAATTTAAAAATCATGTTTCACCTGTTTTGTGCCCTAAATCTTCGAGATCGACATATCTTTCGATCCAGAGCTTAGATTTTCACGTTCTTTATATCAACGGAAATATTGTGAAATTATCTACATGAGTTTGGGGTTAATCTTGAGTTTTGGTGCAATTTGGAGAGAGAAAACGAGAAACGGCTCGACGCGTGTTTATGGCCGAATTGACATTCCAAATGACCAGTTTAATGCGTAATGTGTTGCATTCTCCTGTAATCCTATCAAAGTGATAGGGTATGGGTTTCTAAGGTCCCCATGCCATTTTAATGCACCTACAAACAAGAAAGGATGGGCTCCCATGATTTTGTACGTTTTCATCCCCCCCAGGCTCGACCCATGCAATGTAAAAGCCAGATTTGGCTCTTTTCTCGAAGGGGGAACAATTTTGACATAGTAACTTCTTCTTTCAGCTCTAGCAGAAGTGGTGACTCAAAGCAAGGATCGAGACCTCTCCAAAGATTGTAACATTTTTCTTTTACCTCTCTGAGGGTGTAATGCGTGTTTTTTACATTGGAAATGATGCAAGCTCTGTGAATGGTTTTCAGTCCTCTGTTTGTATTATTTGCTTCATTTCAGATCCTAAATTATACCTTATCAGTCTATGTATGTTTTATGCTTTGTGAACTTTGATCTCGTGTCTATTTTCATGACAAATATGTTTCACCACTCCTTTTGGTGCATCACCACCTTTAGTTAGTTTCATATTTTTGCATTTCTATCCCCTGTCTCCTTGCAGGTTTAGAGTAGGATTAGGATCTCGAACCTCTCGTAGTTTTGCAAAATATAGATCTCGAATCGAGGGAGTTTGAGGAACCAGCCTCTAATTTGGAGATTCCTATCTCGGTTTCACAAGTCCCCACACTTGGAGAGAGGTTTCCATGTTGTGCAATCACACTTTGATGCTAGAGTGATCAACCTAGAAGCCCGATCTACATCCAGGGTCTTGTGAGTCTCGCAACAACAATTACCACATAACTACTTCAATTCAAGGAAACAAATAAAGGATTCAACATTAAATAAATAACTTCTAATACAAGAATCCCAAATCAATCCAAAAAGGGATAGAGAATCAAAATAGTCTACTTACAATCCTTAAATAAATTCCACATTATAGAAGATATCATCTAAAGATTTGAAACCATATGTTCCAGAAATCAAAGAAAGACTTACACACGATAATCTCTTCTCATTTCCTATCCAGGGAAGATTCATAATATGATAGAGTGCAAAACGAGGAGTACTTCAAATAACAAAATCCAAATGGAGCATAACTCAATCAAACAAGCAACCAGATCTAAACATGATTATGTTTTCTCTTCTACATGACACACTCAACCTGCTCATTCTCCACAAGGTAATACAACAATTGACTCAATACAAATTAGCTGAGATTAATAAAGATAAAATGGGAATGATTGGGTTATTCCAGTACTAATAATCATAGTCCAAAAGATTCCTAACATATAATTGTTTCCCTAAACTTTCCACACCTAATATCAACAAAATAAACTAATCAATCCATAAGGAAGTTTCCATTTTAGAAGAGTGAGCTCACACTATTTCCTACAAGATAAAAGGACAGAAAAAGATGAACTCAAGAATTCAATCGGACCTATGATAGTAATCACTCCTACAACATGGAAGAGATTCAATCTACAGAGATGTTTGAAATGATAAAACTTAACTTTCCACAGTTAAAGGAACTCAATAGGAAAGATCCGATTAATAATTCATTCACCTTAGCATTATCAATTGAATTCCAAATTCCATTTCAAACTCGAATTTCTTTTGCTAGTTCCTGAAAGAGAATACAAGATCAAACATACATTTTATAGAAAGCAACACTTCTAGTTTCCCCTATGAATTCATACTTTATCAAACAAAAATAACAACACTATCTTGGTTCATCTATTCAATGTTGTTTAAACACAAGTTGGAGTTCATTCCATAGAGGAAAGTATACAATACAGTCCCAAGGTTGAAGTACAAAATCTGGACAAAACAAGATACAGTCCATAAGAGTAATCTACTCTTTTCTCCTATTAAAGACCCAAAAATCCATTCAAATGAAACTAAAAGAGAATACTAAAACCCAACACCAGTATTGAGCTAGGAAAAGTTTCTAGAAAACTCACGAACTCAATAAAAACTAAAATCCCAACTACAAGGACTTACACATCTCCATACAAAAGAAATATATAGTTCATGATCATAACAAAGAAAAAAATTATACGAAACAATCCTAAACCGGAGGTACTAAATCCTTCAAAACAAGATTCATTTTACGAGAGTATTCAACTCTTCTCTCTTTTAAAAACCCAAATCAATAAAAAGGGATCTAAAAGAGAGTACAAAAACCAACACATGTTTAATTCAAGCAAGGTCTCAACATTACTCTCTAACTCGATCAAACAAAAATCACAACAAAATGACTTCATAGCTCTATCTAGTACATAAAGATCGAGATAGTGAAGGTAATTGTTCTAATCAACTAACACAAGAATAAGTATGAACACAACATTTCCATAAAATTTGAGAACCCATTATCGACTCTTTCAAACGAGATCTAATTTATACTAATGATTAAGTAATAATACATTATTGAACCAGAGGTTCCATATCCCCACAACAAGATACAGTTCCATAAAAGGTCCAACATCCTTCTAACAAAACAACAAATACTTTAAAATAAGACACAGTTACCCAGAGCAAAGGAGAGTAGAATATCCTCAATGTTTACACGCCATTACATGCTCAAAGTAAGTGGTACATGCAGGGACAAGTACCACAATCTTTCCAAACTCAAAATGTGTCTAGTTGAAGAATTCGAAGGGACTACTAGTTCAAACTTAAATCAAAACCATATTACTCAAACTCTTTTCGAGTAGATACCCCGAATACAAGTTCCAACAAACACAAAGCTTCGAGTATGAGTTCAAAAACAACACAATCCTCGAATATGAGTTCAGAACAAAACACAAAGCTTTGAGTGCGAGTTCAAAACAACACAAGCCTTGAATATGAGTTCCATATGCATATCACCATTGAACTTGCACAAAGAGAGCATCCAAAGACTAACATTATCATGCAACCTTTCATCTCATGAGAGTAGAATTATTTTAATGAAAATTTTGAAGAAAGTAAGAAATATTAATGGTTAGAGCCTATCATTCTTGATAGTGATTCTCGCCAATTCAAAGGAGACTTCCAATCGAGCTTCCAAATTTTTTTCTCCTCCAAGAAAGATCAACAACCAAACATATTTTTCTCCAATGACTCATATATTTTCCTTGGATCGAAAATAGACCAGAGAAACCAAAAATAGCCACAAAGTGAAATTCAAACTATTGCTTGAAGAACAAGATAGCTCCAGGAAGAGCAAAAATCACAAATCATGCAATACCAAATAAACCTCCAAAAATCTGCCCTCATTGTTTCCAAGACGGTTTGCACGCAAAATTTCAGGTTCATTAATGCAATTAATCCAAAATATCTTGCCTATCTCTCCTTGCCACTACCTCCTAAAATTGGTAAAACCTATTTCAACTTCAGCATGCATTTCCAAGTTTAGTGAAGAATCCACGTAAGTCCCACTAACTTTACATGCATTTTTCCATAACTAGTTGTACTTCTTATTTATTCAAACAAATCAAATCAAATAAATGCCTTTGGAACCTCGCTTGCAACATGCCATGCGACCCTTGGTCCCTTTCAAAATTTTATGATATATTTCCATAACTTAGGTTATAACCTTAGCTTAGATCAAATTCACAACCAAATAGTATTAGGTATTATGTTAAAAATAGCTGAGCATTACCTTAGGTTATTTCTCCTTATTCCATTTAGCACAACAACTTAGGTTAGGATGCCATCCCAACAAAATAGAATATGAGGCTTAGGTTTTATTATCACATGAATAAGTAGACATAGCTAGGAAGTAGGTGCATTTACCTTAGTTATAATACCATTAGGATAATCCCTTAGGTTTAAGATTTAGATTCCCTTCATAGTCATGAAGCGAGCTTCGTTACGCTTATGTTGTTAAATGTCCTAAAGAGATCAATCCCAAAGATCCGAGCACAAACATACAACCGAATGCAAGCACGATCTTACAAGACCAAATAATTTGTAACATACAAAATTTCAGTCCGCTACGCTCTCAACCTATGAATGTTAGTTTATCATTTAGTCTAGTAATGAGATTTAAAACAATCCTTAGATCACTGGAATTTATCCAAGGATGAGTGAGTTAAAAGAGATAAGTTTGCAACCCTCAAAACCAGATTACAACTCACCTATTAGTAGTGAAAATGGATTCTTGCAAGCCATATCATTTCATTCTAATGAATCCAAGAGAAGAAATGATTTATGCATAACAAACATTATCTTCAACAATCAAGGAACATACCTCATTCAATAAAATCACATGCCAATGCTTGCAATGCAAAAGATAAATATAACTTTTGTCAAAGGTTTTACATACTTCCCTCCTAAAAAGAATCATCGTCCCAATGATTATCTTATTTTGACAATTACATTAAGGAAAATCAATTCATTCACTTTCTTAACATAAGTTTGCAACAATATCAGAATTTAAAGTTCCAGAATCAGCACTCACATAGCTTCTTATTTAAAAATGAATAGTTATCTCCCCCAAAATCGGCGATTTATTGACATATAAAGATAAAATCACAATTTTTTATCAGTCATCATAATCAATTCTATTCAAATAAATATGGAAAAGTAGTTTTCATATCTTCCATATTTTCCCAGGTTACACTTTCCTCATTAAACTGGTCCCACTGGACCTTACATTGACTTAATTCATGATTTATTAAATGTAACTGGTGAGTTTCTAGCACTCATAAGGGTTTAACCACAATTATTCCTAGGTCTTGGACCTACAAGGAATTCTAATTTAACACATGTGATAAATCTGAAATGTATTTCTTAAGCAAAGAAATATGGAAAACATCATGCATTCATGACAAAGCAAGAGGTAATGCTAAACAATAAGCTACAAGGTTGATTACTTCAATTATTTCAAAAGGTCCTACGTAACGAGGTGATAACTTGGTAGCCTTGCCAAAAGTTATAGAGCTCTTTTTCGGTTTAACCCAAAGAAAGACCTTCTCACCAAGTTCAAATTTCCTATCAACCCACTTTAAATCAGCATAACTCTTTTACCTATCTCTGCTTCTTTCAAGTGTTCACGAATCATTTTAACTTGTTGTTCCATTTCTGTAAGGATTTTAGGTCCAATTACCTCTCTATCCTCAATGTTGTCCTAACTAACGGGGTTCTTGCATTTTCTTCCATATAGTGCTTCGAAAGGTGCCATTTTAAGAGAGGCATGATATGTGTTATTATAAGCAAACTCAACTAGTGGAAGGTACTCTTCCCACTTATATTGTTGATCCATACAATACATTCGTAACATATCCTCTAAAACTTGATTAACTCTTTTAGTCTATCCATCTGTTTCTAGATGATACGCAGAACTGAAATTTAGCTTAGTTCCTAGAGCTGCATTAAGTGTTTTCCAAAACCTTGAAGTCATTCTAGGATCTCTATCAGATATGATTAATTCAAGTACTCCATGTAATCTAAAAATTTCATGTACAAATCTCTTTGCCAAAACAGAGAATCATCCTTTAGATTACCAATAATAAAATGTGTTGCTTTTGTTAGCTTATCAACAACTACCAAAATAATATCATGTTTATTTATTGAAATAGGAAACCCTTTTACAAAATCCATGCTTATCACTTGTCATTTGTCTTTGCGATGCTATGAGGATACAATAAACTGGATGGGTGCATATGTTCATCTTTAACACATTGAAATTCTAAGTAATGCGTCACAAAATCAATAACATCCTTTTGCATCCCCTTCCAAAAATATTGTTATCTTATATCAAGCAAGCATCTTTGTAATACCAAGGTGTCTTAAAAATCTGAATTGTGAAATTATGCTAACAATTTCTTTCTTAAATAATTTAGCGAAGGTATGTATACTCTGTTTTCAAATCTTAAGATTCCTTCGATGTAAAAGTGAAAACCTTTATACCTCACATTATTTGGATCTACAACAAAAATTATTTTTACTTGCTTGAAAGTAAGAATTGGATTCCATGACACTTTTTACTTCATCCTTAAACTGATTTATCAATGTTATAAGAGAAGAAATATTCTTCCTACGACTTAGAGTGTCAATCACTCTGTTTTCCTTACCTTTGATGTAATTTATGTCAAAATCATATTGAGACAAAAAATCTAACCATCTTTGTTGTCTTGCATTTAGATTTGGCTAAGTGAAAATATACTTTAGCCTAAGATTATTAGTTTTTAATTCAAAAGGTTTACCAAGTAGGTAATGCCTCCAGACTTGTAGTGCATGAAAAATAGAAGTAGGATCTAAATCATGTGGAGCATAATTCAACTCATGTAACTTTAGTTTTCTACTTTCGTAAGCTATGACATGATCATTTTGTAACAAAATACCTCCTAGACCTTCCCCAGATGCATCTGTTACAATAGTAAAGTCTCCATTAGGGTCTGGTACCGCTAGAATAGGTGCTAAAGTTAATTGTTCCTTCAAGGTTCTAATGCAGATTCACATTTCTCATTCCAAACAAACTTCTTATCCTTTTTCTGTAATGAAGTTATTGGTGCAACCACTTTAGAAAAATCTTTTACAAATTTTCTGTAGTAACCAACAAGTCCCATGAAGCTTCTAACTTCATGTACATTCTTTAGTGCAGGCCACTTAGTTATAGCTACAATTTTAGAAGGATCTACAACAATTCCATTCTTACTTATTACATGTCCCAAATAGTGCACTTCTATGTCATAGAAAGAACATTTAGATAGCTTACCATATAATCGTCTCCTTCTCAAAATTTCCAAAACTATCTTCAAATGCTCATGGTGTTCCTCAATACTTTTAGAATATATGAGAATTTCATCCAAGAATACGAGCACAAATTTTTCCAAGTATTCTTGAAATATATTATTCATTAAATTCATAAAAGCTATAGGTGCATTTGTTAATCCAAAAGGTAAAATTGTGAACTCATAATGTCCATACCTTGTTCTAAAAGTTGTTTTATGAATTTCCTCATCCTTAATCCGTAATTGATGATATCCAGATCAAATATCTATCTTAGAATATACCGATGCTCCATGCATCTGACCAAATAGATCATCAATTCTAAGGATTAGGTATCTATTCTTGATCGTTTCTTTGTTTAACATTATGTAATCAATGCACAATATAAGTGTTCCATCCTTCTTTTTCACAAAAATTATTAGTGCTCCCCAAGGTGAAACACTTGGTCTAATCAAACCTTTAGACAAAATTTCTTGCAATTGAGCCTTAAGATCTACTAATTATATAGTAGTCATTCGATATGGTGCCTTATAAATAGGCTCGGTTCTAGGCTTGATTTCAATTTTGAAGTCAAATTCCCTTTTAGGTGGAAGACCAGTAACTCTTCCGAAATACATCACCGAGGTTTCATAATAGAGGATATCGTTCCATGACATCGTTGTTCTCTTCAGCAATTTCTATAATATTTACTGCATATAAGGTACAACCTTTATTTTTGGCCTTTTTAAGTTGCATAGTTGATAGTTTCCTAACAAAATATCACATTTCACACCCTAAATCTCTACTATTTTCTACAGGTCATCTAAACAACTAATATGTTTTTCAAAACAATCCACTTTTTCCTTATGTTCAGCTAACCAATTAACACCTATGATTACATCATAAGACCCCAAAGGTGCAACATAAAGATCAACTTTAGTGGAAAAACTAGGTAAGTCAAGGACTGCTCCAAAAAGACACATACTAACTATATGAACAACATTGTTTCCATAATGTACAGTCCATGTTTTATCCATGTTTCCAGCTTTTCTTTTTAGTTTTTATGCTAATTTACTAGAAATAAAACATTCAGTAACTCCGGTATCAAAAATAATAGTTATAGGTATGCCAAATAATTTACTCGAAACCTCTATGGGTGTGGCATGTTTTTCAACCTACTTGTCAGCTACTACAGCGTGTATCTTGTGTTGCTGATTATGATCATCCTTTTTTGAGGACATTGATTTGCATAATTATCATTTCCACAGTTATAATATCCTCATACAAGTCCCTTTCTAGGCTTGGATTTATTTCCATCCTTAGAATTATCATTTTGACCTCCATAGGACTTCTGATCTTATTATTATTCTTGAAAATTTTGTTTCGTGCATTACCAATAGACTTATTTGTTGCTGTTTTCTTATTATTATCAGAAAAACTTACTTTTCATTCTAAATTTCTTCCATGGTCCTTTCTTAGGTGCAAGAGATGATGAAGAGGAGTTAGGGACTTTCTTCCTTACTTCCTCTTTATGAGCATAAATTGCCTTCAATTTATGTTCCTACCTTATGGCTTTTTCAACAACCCCTTCCATCATGGTTAGGCTATGAACATCCACCTCTCCTCCTATAATGGGATTCAATCCCATGATGAATTTTTGTATCCTGAACTTCTTGTCAGTTTGATACTGAGGTACATACTTAAGGAGTTTAGTAAACCGCTCCCAATACTCAGTTATAGTTAGCTTTCCTTGAGCTAAGTTATGGAATTCAGTCATTTTCTGATCATAATAAAGTTTTGGTATCCAACGTTGCCTAAAGTAACCTTTAAATTGATCCCAAGTGATATTATTTTCATCAATATTCAACTCATCCTTACGGTTGTCCCACCATGAAGATGCCTCATGGGAAAGCTGATATGCTCCCCATATCACCTTTGTTTCTTTTGAGAAATTCCTTATTGCAAAGTACTCCATTTCACTGAGCCAATTCTTAGCTCCATCTCCTAATGTGGTTCCATCAAAATTGGGTGGACTTATCCTTTTTATATCATTAGTGAGCTCATTTGTCACTATCTTTTTTATCCTCGGGATGATTATGTATGTTCACATTGTTATTATCAACACCTAAATTAGTGTTGTCCTCGGGAGGTGGCTAATTATTATTACTAGCATCTTCTTCCTCCTCATTGCCCATTACTTGTTGCTCAAGTACAGCCAAATGATCCCTTGTGACCAATAGGACAGCAAGGATCTCATCACATTTTTGGGTAGTTTCTGCTCCTTCCTTAGATGGAGGATTATTTGCAATATTTCCTCTTGTTCTAAAAATTTTCTGTTAACAAGAAAATTTAAGTTTCATCAGATTATGGACACAATAGGTCCAAGATCTGTAATCTTAATCTTTAATACCAAGATGTAACATTCCCATTTTAAGACTTTAGAAACAAGGGGGAAAAAAATTACACAATGTTCTATGTTCTAAATAAAACATCATTTATAACACACATTCCATGCCAATCAATCTCATAACAGATAACCATATGTAGTTGTAATGACTCAGTAAATTACCGATCTCTCATTCCATGACTTGGTTACTACCAATATCTCTCATATTTTTCTTAAAGTATAAAATACTTTATGTACACTATATATACTTGGTTTTCCTACCCTATTCCGGACACTTTGAGTGATCTATTTAAAGAACCTATCTAAATATTTGTTACCAATATTCATCGACATCGTGTTTCTTTAAACTAGGTGACATAGGATAACGCAACTAAGCTTGTCATACTTTGGCCAAATATTTTCAACATACTTGTTCATATTACTATTCCTAGACGATATACTCGTCAATTCAAAATACGTCCTTCACCTCACTCTATTGTTATCTAAAATGGTCTTTATAGACTACTTTCGTCAGTCCACTTTCCCAAGGTTTGAACTTAGCTCAAGTTAGCAACATAATTTGTTATAAGAAGACACTCACGATGACTTAGGGTATATGGGCATACTAGACCAACCTAAGTTGACCGAATTTGCATAGGTACCCTAAGTCATAGAAATCTATTTCCTATTTCAAATATGCTACCTAACTTGACCTAAAGAGAAACTAAGTTCATGTCTAGATGTGTGTAGATCTATATGAACAAATATGAAAGGGTGTTTCCAGATGTCAATTGCAACACTATAACCTTGAGAAGCCCTTGGTCTTCTCAAGGCTATAGTCATATAGTTGGCATGTGCAAACATCCATTAGAACTAATTCATCACAATGTACATACCCCTTAGTGGTCATTAATTCATAATTAAATTAGATTAAGATTTAGATTGCAGAAAACCATGTCTAAATCTAATTCCAACATTCATTAAGTTCTTTATCCATCATTAATTTGATTTGACATTGAGAACTTCATTAACTTATGTTTACATTGATGTTCAATAACTCGGCATAACAAGAAGCTATCCCAAAACAGGACAACAAACATAAACAATTAATTTTTAATGTAACCTAGATGTCCAAAGAAGGTGTATCAATCACCTAGGTTCAGCTAGTGTTAACTTTACATAAAACGAAGTAAAAGCTTAAAGATCATAACCACCATTCCTTTTATTTTTCATTCTTTTGAGAGAGGAAGAGTCTTCCTCCTCATGGTTATATGTTAGGGTTAACATAACCTTTTTATCATTCATCACTCATATAGTTTAATTGTATATCCAATACATATTTCATTATTAAACTATAGTTGTTTATATTGAGAACAACTACTTTTGCAACTTAACAAGTTTCACTTTAGTAAGGGAGATTGTACTATCCCCTTAATCCAACTTATCAATTGATAACAGTAAAATTATACAAGCAGATATAAAGAATATCGACAGTATATCATTACTATTTCCTTCATATAAAGTATAAGAGAAGTTACACCATCATTTGGAGTCGGTCTCCCAACATTTCAATTCATCATGATAAGATATACACTTTACAAGATTATGCATTTAAGACATACTTGCATGTCGATTAACATTAAGATCATAAAAGAACATAACCTTTTATTTTTCAATACAACTCAAGAATGAATCGAAATTCTTTACAAAATATTTAGATTTAAATAAGCCAATATATCATAAAAAAAATTTCCTTCTTTTATCACTTACGAAGTATATCTCGCAAAATTGCTAGCACATGTCAGCTCATTGAACTAATCATGATAAGAACTAAGCATTTAAACAATTTGCATTCCACTAATTGTTCCATTAAAAAACTCTACTTTAATGAAACAATTAATATATCATACAAATAAGCATAAGTAATAACAACTAGAAAAGAAGTACAAATAAAGAGTCTAATTCACTTTTAAGAAAAGAGAATAATATAAAATCTGCATCTACTGCACTATATCATAAAAGAATTGACCCAATCAATTACTTATTTAAAACAAATAACAGATCTTGTCGTTAAATTACTTCATAATTCCTTTCTAATTGAAATATAGAATTTAATATTTACTATACAAATAAAGAATTACTTTTAGCATAGTACATATTTGGGATGATTCATCCTACAACTTAAATAAATAAGAAGAAGAATCAATACAAACTATCCATGATTCGCCATTCATCTAAATGATAGAAAACGGTTCGAAAGTACACAATTGATTACCCACATAACTGCTTCAATTCAAGGAAACGAATAAAAGGATTCAATATTAAAGAGACAACTTCTAATACAAGAATCCCAAATCAATCTGAAAAGGGATAGAGAATAAAAATAGTCAACTTACAAGCCTTAAATAAATTCTACATTATAGAAGATATCATCTAAAGATCTGATACCATACATTCCAAAAATCAAAGCAATAATTACACATGGATAATCTCTTCTCATGTCCTATCCAGGGAAGATTCATAATATGATAGAGTGCAAAAAGAGGAGTCCTTCCAATAACAAAATCCAAATGGAGCATGACTCAATCAAACAAGGCAATCGGTCTAAACATGATTATGTTTTCCCTTCTACATGACAAACTTAGCTATTCATTTTCCACATTAATACAACAATTGACTCAATACAAATTAGATGAGATCAAGAAAGATCAAATGGGAACGATTGCGTTATTCCAGTACTAAGAATGACAGTCCAAAAGTTACCTAACATACAACTGTTTCCACTGAACTTTCCATAGTCGACTAGCAACAAAATAAACTAATTAATCCATAAGGAAGTTTCCTGTTTAGAAGAGTGAGCTCACACTATTTCCTACAAGATAGAAAGGATAGAAAATCTGAACTCAAGAAGTCAAACAGACCTAGGATAGTAATCACTCCTATAGCATGGAAGAGAGTCAATCTACAAAGACATTTGAAATGATAGAACTTAACTTTCCACAGTTAAAGGAACTCAATAGGAAATATCCGATTAAGAATTCATTCACCTTAGTATTATCAATTGAATTCCAAATTCCATTTCAAACTCAGAAGTTCTTTTGCTAGTTCCCAAAAGAGAATACAAAATCAAACACACAGTTTAAAGAAAGCAACACTTCTAGTTTCCCCTATGAATTCATAGTTTATCAAACAATAATAACAGCAATATCTTGGTTCATCTATTCAACATTGTTTAAACACAAGTTGGAGTTCATTCCATAGAGGAAAGTATACAGTACAGTCCCAAGGATGAAGTATAAAATCTAGACAAAACAAGATACAATCCACAAGAGTAATCTACTCCTTTCTCCTTTAAAGACCCAGAAATCCATTCAAATGAAACTAAAAGAGAATACTAAAACCCAACACCCATATTGAGCTAAGAAAAGTTTCTAGAATACTCATGAACTCAATAGAAACTGAAATCCCAACTACAAGAACTTCCATAGCTCCATACAAAATAAACATATAGTTCATGATCATAATGAAGAAAAAATTATACGAAATAATCATGAACCAGAGGTACTAAATCCTTCCAAACAAGATTCATTTTACGAGAGTATTCAACTCCTCTTCTAAAACCCCAAAATCAATTAAAAAGGATCTGAAAGAGAGTATGAAAACCCAACACATGTTTAAGTCAAGCAAGGTCTCAACATTACCCTTGAACTTGACTGAAATAGAAATCACAAAAAAATGACTTTCACAACTCTATCTAGTACATAAAGATCGAGACAAAGAAGGTAATTGTTCTAATTAACTAATACAAGAAGTATGAACATAAAATTTCAATAAACTTCAAGAAACCATTATCAATTTTTTTAAATGAGCTCTAATTTATACCAATGAGTAAGTAATAATACATTATCGAACCAGAGGTTCCATATCCCCACAACAAGATACAGTTCCATAAAATGTCCAGTATCCTTCTAACAAAATAGTCGACTTTCAAATAAGACACAAAGTTACCCATAAAAGGAGAGTAGAATATCTTCAATGTTTACATGCCATTACATTCTCAAAGTAAGCGGTACATTCTAGGATAGAAGAACCGTAATCTTTCCAAACTCAAGATGCGTCCAGGAGAAGAATTCAAAAGAGACTACCAGTTCAAACCCAAATCAAAACCAAATTACTCAAACTCTTTTCAAGTAAATAGTCCTGAATACAATTTCCAACAAACATAAATCTTCAAGTACGAATTCAAAACAACACAAGCCTCAAATACGAGTTTAGAACAAAAAAATCTTCGAGTACGAGTTTAGAACAACACAAGCCTCAAATACAAGTTCCACATGCATATCACCATTGAACTTGCGTAGAGAGAGCATCCAAATACTAACATTATCATGCAATGCATTCATATCCTAAAATCACATATATTCTTTCAACCAAGAAAGTAAATAACCAAACAAAAATGCAACCATTCATCTCATGAGTGCAAAATTGTTTTAATGAAACATTTAGAAGAGAAAGAAATCTTAATGGGTAGAGCCTATCATTACGATAATGCTTCTACAAATTTGAAGGAGACTTTTAGCCGAGCTTCCAAATATTTTTCTCCTCTAAGAAATTTCAACAACCAAACATCTAATTCTCTAATGCCTCATATACTTTCCTTGGATCAAAAAAAGACCAGAGAAACTAAAAATAGCCACAAAGTGAAAGTTGGACTATTGGTTCGACGAACTAGAGAGCTCCATGCAGAGTAAAAATCACAAAGCATTTAAGACCAAACAACCTCCAAAAATCCACCCTCATTTTTTCCAAGATGGTTTGCACACAAAATTTGAGGTTCATTAATGCAATTACTCCCCAATCTCCCACCTATTTCTCCTTTGCCACCACCTCCTAAAATTGGTGAAACCTATTTCAACTTTAGTATGCATTTCCAACTTTAGTGAAGACTCTAAGTAAGTCCCACTAACTTTACATGCCTTTTCCAGAATTGGATGTACTTCCCATTTATTCAAACAAATCAAATCAAATAAATGCCTTTGGAACCGTCACCAAATGCCATGCGACCCTAGGTCCCTTTCAATAGTTTAGGATAGATTTCCATAACTTAGGTTATAATCTTAGGTTAGATCAAATTCACAACCAAATAGTATTAGGTATTAGGTTAAAAATAGCCTAGCATTACCCTAGGTTATTTCTCCCTTATTCCATTTAGCACAACAACTTAGGTTAGGATGCCATCCCAATAAAATAGAATATGAACCTTAGGTAATATTCTCACATGAATAAGTAGACATAGGTAGGAAGTAGGCTCATTTACCTTAGTTAGAATACCTTCCTTAGGTTTAGGATTTATATTCCCTTCATAGTCGTGAAGCAGGCTTCGTTCCGCTTACACCGTTAAATGTCCTGAAGAGATCAATCCCAAAGTTCCAAGCACAAACATATAACCGAATGCAGGAATGATCTTACAAGACCAAAGAATTTGTAACATACAAAAGTTCAGTCTGCTACATCTCTCAACCTATGAATGTTAGTTTACCATTTAGTTTGGTAAGGAGATTTAAAACATTCCTTGATCACCGTAATTTATCCAAGGATGAGTGAGTTAAAATAAATAAGTTTACAACCCTCAAAACTAGATTGCAACTCACCTAAGCAGTAGTGAAAATAGATTCTTGCAAGCCATATCATTTCAAAGATAATGAATCTAAGATCAGAAATGATTTATCCATAACAAGCATGATCTTCAAAATCAAGGGAACATACCTCATTCAATAAAATCACATGCCAATTCTTGCAATGCAAAAGAGAAATATAATAGTTTTTCAAAGGTGTTACAGCTTTCCATCACATACACAATAAAATTCATAACCACTTATACCCCATCATATCTTAAATATAACCATCATCCATAAATATATAAATCCTCAAAACATGTGTGTCCACATATATAGGCACAGTGTAACAATAATAATACATGTCCCGCACATGCATGATGTCTCAAAATCTTCAACAGCATGTCTTGTAGATGCAAGCTAGTATAATATAGAAAAACTCAAAATCTATCATATACATCCTCACTATCTTCGGCACACAAGCTGGTATAAATCACAAATATACCAAAAATATGTATTATGAACACATATTGTGACCAATCACCTAATATCCATATATGTCTCATTTGTCTCCTCCTTCTCTCCTCCAGTCGGTGCCCTGCCAACATCTCTCCACCTAGCATGGGTCTAGCCCTTACCCCCCCTGACCTATAGTTGGTTTTGCCTTTGTGAGCTAGTCACCTCTCCTCACATTTTGTGCCCTATCCAACTAACATCGGTCAACTCTTATCATTATTTAGTCTTTCTAAGCTTTCTTTTACCTACAACCATTACTGATAACACCCCTTTCCTTAGCCCGAACACCTATTGAATCATACCTACAAGCTCAACCTACCCCTATAATTCCTTTTTTGTGTCTTAGGAATTGTCATTTTACCTATACCTTGGCCTTACCCATGCCATGACTTATTTACCTGAACCTAGCCTACTTGGTGTGACCTTTGACCTTATGTACTCATTATACCTTGCGATGTTGTTACCTATGTTGTTTTAGCCTACCAATCATACCTTGCCTATTATCATGTTGTTTATCACGACCAAATATTATGTGTACTTTGAACACACCTAAATGTTCCCGCACTTGACCTACATCATGTTTCCGCACTATATCCTATACCTTGGATACCTTAATCACCTCACCATTTTTGGATAAACCTATCGACCTTGGATGATGTATAGTTTGCAAGCTCTTCAACCTAATATTGTGTTGTAATCTATATGGGTGTGTGCATTCGATTGTCATTACCCATGACCTGATTTTGACCCCACCTATTACCTATTATCAAAGTTTACCATCACCCTATCCCATAGTTCTCATACCTATCCCCACCTATCTTAACTCACTACACATTTATCAAACAACTCACTGATTTCGTATTACCCCTCATTAGTTCCTAGTTTGAGGGGGATCACCTTCACCCATACATGGGGCAATCACTTCCTATTTTTGTTAGTTTCACTTACCAATACAAGCTACACAACAAAAAGGGGAAAAATGTAGACACCAAAATTGGGTCACACTCCCCTTGGTCCCCTTTTGAATAACTAACTTACATATATGCACCTAACCATGGCCCCTTTTAACCCACCTTAATATTAATTTAATTATCTATAATTAAATTAATACCCATCCTCACCCCATTTATTAATTTAATTACTTTAATTAAATGGATGCACACCTCACCATGGATCTATTTATAAGCATGTTTCCATAACTAACTAAGACTTAGCCCTACCTACCTTAATAAGCTAAGACTTAGTATAACCCTAAAAACACATGCATATCCTCCCTCTAACCACATTCCTACTTTTTAAGTGTAACATTCCATTTCGATCCATAAGAATAGACTCGAGAGGGCCCAAAAAATATGGCCAAGATATTTTATTTTAGGTAACCTAGGATATCTCACCTTAACTGACATTGGTCAACAAGAAAGTGATGCTGGTCACCCTAAACTATCAACGGTTACCATATAACCATTTTTGTAACCTTGTTTCAGAGGTTGGACACATTCTCGAGTTTTGGGGAGCAAAGGAAATCTTCATGCAATAAATAACCAAAGATATTTCGTACATCTAGACATCCATATCTAGCACAACCATTGATCAAAAGATTTTTGAATTCATAGTAGCATTCTAGGAAGCACGGCCATGGAACTCACCACCATTTCATCGATCAACCAACACCACCACCTAGCCATTGAACATGCACAATAGTAAGTTTGTTTCTAACTCGCGCGATTTCATTTCTGTTCATTTTATAAGGGTTCTTCACCTTTTTTAACAACCACCATTTATATTTTTACCTCACCATTATTGCCTTCCTATGAACCCAACCATTCCCTCACTCATAACCATTTTAATCACCTCTATCTATTCCTGAGTACCTCTGAATATTACCAACACCTCCACAGACCTAAACCAACTTCTTACCATCTCTGATTTAGTCTTAGAAAAATCCCCAAAACCATGAACTATTGAGTTATTATCCACCCACCTTAACCGTCAAATCTGTTCTTACTAAACTATCATCACCACACCAGATCGACATTAGTCTCTATATTTGGCAATCCTGCTAATACCATATCCCTATAACCTTTTTCCAAGTGACCCAAGTGACCCAAAACTTGACCCTGACCTATCCCAACACCTTGATTATTTACCTTATTTCCAGATTTGATCATAACCTAGCCTGTTATGTTATATTTTCTTATTGTATTTGGATGAGATACCTAAATCATATCGACTATAGTAGGACCTTGTTTATTTATGTCATTTCTTTCATTAAATTATATTAAACAATGGGTTGACTTCCACTAAGGAAGTATCACACTTCCTAGATCTAGCATATGCTAGGCAACCCACTGAAATATATTATTTAACTCATGTTGTGTGGTGTTGTTGTGTATTTCGTAGTTCCTCCTAGC
Source organism: Taxus wallichiana var. yunnanensis (assembly GCA_018340775.1). NCBI lineage: Eukaryota > Viridiplantae > Streptophyta > Pinopsida > Cupressales > Taxaceae > Taxus > Taxus wallichiana. Next base: position 292,082,051 of record CM031242.1, on the reverse strand, counting down.
CAAAAGGGAGCTCTCATAGTTAGCATTGGATCAAGAAGTCAGAATGCGTGCAAAAATCCCGAACCAATCATCACAATAGGTATTCCTCCTTGGCCCACACCCTTATCTATTTCATTCAATCCTTAAAGAAAATGGTGAAATATTTATACTCCTTTTGTGCTGGTTACCTGCCTCCCCACGTAGTTCCGGGAAAATGAGATATTGTTTACTATTGTAATTTTGATCATCTCTCCCATCGGGTTGATAGCTCAACCAGGAATAGATCACAATTGGATTTTTCCAGATTCTATGTCTCTACAGATATCGATCAAGAATACCTAGACCAAATCATTCTTCGACAAATTTTGGAATTTGGACGTAATATGTAATATATGAATCTTTTCAAATGAGGTATGTTAAATGTCATAAACTTGGACATTTCACCAAAAGCTACGCTTGCAAAAAACCCTCCATGAAAAGAAGAAACACATTAATGACAATGGAAATATTTCACCAGAAAAAGGTCAATCAAAGGATATGGCTTTCAAATGCGCACTAAGAAGCAACCGACTAGAAGATCCCTCTGGGTCCCCAAGACTCCTCTCAAAAAGAAAATCTAAAGGAAGATTCTAAGGAGAAAGGTGATAAATTTGTTACCCTAAGCCTTCGTTTGAGGAGGATTCACAAAATTTCAAGGTCCTTCTGAAACTATGTGATAATGGCAGCGCTAAAGACAATAGATTACCTATTATTCAAGAAGAAATTCAATCTCCAGAAATCCTCTCACAAGCTGAGTCTCAGACTCATATTGATAGAGCTTCTATAGCTCTCGGGCATCCCATACCTAAAGTGACACCATCCAATCCAAAAGGAATCCCCATTACAAGTGTGAAGAAAATCGCGCGATCCTTTTAAAATATGGACATCAGATGCTATGTGTCCAAATCCTAACTCCTGAAGGCACTAATCGGGGAGTTAGCAATGTCACACCAATCAAAGAATACTCTTGTAGTCTAGTGGATTCACACCCCTTTAAGTAGATATATGAAGGTTTGTTGAAGTCCCCCATTCATGGCAAGGAAGATGGAGAGATCACCCCAGCTTGTAGTCCACTCCTGAAAGATAACACAACTCTCCTGAGTTTACCCTTGTCTACAAAAAAAAGAAGAAATCTAAAGGATTTGAGAATATACTTGACGCCCTATTTTTTTATAAGAAAAAGTCTCCTAGTAGCTGGGTCATGTCCACATCAAGGGTAACCAGGTCCACTATCAGACATGTAAATACAGGTGCTAACACTTTAAAGGGTAGACCTTCCAAAAATGATTAGAGAAAAAAGGAGATCAACAAAGCCTTGGCTGATGGCACTCAGTCTTCTCTGGACCATCTAGTCCACTCCTCTCCTCAAATTTTTTAATGAATATTGTTTCTTGGAACATCAGAGGCCTTAATGGAAGTGGAAAACAATGTACACTCAAGGATTTGAGGAGAAGTTGCAACCCTTATATTATGGCTATTCAAGAAACCAAAATGAGTTCTGAGAACTTAAAAGTTTGTTGTAAAAAATATGGAAAAAGGATGAATGGAAATCAGTCGACTCTAGAGAAGCTTTAAGAGGAATTTTGGTCTTCTGGGATCCTTCCAAGGTTACTGGTAAGATTATCCTCTCCTCCCACTCCCATTTGGCACTCTCTTTTCATACTGCTGATAACAAATGGAAATGGATCTTCTCGGTGATTTACGCGCCTAACACTCTCCATGGAAGAAGATAAATTTGGAAGGATCTATTAACCTTCCATAATTCCTACCCTAGATGGAATTGGTTTCTCATGGGAGACTTCAACTACCTTGTCTCCACTTTTGAAAAATGTGTGGGAGCTTAGGACAACATTATTGGTATGAATGATCTTGCAGACTTCTTTGGTCAGGAAAAACTATTAGATCTTGAACTTAATGGAAATCCTTTTACCTAGTCCAACAAGTGAATTGGTAGAAATATCATTCAATTTTTATTGGATCATGCACTCATATCTTCTTATTTGCTCCTTAGGAATTTCAACTCTCCTCTCTTCCCATAATTTCCTCTGATCACAATCTCATTGTCCTAAATATGGTCACTAATGAGAGACCTACTTAGTCCTCATTTAAATTCCAAAAATGTGGTCCGACCACCTAAATATTCTTGAAAAAATAATGGCGGGGTTCAATTGGAAGGAACAAGTCAATACAAAATTATATAGAAGCTCAAAAATAAAAAAAGTTAGAGACTAGAACAAAGAAGTTTTTGGTAATATCTTCAACTAAAAAAAAATAGCTCAAAGAAGACATTGATGCTTTGGAAAAGAAAGTGGCTGCCTATGGCATGAGTCAAGAGGATTACATTTATGAAAAAACTCTTCTATTATATTTCCATACCATTTGTGCCAGGGAATAATCCTACTGGAGACTTAAGTCCAGAGCAACTGGATCAAAGATGGAGATAAGAACATGAAGTTCTTTCATATGAAAACCCTAAAACATAGAGCCCACAATAAAATATCTAAGGTTACAAATCAAGTTGGATTCATGACTTCAAATCCCAACTCCATCAAGGAAGAAGCTATTAATTTTTACAAAAATTGTTGAATGACAGTCCTCCTTTGTCTCAGGAAGTTGCTAACAAGTTGTTGGACTCTATTCCAAACAACTTGGCTAGGCTGAAGAGTTTGGTGCTCTTGCTAAACCATCTATGATAGAAGAACTACAAAAGTATTTTTTTCTCGCATGGAAGGTGACAAAGCCCCAGGCCCATATGGCTTCTTTACTTTTTTTTCAAAAAACCTAGGAAATTTGTGTGGATGACCTCCTCAAAGTTGTTAATGAATTCTTCAAACACAAAGAATTCTCAAGGAAATAAATAATACCTTCATTGTCCTAATTCCAAAAAATTTGAGGAGAAGGAATTCAAGCACTTCAGACCCATAATTCTCTCAAATGTGCTTTATAAAATCTTCACTAAAATACTAACCTCAAGGCTACAACCGCTACTTCCAAAATTAATCTATAGCCAACAGGGAGGATTTTTTAAACGGAGAATTATCCAAGATGGAGTAATTATGGTTCACGAGACAATAAACTCAATAAATAAAAGAAAAAGGAAGGTATGGTGTTAAAACTAGACATGAACAAAGATTTCAATAGAGTTTCTTGGTCTTTTCTTAACCAAGTACTGAAAAAATTTGGTTTTGACAAGAGGTTTAGAAAAATCATATGGAACTACATTTCATCACCAAGATTCTTGGTGATTGTCAATGGCATCCCAGTGGGTTTCTTCCCAAGAAATAATGATGTCAATCAAGGTGATCCCATCTCTCCTATTCTCTTCATCATCATGGAAGACTGCCTCAACTGCACTATCAATAGAGACATTTGTTTGGGCTATCTCAATGGTTTCAAACCCTCCACCTTTGACTTAATAGTCTCCCATCAATAGTTCATGGATGACACCATCATGCTTCTCCTGGCCTCTATCATTGAAGCCAAAACTATGAATCATATTCTATAGCTTTATAATGATGCTTTGGGTAGCAAATCAATTATGATGAAAGATTACTATACTTCTTTAACACTCCTCCTGTAAGAAAAAGAAAACTTACAAAAATATTGGGTTATGAAATCAAATTTCTACCTAATACATACCTTGAGCTACCTCTTGGAACCAAAAAGTCTAAATGAGTGTGTGGAATACCCTACTAGATAGGTTTCAGCGAAATCTTGTTGGTTGGAAGGGTTCTATTCTCTCAAGTGCTGGGAAATGCCTTCTTATTAAGAGCACGCTTCAAAACTTGTCAATTTATATCATGTCCATGTTCTTTATTCTTGTAGTTGTTATGGAAAAAATAGAAAGAATCCAAAGAAAATTTCTATAAACATGAATTGAAGATAAGAAAAAGATGCACTTAGTTTCTTAGGACAAAGCATGCAACAACAAAAAAGCTAGAGGTGTTGGCATCAAAAAAATATGGACCATGAATGCTACTTTCATCTCTAAAATAGGGTGGTGACTAGTGAAGGAGGAACAACAATGGACCAATATCATTAAAGACAAATATCTAAATCAAGGTAGCACCATGGACTACTTCAATAATGACAATAATTAGTTGGGATCTATCTTCTAAAAACAACATCGTTAGATCATAAAATAGCTAATTGCAGGATGCAAATGGACTCTAGGCACGGGTGAGAAATTAAAATTCTAGTAGGACAATTAGGCTGATTTTAGCACTTTGTCAAACAATGAACATTGGGAGCAACTCAAAGATAACCTTTCTATAGCATTGGGACAACAAGTTTACAACTACATTCAAAACACTGAGTTAAAATGGCACTGGAAAAACCTCAAGGCACTCACATCAAATAGCATGGAGCTCCTTGGGGAAATCCAAACCACCTTAAACCTCATACCCATCAGTCAAATCCAAAATAAAGATGAGTTTAATTAGGTTTCTTCATTTTATGGTAACTTTATAGTGAGATCAAAGCTATCGCTTGTTTGCCAACAAACCCATCAGAAACTTCCTTGGGACAAGATTTGGTTCAAAGAGCTTACCCCAAAAATCAATCAGACTCCTATGGTACATTCTCAACAAAGGGATACTCACCATATACAACCTCATAAAAAGAGGTTCTACCATGCTACACAGATGTTATCATTGTAAGATGGACAATGAAATAATCAAACATTTATTCCTCCATTGTCCAAATGCTAAGTCTCTTTGAAAACTCATCTTCAAAATATTTGATGTTAAGTGGTCTTTCCCTGAAGATATCACATAGGATTGGTTGTAGTGGAAGCCTCCATTTAAACATGCTTTTCTTTGCAGGATTTGGAAAATCATTTTCCCCACACCATCTGGAGAATCTAGAAATCCAAAACTCAATAATTTTTAGAGATAATAGCAAGATCATAAAAAACATCCTCAATGAAATCATGGTGGCTACAAAGGAAAACATCTTGAAGTTTAAACCTCCAAAAAATCCACATATCCCTAGGAGGAGGTCAAATTTCTTAAGGCATGGAATATTGATCTTAATCAGTGCACTGCCCCCATCCAAAGAATTGACATGTCTATTGTGTAATGGAGTCCCCCTCTAAAGGTTGGTTTAATCTGAATTTTGATGGTGCCTCTAAAGGTAACCCAAGTCTAGCCGGAGGTGATGTTTTGATCGAAATCACAAGGGTTGTCTTATTATAGTATATGTTGGTCCCATGGGAAAGAAAACTAATCACTTCTCTAAGGATCTAGTTGCACTCTAGGGAATCATACTTGCTAAGAAACTCAACATGGGAAACATCATCATCAAAGGTGACTCTATGAATATCATCAACATTCTCAATAATTCCTTAACTCCTAGTTGGACCATCAGGGATTTTATTAATGAAGCACATAACTTATGCAATGGTCTAAATATTATTTTCAAGCACATGTATAGAGAGGGAAACAAATCTATATATTTTCTTTCTAATATGGGAGTTAGTAGCAATGATTACATAGAGTGGCATGATATCAATGACACTCCTACCGAAGTCCAAAACATCATTTCAAATGAAGTGAGCTCACCCATTAGTATACCCCACTCAATGGTGAAAACACATGTGCAATCCTAAGGCTAGATTGCATTAACATTTTGGGCATGCTCGAATTTACTCTTACAGGCCCTCAAATATTGGTCACACTAAGTCTTTTAAGGGGAAAGAAGTAGATTCTATCTCTGCCTCACACATACTTATAGGCTGTGAAATGGATTTTAGGAAGCTTATCACTCACAATTCTCAGTTTAATTTGATGAATTCTTAGGGGTTTTTAGAATGGGAGGTACCCCTTGCCATGTGGAACCTAAATTCGACCCCCAATGGCAAGAACAAGTTGAGTTGTGGGAGACCATCAATATGGAGGGATTCATTGATTTTATCCAATGCATAAAAGGGCATGACCAATATATCTCCATATAGTTCGTGGTGAATTGGAAAGACCGTAATGTCTCCTTTAGAGATAAGAGATTTAAAATTATTGAGGAATTTATTTCTTTTATTACCAGTCTTAGCATGGAAGGGAATAAATTTTTCAAGAACAAAATGGATAAGGAAGTAGAAGAAAAGTTGTTCTTGGATGAGGGAGAAATGATCAACATCAAGAAGGAGGGCATCCTGGTTTCCTCTATCCCACAACCATATGATGAGGTGACAAGGATGATGGTATGCTATGTCACTCTAGAAGGGAGGTTCTCCACCATTCCATAGTACCATCTTGTTCTTCTCAACCACTTTAGATGTGAGGTGAAGGTAAGCCTCTCATATTACATTCTGAAATCAATGGAAAAGTCAATCCTAGAAGTTCAAGGCCATAAGAGGACTATCCCCTCCACCAAGGTGTCATATATCTCATTAGTCAATACTTGTCTAGTGTTGTTGGAAATGACCCATGCCCTGTTGTGATTTCTCCTCCCCAAGAAAAATCATATCCGTCTAAAAATCCTATGTACAGAGACCCTATCTCCGAACCACCCCTAAACGGGTTCTTCGTAGTAGCAAGTAAAGGTAAGGAAGTGGTGGGCTCTAGTTCGAAGGGTGAAGAAATTATGGTTGATGATATCCCCCTCTGCTTTCCCTGATATTATTGTTGGCACTAGTTTAGAGAATAAATTTAACATGCAGCTAGTGTGGTTAAAACCCTCAAAGAAAATGTGGATTTTTTTCTCAAATATACTATCAAAGAGACAACCTTGGATCCCAATGTAGGCCTCAAAGATGAAATTTTTACCTTGGAAACCAAGTTTAAGGCTCTGGAGGACAAATACAACAACTATATAGCTATGCACAGTGTTATAATGGAACTTATGTAGGTACACATCTGACAAATATGTGACTCTAGTGGCATCCTAGACACAACATGAAAGAATGGAAATATCAAAAGGAAATTAAAATCTTCTAACTGATACCCCGCCATTGCCATTGCATTGAAACTTTATCAGGCGTTTAGGGTGGTTGTCAATTTTTTTAGCAAGTCCGTAGGATAATGTTGTCGGTTCCCTGTTTTTGGTGTTGTAGTTTTTTGTGTTGTTGTTTAAGTTGTCTCTTTGCTTTTGATATAATATTACTGGGGATCATTGTAGGAAATTGGCCCCGACTTTACTTTCTCTTTGTTATTTTCTCTTTTGGTTGGGGTGTGGACCCCACAGATCAAAAAACCACAATGTTTCTATTTGCTTATTTTGGTTGTTGAGCCTTTTGCTGTAAACTTGGGTAAGGTCCCACCAAAACCTTTTACCAATAATAAAAAAATCTTATCTCTTTTTAAAATATAAAAATTCTCTGATACCACCTAATAACACAATAAATAATGTTAACCATCCAACTCAATAATTTGATAGTCAAGTTCATTCAAAACATGTTTATCTTAAGAAGACAATTTTGCATTCAACACCAAAATTCCTCTATTGAAAAATTCAAGGAATATATTCTCTATAAATCTGCTCAAATATAACAATCCAACATGTTTAACAACTTCAAAAAGATTCAAAACTTCATTTTTACTTATTCGCCATATAGACCTTAACATTATCTTGTAACCCTTCCTAAAGGAAAATCTTGACAACTAGAACACTCATAAATATATTAGTTCTCAATGTCAAAAATTTTAGATACCATTTAAGGCCTTTAAGCTTATGCTAAACTTTCAAACCCCATCTCTAAGCCTAGTAGAAGTTTTTATCTCTCTACAGTTCTCAACTAGGCATATTTAGAAGCCCTACAAACACATAATGCTTATAGTTAAGAACAACCTCCCAAATTTCATTAAATAAATATTTTTTTAACTTAATACCCATTATGTTGTTATTTCTTCATGGTTTATTTCATCCTCAAACTCTCAAAAAAATTCTCCCAACACCAATTTCTTCTTTTCAATTAGGTCTATATAGGTCTTCAAATGAATTTTTAGCTCGAATTCCTTCACCGATTCACAAAGTCCTTTCAAAACATTATACAACATAAAAATACTTATTTTCATGTGTTAAACATCACTTCCTTACTATGTTACCTAAATCAACCTCTCACTATCATGTCATCTTTTACCTTGCTCAAGTATGGTTCTTATTCTCATTTCACACCATGTTTCTCTAACCCTTAATTAATTTTAATAATCTCATCAATCTCCTTATCATGTTATAACCCAATCTCATATACCTCACTCATGTACTTTTTCGTTGTCTTTACCTAGACTGATAAAATCATTGTTTGTGTGAAATTCTCAACTCTTTTATGGACTAAAACAGAATGTGAAGATCCCTTTTGTTAGAGATGGTTTAAACTAACCCAACACTCTTCTAAGTCTTATAATCTTGAAAATTACCTTCTCAAACCTCCTAGATTTTCCTCTCTTCATGACTTCAACTTCACTAATCATTACTCAAACTCATTCAAGTTTGTGTTCTTAACTAGGAGTTTTAGGACTGATTTTTAGGTTCTCTTCTCCATGAGAACTTTTATTACCATTATAAACCTTTTTCCCACCTGAATAGGCTATCATTGAACCAAAATACAAGATTATGGGAAAAACACAACATATTTACTTTTATTTATTCGACGTCTTTACATTACACCCTCTAAACAAGATTTACTCTTATTTGTTCAACTTCTTGACATTACACCCTCAAAAATGGTCCAAGGACAATTAAGACTATATTTGCACATTTTAAATCCCAAAATCATTATATAGACTCTCACCAATAAAATTTTAACTTCCATTATGTCTTCATACATTTACCATGTAGGTCATAACAATATCGATAAAAAGGACTCTTTTAATGACCTCAAACCTACATGTAAGACCTTCAAAACTAGGATATATACTCAAAGTCAATTTTTTATTTACAAGTTTGGACTAGTAAACTTCCTTAAATCACTTGGATAATCCATATTCACCTATATCAGCACTAATATCCTATTATCAACGATTTATAGCAAGATTCAATTGTTTTCTTAGAGCTATACAAATTACTTTGCATTATAACCTGGTACATAGTATCTCAAACCAAGAGGAGGCTTTTGAGTTTGTTTTCAATGATTTTGTCTATTTAAAGTTTTTTAATGATATATAGAACACACCTACAGGACTTATAATAACTCTACCAAGTTCCATTCAACATAACAATACTCTATGAAATAAATATGACTCAAATTAGTCTTTCATATTGTCTTTGCAATAGTAGATCCAAATTTTCAATCATATAATTAGGAGCCTAACTTTGTAGAATGACTTAGTACAATTTCAAACACTTATTAACCATTAAAATGTGTCTCATTACATTCCCTAAATCCTTAAAACTTCTTATCCATTCAAATATTTAAATAAACACCATATTAGTCCTTACCTTTGTATGTCTTACCTTTGATTTTGATATAACATCAAACTTCTTCAATGCTCTATCAATTATCCTTTCTTCTTGTATATTTCCTTAAAATTTTATAACTTTATTAAACCCTGTAATATCATTCCTCAAGCTAAACATAATTAATAATCATATATAAATGTACAATAAATCATAGTTCTATATTCAAGAATTTTTTTATTAATAAAATTAGTGATAATGCATGACCTCTTGAACCTCTTGGATTTGTTTCAAAATTTCCTCTTCATTTCAAAAACTATTATTATCCATCCTCTACTCCTAAATTTTAATTAGCATCATACTAATGAAGAGTATGAAGGTAATTAGGTTTCTAATCATTTTAACTTAACTATGGTAAGGATAAACATAGTGTAATATAGCCATGTTAGTATCAATCAGATCATGTCCTAGGTGAATTTATGTTCCACAAAGCCTTTTAAATCATTTATTTAAATTATGCTAACTTCTATAACTATAACACTCTAAAGAAAAATTCAAATATTTGAATTGTGGTTTTGGAGGGAAACTCCAAATATTACTTATTACAATGCAAGAATATTACAAATGGACTTAGAAAATCTAGGACATCCATTAGAACCTTTAAAAACCCTAGACAATTAAGTAAACCAAAATGTGCATATTTACATGCAATGATTATCTTGCATCAATAATTAGGAGTATTCATTTTTACAATGGCTACACAGTTAGGTGTATGTTCTATAAGTGAGCTGATGGAATTAAATTCAACAAAGTGTTAGAGTATTAACCCTTGTCTTTGGCTTTGTCATTCGTACCATGTTTTGTAAAGGGGTCCTTGAACACCTTTAATTTCTCATTTGGTATTTTTGTATTAGATGTGTTTTCAATTTCAATATCTTTGTGGTTAATTAAATCATGAATGTAATGGTAAAGTTTCATACAATGATCTGTATGGTGGCCTTTGATATGATGATACTCACAATATTCATTTTATTTGTACCATGTTGGTTATATCTTCCCTTCTTTAAAGGGTATTGATATGGGATATATGATCATATCCACACTTGTTAAGTGATGGAGCACACTAGAAATACTTTCTCTAAGTCGAATGAATTATCTTTGTGTTATCACCAAATCACTACACCCTCTGAATGGCCGAATGTGAATAGGACATTCGGTGTGATTAGGAAACATGGGATCACCTCTCAAGCTATGGGACTTGGGCTTGAGGTGAACCTATGGAGAAGGCCGGATTCCTCTTCCTAAACTAAGTGTTGTACTACTCCTAGTGTAATAAAATAGTTATCTAGACCTATGCTAACATTTTCATGGGTTTTAGGGAAAGAGATTTGCAAGAAATGAAACTATACTAGGGATGGTGATGCACCAAATAAAGTTTGTTGCTAGACTCAGGAAGGTTTTATTTGAAGAGGGTGTTGTGAACCACAAGCCAACTTTACCTACTGTAACTTAGAGAGGATAACAGAATACCAAAGACTAGGAAGCATGTGTCCCTTTGTTAAAATCAATCAAACAAAATAATCTATCATTATTTGAATGAAGAAGGATGAACCTAAGAAGGGTGAACAAGCACCACAACTCAACTGCATGTAATAATCCACCACTTGATAAGAACAAAACTCCAAGAACCTGTAATAGAAACTTGAACTTACATAGTGTACTTGCAAGCATGAGAAAGGAACAAAGAAGTATAGAAGGATGAAAGGACCAAGATTAGTCACAAAAACACACTTTTATTACTTCAACAACGTGCACAATGCATCATTACATTTAGAAGAGGCAATGGTTTCCATTACAGTCTTGAAAGAGAGGCTTGAAATTTCAACTGTCTAACTATCTAACTTGTCCAACCTATTGGAATGAGCTTCCAACTTACATTTATAGAAGAATTCTATGAGAGAGAAGAGGAAAAGTAATAAATTCCTTCCTAAATTAAAGGTACATGATGGTTCATTTATTACAAAATTAGTTGAATCACTTGAGAAGCTTCCATCATGTGCCATTAATGCCCAGTTTGACTTAATCTTCTCAATTAATTAAAGGAATATTTAAATAAAATATTTTGATAATAATAATATATATTATTATTAAAATACATTAAATAAAAATATTAATTTAATTAAAATTAATATTAAAAATATTAATTTAATGAATAATGAGTGGGACCCCCAAAGACCAATTTGTATGTGAAGAGAGGGGTGTCCATGAAAATAAGTAAAAAAACAGCCCAACTCGGTGGTTGGCTTGCCAAGCCAACTCACCGAGTTGATCTTGAGCTCCTCCATCAAGGTTGTTCTCCACCGCCACTTGGGATTCCTCCACCATGGTGAGTTTTTCACACTTGGAATTTCATGCATTAACTTGACCGACTCCTTCATATAAATATTCACCTCTCACCACTTTGACCAAGTTTCCCACCTTATGCACGAGACTCGTGGAACCTTCCATTTTGATCACTTCATCCCATTCTATGAATCGACACGCTAGATAAATTAGTTAGTTATCTCAGCACCAACCATTTAACTTGGAAAATGAGCCCATGACTTACCCTTTTTGACTCTTTCGGTTTTGGAATCTAACCACAATTTTTCCATGCTTTCCATGGCATTCACACTATACAAGTGCAAAGTAGAGAATGAGGGGTTTTGAGGCCATTTTCCTACAAAATGCTTTGGAAATTTGACGTTTAATGCCCACTTTTCCACTATGCATCACTCATTTTTGGCATGGTACCTTGGTGGACCTAAGATCCTATGAAGACTTGACCCCACGAGCCATACGGCTTGAAGATCCCTAACTCAAAATTTCCAACTTGGCTCACCACTCAAAAAAATCTATAACTTGGCTAAAATGTTCAACTATGCGATCTCTACATGTTCCACTTAAAATCTCTTTCCAAATGGATTTGTTGTCATGCTACCCAGCTAATTCACCACGTGAGCTCAAACTTTTAGCAGAGATAAACAAGATCTCTTCCCCCTTTTTCTAGTTTTCTTAACTTTAAATTGATCTCGGTTTCTAGTTCAAGCCGAATGGCCACATTCCCGACTCGTTTCTTTCTCAGCTCCATGTTGACATCCACCTATGTTAAATGGATTATTCATAAAACTTGATTGAATGCATATGTTCACCTCTCATTAACTCATACCATTTATTTGAGATCATACTCAAGCTCATGTTTTGATCCGAGTTGATGAGATCACCGATATGCTACCTTCAATCTTAGTGAGTCCATTATGTAACTCCATCTTTCCAAAAATGAACCAGCCGAGTTTATGGTGTCAACTTGGGCTCGATTTACTTTCTCCTTTGCATCTCTATGGCTCACATTTTTTTACTGCAACGTCACCCCGCTTGTCCGATCACTCTTGCCCTACATCTAAGCTCAACCATAATCCATTTTATGATCCTTCAAGCATTTCCCTATGAGTCTTTTCTTCCAATGCATTCGACTTTACAAATTTCTATTACCAGGAGAATTGGACATGACTCATTCAACCGAGTTGCTACCTTGACAATAGAAATTTCTACTCGTAACACTTCCTCCCGAGATCCAAGCTTATTTGTGCCCATTTATGAATTTGTATACCTTCCCTTTGACATAGTTCGAGGCTCATGTAATCAATCTATTCATCCGGCTCAACGATCTAAAATCCTCCTTCCAAAGACTTGGTCAACCTATGAGCTTACCACTTCCTATTTTCATTCCCGTCACTTGCCAAAACCAAGCTGATATGGCAATATTTATTCACATGCATATTTTGACTATGAGTTTGGCTCATTTCCCATTTGATCTCCTGTGATCCTTCTTGATCTCAATATGATCTAATCCTACAAGTTCCACGAATGAGGTTACTTTCTAAAATTTTTGACTTACTAATTAACATGCATGGTCAAATGTTTAATCCCCACATTATCACTTAGCTCGATCCAAACTCACCTCACCACTTTATCCAACATAATTCAACACTCCCTCATTGTTCACTTTCTTCGAATCATTGTTTCAAGATCCTTGCATGCTTCTCATTTAGCCTTAGAGTCATCTATTATTCCCATCATGTGGCTCATCTCATCCTACCAGATGATGACGGTCAAGTTTTCCTTCCCACATCCCGCATAAGCTTCCTCCGAGCACCCAAAACCTTTGAAAACCTCGTTACTTGGTTCCATACCAAGCTCAACTTTCTATATAATCTGAGCTCATCAACATTGAGTTTGATCAAATTTTATTTCATGCCTCTCATCTTTCCAATAACCCCATAACGAATGGTGAGTCCTTTGTTATCCCAGAAACCACGTCTTCCAACGAATTCTGAGTGATTAACTTGCCATGTTAACTTATTGATCAAGTCTTCAACATTTATCACATTGATAACCTTGTATGATTGGCGTGAATTGGTTAGAGTGGCCACATGCTTGTCACATTCCCTTTGCGGTCTCCGACGCTCCTTGTGGGAAAGGAGTCACGAGTTTTCCTAGCCCATTGGCTTGATTATTCCCCACTTCCACCTTTATGTACTTTAGATGCCATCTTACCAACGCACAACATGATGAGTTGTCCCTTGACCTCTAATTCTCCATGATTAATGGCCTTGAGTAGACTTGATCATCATGTGAGTTTGATCTTATCATGAACTCTCCTAAGCTACTCCTTCATTGTTGAGTCAACTCCTATTGTGCAATGAGCTCGTGCTCGGTGAGCCTAACAACTAGCTAGATCGAGTGACTCCAACATTTCTCCTGGGCGCATGCATAGCTTGTTCTCAACTTTGAGTTTATCTTCCAACCACCTTGGCTTCACCGAATTTCTTTCCCGAGCTCACTAACATGCCTAAAGCCTCCATGTTGAGTCAACGAGCCAATTTTCCAAGTATTCTATAAGACATTTAAACATTTACTCGATTTCAAGCTCAAATCCAAGCTCTCATTCCTCTATGTAACTCGTCAATGACTACTTTATTACATCATCCTTTCTCGAATTGATGATGTCAAGCTCACCTTATGTCATTCTCCAACCCAAAACGAGCTACTCCCGTGTGTGTGATGGCTCACCTCTGTGTCATCCTCTAACCTAGAATTCACCTCAAATAATTTCCATGTAATTGATGGTTTTTCCTTAGCCAAACTAGTCGTATTTTCACGTTCCCCTCATTGTTTGAGTTCATTGTCAAGTTTGATCACTTGGGTGTGAAATTGACCCAATGACCCCCCAACTCCTCATGATAATATTTGGCCAAATCAACATATTTCTCGTACCATTTATTCATGTTTTGTTATTATGATTTAACTATTACAGCTCGATATTGAGCCTGACTCCTTGAACTCATCTCCCTCATTAACTTCAAGCCTTCACAACCTGGCCACCTCCACCGAGCTACTTGTGAGCTAAATTTTTGCTCAATGGCCCTTGGCTTATTTTGTAAAATCTTCTCATTTTTTGAAACTTTCCCATATTTTCTTGAATTTTATAGCATTAACAAAAGTAGTGATTGAGCCTTTTGGAAGGTGTAAAAGCCAATTAAAGTCCTGTCCACCTAGTTTTTGTGGAAAAGATGCAAGAGCTTGGTTTTACACTACTTTTTATCATGTCATGCATAATTATTTAACATGTTCTCTTGGGTTGTGTTTTCCTTTATACTTGTCAAATTTAGGGGTTTCGAATGATTGAGGAAATGGTATGCATAAAATTTCTTTGTCAAATGGATATAGAAAAATTTATTTAAATTTGAATTTTTTTGTTTATTTTTACATTAAGATTATCATTTATTTCATGTTCTTTCATTCTTGTGTGAATGGAGAGTTTTTTTAGGGATTTCCATTATTGTTTCAGTTTCTTGATGAGGTTACATTTTTCTTCACTTTTTTGGACACCTTAGAAGCCATATGAGAAAGTTCACTTGTCATCTCATTGATTTTTGCTAATAAGGATTCATTTGATGTATTTATTGAATTTCTATATTTTTAATTTTTGCTAGATTTGGGTTTGTCTAGAAGATGTCTCAAGTTCTCATCACCAAAATATGAAGGTAGTTTAGCTCTTATTTCTATGAGACACAAAATATATTGATGTTTGGTTTTTCTTAAAAGTTCATCAACTTGATTTTTCTTTTCGTGTGATCTCAAAGGTTGTCCATATCCTTCTTCTTCACAAGAACTATCTTTACCAAGAGGATTTCTATCAAAATGTTCAAAAAATTTAGATATTTTTAATGAGTAACTACCACTTTATACTAAAGGGTAGGAAGCTAAAGTGATGAGTGTTTATTAATTTTGGAAAAAATGAAAAGTTGGATTTTATTTTATTGGAGTTTTTGGATTTTTATTTGATCATTTACTTGAATTTGGATGTTTGTATCCAAAGTATAATATTTTTATTTGATAGGATTTTCTTAGATTTGGATCTAGGTATCCAAAGTATAAGACGTATACTTAATTAGATTTACTCATATTTGGATGTGTGTATCCAAACTATGAGACTTTTATTTAACTATGATTGTATTGTGGAACAAAATTTTTAATTAAAGGATAGGATTTGCAATAAAATTTGGTTTGTTTGATCTAGAAAAGGATGTTTTCAAACACGAAAGGATCTAAAGATTCTCTTGAGAGAATTCATTTCCATCGAATAAAGGAAACTTTGGTGAAACAAAATTGGCAAGGAGTGGATTAGAAGACACTTTGGGTACAAGAGGACTATGAAGAAGAAGTGAATAATCAAGGGATGAAGATGAAGAAGAAACAACTTGTTGCAATTGAGAAATTTATGTTTGCAAAAGAGACTCTAAAGCATGGGTTCTCAAAGAAGAAATAGGTTTAATGTGTGAAATAAGAGAAGAATAATAATATGAAGGATTAGGAATAGATATTTCAATGGTGGAGACTCCAATATTGTAAGCATAAGAAGAAAGTGGGATATAAGAAGTATTGGTAGAGAGTGCCAAGGTACGAATCATAATATTGTATGTTATGTGACTAAATATCCAAATATTTAATTAGTAGAGACTTGTTGATTTATTTAAATAATAAAAATTTTGAATTGACATTCTTTGTAACAAAGTCGTAATAAAATATTAAAAATAAAAATGGGTGTTAACAACCCAAGAATTTGATTGAAGAGGATTAATTAAAGTGAAAAAGTGTGAACCATTGTGTTGGTTCATAACTAACCATGAGATATTATAAAAATACATATGAAGGTGAAAAGAGAAAATGAATTATGATTTATGAGCAAAGAGAAAACAATTACAAGGGATTTTGAGAAAGACTATGTAATTGTATCCAAGATTTAACTTGGGTAATTCCAAAGTTGACCAAGTTCTGAGGCATACAAGTATTGGGCAAGAAAGAGGTGCACTAGAGGTGTCCTAACTAGGGGTACAACGTACAACCTTGAATGGTTCTTGGCTAGGGAAAGGTGAATATACACTAGTTGTATAACATTTCCTCTCATTAGTGTGGCCATAGTTTGGTGTTTGTTACCTTTATGTGCATTGTAATTTTGGATCAAATTCCTTATCATTTTTCTCAAATAAGTTATCTCTATAAAACTATGTAATCCATATGGAAAGTTAATAAAAGTAATTTAAATCTATCTTTTATTTAGAAAAATGTGCTTGTGAATGTATTCTTTTACTTGTATTATGTGAATTGATGGAATATGCAATAGGTTTTACAAAAAAATAGAAAATCGTAAAATTTAGATACGTATAATATTATTAATGGTTTATATAAAGTAAATACGAATAAGAATTGATGTATGTAATTGAATGTAGTTAGTATATTATCAAATTTTGTTTTAGTTTAGATTAAGGGAAAAGTTGCATTTCATTTGGTATCAGAGTAATTGTTCCTCATTTGAAACATTTTGATGTTATTTTCCTACCTTGTTCTACATTTATTTTACAAGTTATGACATGGCATTATCTGATTTTTCATTGTTTTTCCTTCATGCCTTACATGTTTTTTCCTAAGTTTTGTAATTTCCTATGCCTCTACAGATGTCAAATTTTCTTTAAAAAATGAGTTTATTCCATGAACTTCATGTCCACCGAGCCACCTCTCAAAAATATGGTAGAATGTTGTCATGTGTCACCCTTGATCATTAGATCATCTCTAATTGGTGCCCTCTTATTGGTTCTCATGTCTTTGTCCTTCACCGACATGTCTTCTAACTCTCCTATTTTGGACCTAAAATTTTTCTTTATTATGGCTGATTGTGTAAGCCTAAGTCCGTTAGACCCGAAGTACCTTCAACATACACATAATTCTGACATGTAGTGCCTTCTTTCACCATTGATATCTCACAACCTATCCTTCATCCTTTCATCACCGATCCTCACCACATGTCCTTCTTATTTGACTATGGTGTTTTTCTCACTAGAGATAAATTTTGTATACATAGAATGGAAGCCAAATCAATTTTGGACGAAATGGACTCTCAAAACAACATTGATTACAATGAAATAGAGTTCCAAAACCAAAAACCAGATAGGGAAGTAAATCAATTATTTGAATAATTAGAAATGTGGAAAAATCAATTTGCAAAAGCTATGAATAAATCTAATAAATGTAACAAATCGAAAAGAAAATAAACAAGAGAAAACAATATTTTTAGTCATTTTTATCTAGCTTCAAGATAACTTTCTACCTTAAGTGCATAGACCTATCACCCAATAGGTGTTGGGTGCTCACCTAAGGCATAGAAGAATCTAGTAGATCACACATTAATGCATTATAGAAACAATCTAGTAAGCATGCTAAATCAGATATGAACCATGATAGCCATTTAACACAAGGATTTATACCCTTAAAAATGATATACATAATGAACCCTTATATATATTCATTGGTAGTCACATTACATTTAAAAGAGGTCATCACAGACCATACATCTTGAATAATAGATACTTACTCCCTATAAATATTCCCTGATGAGAGATCCTAGCTATACCCTCTCATTTCAACCCTTGTTACAGACCCTAATGCCATACAAAGGCCTATTACATCCTTTATAACCCTCAGCACTAAGTTCTCAAAACCCTTTCATTACTACAACATTTTACTCTCTGTGTATTCCAAACAGCTCTTCTTATATGATCAACACCCACCACCTGCCTTCTCTCCCGACAGATTGCATGCCAAGTGTAAATGTGGTCCTTTAATGGTGAATTCTTATCCTCTTGCAAACCCTCCACTTTCTGTAATGATGTCTCTAAGGAATATTCCCTACATAGAATATCCTTTTCTTGACCTCCAAGGTTCCAAGTTGGCACCTTATCCACTCATCATGCCTAGTCAGGTCATGTTTTTCCTCAAGTGCATCTAGAATGCCAAATATGGCTAATTCCTTTGAACCCAATGCTCTGCCTTCCACACATGCCCTAGTTTATCCTAAACCCTTCTTAAACCTCTTTTTCCTACATGCCCTTCCTCTCCCTAGTCCTACACATGCACACCCTTTGGTACTTAGCCAATATTTCAAGGCCCAACATCACCCCACACTAAGATTCCTCTCCATCCTCAAAAATATACTCCCTCTTAAAAGAATAAATAATAGAGGGACCCAGACAACTTGAATGAAGAATGACATAATGGAGGAATGAAGAATGGAAGAATGAAAGAATGAAAGAATTGAAGAACTTGCTACTGCTGCAAGAGGAGTGGGAATTCCTTCCTTACTGTCATCTTAATCTTCTCCCAAACATCCACTTCACCATGTGCTTTCTGAAGTAGGTCACCCACTAAAATTATCACCTCCTCAAATCTCAATTCATCACCCTTAGCATTCAACGTATCTACAATTCCTTCCAAGTACTTGCTAAGGTTTTCTAGAATGTCCATTCTATGAGTGATCTCGGGGATACAACTCATTAAGCTTGTTCTTAACCAAACCCCACAAGGCTTTGATTTCTTCCATCTTCTCAAACTGGGCTAGGATTTTATCCCGATCCACCCTATTTCCTTTGTTCTTCTCTTGGAATTATTTTAGATCTACCTCATGTGTAGCAACTAGTATGCTTACTACCCTATCTTTTTGGTGTAGTTATCATATAAAAATTTAGTTATTTCCACTACGGTATTCATAGTAGTAAGGATCTCGGAATCTTGGAGTGCTTTTTCCCGACCTTCGCTCTTCCTCCTTTTGTTGTGTCAATTTCTCTTCTTCTAATTCCAATGCGAGTGCCTACCTTTCCATGGTGAGGATGCGGGTTAAGTCTTCCAAGCATTACAAGGTTAACTCGTATGTTTTCTTTGGAAGAGCCGTGTCTGGTTCTTTAAGATTATGGCATCCATAATCATCTCTATCTTCTTCTACACCTTGCACACCTTCACCTTGTCCTCCCTAAATTTTTGCCTTAATTTTACATTGATCAACTCCTTCTTCTTCAAATCCTTTATTTTCTCAATGATTTCTTCATTTTTATTCTCTAACTATTCCTCCAGGACCCTTACTCTATCATTCCTCCTAAAGAGTCTCACCTCAACCTCCACCGACACCTTGTTGAGTGCGTTACATACTTTATCATCGAGATAATCACTGAGCATTCACCACAGAGTTTACTCCTTTAAACTCTAGTATTTTCATCAACGCCTCCTAATTGACTTCAAATTTTGGCTCATCAACACTTTGGAATCAAATGCTTGAGGATAGAATATTTATTGTATGAGGGTATGCACCCTCTTATTTGATTGAAGACTATGCAAGGAATTAGTTGGAAGGCATGGTACTTTGGAAGTGCACGCATAGTACCTTATTTATATCATTGATATAAACCATTCCTTTCTCATGTGCCATAATCATACCTTCTCCTCCCATGTGCGCTGCCTTAGGAAAGCTTACTGTCAGGTGGGATCTCTCGCCCATGTTACCATATCCCTTCTCTAAACTCTCCTCTTCCATCTCCTTGAGTACTTCATCGGTGTTTCACTCCACCTCCTGCTCCACCAAGTCATTTATGATACCCGCTACCTCCCTTTCTATGGCATCTTCCATCTACTTCTTGATGTGGCTTGGGGTCCTTTAATCCTTAGCGTTCACCTCCTTTCTTTCCCCCTTGACATGAGTGTCTCCTTCATCCACATTCTTCTCTTCATTCCCTTCCTGAGTCATGTACATTGTACACGGGATGGTCATGAGCCTCTTCATTCTCATCATCATCCCTATCACCCTTTTAAGCATCCAGGCTCTCTATTTCTTCTAATTTTGCCTTCTATGCTACCTTTTCCTTCTTCCTAATCGGTGATTCTAGTAAAGAAGACTCTTCCTTCTCTTCTTCACAAGTGACTCCTCCCTTGCTTGTGACTCTTCTTTTCGTGGGGATTTTCTTTTTCTAGCACTTTTTCCTCAAGTGTCTTATATTTTTATTCTATAGGGGATTTCTTTCTTCATGCATAGGTGTTTATCTTTACACTTGACTCCTATGTGCCTAAAAATTGCATTGTCTACATACTTGGTGCTTTTTTCTCAAGATCCTCTTCTCTTTCCCTCTTCCTTGCGCAACCTTATTTCTTGTGGTAGGGTCTTATGGGATAGATACATCATTTTCCACATAGGTTCCCTTCTCATATTTTGTCCTTATGTGTAGGTATACCCTTGTTTTTGGTTCTTCCAAAGAATATGCAAGGTTACTTGGCTTTATCATATGCATGTCATGGGTGACATACTTTTGCACATAGGTGCGCTTCTTTGATATATCGTAGTCATGCGAATCTCATGGTAGTCTTGGTCCACCATGCTGAGATTTAACCTTAGCCTTTTTTCCTCCTTGAAGTGGTTGACCCCAGCTTGGAAGTATTGCACAGTGAAGGAGAAAGGAAATTTGCACCATGGGCTCTTAGTGTTTTCTGCCAAAGTGAACCTACTAATACAAAAATGTTGGTATACTACAAAATCAACTTCTCCTTGCACTAGATATGGTAATTGCTCAGGTATTCTCCACTCAGCCCCAAACGTGTCATGCATTCACTTATACTATTTCTCTAGGCATGGCTTATGGGCGGTCATCATTGTTTTGCAAGTATACTTCTCAAATCTTTTTGCAAGGGAGGGGGTTTCTCATCCCAAGACTCCCATAGAAATTTTTCTTACCCATAAGGTGGCCCAATTTCTAAAAACACAATGGTAAGGAGGACATTAACAAACATTATATTCTCCCCATCTCATGCAAAATTGATGATCTCCTCTACTATGAATATTGAGAGGTTGTAGATGGACCCTTCCAAGATCTTTCAGAAAACATTCAACCATGCATTGTTGATCTGGGTCCATCTTTCCTATCCATTTAGTTTTGTGACCAAGTGCATAGCCATCCTCATTACAAGGTATGAAATTGTAGAGATGTTGAAGTATCATGACCCCTTCTTATATTTATAGGCCTCCATAGTTTTCTTTATGGCCTCCTTATCATCCAAGTCATCATCAAACGAATCTCCCTCACAGGTAAGACCAATAAATTTAGAAATTAGTTGGGGAGTTATCCTCATCCTTTTCCCTACGAATTAGAAATTTTCTTCATGTATGTGTGACATTAGCCATTGGTACAACCTCTCATGTTTACCAAAATAGGGAAACTCATAGAGTTATAATAACCCATCCTTCTCCATCTTCACCTTTACTTCATCATCATAGATGGGCATTCCATATGGTGTCATATTTTTTTGTATGTCTAACCATTTCCAATGCCATCTCTTTATCTATGGTGCTCATTCGATGGTTGTAGTCACTTATAGCCATCTTTCTCATGTGAGACACCCATTATTTTTCAAAAAATATGACATCTGGGTATTGCATTTTTTCGTATCATTCCTCATTGAAACTAGTGGAAACAACTTGTTTCCCTTTCCCCTTTCCCTTCTTTAGTGAAACAATGGTTACCTTCCTTGGTTTCATTTTCTCTTGTTGGGTTATTTAAGAACTCTTTCTCCCTTATGATCCTGGATTTTCTTAACTCCATGGCTCTATTCTTGCATGGAAATCCCTTCAACCCTATGTCCTAGCTTTGGAAACCTAACTTGGAAAAAATATTCCTTCCACAAGACAAAGCATTCACTTACGAGTTTAAAAACTCCAATCAACCCTTTCTCTCATGCCCATGTACTTGCTTTTCCCCCTAATTCATTAATAAAACTCATTATACACTCAAATCTTCACAACATTCTTTCATGAAATGTTTCTCAAGGATGTCCTAGTTCAAGATCTCTTTGATATCTCAAATACCAAGTAACAATAATGTATCATGACCTCTTACTTATATTTTTTTGCTTCTTATCCATAATAAATGTAATGCCACCTATAATCATACCCTCACAATAAAGGCATATTTTTCCCCTTAAGCCAACCTTCGTCTCCTTTACCCCTACGACCAATCCTGTGTGAAAAACTTCTACAACCTTCGTGCACAAAAATCCTTACCGATCAAAGATCCTTATGCGTGTGCTCATAGTGTTGAAGGCACTTCTTCTATCCTTACCCTGATTTTTGACATCACCTACCTCATGTTGTTCTTGTGCTTCTCATCCTTTATACGTGGTCTTTGTAAATCTCTCCTGACACCAAACTCCTTATGTCCACCTTTTCCATGCATGCTCTTCCAAACTTCATGCTTTTGATTCTTCAATCTAGGCCATCAAAACATAGCTTCCACTACTAGCTTCCATTACTTGTCGCATTACTCCACCCCACACTAAAAATATGTGTGGTCCTATGTGCATAGAATTTTTAAAAATAATAAGTGGCTACCAATGCACAACATGAACACAAAAAGAAAGGGAACAAGCAACGAGAAGGGGAAACACACATAAAGGAAAATGCATTAAAGGAAACCCTAGGCTAAATGGAAATACTACCTTATTTATGATTACACAGAAGCCTTATTTATAGTAGGGCTTCATCCTACTCCCATTGAAATAGCCTAGTAATCTCATCTTATCTAGTGCTTATAACTAACATGCACCTGAATAAAGGATGTACAAGATGATATATGTCCCTAACCAATGGAATTTCAACTTCCCATGATGGCACGAAAATTTGGAGTAATAAAGCAAGACCATCTACCTAACCTTGAATTGTTTATTTTTAATATCTCAATCATTGCATGCTTTTTGTCATGAATTTTCATCCTTCTAACTCCACCTAGCAAGTGATCTCCTTTCATCCAATTGCATTAACTTCTTCATGCACTTCTATAGATATTATTCATCAGCTAATCCTCTTGTGTTCATAATACGTAAGGATGGTTGAATGAATTCTACTAGTAACACAACTTCCGTGCCAAACACCAATTGGAATGGTGTGGCCTTATTCAATTTCTTGTAGGTAGTCCTATACACCCATAGTACAGTTGAAACTTTTTCATCCCAATCCTGTCTTCCCACATCACAAATTTTTGTTAGCGTGTGACTCATAATTTTGTTAAATGCCTCAACAGTTCCATTAGCTTGTGGGTGATATGGGGTAGTCTTATGGTGGGCTATCATGAATTCTACCAACAAGATCCTAACTATCTCATTCAAGAAATGAGTACCCCTATCACTCGTTAAGCTCAGTGGACATCCATATTTGTTGATTATATTTTCCCACAAGAACCTAGTTGTTGTTGTTATTATGTAATCCTTGTAGGTGTTGCCTCTTCCCATATTTTTAAGTAGTTAATTCAAGTGATGATATAGTGTGAACCAGTCCTTCGCATGGAAGGTGAAATTTGTCCTAAAAATCAATGGCCCACTTCTCAAATGGTTTTGCACTAGCTATCAGCCTCAAAGGCATCTCATCCCTTCTTTCTATTTTTCTAATGCAATGGAAATGGTCACAGGCCTTGCAAAACTCAATGCAATCCTAGTAGATGCTTTCCCATCAAATCCATGTCGAGAAATATTTCACGTGGTGGAATTCATTTTGTAGTTTCCTCCTTCAATCCAACCATGCGCTTTCTCCATGATTACATCACGCTCATGCTCCAACACACATCGGTGAAAAACCTCATTGTGGTCTAGCTTGTATAAGTCTTCACTAATTAGCATGTAGGACGCTACGTGTATGATAAATATTTTCTTTCCATATTCTTCATTCCTTCGAATTTGGCATACCCATCTTGAGAAACACAACAATATCTTCCAAATTAGAGGACACACACTGCAACCTAAACATTTTCACATCTAGAATTGTATCCTCAATGTTCTTTGTGTCCTCCCCGAGTCAATCCTAGAAAAATGGTCAATCCCTAAGTTACTCTTGCATAGTTTCACAATAGTTGTAAACTCAAACACTTGAAACAACAAGACCCACCGACATATGCACCCTTGTAAAATGTGATTTTTCAAAAAGTACTTCAATGTCATGTGGTCTATGTAGAATTTGAAGGGTGTTTCCAACTGATATTGCCTAAATTTGTGCATTGTGTAGATCTTTGATAGTGCTTCACGCTCAGTAGTAGTGTAGTTTTGTTCTACTTGTGTTAACTTCCCACTAGCAAAACACAAGGGGTGGTCAGAAATACCTTCTCTAGGTTGTGCTAAGACTTCCCCAATGTAGTGCCCATTTAAACAACCACTTGAGACCAAAGAAACAACCTAGGGTTAGATAGAAAATTATGGGATAATTTTTTTTTTATTTGAAGTGTCTACAACTAAATCACAGGGACATCATTTTTCATTTAATAGGTTCCTAAACAAAAGTTGTTTATTAATACACAAGTTTTCTTTATTAACTTATATCAAGTTCACAGGGTTCAAAATTAGGGTTACATATTTTAGTTAGGTTCAGGGAGTAATCTTACCCCCATGCCTACTCTCTAATAGGATTAGAACTTCAACTAGATTTTTCTCATACTTAATGCTTCCAAAATTTCCCTAAACCATTCCCAATGGATAGGAAATTTTCTCACCTTTCCGGTGATATAAATAAGTCCTCCTAACTCCTTACAGAACTCAAGTTATGAGTGGGTGGAGTTTGGGGATCAAATTTTCCCCAAGGGGGACACGCGTCGCCCCCGGTTGGTTGGCGGGCCTTGGGGAGAAAATTTTCCCCAAGGGGTGGGTTGGCGGGTCGCAGGAGGATTTGGGAGAATTTTTCTAGTGTGGGAGAAAAGTTTAGTTTGCACCCATGCCTCTGTTGTTCCACCAGGGACACGTGGCACTTCACCATTCGTCGCGGGAGAAGGAAGAGGGAGAAAAGGTCAAGGCGGCGGTGTGGCGCCAACTTTTCCCAAAGGGAGAAAAAGGATAGATGGGCGCATGGGCCCGCACATCTGCTGAAGCAATTTCTCCAAGTTGGGTGGGAGCGCGGGGCCGTGGGGGAAAAAGTAATTTTTTTCCAAAGGCCAAAACCAAAAAAAAACAAAGGGTCCACCTCCCACTGCCACCCCCAAGGTGCCACATGGCACATTTTCATTGGTCGTGGGTTGGCGAGGTTAACATGGAAATTTTTCCCAAAAAAAAAAAAATAATTTACTAGCTAAGGGGTTTAAAAGAACCCATGCCTTTGTTGTAGCCACAAGGGGACACATGATGCCCTCGATTGGGTCATGTGGGCTGGCGGAGGGAAAAGTGAAAATTTTCCAAAATTTTCATAAAGTTTAAGGGGTAAAATTTATCGGCGCCTTCGCCTCAGCCCCATGACAACACGTGGTAGCCTCTAATTGGATGCGGGCCAATAGAGGAAAAAGTGAAAATTTTCACGAGCCGAAATTTTGATAATTTTCTAACAATTTTGATGGGAAATTTTTGGGTTGCGGGCCTACCAGGGAAAATTTTCCCAAATTTTCCCACCAAGGCACAAAAACTTCAAAGTGTCATAATTTGAGCTAGAAAGCTCAATTTTTGGCAAACGAGAAATTTTCTGGAGAGCTCTCAAAGCCCTCTTTGCACAGGGAACATAATATTTTCTTTTTGATGAATTTTTAAGGGTAAATTTTGGAAAAACGATCTGCATTCCTTTATTTGGAAAACTGGCAATTTCCAACTTATAATTTTGATAAAATTAGAACTCCTCCTTCGCTCAACATGTCAAACAGACATGGAGGATCAATCTAGGGAGGGTTTAGAGTGTTTTATGGAAGTCAATTTCTCCAATCTGTTCAAGGTTGCATTTTTCTGGCAATAGATAGAAAAATGACAGTGCAAGCTCCGAATTGAAATTCATTAAGTTTTGGAGATTCATTCTTGACTATTATAGTGGATTTGAGTTCCTTTGGTAGTAATAAGTCTAATTTTCAATGTTTCATAACTTATTGTTTAGTGCAACTATAAACTATTCATTTTTATGAAAATGTGAATTGCTAGGGTGAAGTATATTACAGTGAATTATTTCTTTAAATTGGAGTTCTCCATTTTTTCATTTAAATGTGAATATAATTCCTAACTTTGTCAAATATATTTCTTATTAAATCATCCATCCCATTCTAAAAGAAATCACATCTCTGATTTTAGTTTTAATATACATTTTTCAAGGAAAATAACATTGATTTTCATTCCATATACATTCTTCTTTTAACATTCCAAATAGAGGTTTCTCATTGCAAGTAAAACATAGAATTATAATGGAGAAGATAGCATATGAACAAGGTAAAAATTTTGAGAAAGGAATGCAATCCTTCATTGATCATCAATACAATTTTGCAACTTTTATTTCTATTTGATTTCAAAATATAGTTTATAAGATACATATACATTCTTCTCATTTATTTACAAAACAGAGATTGGATACAACTCTCTACATTTCTATATTAAAATTCAAACTTCCATTTACAAGGCAATAACTTGACATTACAAAATTACACAACTCATCCACTCAAGTGGGAAGGGATTACAAACAACTTGCTCAAAGAAATAGGACTATCAAAACTATGAAATTTCTTCTCCAAATAGTAGCATGCTTGTTTCTTCTTCTTTCATCTTGATCACAACAAGGAAGGGGGAAAGGCAACGCTCTCCACCCAACCAAGACATCCAATGAGAAAGGAGAAGCCATCCTTTCCTCATTGGCCCCGAGCCCCAACCATATTGAAATAAAGTATGAACATCAACACATGGCAACAAGGCTTCTTCCACAACAAACAAGCATTCTTCACATTGCATACAAACAATAAAATACATAGTCCAACAAGACAGCAGTTCCCAACTACATTTGAAATCATACACACAACACATAGGCTTGATCAAGCAAGCCAACAAGAGAAAGAACTATGGGGAACTCCTTATGCCTCCCAATTTGGAATTGGGCATCCACCAAAATTCATACCACTAATAAACATATCAACCCCATAAACCTTATATCTCCCAACCCCTCCTTATGCTCCCCCAAGTTTATCCCTTATGCCCCCACAAGAGTAAGAAATGCAAGCAATTTCTTTTCCAAGGTGGATCCGAAACCAAAAATCCCTCCTCAATAAAAGAGTGCCATTGGCAATCCCTTATGCCCCCATATGAAATCCCCATAGCCTTCTCCTACACCATTCCCTAAGCATTCTACACAACCAGCCAAGAATGCAAACACAAACACCATTTAAACATGCATGCAAGAGAAGGAAAAACAATTTAAAACATAGCTCAAGATCCTACCTCTCCATAGTGGAATTTGTTCCAAGCTCACAAGCTTTCCAAGATGCCAAATACATTCCAAAATCAGTAAGGTTCAGGAAAGCAAAAATACTCCAAAATCTTCCTTAAACAAGCTCCAAAAGAAACAACACCAAAAATGTGCCCCAAGAGGAAATAAACAAAGTTTCAACAACCATAAACAAGCAAGGAATTTTACTTTTATAGAGAGGGAAGAGAAGAGGATGATGTGGATCCATGGGGATTCCACATCATTCTTCCTCAACCCCAAGAGTAAATTCAACATCCTTCACCAAATCACAATAAATAAAAATGACAAAATCACTTACATACTCCAAAATGCCCACACTCCAAAAGGACCAAATTTAAAACATGTAAGGGAAGTGTAATTAAAAATTACATATTATCACTTCAAAATTCTTTATAAATGCATACATTTAACCTCTAAACGATAGGAATGGTTGGTGGATAATTTTAAGAGGTGTGGGACAAGTTTAACTTGGCACACAAGCCTCCAAATTTGGCCTCCAAGGTCAAATTCGAATTTCATGAAAGATGGAGTGCTAGACCTTCCAAAATCTGCCTTACAAGACTCTTACAATTTCTTACATGTTAACTTACACACTCTTCCAAAATTATTATTTAAACTCAACGAATTTATTAATTGAATTCCATGTCTCAATTAAATTTAAATAAATTTTAACTATATGACTCTCACATTAAAACTATCACATTTTAATTAATTAAAAAAAAGAACACATTACAAATAAAAATACATACAACAATAATAAAACACATATCCCATGGTCACATATAATGGAAATCCCCAATGGGAATTCCTAGAAAAACACAAAACACAACACAACCATGGTGACCTTGTTGATTTCACCTAGAATTTCAATATGGTTAGTCTCCAGTCCCCCGACATTGTTGTGATTTTTAACCTGCAAAATGTAAATACCTCCTTCGGCCTCGTGGCCATATCAAAACATCCAAAATGATATAAAAAAATTTCAAGATCATCTAAACACATGATTCACAACAATATCAAGAATTCAACATTATCATTTTTAATTCATAAGTCAACTATATCATCATCAAGAATCTACCATACTAGGTCTACTCCAAATATCAAGTGTCACAATTCCAAATCAATATCCATAATATGTCCCCATCAAATATTATATCATCAATCACATATAGAAATTGTATCTAGTAACCATCATGCATAATAACCGAATCCATATCAATAATAATCCATGATCTAACATCTAACCATCATACTAAAACAAAACATAATAGTGTCCATAATATGATCAATAGTATCAAAATCAGTATCTAAAAGTGTCAAAGGGAAGTGGGCACTACATCCCCCTCCCCTTAGACTCGACTTCCTCCTAGAAGTCACTGGAACAAATGTGGAAACTGCACTTATAATACTTGTGGCATCCTCCCAAGTGGCCGCAGTCTCATCATATATGTTTTACTACACCCATACCTAATCAATCTCTACCGCGAAGGCCTGTGGTCCTACGATTTATGATATGAAGGAGCTCCACCGTTACTATCCTTATCCCGCACCTACAATGATGTCCAGTCCAACACATGAGAAGGATCTGCAATGTACCTCCTAAGGATAGAAACATGAAACACATCATGTACGTGAGACAAGCTGGGTGGCAATGCTAGATGGTAAGCCAAAGGGATGATACACTCCAAGATCTCAAAAGGACCAAAAATCTAGGAGCTAACTTAGAACCTTTTCCGTAATGGATAGGGATCTTATGTGGTCTAACACAAAGGAACACCTTCATGCCCACATCAAAGCTACGATCAATCCTATGCTGATCTCGTATACTTCTTCTACCTGTCCTATGCCTTCGTAATATCTGCCCGATCAACACTACCTACTTGCTCCATGTCCTACAAAAGAGATGGTCCAAGAGATACTCGTCCTCTAACTCCGTCCTAGATAAGGGGTGTTCTCGCACTCTCTACCATATAATTCCTTAAAAGGAGCCATACCTATAAAACTCTCTGAAACTATTATTACAGAAAACTCCACTAAGTACAGTACTCCTCCCACTTAGACTATTTATCCATCACATACATCCCGAGCATATCCTCTAAAATTTCATTTATCGACTCATTCTTTCCATCTGTCTCGGGTGATATGTTGTGCTAAAGTTAATCCTCGTCCCGAGGACATACTACATGGTAGTCCAAAAGCACGAAGTGTACAAAGGATTACTATCACAAATGATCTTCCACGGAATCCCGTGCAACCTAAAAATCTCATCCAAATAAACTCGTACCACTGCTCTAGTTATATAAGTGGTCTTCACTAGAGAAAAGTGAGCCACTTTTGTCAATTTATCAACTATGACCATAATGGCATCGTGGTGATATCTCAACATAGGTAGCCCAACAATGAAATCCATGGAAATGGTGTCCCACTTCCATTCTAGTATGGCATGAGGATAAAGAAGACCTGTTGGATGCTGATGTTTGGCCTTAACCCTCTGGCACTCTAAACACCATGACAAAAATTGAGCCACGTCTTGATGAAGTCCTCTCCAGTGGTACAACTGTCTCAAGGTAGCGTGCATCTTCTTCACCCTGGGATGGGCTGAATAGGGTACATGATGTGCCTCTACCAAGATGTCCTGCCTCAATCCTCCATCTCTAGGAACATATATCCTACCTCTGTGCCTAAGAAGACCATGTTCCTCTAAGTAAAATCCATCAAAATTCCCCTCAAGGGGTCTCTCGTGACTCGATCTCTGCTCAAATGCAGACGCCATGTAAAAGATGTCAAGAGGAAGTGGCAAGAATCCTACTCAGAAATCATGTGCTCACTAAGGTAGATATAGCCACATGTCTCTATTTTCTCGAGAGAATCTACTACCACATTCTCTTTCCCCTTCAAATTCTTGATCTCTATGTCATACTCACAAATAAATTCCATCCAACACCATTGACGAGCGTTTAGATTGGGCTATGTGAAAAGGTGGCGAAGACTCAAATGATCTCGTCCCGAGTGTGAATCTTTTTCCAAAAGGAAAATGCCTCCATCTAACCAAGGCATGTATAATTTACGTAAGCTCAAAATCATGGGTAGGATAATTAAGCTCATGATCCTTGAGTTTTCAAGACTCAAAATCTACAACCCTACCATTCTACATCAACACACCTCTAAGCCCTGCTAAAGAAGCATTTGTGCAAAGAAATAACTCACCCTATGGATCCAAAGACAAAATAATGGGTGTTGTAATGAGGCACTCCTTCAGTGTCCTGAAGTCCTACTTGCATCTATCCAAACAAACAAACTTATTCCCTTTCCTCTGAAGGGAAGTGATAGGGTGCACAATCTAAGAGAAGTACTTGAACAAATCTCCAATAGTAACCTACTAAACCCATGAAACTATGCACCTTGCCACTGTAGTGGGTGTTGGCCAATCCATAATGGCTCTAATCTTGGAAGGATCAACTATCATACCTTCCCCAGAAATGATATGACCCAAATATTACACCTTTTTCTAGAAGAAAGCACACTTCTCCAAGTTCCCGTAAAGTTGCTGCTCACGAAGACACTAAAGAACCTGTCAAAGGTGCCCCTCATGCTCCTCATGTGTACGTGAGTATATAAAAATGTCATCTAGGAAGATGAGCATGAAGTGATCTAAAAAATTTCTAAATACCCCATTCATCAAACTCATGAACACTGTGGGGGCATTCATCAAACCAAAAGGCACCACTGTGAACTCATAGTACCCATATCTCATGCAAAAGGCAGTCTTATGAATGTCCACCTCTGAAATCCTCAACTGATGGTAGCCCGACTTGAGATCAATCTTAGAGAACACCGTGGCTCCCTTCATTTGATCAAAAAAGTCATCAATATGAGGAAGAGGATAACGATTCTTGATTGTCACTTTTTTCAGCTGGTGGTAATCAATACACAACCACAATGATCCATCCTTCTTCTTCATGAAAATCATTGGTGCACCCCAAGGGGATACACTAGGATGGATAAGGCCCTTCTCTAGAAGGCCCTCAAGCTACAACTTGAGCTCAAGAGCTCTAGGGTGGTCATCGATAAAGTTCCCATGAGATAGGCTCTACCCCAAGAACTAGATCTATATAAATATCAATCTCACATACGGGCGGTAACCCTAGTAGTTCCCCTGGAAATACATAAAAAAATCTCTCAAAATTGGATGATCATCTAGCGATGGTTCACTAGACCCATCCTTTTATTTGTCACTTGAATAAAGATACATATACATCCCATCACCCCATCACACACACACCACTTAAGTCAGTATAGCGGAAATGGTGTGAATAGAAATGGGTCTCTTGACCCCAGAGACCACCGACTCAAGTCCCAAATCATCTACACAAGCTATAGTATTATGATAACAATCCATTATGGCCCTATGTGCGATAGCCAATCCATACCTAAAATGACTCCATATGAGCCCAAAGGAAGAATACGGAGATCCGAGGTAGTGGTGAAAGGTCCCAAATCTACAACACACTCCTTAACTAAGTATTCTATAGAGATCTTGGCTCCAAGCCTGTGAGGATGTAAAACAACTCTATGAGCTAAATAAGGCCTAATTTGGATTTTGGGCTAAAATAAAGATTTTAATGGGCTTGAAGATCTTTTCCCCAAGGAAAAGATCTCCAAGCCCTCTTCTAGGATAGAGGTGAATAAAAATAGGGAGGCAAGTATATCTTCCTAGTTTAGAACTTTGCTAAAGTTGGTGGAAGTCAAGTCCAAGTAGGCAAAATAGGAGAAAATGGTGGAGAAGGGGCTTGCAGTCCCAAATTTGGAGGTTTTTGTTAAATCTTGGCAATGTATTCGAAAAAAAAAAAGGAGAAAAAAATTTGGGTGAGAAGTGTGTGAAGAAGTTCTGTTATTGAATAAACAAAATTGTGTGTTAAAAAGTGGAAAAAAATGAATGTTTTAAGGCAATTGTATGTTTGATGTTAGGAAAACTCTATTTTTTTCCTATGTAGGCCGAAAGGATAAGATTTGTGAGCTCGTGAGGGGCCAAAAAATTGAATGTGATGATTGGGAGGGATGTTGGAGGAGCCAAGACAAGGTTCTCCAAATTTTTTTAGGCCTTGAAACCCCTCCAGCTCCTGTAGGCAAAGTGAATTTGTGCATGAAAACGTCCATCTAGGGCCTTCGTATATCTCCCCATATACAGTGGTCTCAAGATTCAAATTTTACACACACCATTTTCATGGTGG
This sequence comes from Taxus wallichiana var. yunnanensis, assembly GCA_018340775.1. Lineage (NCBI taxonomy): Eukaryota > Viridiplantae > Streptophyta > Pinopsida > Cupressales > Taxaceae > Taxus > Taxus wallichiana. The sequence goes on along the minus strand of CM031242.1, from coordinate 292,048,829 downwards.
GATGACCTTACACCTGAAAATTTAGCTCTTGAAAATGACTCCTACACCCCTCTCAACCGTGAAATCTACATTTCCCCAACATGGTTACAGATTATAAAATGGGAAAATTCTCAGTCTTTCCATTTCTTTTCAAATCCTTCCAAAGATATGAGCAAGTTCAAAAACCTCCCCCATCTTATTGAATGAATTTTTCAAGTTTAGAGTGGATGGGAGGTTTTACATTTTTTGACTTTTTTTTTGCATTCAAATTTAGTAAAATCCTAGTTTTGACTTAGGAGACAATCAAATAGAGGTAAATGTCCTAAAAGATCCCTTACCAATTTTGAAATATGTTTTGTAGGACCCAAATGGGTATCCAAAATGGATTTTCCTTCTTGAACAAGTGTATAGGCAGTAGATGTAATCAATTTTGATTACTATGAGGGCTATAAACCAACACCAAGTCTCAAGGCATTGTCTTTCTAATTTGTGTCATCCCTTTTCTTGGGGTTTAGGATGGGTCTTCTTATCTATCAAATTTGAGTGTCTAAAGTGGGTGTGAGTGTGTAGGTTAGAGAGAGTGAGTTTTAGCATTTGGTGTGTCTTTGTGTTGTGTTTGTGTGTGTGTGTCAAGAGCCTATCCATCTAAGAAGGAGTTTGTATTGATGAATGACCAAAGAGAGAGCACTTGGGGTGAAAGCAAGATCCTTGAGTAAATAGGGATAGTCATCATTTTTGTATCAGAGCTAGTTGATTGTGCACAATCTAAAGATCCAGAGTAGAGGAGAAAGGACAAGGACAAGAAGAGGCAAAACAAGATGCCACCCAGGAGAGCAATTCAAGTAGCCCAAGCAGCCCAATTAGCATTGGCTGAAGACATCAGGAACCTGACAGCTAGGTTGAGGGACCTAGAAGAGGCACAAAGAAGAGGAATAGAGATGGTAGAAGTTAGTGATGGTGAGCAAGAGCCACCAGAGGAGGAGCTGACTGCAGAGGTGGAGGAAGAGACACCTGAAGAGAGATTGATTAGGGCCATCATGAAAGTGAACACAAAGCCAAAGATGGAGGTTCCCATGTATGAAGGAAACTTGAATGTGGAAGAATTGATTGATTGGATCAAAGCACTAGATAAGTACTTTGATTTTGAAGGTATAGTGGAGGATGACAGAAAAGTGAAATTTTCCATGACCAGATTGCATAAGCATGCAGCCCTGGTGGGATGGTGTGCAAGAAGAGAGGAAAAGGAAAGGCAAAGCAAAAATCAAGAGCTAGGACAGAATGGTAGCCAAGATGAAGGGAAAATTCATCCCCAGAGATTATGAGGTAAACTATTTAAGAAGTTGCAAAATTTGAGGCAAAAGGAGTTGTCTGTGAAAGAATATACTGAAGAATTCTATAGGCTAACAATCAGATCAGGCCACATAGAAGAAGATTTGGAAAAAGTAGCTAGATACATCAATGGACTGAGATTCAACATCCAGGATGAGATCAGCCTTCTCACTCCCAAGACTATTGAGGAGGCCTACCAGATTGCTCTAAAAGCAGAGGAGAAAATAACAAGGAGACAAAACACTGTCTCAAGAGGAAGGGGCAGATCATTCAGAGGAAGAGGTGCTCCAAGTGATAGAAGACAACTGCAAACAAGTGCTAAAGAGGGGAGCAGCTCCAGTAGCACACAGAACACAAGGGGTGGTTCACCATCTAGAGGAAGGAGACCCTATCAAGGTTATCAAAGAGGTAGGGCAGATTCTTGGGTAAGTGTTTCAGGTGCAATAAGTATGCTGGTCATAGATCCTATGAGTGCTCAGAGAACCCTCAAAACAGCCATGGGAAGAATATGTACATTGCTCCAGATGAAGAGCAAGATGGGGAGCTAGATGTAGCACCTAGACAAGAGAACATCCCAGAGGATGGTGAGTCTCTTCTCATGAAGAGAGTGCTGTTGAAACCCAACAAGGAGGCTATGGAACCTCCTCAGAGAAAGTATTTTTTAGGACCAGATGCAAGAGCAAAGGGAAGTGCTGCAAGGTGGTGATTGATAGTGGGAGTATAGACAACCTAGTGTCTGTTGAGATGGTAGAAAAGTTAGGCTTGAAAAGAGAGCCACACCCCACTCCATACAAAGTGTCCTAGCTGCAAAAAGGACATCATTGTTGGTGAATGAACAGTGTAAGGTAGAATTTCAGATTGGAGCATATAAAGATCAGGTCATGTGTGACATTATGCCTATGGATGTTTGCCATATCCTTCTAGGAAGACCTTGGCAGTTTGACAACAAAGCCATTCACGATGGGAGGAAGAATACTTACACCTTCAAGAAGGATGGAGTAGAGCATACACTCATACCTCTGAAGGAAGAGAATGATGCAGCTGAATCAAGTTCAAAAGTAATGATGGTAAGTGGCAAAGAATTCTTACAAAGCATGAAGAAGGAAGAGGTAAGTTTTGCAGTCATTGGTAAATTGAAAAGTGTAGTGACTAACACTCAGTTGAGTGATTTACCTCTTGAGATCTAGGATATGTTGAATGAATATGTAGACATTGTTGTTGATGAACTACCAAATGAGTTGCCACCTATGAGAAGTATCAGCCATCACATAGATCTGATCCCAGGAGCAAGTTTTCCAAACAAGGCAGCCTACCGGATGACACCAAGGGAGAATGAAGAGATCAAGCAACAAGTTCAAGAGTTGTTGGACAAAGGATTGATAAGGGAGAGTTTGAGCCCATGTGTTGTACCTACGGTGCTCATTCCTAAGAAAGATGGAATGTGGAGAATGTGTACAGACTCCAGAACCATCAACAAGATCACCATAAGGTATAGGTTTCCTTTTCCCAAGATAGATGATTTACTTGATTGTTTGAGTGGATCAGTTTACTTCTCTAAGATAGATTTGAAGAGTGGATACCATCAGATAAGAATCAGAGAGGGAGATGAATGGAAGACAACATTCAAGACCAATGATGGTCTGTATGAGTGGCTTGTTATGCCCTTTGGTTTGACCAATGCTCCTAGTACCTTCATGAGACTGATGAATGAGGTGCTTAAAAGTTTCACGGGTAAGTTTTTCATTGTGTATTTGGATGACATTTTGGTGTTTAGTCAAAGTAGAGAAGAACATTTATTGCATTTGAGAATGGTATTAAATAAGTTGCAGGAAGAGAAACTGCTATCAATGTGAAAAAGTGCAGTTTTCTACAAACCGAGCTGGTGTATTTGGGGTTTGTCCTTTCAAGGGAAGGACTGAAAATGGATAAGGAGAAGATTAAAGCCATCCTTGAGTGGCCAACACCTAGGAGTGTGTTTGAGGTAAGAAGTTTCCATGGGTTAGCTAGTTTTTATAGGAAATTTATTAGAAATTTTAGTGGTATTGTAGCTCCCATGATAGAAACCATAAAAGGTGATAAGAAACATTTTCAGTGGACTGAAGCAGCAGAGAGAGGATTCAAATTGCTGAAGAAAAAGGTAACAGAAGAGCCCATTTTAGTTCTACCTAATTTTAACAAATTGTTTCAGGTGGAGTGTGATGCTAGTGGCCTAGCAATTGGGGTAGTTTTGAGTCAAGAAGGCAAACCAGTTTCTTTCTTCAGTGAGAAACTCAGTGAAGCAAAGAGGAAGTATTCATCCTATGATCAAGAATTCTATGCATTAGTTCAAGCACTAAAAAATGGAGACACTACCTGTTGCCTAAAGAGTTTGTGTTGTTTACTGATAATTATGCTTTGCAGTTTATTAGTAATCAGCCTAAATTAAATCAAAGGCATGTCAAATGGGTGGAGTACTTACAAAACTATACTTTTAGCATTAAACACAAGAAAGGATAGGCCAAAAAAGTGGCAGATGCTTTGAGCAGGAGAGTGTTGGTTGTACAAGAGTTGCAGGTGAGTGTGATGGGTTTTGAGAACTTGGGAGAATAGTATGAAGAGGATAATGATTTCAGTGAGGCTTACAAAGCTTGTAAGCAACCCACAATGATGGATAGGAGTCCATGGATGGACTATATGCTGCAAGAAGGACTGTTGTTCAAGGGCAGCCAGCTATGCATTCCGAAAGGTTCAATGAGGGAGAACCTGATCAGGGAAAAACACAGTGGAAGTTTGTCTGGGCATTTTGGTCAAACAAAACATTAGCCCAGCTGAGTGCATACTATTTTTGGCCAAGAATGGGTCAGGATGTGAAGAAATTTGTAGAGAGATGTAAGGTATGTCAATACAGTAAAGGAACCAGCCAAAATGTAGGTTTGTATCAGCCACTTCCTATTCCCAACAGACCATGGGATTGTTTGAGCATGGACTTTATACTTGGATTTCCTAGGACTCAGAAGGGGCATGACTCCATATTTGTAGTTGTTGATAGGTTTACAAAGATGGCACACTTCATTCCATGCACAAAAACTAGTGATGCTACCCACATTGCTAATTTGTTCTTTCAGGAGATAGTGAGACTGCATGGGTTGCCAAGGAGTATTGTATCTGACAGGGATACAAAGTTTGTTGGGAATTTTGGAGAACACTTTGGAGGAATTTGGGTACTCACTTGAGCTTTAGTTTAGCCTACCATCCACAAATAGATGGTCAGACTGAAGTAGTCAATAGGAGTCTTGGGAACATCCTGAGAAGCTTGGTGAGCATGCACCCAAAAGTGGGATCTAGCACTTGCACAAGCTGAATTTTCTTACAATGACTCACCCAACAGGAGTACAGGCATGAGTCCTTTCCAAATCATGTATGGGAAGAACCCAAGGGGTGTATATGAGCTGAGAGACTTGGGGAGAATGGAAGGTAGGAGTGCAGATGCAGAAGAATTTGCTAAGGCAATGTAGGATATTCATGAATAGGTAAAGAAGAACCTTGAAGAAAATACTAACAAGTATAAGCAGAGAGCTGATCAGAGGAGGAAGGAAGTTAGTTTTGAGGTTGGTGATGAAGTACTCACACACTTGAGGAAAGAGAGATTTCCCAGGAAGGAGTATAACAAGCTGAAGGTCAAGAAGATTGGTCCCTGCAAAATAGTCAGAAAATTTTCCAATAATGCTTATGAATTGAAACTCCCTGAAGGCATTGGGATTTCTCCAATCTTCAATGTTGCAGACCTGTATGAGTATAGAGGTGAAGAAGAAGTGGAAGAGGAGTCTGAAATAGGACAATAGAAAATAGATTGGCAGGCACAAATGCCTAGAGCCAAACCCAAGGAGATAGAGCAACTGCTGGACAAGAAGGTCATCAAGAAGACTAGGGACAAAGAATACTACAAGTATCTGATCAAGTGGAGAGGTTTTCCAGCTGAGGATGCAACATGGATGATGAAGGGGACCTGATCAAGCTGGGAGCCAAGATTGAAGACCTGCAGAAGACAAATCAGCCATGAAGAACATTTTTCTCTCTAGGGTAGAATGATGCAGAGCATCCTAGTTAGTCAAAAATAAAACTATGTTTTATTTTTTTTAGTTCAAATTGTTATGTGAGAGGGATGGAAGTTGTTTTCCTCAATTCCCTCCATTCTTCTATTTGATTAAAAAAAGTGTGAGGATGTAAAACAACTCTATGAGCTAAATAAGGCCTAATTTGGATTTTGGGCTAAAATAAAGATTTTAATGGGCTTGAAGATCTTTTCCCCAAGGAAAAGATCTCCAAGCCCTCTTCTAGGATAGAGGTGAATAAAAATAGGGAGGCAAGTATATCTTCCTAGTTTAGAACTTTTCTAAAGTTGGTGGAAGTCAAGTCCAAGTAGGAAAAATAGGAGAAAATGGAGGAGAAGGGGCCTGAAGTCCCAAATTTGGAGGTTTTTTTTAAATCTTGGCAATGTATTCAAGGAAAAGAGGAGAAAAAAATTCATGTGAAAAGTGTGTGAAGAAGTTCTAATATTGAATAAACAAAATTGTGTGTTAAAAAGTGGAAAAAATGAATGTTTTAAGGCAATTGTATGTTTGCTGTTAGGAAAACTCTGTTTTTTTTCCTGCAGCCGAAACATAAGATTTGGCAGAGCTCGTGAGGGGCCAAAAACTCAATTGTGATGATTGCAGGATGTTGGAGGAGCCAAGACAAGGTTCTCTGAAATTTTTTGGGCCTTGAAACCCCTCCACACGTGCAGGAAAAGTGAATTTGTGCATGAAAACGTCCATCTAGGGCCTTCTAGATCTCCCCGTATACGTGGTCTCAGGCTTCAAATTTTCTCACACACCATTTTCATGGTGGGATGACCCTACACCTAAAGTTTAGAGTCTTGAAACCTCCTACAACCCCTCCAACCATGAAATCTACTTCTATGCAGGCCGTTTTGCATGGTTACAGTTATAAAACTTCAAGCCTTCTCACTCTTTGCTACTTTTCAAATCCTTCCAAAGATATGAGCAAGTTCAAAACACCTCCCTTATCTTGTTGAATGAATTTTTCAGAAGTTTAGAGTAGGAGGGGTCAGTTTTACATTTTTTTGACCTATTCAGGCTAGTAAAATCAGCCAATTCCACTTAGGACAATCAAATAGAGGTAAATGTCCCAAAAGAACCCCTACCAATTTTGAAATATGTTTTGTAGGACCCAAATGGGTATCCAAAAATGGATGGTTTCCTTCTTGGTTGGGTGTGTGGTAGTAGATGTAATCAATTTTGTAAGTTACTAGGCCTATAAGCCAAACACCAAGTCTACAAGGGGTTGTCTTGCTCAAGCCTGTATCATGTTTTCTTGGGGTTTAGTATGGGCTCTTCCTATCACAAGTTGAGTGTCTAAAGTGGGTGTGAATGTGGGTAGGTTAGAGAAGTGAGTTTTAGCATTTGGTGTGTCTCTGTGTTGTTTTTGTGTGTGTGGTTGTCAATAGCCTATCCATCTAAGAAGGGAGTTTATATTGATGAATGACCAAAGAGAGAGCACTTGGGGTGAAAGCAAGATCCTTGATTAAATAGGGATAGTCATCATACTATGACCTCTCTATGCATCAGCTCTCTATGGAGGTCTATATGGTGGGTGGGACTATTGTTGTTGTTGTTGTGGCCTAAAGGATGATTGTGCTAAATGTTGTTTACCATGAGGAAGAGGTCCTAAACCTCTCGATCTACCTTCCTTCATCTTCTGAATGTGGCTCTTGACTCGGTTTCTATCCTACTGGGTTTTACCCTGAATCTCCTTTGCAATATAGGCCTTCTCAATGGCCTCTACTAAATTCTATGGACAGTGAATCTGCACTACACCTCCAATGTCCAAATTCAGGCCCCGGATGAACCTGTGAATCCGCACATGCTCATCCTACATATACTCTACATACTGAAGTAGATCTAGAAATCTACTCTCATACTCTGCTTCGAAAGGGTAGCCTGTCAGAGGTCATGGAACTTGTCAATCCTCTGCTGGATGAACCTCCGTGATAGGTACCTACTCCTGAATCTCTCCTCAAATAGTACCCAAGTCATTGTCTTTGAATCTACATGGATCTTATTTTCCTTTGTCCTCCACCATACTCCTGCTCCATCCCTCAAGATGGATCATAACATGAGCTTTCATTTTGCTAGAACAAGGACAAAGCTTGAGGCAACTACTCAAGCTCACTAGCGAGGCCTCTGCTTGAAATCCACCTAAGCAATATGAGGACCTAAGCTTCGTGGATCTCCCGATGTGATCCACTGTTGTGGTCTTTCGGCCTCTATGTCTCTCTACATGCTCATCCCTAAGCCTAGGCCTTCGAGACCTCTCTCTATGCTCTAGAACTTTGTCACCCTGTCTCCTAGGTGGTGAATCTTCTTTGACTGAATTTTCATGGGATTTATCTCCTCTATGCTCCTTGTTAAGTTGAGGGGGTACCCAACCCTCGATAGAAGGAGCTCTATCATGATTAGTTGCATGCCCTCCTATTGATCCTCTACGTAAGGTGACATTAACATCCTGAAGGGTCTGTAGAATCTAAGGTAAGATGGCTGCTACACCCTAATCTAGTGGTGGTCATGGTGATGGTGAATTTGAGTCTCTATGAAGGTTCCTCTCACTCCGTCTGAGCCTCCTGCATAGACCAAAGCAAGAGTCAGTTCATTTGCTAAGTTATACAACTTCCATGTTTACTAAAAGCATACATATTCTTGCTAAGTTGGTTTCTAAGTTTCGGTGTGCTAGGTTTAAGTTTTCATGTCTTAAGTTTTCTAGTGTTCCCAATGGTCTAAGCCTTTGAATCACTTCTCTGATACTAAGTTGTAGTGCCCGTTTAAACAACCACTTGAGACCAAAGAAACAACCTAGGGTTAGATAGAAAATTATGGGATAATTTTCTTTTTTATTTGAAGTGTCTACAACTAAATTACAAGACATCAGTTTTCACTTAATAGGTTCCAGAAAAAAAAATTTGTTTACTAATACAAAATTTTCCTTTATTAACTTATATCAAGTTCACATGGCTCCAAAATTAGGGTTACATATTTTAGTTAGGTTCAAGGAGTAATCTTACCCCCATGCCTACTCTCTAACAGGCTCATAACTTCAACTAGATTTTTCTCATACTTAATGCTTCCAAAATTTCCCTAAACCATTCCTAATGGATAGGAAATTTTCTCACCTTTCTGTTGATATAAATAAGTCCTCCTAACTCCTTACAGAACTCAAGTTATGAGTGGGCGGAGTTTGAGATCAAATTTTTCCCCAAGGGGGACACGCATCGCCTCCTAAGTTAGTTGGCGGGCCTTGGGGAGAAAATTTTCCCCAAGGGGTGGGTTGGTAGGTTGTGGGAGGATTTGGGAGAATTTTCCTAGTATGGGATAAAAATTTATTTTACACGTGGCACTTCATCATTCGTCATAGAGAAGGAAGAGGGAGAAAAGGCGGGGTGGTGGGGCAAACTACCCAACTTTGCCCAAAGGGGGAAAAAGGATAGATGGGCATGCGGGCCCACATGTTTGCTGAAGAAAATTCTCCAAGTTTGGTGGGAGTGTGGTGCTACCAGGGAAAAGTAATTTTTTTCCAAAGGCCAAAACCCAAAAAAAAACAAAGGGTTTGCCCTCCCGTTCTACTACCCGAGGTGCCACGTGGCATGTTTTCATTGGTCGTGGGCCGACGGGGTCAACATGGAAATTTTTCCCAAAAAAATAAATAAATTAAAAGCTAAGGGGTTTAAAATAACCCGCACCTCTATCATAGCCACAAGGGGACAAATGGTGCCCTCTAATTGGGTCAGCAGTAGGTGGAGGGAAAAGTTAAAATTTTCCAAAATTTTCAAAAATTTTAAGGCGTAAAATTCATTCGTGCCTCTGCCTCTCGAGCCCTTGGAGGACATGTGGCAGCATTTGATTGGCTGCAAGCCGGCAGAGGAAAAATTGAAAATTTTCCCGAGCCCAAAATTTTGAAAATTTTCTAAGTGTAATTTTGATGGGAAATTTTTGGGTTGCAGAGTTCGCTAGGGAAAATTTTCCCAAATTTTCCCACTAAGGCACAAAAACTTCAAAGTGTCATTACTTGAGATAGAAAGCTCAGTTTTGGGAAAACAAGGACTTTTCGGAAAGCTCTCGAAGCCCTCTTTGTACAAGGAACATAAAATTTGCTTTTTGATGAATTTTAAGGGTTAATTTTGTAAAAATGATCTGCAGGCCTTTATTTGGCAAACTGGCAATTTCCAACTTATAATTTTGATAAAATTAGAACTCCTCCTTCACTCAACATGTCAAAAAGACATGGAGGATCAATCTAGGGAGGGTTTAGAGTGTTTTAGGGAAGTCAATTTCTCTAATCTGTTCAAGGTTGCATTTTTCTGGCAATAGACGGAAAAATGATTGTGCAAGCTCCGAATTGAAATTCATTAAGTTTTGGAGATTCATTCTTGACTATTATAGTGAATTTGAGTTCCTTAGGTAGTAATAAGTCTAATTTTCAATGTTTCATAACTTATTGTTTAGTACAAGTATGAACTGTTCATTTTTATTAAAATGTGAATTGCCAGGATGAAGTATATTATAGTGAACTATTTCTTTAAATTGGAATCTCCATTTTTTCATTTAAATGTGCATATGATTCCTAACTTATTCAAATATATTTCTTATTAAATCATCCATTCAATTCTAAAAGAAACTACATCTATGATTTCAGTTTTAATATACATTTTGCAAGGAAAATAACATTGACTTTCATTCCATATGCATTCTTCTTTTAACATTCCAAACAGAGGTTTCTCATTGCAAGTAAAACTCATATTTCCAATGGAGAAGATAGCATATGAACAAGGTAAAACACTTTTGAGAAAGGAATGCAATCCTTCATTGATCATCAATACAATTTTACAACTTTCCTTTCTATTTGATTTCAAAATATAGTTTACAAGATACATATACATTCTTCTCATTTCTTTACAAAATAGAGATTGGATACAACTCTCTACATTTCTCAATTCAAATTAAAACTTCCATTTACAAGACAATAAATTCACATTACAAAATTACACAACTCATCCACTCGAAGTGGGAAGGGATTACAAAGAACTTGCTCAAAGAAATAGGACTGTCAAAACTGTGAAATTTCTTCTCCAAACAGTAGCATGCTTGTTTCTTCTTCCTTCATCTTGATCACAACAAGGAAGGGGGAAAGGAAATTCTCTCCACCCAACCAAGACATCCAATGAGAAAGGAGAATCCATCCTTTCCTCATTGGCCCCCAAGCCCCAACCATATTGAAATAAAGTATGAACATCAACACATGGCAACAAGGCTTCTTCCACAACAAATAAACATTCTTCACATTACATACAAACAATAAAATACATATTCCAACAAGACAGTAGTTCCCAACTGCATTTGAAGTCATACACACACAACACATAGGCTTGATCAATCAAGTGAACAAGAGAAAGAACTATGGGAACTCCTTATGCCTCCCAATTCAGAATTGGGCATCCACCAAAATGCATACCGCCAATAAACATATCAACCCCATAAATTTTATATCTGCTAACCCCTCCTTATGCCCCCACAAAATTTTATCCCTTATGCCCCCACAAGAGTAAGAAATGCAAGCAGATTCTTTTCCAAGGTGGATCCCAAACCAAAAATCCCTCCTCAATAAAATAGTGCCATTGGCAATCCCTTATTCCCCCCATATGAAATCCCCATAGCCTTCTCCTACACCATGCCCTAATAATTCTACCCAACCAGCCAATAATGTAAACACAAAAACCATTTAAACATTCATGCAAGAGAAGGAAAAACAATTTAAAACACAGCTCAAGATCCTACCTCTCCATACTAGAGTTTTTTCCAAGCTCACAAGCTTTCCAAGATGCCAAATACAAGAAAAATCAGCAAGGTTCAGAAAGCAAAAAGACTCCAAGCTCTTCCTCAAACAAGCTCCAAAATAAACAACACCAAAATTGCACCCCCAAGAGGAAATAGACAAAGTTACAACAATTATAAACAAGCAAGGAGTTTCACTTTTATAGGAGAGGGAAGAGAAGAGGATGATGTGGATCCGTGGGGGATGCCACATCATTCTTCCTCAACCTGAAGAGGAAATTCAACATCCTTCACCAAATCACAATAAATAACAAATGACAAAATCACTTACATACTCCAAAATGTCCACACTCCAAAAGGACCAAATTTAAAACATGTAAGGGAAGTGCAATTAAAACTTACATATTGTCACTTCAAAATGCATTATAAATGCCTACATTTAACCTCTAAACCATAGGCATGGTTGGTGGATCATTTTAAGAGGTGTGGGACAAGTTTAACTTGTCCCACAAGCCTCCAAATTTGGCCTCCAAGGTCAAATTCGAATTTCATAAAAGATGGAGTGCTAGACCTTCCAAAATATGTGTTAGGAGACTCTTACAATTTCTTACAGATTCTTACATGTTAACTTACATACTCTTCCAAAATTATTATTTAAACTCAAAAATTTATTAATTACATTCCATGTCCCAATTAAATTTAAATAAAGTTTAACTATATGACTCTCACATTAAAACTATCACATTTAAATTAATTAAAAAAAGAACACATTACAAATAAAAATACATACAACAATAATAAAAAGGAACACATAAATAAAACACATATCCCATGGTTACATATAATGGAAATCCCCCCCATGCGAATTCCTAATAAAACACAATACCCAACACACAACACAGTTGCCATGATGACCTTGTTGATTTCACCTGGAATTTCAATATGGGTAGTCTTTAGTCCCTCAACATTGTTGTGATTTTTAACCTGCAAAATGCAAATACCTCCTTCGGCCTCGTGGCCATATCAAAACATCCAAAATGATATAAACAACATTTCAAGATCATCTAAACACATGAATCACAACAATATCAAGAATTCAACATTATCATTTTTAATTCATAGGTCAACTATATCATCATCAAGAATCTACCATACTAGGTCTACTCCAAATATCAAGTGTCACAAGTCCAAATCAATATCCATAATATGTCCCCATCAAATAGTATATCATCAACCACATATAAAAATTGTCTCTAGTAACCATCATGCATAATAACCGAATCCGATCAATAATAATCCATGATCTAACATCTAACCATCATACTAAAACAAAACATAATAGTGTCCTAAATATGATCAATAGTATAAAAATTAGTATCTAAAAGTGTCAAAGGGAAGTGGGAACTACACCTAATCACCATCCCCGAAACATCAACATGTACATATGACTTATCACCATCCACTGAAACATCAACATGTACATGGAAAATGACTTATATGGGCGCAAATGTTATATGGGCAGTGATGAGCATATTATTCAATGTATCAAACATTGTCTCATGTGCCTCTCCCTAGTGAAATGCACTTTTTGTTTTAGTAACTTCTCTAATGGCAAGGTGATCTTGGCATACCCCTTAATAAATTTCTGATATTAGCCCATATGCCCAAGGAATCTACAAACTGCACTCTAGCTGATAGGCTTCCCCAATCCCACAATAACGACAACTTTGGAGGGATCCACTAGCAAGCCTTCCTTACATATAATGTTCCCCAAAAGGGTTCCAAATGGAGTGGTGAAGAGACATTTCTTGATGTTAAGGGATATGAGTAACTACCAGCATTTCTTGAACATCAACCATAAATTTTCACAATGGTATTTCAATATTTTATACACTTTATAGTCGTCAAGGTAGAACTGAAGGAACTTATGGATAAAATCTTGAAATTCCTAGACCACTATGTGTGAAAACACAATGCAAGCACGTTCTTCAATCCAAAAGGCATGACCGTGTAGGAAAAACTTCCCCATTCAGTGGTGAAAGTTGTCTTTTCTTGGTCTTCTTTTGCAATTCTAACTTGATGATACCCTAAGAATCCATCTGTGAAGGAATATATTTCACACCCAACCACTCCTTATAGGATTTACTCCATGAAGGGGGTTGGAAAAGGATCAATCACACATTCCGCATTTAATTCCCTATAGTAAACATAGATCCTTATCCTTCGATCCTTTGTAATGTTGATGACCATGGGGCTTACTCATTGTGATTCCTCCACATCTTTAATGATTCATGAAGTGATCATTTTAGTTATCTCCTCCTTGTCCCAGGACATGCAAATTTGGATTCTTTTGGTAAGGTATCTTCCAAATTGGGCACACACCCTCCTTTAACTTGATTTTCATTTCCCCAAGTATTTATGAACGCCTTTAATCTCATGGTATCCACATGGAAATAATTCTTGAAACTCACACAATAGATCAATGATCTTTGAAACCTCCTTCTCTAACCAATAGTCTCCAATAGTGGCCTCTTTAGGTTTTGTTTCTAAACCAATGTTAACCTTCTTTGTTTTGAGGGGCTCATGGTAGGTGTGTGCTTTCTCATCAGCACTATCAATAACTTTGTGTGTACCTTTAGTATGGTTAGCATCCAAATTCTCCATCTCTTCACCATCTATCAAATAGACCATCTTTCCCTTCTCTTTCTCTATGCATGCGCGCTCAAGCTACATCTCTTCTAACTCTTCCTTATCAAAACGTGCTTCTAAACCAAGTTCACCTAATAAATATAGTATTCTATCCTCTTTCATGGAATTATCTCCCATCGTTAGGTGCTTAACAACTGTAACACCTTGTCCAACGATGGATTGGTGCTCCGATATTCAAAATATTGAAGGATGTCGACCATCAACTCCTGACAATTTCCTATCTCGATGGTTCATTTCGAGTGAATATACCATGTGTGTACAACCTTGTAAAGTTTAGTACAGCTTATGGAACCATAATGAAGGTGGCAATGCTTACCATGCCTTCCATCTATGCCTTATAACATGCTTAGATGTGAAGTGAAGTGGGCACCTTCCCATGATAGTATTGTATGATAGTGGGTGTATTTCTTCAGGAAAAACTAAATAAGAATGCGATTCTCACTTTGTGCCACTCTAGAAGGCTATCATGATGGGTCTCCCACCAATGTGCTATGGTCATGAGAAATTTATAGTTGAGCATCCTTCTTCTTTCAATCTCCCTTTTCCACTTGGTCTTCATCTCTCGTAAGAAAACATCAGGTTTGGCCCCTCTAGAGTAACTTCACAACTTCTTTCCTCACAAGCACTTGACTGAATGTGCCTTTGTTACTCTTGTAACAGATCCTCTTAATTTCCACCCAATTAACTCATAATTCCAATGTGCCCAATCGTCACATGATACACTAGTGGTATTACTCATAGATTGAGAATCTTCAAATAGAATAACTTCTTTGGTAGGATTAATCACCTCGGGGTCCCCGATAGAGCGCACATTGTTATTTTTGAGAACTTCTTCGCCCAAGCGCTAAGTATAGTGTGTTGACTTCCCATCAGTCAAGGGGATGATTACTTTTTATTCCTTGTTTTCAAAACTTATGTACTCTTTATTGAACCGAAGGTCAACATTGTTCTTATAACACCAGAGGCGCCTAAGTAATGCTAGAAATTTTTCTAGCCTCAACTAATGCCAAGACTTTGAAATCCCCAATGAACTTCTCCCCTTGGCTAGTTATAACAGCATCCTTTAAGACACCAATGGGAATTTCCTTTGTCTTACTAGCCATATACAACACATTTGAGGATGGCTATAATGGGGGCCTTCCCATTTGATTCCAGACGTCCAGGGTAAGAACATTAAATTCTACACCCATGTCAATCAAAATATTTCTTAAGAGCCATCCATCCACAACCGCATTCAAGGTAATCTCCTTATGATGGTCAAGGTTATGGGGAGGAAGATTAACATGCAGAACCTACCTCTCGTGCTCTGCTTTGGCATGTGGTACTTTATCCCATAGCCATTCACATAGCAAAGTAATGATATTATCTTACCTTAACATCTTTCATACTTCCCTGACCTCATCCATATCCTTCTATAGAGCCTTAGCACTCTTCCTTTGCTCTAACTTCCTTGACTTATCCTTTAGGCACTAGATCTCTCCTTATAGGATTAGAATTACATCCATGGTCTCATGATATACCTCTTTCTCGACAAGTAGGGTTTGGATACATCCCTTGCATCACCTTTTCTCTTGTAACCAAAGTGGATTCTTCCTTGATGTTTCTCTTGTGCACGTAGCTTCAGCTCATGTCGTCACCAGAACAGGATCTATTTTTGACTTGCATGCCACCCTTGACATCCATTATGAGTTGGCCTTCTTTATGCTTACCATTACAACACATTTTTCCTTCTAGTGTTGCTGGCTCATATGTTCAAATAGATCTGGGAACTCCTCATACTTTTTCTTCTTTCCACACCAAGAGCATTGCAATAGATCAGGACATTCACACTTATAGTTCTCCGTAGATCCACAATTGTAACAAGTTCCACATGGGAACTAACTTCTTCCCCCTCCGTGGTTGCCACAACCACAAAATACAGCCCTCCATCTACGTGCCAATAATTATGATGACCATCATCCTTGGAATTGTTTATGAGGCTAGTTTGGCGCACACCAATATCAATGGCGTCATGTATCTAGTCAATAAATCTACAATCCTTGGTGTCATGAGTAGTAGAGGTGAAAATCTTACAATATCATGACACATTCTTATGGATCATGCACTACAGTAGTGGGAATCTACTTTCATCATGATCTTTGTGGAAAATTTCACAGTCCACTGTCATGGTGCATACCAATCTCCAGGGAAAATTTTCCTTTGTATACCCCTCTATCTCACAATTTGTGCACCATATGCCACTATGGGCATCATGCATCAAGTTCACGATAACTTCTCTACATGCTTCATCATTTCCACAATCTAAGCTTCAAGAAAAGGGCTAACACCAGTATGCATACTTCTAATAGCCTCAGCATGTAGGGAAGCCTCCAAGGCCTCACGCGGGTCTGTGAAAGTCTTGTGTAAAAGTTCTCTCCTAAAAGGTTTTTTCAACCCTCTGAAAAACCATTGAGCATGCTAGCAAGGGTGAATATCATAAGAAAAATTTGACAAGAGAATATTAAAACACACATCATATTCCCACACACTCTCTGCCATACCTTGTTGAATCTCCTTCAACACATTAATGCTCTTCTTTTCAAACTCAAGGATATAAAATTCAGCTAAGAAGGCATTACACAATGCGATGTAATATACCATTGTCTAATGGGGGTCATACTTCTGGTACCAACTATGCACGTGTCCTTAAAATGTTATTATAAACAGACTTACCTTCCATTCTGGGTAGTGATCCCCTTTGCATGCCATGACGCTCACACTTGTGTACATGTTCTGCAACATCCTCAACACCATTGTAGTCCAATAGATATAAAGAAATTTTTAAGAATACTTGCTAAGGTGGTTGAGGCCCTTGTCCATTTGATCCAAAACCTTAATTTACTTCAGTGTTGCCTCAACTACCAGATCCACTAGATCCACCAGTTCCTATTCCTCCTGATCCACCATATCCTCTAGATCCACTAGGTCTAGTAGCTCCTATTCCACCAGATCCACCTCCCATAGCTAGTAAAGGCCCTAAAGTATGTGTGCCTAGTGTTCATATTATCGTGCTAAACTATGTGTCAATATTTTTTTATATTACACCGCTACCAAATGTATGTCCCACTCTGCTTCAAATCATGATACTCAAGATTTTGTACCTATACTTTTCCCAAATGTCGTTCCAAAAATATACCTCTAAACATAGGAAATGATTATGCATCCATGGATGTGACAAATGAAAATTTATACCTCCTTGGTGCTAATTGGTCACTTCCACCAATGCTAACTGGGTTAGCAATACTTATCTCTGGATTTGGAAAACTAAGCACCAAGGTTTGGTCACCGGAAGATTCGAGATGTGTGCCAACATCCATCCTTTCTCCAAGAGACAAACTTTCATTAGAAGTTAAAGGGGTCTCTTTCCTGTGCTTTCCAAGATGGGATAACACATACTTTCTGTGCTCCAAATCCTCTGTGTGAACCTCAATTCCTTCCCACTCAAGTAAATATATATGATTTAATCAAATAAAAAAAAAAACATTGCACAATAAAATAATAAAACTAGATATATTGAAATTCATTCGAGACAAATTCCTAATGGAGAGATTACATATAAATAGCTCAATGAACTCCTATAAGTAAGG
Source organism: Taxus wallichiana var. yunnanensis (assembly GCA_018340775.1). Classification (NCBI taxonomy): domain Eukaryota; kingdom Viridiplantae; phylum Streptophyta; class Pinopsida; order Cupressales; family Taxaceae; genus Taxus; species Taxus wallichiana. The sequence continues at coordinate 292,031,326 of CM031242.1, read as the reverse complement.
AGTAAAGGCTAATCTCTAAGTCCTCTCAATATCCCAAATATCTCTCAACTATGATTTGTGCATAACAATTTTTTTCACAGTCATATATTATTTTATAATTATTAAAAACCTATTACTACTTGAATAACCCAAACCACTCCTAAGTGTTCACACTAGTGAACAATATTTTTGTAATAGTCACCCCCTTAGTGTGAACATGGGGAAAGCTATCTCCTGTACCCACTCATGATCTACAAAGAAATGAAGGTTTTCAATGAGTACCAACAACTCAAACAATATGAGGTTTTCAAAGAGAACCTCTAACTCAGAAAATGGTTTTCTAGTGGAACCAACCACTACATAGCAGCAACGTACATTATTTTTCTCACATCATTATTTCTAACTTAGAGGGATTACAAAATAGAAATTATGCTCACACAGGAGCTTTGAACAGGAATATTACTTCTGTTCATTATTACAGTGGAAAGCAAACACACCACACAACTGAAACAAAAGGTCACCAATACAATGAAGCAATCTCTTTGTTGGTGAATAACAAGAGATGCCAATTTGCCTCCATCCTCCTATGCCTCCATCCTCCATCAGGAACTACTTAGTATAGGTAGTCATCTTCATCCTCATTCATTCAGGTTCATCTTCTTCTTCATTCTCTGACTCTTCTTTAACAGTTGTATTAGCTTCATCCATTTTTAGCTTTCCTTTTATGATGTCCTTGGCATGAGTAATACAAAAAGAAGATTTATGTCCTTTTTTCTTACAATAAAAGCATTCTAATTCCTCTTTGTTTTTGAAAAAATTAGTATGCTTCCTTTTAATATAAAGAGCAGTTTCTTCCTCAATATCTTCTTTTGTTCTTTTTTCTTCAGCTAGTAATGCAAAAATCATACCTTCAAGTGAATGAGAAGGCATTTGACCAAGAGTAAAAACTACATTATTATATTTTGGAGGTAAACTATTTAATAAAATAGCTTTTGCATCTTCTTCATCTACTTGAGCACTTACTTCTGTCAGTTGTCTTAGAAGAGATCTAAGATCATTAATATGACTTGACATAGTTGTACCCTCATTCATTTTCAACTTGAATAACTGCAACTTAAGTGAGAATTTAGCATTCACAGCCTTTGCACCAAATGTCTTACTTAGAAAATCCCATATATATTTATACTTTTTTTCTAAGTCTATATAATTCAACTCAGTATCTGATAAAGTAAGCCCAATAATGGATTTTGCTTTGTCATCCTAGTTTTCCATTCAAGCAATTTTGTAGCATCTATTGGTTTTGGTTCTTTTCCACTCACAATTCCCCAAAGGTTCTTGTTCATTAATTGCATTTGTATTTTCACCTTCCATGTGTGAAAATTTAATCCATTGAATTTATCTAATGGAATTTCCATAATAGGTGTCAAACTCAGTCGAAAATGCACCCTTACAATAAACTTTAAACACTGAAAGTAAAATTTTCTGACATATTTGCCAAAAAAGGAAAAAATATTTTTTTGTCCAACAATAGAAAACACAAGATCAATGTGTAGAGATCAAAAAATACACATTTAAAAAAAAAAAATGGCACATTAATCTGAGTTACTAGCTGAAAGTTATGACAATTTTAAGTTATAACTCCAACATCTTCCTGGACCCTTTCCAAATTTGGCAAAAACATAATTTCCTTCTATTTTTTCATCTGCATCCAAAAAAGGAAAGAAACGCAATACCTCTATTCTTTGTGGATCTGGATATTGAAAGAAGTCACATCACAGCCAAGTATGGATTCACCTGAGTGAAGCGTCACCATTGTTGGTAGACAAACACGCAAGTCAAAAATTTGATTCCAATGAAACACGCAGGTCACAGATTTGACTCCAATGAAACACACAGGTCATAGATCTAAATGCCTCACAAATTCCTATAGGTTATCATTGCGGTCTAACCCACTCTGATACCAAATCTTGTAAATATCTATGATTTAATCAAATAAAAAAATAAACATTGCACAATAAAATAATAAAACTAGAGATATTGTAATTCATTCGGGACAAATTCCCAATGGAGAGATTACATATAAATAGCTCAATGAACTCCTATAAGTAAGGAGTCAAGGCTAATCTCTAAGTCCTCTCAATATCCCAAATATCTCTCAACTATGAGTTGTGCATTACAACTGTTTTGCACACTCATATATTATTTTATAATTATTAAAAAAATTATTACTACTAAATAACCCAAACCACTCCTAAGTGTTCACACTATGAACAACATTTCTATAACACCCACAACATCTCGTATCCTTAGATCCATCACTCTTGAAATCTCACATTGTCTATCCAAATCCATTTCTCATTCTTCACTATACTTGAGTCGTCTCCCTTCCCTCTCCTTTTCACCCTCAAGGTCTATCATCTTCCTCCACCCTAGCTTCCTCACCCAAAGTGCTTAGAATAATCTTAGTCAGCCATAGGAAATGCTTCCAAACTAAGTGTAATTATGAGGATATTTATGAATAAGGGAATATCACACAAAACTAATCCTCTAGCTCCCTTAAGAACTCAAACTCAACCTCTAGAAAAGAATACATATAAATAGTGTATTCTAGGGTATAACTGTTAGCACTCTTCTCCACCAATGATTAACAACATGTGTCCAAGTCAGATCAACATCCTGTAGCCTCTAATATTCATCTTGGGTCCACACATGATATCTATAATACCAGCTTGATCTAGATGCATACGCCAAAATCCATTCATATAACTCCACTGGAAAGTAACAAAATAAGGTCTCATACAACTCATAATACGGGTGTTCTTCTATCCATTTATGTACATCAAACTCAATTCCAATACTAAATCTCTGAGAAAACTCATCCTTTGTGATTTTAAACCATTCTTTGATACTATATAGTGTTAAGTGATTTGTTATCACGCATCATTCTCACAACATATTTGAAAATAGATCCTGGAAATGGAACCAAGATGTAGTCATTTTTATCTACCTTCAAGATAACTTTCTACCCCAAGTGCACCACCTATCACCTAGTAGGCATTGGGCACTCACTCGAGGCATGCACAGGGAACCAAGCCCCTCTCTTATGTGAGAATTATGAGAAGGTTTTGTCATTAATGGAGGATTATTTATAGAATGAGAAATACATTCACTTTATTTAATAAGGAGCATATAGCAGATATCACATTAATGCATTATAGAAACAAAGTAGTAAGCATGTTAAATCAGATATGAACAATGATAGCCATTTAACACAAGGGTTTATACCCTTAAGCATGATATACATAATGAACCCTTGTGTGTGTGTGTGTGTGTGTGTATATATATATATATATATATATATATTCATTAGTAGCCACATTACATTCAAAAGATGTCATTACAGACCATACATCTTAAATAACAGAGACTTACTCCCTACGGATATTTCCCGATGAGAGATCCTAGCTATACCCTCCTATTTCAACCCTTATTACAGACCCTAATACCATACATAGGCCTATTACATCCTATATAACCCTCGGCACTAAGTTATCTAAACCATTTCATTACTTTAACATTTTACTCTCTATGCATTCTCTTCTCTACTTTTTGTGTGCCTTTTTTGCTTTCGAGCATCTCTTTTTATAGGATCAACACCCCCTGTCATGCCTTCTCTCCTGAATAGATCACATGCCAAGTGCCAATGTGGTCCTCCATTGGTGAATTCTTATCCTCTTGTGAACCCTCTACTTTCTATAATGATGGTGTTATCCAATTTCACCCCCCCAGGGTTGAATTGATAACATACATCAGGATTCCCAAGTCCCAGGCTGAAAAAGAACGAGATAAGAGAGAATGCGAGAAGTTACAGAAAATAAGCCTGGGCCAGAAAAAATTGTGAAAATCAGCTAAGTCCTTGTCCTAGAAATATTTGGGACATGCGGGACACCAAGGCGCGGTTCGGCCGAAATGCCTCCAGGCTGGCCCGTGAAGCAAAGGGACATCTGGGACAAATGGACGCGAAATGCCCGAATCGGCCGAAAGAAAGAAAATTTGTCCAAGTCCTTCACCGAGAGCAAGCGGGACAAGAGTACGCGGAAGACCCGAACCGGCCGGTTCGGCCGAAACAGGAAACTTTCACACTGGGACATCTGGGCCATGAGTGCGTGGAGGATGCGAACCGGCCGGTTCGGCCGAAACGGAAAATTTTAGCACAAGGACAAGTGGGACAAAGGGACGCGCGGGACGCGGATAGCCGAAGGAGCCGAAAGCCAATCAGATAACGCCACGTGTCACTGGCAGAAAGGGGACGTGGAAGCCCATTTCGGGTGAACCGGAAGAATTTGTCCCAGACAGTTTGGGACATCCGGGACAAAAAGATGTGGTGGACGCGAAAATCCGGCAGGCCCGTGGATGAATCACAGCATGACACGTGTCGCCAAGGAAAAAGGTCCAAAAAGTCAAAGGGGCGAGTTTTCGAGCACTGATCCAAACCAATGAAATAGTGCCACGTGTCCAAGTTTAAGGGGCCCACAAGAAAAACCCATGAAAAGGTGGAGAGAGGGAATTTCTCAGTGAATCAGAGCCCGCCATGTGTCGTCCAGATGGTAGAGCGTGGGAAAAGAAATTTTAAAATCCGTTATCGCCTGTTTTTTACCCTAAATCTTTAGATCATCATATCTTTCGATCCAGAACTCAGATTTGCACGTTCTTGATATCAACGGAAATTTGTTGAAATTGTCTACATGATTCAAGGATCAATCTTACATTTTAAAGCTGTTTGGAGGGAGAAAACTACGAAAATGTCTCTGACCCGTGGTGATAGACAGAAGTAATGCTTCAACAACCAACTTTAATGCAGCAGACAGCTCGCTGCTCCTGTTAGACAGCTCATCGTTTTTCCAAAAGCCGCCGCTTCTACCATAATGAGATGATTTTAAATGTATCTAGAAGTGGTTGTGGTAGATTCGACTTTCCTCTCTCTTTCTTCTCTCATTATTAGTATATATTGTAAAGAGGAGCTCCTTTAATAGGTCGAACATTCTTGTTTTACATCCTCCCTTCTTCCCTGCTTGCAGGAGAATTTGTGGAGCTTTTCAAACCTCCCATATGGATTGTAATGCCAGTTTTTGCCTCTTGGCCACTGCAATGTACTGTATCAACTCTTGAGCAATATATATATGTTTGTGATTGATTCTCAACCCTCTCATGTATTCATTGTTGTTATTTTGATCTCTTATTGCAGTTTGGTTACCTGTGCATAGTGTTTGTATTACATCTATGTGGTCTGTGTTAGATTTACAAAATGAGTGTCTAACATTCCTTGGTGCATCACCTCTGTAGTTTAGGTTTTATTCTATGCATTTTCTCACCCTGTCTCCTTGACAAGTTAGATTAGGTTTTAGTAAACCCTCTGCATTTTTGTGTGCATCTGAACAGAGGAATAGGAACTAGCCTTCTCTGGAGAATCCTTTCTCATCTTTACAAGTCCCACACTTGGAGAAAGGATTCCATGTTGTGCAATCACACTGGATGCCTGAACATCAACCTAGAAGCCTGATCTGCATCCAGGGGTGCTGTGAGTCTGCAACAACAGTTTTGGCACGCCCGGTGGGACACTAGAGGTCTCATTTTTTGCTGCAGCAAAGTTGATATACATCTGCTGCAGTTTTCTTGCTTATAAGAGCTATTATTTGCATATCTAGAAACTCCAGGGGAAGAATCAATTGGTTTCGATGAGTGCAGGCACTGAAACTCATGAGAAGAATCACAACAAGGTCAAGAGTCGGAGAAGAAGAGGTGCTAGTTTGAATACCTGTAGTTATCTCCAAGAAGAAGGCAAAGAGGAAGAAGGATTCAAAGGTCTCCATCTCCACCAAACAAAACTCTCTCAACTCCTCCACCTGACAGGCCTTTCTTTCAATATACAAGGGTTTTAAGACCAATCAGAATGGCTCAGAACAACCCCTACGTCAACTTCACAGGCGGCGGCCCACTTGCTCTCAATGCACAACATCCAGTTCCTATTGCAGCCTTGAAGAACATTCCCTACTTCACTGGAGAAAATCAGACTACTCTAGGTGATCATGTTAAAGATATTGCTAACCTTTGTGCAATCCATGAAATTGATGAAATGCAAGTGGCTGTCAAATTACTGGCATCTTCATTCAAGGGTAAAGCATTGCAATGGTTTAGGAGCCTTGGGGCTGGTTCTATTACAAACTGGAATCAGCTGTGCATTGCACTTCATGAGAAATTTGGAGAGAAGGGAGACAACTTGTCTCTTTTGGAGCAGTTGACAACTATCAAGAGAGCCCCCAACGAGCAGTTGACTGACTTCAACTTCAGATTTCAAAGGTCTTGGGATAGGATTCCAGTGGCAGTCAGGCCAACAGCAGGAGGTGCTTTTCTATATTACCTTAAAGCTTTGAATTCTGATATTTCTATGTTAATTCAGTCCATGAGAGGCACAACAATCCCTATGGCTTATAGCATTTCCATTAGAGCCGAAAACCTGTCTTATTCAAGTTGTAAACCGGCTCCTAGGCCTCCTATGCCCTTGTATCCAAACTTAAAAATCCGAGCACTAGTCAAGCACCCACTTTGGCTCTGTTCCCACTCCTAGAAATCGAGTTAGAATGAAGCTTCCACTTCATCTCCAAGTACTTCAAATGAACTCCAAGAGGTCATGAAACAGTTGCAAAATTTGGAAAATGAGCTGGTTACTATTAAGAGGTAGCAAGCCCAAGGTTTCAGACCTTCCTATCAACCTCAAGCTCAGCCTAATAGGCAGCCATACCAACCACAAAGACCAGCTAATTCAACCGCAAATATGAATCAAAATCAAAGCCAAGTAAGGCCTCCTGCCAATAGACCATTCCAGCCCTATAATCCAAATGCCATATCTACCTCTAAGGCATTAGTGCCAACACAGAACAACATTGCTCAAGAATATGATTGGTGCTTTCCATGTAATGAGCCTCACAACCAATCCATGTGCTTCAATGGTGCTCTCAATCAAGCACTAATGGTGACAACTACCGGTGTGGAGGGTGAGGGCAGTCAAGGAAACAACCAACAACTAGAAACATTCCAATAGCAATCAGCCCCAAATGACACTACATTGGTGAACTGGCAAGCAGAAGATTTCTGTGGCATGAATCAGGTAGTTTCTCAAGGTGTTGCAGCCAACACAAGGTCAAAAAGGAGGAATCTGGGTGAAGAACAGCCATTAGCCCCAGCCAATCCACAACCTTCCACGGCTCCACAAATGATTGGCAAGCAGAGTCCAGTTTCAAATACACAAGGGCAGCCAAGAACAGCCCCTAGGCCAACTCAAATGCCAGCTGTTGCTGCCCACGTGCAGGGAGTAAACGTGCAAACCAAAGGACAACAGAGAGATTCTTCATCACCATTTAGTATCATTGATCAGATGAAGAAGACAAACGTTAACATATCAATGTGGGAATCCCTATCTATCCCAGGCCAAAGAGATCTACTACAAGCTGTCATGAAGGATTGGACAACTTCGAATCAGTGGGTTCAGATGCAAGACAAAGTGCTTACAAATGCTTTGCCCGGCTGAAGGAAGTCATGGAGGACAACAAGGTAAAATGTTGAAGCCCCCTCCTTTCTATGTTTCATTAATCATCGGGGATAAACTAGTACACAATTGCATGATTGATTATGGGGAAAGTAGCTCCGTGATGCCCAAGCAAATAGTTGATCAGATTTGGGTCTCGAATATGAAGTAATATCTAAAGGAGTAGTGCAATTGGATGGGATAGCAATAGCAACAGTTGGAGTGATTAAAAACTTGAGTCTTACTTTGCATGCATGTCCAAATGTTGTTGTCTTACAAGATGTATCAATCATAGACCTTCCACCACTCTTTGCCCTTTGCTTGTCAAGGGACTTCATAGCCAAGATTGGAGGGTATTTTTCTACTGATTGGTCTCACATGCTATTTAGAACAAGGTATGGAACTAAGGCCACAATCAGATCCGAACCCATTGCAAACTTCCATATTGAGCCTTACACCCCAAGTCGATTAATGCCAATTGCTCAACATTTGATCAAGAAGATCACCGTAGTACTGATGAGGCTAACACCAAGGTTGGAAGTATCCTGGACCTAACTCTTGATGAATGGGAAAACAAGATACATGCTTTTGATCCCTATCAAGAAGTAGAAGAATCTGAGCTAGGAGTCTATTATATACACGAAGAAAATCAACCTGTTCCTAGCATCACCAAGCCAAGCCATAATGATGACAACGAGGTATGGCAGCTATTTTTTGATGGATCAAGGAGTAGGCAAGGTGCAGGAGGTGGAGCCATGCTTGTTTCACCCCAAGGAATAAAGTACTATTCATATTTTATATTTCAATTTGCATGCTTCAATAACAACTGCTGAATATGAAGCCTTGGTGTAAGGGATGCATTGGGCAATCAAGAGAAAAATAAAAAATTTGCAAGTCTTTGGGGATAATGAATTGATTGTAAATCAGGTCAAGGGATGGCATGTTTCCAAGAATGATCTACTCAGGTGCTACAAGAACAGGGTGTGGGACCTCATGGAAGATTTTGAAGGTTTTGGCATCGAATCCATTCCCAGGAAAGAGAATCAAGCTGCCGGCAGGCTTGCAGTAGTAGGGGCAGCCTTTGACATTACGAAAAGCATTCAACAAGACAAGGTACAGCCAAACATCCACGTGATTGTGAGGCCTTGATCTTTGGATAACAATGTCAGTTGGCAAGTGTTTGAGAATGACCAGCAAATTGTCAATTTCCTACAAGAAGAAGTTGAGTTCTCTACCAGGAATCAAGACAAGTTACATCAGCAGTATGGTGACCAAGTGGTGCAGTTGAGAACTAACAAGTTACAAAAAGGCCTCATAACCTTGGAGTCAATCTTCAACCCGAATGATTAGTTCCGGAAGGAGAAGGCAAACATTCAAGTAAAGGGTGAGGATTCAGAGCCTATTTTAGTGGAAGAAGGCAAAACATTGCAGATTGGAAAAGTAAGTACCTCACAAGAGAAATCTGATTTTGTTCAGCTTTGCCAAGAATTTCCAGATGTCTTCACTTGGAGCTATGAAGACTTGAGAGGATTCAATCCAAATTTGGCACAACATACCATAGAATTGGATCCAGATGCTAAGCCCATCAGGTAGAAGTAGAGACCAGTCAACCCTCACATTGAGCCTCTGATGAAGAAAGAGCTAAATAAGCTAATAGAGGCAAGCATTATATTCCCGATCAAGCACTCAAGCTGGGTTGCTAACTTGGTTCCAGTCAGGAAGAAGAGCGGAGAAATCAGGTTGTGTGTGGACTTCTGAGACCTCAATAGGGCATCTCTCAAGGATCATTATCCACTCCCTTCCATGGAGCAAATATTGCAAGTAGTATCTGGTTCGGAGATATTCTCTCTCCTAGATGGCTACTCGGGGTATAATCAGGTGATGGTAAAAGTAGAGGACCAATTAAAGACAGCCTTCACAACTAAATGGGGCATGTATGCTTACAAGAAGATGCCATTTGGGTTGTCAAACACTGTGCTACCTTTCAAAGGGAAATGGACATGGCATTCAAGGGCTTGATCAACAAGATAGTGTTGATATACCTTGATGACATCACTGTATTCTCCAAGAATGCAGCAGACCATCTCTTTCACCTCAGGCAAGTGTTTCAGAGGTGTAGAAAGTTCGGAGTGTCTTTGAACCCCAAGAAGTGCATCTTTCTTGCACATGAAGGAAAGCTCCTTGGCCATATTGTCTCGAAAGAGGGACTGGCAATTGACCCAGAGAGAGTTGAAGCCATAAGAGCACTGCCATTGCCAAGTCACAAGAAGGCTCTTCAAAGCTTCTTGGGAAGGATCAATTTTGTCCGCAGGTTTATCCCAGATTTTGCAGCCCTTGTCAAGCCCATCACCAAAATGTTAAAGAAGAGCATGGCTTTTAAGTGGATAGCAGAAGGCAAGGAGAGTTTTGAGGCAATCAAAGAAGCTATCTCTCAAGCACCAACTCTCATTAACCCAGACTTCTCCAAGGATTTCATCCTCTATGCATTTGGAGGTGATGACACTATCTCTGCCATTCTGGTACAGCAGAACAAAGATAATGATGAGCAGCCGATTGCCTTTTTCAGCCAGAGCCTAGATGACTGCGAGGTGAGGTACTCTTTTATTGAAAAGCATGTACTTGCAGTAATCAGAAGCTTGAAGAAATTCAAGCATTTAGTCTCAAACAACAAGGTCCAGTTGCTGGTCTCACATGCTGGAGTTAAAGACTTCCTCCTCAACAAGGATTTGAATGAGAAAAGGGTAGGTTGGATCACCCGTGTCATGGAGTATGACATTGATATCAAGATCACCAAGCTGGTAAGAGGGAAAGGATTGTGTGAGTAGCCGGTTTTGGGAAGCAAAAGAAGTATGCAATGAAGAAGAGGTTGTTTTGACAGTCCCGGGACAGCCATGAGCCAAGTTGAAATCAAGAAGAAGACGATGATGCCCCCACTCCTTGCTGGACCCAAGATATTACACTTCACTTCTAGGCACGAGCCTATGCCCTCCCCGAGATGAACAAGACCCAAAGGAGACACTTCAGGTTGTAGGTTATTCCTTATGCCATTGTTGATGGAGTTTTGTTCAAGAAGATGTGAATGGAGTCTTCTTTGAGATGCATTAGCACAGGTCAGATTCAAAGGGTGTTGGAGGAGTTTCATGGTGGACCAGCTGGTGGCCATTTTGCACCAAGAGTGACAGCTCTAAAAATCATGAAGGCTGGTTATTATTGGCCTAAAATCTTCAGTGATTGCTATGCATGGATCAAGAGGTGTAAGAATTGTGCATTCTTCACAGGAAAAGAGAGACTTGTTGCCCTTCCATTGCATCCAATCTCAGTTGACCAGCCATTCATGCAATGGGGTTTGGACTTCATTAGAGTCATTAATCCCAATTCAAGCCAAGGGCATAAATGGATTTTGACAGCCACAAACTACTTCACCAAATGGACAGAAGCAGTAGCACTCAAAGAGGCAAATGAGTCTAGCATCCTAGACTTTTATGAGGGAATAACAACCAGATTTGGTGTACCTACCACAATAATCTCTGATAATGCATTGGCATTCATTAGATCTAAGGTGGCCCGAGTGGGCCGTCAAGAGCGGTATTTACCTAAGCACTTCATCAACTATTACCCTCAAGGTAATGGCAGGTGACGAGTCTACAAACAAGAACTTGTTAAGGATCATTAGGAGAACTCTTGATGAGAATCGAAGTCTTAGCACACGAAGCTAAAATCAGCCTTATGGGCTGATAGGATCACTCCCTAAAGATCCACAGGGTAACTCTCCATTCGGGCTTGTCTACGGAAGAGAGGCAATCTTGGCCATGTCACTTGAGTTACCAACATTTGAACTCATGAAGCAACTGGATTTACTTGAATTTGAGCCCATGGAGGTGAGATATGCAAAGTTGATGGAGCTGCAAGAGATCAGAAATCAGGCATCCCAAGCAATGGAAAAGGATCAAGCTTTGATCAAGAAAACCTTCGATAGAAAGGCCAAGGATAGATCTTTTCAAGTTGGAGATCAAGTGTTGAAATGGGATGCGGATAGAGAAAAACCGGGAAGGCATTCAAAATTTGATGCTATTTGGAGTGGCCCATACATGGTCACAAAGTGCAAGAGCAGTAATGCTTTCCAATTGGCCACATTGGATGGTGAAGAACTACAGATTCCAGTAAATGGAATCTATCTCAAACATTGCTATTGAAAATAAAAGGTTCACCCTTGTAAATATTACTCTAGATTTCAATTCCTCTAAGTGCGTATGCACATTGTCTTGTTGTAGTTAGGTTTCAATTTCCCTAAGTGCTTTGGCGTAGGTTTTGTTGCTCCTGGATTGAGTTTTTACAGTTCAGTGTGCTCTCGTAGAAGGAGTTGCAATATCAGGCTCATTTTAGGTCATTGCTTATGACTCCATGCCCAATGGATCGCTAAAAGGCCACTGGTCTTTTCATCTAGCAGGCAGATGACCCCGCTGAGTCACCAAATTGTTATCCAATTTCACCCCCTAGGGTTGAATTGATAACATACATCAGGATTCCCAAGTCCCAGGCTGAAAAAGAACGAGCTCTGAGAGAATGCGAGAAGTTGCAAAAAATAAGCCTGGGCCGAGAAAAATTGTGAAAATCGGCTAAGTCCTTGTCCTAGAAATATTTGGGACATGCGGGACACCAAGGCGCGGTTCGGCCAAAACACCTCCAGGCCGTGAAGCAAAGGGACATCTGGGACAAATGGATGCGAAATGCCCGAATTGGCCAAAAGAAAGAAAATTTGTCCAAGTCCTTCACCGAGAGCAAGTGGGACAAGAGTACGTGGAAGACCCGAACCGGCCGGTTCGGCCGAAACAGGAAACTTTCACACTGGGACATCTGGGCCGTGAGTGCGCGGAGGACGTGAACTAGCCGGTTCAGCTGAAATGAAAAAAATTTAGCACAAGGACAAGTGGGACAAAGGGACACGCTTGGGCGCAGAGATAGCCGAAGGAGCCGAAAGCCAATCAGATAACGCCACGTGTCACTGGCAGAAAGGGGACGTGGAAGCCCATTTCGGGTGAACCAGAAGAATTTGTCCCAGACAGCACTGGGACATCTAGGACAAAAAGACGTGGTGGATGTGAAAATCTGGCAGGCCCGTGGATGAATCACAGCATGACACGTGTCATCAAGGAAAAAGGTCCAAAAAGTCAAAGGGGCGAGTTTTCGAGCACTGATCCAAACCAATGAAATAGTGCCACGTGTCCAAGTTTAAGGGGCCCACAAGAAAAACCCATGAAAAGGTGGAGAGAGGGAATTTCTCAGCGAATCAGAGCCCGCCACGTGTCGTCCAGATGGCAGAGCGCGGGAAAAGAAATTTAAAAATCCATTTTCACCTGTTTTGTGCCCTAAATCTTCAGATCATCATATCTTTCGATCCAGAGCTCAGATTTACACGTTCTTGATATCAACGGAAAGCTGTTGAAATTCTCTACATGATTCTGGGATCAATCTTACATTTTGGTGCTGTTTGGAGGGAGAAAATTAAGAAAACATCTCTGACGCGTGGTGATAGACAGAAGTAATGCTTCAACAACCAACTTTAATGCAGCAGACAGCTCGCCGCTCCTGTTAGACAGCTCACCATTTTGCCAAAATCCGCTTCTACCATAATGAGATGATTTTAAATGTATCTAGAAGTGGTTGTGGTAGATTCGACTTTCCTCTCTCTTTCTTCTCTCATTCTTAGTATATATTGTAAAGAGGAGCTCCTTTAATAGGTCGGACATTCTTGTTTTGCATCCTCCCTTCTTCCCTGCTTGCAGGAGAATTTGTGGAGCTTTTCAAACCTCCCATATGGATTGTAATGCTAGTTTTTGCCTCTTGGCCACTGCAATGTACTGTATCAACTCTTGAGCAATATATATATATATATATATATATATATATGTTTGTGATTGATTCTCAACCCTCTCATGTATTCATTGTTATTATTTTGATCTCTTATTGCAGTTTGGTTACCTGTGCATAGTGTTTGTATTGCATCTATGTGGTCTGTGTTAGATTTGCAAAATGAGTGTCTAACATTCCTTGGTGCATCACCTCTGTAGTTTAGGTTTTATTCTATGCATTTTCTCACCCTGTCTCCTTGACAAGTTAGATTAGGTTTTAGTAAACCCTCTGCATTTTTGTGTGCATCTGAATAGAGGAATAGGAACCAGCCTTCTCTGGAGAATCCTTTCTCATCTTTACAAGTCCCACACTTGGAGAAAGGATTCCATGTTGTGCAATCACACTGGATGCCTGAACATCAACCTAGAATCCCGATCTGCATCCGAGTGCTTTGTGAGTCTACAACAACAGATGTCTCTTAGGAATATTCCCTATGTGGAATATCCTTTTCTTGACCTTCAAGGTTCTAGGTTGACACCTTATCCACTCACCACAACTAGTAAAGTTATGTTTTTTCCTCAAGTTACTCCGAATGATGAATACAACTAAGTCATTTGAACCCAATTCTCTTCCTTTCATGCATGCCCTAGTTTCTCCTAAAACCTTCTTAAACCTCTTTGTCCTATGCACTTCTCTTTGTGTGCCCTTCCTCTCACTTTGGTCTTGTGCATGTGTGCCCTTTGGTACTTAGACAATATTCCAAGGCCTAACAATCTTATTCGATGATGATTCTATTTCCAACAAAATAAATAATTCTTCTAGTTCTTCTATTTCTTCTAGTACTGAGCAAGAAATTTAAAATGGGAATTCCAGGGAAATACAAAAAAAATCTTTTAAAATTAATTTACCTGAATATGTAGGGGAAGTAGGAATAGGAGAATAGGCCGAAACTTGGTTAACTAGTTTAGAATGATATTTTGAATTATAGAATGCTAGTAAGTTAGGTTGGACATAAATAACTTCTTATCAATTAAAATATTTTGTTCTTAACTGGTAAGAAGATACATTAAGATCTTAAAAACTTAAAGCCCATAAAGTTTCATGGAATAAGTTTTAAAAGTTGTTTAGGAAGAATTATTTGTCTGAACATTTCTTACAACAAAGGAAAAATGAATTATTTTATTTTAAACAATGTTTAAAAACTATCAACGAGTACAAACAAACTTTTGAGAATCTAAATAGATTTTTTCCTTTCATTTATAGAACTGACAGGGTCATTGGATTCATTAATGGTTTAAGAGAGGAATATAAGGATGGCGTATGGTGTGTAAAACCTACTTCCATCGATGAGGCTACTCAAATAGCAGAACAATTTTTAAAAATATAAATATGTTGTTCACTAAAAACAAGAAGATTATAAGAAAAATAATTCCAATTTCCAATTTAAAATAGAAAATGTCTATTCAATGAAATGGTTAAGTGTAATCATACTCATATTAGAAATCAACAAAGGAAACAGGATTATGTTAAAACTAAAGTAGAAAAAATTAAATGTTGGAATTTTGGAGGTAATCATTATCCAATTTTCACCCCCTGGGTAAAATTGATAACATGCATCAGAATACTCAAGTCCCAGGTAGATAGATTGATTCAAGGCAAAAACTCATGTTTCTAGGGTCCCCTCGGATTTTATCTAACTCTCTTGTCTATGGAGAAAAGAGCAAGTTCCAAAAAGGGTGAAAAAGTTGCAAAAAACAAGCTTGGGCTAGAAAAAATCATGAAAATTGGCTAAGTCCTGGTCCAGGCGGCCCTTGGGACAGTTGGGACGTTAGGGCGCGAACCGGCCGAAAAGCCTCCAGTGGTCAAAGCAAGACTGGGGCAGGTTGGGACATGGGGACACACGGGATGCGGAAAGGTGAACCGGCCGAAGGTAAAAGCAAAATCGACTAACTACTGAGCAGAATAGTATGGAACATCTGGGCCCTGAGGACGTGAAGGACGCGAACCACCCGGATCGGCTGGTGCAGAGAACTTTTGTCTGGGACGGTTGGGACAAAGGGACGTGAAAGACGTAGATAGCCGAAGGATCTGAGATCCAATCAAATAATGCCACGTGTCATCGGCCGAAAGAGGGATAGAGAAGCCCGAATCGGGTGGATCGGAAGTTTTTGTCCCAAATAGTTTGGGACATCCGGGACAAAAGGACACAAAAATTTGGCAGGCCCGAGGACAAATCGATAACGCCACATGTCACAAGGAAAGCGCCCAAAATTTCTAAGGGCAAGGTTTAAAGTGTTGGCCGAGCCAATAAAAAGGGGACACATGTCCTAAGGAGAAGGGGAGCATGGAGCTCAGGGAGGAATTGGAGAATTTGGAAAAAGTTTTTGCCAAAAACTAAAAGGTAAAGGATGCCCCCGTGCCCCTATCCTCCAACCAGATCATGCCACGTGTCCCAAGTGGCAGGGACACGGGGAAAAGATGGGAATTTTCCAAAATTACAAAAAAGTGAAAACTTTCAAGGAAAACCCACGGGTAAGGGAAGGAGAGAGAATTACTCATCCAATCAGCGCCCGACACATGTCATCCAGGTGGCGGAGCGCGGGAAAAAATTTCAAAACCCATTTTTGCCTGTTTTGTGCCCTAAATATTTAGATCGCCATATCTTTTGATACAGAGCTCGGATTTGCACATTCTTCATATCATTAGAAAGCTTATAAAATTCTCTACAAGATTCTGGGGTCAATTTTTCATTTTGGTCGATTTTCAAGAGAGAAAATTCAGAAACGGCTCTAACACGTGTTCATGGTCGAAGTGACATTTCAAAGAACCAAATTTAATATAGAATGGGTCGCATTCTCCTCCAAGTCACCAAAAATGGCGAGGTATGGGTTTGTAAGGTCCCCATGCCGTTTTAATGCATTTGGAATCAATGAGGAATGGGCTCCCATGTTTTTGTATGTTTTCTCTCTCCGGCTCAACCCATGCAATGTAAAAGCGATTTGGCTCATTTTCAAAGGGGGAACATTTTTGGCATAACAATCTTCTTCTTTCACCTCCAAAGTAGTGATTGTTTGAAGAATCAAACCTCTTCAAAGACTCTGTAATAGCTTTTCTACCTCTCGAGGTTGTAATGCGATGGTTTTGACATTGGAAATGATAATGCGAGCTTTGTGAATGAGTTTCATCCTTTGTTTGTATTATTTGCTTCACTTCGATCCTAAATTATATCTTATTAACTCCGTATGTATGTTTTATGCTGCAATCTTTGGTTTGTGTCTATTTGCATGACAAAAATATTCACCACTCCTTTTGGTGCATCACCATCTTTAGTTAGTTTCAATTTTTGCACTTCTATCCATGTCTCCTTGTAATTTAGAGTAAGATTAAGATCCGAACCTCTGTAGTTGTGCAAATATAGATCTAAATCGAGGAGTTTGAGGAACCACCTCTAATCTGGAGATTCCTCTCTCGCCACAAGTCCCACACTTGGAGAGAGGTTTCCATGTTGTGTAATCACACTTTGGATGCTAGAGTGATCAACCTAGAAGCCCGATCAACATCCAAGGGTCTTTGTGATTCACCACTAATAGTTTTGGCATGCCGTGGGACACTAGAGGTCTCATTTTTATTACAAAATTTGATATGCATCTGCTGCAATTTTCTTGCTTGAAAATAGCTATTATTTGCATATCTGGCGACTCCAGGGGGAGAATCAACTGGTTTTAGCAGTGCATGCCTGAAAACTCATGAGAAGAATCACCACAAGGTCAAGAGTTGGAGAAGAAGAAGTGCTATTTGAATACCTACAATTATCTCCAAGAAGAAGGCAAAGAGGAAGAAGGATTCAAAGGTCTCCATCTCCACCAAACAGAACTCTCTCAACTCCTCCACCTAGTAGGCCTTTCATTCAGTCAACAAGGGTTTTAAGACCGATTAGAATGGCACAAAACAACCCCTATGTCAACTTCACAGGCAGCAGCCCACTTGCCCTCAATGCACAACATCCAATTCCTATTGCAGCCTTGAAGAACATTCCCTACTTCACTGGAGAAAATCAGACTACTCCAGGTGATCATGTTAAAGACATTGCTAACCTTTTTGCAATCCATGAAATCAATGAAATGCAAGTGGTCATGTCAAGTTCTTGGCATCTTCGCTCAAGGGTAAAGCATTGCAATGGTTTAGGAGCCTTGGAGTTGGTTCTATCACAAATTGGAATCAGCTGTGTATAGCACTTCATGAGAAATTTGGATAGAAGGGAGACAACTTGTCTCTTTTGGAGCAGCTGACAACCATCAAGAGAGCTCCCAATGAGCGGTGGCCAATTTCAACTTCAGATTTCAAAATACTTGGGAGAGAATTCCAGTGGCAGTTAGACCAATAGCAGAAGGTGCTTTTCTCTACTATCTCAAAGCTCTAAATTTTAATATTTCTATGTTGATTCAATCCACGGGAGGCATAACCATCCCTATGGCTTATAGCATTTCCATTAGGGCTGAAAATTGTTTGATCCAAGTCGGAAAACTTGCCCTTAGACTTCCCATGCGATTGTTTCCAAGTTTAGAGAATCCAAACACCAATCAAGCACCTAGTTTGGCTCCTTCTCCCACTCCTAGAAATTAGAGTTCAAATGAAGCTTCCACTTCATCTCCAAGTGCCCCAAATGAGCTTCAAGAAGTCATGAAGCAATTGCAAAACCTAGGCAATGAGCTAGTTACTCTCAAGAGGCAACAAGCCCAAGGTTTTAGACCTTCTTATCAACCCCAAGCTCAGCCTAACAGGCAGCCATACCAACCACAAAGGCCACCTAATCTAGTTGCAAATATGAATCAAATAAGGCCTCCCGTAAATAGACCATTTCAGCCCTATAATCCAAATGCCATATCTGCCAAAGAGATCTACCGCCAAAGAGATCTACTGCAAGCTGCCATGAAGGACTGGCCAACTTCAAATCAGCAAGTTCGGATGTAAGACAAAGTGCTTACAAATGCTGCCCAGCCTGAGGGAAATCATGGAGGATAGCAAGGTAAAATTTTGAAGCCCCCTCCTTTCTATGTTTCATTAATCATTGGAAATCAGCTAGTACATAATTACATGATAGATTCCAGGGCAAGTAGCTCGGTAATGCCTAAACAGATAGCTGATCAGCTAGGGCTCCAATATGAAACAACATCCAAAGGGGTAGTGCAGCTAGATGGGACAGCAGTAGCAACAGTTGGAGTGATTAGAAACTTGAGTCTTACCTTGCATGCATGTCCAAATGTTGTTGTTTTACAAGATGTATCAGTCATAGACCTTCCACCACTCTTTGCCCTATGTTTGTCAAGGGAATTCACAGCTAAGATTGGGGGATATTTGTCTGCTGATTGGTCACACATGCTGTTTAGAACGAGGTATGGAACCAAAGCCACAATCAGTCTCGAACCCATTGCAAACTTCCATATTGAGCCTTACACTCCAAGCCGATTAATGCTAATTGCTCACCATTTGATCAAGAAGATCACCCAAGCAGCGATGAGGTGACACCAAGGTTGGAAGCATCTCGGATCTAACTCTTGATGAATGGGCAAACAAGGTACATGCATTTGATCCCGATCAAGAAGTGGAAGAATCGAGCTAGGGGTCTATTGCATACATGAAGAAAATCATCCTATTCCTAGCATCACCAAGCCAAACCACAAAGATGACAAAGAGGTATGGCACCTTTTTTTTTTATGGATCAAGGAGTAGACAAGGTGCAGGAGGTGGAGCTATGCTTGTTTCACCTCAAGGAGTAAAGTACTATTCATCTTTTAGATTTCAGTTTGCATGCTCCAATAACACTGCTAAATATGAAGCCTTAGTGCAAGGGATGCATTGGGCAATCAAGAGAGGAATAAAGAACTTGCAAGTCTTTGGTGACAGTGAATTGATTGTAAATCAGGTCAAGGGACAGCATGCTACCAAAAATGATCTTCTCAAGTGCTACAAGAACAGGGTGTGGGACCTCATGGAAGATTTTGAGGGTTTTGGCATCAAATCCATTCCTAGGAAAGAGAATCAAGCTGCTAACAGGCTTGCAGCAGTAGGGGCAGCCTTTGACATTGTGGAAAGCATTCAACAAGACAAGGTATAGCCAAACATCCACGTGATTGTGAGGCCTTCAGTGCTGGATAACAATGTCAGTTGGCAAGTGTTTGAAAATGACCAGAAAATCATCCATTTCTTGCAAGAAGAAGCTGAGTTCTCAGCTAAGAATCAAGAAAAATTAGAACAGCAGTATGGTGACCAAGTGGTATAGCTGAGAACTAACAAGCTGCCCAGAGGACTTATCACTTTGGAGTCCATTTTTAACCCCAATGATCAGTTTAGAAAGGAGAAAGCAAACATTTAGGTCAAGAGAGAGGATTCAAAGATCCATCTTGGTAGAAGAGAACAAACCATTGCAGATTGGAAGGATAACAACTGAACAAGAAAGGTATGAGTTCATATAGTTGTGCCAAGTGTTCCCTGATGTGTTTTCTTCGAGCTATGAGGACTTGAAAGGTTTCAATCCCAACTTAGCTTAGCATACCATCGAATTGGACCCAAGTGCTAAGCCTGTCAGTAGAAACAAAGACCACCAATCCACACATGGAGCCTCTCATGAGGAAAGAATTGGACAAGCTGATTGAGTCAAGGATCATATTCCCAATCAAACATTCTAGTTGGGTTGCCAACTTAGTTCCAAATCGAAAGAAGAGTGGAGAGATCGGGACGTGTGTTAACTTCGAGAGACTTGAATAGAGCATCTCTCAAGGACCATTACCCACTCCCTTCCATGGAGCAAATCTTGCAAGTGGTGGCTGGATCCGAGAGGTTTTCACTACTTGATGGCTACTTAGGCTCCAATCAAATTATTGTGAAGGAAGAGGACCAGTTCAAGATAGCCTTCACAACCAAATGGGGAACTTTTACATACAGGAAAATGCCATTTGGGCTGTCCAACGATGGTGCTACCTTCCAAAGGGCAATGGACATGGCATTCAAAGGTTTGATTAACATTGTGGTGCTGATTTACCTTGATGATATCACTACTTTTTCAAAAATGCAACAGACCACCTCTCTCATTTGAGGCAAGTCTTCACGAGGTGCAGGAGATTTGGAGTGTCTTTGGATCCTAAGAAGTGCATCTTTCTTGCACATGAAGGAAATCTCCTTGGCCATATTGTCTCCAAGGAAGGATTAGCAATTGATCCAGAGAGGGTTGAAGCCATAAGAGCACTACCATTGCCAAGCCACAAGAAAGCCCTTCAGAGTTTCTTGGGAAGGATAAACTTTGTTCGAGGTTTTTCCTAGATTTTGCATCCCTTGTCAAGCCCATCACCAAAATGTTAAAGAAGAGCGTGGCTTTCAAGTGGACAGCAGAAGGCAAGGAGAGTTTTAAAGCAATCAAAGAAGCCATCTCTCAAGCACCAACTCTCATCAACCCGGACTTCTCCAAGGATTTCATACTCTTTGCATTTGGAGGTAATGACACTATTTCTGCCATTTTGGTACAGCAGAACAAGGATAATGATGAGCAGCCAATTGCCTTCTTCATCCTGGAGCCTAGATGACTATGAGGTGAGGTACTCTTTTATTGAGAAGCATGTACTTGCAGTAATCAAAAGCTTGAAGAAATTCAAGCATTTAATCTCAAACAACAAGGTCCAATTGCTGGTCTCACATGCTGGGGTTAAGGACTTCCTCCTCAACAAGGATTTGAATGAGAAAAGGGCAGGTTGGATCACCCGTGTCATGGAGTATGACATTGAGATCAAGATCACCAAGCTGGTAAGAGGGAAAGGATTGTGTGAGTAGCTAGTTTTGGGGAAGCAAAAAGAAGTATGCAATGAAGAAGAGGTTGTTTTGACAGTCCAGGACAGCCATGAGCCAAGTGGAAATCAAGAAGAAGACGATGATGCCCCCACTCCTTGCTGGACCCAAGATATTATACACTTCCTAGGCACAGGCCTATGCCCTCCTGAGATGAACAAGACCCAAAGGAGACACTTTAGATTGTAGGCTATCCCGTATGCCATTGTTGATGGAGTTTTGTTCAAGAAAGATGTGAATGGAGTGTTGCTGAGATGCATTAGCACAAATCAGATTCAAAGGGTGTTGGAAGAGTTTCATGGTGATCCATCTGGTGGCCATTTTGCACCAAGAGTGACAGCTCTAAAAATCATGAAGGCTGGTTATTATTGGCCCAAAATCTTCAGTGATTGCTATGCATGGATCAAGAGGTGTAAGAATTGTGCATTCTTCACAGGAAAAGAGAGACTTGCTGCCCTTCCATTACATCCAATCTCAGTTGACCAGCCATTCATGCAATGGGGTTTGGACTTCATTGGAGTCATTAATCCCAATTCAAGCCAAGGGCACAAATGGATTTTGACAGCCACGGACTACTTCACCAAATGGACAGAAGCAGTAGCACTCAAAGAGGCAAATGAGTCTAGCATCTTAGACTTTTATGAGGGGATAACAAATAGATTTGGTGTACCTGCTACAATAATCTCTGATAATGCATTGGCATTCATTGGATCTAAGGTGACTGAGTGGGCTGTCAAGAACGGTATCTACCTAAGCACTTCATCAAACTATTACCCTCAAGGTAATGGCCAGGCCGAGTCTACAAACAAGAACTTGTTGAGGATCATTAGGAGGACTCTTGACAAGAATTAGAGGTCTTGGCATACCAAACTAAAATCAGCCTTATGGGCTGATAGGATAACTCCCAAAAGATCCACAGGTAACTCTCCATTCAAACTTGTCTATGGAAGAGAGGTAATCTTGCCCATGTCACTTGAGTTGCCAACATTGGAACTCATGAAGCAGCTGGAGTTGCTAGAGTTTGAGCCCATGGAGGTGAGGTATGCAGAGTTGATGGAGCTACAAGAGATCAGAAATCAGGCATCCCAAGTAATGGAAAAGGATCAAGCTTCGATCAAAAATACCTTTGATAGGAAGGCCAAGGATAGATCTTTTCAGGTTAGAGATCTAGTGTTGAAATGGGATGTGGATAGAGCAAAACCGGGAAGGCATTCAAAATTTGATGCCATTTGGAGTGGCCCATACATGGTCACGAAGTGCAAGAACAACAATGCTTTCCAATTGGCCTCATTGGATGGTGAAGAACTGCAGATTCCAGTCAATGGAATCTATCTCAAGCGTTGCTTCTAGAGGGAAATTCACTACCTTGTAAATATTAGATTAGATTTTCATTCCTCCAAGTGCTTGTGCACATTGTTTTGTTGTAGGTTAGTTTTGTTTTCCCTAAGTGCTTTGGCACAGCTTACTATCCATGGAGATGTTTTGCAGTCCTTGCTCCCATCAGGTGATATTCCATCTTCCTCCTTACACATTCAAAGTTAGTTGGGGTTCTAAATAGAATATTTGATGACTCCATGCCCAATGGACTACTTTAGGCTACTGGTCTTTTCATCTAACAGGTAGATGACCCCGCTGAGTCACCAAATTGTTATCAAATTTTCACCCCCCAGGGTAAAATTGATAACATGCATCAGAATACTCAAGTCCCAGGCAGATATATGTATTCAAGGCAAAAAACCAAGTTTCTAGGGTCCCCTCAGATTTTTTCTAACTCTCCTGTCCATGGAGAAAAGAGAAAGTTCCAAAAAAGGGTGAAAAAGTTGCAAAAAACAAGCTTGGGCCAGAAAAAATCATGAAAATTGGCTAAGTCCTGGTCCAGTGGCCCTTGGGATAGTTGGGACATCGGGGCGTGAACCGGCCGAAAAGCCTCCAGGGCGATCTGCAACAGTGATCGATAGTTGGGACATGGGGACGCGCAGGACGTGGAAAGGCGAACCGGCCGAAGGTAAAAGCAAAATCGACTAACTGCTGAGCGGAATAGTCTGGGACATCTGGGCCCCGAGGACGCTGGCACGCAAACCACCTAGATCGGCCGGTGTAGCGAACTTTCATCTCGGGACAGTTGGGACAAAGGGACGCGGAAGACGCGGATAGCCGAAGGAGCCGAGAGCCAATCAAATAACGCCATGTATCATCGGCTGAAAGAGGGACAGAGAAGCCCGAATTGGGTGGATCGGAAGTTTTTGCTCCAAACAGTTTGGGACATCCGGGACAAAAGGACGCGGTGGACATGAAAAGCCAGCAGGCCCGAGGACAAATCAGATAACGCCACGTGTCACAAGGGAAAGCATCCAAAATTTCTAAGGGAAAGGTTTAAAGCATTGGCTCAAGCCAATAAAAAGGGGACACGTGTCCTAAGGAGAAGGGGAGCATGGAGCTCGGAGAGGAATTGGAGAATTTGGAAAAGTTTTGGCCAAAACTAAAAGGTAAAGGATGCCCCCATGCCCCTGTCCTCCAACCAGATCATGCCACATGTCCCAAGTGGCGGGGACGCGGGAAAAGATGGGAATTTTCCAAAAATTACAAAAAAGTCAAAACTTTCAAGGAAAACCCATGGGTAAGGAAAGGAGAGAAAATTGCTCATCCAATCAGCGCCCGACACGTGTCGTCCAGGCGGCGGAGCGCGGGGAAAAATTTCAAAACCCATTTTTTCCTGTTTTGTGCCCTAAATCTTCAAATTGCCATATCTTTCGATCCAGAGCTCAGATTTTCACGTTCTTCATATAATTGGAAATCTTATAAAATTCTCTACAAGATTCTAGGGTCAATTTTTCATTTTGGTGGATTTTAAAGAGAGAAAATTTAGAAACGGCTCTGACGCGTGTTCATGGCCAGAAGTGACATTTCAACAACCAAATTTAATACAGAATGGGTCGCATTCTCCTCCAATTCGGTCAAAAATGGCAGGGTATGGGTTTGTAAGGTCCCCCATGCCATTTTAATGCATTTTTAGTCAATAAGGAATGGGCTCCCATGTTTTTGTACATTTTCTCTCTCCTGGGCTCGACCCATGCAATGTAAAAGCCAAATTTGGCTCATTTTCAAAGGGGGAACATTTTTGGTATAGCAATCTTCTTCTTTCACCTCCAGTAAGTGATTGTTTGAAGAATCAAACCTCTTCAAAGACTGTAATAGCTTTTCTACCTCTCTGAGGTTGTAATGCAGTGGTTTTGACATTGGAAATGATAATGCAAGCTTTGTGAATGAGTTTCAGTCCTTTGTTTGTATTATTTGTTTCACTTCAAATCCTAAATTATATCTTATCAGCCTGTGTATGTTTTATGCTGAAATCTTTGGTTTGTGTCTATTTGCATGACAAAAATATTCACCACTCCTTTTGGTGCATCACCATCTTTAGTTAGTTTCAATTTTTGCACTTTTATCCCTGTCTCCTTGCAATTTAGAGTAAGATTAGGATCTGAACCTCTGTAGTTGTGCAAATATAGATCTAAATCAGAGGAGTTTGAGGAACCAACCTCTAATCTGGAGATTCCTCTCTTAGTTTCACAAGTCCCACACTTGGAGAGAGGTTTCCATGTTGTGCAATCACACTGGATGCTAGAGTGATCAACCTAGAAGCCTGATCAACATCCAAGGGTGTTGTGATTCGCCACTAACAAGAACCATTTCTCTAGGGGTTTTCCTTAGAAAAAAGATTTGGGATAAGAACAAAGATCAGATAATTACTAATAGATCAAAGGAAGGAAACCAAAATATTAAATTTATACTAAAAATTGAAACCATAAACTTAGAAATGGTGTATGGACGCATAATAAGACAAACAAAATCTTTATTGAAAGAATTATATTTTCAAATTGATAATATTATATCTCATGTACTTAACTTAGGTCAATATGATGTTATTTTAGGGATGACCTGGTTAGAAAAGAATCATGCTCTTATTATCTGTGAAAATAAACAAGTATGTATTCAAGATCAATTTGAAGTTACTCATATTTTGCAAGGAACTAAAAGACAACTAACTTTAAAAACTATTTATACTATTCAACTTAAAAGAAGTATTAAAGAAAAATGTAAAGTTTTTTGTGTTGTGATTACTCAACAAAATGATAAATTACAAATAGATATAGATGTTCATCCAGTAGTCCAAGAATTTATGGATGTATTTCCTTCTAATGTTGAAGATTTACCTCCTAGGATATCCATAGAACATGTTATTGACCTCATTCCTAGAGTTGAACTGATGTCAAAAGCACTTTAAATGCAATCTATACTTTAATTAGTTGAGCTAAAAATACAATTGGCCAAATTATTGAAACAAGGAAATATTAGACCTAGTGTTTCTCTCTAGGGTGTACTAGTGTTGTTTGTTAAGAAGAAAGATAAGACTATGAGATTGTGTATTGATTATAAACATTTGAATAAAATAAATATTAAGAATAAATATATGTTACCTATAATTAATGTTTTATTAGATCAATTTAATGGTGCTAAATGTTTTTCTAAGATCGATTTACATTCGGGAGCATCAAATTAGAATAAAATATGTTGATATTGCAAAAAATGCCTTTAGAACTAGATATGGACATTATAAATTTTTGTTATGCCTATTAGATTAACAAATTCCCTAGTAAAATTTATGACATTGATGCATGATGTTTTTAGACCTTTCGAGATGTGTTTTTATTATATTTTTAGACAATATTTTGATTTATTCCAAAAATGAAGAAGAACATGAGAAACATGTTAGATTAGTACTTAATACTTTAAGAAAACATCAGTTATATGGTAAATTATTTAAATGTGAATTTTTTTGAAACTAAAGTATCATATCGAGGACATGTTATCTTTGAAAAAGGAATTGCACCAAAACCTTATAAAGTAAAAGTAGAACAAAATTGGGATATATATAAAGATGTACAAGAAATTTTATGTTTTCTTAGATTATCTAGATTCCATCTAAGGTTTATTAATAATTACTCTAAAATAGTTACTCCACTTGCATATTTAACAAGGAAAAGTAACACATATCATTAGTATAAGGAATGTGAAGTTGTTTTTAGTAAATTGAAATAAGCATTAATGAGTGCATATGTGTTATGTAGTCCTAATTTTTCTAAACCTTTCATTGTTGCTACTTATACTTGTGGTTCTAGTATTGGATGTGTATTGATGCAAGATAATAGAGTCATGTGTTTTGGATCCGTAAAAAATGATTTGGAATTGTTAGGGATTATTCATGCTTTAAAAATTTAAAGAAATTATTTGTTAGGTCACAAAGTTTTTTTGAAAACTTTTCATAGAGGTTTGCGGTATATTTTTACTCAACCCTTATTAAATATGAGACAAATAAGATGGGTACATTACTTAAGTCAATATGATTTTGAAATCCAATATGTACTTGGTAAGGAAAATTTACTTGTTGATAATTTAAGTAGAAAAATAATGTGTGTAAATGATTTTTCCTTAGAAAGAATTCAATTTGAACAAGAGATAAAAGATGCATTATCTAATGATAGTTATTTTCATGAATTGTATTCTGGTTTGAAAAATGGAACATCAAATATGCATTTAAAGGATAAACTTACTTCTTATTTACTTGGTGTGAATGGGTTGTTGTACTATAAAGGTAGATTTTGTATTCCTAACCTTCCTAACTTAAGACAACAAATTTTAAGAGATTCTCATGATATTCCTATAGCTGGTCATCCTAGATTTCAAAATACATACTTATCAGTTAAAAAGAATTATTTTTGACCTAGAATGAAACAAGACGTTATAAAATATGTACAATGTAGTTTATGCCTTGTAAAAAGTCAAAACTGAACAATGTAGTAAACCTGGTCCACTACAACTTTTTCTATTCTTGATTAGTAGTGGGAGTCAATTAGTATGGATTTTATTACAAGATTACTTGAAACCAAGAATGTTCATGATGATATCCTTGTGGTGGTTGATAGATTAACTAAAATGGTGTATTTTCTACTAACCAAAATCAAAACATATGCTTCTAATATATCTCATCTATTTTCTAAGTAATTTTTTCATTTGCATGGTATTACTAAAGATTTAGTAATTGATAGACACACTATATTTAGTTATTCTTTCTAGAGATCTTTGTTTGATGAATTGGGTACTAATTTAAGTTTTAGTATTACTTATCATTCAGAGTCAGATGAACAAATTGAAAGGATAAATATATTTTTGGAGGACATTATTAGAATGCATATGGTGAAAAACTTGGAAATTGGGAATAATATTTGCACTTAATTGAGTTTTCTTACAATCAAGATTATCATACTACAACCAAAATGACCCCTTTTGAATTTGTTTATGGTAGGAACTGTACTACTCCGATTTATCATCAAATATTGAACATAGATCTTAGTATGTAAATTATAACTCAAAATAAATGGAATATATTGTAAATAAAGAAAAATAAAACATGAAAGCTTCCCAAGATAGGTATAAAAATTTGGTTGATTCAAAAATATTTGTTAAAGAATTTTAAATAGGTGATAAAGTATTTCTTAAAGTTAAATCTATTAAAAATTATTTAAAATTAGGTAAATATGTGAAGTTAGCTCCTCACTATTATGGATCATTTGAAATTTTTGAAAAATAGGAACTCTTGCATATAGATTTGCTTTACCTCTTGAGTTATCTAGAATAAATAATGTATTTCATATAATTTTATTAAAGAAATATGTATATGATGCTAACCATGTTATAGATTGGAAAAACATAGTTATTCAAGATACATGTGAATTTAAAATTGAACCTAAATTCATTTTGGAAAGGACTAAAAATATTAGAAATGGAGAAATTAAATAGGTTAAAGTAAAATGGACTTACTTGTGATGTTGAAAGCGCTACATGGGAAAGATAATATTTCCTAAAAGATCGGTATCCTGAAATATTTAACTAATGAATTGTGTTTTCTGTGTGATTCTCATAATAAACTTGGAACTACTGAGGATAGTAGTTGATTAAAGTGGGGGAAATTTTATGTGACTAAATCCCCAAATATTTAATCATTAGAGACTTGTTGATTTATTTAAATAATAACAAGTTTGAATTGAGATTCTTTGTAACAAAGGTGTTGTAATAAACTATTGAAAAATAAAAATGGGTGTGAACAACTCAAGCATTTGATTAAAGAGGATTAATTAAAGTGAAAAAGTGTGAACCATTGTGTTGGTTCATAAATACCCGTGAGATATTATAAAATACATATGAAGGTGCAAAGAGAAAATGAATTATGATTTATGAGTGGAGAGAAAACAATTACAAGGGAATTTGAGAAAGACTGTGTAATTGTAGCCAAGATTTAACTTGTGGAGTAATTCAAAACTTGACCAAGTTACAGATAGGTGGTGGGTAAAAGAGAGGGGCACCAAAGGTTTCCTAACCGGGGGTACAACGTAAAACCTTAGATGGTTCCTAGTTAGGGAAAGATGAATATACATTAGGTGTATAAAATTTCCTCTCAATAGTGTGGCCATAGTCTAGTGTCTGTTACCTACATGTGCATTGGAATTTTGTATCAAATTCTTGATCATTTGTCTCAGATAAGTTCTCTCTGTAAAACTATGTAATCCCTATTGAAATTTAATAAAATGAAGTTGAAATCTTTTGTTTATTTAGACAAAATTAGTTTGTGAATGTATTATTTTACCGTGATATGTGAATTTAGGGAATATGAAATTGGTTTTACATAAAAATAGAGAATCACAAAATTAAGATACATATATTCTTATTAATGGTTTATATAAAGTAAATAGATAATAAGAATTAATGTATGTAATCGAATGTAGTTAGTATATTATCATATTTTGTTGTATTTTATATTAAGGAAAAAGTTACATTTCATTTTCAATAGCATTATCACGGGCAAATTGGGAAGAGAATATAGTATCTAGGATATACCGAGCATGGGTCGATTATCACGCATTGTAGATCAGAAATTGATAAGGGCATATAATTAGGATTGATCGACATTGGTATCTTTGTCAAAGGAATGTTCACTTTCAGATGCTTCTATGTCATTGAGAAGGGTCTACATGGAATTTTTTCGAATGTGGTCGTTGATGAAATCATCCATGAAATAATAATAATGATGAGTGGGTGGGGAAAGATATATATAGGTTGGGGATCCAGAGCAACCACTACGGGAAATGGGCATGAAAGAAGAGCTCCACAATGGGTATGTAGGAGATCAGGTTCACCAAATGATTTGATAAAATCAAATATAGATAAGGGCATTGTTGATCAAATAAATATAACAATAAATATGTAATATCAAGCTAAATAAGTACAAGAAAGAGTGATAGATAGGGTTTCTAGAATGGCTCACCTACATCTATAGGTTTGAATCTATTATGGACTAGAAACTGGTCTGGAAGGGAATATTCTAGATTGTTCAATCTCTATTTTTTATTATGGAAAGTGATGATCATATGGAAAGAACCACCTAGGATGGAACAAGACTTCCCATGTGCTAGTTTCTCTTACGGGACTTGGTGTATGTGGAATAGCTTCAGATCTAGTTCTTTTTGTTTCATTTCTTGTTTGTTGTAGGTTGCAACAAGGTTTCATTATTTATTCTTAGTCACACACGTATCTGTAAAATAAACCATATCTACCAAAGACAATGCTTAAGTGTGCATTAGATGAATAAAAATATCGATATGAAAGATTCATATTGACCTTGGTGGTTACCTCAATGTGATTTTGTTATCGAGCACTACACTACATTTCAGACTCAATGTACTTCTTATGGTGTGTGATTGAAATTATTTCCTTTGATCTAGTTTTCCCTAGTGTTAGTGGTACAAAGAATATCAGGCTACAACTACTTTGTCCCAATGCGAAATGTGTGGTATGGAATTCATAATAGTTCCCCCTGTACAGTGAATAATGTGGTCCTTTGATGATGTAGTAGATTGGAAATATTTATCTCCTTGTAATAGTAAGTGCCTCTTGAAATGATTTCCCCCTTAATGAGGTTAAATAAGTTATGTATATATATGATTCCTTTTCTCAAGGTTCATCATTAACAAGATAAAAGCCAAATAAGGGTGATAACATAAGACAAGGAAGAAGTAACATCTAAAAATTTGGCAAAAGAGAGAAAAAGGAAAGAAGTACCTAGAGGGGACAACAACACCCAAGAGCTCCTATCCCTAATGGGTAGTTTTGTACAGGGTGCCCAAAAGGATAAACAATGAAATTAGAGTAGGCTAGGATTTTGGTTGGTATGAAAAATAACAAGCTATAAAAATGAAAACGATAAAAATAATGTCAAAGAAAATTAAACGTTTGTTAATGAGTAATTCTCTTGCTTAGGAATCATGCATATAAATGATGTATTTAAAGGCTATATGTACATAGTAAGTGTGTGCTCTAGTGACTACATATATATAATCAAGCGTAATGAGGAGATAAAGGAACTATAATGGAAATATAACACTTAGATGTAGTATGTAAAAGGAAAATTCCCCTAGAGATTAACATGGGTAAACGGTAGGCCAATACCTATCATCATGTACCACTTTGTGTATGTTCTACATCATCCTTAATATACACATGAATGCATGTATGTAAATAAGAAATGGTATCTATCAAACCAAAGGAATAATAATATGTATAATGTAGAGTGAAAACAATGTAAGTTATAAAAATAGGTCTTAATTTTGTATTTTTGTAAATATTTGAAAGTTTTTATGTTCATCCCCTTCATGATATCATAGATGAATACATGTTCTTTGAAAATAAATAAGGGTGATTCAAGAATTCCCCATGGAGATGAATATATATAAATGATGAACCTAAAGGATGGGAAGAAATATTTCCCCTTGTGTGTGTGTGTGTGTGTGTGTGTGTGTGTGTGTGTGTGTGTGTGTGTGTGTGTGTGTGTGTGTGTGTGTGTTTGTTTGTGTTTTTGTTTGTAAAGTGAGGTCTGGGTGTAGAACAACTCCCTCAATAATCAAGTTAAACTTATAAAAAAATTGTGTTATCGGGAAGTAAGTTGGAATTGGTTATGCCCCGAGCATTGGAGAAATATTCAAATAGTGGTGCATGTGGATGAATATTGAATATGTATTAACAATAGGTACTCCTACTTAGAAATTGCATGTCATGTGTTAGAAGGTAATGTTAAATGCATGAATGGATTTTATGTTAGATGTGTAACATAGTGACTCTTGGGTTATAATACAAGTACTTATCAAGAGGACGAAGAGGTGGATTTATTAGGGTGTCATATTTTTCCATGTGTTAGCTTTATTCTCTATAAATAGACTCATGATTTTGCATGTTAACCCCATAAGACCTCTTAAATTTATTCTTAGGATTTAGATGATAGTTTCCCATGCATGTAAAGATTCATAGATCATCATATAAGTCATCGATAGATGTTATTGTGCTAGTAATAGGTGTAGGACCATTTATATTTTGTTGCAATTGGTATCGATAGATAGAATAGAATATATCATTGTCTGATATGGAGAAAGAGATATATTTATAGAAGAGTTGATTAGCATATCAATTTTTTCATCATTTTTGTTGTCATAATCCAAATTATTAACCTATTTATCACCTTTGTTTGAATGGATCCACATTTGTAATATGGTGTTATCCTTGATATTTTCCTTTGCATGATCTTTGTGTTCTAAGGCCATGTGTAATTGGTTATGTTCAAGTGGTATTTCTTCCATTGTTGTTTACACCATAGGATGATTTTCTTCATGTATTGATGGTGGATATACTAAAGAAGGTATCATGTTCAAATCCTCGTGGTGATAAGATAAATTCCATTATATGTCCAAAGGTGTGTCATTCACCATCAAATTATGCTCATTATAGATAGGATCTGTATGTTTTGGTTCCCATTGAGATGTGAAAATGGAGATGAAGGTCAAGTAAATGAAATAAATCTCTTACTCTCAATTTGTTGGATTATTCATTGTAAAACATAGCAATCATTGTCATGATGTCCATTAATTCCATGATAATTAAAAAATGGTTGACCTCTGATAATTTTAATTTGATAGGATGGATAGTAATGAGTAGATAACAAAGTGATTAAGCACTTATCAAGTAGTTCAAATAGAATAACATGTTGTATAACATTCTTAGGAAATCAAAGAGGTTGATCTCGTAGAACATACACATTATTTCCTTTATGTAGGATGTTACCCTCACTTGTATGAGCACATGTAATAGACATAAAACTTGTATCATGGTACATAAATTTGGCCTTAGAAATATCATGATGCATAAAAATATAATTAATATGTGCATTGGAAGTATCTTTGAGATTTATATCTTATCCTTGAGAGATGTAATCGTAGTATTCATAGCTTGAAATTTATCTTAAAAATCATGGTGTAAAGATTGAATAGACTCTAAGATATAATTATGGAATGTTTCATCACTACTAATGAAAGGATCTAAAATACGACCCAAAATTGAATTCACATGGGAAGATGTCGTATTATCTGGAAATTGTATTTTGTGCACTAGTTTTGTGAGAGTATCTCTACATGATGGATGTCGTTGAAGTATATGATATAAGGATACTTGAAAAACTATTTCATGGGCCATGATGGCAGAAAAAAATGATAAAGAGATCTCTAATTATATAGAAAACAATAGGAACTGGCATATGAAGAGCCGAAAATCAAAGGACCATGGGGAAAAGACCCAAAAAGTGATGTTGAGCAAGTGATTTTCATCAAATGGATAAAAATACCATATCTCAAAAGAGACTTTTGAGTTTTACAAAATAAAAATAGGTCATTAACATACATAAAAACAATGAAATAATACAATAGGAGTATATTATGATCTAATTAACTTCTAGAATTTAATTTTCGAAATCGTATAACACCATACGAAGTGATATGGTCTAGAAACTATCAAATTCAAAAGGATTAATCACACTTAGTTGATTCTAGGTGGATCTGGGTGGTTCTATGAAATCGAGTGTAGAAATGGGATGATATGAAACTGAAGTTGCTTTGTTGTTGAAACTGGAACTTGAAATTGTTCCTAGTCAAAACCATACAACTAGGTCAAAAAAATTTGTACATCCTAAGCCTTATGTATGGTATTGTACCTACTTGGATTATCACTCTATAACTTTTTGTGTGTTTTGTTTTCCTTTAAATGATTTTCATTGTGTGTCAAGATTCTTCACCCTCCTTCAAAATGGCTATGTAACTCTGATCAAACCCTCATAGCATAAGATGAAGTTCCTAAAAAAATTAGGTGGGTTATGGGCACCCCTCTTCATCTTTGACATCGCCACTACTCAAAACAAGGATCAAACTGCACATCAATCTCCTATCATTTGATATCTACCATAGTTCAATCAAAACTTAAGAAAACATACTTTGACAATACCTTTCTTGAATTTCACACTTGATTGAAATACTTGAGAAGGCTCACTTTTCTTACTTATGGAGAGACTATATAGAATCTTGTACCTAGTAGGATACTTTAGACCTGTAAAGAGTAATGCTTTAATCTATGTGTATGATTTTTTTCATAGTTTGGGAGCTTGGAGTGTCTTTTGTGCTTACTTTTACATGACGAGATATTAAAGTGCCAAAACCCTAAATGAGGTATGATTGACTTGATTATATATGCTTTTAATGGTTATCATGTCATGAAAGGCCAAAAAAGAGGGAATATTAGTCCACATGAAGATAATGTAATTGCAATTTTTAGTGCACAATGTATCGATCAAAAACTATACACTAGGGTTGACTTGTAGATTTTGACAAACCGATCAAAGCCGACATTTTTGACTCGGGAGGAAAAAGTTTATTTTGACATCATGGAGTTAGGGATAGATGTTTCTAGGTATATTTTGTGTAATTAATACTCAAAAACGATGACATAAATACACACAAATATAAATAAGTGATTGATGAGCTATTAGGGTGTGTTAAGAAAGAGTGAGGAAGGTATATTTTTGCATGCAAGTATACAATGTCAAGACTAGTAATTTCAAAGATAAATTTCCATATTTGAGTGTCTACAATCACATACCAAACCATCCCAATTGGAAAAAATTGTTAATTAGGACCATACATAATATGTGAGACTATATATTGGAAATGGCACCAACAAGAATTGGAAAAGACTTACTATGGAGAGTATTGAACTCAAATGACTATTTCCTCCCTCCAAGACCTTTTAGATCTCTTCCCTTTGTGTCAGCTGGATTCCAAGGATGAGCTGATCTGGAGCAATTCACACGAGGGTAAATACTCAGTCAAATCTGGCTATACCAGTCTTTTCCACAGTAACCAATCAGACTTTAACTGGAACTTGATCTGGATGCCTGAGTTAACCCCCAAAATAAATTTTTTTCTTTGGCTGGCCATCAGAGGCAAAATTCTCACCACTGACAATTTGATGAAAAGAGGTTTTATCATTCCCAATTGGTGCCACCTTTGTAGGAATAACTATGAAGACATTAGACATCTGTTCATACACTGTGATTATGCCTTTAGAGTTTGGAACTTTGTCCTTTCCAAATTTGAAGCTCTCTGGGTGATGCCGGAGGATCTTACTCAGCTGTGGAACCAATGGAACCCACCATTCAGACATTGTGCTATCAGAAGAATCTGGAAATTAGCCATCCCGCATTTAATTTGGAGGATCTGGAAGGATAGAAATAATATAGTTTTTAGAAATAAGAAGCAGAATTTTAAACTCACTACTGGCAAGATCTCCCAAGGCATCAAAGAGGACATGGCCAGATTTAAACCTCCTAAGAACAATTGTTACCCTGAAAATGAAAAGCACATCTTATCAAATTGGCAGATCGGATATTGGAGCAACCCCGGGAATAGTGTGGATAGATCTTTGGTCAAATGGCATCCCCCTGAATCCAATTGGTTCAAGCTGAACTTTGATGGTGCCTCTAAGGGGAACCCTGAATGTAATTACCGGGAGGAAGAGCAATACGAGACCATAAAGGTAATTTGATTGTTGCATATGCTGGAAAAATGGGAATCCAAACCAATCATTTTGCAGAAGCTTTATCTGTTCTCTGGGGTTTGAGAGTTGCTCGGACCCAAAATATCCAGAACCTCATTGTTGAAGGGGACTCCCTTAATATTATTAATCTGCTTAATCAGTCCTCTTCTCCTAGCTGGAATATCAAAGATTTTATCTCTGAGTCCATAAGCATCACTCATACCTTCAACAGCATCAGAATCATACATACTTACAGGGGAAGGTAAATAAGTCAAGCCGATGCAATGGCCAATTATGGCATTAATATAAATTTCACTATTTGGGATAATGATAGTATCCCTAATCAGCTTCACAACAGCATACATGCGGACCTTCACACGCAAACAATCTCTAAAGATATGCTTTAATCTTTGGAGGAAATCCATAAATTCTTCCACAGGTGCTGTTTTAGTTTATTTGGCGTGGCATATGATATCTACTCCAAATGATGGCAAGATTTTGTTTAGGAACTTCAAGTGGAGCCGTCTAAATTTAAAAACAAAGACACGCGGAAGTACAATAGCTGTTGATATTCGGTTGCCAAGCTCCGCGAAAACCGAAGATAACTACAAGGTGAAAGCTGACAGGATAAGGGTTTCCACGCGCGACTTCACGCAGACTCAGATCGGCAATCCTACAGCCGTTCGTGGGAGGACCAACGGCTACAGTTCCCATTTTTATGCGACCCGCAACGGCGAGAAACGAATCACTCTCAACGCCCAAAGGTATTTTGAAAATTGTTGTAACCAGCACATCCTTGTGAAGATGGGAGGGCCTCCCTGCCAGATTGAGCCGTGTGCAGACCCTGACTGGAAAGATAACACTGAGCTCTGGAACATTCTTAGTATTGGCGGATTCACCAACTTTGTGGAGAGAGTGCAAGGGCATGATCAAAACATCTCTGTTCACTTTGCCAAGGATTGGAATGAGAGGATGGTCAACTATGGAGGGCAGAAGATTCTTATTAATGACGAACTCATAGCCAAAGCGACCGCCTCGGCTTGAAGGATACCGCTTCTTCAACAAGAGGGTTATCAAAGAGGTCAAGAGAGAAGATTTGTGGAGGAGGAGGAGAAGCTTATATTCAACACCGCGGTCTCGCTTGTTAATTCAATTCCTTCTCCGTATGATGAAGTCACCCGCATGATGATTCGCTACATATCCTTGGAAGGCAGGTTTGTTACTGTCCCTGCCAAGCACCTTGTCTTTTTGAATCACTTTCGTAGGAGTAGGTTGGTTTGCTTTCCCCACTATCTGTTAAACTCTCTTGAGCGCTCCATTTTGGAGTTCCAGAAGCATACCCGGTGGTTCCCCTTCACCAAGGGCTTATTCTGCTTATTCACAAGCACTGCCTTATTAAATTCCCCGGTCTCCCTTCCTCTCCCGGCTACGGCTTTGGGCTCTGTTGCTGCCGATCCCCGTCCCCCCTGCTTTGTCCCTCGCTGCTGCCCCCGCCTCCGGTGCTGATGCCCCCATGCAGGCTGCTCATGCTTCTCCTTCTTTTCCTCCTGCTGCTGCCCCTGCCACCCACACTGTCTCTACTTCTAAACGTGTCACCAGGGCTTCTAGGAGACTCAACCTTGAGTCTACTGCTGAGGGGGATGAACCTTTGGATGACATTGCTCGTGATCTCGCCGAACATTAGTAGTGCCACCCCAAAGTGCGGCACCAACGGATAACCCTTCTAGAAGATTGAGGCCTTAGAGGTGAGCTTAAATTCTTTGAAGGATGAGGTAAAAAATCTTGCTAAGCAAAAAGGAAAAAAAAGCATTGAGGAGAAGGGAGCATTGCAATAGCCACTTGATGAAATATACAAAAACTCGACCTCCCTTGACTCCCGACTTGGGAAAACGAAGACTAGGCATGAGTATAATATTGCAGCATTCGGGGCCATAGAGGAATTCATCGAAGGACATGCAAGAAGTGTTTCGCAACTCAGCGGTGTCCCGATGACTCTTTGGGGCAATGAGAAAGAGAGTAAAAGAACTAGAGAGGAGCTCGATAAGACGGATGTTTGCTCATATGACCACGCTGGGTATGTACCATGCTTGGAAAAAGTAAAGATGAGTATTGATCAAGCGGCCAAGAAGTAGTCCCGTTTTACCGCTTCTTGGCCGTAGGCTTCTTTGTTTTGTTGCCGTTGTTTTGCTGTTAAAGTCTCGTTTGTGTTGTTTGTTTCTAGGCTTCGGTGTTCTTTGTCTTTGTAACTTTTGTGCTTTGATACATGCTTCTCTGCTCCTCTCTCTTATTCTCGGCTTTTAGGCCTCCTTTTGTACACAAGGGTATAGTCCCTTTCAAAAACTATTTACCAATATTAAAAAAATATGTGAGACTATATAGAAAGGTAAAAACTAGACACAAACTTGATGATTTCATCCTTTAATAAAATTTTATCAACTACTACAAGTTGTCCCTATTCTATTAAAAAATTTACTAAATTTGCAATTGTACATAAATTCAAATTTTAGTCTTATTTTTAGCCAAAATCACTATTTTTATACTCGCCATATCTCCAAGCGCCTATGTTTAGATGGCCTCCACCACTCAATAATGTCACAATCTCATGGAATATTTAGTTTGTGGCATGATGTCTCACTCGGGACGTCAGTCACACTTTGTCACTCAGAGTTAAAGTAAAGTTTATTTTTAATTTTTAACTTTACTATTTATAATAAATTGAAATTTTTGATCTATTACTATAATATTCACTCAAGTTTCAATGAATAAATTAATTAATTGATCTTGTCAAGGAAATATCTTAAGTGCTTATTATTGGATTCTCATGATGTATGTGGCATTAGGACCTTCATTTTACCTACTTCCACACTATAGTGTGAATTTTTCCTATTCTACAATATTCGTGGTTGTGTCCTACCTTATATTCAAGTGTATTTCTCATTTTTATAATATATTTACTACTCTATTTATATTTCCAAGTCTCGGTATTCCAACTACTATTATCAATTTATTTTTGTTCGAATGATTTTACTTTGTTTCATCCCTTTCATTGAAAGGGAGGAAAACATATGGACTTGTTATTCAAGGCACCCTATCTTATAAAAGTCAATCTAATGACATAATTTTAAAATCTAGTTACAAAGATGATAATAAAAACAAACTACTAAAATACAAATGTAAGCATCATTGTATTTATAGAAAAAGTAAGGGAAAAATCAACAAAGTGGCTATTAAAATACTTTGATTACTATTAATACCCGTATAATGCAATATGAGGGCAAAGGCATCATTTCCTTTCAAATTTTTAGGGGTTTACAAATTTGGGACCTAGATCCATCTACAATAATGTGGTCCACTAAGTGGAATATTTTGGGGTGACCAAAAATACTTATGCAAACCTCTCTCTAAAAATGTTTAATAGGCATTATTTTGGGTCGTCTAAAATTACTTATGACACCCTTCTTTGGTGTCGAGACTTTCAATTACCACATGGATCTCAATTACCTATTAAGGCTTTATCATCTGATATTTTTATAAACATAAATACAATATTTGTATCTTTGATCACTTTTTGAAACCAATAACACATTCGACACCTATGACATGTTTTCCATATCTATGTTTGGGTCAACCAATGACTCATGTCATTTTTAATTCTTTTGTTACTCTCTAAACATGCATATGGTTTTATCTACTTTGACACTATCAAGTATGTTACTTGTTTTCATTAGATTAAAGGGGGAAATGTAGGTATCTATTGGTACAATATCATTCTTATATATATATATATATATAACAACAACAACAAAACTAGAACCTAGTGGAACAAGTCATTATTTTGCTTTCATATTTTTGATTGATTGTCATCTATCAATTATTTGGGTATTTTGTATTTTCATATGTTATGTCATAGAGATATTGGGCTATTATTTTTTACTATTTTCTTATTTTTCACTTTGGTACAAGACAGTATAGCTTGGTCCAGACTATCCCAAATTACAATCTCAATTGAAGTGGGCATGTTCCCCTTTATTTGTCTCTTATGTGATTGGGTCATCATTGCATGCAACTAGGTTTGAATTTTAAAGTAAAGGAAACTTACATATACAGGTTCATTATAATAAATTATCATCTAGTAATCACATATATATTATCCATGTA
Source organism: Taxus wallichiana var. yunnanensis (assembly GCA_018340775.1). NCBI lineage: Eukaryota > Viridiplantae > Streptophyta > Pinopsida > Cupressales > Taxaceae > Taxus > Taxus wallichiana. The sequence goes on along the minus strand of CM031242.1, from coordinate 291,991,905 downwards.
AGAAATTAGTATAAAAAGTACTATTATAGCACATATCATGGGCACGGCATAAGGGATACATATTTAATTTCAAGTGCTCTAAATTTTCATACAATGGTTTCAATTATTATAGTTAGTTATCTCTATATTGATGTTGAGGTAAAAAGGATAAAGCTAGTTCAAGGGATCTAGTTACATACACACATGTACCATGCACTAGCGAGAACTATGCGAGTTTTAAGTATAATACAAAACTTAGTATAAATCACATGGTTTGATCACTGAGATGAACCCAACTTAACCAACTCACCTTGTTTTATGTTATATAATTTCTACTTGAAGTGTTTTACAAAAATCTAGAGTTTCACATGTGCAAACATAGATTTGAGGTTTATAGAAAATATAAATATATCAAGACATGACACATGAAAAATATGAAGTGACATGGGAAAAAATTTAAGTGCACTAGTTCCAAGTTCAAACCCATATAATAGGGGACCAAGTTGTGGTACATTCCAATACATAGTTGTAGGGTTTGTTATTTCGACACACATGAAAGTGGTGAGTTATTGTCACATTCCACAACTTTTACTCCTCCCAGATCTACTAATGACACAAATCGAAACATCTCCTAAAAAAACTAAGCCATCTTTCAAACCTCTATTGCACCCTTACTTTATCAAATAATTGTGTTTACAAACTCTAGTTTATAATCCTATGATTTTATGTATGTATTATTAATTTATTGTTTATGTCTTAATTTACTTAAAAATAATCATATTTATTAAATTTAAGGTTCAATCAAATGATATGAATATTAGTGACTCGGTTTTATATTAAAATAATGTTACCAAGGACATTAGTAATGAGTATCTTATGTATACCATCAAGTTAATAGGTTATTACACATCGGTGAGCATCACTATTTTGTATTTGTTAACGAGTTCTTCATATTATGAATTTGCTTTATGATGTTTGTAGGATTTATATGAGCATTATATAATACCATGGAAGTGAGAAAAATTTTAAATGATAATAATTAATACTATATAGTAGTTTACATGATTAAAATGCATAAACATGATGCTATATTCGTAAATATCCACTAATTAGTAGTTAAGAATGTAAATAAGAGTTAACCAATGGTTACCATGAGTCATTATGAATGAAAATACATAACATTTTCCTTTTAAATGCTATATAATGATGTAAAATGAGGGGGGAAGAGAATATCATGAAAATGAGTGAGAAGAGTTAATATAATCATGAAGATAAAAGAGAGGAATCAATGTAAGAAGTGAGAGATATGAATATAATCAAGTCAAACATATATTTCTAAATTTTATGTAATTGAGATCAATATATATGTGATATTTATTTTTTGAACCATTGATGTGTTGAGTATTATGTTTATTCATGTTTAATAAAGGATAAATACTTATTTTATAAGATATAGTTGCCCTTCTTTGTGATGTTATCTCTAACTAGCATAAACAAATTACTATTTTATAAGTGTGCACTTAATGCTCTCTATATATTATTTTGTATTTCCAAGATGAAATTTACAATGTGTTTTTGGATATTGATAGGCAAGTGGAGTTAGCTACCATCTTTACAAGATTTATAACTTCAAAAATATTAAAAAGTGGGGAAACCATCAAATGGTAATAGCCTAATATCACATTTTAGGCCTCAAAAAACTCAAAACCACCTTCCAAATCATATTCCATAGTTTATTTAGTAAAACATGATGGAACACCACCATGGGAAAATAGATATTTGTTTGATTTTTGATCCTTGAAATGGAATCAACATTTTCCCATGGAATCAGGAATAATATTAAAGTTTAAAGAGTCATTTGTCTTAACAGATCATGAATGTGCCGAGGACCACTATAACAACTTAGTTTTAATCTAAAGTTTGTTTATCTCCCTTCTATGCATCCTAGTAGATACAAAAAGGGAATCTATATTCCAAATTAATCCTTATAATCTGAGATATCATTCAAGAATAATATGTAAGTGATTTGGGAACCATTGGATGTAAAAAAATTAGCAAACATTCCTCTAAGACTCTGTCCTAAAAAATATTGCAGTTATTTCCATTATTTTCCACGAGACCTAGTTGAAATCAAATCCCTTTGAATTATGCTTCTAATGGTTCTGGTCTCACACAACATGGAGGCATAAGACAAAGATATAACCAAAAACCAAATCTAATCCATTCCTCTATAACACCCTGGATCCATTTTTTATGTTATGTCAAATCATCAAATTAAAGCTAGTCTACAATTTAATTGATCTCTCATGTGTCCTTAATCTTATTATGTATTCTCCATAAATTACCCAAAGCTCTAAACCTCTAGCTAACTGAGTTCTAATCCATGTGTACTCATCTAATTTTACTATCTCCTTGTGGATTGGTTGATCAAAACTCTTGGTGACTCGATTCAATAAAAGATAAATCCACATGTTTGAATCATTAAATCTCAAGATATCAATGTTTACTTATTTGAAGTACCTTTATTGAATTTATGCCTTTGGAAATTAAGGTCACATGGATTGGTCCACATGGATTTTTGTTTTGGTTTCATGTTTTTAAAATATTCAAATTCCTCCTCATCCCCTTTATTTTACATTTTTGAAACTTCTCTGACCACAAGGCTTCGAGGTGAAAATATGGGTATTGATATTTAAATGTCGAGGTCTTGAAATTCTTGGATATCTTGGACTATTTTCACCATAACTATGAATTCCTTATAATTTTTACTAAATTCTCTCTCAGGTACTCATGTTCTTGGGTTTCTAGGGACCTTAACAATACTTTGGACACTTTTTATTCAGAAAAATATTTTATTGTAAGACAATTTAAGATAAGTTTACATTGGGCACAACTATCTCAAATCATTGCAAATTTCACCCTGCCATAAAAGTCAAATAGTGAAGTTAATTTGACAATTTAGAAATAATAGGAAAATTAAAATAGACCATCAAATTCTTGTTTCAATTGTGTCTTGACTTCAAAAATGGTTAAGTCTTAGATTTTATTCCCTCATCTATTTTCACACATGATAGACAATAAAACCAATCATGAGAGCACTTTTAAAGGTAGAACCTTGATTATTAAATAAAGAATCAAAATTTAAAGGAATTATAACTTGTAAAAATAGTTTAACTCTAACATTTCCACTTAATATACTAATTCATATCAAGTTTATCTTGAATATTAATATCAAATACTTTCTAGTTTATGTCGTTGTTTTAACACTTGTTCAACAGTTCCAAATCATTGTCAAGTATTATATACTTTTTGTAATGTAGTTTATACCTCAAAACTTAGTTTATGACTTATTAATGTTGGGGTTCATTTTATTGTTTGATAGGGAATGGGGTTTGTTGATTACCAAAAAATGGTCACCACTATAGGGAAAATGCTCTAAAAGTGTATAGAATCAAGAATCTCAAGTCTTTCGGTTTCAAGGAAAGTGTTATAACCAATTAAATTTTAAAATTTATGATCAAGATTCAAAGACCAATTTATATTATTAATTTTTATCTACTAAGTAAAAATTCTTTCAAGATTTTATTGTGTGATCTTTTATGTTAATATATCTTTTCTTAAACTCGGATCAAATGATCAAAACTTGATAATTTTTTTACTCTACTATGTAAAGGTTGTAACCATTGCTTTGATACCAATCATATATCCATAACCCTAAAAAGGTACTCTTGGATCCACTCCAAGCCTCTCTTCATTTCTAGTCAAGTGTTATAGCCCCCTCCACGTTTACTTATTATTATTTTTATATAATAATATGCTTTATCCAAAATTACATATATACACACATATATATTATTGTGAATAATATATAGCATAGATATTATAAATAATATGTATAAATAAATTGAATTATCTATTATCTTTTAATGGGAATATTAACTTAATCACACTTCCAACTTGGCTCTTGTATATGTGTGTATATGTAAATATATATATAGAATAATGGACTTCACATATCTAAATAAAAAGGAATCATTTTCCCAAAGTTAGGTATATAGTTTTAACTATTTTTTTAAAGAAAATTCATACATTGAATAAATCTCCACTTACCTTCCAAAATCACCTTTTTAGTATTGTTATAGACTTATTTATTTTGAACAATGTCTTATAAATTTATAGAGGCATGTAAAATCTATTATTTCTATAATTTTCATGCAAACAAGTAAATAAATGAGGGAACTAGCTGGGTAAGGTAAGTAATCCTAGAGCCAATTACAGTAAGAGAAAATGGAGAAGAAGGTGAGAATTTAATTTTAGTAAACCCAAAATCAACTTCCTTGATAAAATTAAAATGATACATCCTTTAACCCATTTTCAAAAATTAAGTATGACATCCATTGATCACAAGCTAATTACGGATAAATCAAAATTTATCAAGTCTTAGAAGGGAATCTAAAAATAAAACTTTAATAAAAAAACCATTATAGAAAAATCTTTAACTTGAGCTCAAAAACTCAACTAAAATGATCTTTCCCCTTCTCAGTAATTTCTTTCTTTCTTTCCAAATAAAAACTTGTATTAGAGATAATAATATAATTTCTTCACTAAATTCACTCTACTTATTTACAACATAAATTGATGAGAAATAGTATGAGTTCCTTTGTATAATTATCCACGACTCTTAATTTCAAATAAATCTTGGTAAAAAAATAAAAAGAGACTTTCAGGCTAAAAAAACACCATACATTTTTTCTTTCCTTAGAATTTACAAGAAAAATCCAATCTAAATGCAAGAGGACAACCTCAAAAATTTGATCGAATAACCCCTTACCCCTAAGAAAATAGCAGAACTCCAAGAAAGGATCTGTAATATTTATCCATATTTAAGTAATGTGGAGTACAAATATCAAGAGAAGTGGCTTAGTTTTCAACATTTTTTCATGAAAAATTACTAGCCTGAAGAAATTCAAACTTTCAAGCATGACAACTAAGCCTACATTGCAAAATTTTGCATCCTAATCACATTGAACCCTCCTTCTAGGTTACCTATCTTCAATGGTATCATAATTATAGCCCCAAGGAAGGTCCTAATAATTTTTCAAGCATGCCTTAGTGTGCAAAGAATTTTGATGAAGGTTATGGACGAGTTCAACAAGATTCGGCGAAAGAAAAGTCTTCCCGGAGGCCTCGAAAAGGCAAACTCGCCATTCTCAAGCTAGTATACATCCTTTGGAAGATTTCAGAAATATATAAATAATTTGAAGGTGATTTAGGGGATCCTTGAAGGTGTTGGAAGAAATTTATGAATATTTAGGAAATAATTTCCCATTCAGGGACCATTTGTTTAACAACCGATTTTTTTTGATGCAAGGAACAAACACTCTAATGGTGAAACCCGAATTCTCCACATGATTCTAGGAGATCTATAAGGAATTAGGAGGTAATAAAATATGAATTATAAACCTATGGTAATTTTATATAATGTGGTACTATAAGACCTTAAGGTCTCATGAAGCATTTCAAAACAAAGGCGCTTCCCCTCTCGGTTACGAACAAAAATGGACCTAAATTTTTAATGTTAGGAAGATTAAAGTATTAAAAGTTATTTATTTGATCTTATAATGTGTTTTTTAGTCAAAATCATATAATATTTTACCCAAAAACATTATTCTAAGCCTCTGTGGTGAAATAAGCAAGTTATATGGCTATTTCTGGACATCCTAAGCAAATATGACATTCCATTTTTAGCCCGGTCATACTTTTGACACCATTTTGTCCCCTATGTTACCCTTGGGGACAAGGGGGACATGAGGGACACAAAATTTTGACCTCATAATCCTCCCCAAGTCACACTTTGGACACCTAGGTGTCCCAATTGTCCCTTTCATCCTCATGGTGTAAGGGGGATAAGAAGGGCACAAAAACATTACCTCACTCCCTCTCACAGGTCATAATTTGGTGTCCTTGGTGTCCCCTATGTCCATGATGGGACAATAGGGACAATAAAGTGTTACCCAATTAATTTTCAAAGCTCCTAGACTCCCATACAACCTCACACAGCTCTGCATGTGTAATTTCCCAACCCCCAACTTCATTCTCAGCCCCTCATCTCATTCACCTTGCTCCATATGCTACCACTTGTCATGATTTTTCTCCAAGTTTCCATTTTATACCCTTAGTGTCTCCCATTTCCCCATTTTATCATTTTCAAACTCTCTCTAACCTTATTTTTACCCAAGTTCAATGTGCGAGTTAGCGAGTGAATTTAAACACATAATAAAACTCATTTTAAATCCTCACTCACAATACACTTATCCATTTTTATGAATTTATTTTTGAAACACCCTCCATAAATCCATTTTTATAAATTGGTTTTGTAAAAATCGCTCCATACATCCATGACTACAAAAAATAAGATTTACACATAACTCTTCGTCCGTAAGTCGATTTCCTTACAAAATTTCTAGAATCTCTCTCTACAAAATAACTTTCGAAGATCGTAACATAAAATTCATTGATAACCTATATTTTTCACAACAACAAACTGAAATTTAAAACCCTAAATCCTTCCTTTTCAATTTTGCAGAGATACGACAGACACAAATTCATTACATTAGGATCAAAAGATCCCAAAGGTGTAAAATAGAGCTAAAAATATCATGTGATGTTAATATTAGGATTCTAAAAATAGTAAGTTTCCCAAAGTGAAGAATTCTCAAAGCATTCAAAATATCCCGAAAAGGTAAGAAACATCAAAAAGGGTAATTTAGGAAACTTTCTAAAAATAGTAGTATTTAAAACGTGGACATCTAAAAATAGTATGTTTCTAAAAATAGTAAAAAAATTCAATTGAAATAATCTAAATGATCCGAAACATCAAGAGACAAGAATAGTGAAAACTTGCTAAAATTAGTAGTCTTGGATAGGACTTGCTAAAAATAGTAAATCTCATAATTGAGCCTAGAAAATTGTGGCACCTCCCATTCTCGCTTATCTTTTTCTTTTCACTATCATCAAAAGGCCGGGAATTTTTTATGTCCCAAAATGGAAAATAAAACCTCCATAGGCTCTCAAATCATTAGTTTTGAAGTGATCTCTGTAAAGCACAACTTGATATAAGGAGCTGGAACGACGAGAAAATACCACCATGAGTGATACTAGAAATCATATATGGCTCTCAAACAATGCATACCTCTCAAGATATTTTCTAAAAACTTAAACATTTCTTGGTGATGAGATTATTGAAATTTATATCTTGGAAACATGTGATTCATCTTCAAGTTCCATTTCCGTGAGAAAACAATTGATCAAAAGGGCGTTCACATGTTGTGGGCATGTTTTCACTCATCAAACATATTGGTCAAGGAAGTAAATAGTCAAGTGAAAAGGGGTTCCATTGTGATCAAAATTTAAATGGGAATCTCATGGAGAAATTTTAAGGTCATCATAATATCCTCAATTTTTTGTCATCTGTCTTAGAAGCAAGTCAAAGTGAGCTAATCAGAGCTATTAAGGCACTCAAAATTGTCATGTGTGGAATCAAGATATCATCTTTTCCCATGGGAAGCATATGAGAAAGAAGGCACATAATTATCCCAAATCTGATTTCATTCAAGTACTCTGGAGTCATGAAGGGTAAATTTTTGATCTTAATGTGAGGCACTATGTATGTAAGAATGAGAAACCATCTAAATTTCATTTGATGTCACTCATGTGGTAGTGTTATTAAACACTCATTCAAACACCTAGTAATTTGGTCACTCCTCAAAGGAATAAACATTAAAACCAAGCCTCATTTTAGTATAATTGAGGGTCATTGAAAAAGAACCTTCAAAAAGAAAGAGGATGAAAAAATTTTACACATGGATTCCCTATTCTAGGAAACTTCATAGGAAATTTAGAATCATTGAAGATCTTGTAGAGTCTCTCGAGTCACGTGATATTGATCAATCATTACCTCCCATCCTTCATCAACATTCAAGTATGTCTATCTTGGTGGTGTAACCTTTACATGATGAGAAAATGTGATCCCTCACCAACCTCTTGAAAGTGTTCCCGTGACTAACATCATATCTACTCTAGAAGAGCTATTCTCATGGATCCATGAACTTCTCATGAGTGAACTATCATCCATTTTTTGCCTCTTGGGAAAAAATGGACAACAGGGGTCTATAGGCTAATATGGTTAAGGATGGTGTATGAATTTTTAGTATTCTATTATACTCCATGATGCCTCAAAATAAGGAAATTCCATGAATTCCATGATGATAAGAAACAAGGTTGAAAGCATGCTAGAATGGTCCATATGAGGTTAGCTTACATAATGTATAAGAAGTATGACCTTAAATATATATTGGTTAAGATAAATGAATGTGAGGCTAATTATTTTATATCAGTGAGCTCGTGAAGGATATATATCGGGTGACCGATTTAATAATTAGCTCAATGACTTGAGATTTATGCTTTGCTTAGATAAGCCACAAGGGTCGTGTCGGTTTTACGTAGAGAAAGGTAATTTTCAAGATCATAAAAAGGCTCAACGCCATTAAGCCAAGTGAGAAAAATTACAAGTAATGAACTAAGTGTTAGCTCATCTCATTCAAGGAGTAAGAATGAATCATCTCAGGTTTTTCCAAATGCAAATCATAATCAAAATGGATTGAAGAGATGAAGTGGGTTTCATATGATGAGTCATGAGTCGTGTCAAACTTGAGCCAAGTCGGTGAATTAGCCAATTACATGGGGAAGAGCTCGTTTGGGCTGAAAAATTGGAACTTAGATATTGGTGATCCAATTAAGAGCTTTTCAAGCTCATTTGAGGTTGGGAAAAGTTCATGCAGTGTTCAGCTCAGTGAGTCATGTAAAATATTGTGTATCGATGGGTGGGGATCGAGCGTTGAATAGATTGACCTATGGTTTGGTATCACAAGATCCAAGGAAATATTTGAAGGATTCATAGGAGGATCATTCTTAGGAATAGTGCGAGGATGGCTTAAGTTGGAAGTTTGGTAGGGTGCACAACAATAACACGTAGGCCCAAGCTCATCCATGAAGAAAGTGGCTCACAGGGAATTACACAGTTGATGTTAGGCCAAGGATTGAATGGAAGATCAAAGGGCTAGGAAAGAGGAGCTCAGATTTATGAGCTCATATTGAGCTGGTAAGCAAGATAAAATGAACATGTATGGCGAAAACAATAAATCAATTTCATTGAGTTTATCTGAGTTGTGTCTCGTAGGGAATTACTCATTTCAACTCACAATCAGGCTAGAAGCGAATATAGAAGATGTATTTGGTGGTTTGGGTTTTACAAATAATTCATTTGGCTAGAGAAAATGAATATAGCTTTGGAGAATATTTTATATTCAACTCATGTTTAAATGTTAGGTTCATAAATGTATGCATTGGTTGTGAGTTGAGATACATCAACATGATCTAGATAGGAATGAGTTTCAAACTCGTGAGAAATTTGAGTATAGAGTGAATCATGGAAGCCCACACAATAGAGAGCTCATTAGATTGGTGAATCATTTAAGATCAAGGTGATAGCTCGAGGGAGTTTGTTTGGATGAGCTACTTGTTCTTGCTAAGTTGATATGAATTAGATCGAGTCACTCACAAGGCAATACAAAGGAGACAAATGAGCTCATTCATGGAAAAGGAAACTTTTGGAGATATCCCTTTCATGGATTTCGAGATTCTCTATTTAGAATTCACCTTGGACAAATTAATGAAATTGGAGATGAATTTTTAAGCTTGAACTCCAAAATTTGGAGTTCAGGAGTTCATGTCTTCAGATTTCAAAACTACGTGGTGAGTTGCCAACTTCAACTCATTAGACTAAGTCAAAACATGATTGGGTGGTTTCCAATGTATAGGGGGAATGCTGCATGATTAAACACCGAGTCTTTGTCTAAGTTAAGTGGGGTGGAGTTCTTGACTATCTAATTAATGTAAGTTCAACATGAAGTTCTCGGAGAAAACAAAGGCATCATTTAATATAGAACATGGCGGGAGATACAAGAAATGACAAAGTGGGAGTTATTTTATTGAAAGTTCCATGTGTAGAAAAAAACAAACAAGAACTAATAAAATTCCAATTCATCCTCGCTTTACGTATGAATATTTTAAACCGATGTTCGTAGGTGTAATGTGTAGCTCACTTGGCAATCCATATTGGTTCGATGGAAATAAGATAGGAAAACAAGTGTGAACTCGCCACGTAAACAAGTTATCTCCGCCCAATGCATGATGGTTGGGGAGTTGACCAAAGTAGGTCTGAAATGGTAAAGGCAGACCATCTTTTGGATTTTTTGGGTGTATAACCAATAACCACCAATGAAAAACATAAAGTGGCCAATGTAATGCATGGAGCTAGGGAGAAAAGTAATGAAGGTAGTGAGCAAAGTCATCCGTTTCGGAGCCCACGATGAAAACTTAAAAACATGAAACTCACTAAGCTATTTAGTGACCTAGTGAACTGATGAAGTATAATGCCTTGGAGACACTAAAAACATTTTTTTCTTGGAAGACCACAATTTCCTTCCCCATTTTCCATTTTTACAAAATTACATTCATTGGAATTAAGAGATAGAGAGATACACAATGGAATTGTTAGGAGATGGATTTTTAGTGGTCTCAGTGTTCTAAATTATGATATTTCTTCATTCTAAGAATAGTTCCCAGGAGGTGGAGGAGTAGTTAATGAGACAAGAATGGTTGACTTTGTTCTGGCTACATTCTTGCCTAGTTTTTAGGATTCTTCCCTCTTTCTCTCAACAACTCATAATTTTCTATAAATGTAAAGGGGTTCTTATTCCAAAAGGAGTTAGACATTCTTCCAAGCTTCCCCTCTCTTCACAAGCTGAGCTATTTTGAATTTGCAAGTTTTCAAGCCTTTCTTCTAAAAATTGTGATGGAATCCTATGGCTTTCCCTTCTCGAATGATGCACTGTGCAAGTTCTTGAAGTAATGGAAATTATGTTTTTTGATCAATTATTTTTCCTTACATCATTTTTCTTCTTCTATTGCCTTTCCCTCGTGTTTTGCGCAGTGAACTATGCAACTAGTGTTTCTTTTACAAGTTTTGGACGTCATTGTGCTTATCAAGGAGTGGACTATTGTATGTGAAGTGGGTTTGTAATGCATTTTCATTCTTCCTCATGATCATCTCTCTTCATTGGCAAGAAGTAAATTTTTCTAACAAAACCCTTTCTTGGTGCATCGCCACTACTAATTTAGGTTTTATTTTTTGCAAATTTCTCTCCCTTAATCCTCTTGAAATGTAGTATAGGTCCAAGTAGTTTTTTTATTGCATTAGGAGTAGTGTAGTGCTTAGCTTAGGAAGAGGAAGCCAACCTTCTCTTGAGTTTCACCTCAATCCCAAGTCCCACAGCTTGAGAGGTGGTCCCATGTTACCCAATCACACCAAATGTCATGTTCACCTTCAAGCCATTCGGGGTATAGTGATTTGGTGATAACATGAACCAAAAATGATACAAAAAGCTAAAATTCCTAACTTTAAGGCCATCACAAATATATTGAATACCAAAGGAGGTAAGAAGGCATAGGTAAATTCTCTCTTTTTCAAAGGAGTTTCTAGTAATCGGTATGAAGAGTTTTTCCAACCCAAAGTTGCAAAAACCCGTAGAGAAAATGACTCAAGAAGAAAATGAGTTGATCCGCATATTTTTGGGTCAATCTACACATGAAGGTGATGCTCATTTATTCAAGGAATCTACTACCCATATGCTCACTTGAAACCAAGAATATAAAATAATAAATGAGAATTTATAGGATCATGTGAGAACTCCCATTTCTTATATTCAACCTTTCTTGCAGATCAATACAGTGCCACCTCCTCCTATGGAAGATATATCTTTGATCAATAGTTTTTACCCCAAGATGATCAAGAAGGTATAAGGGCATATAATACAAGGGAAAGGAAGTGAAAAATGGATAGAGAAGATCCTCGAGAAAGGAAAGTAATTACTCCCAGAGGTTCTATCTTTGTTCAAATATGTTCTTGCCACCATTTTAGAAGTGAAGAAAACAACAGATGAGATTGAAAAAGAGAATATCCATTAGGATTAGGTTTTCCCACTTGTGTGTGATACGAGTTTCTTCAATTCCAACACTCTCGTGAGTAGTAATGTGTTCACATTTTTTTATGATAACGTGTCCCTAGTTTGGATGCACATAATAAATGTTAGATACTACATGATATAAGATGCCATCTCTAAAATTGAATCTAGTGAACATCATTCCTTTGATATTTTGTATGATATCAATAACTGTGCTCGATAATTTGGATCCCTCCCAAGAACTAAGAATTCATCATCAAAGGAACTGATTGGTTATTTCCAAGATTTAATCAAAAGGGAGTCAAGCGATCCTCTCTCCTTCAATAAGGATACTTAGGACTCCCTTGCCAATATTAGAGGCTCTATTTCCAACATTGAACTATATCACAATGAATGGTTTAATCAATACAAGGATATTAATGATGTTCCCAAGATATGGATAAAATTAATGAGCTACATTTGTATTCTAGAAGAATAAATTATAAAGCACCAATAACCTCGGTTTAGTACATAATTGAAAAGATAGAAAATCATTCCATGAACTCTCTTTTTCTCTCCTTCTTCTCTCTTTTGTATTCTAATTTTCCATTAGGAATGTAATTTTTCTATTTCTTCATATTTACTTAAATGACCTCCAACATCAACATTGTAAGAGTCTTTTTTCACTAATAAGAAAAGACTCCCTTTTGTATCCTATGAATATGAAAGGTCATAAGTGATGGGGATAGGTGGAAATTTGTGTTGTGGGTAGATGAAGAGACATTTTTGTATGATATAAATTGGAATGGCTTCTCCAATACAAAGAGCTTAAAAAATTTTATTGATTGTATGTTGTTGATATTTACCACTAATACATCAAAAAAAAAAGTTACAATTCTTATATTTCTTTTCTTATGTTCCTTTACTCTCTCTCTTTAGTTTCCAACTTTGTAAACATGAGGATCTTGTAAAACAAAGAAATGTGTCAAAACCTTTTATAAAAGAATCAATAGAATTTTATGTATATGATTTGTTAGTCTTATCATTGTTAGCATTTTTGTGTTCTTATAATTGAATGTGGACCTACTATGGTTGATGTATTTGAATTATGTAATCCTATTCACAATAATAACCCTCTCTCTCCTTATTTCCCTAACTCCCCTTTATCTCTCCTCACAACAAATTCCTCCCTTGTACTTTGTATAAGCACTTTGCCAAATGTTTATTTGAATATTTTTATGTGATCCCAGGACTAATGGCTACCCCATAGTTTTAGTTAGTTTACATTCAATAATTGGATCTTCCCCATATCACAAGGAGGGGCTTATCCACATGACCATACGTGAAAACCAATAATTTTTACTGTGAAAAATTATTTCACTAACAACACCCAACCAATTTGCATCATTGTATGTCATCTCCAAGAGTGGGTGACATATTAGCCTCCCTTCAGTCCCTTGGGAGAGAGAGTATGCATGCCTCCAAGATGCACAAGGGAGGTAAGGAGAGGAAAACCATACACACAAACATTCACCAATGATCATAAGACCAACATATATAATAACTACAAGATTCTTATGAGGGAGAAGAACATACCCACACAGCCAAAAATAATAACTCCAAATCCAAATCACATATAATAATCACATGCTTCTCAAGAGGGTAAGAGAGGAAAATACCCACCATAAATCTCATTTTTCTTGTACCACATAAATTTACAAATTTTCCAAAGATCTCAAGTCTTCCAAAATCCTTACTTCTTCCATAGACCATACCATAAAAAAATTTCCTCCTTGCAAGGAAGGGAGATAGGCTCTAACCCACATGGAGACCTTCTCCCACATCAACCAAATGATGGGAGAATAATATAAAACCCATCATGTATTTCCCATCAAGTCATGTGGGTGTAAGAGGGGTTCTTCCCTCTTCCCCAACACTCCCAAAATCTAAGCGTAAGAGATATGGAAGGGATAAAACAAGAAGAACAAAATTAACATGATACTCAACCAACTCAACTTTGAATACATAAAACAAGGAAAACAACCAACTACAAATATTATTAGAAATTTCAAGAAAAACAATCAAGAGGTGAAAAAATTATCTCTCAACAAAAGAACTCCAACTCCCAAAATCAAGCTAATCTTTCCAAGATCCTTGCTCCTCCAATCTCTCTCCAAATTTCCAAGAACAAAAATGAGACCAAAAAGTCCCTACCCCTTCCAAAATGGAGGAATAATTAGGAAGAATCATAAGAATCATCACCAATGAGAGGGTGACATGTGTCACCCATATCCTACTCAAAACAATACACCCCCATGTCCCCATCATACATAAGACAAAATACTTAAAGGAGGAATATCCCACAAAATCAAAAATAAACAAAATAAAATTTCCTCCAAATCTCAAGGTGGCTCACAAAACAAGTTCATAAATTTGGATGTGGACAAGAGAGGCTCAAATGGGAGGTAAAACCCCATTTGAACCTAGAAATGGGCACCCCTACCCATAGGTAGGGTCCAAGGGGTCTATTGTCATGTAAATGAGACCTCAAAAGTGAAAAGCAATCCTTCCAAATTTCACTTTTATCTTAAATTCGAGTTTGGGAAAAGTGGCACACAAAGAGAGGTAGTGGGGCCCACCCAACCCATGTTTAAGTGGTTCCACACCTCTAAAACAAGATTAAAAAATTAAAACATCACTAACACAAGTAGGAACCATTAGGCCCCTAAAATGAATCTAAAAAGGTTTAGATAAATTAATCCAAAAATGGGCCAAGAAGGAAACAACTAAAGGCCCCTGGGAATAATCATGACACATAAACAAGGAGAGTGATTTATCCAAAACCACTTGAATCCAACATAACAAGGCCAATTGATTAACTAGGTAAGGTGAGGTTTTTTCCCCAAATGGCCACTTGTGCAAACTTGGAGGTGTAACTTTGAGTCCCACATTCTCCTGTGTGAACCTATAATCTGCACACTCAAATCACACATCATCATATCTGCTTGATACAATAAAATAATAGAAACAATACCACATACATCAATAATTATATCACTTATGGATAACAATCCAAATTAAGAAAACAACTAGTATCTGAATGAGATAACTATCCAAAATGTCATATATATCCATAGTAGATCAAAATATATAATTCATCTAAGTTATTCCATGATAACATCCAAAGCATTATCATCATAGCTAGTAATCACAACATGCAACAGAATTAACATACATCCATCCTATATCAAGTAATATTTATTTGAATCACATCCTACTAGTATTCATAACAACACAAGTATAAATAAACTATTAATATGTATCACAATATATAGGCACTGCAAGCCTCAAACTCCACATGTGTCAAAAAAATAATCTATGAAAAAACAATATAATTTCTAAATAGTACTATTTCAATGTCACTAATCCATTCAATAAGATGAGTCAACAATAATATAGTGCATGAAACTAGTGGGGACTACAAAATTCCTACAATTGTTGCCTCTAGAGGAAAATGGATTGTTATAATGATTCTAAGAGTCTCCTAAAATTTTCATTTAAACCTTCTAAGTATGTCATGTGGTTTTATCTCAATTTTAAATAACATATTTATGACTATGAATGGATATATGAGCTATGTGAAGTATGTAACAAAGGAATCCTCGAACACTTTCTAATTATAAATTGGACCAAGGGTTAGGCTCATAAAGCATCCTTATTCAAGATCATGTAAATTGAATGTAAATAAATTTTAAGGAACATCTTCATGTTACACATTTAAAACACTCAAATAATTCTTAAAAGAAAGAACATGCCTCTCAGCAGTCCTACTTCCATCAAAATTGGGAAGAAATGTGAAATCATTCTTTAGAAATTCATGTTTAATGAAAAAAATAAACTCAGTTTCTCTCAGTCAAGACATTATTTAGTTGTGATATTTTCCAATACCTATAAGAGAAACTAAATAAATCATAACTTAGACAAAACATTAGTTGATTTCAAGAAAAATATCTCAAAATAAAACAAGTTCAACTAGAGATCTAAAGAGCTCAAAACAAATCAAAAGTAGAGATGAAAAAAATTCTTCTTTCCAAAAATAACTCTCCTCGAGTGCCATTTAGTGTTTACTTGTGTATGTGTAATACACACAAGATACATAGAATGAGAAGAAAGGATGGTGTAAAATAAAAATGGTAGCACAAAGAATCAACCTCCAAACAAGACATATATCCACTAAAAACCAAGATCAATGACTACCCAAAGAAGATAAGAATATCATTTTTTAAATGCCATCCTTCTTCAATATCAAAACCACGGGTTTGACCTCCTTTATAGTAGAAAACAAATTTGGCGTGTGTGTGGAATACAAAAGAAAAATATGATGAGTAAACAATAGGTTAGCATATCATAATGAATCACAAATAATGAACCTCAAAACTCTTCAATATCAAAACCATCCTTATAGCATCATTTTAGTGTTGGAAAGTGTTGTATGCACACTTGGAAAACAAAAAAAGAGGAATTAACCTCACTAATTTTGGAACCTAGTTGGAATTGTGGTTCAAGGAATGAATACTCTTGACATATAGATAGCTCTATTGGGAGGACCTAATTTTAACCTATAGATGGTTGGTGCATTTGGGTAAAACACCATCTAAACTATGTATTTAAGGATCTAAATAACTCCCATTTACACTAAGACCAACCCTAATGATATTTGCAATGGTTTTAAGAGGTTATATATCATCAAAATAAACTCAAAAGAGAGGTATATTAAAGGAATAAAAGGTAACTAGGCTCTCTTTTCCAAATATTATGCAATTAAGCACCTTGATTTCAATTAAATTTCAAAAACTATAGCTAACAAGAAAAACATTTAACTTGTTCCTATATTAACTCTAGGAAATCAGTCAAGGGGAATATAAAAATAATGAATATAAATAAATTACTCATTTACCACTATTTTTAATTACTTAACTAATACTGCATTGGCACATCCAAGAAACCAAGTATCAAAAATAGTAACTCATGAAAATAGACTAGCTAAGCTCAATCTACTGGTTCAAATTTAAGATTAAAGATCATAGATTCAAACTTTAGTTAATAATTGAAATATACTCCTTAAATATGCATCAAGGCATAAATAAATAATGAAAACAATTCAAACTCACAAAATCATGTAGAGCTCCAAATTCTCTCTATATATTGATTTGTTATTGCCAAGATGAAATTTACAATGTGTTTTAGGATATTTATATGAAAATGGAGTATTTTTCCAACACTAGAGGAGGAGGATGGATATACTTTTTTGTTAAGATGACATGATTTGGAATGAAAGTGTGTGACTATGCCAAATGCTTAAGACAAAGGTGTTTCATCATGGTGGACTCAAGTTTGATGTATGTACTATCATGTATGGATTTTTTTGTGTCTTGAGGTCTTGATTAAAGGCAAGGGTCTATTATGTGATTTATTGTGTTGAGAGTCTCATGTGATATTGATAAAATAAGAGGTATGAAAGTGGAATAAAACATAATAATAATTTTTATTTGAAGAACAATATGGTGCTAGGATGCTTTAAGATCTTGTATAGGTCTCGCATCAAGTGAATAGTGAAGTCAATGGAAGGATTAACATGAAAAAAATATTTATGAATGTTCAAGAACTATGAATAAAGGGTATGGAGACTTGAAGGCTTATTTTCATATATATCAAGATGGGACTAGTATTTACAAGATGAGAAAAGTAATTTGTATTAGAAAATGCATCTACATGTGAAGGAGGAGAACACTCGTATGTTTGAAGTCAATTAGGTATGAGTGTGGAAAATTGTGACCACCGAGAAGAGGTAAGAGATGTATCTCTAAGATAGGCTTGTATGTTATCTTTTTTCCATCTTCAATCATGAAGTTGTTTTGCATAAAAAGGGTGTTTTGAAGACCATTTTCAGACATTTATGAGGATCTATTAAATTTTTAAGGGCCTAACATGGTTCCTAGTTTGCTTGAGGTTCTGTGAAGACTCGGTAAGAAGATACATAGGTTAGAGATAGTTGTTTGTGAATATTCTTTAAAAGGGTTTTCTTGAAGACTAAGAAGAGTTTTAAGGTGCAAGTCTTTAGAGATCTAAGACAGTTATGAATAATTGTGATTGAACTCAATGATTGATGTGTAAAGGACAATTAGGATGTTGATGTCAATGGTTGGTAGATATTAAGAAAATTTCAACCATCCATCAAGAAGGTATGCTTGATATACTTAGTTTCATTTATGAGGTCATGTCATAGAGATATAGTAATTTTAAGAGTGCATCAAGGTGTGTAGATAAATTAAAGATCTGATACATGTATTTTGGAACTTGAAAGTGTGTTTTAAATACTTGGTATAAGTCTGTGTCACCTAAAATAGGGTAAGAAGTTCTAGAAGCTAGTACAGGTACTTATAAGTCTTAAAAATTATTCAAGACCTAAATGTTGCTTGAAGTTGATTGAGGTATGTTTCGAGTCCCAAAGTTAAGTGTCTCTTTCTCTTCAAGGAAGAAACATAGTTTGTAGAAGAGCTTCATGGTATGAGGAAGCCTAGTTTGTAAGAAAAGTGTGTATGACTATGTGTTAAGGGTTACCATAGCTCTAAGCTACCTAAATATGAGTTAATTGAAGTATTGAAGAGGGTTTCGAGCATCTAGGTGAAAGTATAGAGAGAACTTAGTGTTTTTATGTCTCTAATATGAATCTAATAGATTGAATGATAGTAAGGATGTCCTGTTAGTGTAAATCAACAACACCATTGGATGTTGATCAGATCTCTAGTTTGACATTTTGGACATCCAATGGTGATTGCACAACATTGAATCTTTTCCCAAGTGTGGGACTTGTAAAAATGGGAAAATAATCTCTAGGTTAGAGGTTGGTTCCTCAACTCCTCTGATCAGGTGTATTACTTGCAAGTTGTAGAGGTTTTAAACTCAAAATCCTACTCTAAATTCCAAGGGGACAGAGATAGAGAATGCAAAAAAGAACTAAAACTAATGCTAATAAGGTGATGCACCAAAGGAGTGGTGAGAATTTTTACTTCAGAGATTGACACAGATTACAGAAATGCAACAAAACATCATACACAGACTGATAAAATGTAATGAAAGATCATGGGTAAATCAAACAACACAAGAAGAGGACTGAAACTCATTCACAGAGCTTGCATTGTCAATTTTTTATATCAAAATACAGGCATTACATCAACAGAAAGGTAGAAAATGTGTTGCAGCCTTGAAAGAGGTCTGGTATTCCACAAAATCACTTTTTTGGGTGGAAGAGGGAGCCTGCAATACATAAAAAATGTCCAACCCTTCAAAAATGAGCCAAATCTAGCTTTTACAATGCAAAAAATGAGCCCAGGAGAGAGAAACATGGGAAAACATGAGAGGAGATTCAACCACCAACCAAAATGTAATAAAACAACATGGGAATCCTTAAAGGTCCATTCCCTGACATTTTTCACCATGCTGGGAGAGAATGTGAGCCATTCTTCATTAAAAATGGTGGTTGGAACGTCATTTCTATTGATTACCACATGCTAGAGGTGTTTTTTCAATTTTCTCCTCAAAATTCCATCAAAATATAGAATTAAGCCTAGAATCATGTAGATAATTTCACCAGCTTTCTGTTGATATAAAGAACATGAAAACCAAGATCTTGATTGAAAGTTATGCTCATTTGAAAATTTAGGGTAAAACAGGGCCAAAACAGATGGCGGGCTGAAAATTTGAAATTTTCCCACTTTTTTGCATTTGGGAAAATTTTCCCAAAATCTCCAAACTCGCCACTCCTAGTGCCACGTGGCACGTTTTGATTGGGTGCGCACCTTTTGCGCTTCATTTCCACCGTTTTGGCCAATGGAAAATTTCCCAAAATTCTCTCGCTGGATGAACCGAGGACACGTGGCGCAATGTGATTTGCTGCGGATTTTTCCTCTGTCTGTTCCATCACTTTTGACCATCTTTCCTTGAGTTAGACATGTGGTGTCATCTTATTCGCTACGGATTTTCCTTTCAAAATTCTCTGCGGGCCTGCCTTCTCCATTTTGTCGCCACGTGGACACGTGGCAAGATCTAACTAGTTGTGGCCTTTGGGAGCAGACTTTTCTTTTGATTTTTTACACTTGGGTAAAAAAGGAAAAAATCCTTTCACACCCCAACCCCGACACCAAGGTGACATGTGGCTCGATCTGACTGGTTGGCGGGCCTTCGGGCCAGAATTTTCCTTTCACACCTCCTTCAAACACTTTGCAAAATTTCCAATCTTTCCTCCACATTCTCGTCATTCCTTGGTGCCATGTGGTGAGCTCCCATTGGACGCGGGCCTTGGGGAAAAAATTTCTCTTTGCACTAACCTTTGGGAAAAATTCCCAATTTCTCCCCGGCGGCCGATGCTCCAACGCCCCTTGAGACACGTGGCGTCATCTTATTAGCTCGCGGGCCTGCGGGCTAAAATTTCTCCTTTCCTCTCGCCAAAACACTTCACCAAATTTTCAATTTTATCTCCACCCTCTGCCACTCCTTTGGCCTAAGGACACGTGGCACAATGTGATTGGATGCGGGCCTGGCGTCGAAAAATTTTGTTTGTGTCGACCCTTAGGAAATTTTCCTAATTCCTTCCCCTTGGACATGTGGTGAGCTCCCATTGATCGGAGGGCCATTGGGCTGAAAAATTCCTTCTGAAACCTTGCCAAACACTTGGTAAAAATTCCAAGTTTACCTCTATCATCCGCCACTTCTGAGGACACGTGGCATCATCTTATTGGCCCGGTCTTGTCTAGGTAAAATTTCCCACAAAAACACTGTTGAGCCATAACTTCAAATATACATGGAGTTAGGAGGAAAATTTTACCTTTCTGGAAAGCTGAGAAAAATCTCTATCCAATGGTGCCATTTCCAAAAGGTTTTGAGTGCCTAAAAAGCAAAAAATTATGACTAAGGCACAAGAGAGGAAAGGATGAAGGGATTTAACCACAAAATGAGCAAGGGGCTCATTTTTTATAACAATTTGGTGACTCGTAGGGGTCATCTCGCTGCTGGATGAA
The DNA here is from genome assembly GCA_018340775.1 of Taxus wallichiana var. yunnanensis. Taxonomy (NCBI): domain Eukaryota; kingdom Viridiplantae; phylum Streptophyta; class Pinopsida; order Cupressales; family Taxaceae; genus Taxus; species Taxus wallichiana. Next base: position 291,970,787 of record CM031242.1, on the reverse strand, counting down.
GTTACCAATTGCACTCAAGAAATCCATTGGGAATGAGGTCATTAAATTCTCTCGTTTGGTACCCCAACCGATTAGAACACTACAAGGAGGAATATGGAGGGTACAACACCATCTGATTGGAGTAAGGCCTGTAAAACACATTTCCTGAATAGCAAGCTTGTGTCAAAGCACTTAGGGAAATCAAAACTAAACTACAACAAAATAATGTGCATAAACACTTGGAGGAATGAAAACCTAAGCTAATATGTACAAGGTGGAGAGTTTCTCTCAGTAGCAATGCTTTAGATGAATTCCATTGACTAGAATCTACAATTCTTCACCATCCAATGAAGACAATTAGAAGGCATTGTTGTCCTTACACTTTGTGACCATATATGGGCCACTCCAAATGGCATCAAATTTTGAATGCCTCCCCAGTTTAGCTCTATCTGCATCCCATTTTAACACTAGATCTCCAACTTGGAAAGATATATCCTTGGCCTTCCTATCAAAGGTCTTCTTGATCAAAGTTTGATCCTTCTCCATTGCTTGGGATGCCTGATTTCTGATTTATTGGAGCTCCATCAATTCTGCATACCTAACCTCCATGGGTCCAAACTCCAACAACTCCAATTGTTTCATGAGTTCCAATGTTGGCAACTCAAGTGACATGGGAAAAATTTCCTCTCTTCCATAAACAAGCTTGAATGGAGAGTTACCTGTAGATCTCTTGGGAGTTATCCTATCAGCCCATAAGGCTGATTTCAACTTAGTATGCCAAGACCTCTGATTCTCATCAAGAGTCCTCCTAATGATCCTTAACAAGTTCTTGTTTGTGGATTCAACTTGGCCATTACCCTGAGGGTAATAATTTGATGAAGTGCTTAGGTAGATCCCATTCTTGACAGCCCATTCAATTACCTTGGACCTAATGAATGCCAATGCATTATCTGATATTATTGTAGCAGTATGCCAAATCTAGTTGCTATCCCTTCATAGAAGTCTAGGATGCTAGATTCATTTGCTTCCTCGAGTGCTACTTGCTTGACCACTTGGTGAAATAATCATTCTTAGAATCCATTTGTGCCCTTGGCTTGAATTTGGATTAATGACTCCAATGAAATCTAAACCCCATTGCATGAATGGCTGGTCAACTGAAATTGGATGCAATGGAAGGGCAGCTAGTCTCTCCTTACCCGTGAAGAATGCACAATTCTTGCACCTCTTGATCCATACATAACAATCATTGAAAATCTTGGGCCAATAATAGCCAGCCCTCATAATCTTCAGAACTGTCACTCTCAGTGCAAAATCACCACTAGCTGATCCACCATGGAACTCTTCCAACACCCTATAAATCTAATTTGTACCAATGCATCTCAGCAGCACTCCATTCACATCCCTTTTGAACAAAACACCATCAACAAGGGCATATGGGATAGCCTACAATCTAAAGTGTCTTCTTTTGGTCTTGTTCATCTCTAGAGGGCATAGACCTGTGTTTAGGAAGTGCATTATGTCTTAGGTCTAGCAAGGAGTGAGGATACCATCATTTTCTTCTTGAGTGCTTCCTTGCTCATGGCTATCTTGCAACGCCAAAACAACCTCCTTCTCATTGCATGCTTCCTTGGATTTATTCAAGACCAACTGCTCACACAATCCTTTTCCTCTGACCAACTTGGTGAATTTGATCTCAATGTCATACTCCATGACACAAGTAATCCAACCTACTCTCTTTTCATTCAGGTCTTTGTTGAGGAGGAAGTCTTTAACTCCCACATGAGAAACCAACAATTGAACCTTGTTGTTTGAAACTAGATGCTTGAATTTCTTCAAGCTCCTTATTACTACAAGAACATGTTTCTCAATGAAAGAATACCTCACCTCACAGTCCTCCAATATTTGGTGAAGAAAGCAATTGGCTACTCATCATTGTCTTTGTTCTACCGTACCAAAATTACAGAAATAGTATCATCACCCCGAATGCATGGAGGATGAAATCCTTGGAGAAATCCGGGTTAATTAGAGTTGGGGCTTGAGAGATGGCTTCTTTGATTGCTTCAAAATTTCCTTTCCTTCTATCGTCCATTTGAAAGCTATGCTTTTATTTAACATCTTGGTGATAGGTTTGACTAGGGCTGCAAAATTTGGGGCAAACCTCTAAACAAAATTTATTCTCCCCAAGAAAATTTGAAGGGCCTTCTTGTGGCTTGGCAATGGTAGTGCTCTTATGGCTTCAACTCTTTCTGGATCAATTGCTAATCCTTCTTTGGAGACAATGTGGCCAAGGAGCTTTCCTTCATGGGCTAGAAAAATACACTTTTTAGGATTCAAGGATACTCTAAATATTTTGCTCCTTTGGAACACTTGTCTTAAATGAAAGAGATGGTCTGCTGCATTTTTTGAAAAAATAGTGATATCATCAAGATATATCAGCACCATGTTGTTAATCAAACCCTTGAACGCCATGTTCATTTCCCTTTGAAAGTAGCTCCAGCGTTGGACAACCCAAATGGCATTTTCCTATATGCATAAGTTCCCCATTTGATTGTAAAGGCTGTTTTGAACTGATCCTCTTCTTTCACCATAATCTGATTGTACCCTCAATAGCCATCAAGTAATGAAAACCTCTCAGAGCCGGAAACAACTTATAAAATCTGCTCCATAGAAGGAAGTAGATAATGATCCTTGAGAGATGCTCTATTCAAATCTTTGAAGTCAACACACAATCTGATTTCTCTTCTCTTCTTCCTAATTGGAATCAAGTTGGCTACCCAACTAGAATGCTTGATAGGGAATATGATACTTGAATCTATCAACTTATTCAATTATTTTCTCATGAGAGGTTCCATATGTGGACTGACTAACCTTTGTTTCTGCCTGATGGGTTTAGTACTTGGATCCAATTCAATGGTGTGTTGAGCTAACTTGGGATTGAAACCTTTCAAATCTTCATAGCTCCAAGAAAACACATCAGGGAATTCTTGACAAAGTTGTATGAACTCATACCTTTCTTGCTCAGTTGTCACTTTACCAACTTGGAGTGATTTTCCTTCTTCCACCAAGATGGACACTGAATCTTCTCCCTTGACTTGGATGTTTTCTTTCTCCTTCCTAAACTGATCATTAGGATTGAAAATGGACTCCAAAGTAATAAGTCCCTTTGGTAGTTTGTTGGTTCTTAGCTGTACCACTTGGTCACCATACTGCTGCTCCAACTTTTCCTAATTTTTAGCTGAGAACTCAACCTCTTCTTGCAAGAAATGGATGATTTGTTGATCATTTTCAAACACTTGCCAACTCACATTGTTTTCTGGCACCAAAGGCCTTACAATCACATGGATGTTTGGTTGTACCTTATCTTTTGGATGCTTTCAACAACATCAAAGGCTGCTCCAACTACTGCAAGCCTGTCAGCATCTTGGTTCTCTTTTCTAGGAATGGATTTGATGCCAAATCCCTCAAAATATTCAATGAGGTCCCACACCCTATTTTTGTAGCACTTGAGCAGATCATTCTTGGCAGCATGTTGCCCCTTAACTTGGTTGAAAATCAACTCACTGTCACCTAAGAATTGCAAGTTCTTTATTCCTCTCTTGATTGACTAATGCAATCCTTGTATCAAAGCTTCATATTCAGCAGTGTTATTAGAGCATGCAAACTAAAATCTAAAAGTTGAATAATACTTAACTCCTTGAGGTGAAACAAGCATAGCTCCCCTCCTGCACCTTATCTACTCCCTGATCCATCAAAAACAACCGCCATACCTCATTTTCATCCTTGTGGTTTGGCTTGGTGATGCTAGGAATAGGCTGATTTTATTCATGCATGCAATAGAATCCTAGCTCGATTCTTATATTTCTTGATAATGATCAAAAGCATGCACCTTGCTTGCCCATTCATCAAGATTCGATCTGGGATACTTCCAACCTTGGTGTCACTTCATCAGTGCTTTGGATAATCTTCTTGATCAAACGTTGAACAATTGGTATTGATTTGGCTTGGAGTGTGAGGCTCAATGTGAAAGTTTGCAATAGGCTTAGATCTGATTGTGGCTTTAGTTCCATATCTTGTTCTGAACAACATGTGTGACCAATCAGTAGATAAGTACCCTCCAATCTTGGCTATGAAATCCCTTGACAGACATAGGGCAAAGAGTGGTGGAAGGTCTATTACCGAGACATCTTACAAAACAACAACGTTGGGGCATGCATGCAAAGTAAGACTCAAGTTTTTATCACTCCAATCATTGTTACTACTGTCCCATCCAATTGCACTACCCCTTTGGATATGACTTCATATTGAAGCCCCAACTGATTAGCTATTTTCTTGGGCATTACTAAACTACTTGCTCTGGAATCAATCATGTAGTTGTGTACTAAATGGTTTCCAATGATCAATGAAACATAGAATGGAGGGGGATTCAACATTTTAACTTGTTGTCCTCCATGATTCCTCTCAGGCTGGGTAGCATTTGTGAGTACCTTCTCTTGCATTTGGACCTCACTGATTTGAAGTTAACCAGGTCCTTCATGGCAACTTGTTGCAAATCTCTTTGGCCTAAGATGGATAGTGATTCCCACATTGATATGTTTACATTTGTATTCTTCATCTGATCAATGATGTTGAATGGAGATGAAGCATCTCTCTATTGTTCCTTTTCCTACACATTCATTCCTTGCACATGGGCAGCAACAACTAGCATCTGAGTTGGCCTAGGAACTGTTTTAGGCAGTCCTTGTGTGCTTAAAATTGCATTTTGTTTGCCAATAATTTGTGGAGTGGTAGAAGGTTGTGAATTACTTGGAGCCAATGGTTTTTCTTCACCCAAATTTCTCCTTTTTAACCATGTGTTGGCTGCAACACTTTGGGAGATTGTTTGATTCATTCCACAAAAATCTTTTGCCTACCAGTTTACAAGTGTGGTGTCATTTGGAGCTGATTGTTGCTGGAATGTTTCTTGTTGTTGGTTATTTCCTTGACTCCCTTCACCTTCCACACCAGTAGTTGTCACCATTAATGCTTAATTTAAGGCATTGTTGAAACACATAGACTAGTTGTGAGGTTCATTGCATGGGAAACACCAATCATACTCTTGAGCTAGGTTGTTTTGCAGACTCGGCACTATTGCTTTAGAAGCGTAGATGTAGCATTGGGATTATAGGGCTAAAATGGTCTTTTGTCGGGAGGTCTTGCTTGATTTTGATTTGCAACTGGATTGGGTGGTCTTTTAGGCTAGTATGGTTGCCTGTTAGGTTGAGCTTGAGTGTAACCAGCTCATTACCTAAATTTTGCAATTGCTTCATGACTTCTTGAAGTTCATTTGAGGCACTAGAAGATGAAGTAGAAGCTTCACTTGAATTCTGATTTCTAGGAGTGGGAATAGGAGCTAAAATAGGTGCTTAACTAGTACTTGGGCTCTCTAAACTTGGATACAATGGCATTGGAGGCCTAGGAGCTAGCTTTCTAGCTTGAATCAAGCAATCTTCAGCTCTAATGGCAATGTTATAAGCAACAGGATTGTTGTGCCCCCATGGATTGAATTAACATAGAAATATCAGATTTTAGAGCTTTAAGGTAATATAGAAAAGCACCTTCTGTTGTTGGCCTTACTGCCACTGGAATTCTCTCCCAACTCATTTGAAACCTGAAGTTAAAGTCAGTCAACTACTCATTGGGATCTCTCTTGATGGTTGTCAACTGTTCCAAAAGGGACAAGTTATCTCCCTTTTCTCTAAACTACTCATGGAGAGCTATGCATAGCTGGTTCCAATTTTGGATAGAACCTTAGGCAAGACTCTAAACCATTGTAAAGATTTCCCTTTGAATGAAGATGCCAGTAGTTTGACAGTAACTTGCATCTCATTAATCTCATGGATTGCAAAAATATTAGCAATATCCTTAACATGATCACCGGAGTGGTATGATTCTCTCCAAAGAAAGTATGGAATGTTCTTCAATGTTGTAACTGGGATTGGATTTTGTGCATTGAGAGCAAGTGGGCTACTGCTAGTGAAATTGACATAGGGGTTGTGTTGTGCCATTCTGATTGGCCTTAGAACCCTTGTTGATTGGATGAAAGGTCTACCAGGTGGAGGAGTTGATAGAGTTCTGTTTGGTGGAGATGGAGACCTTTGAACTCTCCTCCCTCTTTGCCTTCTTCTTGGAGATAATTGTAGATACTCAAATAGCACCTCTTCTTCTCCAACTCTTGACCTTTTGGTGATTCTTCTCATGAGTTTTCAGGTCTACACTACTAAAACCAGCTGATTCTTCTTCCTTGGAGTCGCCAGATGTGTAATTCAGGGCTCTTTTAAGCAAGAAAATTGCAACAAATGCACATCTATTTTGTTGCAATGAAGATGAAGACCTCTAAAGTCCCACCGTGTGCCAAAAATATTAGTGTAAATCAGCAGCACCCCTGGATGTTGATCAAATCTCTAGTTTGACATTTTGGACATCCAGTGTGATTGCACAACATTGAATCTTTTCCCCAAGTGTGGGACTTGTAAAAATGTTATAATAATCTCTAGGTTAGAGGTTGGTTCCTCAACTCCTCTAATCATGTGTATTACTTACAAGTAAGTTGTAAAGGTTTTAAACTCAACATCCTACTCTAAATTCCAAAGGGACAGAGATAGAGAATGCAAAAAGGAACTGAAACTAATGCTAATAAGGTGATGCACCAAAGAGGTGGTGAGCATTTTTACTTCTGCAGATTGACACAGATTATAGAAATGTAATAAAACATCATACACAAATTGATAAAATGTAATGAAAGATCATAGGTAAATCAAACAACACAAGAAGAGGACTGAAACTCATTCACAGAGCTTGCATTGTCAATTTTTTATCAAAATACAGGCATTACATCAACAGAAAGGTAGAAAATGTGTTGCAACCTTGAAAGAGGTCTATTATTCCACAAAATCACTTTTTTTGGGTGGAAGAGGGAGCCCGTAATGCATAAAAATGTCCAACCCTTCAAAAATGAGCCAAAACGGCTTTTACAATGTAAAAAATGAGCCCAAGAGAGAGAAACTCAGAAAACATGAGGGAGCTTCAATCACCAACCAAAATGCAATAAAAAACATCAATATCCTTAAAATTCCATTCCCTAACATTTTTCACCATGCTAGGAGAGAATGCGAGCCATTCTTCATTAAAAATGGTGGTTGAAACGTCATTTCTATTGATTCACACGTGCAGAGGTGTTTTTTCAATTTTATCCTCAAAATTCCATCAAAATATAGCATTAAGCCTAGAATCATGTAGATAATTTCACCAGCTTTCTGTTGATATAAAGAACGTGAAAAATTGAGCTCTGGATCAAAAGTTATGCTCATTTGAAAATTTAGGGCAAAACAGGGCCAAAACGGGATGGCGGGCCGAAAATTTGAAATTTTCCCACTTTTTGCATTTGGGAAAATTTTCCCAAAAATCTCCACGCTCTACCACTCCTGGTGCCATGTGGCACATTCTAATTGGATGCGGGCCTTCTGCGCTTCATTTTCCACCATTTTGGCCATTGGAAAATTTTCCAAAAATTCTTTGCCGACTGGATGACCCGAGGACACGTGGCGCGATGTGATTTGCTGCGGGATTTTTCCTCTATCTGTTCCATCACTTTTGACCATCTTTCCTTGAGCTGGACATGTGGTGTCATCTTATTGGCCACGGGATTTTCCTTTCAAAATTCTCTGCGGGCCTACCTTCTCCATTTTATCGCCACGCGGACACGTGGCAAGATCTAACTAGGTTGTGACCTTTGGGAACGGACATTTCTTTTGATTTTTTACACTTGGTTGAAAAAGGAAAAAATCCTTTCACACCCGAACCCCCGACACCGAGGTGACACATGGCTTGATCTGACTGGTTGGCGGGCCTTCGGGCTGGAATTTTCCTTTCGCACCTCCTTCAAACACTTTGCAAAATTTCCAATCTTTCCTCTGCATTCCATCATTCCTGGTGCCACGTGGCAAGCTCCCATTAGGCGTGGGCCATGGGGAAAACATTTCTCTTTGCACTAACCTTTGGGAAAAATTCCCAATTTCTCCTAGTAGCCGATGCTCTGACGCCCCTTGAGACATGTGGCATCATCTTATTAGCTCACAGGCCTGCGGGCCAAAATTTCTCCTTTCCTCTCACCAAAACACTTTGCCAAATTTTCAATTTTATCTCCACCCTCCACCACTCCTTTGGCCTAAGGACATGTGGCACAATGTGATTGGATGCGGGCTCAAGGTCAAAAATTTTGTTTGTGTTGACCCTTAGGAAATTTTCCTAATTCCTTCCCCTTGGACACGTGGTGAGCTCCCATTAGACGGCGGGCCATCGGGCCGAAAAATTCCTTCTAAAACCTTGCCAAACACTTGGTAAAAATTCCAAGTTTACCTCCACTGTCCGCCACTTCGAGGACACGTGGTGTCATCTTATTGGCCTGGAATTGTCCAGGAAAATTTCCCACAAAAAATCCGCCGAGCCATAACTTCAAAAATACATGGAGTTAGGAGGAAAACTTTACCTTTCTGGAAAGCTGAGAAAAATCTCTATCCAATGGTTCCATTTCCAAAAGGTTTTGAGTTCCTAAAAAGAAAAAAATTATGACTGAGGCACAAGAGAGGAAAGAATGAAGGGAGTTAGCCACAAAATGAGTAAGGGGCTCATTTTGGATAACATGTCCATAAGTCATGTTGTAAGAACATGAGAGATACTAAAGTTACAAGATGAAAAATAAGGTGATTTTTCAATCATGTCATAGTAAAATGATGAAATCATGTACTTCTAGATGAATTTTGATGGCCTGCAACATTTGTTGACAAGTATTAAAGAGTAATATTTTTAGTTAAAAATATCATGGTAGATAGTTTAAGCATGTTCCTTGTGCTTTAGACGTGTTTTTGAGGCTTTTCGTTAGAACTGAGAAAAATTTGAAGGTTTGATCAATAGAAAATGACAGATATTTGTGTATGATTAGTTTTATGTTTATTTATTTGAACCATTATTGAGAGAATGTGTGTGTGTGGTTTTGCATGAGTTATGGATTCATCAAGAAGCTTTGTGTTAATATGGGCATCCTAGTATGAAGAATCATGTTTGTAGCTGTCATGGAAAGATGTTTGGAAGTTATTCATGAAGGTTTTTATGATCTCGGATGCCTATGTTAATTGAAATTTTTGAATTCCTTGAAGAAACTGGGAATGGTCTCATGAGGAGCCGAGAAGAGCTCCATAAGCAGGATAGGTGAATAGATAATATTTTTACATCATGAGAGCTAAGTTGATTAGTGATTCTTTGTATATTTTTTGTTAATGTAAATGGGTAAGCTATTTTGAGAAGAACACATGATTTAGGGGAGCTAAAAGTATTTTTGTATGACTTAGGGGAGTTTTTAGCTATTTCAAGTTAGTTTTCTAGTTTTATGAGTAGGGGTAGGTATCAAAGAAGCTTTTAAACTCATGAAAGAGGTGTGTTTTAATAAATTGAATTGGTATACATGATCTAAGGGGAGATATAATCTATGAGTTTTAGATGTTAAATTTTTATGATGAATATGGTACAAGTAAGAGAGTGTGATGTTATCATCTCATCCAAAGATAAGAATATTGAAGTAGGTTTTGGTGTCCTTAAAATGTAAGAGGATGTTTCTAGCATTTGGTTTATTGGATTCAGTTATATCATGGTCAATGTTAGAGTTATAGGTGAAGATTGTATCTTTTATTGTTTGGCATATTATGTTTTTACAAGATAGTATTTCAGGTATGTTGCTTTGTCATTAATTTCAAAAGGAGGAGAATGATCTCGATGGCATGGGTGTTCATTAATGGGAGTTTGAGTTTAGTTTGTTTTACCATCAATATGTTTACCATGAATGAAAAATTGGGATATTGTTGGCATTGTGTTTTCATTGATGTTAAATTGAAGGTGTTGTCATAATCTTCATTGATTCTATTGATGTAAAAAGAGTTATGGAGCATGAAAGTTTATTGGTAATGTCTAGACAAGTTGATTTTCTTGGTTTATGTGTTGGTTCATGAGATCTTGAGAAGGTATGGTGGCTTATGGTGTCTTATAGATGTGATGAAGTTTTTTGGTGATGCTATGATGATGACATGGCATGTGTTGAAGGTCATTCTAGGTATGAAAGGTAGCCAAGATGATGAGGTGGTCATATTTGGTGAAATAAACATGTTCTACGTGTTTGTATGTCGGAGTTTAGAGAGAAGAATGAGGCATGGTATGGTGAAATGAAGCATGAATCAGATTTTTGAGCATGGTAATATCATGTTAATTATTTTTATGATGTGTAGACGCACTCATAAGTGTCTTATAGTGTTGGTTTAGGTGTTAGATATTTTTTTAGGTTTGTTCCTAGACATAAACCTTAAGAAACCCAGTCCTTGTGTGGTGGAGTCAAGACTTATAGGTGTATTTGGGAAAAATGTGGGAATTGGAGATTGTTTTTAGGATTTTTGATGGTGTGGTCTAAATTTTAGGACCTAATGTTGAATATTTTGCAAGATATCAAGTTTTTACTAAAAATGAGCTTCCAAGGATGAGTTTTTGAGCTAAAATTTGAGTTTTTGATGTTCATTGGAGAGTGTGTGGTTTACATAGGGACCTAAGATCTTGAGGATAGTTAAATAGGTCTATTATGAAGGTTTTCTAGTAGAATGAAATTGTTTGATCATCAATTTTTTATGAACAATCATTTATAAGTTAAATAGATTTTTAACACTATTAAAACCCTAGCTTGGTAGCAACTTGGAAGAAATTGATGGTACATGGCCGAATTGATATTTTGAGAAAATATGGTGATTTAATGTTATATAGGATTCCTCTAGCTTTTCCATGTGTGATTTAGATTTTTTGTTTGTATGTGGACCCCACCCAAAAAGGTAAGTTTATGGAAAAGTTTAGTTTGTGACAAAGTTATCCATTGAACCTAATGACTAATTTAGCATTTATTGAATCATGGGAGTTTTTATTCATTTACATGATGGTTTTATAACGTGTTTGAGAACTTAGGTGGTGAAGTGTGCCCTATGTTTAGGATTATTTTTAGGAAGTTTGGAGTAGTTTGGGTGTAGAGTTGTTTTAGAGGTGTTATTATTAGTGTAAAATTACAAAGCACCCCTGACGCCGATCGATTTCTAGGTTGATCACTCTTGCATCCAGTGTAATTGCACAACATGGAAACCTCTCTCCAAGTGTGGGACTTGGAAACTGAGAGAGGAATCTCCAGATTAGAGGCTGGTTCCTCAAACTCCTCTGATTTAGATCTATATTTTGTAAAACTACAGAGGTTTAGATCCTAATCCTATTCTAACTTGCAAGGAGACAGGGGTAGAAGTGCAAAATTTGAAACTAACTAAAGATGGTGATGCACCAAAAAGGAGTGGTGAAACATATTAGTCATGCAAATAGACACAGTACTCAAGGTTCACAACATAAAAAAACATACACAGATCGATAATGTATAATTTAGCATATGAAATCAAGCAAATAATACAAACAGAGGATCAAACCCATTCACAGAGCTTGCATCATCAATTTAATATCAAAATACGCATTACACCCTCGTAGAGGTAAAGAAAACTATTACAATCCTTGAGAGGTCTCGATACTTCATCAATCCTCAAGAAGGTGAAAGAAGAAGTCTCATATGCCCAAAATGTTCCTCTTTGAAATGAGCCCAAAATCGGCTTTTAAAAATGTAAGGGTCGAACCTGTGGAACAGAGACGTACAAAGGCATGGGAGCCCATTCTTTCTTGACTCTAGGTGTATTAAAATGGCATGGAGGACCTTACAAACCCATACCCTATCATTTTGACCAGATTGCAGGAGAATGCGACCCATTCTGCATTAACTCTGGTCGCTGGAATGTCATTTCCGGCCATGAATACGCGTCAGAGCCGTTTCTTGATTTTTCTCCCTCTAGACTGCTCCAAAACGCAAGATTGACCCCGGAATCGTGTAGATAATTTCACCAGCTTTCCGTTGATGTAAAGAACGTGCAAATCCGAGCTCTGGATCAAAAGTTATGGCGATCTGAAGATCTAGGGCACAAAACAGTGAAAACGTGTTTTGAAATCCTTTCCCGCGCTCTGCCACCTGGACGACACGTGGCACGTGCTGATTGGATGAGAAATTCTCTCTCCTCCGTCTTTCACGGGCTTTCATTTTGAAATTCACTTGTGGGGCCCTTAACTAGACACGTGGCGCTATTTCATTGGTTCGGGCTGACTCTTTTAAAACTTGCCCTTTGACCTTTTTAACCCTTTTTCCCTGAGACACGTGGCGGCTTCTGATTGGTTCTCGGCCCTGCCGGCTTTTTCACGTACTTTGCCTCCATTTTTCCGATGTCCCATTTGATTTTGGCCCCTTTGTGCTCATTTCGGCCGATTCGGCCGGTTCGGGCAGCTTTTGGCCCGCTTGTCCCACTTTGCTTCGATCGACTTGGACCGATTTCGGCCGGTTCGGCCGCCAGCTCGCGCCTTTTGGCCCGATTGTCCCGAACTGTCCCTCTCAGCAGTTAGTCAATTTTTCTCTCAGTCGAACCAGCATTTCGCGCCCGCCGCGTACTTTCATCCCATTTGTCCCATTTTCTTTTGACTCGCTTCTGTGCTCATTTCGCCGAACACGGCCGTTTGGGCCTTTTTGTCCCAAACGTCCCGAGCAACACTTAGCCAATTTTTCTTCCTCTTTCGGCCTTATCGGCTTTTCGCGTCCACGCCGCGTACTTCTGACCGATTGTCCCAAATGCAATTTGGGCCGCCTAGAGGCTTTTCGGCCGATCCGCTTCCATTTGTCCCACTTGTCCCAAATGCTACCTTGAGCAGGACTTAGCCAATTTTCACTCTTTCCTGGATCAACCTATTTGCCTTTCTCGCTACTTTTTGCATTTCCTCGTGAGCTTGCTCCCTGTTTCTTCGGCCAGGGGAGTTAGAAAAATACCCGAAGGGACCCTAAAAACCTGATTTTGCTTTGAATCAATCAATTTGCTTGGGATTTGAATCTTCTGATGCATGTTATCAAAATTTACCCTAGGGGGGTGAATTTTGGATAACAATTTGGCAACTCAGTGGGATCATCTGCCTGCTAGATGGAAAGACCAGTTGCCTGAAGAAATCCATTGGGCATGGAGTCATCAAATATTCTGTTAGAATCCAAACTGACTCAGAATGTGCAAGGGGCAAGATGGAATGTGACCTGATGAAAGTAAAGACATGCTAAACATCTCCATGGACAGCAAGTCATGCCAAGGCACTTAGGGAAAACAAAACTAACTTACAAGAAAACAATGTGCACAAGCACTTGGAGGAAAGAAAATCTAATCTAATATCTACAGGTGTAGTGAACCTCCCTTTAGAAGCAACGCTTGAGATAGATTCCATTTACTGGAATCTGCAATTCTTCACCATCCAATGAGGCCAATTGGAAAGCATTGTTGCTTTTGCACTTTGTGACCATGTATGGGCCACTCCAAATGGCATCAAATTTGGAGTGCTTTCCTGGTTTTGCACGATCAGCATCCCATTTCAACACCAAATCTCCAATTTGGAAAGTTCTAGCCTTGGCTTTCTTATCAAAAGTCTTCTTGATCAGGGCTTGATCCTTCTCTATTGCCTGGGCTGCATGCTCTCTTGTCTCTTCTAATTCCATCAGCTCTGCATACCTGATTTCCATAGGTTCAAACTCAGCTAGTTCCAACTGTTTCATGAGTTCCAACGCTGGCAACTCAAGTGATATAGGTAGAACTGCTTCTTTCCCATATACAAGCTTGTATGGAGAGCTTCCTGTAGATCTCTTGGGTGTGATCCTATCAGCCCATAGAGCTGATTTGAGCTTTGAGTGCCAAGTCCTTTGATTTTCATCCAGAGTCCTTCTGATGATTCTTAGTAGGTTCTTGTTCGTAGACTCGGCTTGGCCATTACCTTGAGGGTAATAGTTCGATGAAGTGCTGAGATACACACAATTCTTGACAGCCCATTCAGTGATCTTTGTGCCAAGGAATGCCAATGCATTGTCTGATATGATAGTGGTAGGGGCACCAAACCTCGTGACTATCCCTTCATAGAAATCTAAGATATTAGATTCATTTGCCTCCTTGAGTGCCACTGCTTCAGTCCACTTGGTGAAATAGTTTGTTGCTGTTAGTATCCACTTGTGGCCCTGACTTGAATTGGGATTGATAACCCCAATGAAGTCCAATCCCCATTGCATGAATGGCTGATCTACTGAAATTGGACGAAGGGGCAGCACTGCTAACCTTTCTTTCCCCGTGAAGAATGCACATTTCTTGCATTTCTTGACCCATGAGTAGCAATCATTGAACACAGTAGGCCAATAGTAACCAGCTTTCATGATTTTTAGAGCTGTTACTCGTGGAGCAAAATGGCCTCCTGCTTCCTCATCATGGAACTCGTGTAGCATTTTCTCAACTTGACCTGTTCCAATGCATCTTAATAGAACACCATTGATGTCCCTTTTAAACAAAACTCCATCAACAAGCACATATGGAATGGCTTGTAATCTGAAGTATCTCCTCTTTGCTTTGCTCACTTTTAGAGGGCACATGCCCGTCTGTAGGAAATGTATCATATTCTGAGTCCAACAGGGAGTGGACACATCATCATTTTCCTGTTTTTGATCATCTTGTAATAGCAGGACAGCGTCTTCTTCATCTTCTGGGTTGTCTGGTTGTTTGGAAGCGAGCTGCTCACACAAACCTTTGCCTCTTACCAGCTTGGTGATCTTGATCTCAATGTCATACTCCATGACACGGGTGATCCAACCTGCCCTTTTTTCATTCAAATCCTCGTTGAGGAGGAAATCCTTAACCCCAAAGATGCGAGACTAAGCAATCGTATCTTGTTTTTTGAGACTAAATGCTTGAATTTCTTCAAGCTTCGACATTCGCAAGGACATTCTTTTCAATAAAAGAGTACCTCATTTCGCAGCACCCTAGGCTCTGGTGAAGAAGGCAATCGGCTGCTCATCATTATCTTTGTTCTGTTGTACCAGAATGGCAGAAATAGTGTCATCACCTCCAAATGCATAGAGGATGAAATCCTTGGAAAAGTCTGGGTTGATGAGAGTGGGTGCCTGGGAGATGGCTTCTTTGATTGCTTCAAAACTCTCCTTGCCTTCTGGCCGTCCATTTGAAAGCCATGCTTTTCTTAACATTTTAGTGATGGGCTTGACAAGGGCTGCAAAATTTGGGACAAACCTCCGAACAAAGTTTATCCTTCCCAGGAAACTCAAGGGCCTTCTTGTGGCTTGGCAATGGTAGAGCCCTTATGGCTTCGACCCTCTCGGATCAATTGCTAATCCCTCCTTGGAGACAATATGGCCAAGGAGCTTCCCCTTCATGTGCAAGAAAGATGCACTTCTTAGGATTCAAAGACACACCGAACTTTCTACACCTCTCGAAACACTTGCCTGAGGTGAAAGAGATGGTCTCACAGGATTCTTTGAGAAGACAAGAATATCATCTAAGTATATCAGCACTATCTTGTTGATCAAGCCTTTGAATGCCATATCCATAGCCGCCGAATGTTGCTCCGGCATTCGACACCCAAATGGCATCTTCTTGTAAGCATATGTGCCCCATTTGGTTGTGAAGGCTATCTTGAACTGGTCTTCCCCCTTTACCATAATCTGATTGAAACCTGAGTAACCATCAAGTAGTGAAAACCTTTCTGAACTAGCTACGACCTGCAATATTTGCTCCATGGAAGGGAGTGGATAATGGTCCTTGAGAGAGGCTCTATTCAAATCTCTGAAGTCAACACACAGCCTGATCTCTCCACTCTTCTTTCTGACTGGAACTAAGTTGGCAACCCAACTAGAATGCTTGATTGGGAATATAATTGCTGACTCAATCAGCTTGTCCAATTCTTTCCTCATGAGAGGCTCCATGTGTGGATTGACTGGTCTCTACTTCTACCTGATAGGCTTAGTATTTGGGTCCAATTCAATGGTATGCTGAGCTAAGTTGGGATTGAACCCTTTCAAATCTTCATAACTCCAAGCAAACACGTCAAGGAATTCTTGACATAGCTGTATGAACTCATACCTTTCCTGTTCAGTTGTCATCTTTCCAATTTGCAATGGCTTGTTCTCTTCTACCAAGATGGAAACCGAATCTTCTCTCTTAACCTGAATGTTTGCTTTCTCCTTTCTAAACTGATCATTGGGATTAAAAATGGACTCCAAGGTGATAAGTCCTTGGGCAGCTTGTCGCTTCTCACCGTATCACCGTCACCATATTGCTGTTCCAACTTCTCTTGATTCTTAGCTGAGAACTCAGCTTCTTCTTGCAAGAAGTGGATGATTTGCTGATCATTCTCAAATACTTGCCAACTGACATCGTTATCCGGTACTGAAGGCCTCACAATCACATGGATGTTTGGCTATACCTTGTCTTGTTGAATGTTTTCTATAATGTCAAAGGCTGCCCCTACTGCTGCAAGCCTGTCAGCAGCTTGATTCTCTTTCCTAGGGATGGATTTGATGCCAAAGCCCTCAAAATATTCCATGAGGTCCCACACCCTGTTCTTGTAGCCTCTGAGTAGATCATTTTTGGCAGCATGTTGTCCCTTGACCTGATTTACAATCAGCTCACTGTCCCCAAAAACTTGCAAGTTCTTTATCTTTCTCTTGATTGCCCAATGCATCCCTTGCACCAAGGCTTCATATTCAGCAGTGTTATTGGAGCATGCAAATTGAAATCTAAAAGCTGAATAATGCTTTATTCCTTGAGGTGAAACAAGCATGGCTCCACCTCCTGCACCTTGTCTACTCCTTGATCCATCGAAAAACAACTGCCATACTTCATTGTCATCCTTGTGGTTTGGCTTGGTGATGCTAGGAACAGGTTGACTTTCTTCATGTATGCAATAGACCCCTAGCTCAGATTCTTCTACTTCTTGATAAGGATCAAAAGCATGTACCTTGTTTGCCCATTCATCAAGAGTCAAATCTGGGATGCTTCCAACCTTAGTGTCGGCTTCATCAGTGCCAAGGTGATCTTCTTGATCAAATGCTGAGCAATTGGTATTAATATGACTTGGAGTATAGGGCTCAATGTGGAAGTCTGCAATAGGTTCTGACCTAATTGTGGCCTTAGTCCCATATCTCGTTCTGAATAGCATGTGAGACCAATCGCGGAAAAATATCCCCCAATTTTGGCAGTGAAATCTCTTGACAAATAGAGGGCAAAGAGTGGTGGAAGGTCTATGACTGATATATCTTGTAAGACAACAACATTTGGACATGCATGCAAGGTAAGACTCAAATTTCTAATCACTCCAACTGTTGCTATTGCTGTCCCATCCAGCTGCACTACTCCCTTAGATGTTATTTCATACTGGAGCCCTAACTGATCAGCTATCTGTTTAGGCATAACTGAGCTACTTGCCCCGGAATCTATCATGCAATTATGCACTAGCTGATTTCCAATGATTAACGAAACATAGAAAGGGGGAGGCTTCAGCATTCTACCTTGTTGTGCTCCATGATTTCCTTGAGGGTGGGCAGCATTTGTGAGTACCTTCTCCTGCATTTGGACTTGCTGATTCGAAGTTGGCCAATCCTTTATGGCAGCTTGCAGCAGATTTCTTTGGCCTGGGATGGATAGCGATTCCCACATAGATATATTGACGTTTGTCTTCTTCATCTGATCAATGATACTGAATGGTGATGAAGGATCTCTCTGCTGTCCCTTGGTCTGCACATTTGCTCCTTGTATGTGGGCAGCAACAGCTGGCATTTGAGTTGGCCTAGGGGCTGTTCTTGACTGCCCTTGTGCATTTGAAACTGGGTTTTGCTTGCCAATCATTTGTGGAGCTGTGGAAGGTTGTGGATTAGCTGGGGCTAACGGCTGTTCTTCACCCAAATTTCTCCTTTTTGACCTTGTGTTGGCAGCAACACCTTGAGAAACTGCCTGATTCATGCCACAGAAATCCTCTGCTTGCCAATTTACCAATGTGGTGTCATTTGGGGCAGGTTGCTGTTGGAATGTTTCTTGTTGTTGGCTGTTTTCTTGACTACTCTCACCCTCCACACCAGCACTTGTTACCATTAAAGCTTGGGTCAAAGCACCATCGAAGCACATGGATTGATTATGAGGCTCATTACATGGAAAACACCAATCATACTCTCCGGCAAAGTGTTGTTTTGTGTCTTTGGTACTAATGCCTTAGAGGCGATATGGCATTTGGATTATAGGGTGGAAATGGTTTATCGGCGGAGGCCTTGTTTGATTCATATTTGCAGCTGGATTGGGTGGCCTTTGAGGCTGATATGGCTGCCTATTAGGTTGAGCTTGAGGCTGATACGAAGGTCTAAAACCTTGAGTTTGCTGTCTCTTAAGTGTAACCAGCTCATTACCTAAATTTTGCAGTTGCTTCATGACTTCTTGAAGCTCATTTGGGGCACTTGGAGATGAAGTGGAAGCTTCATTTGAACTCTGATTCCTAGGAGTGGGAATAGGAGCTAAGACAGGTACTTGACTAGTACTTGGGCTCTCTAAACTTGGATATAATGGCATTGGAGGCCTAGGAGCTAGCTTGCCGGCTTGAATCAGACAATTTTCAGCTCTAATGGCAATACTATAAGCAGCAGGGATAGTTGTGCCTCCCATAGATTGAATCAACACAGAAATATCAGAATTTAAAGCTTTAAGGTAATATAGAAAAGCACCTTCTGCTGTTGGCCTGACTGCCACTGGAATTCTATCCCAAGACCTTTGAAATCTGAAGTTGAAGTCAGTTAGCTGCTCATTGGAAGCTCTCTTGATGGTTGTTAGCTGCTCCAAAAGAGACAAGTTGTCTCCCTTCTCTCCAAATTGATTGTGAAGTGCAATACACAGCTGATTCCAGTTTGTGATAGAGCCAGCTTCAAGGCTCCTAAACCATTGCAATGCTTTTCCCTTGAATGAAGACGCCAGCAATTTGACAGCTACTTGCATCTCATTAATCTCATGGATTGCACAAATGTTAGCAATGTCCTTGACATGATCACCAGGAGTGGTCTGATTTTCCCCAGTAAAGTATGGAATGTTCTTCAATGCTACAACTGGGATTGGATTTTATGCATTGAGAGCAAGTGGGCTGCTGCCGCCCGTGAAGTTGACATAGGGGTTCACTTGGTTACGCCATTCGATTGGTCTTAAAACCCTTGATACCGAAAGAATGGCCGCTCGGTGGAGGAGTTGAAAGAGTTCTATTTGGTGGAGATGGAGACCTTCGAATCCTTCTTCCTCTTTGCCTTCTTCTTGGAGATAATTCCAGGTATTCAAACAAAGACTTCTTCTTCTCCAACCCTTGACCTTGTGATTCTTCTCATAAGCTTTTAGGCCCGATTGCTGAAATTCTATTGATTATTCCCCTTGGAGCCGCTAGATATGCAAATAATAGCTCTTTTCAAGCAAGAAACTTGCAGCAGATGCACATCAACTTTGCTGCAATAAAATTGAGACCTCTGGTCCCACCGGGCATGCCAAAACTGTTAGTGCAAAAACTTACAAAGACACCCGACGCCGATCGATTTCTAGGTTGATCACTCTTGCATCCAGTGTAATTGCACAACATGGAAACCTCTCTCCAAGTGTGGGACTTGGAAACTGAGAGAGGAATCTCTAGATTAGAGGCTAGTTC
This sequence comes from Taxus wallichiana var. yunnanensis, assembly GCA_018340775.1. Lineage (NCBI taxonomy): Eukaryota > Viridiplantae > Streptophyta > Pinopsida > Cupressales > Taxaceae > Taxus > Taxus wallichiana. The sequence continues at coordinate 291,951,143 of CM031242.1, read as the reverse complement.
CTCAAACTCCTCTGATTTAGATCTATATTTTGCAAAACTACAGAGGTTTAGATCCTAATCCTATTCTAACTTGCAAGGAGACAGGGGTAGAAGTGCAAAATTTGAAACTAACTAAAGATGGTGATGCACCAAAAAGGAGTGGTGAAACATATTAGTCATGAAAATAGACACGTACTCAAGGTTCACAACATTAAAAACATACACAGATGATAATGTATAATTTAGCATCCGAAATCAAGTAAATAATACAAACAGAGGATCAAACCCATTCACGAGCTTGCATCATCAATTTAATATCAAAATACGCATTACACCCTCAGAGAGGTAAAGAAAACTATTACAATCCTTGGAGAGGTCTGATACTTCATCAATCCCTTGAAGAAGGTGAAAGAAGAAGTCTGCTATGCCCAAAATGTTCCTCTTCTTGAAATGAGCCCAAAACTGGCTTTTAAAAATGCAAGGGTCGAACCCAGGGAACAGGAGACGTACAAAGGCATGGGAGCCCATTCTTTCTTGACTGCAGGTGTATTAAAATGGCATGGAGGACCTTACAAACCCATACCCTGTCATTTTGACCAGATTGCAGGAGAATGCGACCCATTCTGCATTAACTCTGGTCACTGGAATGTCATTTCCGGCCATGAATACGTGTCAGAGCCGTTTCTCAATTTTTCTCCCTCTAGACTGATCCAAAACGCAAGATTGACCCTAGGATCATGTAGAGAATTTCACCAGCTTTCCGTTGATGTAAAGAACGTGCAAATCCGAGCTCTGGATCAAAAGTTATGGCGATCCAAGATCTAGGCGCAAAACAGTGAAAACGTGTTTTGAAATCCTTTCCCGCGCTCTGCCACCTGGATGACACGTGGAACGTGCTGATTGGATGAGCAATTCTCTCTCCTCCATCTTTCGCGGGCTTTCATTTTGAAATTCACTTGTGGGGCCCTTAACTGGACACGTGGCGCTATTTCATTGGTTCGGGCTGACTCTTTTAAAACTTGCCCTTTGACCTTTTTGACCCTTTTTCCCTGAGACACGTGGCGGCTTCTGATTGGTTCTCGGCCCTGCCGGCTTTTTCACATACTTCGCCTCCATTTGTCCCGGATGTCCCATTTGATTTTGGCCCCTTTGTGCTCATTTCGGCCGATTCGGCCGGTTCGGGCATTTTTGGCCCACTTGTCCCACTTTGCTTCGGACTGACTTGACTGATTTCGGCCGGTTCGGCCGGTTCGCGCCTTTTTGGCCCGATTGTCCCGAACTGTCCCTCTCAGCAGTTAGTCGATTTTTCTCTCGGTCGAACCGGCATTTCGCGCCCGCCGCGTACTTTTGTCCCATTTTCCCATTTTCTTTTGGACTGCCTGTGCTCATTTCGCCGAACCGGGCCTGGTTCGAGCCTTTTTGTCCCAAACGTCCCGAGCAACACTTAGCCAATTTTTCTTCCTCTTTCGGCCTTATCGGCTTTTCGCGTCTGCCGCGTACTTCTGGCCCGATTGTCCCAAATGCAATTTGGGCCACCTAGAGGCTTTTCGGCCGATCCGCTTCCATTTGTCCCACTTGTCCCAAATGCTACCTTGAGCAGGACTTAGCTAATTTTCACTCTTTCCTGGATCAACCTATTTGCCTTTCTGCTACTTTTTTGCATTTCCTCAGAGCTTGCTCCCTGTTTCTTCGGCCAGGGGAGTTATAAAAATACCTGAAGGGACCCTAGAAACCTGATTTTGCTCTGAATCAATCATTTGCTTGGGATTTGAATCTTCGATGCATGTTATCAAAATTTACCCTAGGGGGTGAATTTTGGATAACATTATAATCATTTTGTTGCATGGTTTGAGTTTAGTGATGATCCTAAGATAAATATATTTCCATTTATATATCATACTTGTTTTTTTGATAATATTTGAGGAAGTTATGGCTTGTTTTCTAAAGGCTAATTTTGAGGGTGTTTGGTTATGCATGCTCTCATGAGGGTTTTATGGTGTGAGATGTTGTTCCAGGTTGTTTCATGTTTGCTGGAGTTTTTGAAGGCTTAGAAAACATCAATTAGTATTTTCATGATTTTTGTAAGTTTTTTTGGTCTATAACATTCCTCTTATGGCGAGTTGGCTTGTTTTTGGGTTTTATGGCTTCTTGAATCCCGATGAAGGTATTAAAGGCTCTAGGTGATGTTGAAACCTACATGGTCCTATGGGTGATATTTTTATCATGTTATTATGATTTGGGGAGTGTTTTTACTATGATGGCTGACCCAAGTGAATTTTAATGATGAGACATGTATAAAGGCAAGTTAGAAGGCTCATTTGAGCTAGTTGTGTATGAGGGAGAAAAGTGCAACCTAGAAGGGTGTTTGAAGGAGGTGAAGAAGGTATTTGTGATATTTTTGAGAGGAAAATGAGGATATTATGTTGTTCTAGAGATATATTTGTTATGTGAAAGCTAGGGAAGAAGGTGAAATCAGCTTGAAGGAAGAATTTATGGGCATGGAGACTAGAGAGGTGTTTTGAGAAGGATAAAGAAGAAGAGTGAGCTTTATTGAGTCGTCATTAGTTGTGTAAGAAACATTTTAGAGATGGAATTAATTTTAGATGGATTATTTTGGTGATGATTCATCTAGGTGATTGGTGCATCATTTTAGGGTTAGTGTTCTACTAAACTAGGGGTTGGTGCTCCTTATAGGGTTTGTGCTCTACTAAACTAGGGGTTGGTGCTCCTTGTAGGGTTGGTTCCCTACTAACCTAGGGGTTGTTACTCTCTGTGGGGTTTTCTCCTCACTAAATATAGGGGTTGGTGCTCCTTGTTGAGTTTGTGCTCGAATAAATTTGAAACATGGCTATAATAAAGTTTTGTTTTAGAGGGTTTTCTCCCCTTCAAGTTTTCCCACTTAAATTTAGTGTCCATGTGTTATTGTTTTCCTCTTGCATATGATTTTATGCTTGGGTTATATTGGTAAATATTAATGAATAATCTAATTTAGATGGTTGATGAATGATAATGGTTAAAGTGAATGAAAAAATTTATGCACACCGATTCACTCCTCTCCCTCGGTGTTTGTGTTTCCTATATATCTCTTGTATTGTGTTTATGTTTATTATACACTTTATATTTTTGAATTATTATATACAAAGATATTATCAAGTGGTATTTACATATCATAAATGAATAAGGTAAATAATATGAAAAATATAACACAACACAAGATATATTGGTGTGCCAAGATGCCCAAATATTCAATACATTCATAAATATAAGAATACCCTTAAGGTAAGAAAACACCATATAATACTCCTTAAGGAAGGACTAACTCCAATTCAAGGAATCACCTCCAATATACTTCTACCAAGTAGAATAACTGACACATACATGACATATCTCATAATGATGCTCATATTCTTTATATATACATACATTACTCTTAATAAATGGGTAACACATAATCCCAATGTAGGTTGATTCATTACCCAATATAACTAATTCCTATGTGACCCCATATATTATAAACATATAACTAACTAAGGGAGATGTGTGCCACATGTTTGCATCTCCATCAACCCATATATATTATAATATTATATACCAAGGTACATAGTAATGAATCTCCTAGGCATGATGTTTCAAATTGTAGATCTTATCAACAACATATGGGGAAATTCACATCAACATTCTAAAGAGAGCAACAAAAAATCCATGCAACCCTCTTCTATTGTGCCACTATTTTTTTCTCATCTTGAATTTTTCTCACATATAAATTATGCTTAGCATGTTATCTCCCGCAAACATTGCACTCGAGAAAATTCTCCTTGTGCACCTAATAATCAATCCTCATCCCCTCTATTACGTATTTCTGTCCCATAATATAGTTCTCTCTAAACTCGTTAGTATCCCCCTCGTCCCTCCTTGATGATATCCATCATGATGTTCTCACACAAATATCTAATCGGATTGATGATTCTCTCTTTTCCACAGGATCTAAATTTCATCACAATATCATTATCATTAAAGAAAACTTCAAGGACCTCACGCTTCATACTCATCTTCAAATCCTACATGATGTAACCACAATAATCAATTACACATCAATATTTCACACATCATCATTGATTATTTTTTCTCCTTAGTTCATCATTATTTATATTATCCTACTCATGTTTATATCTCCTTCTTGGGTATCTACGACCATTGTTTCCTATCTTAGATATTTTGGTGATTATATCTACCATATTTTATTTGAGTTTTCTCTCCCACTTGGTTCTTATGGCAATTTTTTCCTACCCTATATAATTTGGTAATAAATTTTCTTTCATCCATTCTTTGGGTTTACCTCTAATCATTTAAGCTAATCCTCTAATTGGCCCCCATCCCATGTCATTTTACATGTTTTACCTCCTCTATCATCTATAACATTTTATCATTTGATTTCTCATAGCCATGAATGTTCCTAAATTTTTGCACACATAATATAATGGAATCATAAAAGTAAACATTCATCAAACATAAACTTCAAATACACATGATATCACCAAACAAAATATCATCTCATATATATCTCAAAATGAATCATTTTATACATCATATAGAATATATCTCTAACAAAGATGACATCCATCTCTCAATCACCCCCTCATGTCATACAAAAATCATATGATGCTTTTGAGTTAATGATGTCTAACTTATAGCATGTAGAGATCGTGTTAGCAATTTGAATCTATGTAAATTCCTTAAAACCTCTCCCTATGCTCTAGCTCAAATATCCAACTCTATAATGTGGGTTCCATCATTTTCTTGGTGCATGGCCACCATTTTTGCTTATGAAAATAGAGTTTCCTTCTCTTGTGCCAATGTGGCTTATTCCTAGAGAAGGCCCTATTATGAGAAAATAATATATTTTACACTCATTTTTTCTTGAGCATCTCTATTCCTCTGAACCTCATGAGCTTCCTCTCCTACAAGCGTAAAGGAAATCACAAACTCTCTTACAATTGCTAATATTGGATACTCAATCATATACGTATATAGCAGGTCTAATATATCATCCAAGATCTTGTGGTATGCACACTTAACCAATAAGTGCAACTTAGTTGTGGTTTGCTTTGCAAAACACACAAAGCACTACCTCACTGACCATCTATTCAATTTTTAAATAAGTGCAACTTAGTTGTGATTTGCTTTGCAAAACACACAAACCACATACCTCGCTGACCATCTATTCAATTTTTATTCAACATTATATAGGCTATCATAACAGCTATGAGACTCATCATGTTGCTCCACTACAATGGCTACATCTTCCCCATCTCTCAAAACTACCCCATCATCATCATACCTTAATTGGAATGCCCCTACCAATTGTGTGTACCTATTTTGGGCCACCAAGATCATATGTGGTCTCCTCACATCCTCTTCTCTTTACCCTAATTTCCAAAACATATATGTTTTTCTTTAGGTGCCTATATTTGACAAGTAACCTCCCTTAGGCCTCCCTCTTATACCACTTAAAATACCATACTTGAGGTATCTCTACCCTATCCTCCTCTTTTTTGTGGCCTATCTCTCGGGGTTATCCCCACCTCTATCACCTAACGTCCCTATGCACCTCTTATTTTTCTCTTTGAATGCCTCCTGGAATCTAGATGTGGGAACACCTAACTCAACATGGTTGTAATGATGGCACTGGTAGTACTATCCCCACTCTTCCTCCTCTCTCTCGCATGTGTTTTTTTTTCTAATACCATATATGAGGTAGTCTTAGCACATGATTTGGATGACTAAAATAAAATAACCTCTATCAAGTAGGTATGTCTCCACAACCACATGTAATGCTCTTTATTCTCCAATGTCCCCTCAATAGCCATTGTAGTCATCCAACTAGACCACTAATCCACTATCCCTCTATTGGGATCCTATACTATTTTCTCCTACCTAGCCTATATCAGTGGATATGGCCAGTTATTTCCCTTAATGTTGGACCTATATCCCACCGTATAATCCTTAAACAATCCTTGCTACTTATAGGAATGTCCTTGTAAGTCTATACATCATGAAAAACTCATAAAATTAAGCTACAAAAGTATGATTGGTCCCGCTACCCTCTACTACCTCACACAAATCATGTACTAACTACGCTAATATGGTTTCGTACACACCGGAAAAGTGACAAAGCGGCGTGAGAATATATAAGCAACTCTTCCTCATACCCGACCTCTCGAGGTCGTGCTGAGACAGCCGGTGGGGGTAGAATATGCATGGGATGTAGACAAACTAGTTAGGCAGTCTAATGTCTTCGACACGCACTAGTGGAATTTGCGAATCTAAGGCAAAGAAGGCCCTTCTAACTTGGACTGGTGTGATAGATCGATCGGCAAGGATGACTGCTCGAAGGCTCCAATCAATATCAAGCTCTGGCATGATTCGATCTATGGGTTGTGGAATACGTGGAAAATGACCTGGGATAGTTTCGTGTATGTCTCCTGATAAGGTCATATAGTGGATGGTGAATATAATTGACTCTACGGATGATTCTCTGGCCTAGTCCAGAATTCTCTAGCTTCGTTAGCCGCTATATCTAATAAGGACAATTGTTCGATGATGATGGGTGGAAGTGGAGTGGATCTAAATACCAAGGTGCGTAGGGTAGTGTCTATATCTGATTGACTTGTGGACTCGTTGGGCTGTGGGATCTGTGGATCACAACCATAGACTCTTGGTTGTTGCGGTCCTGTTATGGTCATACGCGAAATCAAGTTCTAATCCCTAGTATCCAGTAATCGTATGCTTTCTCAGCTTCTATGTTTAGGACCAATAACTGTGTGATTTTCTCAGAATATCTCACAGGCGTTCGCGCAACTTGGATCCTTAAACCGGTGTCTATGTCTGTGAGAGTGTCTCCTGCACCTGGCTGTGGGACCAAAGGATCACAACCAAAGGTTTGTTCTCTTTCAAACCCTTCTACAGTCATGTGAGTGCTTTACCTAGGTCAATCTGTAGTTTGGTTGGTTTGACCAAAACGTGTGTGCTTGGTCGTCTTCTATGTTTAACCCTCTTAATTGAGAACTGATCAGTTGTAAATCTGTGGTTGTTCGGAATACTTGTATTCTGAGATTTTGGTCTATGTCAACTATTGCTGTGACGAGGTTTGGTTGAGGCACGATTGGCTCAAATATATATTCCCTGGGCTCCTGAGGTCCCGTGATTGTCATACGAAATAAAATGTAAATCTAACTGTAATGAAGCAAATTTTAACTACGTGGACTAAATCTAACATATATATAACTTTTATTCTTCTAAGAAATATTTTGACAATTTTAAGGAAAGCAAACTATTTTAAGCGTATCTAGGAATAATAACCAAACAATAATTTAAAACAGACAAGATAACCGAGTGTAGTTATTTGCCTGTGTGATTTGTAGAATTATTCTAAATAAAAATAGCTCGCCTAATTTATCTGCAAGATTCTCGATCCTACCTCAGAAGTGAGGAGTGAATCATAGTTTCTCAGAAACTATCAATCCTCACAGCTTCCCTGGCAATATCGAGAATAGAATTTACTGAAATGAAGCAATTTATCTACTTTATTTGATATGATTCTAACTAGAACTTTGAAAGTTAAAACCTGGATTCCGCAGAACAGTGGTGAATCCGATGGTGTGTGTGATCTTGTCCCCTCAGTGTGATCTCCTCATTCTTTCGTGTTCACGTGGATCCAGAAAAGCGTGTAATGCTAGCACCGATAGGAGTAGATTTTAGGACAAGGACAGCTCAGAATGCAGACCGAAAATGCGAGTAGGAGAGGGACAGCGCAAGAGTACAGAGCTTGGCTTATGCGATTCCTAGCGGGATTTTACTGCAAGTCATGCAATATGAAGTGACCAGAACCTGTAACTATCTTATTCGAAGAGCAAAACCTGCAACTTTAATGGCTTCCTAAGCTATTCTATTCCAATGGATTGGATAAAATAACGAGACTGTTTTCACAAGCTGGATATGTGGCTTACCAACAGCTTAAATAAAGCTAACCAGGCATATAATGAATTGAACTAAGAACTCTAAGCAACAATGAAAATTAAATCTACAGCAAAGAGAAAATTTAGAGGCAAGCTTCAGACCGGATTGGATGAAATGACAGCACTGCCTACACAAGATGGGTATGTGGCTTACCAACAGCTGAGTAATCTAACTAAAGATGCAAGTGAAAGGAAACTATGGCTTCTTAAACAAGATAAAAAACTAAAATACTAAAATGAGGAGATGAGAGCAAAGATCAATCTTCAAAATCCAGGCTATTTGTTTGAGCACAAGCCATGCATTTATAGGAATTCAATCACCCAAAAATCAAAACCAAACTGAACTCCTAAACAATAAACAAAGGAAAAACACTATTTTAGGGGACCAAAAACATAAATGCATGCTCAATTCGCAAGGTAAATCTGGTGAAACGTGATATTTCACGCGAGTCGCATCAAAAGAACATTCTGGAAAACGCGCGCAGGACCACCGCTCTGAGCAGGGCGGTGGTTACAGGACCGCCGCCCTGATCAAGGCGGCGGTTTCATCACTGAAGATCAAGAGGCCAAGGAAAGAGGGAAAAAGGGGAAAACAAAGGGCGCGGGGGCTAAGCGGGGCATGCGGGATGTTAACACATACTCCGAGGGCTTTTCTGGATCCCGAACACCTTGCAAAGAGACTCAGATCATCATTGGGAACTTGTTACACTTTGCTTACGCAATACAAGCCTTACAATTTTGGGTACATACATATTGCCCCCTCGGAGAAGCGTTTTAGCCATGAAGAGGCATAAAACGGTGGGTCCGAGTATGGCAGTCCCGAAATGGGGAGTTAGAAGCTATACCTTACTCGTCCATGTGTTGAAACGACGCCATCCAAAATTCCCGCTACCTGTAAAATGAAAAGAGAACTCAAGTGCAGATAGATACAAAAACTTGGAAAATAAACGCTAAAATGATAGGGAATGAGAACATACCATTCGTGCGGGGATAGGAACTTACCTCCATCAGCACTCCAAACTTGCGAAAAAGTCTTTTAAAATGAAATAGGGTGCTATATATATGAAAGTGGGCCCATTTTCCTATTCATTTGCGCGAGTTGATTTGATTGATTTTGAGCTCTGGGACCCATGGTGATGGTTTCTTGCATGAGTAGAGTCAAAATGTCCGCAGCGAGATCATGATCATGCCTCCACGTGCGGAACACCGCCCTGCTAGATCACAGGTTGGTTTTCTTTAATTTTGCGTTTTTCCCCCTTTAAATTTGAAATGTTAAATTTGTCGTAATGGGGGGGTTATTTTTGAAAATGTTAGGTTCAAAAGGTCCACCTAGGGGGCACCTACTGGGTAGGCTCCATTTTTAGATCAAATGGTCACTTTTTGTTAGTTTTAGGCTTTTTAGGATTAAAAACCCACGTGGGTTTTCGGACCACGACCGCCGCCCTAGCCAGGGCGGCGGTTATAGGACCACCGCCCTGTTCATGGTGGCGGTTACACGACCATCACCCTTAAGGCGGCAGTTACAAAACCACCTCCTTGCTCAGGGCGGCGGTTCTGACTAGAGAATGCAAAAGAACTTAATTTTTGAGATTGCACTTGTATTTTCTTGCACTTCTATACATTTTTATGACCTTCTTGGTATTGTTCAGATATTAACTTGCTCTATTTTGTGTGTTTTTGGGTGTATGCAGGCGAGTGGAGTACATTAGATGGAGCAGGGAGAGAGAGTGTGATTGGCTCTCAGGGGTACTAGATGCCCTTTCACAGGATGAGGAGGACACACTACTATGAGGGCCGGCATATCACATATCGCGCGTGCCCCATGTTGCACCATCGAGTCACATCCTTTGTGACTTATTTTCTTATTGGGATGCAGATCGGAACACCTTCCGACTGCCAGGGGTCCGTGGTGAGTGGACCATTACACTCGAGGATGTCTACCGCATTCTGGGAGTCCCGATCATTGGGCGGAGACTTACATTGAGACAGCAGGCTCATAGGCACAGATTATACAAAGGGGCAGCATATGGGAGATGCAGTTATCTCCATGGGGTCGAAGAAGGGAGTGAGAGTTTGATCCATTCCTTCTTTGCCTATCCCCGTACTTCGACAGGCCGTCATGGGGATCCTTGCCTTGAGACTGATCGGGGACAAGGGAGGGGATACATTGTTATACTGCTGGGCCCCCATCATTGCGCAGATAGAGGGGCATGGCCGGATATATGCCTGGGGTGTAGATATTCTGGGGACCACCTACCATGATTTATACAGGGTGGTCCGTTTACAGGGACAGTCATTGAGCCACCCGACTTTAGTCATGAGTTGGGTGTATGAGTGTTTTATCCCTTATGGCAGAGGCATGGAGGTGGCAGATCCTGGGGCTGTGAGGGCAGCCAGATGGACAGATATGTCAGTGCTTAGAGCACCTCACCAGCCAGTTTCCTCCCTTACTACTACAGACATGGAGGCGACACCGTACCGGCTTATGGCCGGCATATGGGGAGAGGAGACTCTTACCTTGATCTCTTGCTCCACCACAGGGCAGCTCATTGATCGAGTGGGGCGAGTAGAGGTACATCCTTTCGGCCGGGTTCCTCAGCAGTTTGGTCTACCGTATTTGGGCATGCTTCCCCAGGGCACCAGTTTACGAGATCGAGTTCGCGAGGCCATAGGGGGCCTAGAGGCCATGGTTAGACAGTGATCACTCCTGGCATTCCCATTGCAGCCAGGAGGATAGTTCGGCTAGAGGGAGAGCTGGTGTGCCTCGAGCACCTTTGCTTGGATTGCCGCGGGTCCCACTCATGCGCAGCGATGACCTTATAGATATTGATTCCGACTCGAGGAGCTCACGGAGGGAGGGACAAAGGAGGAGACCGAGGACAGTGATCCTGAGTGGCATGACACTCAGGATATTATGCAGGCAGAGAGGGCTGAGCAGAGCGCAGAGAAGGACACTCTAGCTTTAGAGGAGCCACTCTCTCAGGGCCATGGTGGAGAGGATGAGTCAGTTGCAGGGTGACATGTTGCCCCTGCCACAGGAGCAGCCCCTCAGTCGGCAGCGGCATCTGCAGCAGGTGCCGCCCCAGCGACCCATCTTGGATGCCTGGGGATCCGAGTAAGTTACCCTTCTCCCTTTTAATGTTTTTTTAATTTAGGATTTGTTTTAATTGCTATCTCTCCTTGTGTTTTTATCTTGTATCTTTCAGCCTCTTGCTTGGTTTCTAATTCATTTTTCTCCTTTGTTTGCAGAGACTGTTGACGAGTGGCGGGATTTGATCCGCAGGGTATGTACCGATTCCCTGATGATCCCCATGGATAGGACCCGCGGAGCTATCCGTAGATGCCGGGGAGCCCTCAGCAGCTGGTAGACATACTGATGTCTTCGCTCCCGTTTGGCACGTGGCTAGGATGGTATCGACCCTCCGCACAGAGTTAGCGGGCTACAGGATGGCTGAGCGCCTCATGAGGAGCCATTCTCATGGTGAGACCGCGGCTGCCCCTCGGGGCCCCGAGCCTTCCGTACATTCAGAGCGCCGGCGCAGCCGAGTCCTAGGCGTGGGCGTGCACCTTCGGAGGGGTCGCGTAGGGATTGAGAGGCCTCTTGGCCCTCGTGTACCTTGTATTATATATTTTTTGTATATCACGGGCTCTTTGAGTGTTTTGACCATGCTTAGAGCATGATGGCATTGTATATAAACATTGATTATTTATATACATTCGTCTTTGGATCAAACGCTTGTCACTCATGTTTTCCTTTCTATTTCCAGTTTCCTTGTGTATATTACGATGTATGGTTTATATGCTTTCTAGAATGTATGCAATGGAAAACAAATGATGCAAATGTTTGCTTTCTTTTTGTGTTTCATGATGCTGATACATGATATTGTAGATATATTGTGATCTTGAATTTTAGCTTCTGTGAGCAATTTGGATACCTCATGTTTGTTTTGGCAAAGTGATGAAAATAACCAGTATGATGAACAGATTAACTTGCCCCACTCCTAACTCCACGCAACTAGTAAGATGCGAGGGCTTATCACCAAGAGCCAAGAAGGGTGCAAGTTATGAAATATGGTGAAATGATAGTTTTGAAAGAAGCGACGAAGCTTTAATGGAACCAAATTGAAAACTACAAGCTTACTCTACTTGAATGACTTCATAGTTTTGGATGCAACTTGCTTTGTGGTTTATCTAGACTTAGACTCGTAGATGGCCACATAGTAGACAAAATCTAGGTTTTTAGGATTTTAACTCTCTTGGGATTTTGAACATCTGATTCATTTGTTCTTGACTCAAAGTTTGAATTGTTTGTTTATGACCTTTTAATGTTTGGTTTGTCAAGAGGACCCCTACACTTTGCCCCATGCTACTAGTGAGAAGCGTGGGTTTATCACCATGTGGGCAAGGCATAGGCGAGTAAGGGCATTTCCATCCTTTCCCAACCCTACGTCACTAGTAAGAGACGCAAGCTCATCACCGAAGGTTGGTGGGGCAAGGAAATGTGTAAAAATAAAATTTTCTGTTTAATCACTTTTTGACTTGCTTATTTGAGTAAAATGTCAGTATATGCTTATTTCCAAAGAGATGTATATATGGGATAGATGTGACACCATGAAGCTTCTAGAACAGACCATAGGCAAGACACCTATCCTAAGAAGAAATCAAAGTGAGAACAAACTTGCAGATCTTGGTATGGTTACCGTTAGGACTTTGTCATGTCTGATTTTATTTGATAAAAGATTCCAAGATGATTCGATGATACATGAAGATGGAGAGGTATGATTTAAATAACTTTATGCCAAAAACATCATGAGTTTGTAATGAATTGCTTTGAGAATAGATTCCTTGATCACAATTTATGTAAGAAACAAGTGGACAAAATGATCTAAATCTATATGAAGATGCAATGTAAATAATTATACAAGTAGTGTTGGTTGCTTATGCGTAGAATCGCTTGAGGTGCAGGGAATTGACTGTTTCACCAAATTCCTCACCTTCTAGCGTACATAAGAGGTAAGCACCATTTCCGTAGTCCTTCATGACTCGGTATGGGCCCAACCATTTGGGCCGGAATTTCCTTCCTTCACCTGTCTTCTTGTCGATCCGGCTATCTAGTCTTAGAACTAGATCACCTTCGTATATATCACGTTCATAGACCTTCTTGTTATACTGCCGGCACATTCGGTCAGCATAAGCTCTGTGCCATTGTTCAGCATCTAACCTAGTTTCATCTAGGCTTTCTAGTTGGGAAAGATGTGCTTCTCTGTAAGCGTCTTCATCCAGAATCCCTTGTAGTGAAATGCGGAGACTGGGTATTTCGACCTCAAGCGGGAGAACTGCTTCTACCCCAAATACTAGTGAGAAAGGAGTTGCTCCTATTGGTGTTCTTATTGAGGTTCGGTGGGCCCACAAGGCCGGATATAACTTCAAATGCCAATCTCGCTTGTTTTCTTTCACCGTTTTAAGGAGAATGGCTTTCAGTGTTTTGTTTGTTGCTTCAGCCTGTCCGTTGGCTTGGGGATAATACAAGGAAGCCGTATGATGGCTTATCTTAAATTTACTACATAGTTCGCGAACTTCTTCATTTTTAAAAGAAGTTCCATTATCGGAGATAATGATTTGTGGGATACCATACCTGCAAATGATTTGGTTCAAAATGAACTTGGCAATCACAGAACCAGGTACAATAGTAAGAGGCATGGCCTCCACCCATTTGGTAAAATATTCAGTGGCCATGATTATAAAATTATGGCCATCTATGGATGAGGGAGAGAATTTCCCTATTAAGTCTAGACCCCATGTAGAAAAGGGCCATGGAGTTGCGATTGGTTGTAGAGCTTGTGCTGGCATGTGGATCTCGTGGGAGAATTCTTGGCACTTATGACACCTGCGTGCAAACTCTATCACGTCATGTTCTAGAGTGGGCCAGAAATAGCCCATTCGATGTATTTTTCAAGCGGTGGCATGGCCACCGAAGTGGCCTCCACATATACCACTGTGGGATTCATGGAGAATCCTCTTGGACTCTTCTGTGTCGACACACCTTAGGAGCATTCCATCGAATGCTTTTCGATAGAGCACCTGCTCTATAATGACATATTTAGCTACGATTATGCGTAACCACCTTCTTTGTTGCGGTGTAACTGCCTCCAGGTACGTATGGTCTATGATATAATTAATGATATCAGTGTACCAAGGACACTCAGAGATAGCGGGTCGAGTTTCGATGTAGTATACGCATTCATCTGGAAAGTCTAAATCTACTAAATCACCTCCGTCTAATGGGTTGTCAGCTAACCAATCCACAATGATTTGTCCTTTAACCGACTTCTGATTTACAAATGTTAATTCGAACTCTCCCATTAAGGTTATAAAACATCCAGCCTTTTTAGATAATGACCCTTGTGTGAGAAAATTCCGTAAATGGTCCGTTTTTACCATGACCTTCATTTCTTGATTCAACATATAATGTCTTAGGCGTTTAGTAGCAAAGACTATGGCAAGGCATTCTCGTTCTGCCTGTGTATAGCGTGTTTCATAGTCGAGTAGCATTCGGCTAATGAAATAAATCACATGTTCTCTCTTGTTATCGTCTTCTTGGGCCAACATACAGGCCAGCGAGACATTGGTAGCTCGTGAATATAGAATTAACGGGTGATCTAGCTTAGGTGGCATTAGCGTAGGTGGTGATAAAAGGAAACGCTTAACTGCATCAAAAGCTTCATTGCAATCTTCGGTCCAATCAAGGCTATAGTCTTTCTTGAGTAAATTGTTGATTGGATGAACGGCGAAGCTTAAGTCTAGGATAAATCTCTGGATTGCACCCAGCTTTCCGAGAAATGATCTGATTCCAGATTCACTCGAAGGTGGGACCATTTCGAGGACAACTGAATTTTGGTTGGATCAACATCAATTCCTCATGACGATATGATGTAACCTAGGAGCTTTCCTCCTGTTACACCAAAGACACATTTCTCTGGATTTAGCGTGACTCCGTATTCTATTAGACGTGAAAGAATGACGTGGAGTACTTCGGGATGGTCACAACACTTCTTGGCTTTAGCCAATAAGTCATCTATGTAAGATTCCATGATTTTATGAATTATATCGTGAAATATGTATGTCATGGCCCGGCTGTACGTAGCACCAGCGTTCTTGAGACCGAATGGCATAACGACATAGTAATAGGTTCCCAAGGAGTTATAAATGTGGTTTTAGCTTGATCTTGCTCGAGATATTATGATTTGATTGTATCCCGAGAATCCATCCATGAGATACAAAAGTTCAAAACGCAGTGTTACATTAACAATAACATCTATGGATGGTAATGGGAAGTCATCCTTAGGACACGCTTTGTTGATATCTCGAAAATCTATGCAAATGCGTATCTTTCCATTCTTCTTGAGAACGGGAATGACGTTGGATACCCATTGGGAGTAGTTAACCGGCTTGATGAATCCTACCGAAGGATTTTTATTATCTCCTCTTTTACCATGAGAGCTACTTTGGGCTTCATGGGTCTTGATTTTTGTTTAATTGGCTTTGCATCTAATCTAGTGACGAGGTTGTGCACCGCAATGTGGGGTATGACTCCTGTCATATCCTTATAATTAAATGCAAACGCCTTTTGATGTTCTTTGAGAATCTGAGTATGTATTTCCACCTCTTCTGGGGTTAACGAAGAGCCTAGTTTCAATATTCTTGGTTCATCTTCTGTCCCGATGTTGACATCGATTGTTTCTTCGATCAAAGAGGCGTTACCCTCTTCGAACTCAGGTGGTGCTGGAGGTAAATCTAAATCATCCCCATTTTCTACTGCAGTATATGCTAGGTTCCATTTGTGAGGGAAGATCCGTTACGGGATTTCCGAAGTAGGAAGACGAATGTGGAATCAAGGATAAATCTAGCATGTGATAGGAGAGATGTAGTGCTGCATAGGCATTTAAATAATCCAAAGTAGCCGCATCACTATCAACATGGTCTAGGACGGTAGATTCACTTCCGCTTAAAAGAGGATTCGTCATTATTTTTATCAATGGTTCATCACGAATGGACACCGTGAACTGGGTATCTTCTAACTCATTGCTTGGAGTAAAATGTGATGCTAAGGTTGCTATTGAATCGGCGAGAAGATTTTTCTCTCGCGAGATTGCTTCAATGGATATGAAGTTGAATGCCTTGCTTAAATCTAATACAGCGTTTTTGTAGAGTTGCAAATGTTTGGCTTTAGTTTCATATACTTCAGAAACTTGATTTGTCACTAATTGCAAGTCTCCCAGGACTCTGATGTTATCAATACCAATTCTTTTGGCTAAGGTAAGGCCAAGGAGGAGGGCTTCGTACTCAGTGCCATTGTTTGTACATTCAAAGTTTAATTTAAAAGCGAATGGGAGGACTTTCTCCTTGGGCGAAGTAAGAATTATACCTGCCCCTGCTCCATAACGGCATTTAGCTCCATCGAAATGAAGATTCCAATACTTAGCCGGGAGTATAGATGTTTGGACATCTGCTACGTTTGCGCACTCTACTTCTACCATACAGAGGTCCTCTGCTAGAAAGGAACCAACACCTAGGGAAAATCCTATGCCCTCTTTGAATCAAATGGTAAGAACATTGGTGAATCTTGTTCTATCAACTCAACGATTTTCGCAGGTAGTCCCCAATGATAATGTTTCTTTAGTTTTATCTTTAGGGGTTGGAATTGTTTTGGCTATCTTTGGTAGTTTCAAGATCCGTCATAGGTACCAAATTTTCCTCTGATTTTGGGTCGAGTGGGTTTATTAAGTTGGTTTGTTGGCGAAGTTCAAATTTTGAGTGCACCTGGTCTTTTCTTTAAATCAGCTAGGTGCAAATCGAAGGTTTTGGATCACCTTTGGCTACAAATACCTTTCCTAGATGCAAGAATCTTACTTCTTGAAATAATGTAGAAGGGATTGCCTTTATTCGGTGTATCCATGGTCGTCCGAGTATCATATTATAATTAGTTTCCCGATCTATAATATAAAACTCAGTCAGGACTATTTTGGGCCCTAAGGTGACCGGCAATATTATAGTTCCTATCGAAGTGGCTTTAAGGCTATCATAGCCTCTCAATGTATTTCAGTAGTGGAGCAGTTTGTTTCCCCATATCCAAGTTTTTGGAGGAAAGAGAAAGGGACTATGTTAGCGCTGGCCCCATTGTCAACCATTGCCGTTTACATAGTTATTATAAACCCATACTTGTAAGTGTAAGGCTGGATCACCTCAAATAGTGCAATCTCGGCATCTGTGGGCATTTTACTTATTTCGAATATGAATTTGACATCCTTGTCCGGCTGCCCCGAGGGTGGATATCAAAATCTACATGATTTACTTGTGTTTCGGGAGGTGGAGTGATGTTAATTAGATGGCGTAGACCTAATGCTTCTAAAAGAGCAGCTCTCGTGAGGGGAGAGTTCTTTAGTAAGTCCAAAAATGAAATGTGTGAGAAGGTCTTTGTTGGGTCGCTAATTAAATCATAGGCACCTACAGGTTTTTCTACTATTTGTTGACTCTTCTCTTTTTCTGGCAGAGGACTTGGGCTCGGTTGAGAGAAATACTCTCGTGTTCTTATTATAGCTTCGATAGGTAGTTCAAAGCATCTAATTCTACCAAACTAACTATCTTGGGTCTCGGTTGACTTCCTAACTATGGCGCAACTGATGGGTTTAATGAATTCGAGGCTTCATGATCATTGTTTCTGTCATTACACCTTTGTTTGTTCCAGCTTGGATTCAGCCTATTCTTTATCATGATTTGGGAACAGATCGTTAAAGATCTTGAGAGGATCATTCGGGAGAAACGCCCTCGCGAGTGTATTTGGTGATGATGAGACAGGATCTGCCAAAAACAAATCTGTGAAGAACTGTCTTTGTTCTTCTGGCAAGCGTTGCATAAATTTATTGTAGTCATGACATGTTCTAGTATCGTGACCCGGAATTTTGTGGAAACCACAATAAGAATTGGGATTGTAATTCCTATTTTGTTGGTTAGGTGTGTATTGTGGCCTAAAATTCTAATCAAATTGTTGCCTATTAGGATTAAAGTTTTGGAATTGTTGTTTCTGGTTTTGACTTTGGTTTTGATAAGCAAATGAGTTTTGGCTTGGCCTTGTATGGGAATTCACCATTTTTGTTGTTGTTGTGGATGGTTAAAATCCACTGTATTGATCGTCGGGGTAAAGTTGTTATTTCGTTGGTTGTTTGTTTGTGACGGAGTATTAACAACATTTACCCTCTTGGGCTGGTCGGTTACCCCATCCGTTGTTACCCCATGATTTTTGTTAAGGATTTTGGGTCCTTGATTGACATTTGTGATAGTTGTAGTGTTTTGAGTGGAGGTGATTAACCTCCCGTTTGTCCATATGTCTTACGACCACTATTTATCATTCTTGGTCTATTCAAGAGCGCTCTCAAGTACTTCATCGTAAGTTCTTAGCGGGAACTTTTGGACTTCTTCCTTCACCTCCTTGCTTTGAGAGAATGAAGGAATAAATTACATAGTTCCATCTGATCCATGTTTGGAGCACTTCTTTGAAGAATAAAGAAGCGTACGCCACCTCTGGATGAAATGGGCGACAGATTCGTTGTGTTCTTGTTTGATGTGCAAGAATTCCCTGATTCCTGTTCTCAACAATTTGTTCATGTCGAAGGCTTTGATGAACTCTGACATGAGTTGTTTAAATGAATGGATGGAGGCTTCAGGTATCCTGTAATACCAGTCGAGAGCAATGCCTTCCAAGGTTTTGGGAAATATTTTAGCAACAACCCCATCCCAAGGGAGTAATTCTCGTATGGCTGTAGCGTAAGCTTTGATATGTGCATTTGGATCTCCCTCACCCTTGAACTTGGGTAGATCAGGAAGAGGTCTTGGAAGCATGACGCTTCGTATGGTGAAGTCTAAGGGTTCCTTTAGATATTCTGAATAAGTCCCTATCACATAGCTTTCGACCATTGATGGTGGTTGCTGAGGGAGTGATGGTGGGATAGGTTGTTGATACGGTGCAGCGTATGCATTGGCAGGGGCATAAGGAGGTCCCTGTGTTTGAGAAAACATGCCGGGAGAGGAGAAGATATCTCCTTGTGGTGATTTGGAGTACATGTTTAAGTATGACGGGGTATTGTCAAGGAATGGATTGTTTGACACTAGACCGGGAGGAATAGTGTTAGAGATGATGGGCCTTGTTGGCGTTTGTTGTGGATAGTGAGGTGGCATGCCTAACGTGCCTACTCCTGTGAGGAGATCTACTTGGCCAGAGTGGTATGGAGGATTGGAACTTCCGGTTTGTATGAACGAAGAATTTTGACTTTCTTGAGCAAGTTCTAACCCTCTCACTTTTTCTACTAACGTTGAAATGACTTCATTTGGTGAATTCACGGTGTTTTGTCGAGCGGCGTTTGTTGTACACCCCTGGTGTTGTATAGGCATGTGATATCCTGTCATGAACTGATTGTTATCTTGCCAATTTTCTCTTGAGATTATTTCCTATATGCAATGGTATAGAGGTATTTTCTTGAAAAGAGACCTCGGGTTGTATTTGTAAACCTCCTATAGGTGGGTACATACCCCGAGAATGTTGTTCACTCCTAGGATAATGTATTGACTATCCATCATCTAAGACCAGGTATGGGTCTGATTGTCTACTAATTTGTGGTCTAAGTAGCATTTGAGGAGATGAACCCAGATTCTCAGATGCGCGTCATATTGTTCGAGCACAAGGCTCTGTTTGTTGCGTTTAAGGGGGTTGATCTAACTCCTCAGTTTGAAAAGACGAACTATATCTAATTCTTGGGGTTTGTGTTGACAACTGATTAGTTGAATAGTTGTCGCCCCATATTGAGAGCGAGGGTGATGATTGCCTATTCAGTTGGGTGTAGTATGCCTCGAGACCCAAGAGGGGTCTGCCATATGCATCGAATCCCGACATATTCGGGGGGTATATGAATACCCATGAGAATAATTGGAAGGAGTGAAGGTGATTGAGATAAGATGAAACTTCTCAAAGAGAAGGTGAAACAGTTGTTAGTTCATATTGGGTTCACCAATTTTGTGCGCGGAAAAAGGACAGGCGAGCACGAGAATCTATAAGTAACTCTTCCACGTACCCAACCTCTTGAGGTCGTGCCGAGACAGCCGGTGGGGGTAGAATATGCGTGGGATGTAGACAAACTAATTAGGTAGTCTAATGTCTTTGACACACACTAGTGGAATTTGTGAATCTAAGGCAAAGAAGGCCCTTCTAACTTGGACTGGTGTGATAGATCGATCGGCAAGGATGACTACTCGAAGGCTCCAATCTATATCGAGATCTGGCATGATTCGATCTATGGGTTGTGGAATACATGGAAAATGACCTAGGATAGTTTCGTGTATGTCTCCTGATAAGGTCATATAGTGGATGGTGAATATAATTGACTCTACGGATGATTCTCTGGCCTAGTCTAGAATTCTCTAGCTTCGTTAGCCGCTATATCTAATAAGGACAATTGTTCGATGATGATGGGTGGAAGTGGAGTGGATCTAAATACCAAGGTGTGTAGGGTAGTGTCTATATCCGATTGACTTGTGGACTCGTTGGGCTGTGGGATCTGTGGATCACAACCATAGACTCTTGGTTGTTGTGGTCCTATTATGGTCATACGTGAAATCAAGTTCTAATCCCTAGTATCCAGTAATCATATGCTTTCTCAGCTTCTATGTTTAGGACCAATAACTGTGTGATTTTCTCATAATATCTCA